>JARQOC010000002.1:200647260-201898017 GCA_033576535.1 Allobates femoralis
AAAAGCCATTAGGGACTCCATCTTTAATTAAAAAAATCCTCTTCCGTCCAACGTAGTCCAAAACGCGATGTCCACTCTGCTACACCCCTGTGCATAGATATACATGTCTATGCACAGGGAGTGAGCAGACTGAGAACAATCTCAGCACTGCTACATCTCTGTGCACAGACTTAATGTCTGTGCACAGGGAGAGCAGGCGGGCTCTAGGACCCTGGAGCTGCCAGCAGCCCGCAGGACCCGAAGCCCAGCAGAGAGCACACAGCCGGAAGAGAGTTTCTCCTCCCTCCCTTCCTTTGCTCCCTGCTCTCTCCCCCAG
Source organism: Allobates femoralis (assembly GCA_033576535.1). Taxonomy (NCBI): domain Eukaryota; kingdom Metazoa; phylum Chordata; class Amphibia; order Anura; family Aromobatidae; genus Allobates; species Allobates femoralis. The sequence continues at coordinate 200,647,577 of JARQOC010000002.1, forward strand.
CCCAGTCCTAACTTAGGACCGGGGAGGGGGGTGAGGTGGGGCGGACTCGTTACTTTGCGAGTAATCCCTGCGATTACTCGCAGAGTAACAAGTCGGGCGAATCCCTTACTACTCGGTACTCGCCGAGTAATGAGTAGATTCGCCCATCCCTACTGGCGACATTTCGCTAAGACTTCTAAAGCAACATTTAAAAACTCAATCCTGTCTTGGCTACCATTAGAGATACTTGGGGTAATTTCTCCTTCAATTAATCTTAGACTTTGGAAGGAAGCAAACGTCAACACTTTCCCAGATATTTTAGTGGGAGATCACATAAAACCTTTTTCTTTTCTAAAAAGAGAATTCAACCTACCGGCTACTGAGGTGTTAACCTGGACTTTTATTAGAAACACTTTAAAAGACAAGAATTTAGACTTTTATATACCTAATAATATTGAATTTCTATTAAAACAGACCAATAATGACGTAACCTGGAAAACAAATAAAATTTATCAAGTGTTGAATGACGATATGTCAATGGACAATTCTAAATTGATAGAATGGTGGGAAGGAGATTTAGAGCTGGATCGCCAATCCATAAGGGATCAATTCTCTTCTATACTATCAGGCATCTACTCATCCATCGCATGTACCACGATAATAGAAACACAATATAAGGTATTAAATAAATGGTACCTCTCTCTGCACAAATTACACTCAACAGTATGATGAAATTGCAGACACAGGGGTACTATCAAACACTTATTTTGGAATTGTAAAAAATGTGAACAATTTTGGCTTGACACATAGGTCCTCATAAACATACTATTGAAAACTAATATTAATCATACCATGCAATTCGCAATACTTTTAATTGGTGTACTTGACCTTCCCAAAAGGGAACGTTTCTTGATTATTCATATTTTAGCTGCAGCCAAAAATCTAATTGCATGCAAATGGAAAGAGGAAGATCCCCGTGTCATCGAAGACTTACTATACAGAATCTCATCCCACTGTATGTTTGAGTATACTTTTTCTGCCAAAACCAAAATGCATAAAAAATTCAGTATATGGTGAAATGGTCATCCTGGATTTCTGTGTTTGCATCATCTCTTACACTTGCTTAAAGTAATTTCAAACAAGACAAAGTTTTTCCTACCATATTCTAGCTAAAGTTGGTTCCCACTTTATGCATGGTCCCCATTGAGATAGATTTATGGTTACTCATATAATTCCAGATTTAGCAACCCACCATGTCTTTGTACATAGTTTTAGTTTTTTTCATTATATTGTAGATAAGTTTATTTTAATATACTTCACCATTATTACTAAACTTTCTATATTAGTTATATTCCTTTTTACTTTATTTTTATTTTCCTCATCCCTTACTTTCCTATCTAATATATAATTACCCTAAGGCACTTCCGTCATATTCGGCGCTACTTCCGTCGTCGTGTCCGTGGCTGCCTCCCAAAGCCTAACTCGCAAAGCCTAACTCGCAAAGCCTCACTTGCAATGGCACTCGCAATGGCTTTGCGAGTCCTTGCAGAATAGGCTTCAGTGACTTGCTAAGCCTCACTCGCAATGGCTTTGCGAGTCCTTGCAGAATAGGCTTCAGTGACTTGCTAAGCCTCACTCGCAATGGCTTTGCGAGTCCTTGCAGAATAGGCTTCAGTGACTTGCAAAGCCTCACTCGCAATGGCTTTGCGAGTGTTCACTGAATACGCTCCACTGTCAGTCACAGCTTCACTTGCAATGTCCGGGAGATAGATAGATCTTTCTCTCTCTCTCTCTTCCGCCCGCCGCTGCTCCTGCCCCCCCGCGGGTCGTCCTGCCCCCCCGCAGCTCCTGCGGGTCGTCCTGCCCCCCCCGCAGCTCCTGCGGGCCCCCCCGCAGGTCGTCCTGCCCCCCCGCGGCTTATCGGGCCCCCCCGCGGGTCGTCCTGCCCCCCCGCGGCTCCTGCGGGCCCACCCGCGGGTCGTCCTGCCCCCCCGTGGCTCTTGCGGGCCCCCCGCGGGTTGTCCTGCCCCCCGCGGCTCCTGCGGCCCCCCTCCCCACTTGCTTCTAATAAAAAAAAAAAACCTCATGCATACTCACCCGGCGCGCTCAATCTACGTCCTCTAGCTCCATGCCTTGAGTACCTGTGGTTGCCTGGGAAACCGATCAGCTGATTGCTTTCCCAGGCAACCACAGGTCCTGCAAGCTGGCACACGGGTGTGTATGCTCTCATCCATCCTGCCCCTACCCCTGCCACCACCATCCTGCCCCTACCAGCCACCGGCTCCACCCTGCCCCCCCTCTCCCCTCCATAGCCCCCTCCCACTCCATCCTGCCCCCCAGCTCCATCCTGCCCCCCACTGGCTCCATCCTGCACCCCCCCCACTCCATCCTGCCCCCCCCACTCCATCCTGCCCCCCACCGGCTCCATCCTGCACCCCCCGCCCGCACCATCCTACCCCCCACCGCCTCCATCCTGACCCCCCCCCACACCAGCTCCATCCTGCCCCCCCGCCGGCTCCATCCTGCCCCCCCCACACCAGCTCCATCCTGCTCCCCCACCCGCTCCATCCTACCCCCCCCACACCAGCTCCATCCTGCCCCCCCACCCGCTCCATCCTACCCCCCCCCCGCCGGCTCCATCCTGCCCCCCCCCACACCAGCTCCATCCTGCCCACCCACCGGCTCCATCCTGTCCCCCCCACGCCACCTCCATCCTGCCCCCCCACACACCAGCTCCATCCTGCCCCCCGCCTCCATCCTGCCCCCCACCACCTCCATCCTGCCCACCCCCCCCTCGGCTGCATCCTTCCCCCCCAGCTGCATCCTGCCCCCCCCCACCAGCTCCATCCTGCCCCTCCACACACACCAGCTTCATCCTGCCCCCCCACCGCCTCCATCCTGCCCTCCCACCAGCACAATCCTGCCCCCGCCCCCTCCACACATGCCCCCCTCTTTGGCTGCATCCTGCCCTCACCCCCTGCATCCTGCCCCCCCGCCGCCTCCATCCTAACCCCCCCGCCCCCTCCATCCTCCCCCCCCAGACCAGCTCCAACCTGCCCCCCCCACACCGCCTCCATCCTGCCCCCCCCAATGCCTCCATCCTGCCCAGCTTGCTCCATCCTGCCCCCCATCCTGTCCCGCTCCCTCCACCCTGCCCTGCTTGCTTCATCCTGCCCCCCTCCCACCATCCTGTCCCGCTCGCTCCATCCAGCCCCCCCTCCACCATCCTGCCCCGCTGCCTCCATCCTACCTCGCCGCCTCCATCCTGCCCCGCTCGCTCCATCCTGCCACCACTCCACCCCCCTTCACCATCCTTCCCCCTCCGCCAGCTCCATCCTGCCCCCCCGCCTCCATCCTGCCCTGCTCGCTCCATCCTGCCCCCCCGCCACCATCCTGCCCTGCTCCCTTCATCCTGCACCCCTGTCACCATCCTGCCCTGCCAGCACCATCCTGCCCCCCCCCCGCCGGCTCCATCCTGCCCCCCCTGCCGCCTCCATCCTGCCCCCCCCCCTCGGCTGCATCCTGCCCCCCCCGCCAGCTCCATCCTAAACCCCTCGCCGGCTCCATCCTGCCCCCCCTGCCGCCTTCATCCTGCCCCCCCCTCAGCTGCATCCTGCCCCCGCCGGCTCCATCCTAAACCCCCCGCAGGCTCCATCCTGCCCCCCCCATACCAGCTCCATCCTGCCCCCCTGCCTCCATCCTGCCCCCCCGCCAGCTCCATCCTGCCCCCCCCGCCAGCTCCATCCTGCCCCCCCGCCGCCTCCATCCTGCCCCGCTCGCTCCATCCTGCCCCCTGCCACCATCCTGCCCCGCTCGCTCCATCCTGCCTCCGCCACCATCCTGCCCCGCCGCCTCCATCCTACCCCGCCGCCTCCATCCTGCCCCGCTCGCCCCATCCTGCCACCACTCCACCCCCGTCACCATCCTGTCCCCCTAATCCCCCTGCCAGTTAGTGGTCATGTGACCGATCAGCTGAATGGTTTCCCAGGCAACAACGGCTTCTAAACCCCTGTAGGACCTAGAAGAAGAAGGTGGAGCGAGCTGGCGGACAGGTGAGTATCCTCACTGAGGATTTTTTTATTTTTTGAAGGGAGGAGCGGGGGGAACAGAGTATGCCCATATACCATAGTGCTGCTATACATGTGCTATAAAATTCCACCATATACTATAGTAAAACTCTACATATACTGTTATATACTCTCATATACTATAGTGCTGCTATACATGTACTGTAATGTATCGCCATATACTATAGCGCTGCTATACATGTAATGTAATGTACCACCATATACCATAGCGCTTGCTATACATGTACTGTCATGTACCGCCATATACCATAGCGCTGCACCTGTACATATACTGTAATATATTGCCATATACTATAGTGCTGCTATACATGTGCTATACTGTACCGCCATATACCATAGTGCTGCTATATCTAATATATAAAACCCAAAGGCTCACTTCCGTCATTTTAGCCAGCACTTCCGTCAGTTTGTCATTGCCAAAGTCACGTCACCACAGCGCTACACCCGTCCAGAGTGGACCAACATGCTGGCCCTAAGCGGAGTGTGACTCAGGCAGCCCCGCCACGCTTACCAACGCCCCTACACTGCCTAAAACACACATCACGGGCGGGAGACCACCCCCGTGATGTGTGCAGCCTGGAGGAGCAGAGGTGTGCCTAATTCTCATGTCACCGCTCCAGCCTCCTCTCTCCTCACCCCTCCAGCCGCATCTCTCCTCACCCCTCCTGCCTCACCTCTCCTCACCCCTCCAGCGCCACCTCTCCTCACCCCTCCAGCCTCCCGCCACATCATACTCTGCTATCCACAGAGCCGCCTGTATACTCTGCTACCCACAGAGCCCCCTGTAGACTCTGCTACCCAATGACCCGCCTCTATACACACAATTCATTTCACCGCGCTCCCGATGCACTTGCATCGGGCCCCTGACCACTCCACTCTGCCCATGACCACTGCACTCTGCCCGTGACCACTGCACTCTGCCCGTGACCACTGCACTCTGCCCGTGACCAATGAACTCTGCCCCTGACCACTGCACTCTGCCCTAAAGCAGACTATTAGCCACTGAGCCTCCGTATACTCTGCTAACCACTCAGCCGCTGTATAGTCTGCTAACCACTGAGCCCCCGTATACCCTAATAACCATTTGCTAGAATACCCGATTCTTTAGAATCGGGCCGCCATCTAGTTAATGTATAATATGTTTAAATTTGTGGAAAACCAATACTATGTTTTTATATTTATTTGTTTTTAAGCCACCATAAAAAGATTTAAACATGAGAGCAGTTTGATAAAAATGAGGTACAGTAATAGAGGTAGAAAAATGGAAGGTAATTACTACATCAAGAGTTACTATATCATGTTGACTGGCACAACAAGCACAAGGTGGAACACCTAAAGTAAAAAGGGTCTAAGGTTTGTTTATGATTAAACATGCAGTTTATGCATGTACCTTTGTAAGCCAAAAAATAACCTTAAAGTGTAAAACAATACTGCACTGGTTGTTAATGATGGGTCACATAGTAGCTAAGATAATGCTTTTTTTGTGCAATATTACTTATTTTCTCATATTTTTCTGTGCTCTTTTAAAAACTGCATTTTATGGCTGTGTGGGCAATGCCAGCAGCAAATAGGGAGCAGTGCAATGTGTGTGTATTTCCACAGCTTCTGAGAGCAGTGTGACAGCAGAGAAGGGATTAACACAGATTCTGACTGAGCTGTGTGGAGCCAGATGACAGATCAAAAGTTTGTGCAGAGGAAATTACACTGATCCTGGCATTCAGACATTGCTTAGCAACTGTGGTGTAATCTGAGCTAATCTGATAAATTGTATCCTCACAGCTGCAGTAAACAGTGTAGGCCATGCCCTCTCTCCCTTATATGGTTACATGTCTCGTCTTCAATGTGAAGATGGTTCTGACTGATAATGAACATATGTATTCTTTACAGCCAGTGTAGTTGGGACACCTTGTGAAAGGTTTATGAACAGTGGCGTAACTTGAAGCTCATGGGCCCGATGCGAAAGCTCCAGCGGGACCCCCAATTATTGGAAATCTTTCATAGAAATAGCCTTTTTCTATAGGCTGATGGGACTTTTGGTGCTCCTAAGGCTCCAGTGTGATTGCAACCCCTGCACCTGTTGTAGTAACATCCCCGTTTATGAATGGTTTTCAACCAGAATTTTCTAATGAAGTATATTAGAAAATGTATTAAAATCACTTGCTCTAAATTATTATTGAATACAAATTTGAACGGCGGTTACGCTTTAAAAGTTTTTGATTTATGGAAAAAGCTTTTCATGTTGTAGATTGAGCTGAATTGGGAGTAAAGAGAGAGGTCAGGAACCACCTAAGTCAATATGTTTTGCAGTTAAAATTATGTTCTACTAATAATATATTTTCAAGAACAATATTTGAATAATGACAAAGAGCCTTTAAAAATAGCGACCCAAATCTATACAAAATGTTTATAATGGAAAGGCAAATGAACAGATACTCAAATGGTCTTGACATTCAGGGTTAAACAAACAGTGGGTAGAACGCCAATCTATCAAGTGTGCTGATAGTCCCTGTCTGCTCTGGATAAATAATGAAATATTGTACTGTCAATAAAAAATTGGCAGGTCTGCTTTGTTGATTTTATGGCATATTTACCCGCAATGTTCTTTAATTTAAACAAAATAGCAACTAGAAAATCCTGTCCAAACAGAGAAAATGAAGAGATGTATTGAAATACTTATGATTTCAGTGTTGCTGTGTTTGATTAAAAGTTATTTTCTTTGTGTAGTGTTCATTTTCTAGGAGCTATATTGGTAGTAATATTTATGCAAATATGTTTACATCAAATAATGATGTCCGTGTTATTACTTCACATTTATGATTTTTGGCAAAAGAGAACAAGTGAGATATAGAGAATGAGAGGAAGCAAGAAGAATTAGAATATTTTGTCTCTTATGCAATCTATTCTCTCCAAGTATTAAGACAGTTTGCCCTAGAAATACTGAATACTGATATATAAAAGCTAATTTATGAAGTTATTTTTGGACCAGGTAGCCATGTGCAACTGTATCATGAACACAAATAGCTTTTTTGAATCTGAAAAGTCTTATCCTTTTCTACAAGAATTAAGTAATTGCCGGGGTACAAATCCCTTTGTTTGTTACGGTATACTGTACCTTTGAAAGGTAAAATAATACATGTATAATAATAAAGTATAATTTATAACTATAATTTGAAATAAGTTATTATATATGACTGGAATTAACATCCACTCAAATATTGCATAAATTAGCATCTGCCTAAATACAGACTTTTTGTAATTTCACTTTCTGAAATTTTGCAGAACTATAAAAAGCCATCAAAAGGTTAAAAAATAACAAAAAAAAAACTATACCCACTTTACAGCTCACCTCTTGGGCCCATCTGCTCTTTACTATCCCATGTCCAGTCCTTGGCGCATCATATCATCAGCCCCATCAATCACTGAATTGCCTCCTAGGCTTGAAGTTCTGGCTCTGCTGAGGACCAGGACATATCCGTGCCCCAACATGCAAAGGCTCAGCATTTATTAGACATGTCCAGGCCTTTATGCAATCTTTGAACGGAACATGTAACCTAGTTGTAGGCCCCCAACCTATAACTACCTGTCACTGCAGCCTTCTACTACATTACTAACCATCTATGTCTGAGCTAATAGTGAATTATAAAAGTTGAATAAATCAATTTATAAACTTACACAACCACCATCGGGTGAGCGTTCCTATTTTGCTAGCCGTTGGGTGGCCAGTCTCTCCTAGTCCGCTCTCCCCCCGCCTCACTTCTGCAATCACACCCTGGTGGGCATGATCATTCATTCAGGAGCATGCTCCTGATTTAAAATTCCCACTTCTTTTTTCTTGGTACGATGCTTTCCGGATTCGTCGTGTTATTTCTGGTCCTGCACAGTGTGGGTTCGGCCTTGGAATGCAGACTGCGCAGGACTGGAAATGATGCGCTGAGAGTTGCGTCTCTAAATGGTGATGAAACCATTGGAAAGCATTGGGGTTACTATGGCAACGCCATCAGGTTGAGCTCAGTAACCCGGATTCTAGCACCACTGAATGAATGAGCCAGCAGGAATAGTGTGCGGGTTACTGAACTCACCCTGACAGCATTGCCATAGTAACTGCAATGCTTTCCAAGGGTAACCACTTACAGCACAGAATGACATTGGAGCACAGCCATGAGAGAAACGCTCACTTTACTGGGTGTGCTCCGATGTCACTATGTGCTTGCTCTCTCTGCCAGCTGAAAGTGTTTGTCTGATGGCAGAGAGATGTAGCATAGCTGAAAAAGATAAGACGACACGGATTACATCAGATTTTTTTTTCTAATTGTGCATTGTGTTTTATTTCTTATAAAAAAAAATCTCTGTGTTGTGTTTTTATTTAATGTTTACTAGAAATTCATGGTGGCCATGTCTAATTTGGCATGACATCATCATTTCGGGTTTGGTACCAGCTGACAATACAAAGCTGGTATTAACCCCATTATTATCCAGCATGGCATTCCCCCAGGACCGATGGAAGAGCCAGGTAAAGCGACTGGAAATGGCACTACGATAAATGAGCCATTTCCAGGAGCAGCCATGGGCTGTGGTTTTCAGGGCACGGGGCTCAGAATGCTTTGGCCTTACCACGCTGAGAATTTCAACCCCCAGCTATCTAGTTTTACCTGGTTGGCGATCAAAATATAGCAGGAGCCCACACATTTTATTTTTACTATTTATTTAAATAATTTAAAAAAAAAATAAACTCCCTGTAATTTGATCGCCAGCCAAGGTAAAGCTAGACAGCTGGGGGTGGCAGCCCTTATCTGTCTGCTTTATCTGTGCTGAGAATCAAAAATATAGCAGAGCGCTGTCTTTTTTTATTGTTTATTTATTTTTAAACTACTATATGTGTGAGGGGCCCAACAGCCAATCACATTCCCTGCCCATTCTGTGTGACAGCATCTGTGATTGGCTGTGGGGCCTCTGTGTAAAGATAAATAATAAAAAAAAGACATAGAGTCCCATGGTATTTTTTATTCTCAGCATAGATGAAGCAGACAGCTATGGGACAGGTAGTGATAGGTTAGAGAAGGCTAAACTAGGTGACAGGCTCACTTTAATTCCCAGCGTAGAGTGAGGTGGTGCTCAACTGTCATGATAAAAAGATGCACATGAAGACTAAATGAAGGTCAGCGGAGAGCGTAGTGATCAGAGAGTTGATTTCTACATCTTACATTTATTATTGTCACTAGATGGAGGCCCAATGCTATCACATCGGGAGGGCAGTGATGTTATGATTGGGGGGGCTTTGTGGTGCTGGAAGAAGCAGGTGTCTCCCACCTGTCTGCTCTCCCCCCTGTGGTGTCTTCTTTTCTCATGTGCTCTCTCCTTTGAGCGGTCTTCATCCTGTGTGCTCCCCACCTGTATGCTGTCTTCTCCCCTCTTCTTCTCTCTGCTTTGTGCTCTCCTCTCTGTATGTGGTCTCTCCCCCATGCGCCCTCTCTCCAACCATGCGCCCTCTCTCCCTATGTGTACCCTCTCTGCCTCTGTGCGCTTTCTTTCTCTGTGCGCTCTCTCTCCCACCATGTGCTCTCTTTCTCCATGTGCGCTGTCTGCCCCCCTTGTGCTCTCTCCCGCCATGCACTCTCTTTCCCACCATGCACTCTCTTTCTCCCACCATGCACTTTCTCTCCCAATGTGTGCTCTCTCTCCAACTGTGCACTCTCTTTCTGTGTGCTCTCTGCTCCTCCTTGCACTCTCTCTCCCTCTGTGCACTCTTTCTGTTTGCTCTCTCTGTCCACCATTGCGCTCTTTCCCTCCATGCGCTGCCTCTACCTACATATGCTTTCTTCTTCCCTGTGTCTGTCCCCCTTGAGCTCTCTCTCCCACCATGTGCTCTCTCTGCTCCCCTTGCGCTCTGTCTCCCACCATGCACTTTCTCTTTCTCTGTTCACGCTCTCTGCCCCATGCTCTCTTTTTGCCCCATTGAGTGCTTTCTGCTGCCACCTCTCTTTCTGCCACACTGTTGATTCTCTACCCCCTGCTTTCTTTCTGTCCCACTGTGCAATCTCTGCTGCCACCTCTCTTTCTGCCCCACTTTGCACTCTCTGCCCCGTGCTCTCTTTCTGCCCCACTGTGTGCTCTCTACTCCATGCTCTCTTTCTGCCCCACTGTGCACTCTCTGCTGCCACCTCTCTTTCTGCCCCATTGTGAGGTTCATGCTGCCACCTCTATTTCTGACCCATTGTGTGCTCTCTTTCTGCCTACTCTCTGTGCTCTCTTTCTTCCCACACTGTGCGTTCTCTGCTCCACTGTGCTCTTTCTGTCCCACTTTGCGGTTTCTGCTGCCAACTCTCTTTCTATCCAACTGTGTGCTCTCTTTCTGCACCCTCGCTGCTCTCTTTTTCTTCCCCACTGTGCGGTCTCTGCCCCCATGCTCTCTTTGTGCTCCACTGTGCAGTCTTTGCTGCCACGTCTCTCTTTGCCCCACTGTGCACTCTCTGCCTTCTTGTGTCCTCTCTACCCCCTGTGCTCTCTTTCTGCCCCATCTCTACCCCCTGTGCTCACTTTGTACTCTTTCTCTGCCCCCCTGTGCTCTCTCTCTCTGCCCCTCCTCCCTCTCTGTGCTTTCTATGCCTGCAGTCTATGACTCTCTGTCATGGCAGTGAATCGCCTTAGTAGTATTAGAGCTATGATGTCAAGGTCATGTGACTGTTCACATGACTGTGACATCACCACAGGTACTGTAGCCTGAAGTAAGTGAGTCGTTATCAGTGAAGCGTTGGACTCTGGGCGGCGAGTAGCGGGGGTAGGGGAGGGCTGAGGGGGGCATGCGGCAGGTGGGTGGTGTGTGGAGTGACGGGCAGAGTGTGGTGCAACAGCATCGGATAATGGTACTGCCATCATCTAATATGTAATCACCTACTTGCCTGTGAGTATAGTAATATGGTGGGGCTTCCAGTCGGCGTTGTTGAATTTTGGAATTCGTGGACATCAGGCCAGAAGTGAGTGACACACAAGTAAGTGATCATATATTAAATGAGTTATAGCCCTGGAGTCTGTGGTGTATATTAAAGGGGTTTATTTCCTTTGGATCTACGAGGGTCAGTGTCTGTTTTTCTCTGCTGCTGTTGCTGGGTAAGTGATGTGGTTTGCTAACCTCTCCCACCACCCTTTAAATAGTCACATGACTCATAACCTGATGTTGCTTATAGAGTCCATTCTATACAAGACCATCCTCTTTCTCTCCTATTGCTACTGGAGATCTGCTATCTGGCAGCCGAGTATTTTGTAGCATTGGACTTGGGCTGCTTCCCACAAATATTTGTATCCTTTTTGTATCCTTTTTGTATACTCAGTCTTTCAACCTATCCCTGTGTTTTATTACCTGCAGTGGCTCGGCTAAGGCCCTCACCGACTAGTGCACTGGCCAAAGTTACCTTACGTGATAGACAGGGACAAGGTACATGACATGGGCAGGAGGAAGGACCTGCTTAGGGAGTTCAGGGCAGTGAGGGACAGACACAGTGCAGTGTCAGGAAATGTCCCTATCTTCCTCTCCCTACTGATAAGGTCTTCCTTATCATATGGAGGATATTTTCCTGTCCGCACATTACAAGTATACTCTGAGGTCTCTAAAGATCCAAGAGCGTTATAAAAAAATTCAATTGATGGAGAATAACTTTGATGTGAGTTAAATTTTACTGGAACATATTTGTGATTTGGAGGCGTCCGATATTCTTAGATACAATCATCTCTACTTAAAATCAGATTATGTGAGCATACTGGCTGCAAAAAGACAATAAAAGGATGCATCCATACACTAAACAGACCAACCTCTTTTTTACATGTTAGTCCACAAAATTATTTCGGTAAAGCCCATTTCTTCTTCCTTGAAACTCCTTTTCTAATGGGAGGTAACATGCAGAAATAGTAATTGGTAGTGTGATCCGGTGACCATCTCCAAATCACTGGGACTGCAAAAGGCATGAAATGCCTCTTTTCATGCAACCCGTAAAGCTAGAATATGGAGAGGAGACAGATACTTACTGTAGTTTCACTTCTCCCAGAACTAGGCTTACTTTCGGTGAGGCGTGACTAAGTTTCCTACTCAGTTTTTACCGAGACTGTGCCAATGAGACCACCCTTCGTCGTAGTACCCCTGTGACACAACCACTGAATAAGATATGATGCACATGTATTGCAACATATTTGTAGAGCCCAACTCTTGTCCTGATCTCCTATTGTACAGCCAAAGTACAGGATGTAGACTTTCCTTATGGTAGTCAAGTTTGCTTTTTTGATGCAAAAGTGACTTCTCTACATATGTAGTAAAAACAATCCACTTTGTTAATGCAAGAACAAGACATATCAGAAAAACATATATAGAAACATGTCAGTAAACTAAGAAATGAATCTAAGAATCTATGATACTATATACCCAACACAAAAAAGTATTTATAAAAGTAGGTGAGGCAACTGTAATTTGGAATACATAATCAAAGCAGGGTTGGTGTTTTTTTATTGGCCACCCTTAGACAAGGATGAAATAATAAAGGCACAAAATTTTAAAAAGCCTGCATGAAAGGTGTCATAAGAGTTGACGGGCGAATCCGAACTGTAATGTTTGGGGTCCACACTGAACAACTAGTTTTTGTGCATGAACCCTGAGCACAGACATCCCTGAAAAGTCTGTATTACTGTTCAGGTTCAGGATAGGGGAGCTGAAAAATAAGGAAAATGGTGATTATTGTAGGATAATTATGTTTACCACGGACCATTTGCTTGTAACACTACTTCCTGGTCCGATCACTAAACATCATGTTTATTCACGGCATCGCCCTGCCCACTCTCTGTGACAATGTCTGTGACAGCGTTTGTGATTGGTTGTGTCAGTCAGACTGCCCTCACACAATGAGTACCGGTGTCTGTGATGGGCTGCTATACACATTAGTGCACGGCAGTGAACCTGCCATCATGTGTGTGTAAAAATAAATAAATAATTGAAAAATATGTGTGGGTTCCACTATATAATTTGTGATACACAGTGCAGAGAAAGCACATGGCTGCAAACTGAAGCTCCCAGCTATGTGCGTTAGGTTGGCTATGTATAAAAATATGGAGACCCTCATAGTATTTTTTTTTTAAATATTTAAATAAATAATTTTGAAAAAATACATAGGGTAACCCCAATTTTGATTCTCAGCCAAGACAAAGCACATGGGTAAAAGAATGTGCCTGTGTTTTTTTTTTAATATAAAATACTGTTCTCTGTTTTTGTGTTTTTAACTATTTACTTACTGGATTGGTAATGTGAGGGTCTCATAGAGGCCTCAAAATCATCAATCCAGGGCTTGATGACAGCTGTCAATTCTCATCTGTCATTAACCACTTCTATTACCCCGATTAACACCACACTAGGGCAATCAAGATGAGCCAGGTATATGCCCAGTTACACACACAGATAATTGTGCAGAGATTGTTCGCAGATCTCTGGTTGCCGTGAAATCATGGACACATTGTTACATTTGTACACGGCCACAAAATGTAACAATGTGATAATGATTTCACTGCAACCAGAGATCTGCGAACAATCTCTGCACAGTTATCTGTGCGTGTAACTGGGCCTTAAGTGCCAGGATTGTGCAAATCAATTGCATGCACCAAATTCTAGGGCATATGTTGGTGCTATTCTTAGCCTGGAAAGCCCAATAACTATGTGCCTCCCCACGGTGAGAATACCAACCCTCAGGCATGTTCTTTATCGTTGCTGAGTATCAAAATTGGGTTACCACAACTTTTTTTTTTGATACCGTATATACTCGCGTATAAGCCGAGTTTTTCAGCCCAAAAATTGGGCTGAAAAGTCCCCCCTCGGCTTATACGCGAGTATATACCCAGTGGTAGTATACAGCCGCCCGGCCGCCACCCCCATCAGTATACAGGCCCCCCCCATGAGGATCCAGGGCCCCCCTTCCTTGCTCCGCAAAACCTGCAAAGTAAAATCATTATACTTATCACTGTCCTGTCGCCGCCCTCTCCGCCGCTGCCATCACGATCCCCGGCTTCATCCGTCTTCTTCCGGCTTCCTGTGGTCGGCGCAGGCAATGACGTCATTGCCTGCGCCGACCACAGGAGGCCGGAAGAAGACAGATGAAGCCGGGGATCGCGATGGCAGCGGCGGGGACGGCGGCGACAGGACAGTGATAAGTATAATGATATTACTTTGCAGGTTTTGCGGAGCAAGGAGGGGGGGCCCTGGATCATAATGGGGGGGCCTGTATACTGATGGGGGTGGCGGGCGGGTGGCTGTATACTACCACTGGGGCTGTATATACCTCTGGGGCTGCTGTATACTACCACTGGGGCTGCTGTATATACCTCTGGGGCTGCTGTATACTACCACTGGGGCTGTTTTTACCTCTGGGGCTGTTGTATACCACCACTGGGGCTGCTGTATACTACCACTGGGGCTCCTGTATACTACCACTGGGGCTGTTTATACCTCTGGGGCTGCTGTATACTACCACTGGGCTGCTGTATACTACCACTGGGGCTGCTGCTGTATATACCACTGGGGAGGCTGCTGTAACACTGCTGGGGCCTGTATATACCACTGGGGAGGCTGCTGTATACCACACTGCTGGGGGCTGTATACCTGTGCTGGTGTCCACCCTCGGCTTATACACGAGTCAATAGGTTTTCCCAGATTTTGGGGGCAAAAGTAGGGGGGTCGGCTTATACACGGGTCGGCTTATACACGAGTATATACGGGTAATTTATTTAAATAATTAAACTAAACACATGGGATCCCTGTATTTTTATACACAGCCAAAATAATGCACATGGCTGGGGTCTGCAACTCACAGCCGTGTGCTTTATCTATCACAATATTTGGGGACCCCACAAACATTTTTCAATAATCAATATATTTTTACAAACATATAACAGCAGGTTCGTTGCCATACACTAGTGTGTATGGCAACCAATCACAGACACTGGTGCAGATTGTGGGGTCACAGTCTGCTGACACAACCAATCACAGATACTGTCACAGAGAGTGCGCAGAGGGATGCAGTGAATAAACATTAGGCTTAAAGAGTGGGCCCAGAAGCACATGTGAGGGCAGCGGAGACTATTAAGTTTAATTCTCCTTCTATAATCACAATTTTGCTTTCTTTTACAGCCTCCTGTCCTGATTGCCACCATTTTAAAGCACTAAAGTTTGGGTCCACAAAGACTTATATGAAGTTTGGGTTTAGGGTACAAGTTTAGGTAAAGTCTGATCCCGAAGCCAGACTTTTTTTAAAGACAAGCTGGATGCGCCCAAACCCAAACATCTGCGGGTTTTCTCAGCTCTAGTCATAAATAATTACAACTCTGGATGTTGAAAATTGAAGTCAATAAGCTAATTTATGCATCATAATAATTTTCAACACCACAAAATTAGTTAAGCTTAACTGTTTTAGTCTCTTAATCAATTTGGCTATACGATCTTTCAGCCGGTTTCATGACTTTCCATAGATTTTTACACCCCTTTTTCTTCAAATGTTCTATACTTTTTACCAGTGTCATTTCTCATTATTATGGTTTGACTTCTTTGCCTTTATGGAGTGGATGTTTTGTCACCAACATCTGGTTAGAAATCCATGTCAATAGCACCTTTAGAATATATTTACTTAAAAATTGGTGATATATTTAAAGGGACACTGTCAGGTCATTTTTCAGTATGATACTAATATTACCCTTGAATAGTGCTTGGGCAGACCTTTTAAAAACATGTCAAGTCATTATTGTACCGTTTGTAGTTTCAATGTTATCAGAATTGTGAGACCCTGCAGTAAACTTCTGGATTAGTCCTGTCCATTATAACCAAACAGGAATTGTCCGGCTGCTGTATAAACTGTCATGTAATTATGCACTCCCTCTCAGCAGCTCTCTCCTCCCTTCTTCCTTTGCTAACAGCACAGTGTTAGGGTTCACTTACAGGAGGTCTGTTCTGTTGAGGACATGGAAGGAGAGAGCTATTACAGATCTGCCTTATCTACACTCCATTTTTTTGTCTAAGCAGATATCCTTGCTGTGACAGTTTCTGTGTTGTATTTGCCCTCTAGTGATGCTGCAAACAAAGAGAGAAGAGAGGAGAATACACCCCCAGTGTCTTGTGCAGTTATGTGATGTGAGTATGTGACATGCATTTTCATCTGTGGGGAGTGGACAGCAACAAACTAGGAGGATCATTTGCAGTGAGTGACAGATGGAATGAATCTCTTTATTTGAAGTTTACAGAAGATAGGAGGGTAATATAAATAAAAGAAATACATAAAAAGAGAGAGTTTGGAGGGAGGAATTAGAAAATGATATCAGTTACATATGGATTTTTGACCTGACAGTTTCACTTTAATACTTATTTCACGGGGGTGGGGTGTGACCGAGCTAATGGCACAGGCTGCTTAGTGCAGGAGCTCCAACAGAGATCGGTTTCAACTCAGCACAACAAGGTGAAAAACCACTCTGGGAAGCCCTACATAAGTTACCTGGTGTCCTGAGGACACAGTGGTTCCAATAGTGCGTTGCAATCCAGCAAGAAGGAGATCTCCAAAGAAGGTGACTGCATATTTCTCCAGAGCCCAGGTACTGAATTCAGCCTCCAATATGGCTGCAGCTTCTCAATCCCCAGCATCCCCTCCCTGCTTTTCACAATCTGGCTCGCACACAGCAGCCTTAGAGGGGGAGGAGAAGCTCAGAAAGACATTCCACTTACACAGAAAACAATGGAGGGTTTACTAAAATCCTTGAGGCAAGAACTCCAATCTGATATTAAACGAATGATAGCTGAATTTAAGGCAGAAATCAGGGGAGAACTGCTGGATTTAGGAACTAGAATAGACCACCTGGAGCAGAAGCTGGCAGAACTTACTAAATCTCATAATGAACTAATAGGTGCTAATGAGACCTTAGAACAGAAGGTTTCCCAAATCCACAATAAAACCTTGGATTTTGAGGATAGATCCAGAAGGAATAATATTCGCATTAGAGGGATTGATGAATCTATTCCTGACAAAGATTTGCTAAGTCTCCTGCAAAGCATTATACACACAGTGATTCTTTCTGCAGACAGCAAGGACTTAATTGTGGATAGAATACACAGGATACCAAAACCAAAAGGTCTCAACCCAGATTTACCACGAGATGTTAATGCCCGCATTCATTTCTATACAATAAAGGAGACTTTTATGGCTGGTCTCAGGAAAAGGCCAAAACTTCCAGATAACTTGGCTCACCTGAAGGTATTCCCTGACTTGTCAGCAGGTACTCTAACTCAGAGGAGGGAGTATATGCCATATAAAACAGGCCTCAGGGAACAAGGAATAAAGTACCACTGGGAGTTCTCCATGAAACTGAAAGCCTTGAGTGACAATTCCATGTTTGTCTGCACATCCCCGGAAAAGGCGAGAGATTTTTTGCTAAAATTGAAGATTCAGCCTATATATCCAAATGACGAAAGAGCTCCTCAGGCACAGAAAAAGAAAAAACTGGACCCAAACTGGTTCACAGCATGATTGATTACTGGATAGCCATTCTCTGCTTCCTGCATTCTACTCCTTGTCTGGTGCCTGTATGGCGGTGTTGAAAGCAGGCAAAGTTTCCAACAAAGTGTCTTTTTTTCACTCTCTTTCAAACTATTTTTTCACTTTTTTCCCTCTTCTTTACTGTTTGCTTGATTTTGGAACAGTAAGGGGACTTTCTCTCATGATGAAGCAAAAATTTAGGCTTTTGATAACCCTGCATTTGTTTATACAAACAAATTTGTTTCCCTGTCCATCTGTCCCCTGTCTGTCTTAAAGCTAAGGGTGCTTTCACACTGCGTTTTTCTGCCTTCCGTTGGGATCAGATATTTTGAAGGACTCGACGGACAGTCACGGATGCTTCAAATCGGATGACATCGGATAACATCGGTCTGATTTTTTATCGGATCCGTTCTACGGATCTGATAAAAAATCGGACCGATTTCATCCGATGTCATCCGATTTGACGCGTTTTTTTATCGGATCCGTTTTAAATGTCACTCCTCCTAGTGGGTGTGTATACATAGGACTCACCCATACGCACTGCTGCACCCCATATGCACTGATGGACCCCGTACCAAGACTTGGTCCCACAGCCACAGTCCCTGCACACTACACACCCACAGTCCTTCATACAGCCCTCCAACACCCATACACACAGCACTCACCGTGATCCTGGCTCTGTCACAGCAGCAGCAGCATCCAACAGCACCCAGACCTTCAAGATGGTGCTTGCAGGGACTGTGGGAGGTGTTTGGAAAGTCTTTGGGATGTCTGTTGGAGGTATCAGTCTGAATTGAGCATGCCCAGTAAACAAATTCGGATCAGATATCGCATCCGATTTTTCATCCATCCGATCCCCATAGACTCCATGTTATTTAAATCGGATCCGATTTGATCCGATTTTTGCAGCGGACTCAAAATCGCAGCAGTCTGCGATTTTGGCTGCTGCAAAAAATCGGACAGAATCGGATCCGACAAAAATAAGATGCCATTAAGGGCAAATCCGATCCGATCTGTGCCCATAGGATAACATGGGACCAAAATCGGATCCGATTCTGTCCGATTTTCAACGGACAGCGTCGGATTGCAGAAAAACGCAGTGTGAAAGCACCCTAAGTGATCTAAATACTCCCATATCTATTACTGAAATAGAACAAATAATCTCTTCTACTAAAAAGTCCTCTGCTCCGGCTCAGTATGTTTTTCTAACACCTATTATCATTGTTTCGTCAAAACTTTAGCTCCTTACCTCTTAAAAACTTTCAATTTTTGGAAATGAAGCTCTCCAATAAGCCATGAAAACCTTGAGGCAGTAATCACAATCATTTCGAAACCTGAAAACCCACTATCCATTAATTTACCTCGCGTCCAATCCTGGCTGCCCCTTTCCTTCTGTGTGGTCCTTTCTTTCCCTTCCCTCTCCTATAATATCTGGTTTTGGAATTGGTTTAGACTAGTGGTGATTATTTGGACATGACTGTTATAATGAAATTATTTTGTAAAAAAATTATATATGTTGTTAAAAGATTTATTTGAATAAAAAATGTATGGTTTAAAAAAAAAAAAATACTTATTTCACCTGCTGTATTTAAGAGGAAAAAATTAAATTTAATAAGGAGTTGAGAGTAATTGAGAATAAAGTAGGGGAATTAAAGTAGGAGTATGCTAATTTCTCTGCAAACATTAATAAGGATAATTGCGAAAAGAAACATCATCACTTGGCTGATATATGAAATGAAAAATGCAAAGTGCATTATTCTTTTAAAATAGTAATGTTTATAAAGAAAATAAAAAAATAGGATTCAATAATTAATTATGGAAACATTAACCCTTTCCCTGCCAAATACATATCTCAAGACCTTTGCAGAGTGACTACTGAGCAGCCAAGAAATGTTGTTTATGGGATTGTTCTAGCTGCTATTTGACATACAGATGCATCTCAATGAATTAGAATATCGTCAAAAAGTTGTTTTTTTTTCAGTAATTCAATTAAAAAAGTGAAACGCATATATTTTATAGAGTCATTACAAACAGTGATCTATTTCAAGTGTTTATTTCAGTAAATGTTGATGATTATGGCTTACAGCCAATGAAAATCCAAAGATCATTGTCTCAGAAAATGAATGTAGAGAAGATGAAGGGTTAAAAACCGCACTGCCGTATTCCATGAGACATCAAAGGGTGAATATCATATCGATTTATTAGTGATGTGTTTCCCTGAAACGTTCTGAAATATGGCAATATAATATTGATTTGTCCTGAGCAGGGAGCCCTGAAACACGTTGACTAATACATCAATATTATATTTATATCATATTTGTGAGAAGTGTGGATCCTTGAAGTGGGTCACAAGCTTACGTGTTTTGGACCAAAAAACAAACTAATACCCCACAATTTTATGAATTGTTATTGGGCTTTTTTTTGCACTCTTTATATTGCAGGGTGCAGCTAGGCCATATGGGACGTTTGTTCTGGCAGGTAGCAGTGTTGTAGTGCCAGAAACAGCCCGCCTACTGAGATGGGGGCTAATGTAAGAGGCTGGGCACACATTGCAGTAACCTGTGTGATCAGCGTCCTATGGGAATCCTATTCATTGTGCAAGTGGTTCGCAGCCCTCCAAGATTAAGGAGGTGTTTAGTGATTGGAGGCTGGTGTCCTGCACTAGTAATGCCTACCCTTTATAATCAAGGCAAAGCTGCACATTGCATGAGTGCAATGGTCGACAGACCAAAGTAATGCTGTGGTAAGGTCCTTAAGCTCTCTTACCTGTAGAGAGTGAGCTCTTATTGTCAACAAGGGCTTCTTGCTCTCTCTTTCCTCTAGAGAGTAAGCTCCAATAATCAGCATTATTATTATTATTAATTATTTTTCTCTTTTTCTCTATCCTGTGGAGTATAAGCCCTTATAGTCAAAAGGATTTCCTCTCCTCTCCCACATGTTTATTGTTCCAACAATTCCAGTGAGATGATTCACCATTTATATTTGCCACATGAAAATTATTTGATGAAAATTTGACAAAGTCATTGAACTCCAATTTCATACAGTCTGCTCACCTCTAATCACAACCCAGCCTGAGGTAACAGGGATTAAAGTGAGAACCGGACATATCTCGACTTGCAAATTAACAATGATAATTTCCCATGATGCCTTCAGCTGAGCGATTCTGGCCTTATTTGAAGATCGGAATCCAAGTTTCAAACTGAGACCTGGATTGACTCTGTAACTGTGATCCTGAGTAAAATATGGCCGATTAATAATCCTCAACCTTTCACAACTGACAAACAGGAAGCTAAAGGGATGCAAAGTGGCTGCACCAGGGACAAGAGGCAGAGGATGTGTGATTTCCTTCTATTCTTACGTAAAAATAGGTGAACATACAACAAGCAAAGTATAAAAATTAAAAAAAAATTGAAGGATTGAAAAAATATTTATTTTGTGTCCTTTATTGTTAACAAAATACACATATTTATAGTCAGTGAATACAGACATGCAATTATGGCTGAAAATTTTGGCACCCTTGAAATTGTTCTGAAAATTAAGCATTTCAACAAGAACATTTTCACAATTACATGCTTTTGTAATAAAAATGTCTATATCTTTGGTGTGTATTGGCACCCTCAACCCAATATTTGGATGCACACCCTTTAGAATAAATAACTTTAATCAATCACTTCCTATACCCGTCAACAATCTTCTTACACAACTAAACTAGAATTTTGGAGCACTTTTCTTTGCTAACTGTTCCTGGTCTCTGACATTTGTAGGGTGACTTCTTCCAACAGCAATTTTACGATCTCTCAACAGACACAGGTGTTCAATGGGATTTAGATCCGGACTCATTGTTGGTCACTTCAGAACTGTCCAGCGCTTTGTTTCCATCCATTTCTGGGTGCTTACTGAAGTGTTTTTGGGTCATTGTCCTGCTAGAAGACCCATGACCTAGGACAAAAACCCAGTTTTCTGAAACTAGGCACTGCATTGCAACCCCAACTCCTATGACACTTTAAAATCTCATGATGCCGTGCACACAGCCAAGGAACATCGAGCTACAGGCAGCAAAACAAATGCTAAGCATCTTTGAACCTCCACCATGTTTGACTATAGGAACTGTGTTTTTTTTGTGTTGTTCCAATACATATAAGGGAAATAAACACATGTATCCAAAACATGCATAATTGCAATAATTTTCTGGGAAAAATACTTCATTTTCTGGAAGAATTTTAAGGGTGCTAACACTTTTGTCCATGAATGTATATTCCATCAGTTTCTTGGATTAAAGAATATTTCAGCAATCGCTATTACAGTAAATTAAAAAAGAAAATATTTCCAGGTACAAATAACACAATACATTTTAGACCATAGTATATCCTGGAACGTGAAGAAAAGTGCATATATTTACCGTATATACTCGTGTATAAGCCGAGTTCTTCAGCCCAAAAATTGGGCTTAAAAGTCCCCCCCTCGGCTTATACATGGGTCAATGCGGTAATCCTATGGTGGGGTCTGTGTCCGGGTGCTGGGGAGGCTGTAGCAGGTGGGAGGAGGCTGTATACTCCTGGGGGCTGCTGTATACTCCTGGGGGCTGCTGTATACTAATGGGGGCTGCTGTATACTCCTGGGGGATGCTATATACTCCTGGGGGATGCTGTATACTCCTGGGGGATGCTGTATACTCCTGGGGGATGCTGTACACTCCTGGGAGATGCTGTATACCACTGGGGGCCTGCTGTATACCATACTGCTGGGACCTGTATACCACTGGGGGGGCCTGTATACCTCACTGCTGGGGGCTGTATACCACACTGCTGGGGACTGTATACCTGTGCTGGGGTCCACCCTCGGCTTATATGTAAGTCAATAGGTTTTCCCAGTTTTTGGGGGCAAAAGTAGGGGGGTCGGCTTATACACGGGTCAGCTTATACACGAGTATATACGGTAAGTGTTATTTATATCTGAAATAATTGTTTTAATTTTGCTACAATACAAAATTGCTGAAATCCTTTTTTTATTCTATGAAATGGCTAGAATATTGATCTGTGCTAACTATTATTGTTGAACCACATCATGTAGGAGTCGTTTCCTGTGCTGAGGATTAGGAGCCGAATTATATGGTAAACTGGTTCTTTTGTTATTCTTCACATACCTGTCAATGCTGAGACTGTAAGCTAAAAAACCCAAGACTAACTCTTTACTCTTTGCGACCAAAGCTACAAAATTAGCATACTGTTTGTTGAACCCAGTAAACACCACAAAATAACAAAGCTACTGTATAACTCATATGAGAAAAAGCACTCAAAAAGTCTTGAGAACCCCAAAATAGAAATGATTAATACTAAAAATAATAATTCAGGTAGCTCCATCAACACTTAAAAAAAGTTACAGCTTAGGGAAACTTTTAAAACTTTATATTAAAAAAATTTGGATTGTGGTTTTGATTTTGGATTCGGTATTATCATGTCCATAGCAAACCAAGCTAAGTGTATACTATTGCTCCTACCAAGTGAATGCTGCAACAAAAATCAATGTTACAATCGCTGTATTTATTTCATGCTGTCTCATAAAAGAGGGATTGAAAAGTAATCAATACAGACAGATGCAACAACCATATAGCAAATAAAGGTTAGTTCTCCCTTTTTTTACAAAGTTTTCTTTTATTGTGCACACATAGTTAAGTGAGTCGATGAGGGTTTTTTTTTTATATATCTTACGTTTATTATGCTCATAGCAGACCATAGAGCAGAATAATGGACATTCAATTTGCTTAGAGTGAATTCTCAGTCAATCAAATTTCTAAGTAAAATTTCCTTGATTGTGCAAATCTGAATATTGACAGATCATCTCTACCTAAAGGGAACCTGTCAGCTGATACCAGCGCCGGACTGGGGTGTCTGGGGCCCACCAGGAAAATGGACTCCAGGGGCCCACCCACCTGGACCCACGCGGGCCCACCCATTCTTCAGCTAAATACAAGTACCTGTTATGCGATATACCTATTATAGTGTAGCGTGGACTATAAAACCCAGGCGGCTCCTGCACATCACTGTCCGCTCACCATTACTGTGATGTACAATTACTATAGTTTGCATTAAAGGGATTTTTTGGTGAAAACAAGTTCTCAGCGATGCACAGGTTAGGAAGGTGATCACTTATTTATTGGTGGAATCTGCACCATCAGAAGAATGTGGAGCTTTGAGCATTTGGTGATATTTTTCCCTCAGTATTTGTAAGACAAAAGCAGGAGTTGAGCAATCACAGGTCATGTTTTCTGCATTTCTCACCCTCTCCTGGTTTTGTCTTAGGGTATGTGCTCACGATCAGGAAACACAGCGTTTTGGACGCAGCGCCTTTGCGCTGCGTCCGAAACGCTGCGTAGTACAGTACTAGCATAGTGGATGGGATTTCAAGAAATCCCATCCTCACTATGCGTAGCCCACCCGCAGCGTCTTTGGAGCTGCGGTGCGGGTTGCCGGGAGTCCGCTCCTCCGCAGCATGTTTATTTCATGCTGCGGAGTCGGAAGCGGCTCCCATCGGGTGACAGCAGGGAGAAGCCGCCCTGCACCCGCCGCACATGGTGAGTACAGGGCGGCTGCGGTCTCCCTGCGGCCACCCGCGGCTTCCCTCAGGTCCGGAGGAGCTGCGTCCAACACGCAGCTCCTCCGGACCGTGAGCACATACCCTTATAAATACTGAGGTGAACATTTCACCAAATGCTCAACTTGCTTTCTCTGGCGAACCTCTGTAACTGCATCTCTGCTGCTGTGTCACAGGACAGGGAGGGGGTTAAACATCCAAGTATTTAATATCTATTGGAAATAAAGAAGTTTCCACTGATTGATATCAGATAAAACAAATCACCATCCACAATCCACTCTACCAAGACCAATAATACCACATAGAAGGCAGAAATACCACCACACCGTGACCAGATCACATATTACCACCATATAGTGCCCAAATAATGCCACATACAATACACAAATACCGCTACACCATGACCAAAGCACTTAATACCACCACATAGTGATCAAATGCTACCACATACTGCCACAGCATGAGACCACATATTACCACCACATAGTGATTGAATAATACTACATACAAAGGACAAATACCGTCATGTCATGACCAAAGCACATAATGCCACCACATAGTGACAAATAATACTAAAATAATAAAAATTGTAAAAAAGCTCTGTATATAGTGTCAGTGTACAGGTATTGCAATGATCACCATTGACATTATAAACAGGAGCTCTGTATATAGTGTCAGTGTGTGTGTATAAGTAATACACATACTCACCAGTGATGTCTCTAGGACAGGTGAAGTTCTTTATCTGTCGCAGACCAATATCATGTCTTCTGTGCAGGACATCTCTGCAGAAAACAACATAGTTCGCTATACCTGACTTACTTCCAGAGCACAATCCACACTTTTCCCAAGATTTCTACACTAAATGAAATGACAAAAAAAGAAACATAGTGCCGCACTACACAGTAACAGTGCTAAAGTGTCATTCTGTGCCTGCTCATCCTTGTTCACAGACATATTTGTCTGATGGCAAAGATGTAGCAGAGCTGAAGACAGAAGACCCGTGGATTTCATCAGAACAAGGATTTTTTTTAAATTAAAGATGGAGTCCCTAAATGTGTTTTGTGATTTATTTTTAATAAGAAAAAAATTCTGTTTTTTTTTTCTGTTTACTTGAAATTCATGGTGGACATGTCTAATTTGGCATGACACCATGACGTTTGGGCTTAGTACCAGCTGATAATACAAAGCTGGCCTGGTACTAACCCTTTTATTACCCAAGGTGCCACTCACCACCAGAGCCACTGGAAGAGGCGGCTAAAGTGCCTGAAAATGGTGCTATGAAGAATGCGCCATTTTCAGGGGTGGCTGCGGGCTGCGATTATCAGTGTGGGGGGCCAACAACGCTTGGGCCCTACCATGCTGAGAATCCCAGCCCCCAGCTGCCTTGTTTTTGCTGGCTGGCCATCAACATATGTCGGGAGCCCACGCATTTAAAAAAAAATATATATTTTACATAAGTTTAAAACAAATATTAGGCTTATCTGTCTTTTGATCCCCAACCAAGGTAAAGCCAGGTAGCTGTGGGTGGCAGGCCGTAGCTGTCTGCTTTATCTGCGGTGAGAATCAAAAAGTCTGTGGAGCGCTAAATCATGTTTTTAAAAATGATTTTTCACACTTCTATATGTGACAGACCCAACAGCCAATCACAGATGCGGTCAAAGAGGATGTGCATCTGTGATTGGCTGTTAGAGCAATCTACAATCAGCCCATACATTCTAGTATGGTACTATGTATGGGCTGCTTTCAGGTTACTCAAGCAGCCAATCACAGACGCCCATTCTCTGTGTCAGTGTCTGTGATTAGCTGTTGGGTCTGTCACACACACAGAAGTGTGGGAAAAAATAATTAATAAAAAAAAAAAATGACTTAGCGCTCCGCGGAATTTTTGATTATTAGGTCAGATAAAGCAGACAGCTACAGCCTGCCACCTTCAGCTGCCTGGCTTTACCTTGGCTGGGGATCAAAAGGCAGGAAAGCCCAATATTTTTTAAATTATTTAAAAAAAAAAAAAAATGCATGGGCTCCCGCCATATTTTGATTACCAGCCAGTTAAAACTAGGCAGCTGGGAGCTGGGATTCTCAGCATGGTAAGGTCCAAGCATTCTGGGCCCCCCACTCTGAAAACGGCAGCCCGCAGCCACCCCTGAAATTGGCGCATTCAGGTGTTTTATCCGACTCTTCCAGCGGCCCTGGTGCGGGGTGGCACGCTGGGCAATAATGGGATTAGTACCAGCTTTATATTATCAGCTTGTACTAAGCCTGAAATTCATGGCGTCACGCCACACTAGACATGGCCACCGAATTTCTAGTAAACAGAAAAAAAACAACACAGAGAAAAACATTTTTTAAGAAAAATCAAACACAACACATTTAGAGACTCAATCTTCAATAAAAAAAAAATCCTCGGTCCGATGTAATCCACAGATCTTCTTTTCTTCAGCTCTGCTGCATCATTGCCATCAGACAAATATGTCTGCTGACAGGTAAGCAGGCACAGAATAAAGGCCCCGTTACATGCTGCGATGTTCCAGCGATACGACCTGGCCGGGATCGCTGGAACATCGCTGTGTGGTCGCTGGTGAGCTGTCAAACAGGCAGACTCACCAGCGATAATACTGGTAAACAAGGTACACATCGGGTATCTAAGTACAGCGCTGTGCCTAGTTACCCGATGTGTACCTTGGTTACCAGCCTGCTCCCACTTACCCAGCCTGTCAGAATGAACATCGCTGGTCATTGGACCCTGTCACACATGCCGATGCATGCGTGACAGCGGCACACCAACGCCCGAAAAATGGTCCCGGCCATTCTGCAACGATCAGCTAGCTGATCGCCAGTCGTTGCAGCATGTCACACACAGCGATATCACTGCGAGGTCGCTGCAGCGTCACAAAACCGGTGACGTTGCAAGGATATCGTTAGCGATATCGTTGTGTGTAATGGTGCCTTAACATTAGAACACAGCTGTTAGAGAAGTGCTTAGCTGGCCTACACCCGGCGACCATGTTTTCCTGTGCATTGCAAATAATGCATGCTTTCAAACGCATGCCTATTTTTGCAAGCGTTAGTATGCATTTTTGCAATGCAAGTCTACGGTACATTGCATTTGTGCTGATTTACAACGGATCCGTTGTAACACACAGCATAAGTGCAATGTTAACCCAGCCTAACAGCAGCGAGGAGGGGAGACGGAGCCCTGGAGACTGCCTAGTCAGTCTACTGGTGGTACTATTATGCCCATTGCCCAGAATGTCCTCCCAGCCTTTGTGGTACTATTATGCCTATTGCCCAGTATGTACTGCCAGCCTCTGTGGTACTATCATGCTAGTACTACCACCAATGGCTGTTAGGACATGCTGGGTGGGCATGATAGTACCGCAGACGCTGGCAGGACATACTAAGCAATGGGCATGCATGATAGTACCACCCGAGGCTGGCATGACATATGCCGGCCAATGGGCATGATAATCCTGCCCATTGCCCAGTAGTATATCCTGCCAGCCTCAGTCAAGGGTCCCAGAAAGTTACCTCCTCATCCGTCCTGCTGCTGGCTCGGAGTCCTGTACAGTGCAGCATGTAGTGTGAATGCCACACTATGGAGATGCTGCTTCTACTACTGCCAAGTGGAGGTGAGGGCCACATAGAGATTACAGGGGGCCCCTTAGGGGTGGACATAGAGATCATGGGGCCAATCAGGGGCGTACATAGAGATCATGGGGCCCCATCAGGGGCATACATAGAGATCATCATGGGGCCCACACATAGGCGTACATAGAGATCATGGGGCCCACACATAGGCGTACATAGAGATCATGGGGCCCACACATAGGCGTACATACAGATTACGGGGCCCACTCAGGGGCGTGCATAGAGGTAATCATGGGGCCCACACATAGGCGCACATAGAGATCATCATGGGGCCCACTCAGAGGCGTACATAGAGATTATGGGGCCCACACAGAGGTGCACATAGAGATCATCATGGGGCCCACACATAAGCGCACATAGAGATCATGGGGCCCACATATAGCGTACATAGAGATCATGGGGCCCACACATAGGCGTACATAGAGATCATGGGGCCCACATATAGCGTACATAGAGATCATGGGGCCCACACATAAGCGCACATAGAGATCATGGGGCCCACACATAGGCGTACATAGAGATCATGGGGCCCACACATAGGCGTACATACAGATTACGGGGCCCACTCAGGGGCGTGCATAGAGGTAATCATGAGGCCCACACATAGGCGTACATAGAGATCACGGGGCCCACTCAGATGCGTACATAGAGATCATCATGGGCCCACCACACATAAGTCGCAACATAGAGATCATGGGGCCCACATAAGCGTACATAGAGATCATGGGGCCCACACATAGGCGTACATAGAGATCATGGGGCCCACACATAGGCGTACATACGAGATCATGGGGCCCCACTCATAGGCGTACATACAGATTACGGGGGCCCACTCAGGGCGTGCATAGAGGTAATCATGAGGCCCACACATAGGCGCACATAGAGATCATGGGGCCCACTCAAGGTGTACATAGAGATCGTGGGGCCCACACATAGGCGCACATAGAGATCATGGGGCCCACACATAGGCGTACATAGAGATCATGGGGCCCACACATAGGCGTACATAGAGATCATGGGGCCCACATAGGCGTACATAGAGATCTCATGGGGCCCACACATAGGCGTACATAGAGATCACGGGGCCCACTCAGATGCGTACATAGAGATCATCATGGGGCCCACACATAGGCGTACATATAGATCATGGGGCCCACACATAGGCGTACATAGAGATCATGGGGCCCACACATAGGATACATAGAGATCATGGGGCCCACACATAGGCGTACATAGAGATCATGGGCCCATACATATGCGTACATAGAGATCACATGGGGCCCACACATAGGCGTACATAGAGATCATGGGTGCCACTCAAGGCGTACATAGAGATACGGGGCCCACTCGAGTGTGCATAGAGATCATCATGGGGGCCACACATAGGCGTACATAGAGATCATGGGGCCCACTAGAGTACATAGAGATCAATGGGGCCCACACATAGACGTACATAGAGATCATGGGGCCCACACATAGGCGTACATAGAGATCATGGGCCACACAGAGGCATACACAGAGATCACAGGGCCCACACATAGGGGTACATGGGACTGGTGACATAGAGCTTCAGAGTGGGCCCACTCAGGGATATGTAGATCAGGATGTAGATAGTCATGGGGCTCCGTGAGGTTAGGCTCTCACTGGACCCCAGTATGGTGCCATCAGGGAGCTCCCACAGTGTTTGCTTCATACTAAGGCGGCCAGTGATGCCCTGTGGGACCTCCCAGAGGGCACCATGCTGGGGGAAGTAGTAGAAGCAGCAGCAGCAGCAGCATCTCCTCATACTAAATGCTGCACAGCACTACAGGCCCCCAGCAGGTGAGACTGGATGGTGGAGGCTGCAGCACAGTCTGGGATGTCTGGGATCTCCAGGCTCCAGGCTCCAGGCTCCTCAGTTACCAGGACGACCCCCCTTCTCACCCAAGCCTCCTTCACCTGCCCCCCACCTTTATAGTCACCCTGTCGTGTGCTGGCCTGACTGGCTGCTTGGCTGCTGGGGCGGGTCCCTCTCCTCTGCAGCGACGCTGCCGGCACCTGCACAGTGAGTGTGCACACAGCCTGGATGGAGGCAGTGATCGCAGGCTGTGACTGTCTCCATCTGCGCACGCGCCGGCAGTGTCGCGCTGCACAGAGGAGGCTGGGCGGCACCGCAACAGCAGGCAAAGCACGGAGAGCTCTCTCCAAGCTTTGCTGCTGCAACACAAGAAATAATCACTAATCATATCAGCAGTGCGCCGATATGATTAGTGATAGTACAGGGGGAAGCCTCACACATCTCCCTGCAGGGCCCAGGGGGGTATGGTGGCGTGGCTAAGTGGGCGGGGCTAAAAAGTGTCGGGGCCCCCCGGGGGATCTCCCGATCTCCCGCCGGGCCAGTCCGCCCCTGGCTGATACACTGATACATGATGCCCGAATCGAAGGCACCAAGTATCAGCCACTGGCTGTATGATCACAGCCAGGTATGTTTGACTCTGAATTGCTGCGCCATTTTAAATGAACATATACACTAAAAGGGAAACTATGGGGAGATAGTCTTTTTTTTTCTGTCCCTGCCCTCCTACTTGATGATGCAGACCTCTCTACTACAGTTCTAAGATTTATAGATCGCTCATAAATCAATAAAATCATTTCTGCTCTTCAGCTCTTACCCCTCTCTTCGGGGACAGAGAAATTCAGCAATGCATAGTGCTAGGATTTCAGGGGACAGGAAGCAGCCAAGTTGATATGAGGGAGTGGAGACCATGGCAGTGCTGATCATTCAATGTAGTGCTTTGCCTCTGCTCCTAGCTTGACTATGACAGCACACATTATGGACCATCATATCATTGTACAGCAAAAGACCAGAGCATGTATATATATATATCTGCTTGGTGACATGATTGCTATTTGAAGGGAGAACATCCCTGTTCAGAAATATTACATAGGATGATATATCAGAAGCAGGATTCCTGCCACATACCCTGTTTATATAGAAGTGTGAGGGGGCAGGAATATAAGATGATCCTGGAGCCCCCAGGGTCTACGTCCCGACACACCTTCTATCACTGCTTCTGCATAAGACTAAATTTCTCTGTCCCAGTAGGGAGGGTTCAGAGCTTAGGAGCAGATATGATTTTATTGATTTATAGGCAATCTATAGATCCTAGAACTGTAGTACTCAGCTCTGCTTCATAATGTAGGAGGAATCAATCGATTAGCGGTCTGTGGAGTGCAGAGGGGATGGTAGAAGGATGTTCATCCTTCTCAAGTCCCTCCGGCACTCCACAGACCGCTAATGCATTGTTTCCTGATTCCTATCCCTCTGTGTGGGCTTGCGGTAGGAGCAGCCACGGAAGATGGGGGATCTAAACATAAATCATCTTGAGGACCTGCGGTGACCTCACATCCCAGTCACATGACTGCCCAGCGTTAGCCGACCAGCTCAGCTCCACCAACTTGCACCCGGACATTGAGGCGTTCACCGTGGTTGTGCACGGCATGCACAACCCAGCAAGGTGTGCAAACTTCCACATAGCCCGCCTACCCCACCGGACTGCCAGGTTATACCCATAAGCGCCCCCTCTACTCTACTTTTTTATTCATCATGTAGAAGGGCAGAGACGGTACAACAATTTTTATCTCCCCAGAGTAACCCTTTAGTAGCTGCCAATGACCAAGCCAGATAGGAAACTAGTCATACAGGTGGGTCCTGGTGGCTTCTCCCCAGAAAGCACCCTGGATTGATAGGTCATTGCCTGTATTGCCCACTGACACACCTGTCAGTCACTGTCAGTGGGAGACAAGATGCCATTGAAGCCCCACCTGTACGACTAACTACAATACATCTGAGTCCCAGGCAGCTTTTAAAAGTATGTTATTTTTTAAAGGGATGTAGCTTTTCAGATTTATACATAGCTTACTTTGATCCTACAACCAGTGGCAATACATTCTGCACATGGTTTGGGTATCATATATTAGCTGACAGGTTCCCTGTAAAGGTACCTTTACACGCCGCCACAGAGTGCAGCAACCGGTAGCCACCGCACGTGCACGCGCGCGTTTTTAACGGGGGATACCTGTCGCTGATGCCGCATATACACGCCGCCACAACGTGCTCCACAGAAGGTATTTGCGTTCCCCGGAAGTGCCGGCGGGTGCCGCAGCTTACCTCCTGTGGAGTACCTTCCCTGGTTTACACGCCGCTACCACAAAGGAATATGGGCGTACATAATGCACGCCGTAAGTACATAGGCGTGTCAGAGTTGTGTATTACGTGACACTCGTACGGTGATTGGACAATGCAATAACATCATGATTGGCCAGCCAGCGCAGGAAGGCTGGCTAATACATGACGCCATTGCAATTGTGGACTGTGAATGGATAACTCTTTAAATATGGCACCCTGTGAAGGGACAACCAATCGTAACGCAGGAGCTTCCACCAATGATCGCTGATGGGGCGTGGTATCCATGACGCTGTGGCACGCCCCTGGGAATTTGCTAGGCCATGCTAATACCTTCCTATGCCCCAATTACACGCCGCCACCATAGGAATTGTTCCTTCCTGTTGTTGAGCACGGCTCAGAAACAGGTATCTGAAGGAACTGCTAGACACGGGGAGGAACTCCCTGAATTACACGCCGCCATTTTGTAGTGATTTCATGGCAACAGGCACAATTGTGTCCGATGCCTGGCGGTTTCTTCCTTCCTGTGGTGGCGTGTAAAGAAACCATAAGATGTAATGTCAATAATAGTGATAAGATGAAATAATTAAAATAATTATTTAAAAAAGTGCTTCCCTATATTTTGGTTTCCAGCCAGGTAAAAATAGGCTGCTGGGTGTATGGGGCAGCCCGTAGCTGCCTGCTGTACCTTCCCAGCATACAAAACTATGGTGAAGCCCCACATCATTTTTTTTTAATTATTTCATGGAATAACAAAAAGGGCTCAACTGTGTTGCAGTTTTGGTGCTTTTTGGGGCCAGGAGATTCAGATGAACACATTGAATACAATGCAACAAAAAAATCATGAAACCCGCATCAAAAACTATGCTGTGGTTGTGGTGATTTTTTGGGCCAGGAGATGCAAAATAATACATTGAACACAATGTATGCAGTTTTGTGCCAAAAGCATACCAAAAGTACATGAAATCCATGGCAAAAACTGCATCATAGTTTTGATGTGCCAATTCTCTGTGACAACATCTGTGATTGATTGTTGGGTCCATCTGAGTGAATACCCAGGAAGTTAATGAGCAGCCCCGGAAGTAAAAGCGGGGTGACGCTGATAAGTATAATGCTCTTCAATAATTATCTTCATCTCTTTTACAGCCTCTTAGTCCCCATCACATTACTTGACAGTCTGAGTTTGGGGTTTGGATTCAAGTTCAAGCCACTTTCGGCCCCAAACCCAAGCTTTGTAAAAAGTCCAGGTGAGTTCGCTGAACCAGAACATTGGCGGGTTCGTCCATCACTAATAGGTAAGGCTAGGGACACATTTGCGGCAAAATTTAGAAATCCTGATCCGATTTTGAGCTGTCAAAAACCCCTCCTCATAGGAGTCCATTATGATAACTGGATTGCGCTACATGCAATCCGGTTACCGGCTCTGAATCTGCAGCCTGCGGTAAAAATCATGCAGGCTGCAGTTTTTGGAGTGGTATTGCTAACTGCAATGCGGTAATCGGATTGCTCCGGATGTATAATCCTGAGCAATGCGGTTACCGTATACTTTGTTCATCCTGCCGCAGGAATGAACAAAGTGTTAAATGTTATTAAAACATTAAATATTAATAGTAGCTGTGGGCAACATGTCTCTAGGGGGTGCCCACCCCCCCCCCCTAGATACATGCTGTCCACTCCTGTGGGCATGTAAGGGTTTAATGCGGCAGTTATACTTTTGCCGGCTTTTGCCACCTTTGTACAAATTTATGCATGAAGCCGCGGCTCCTGACAGTAGAGTAGATACTGTACGTAATGTTGTGGTACCCCAGAGGTTAAGTGCCACAGTAACATCACAAGGGTTAACTCCCCACACAACACCTGACATTGCACTAGCACCTCTAGGCCAGAAGGGGGAGCTAAAGCAGCTCCCTTATATATTCTGGTCTGAGGAGGAAGGAGTTAGTTGATAGTTGACGTTCAGTTGAGTGCAGGGAGCACTAGGAGGATGACCTGTAAATGGGAGCAGTGCTGAGCTCCTGACAGGGACCACTGACTACTTTCAGGCCTGAAGCCAGGGTCTGCGGAGAGGAGTACAAGAAACAGAGGAACATATCTGGGAGACTGAGTTACCTCATAACTCGCCCCAGAGGAGTGCAGAGACCGGATACCGTATCTGAATCTGTGACTGAAACACACATCACAGAAAACACCGGGATAGTGGAGGTTGTAGATCTACACTGTACCTCAGTAAAGCAACACGGCGGGGTCAGAAGCACACAGAAAGACTCAAGTTGCCTAGCAAAGGGGGTACCTGTGAGGAGAAACAGGGCAAGCAGCCTAGCTAAAGTAGCAGCAGCAGGGCCACACACAAGGCGCAGGAGTAGGAAGCTGAGGACCCGGTGAGGGTGGGAGCAACCCGGCCCCTGTACAGACTCCGTGGACAGTACTCTGCTACCAAAATCTGCAGTAAAGCCTTGGAAAACTTCAAAACCATGAGTGTGTGTGATCCTTGTGCTCAAACCCTGCGTACCCTCACAAACTCCCATCATCTCTACTACTACCCCTATCCTGCAACATTCATAGCACCACCTATAGACTATTACTACCACTGCCCCGGGGAACCCACCTCTACATGCAGAAAGCCATTACATCCCCAACTGCCCAACATCATCCCCGGAGGTTCTGCAGCAGCGGTGGTCACCCTGACCATAACCAGTGGGTGCCATCACGACAAACTCCCCTGTAAATATCCCCCCATTTACTTCCGGAACCCGGGACAAGGTCCGGACCAAGACCGTCGTGATATCCCCAGCAGTACCCCGGTCCGGTACCGAGAACCCCGTCCCAGTGGGCTCCATAACATGATCTACCGTGCCTGGTAAACCGGGCATTGTGTGCCGTGATTAGTGACTGTTTTGAACCTGCCGCCATTGCAGAGCGCGCGGCAAACTGAATTTTAACTGCGCCACAAGGACTGTAATTTTGAAATTCCACCATTACAGAGTGCGCAATGTGCGGGAAGAAAAGGGTGCATGTCATTGTGGGTGGGACTCTGCAAAGCGCTCTGTCGACATCCGGTGGGGAAAAGAATCCCTGGTGCACCACGGAACCTTCAAGAGACACTCAGACGGAAGTGAAAGACTGGAGGGTCGACGTTAACTAAGGGGGCACAGGATGTCACAACCAGAAGAACCAGCAGCGCTGGGCAGCGGCGGATCAGCCGGCGAAAATCCAGCACCGGATAATAGAGGAGCATCCGGCAGAGTACCCGGTGGTGCTGCAGTGCAAGGAGCAGCACCCATCATGCCACTCCTGATGCCATATACTCCTGGAGCAATGTGGCTGCCCCAATACTCCGGTGAGCCTAACACTCTTAATGACTTTATTACTAAGATACAGGCATTCTATGTGATGTACCCCCTAACTAAAGTCCAGCATGTTGGAATGATTATTGGACAATTAACTGGCATTGCACGGCGGGAAGTAGCATCCTGGCTGGACACAGACCAGGACACTGTAGAGAGCTTGTAGCTGGATTAAAAGCAGCATTTGAATCTAGTGCTGACACCCGGGCTAAAATGAGGTTCTTTAGATGTCAGCAAAAGCCTAAGGAGAGTGCTAGAGACTATGCCTTAAACTTGCAAGAAGCGCTCAATGCACTTAAAGAGATCCTGTCACCTCCAAAACACCTCAAAAGCTATTAAAAGCTGTCCCTAGAGCATAGTAACACTTACCCTACACTCCTTTTAGCTCCTAAATGCACCAAGTGAAATTGAAGATAAATGTTATTACAGTACCTCATTAGGGTTGATAATGAGTGACTATGGTATTCATAGTCACCCTGGCAGGCTGTCCCTCTTCATGATGTCACGCCTCCATAGGCGTGATCTTCTAATCAGATTAAAATGCGCGCCTCCCCACTCTGTGCTGTCTCGGCCGGCCTGTAGTGGGGCTGGGTGACGCGAATTGCGTCATTTCTGGCAGTGTTGTACTACACCCGCGCCGCTCTGTTAGCTTCAAAACGCGCACTGCGCATGCGATTTGCGTCACCCAGCTGCACACTGCAGCGGTCCGGCTGCCATAGGAGAGCGGGGAGGCGCGCATTTTAATGTGATTTGAAGATCACGCCTATGGAGGCGTGATATCATGAAGAGGGACAGCCTGCCAGGGTGACTATGAATACCATAGTCACTCATTATCATCCCTAATGAGGTACTGTAATAACATTTATCTTCAATTTCACTTGGTGCATTTAGGAGCTAAAAGGAGTGTAGGGTAAGTGTTGCTATGCTCTAGGGACAGCTTTTAATAGCTTTTGAGGTGTTTTGGGGGTGACAGGATCCCTTTAAACTAGCAGAACCTGCTTTAGCCCCAGAAGCTGACAAAATACTAATTGACCAGTTTATATAGGGCCTCTTATCCCCTTGTCACAGAGGACAGCTGAGTATGATGATTATCCAGAATCCTGAAATGACATTTGCTGAGTTAAAAGACAGAGCCATCCGTCTCCAGCAGGTAGAGGCGCCCCGGGATCTAAACTTCATCCAAGGCCCCACAGCAGCACCCCAGCAGCCAGGAGCATCAACGACATCGGCCATGTAAGGGACTGCTGCTGAACACAGAGACCCTATGTCACGCTGGGAGCGGGAGAGACACTCAGCGTAGGACAACGACGGGGGGGGGAATAAGGAGTCCCTAAAGCTATGGGCACAAGAAGGAGAGGGTGACCCCTAGTCTTACTGGGGCTGACCCTGTCTGCCCTGACGTCCCTATACAGTTTCCTCAACTGTCGCCGACCACGAACCTCGTCCCTCTCTGATCCTAGCACTACCTTATCTAAGGATCAGGTGGAGAGGTTCACTAGACCCCTCCACTAACAACTAAAGACAAACACAAGGAAAAACAGACAATGGGAAAGAAAACACTTATCTTGCAGCAGAGCACAGCAACCTCCACAACCTCAGCTTCTGCTGGAGCAAGGATAATGAGTGCACAAGGAAATATCACCTGCACCGAGGGAGGGCAATGAAACTCCTTATAAAGGTGGGAAGAACCTGCTGGGTCCTAGTGACCCAGAATACTGGTGTAGAAACCAGACCGAGCACAAGACCTTCCCAGCCGTCTCCCCATGATAGGGAGATCTTATCATACCTTCTCTCTATCTACACAGAAGGTAAATGCCCCTGAAAGACGGACCGTCCTCAAACATTATGGCTGATTGGCCAAACGCTGGGACCGTCTGCGCGTGGCCTCTACCCTGTCATCCGTGCCACCCGTGACACCCTATCTCTAATGAGGCCCTCAACGAAAAGCTTAATGCCCTGACAGACACTGTTATTTCCATGGCTAAAGTCATCAAGGAGCTGCATGAATCCAAGCCTGCACGCAAGATCGAGTTGGCGACCAGCAAGGAGGATGTCCCGTGGATGAGGCCCAGGAGGTACCAAGCGACAAGAGGACGACCCAGCGACCACTATCAGCCGGATAGACAGCCCATTTGCCGCCGTTGTCAGAAACCAAGTCATTTTGTCCAGGAATGTGCTTTAAACGAGGATTCCCTGGGCAGGCGGGCCACTTACCAGGAGTAAACTCTCAAGGTCCTTCAGCCTGGTATGACAGATTTGTGGGAGGACATCCGGTCATCCCTATCGTGTTGGATGGCATTCCCTTCAGCGCCTTGTTGGATACCGGGTCCCAGATAACATCGATTCCACAAGTTCTATACAAAAGGTACTGGGCTGATTCAGACATAGTGGTCCAACTGGCATTGTAGTGAACTTATGGGTTAGTAATGGTCAACTAATACTGCAAGTTGGGTTCAGAGAAATGACCATTCAGATTGGGAAGGTAGAATTGCAGAACCAGGGTATTATAATTTTAGATGTTGACCGCCGAGATCATGAACCAGTAATGTTACTAGGAATGAATGCAATTGAAAATAGTTTTTCCGAGGTAATTACTGTCTTACAGCAGATTGCCGAGACTGCCAGAACCG
This sequence comes from Allobates femoralis, assembly GCA_033576535.1. NCBI lineage: Eukaryota > Metazoa > Chordata > Amphibia > Anura > Aromobatidae > Allobates > Allobates femoralis. The sequence continues at coordinate 200,685,560 of JARQOC010000002.1, forward strand.
GACAGCAGAGGCTTCTGCACAAGGAAATAAAAGCCCTGATTATGAAACAACAGGTAGAAATATCCGGAAGTGAAATCGGCAGACTACGAGTAAGTGATCCAATACCCATTGTAATACCTCCCAAAACTGAAATGTTGGTCTCGTGTAGAGCCGCAATAGGCATTAAAGGGCGAGACTAGCAAGCCCTGGTAGAACCTGTGTACTCAGATAGTAGACCCAGTATACTAACAGCCAGAGGGGTAGTTGAAGTACACCGGGGAAGTGTGCCATTACGCCTTCACCCGTGAAGATGAGGTCACATTACTAAAGTATGCTACCATGGCTAAATTGTTCACGGTTAATAACAATGCCATCACAGCTGTTGAGCCCTTAAACCCATCAAGTCAGGTGGATGACAATGGCTCAGGGGAAAAGCTGGAGGATTGGTGCCAAAAGCTACATGTGTGTACCAGTTCTACACCTCCACATCAAAAGCATGGAGTATACCGGGTAGTAAAAGAATATGAGAAGATATTCACCAAACACCCCTTAGACTTTGGGCAAATTAAAGGGGTAGAGCACACTATACCTACAGGTAACCACAGGTAACCATCAGCCTATAAAAGAGAGGTATAGACCATTACCACCCGTTCACTACCAAACCACCAAAGACATGCTTAAAGAAATGAATGCTGCAGGTGTAATAAGAGACAGTTGTAGCCCCTTTATTGTTGGTTAAAAAGAAGGACGGGACCATGAGAATGTGCGTAGATTACCGGCAGATCAACCGCATCACACATAAAGACGCATACCCGTTACCTAGGATTCATTCATAGGTGTCATTAGCCGCATTAAAATCTGCTAACTACTTTTCTACCCTTGATCTGACTAGTGGGTACAGGCAAGTTCCTGTGGCAGAAGCAGACAAGGAGAAGACAGCGTTTACCACGCCGATGGGCCTCAGTAAGTTCAATTGTATGCCGTTTGGACTCTGCAACGCACCCGGTACCTTCCAACGCCTGATGGAGAGCTGCCTAGGACATAAGAACTTTGAAACTGTCCTCCTATACCTAGATGACATCATAGTCTACTCCAAGACGTATGAGCAACATCTACAACACCTGGCAGAACTGTTTGAGGCCTTATCCGGATATGGCATGAAAATCAAGCCATCCAAGTGCCACCTTCTCAAGCCAAAGGTACAGTACCTGGGACACATCGTGAGTTCAGAGGGAGCAGCATCGGATCCTGATAAAGTCACCGTGATAAGGGATTGGCCAAGACCTACTAATGTGAAAGAAGTGAGGCAATGCCTGGGCCTGGTAGGCTATTACCAAAATTTATCAGAGGGTTCACGAAGTTAGCAGCTCCCCTACAAAACATCCTGCTAGGACAGTCAAAGAGGTCTTCAACCCGTAATACTCCTTTCCAGTGGAGTGAATAGAGGTAAGACTCCTTTAAAAAGCTAAAGTGTGCGCTGACAAGAGAAGATATCCTGGCATACCCGGATTACCATCAAGCCTTCATTCTGTACACGGATGCCAGCAACATCAGACTGGGAGCAGTACTGTCACAGAAGCAAGGAGGCAAAGAGGGAGTTATTGCCTTTGCAAGCAGGAAACTCCAGCCTACAGAAAGAAACCCTGAGAATTACAGTTCCTTCAAGTTAAAACTACTGGCAGTAGTTTGGGCTGTAACTGAACATTTCAAGCATTACCAGGCAGATGCAGAATACACCATCTACACTGATAGCAACCCGTTGACTCACCTGGACTCAGCAAAGTTAGGTGCGTTGGAGCAGCAATGGATAGCCCAGCTGTCTAACAACAATTTTGTCATCAAATATAGGGCAGGCCGCAAGAACGGGAACGCAGATGCCTTATCCCGGATGCCACACCTGAAAGACGTCAAAGAAGAACCGGAAGAGCTAGAAGAAATTGAGCTACCGGCCTTTCATCATTATAAGGTAGAAAAGTATCAACCCGGCATCTACCAAAGACAACAGGAGGCGAATCTCAACCCTTTAGCACACCATGGATGGGCTGACACCCAAGATAGTGATCCAGCTGTGAAGCTAGTAAAAGAACTGCTTACACAACAAGGTGCGTACCCTAATCAGAATGCCCCGGCTGTGACCCAATACCTCTGGAAGGAGAGAAGCAAGTTGTTCCTGTATCAAGGGAAGCTCTGCAGAAGACACACCAACCCTAAAACATATGAACTAGTCTGGCAGATAATCGTACCCAAGCGAGATGTCAAAATGGTCTTAGAAGCCTACCACGACGGTGCAGGTCATTTTGCATGGAAGAAGTTGAAAGTGCTCTTAAGAGAGAGATTCTACTGGGTTGGCATGAGAAAATCAATCGATAATTGGTGTAGAAAATGTGGCCTTTGCAACCTCATAAGAAAAAATCAACAGAGAGCCCCACTCCAGTCCATAGTAACCAAGCAACCACTCGAGTTAGTTGCATTAGACCACGTCAAGTTGTCTTCAATTCGGTCTATGCCTTAACCATCGTGGACCATTACTCCCGCTTCTTAGTGGTGGTACCCGTCAAGGACCTGACAGCGAATACGGCTGCAAGAGCGTTTCAGGCACATTTCTGTAGCCCTCATGGCTACCCGGAACAAGTCCTTGCAGATCAAGGTCCAGCCTTTGAATCAGAGATTTTCCAGGAGTTTTGCAATATGTACGGCTATAAGAAGATCCGCACGACAGCCTATCACCCCCAAATCAATGGTTTATGCGAAAAGATGAACCATATTGTGATTGACCTGTTGAAAACATCACCAGAGTTAGAACGATATCAATGGCCAGAGAAATTACCCGACTTGGTAGACCTGTATAACCATGTCTACAAACTGCACACCAGCCTACCTTATGCGTGCAAGACCCAGTAAGCTGCCAATTGATTTAGATATGGTAATTCTGAAACCTGACGCAAAAGGTGAAGAATCCATTTGGGATACCCTACGTCTTACCATCCAATTTAAACAATGCTAAAATGTGTCTAATAAGCAAAGACGAAGGAAGAATGTCCGCAGTTGTGTCAAGAGACCATCTTAAACCGTGTCCTGAAACACTGAAGACACCAAAAGTAACAGTACCCGTACAGGTCCAACCTGTCAAAGAAGAAGAAGAAGTATTCCATACCGTCTTAGGAGATTTCCCCAAAACATGGCCAAATTACTATGGAGCAGTTGTAGTCCCCATAATTGCTTTCCCTCCAAAGGTTGAATCAACAACAGAACCCGTACAACCAGAAGTCCCAAGACCTGAAGAACAGGAAGTAGAGCCTGAAGAGGAATAACCAATTACTGGTCCCAGTGAGCTTGCCAGTCCTACTGTCAGATCTCCATCTACCATAGTACTAGACAGTCTAAGTAGGTACACGTCCACCCACACCATCAGGCTAAAAACACCCAGTACACCAGCATTATGCAGATCAAAGCGTAGTACCAAGGGTCAGTTTCCGGCAAGGTATAGAGATTAAAATGCAAAATTAAATGTGAAATGTAAATATGTTTGTGTGAAAGTTAATAGTGTAAATGTATAGAAAGGTTGAGGATAGCCTGGTGTATGTGGCAGCCACGGAGAGTAAAGGCCCTATCTCACACAACGAGATCGCTAATGAGATCGTTGTAACGTCACAGATTTCGTGATGCAACAGCAATCCCGCTAACGATGTCGTTCTGTGTGACATGCACCAACAATCTGGCCCCAGCTGTGAGATCGTTGATCGTTACACACTGCTCTGGGTCATTCCTGCGTCGTTGCGCTCCCACTGGGAGCGCTACATCGTTGTGTTTGACAGAGATAATGAGCAACGATCTCAATGCAACGCTATGGAGAGAAAATTCACAACAACCTCGGTATACTCTGGATCGTTGCTAAAGTTGTTTTCACATCGCCGGTAAGATGCCTGTTTGACATCTTACCAGCGATGTGAAAACGACGCACTAGCGATCCCTAAACATCGTTATCGTTATCGGGATCGCTGATGCGTCGTTATGTGAGACAGGGCCTTAAGAACTTGGCCTCTTATGCGGTGACCAGAGGGACTAGAGGCCTATTGCATTTGTAACCAGAGACACCCATACGTGTTTATATTTGTTTTGCAATGTTAAAAGCCTACAGAGGCTATCCTTTACAAACTTCTTGCATATCCTTGAACTTTTCTTTATTTATTTATGGACCATGCTACCATTGACTGGTTGTGGTATAGACTCTTTTGTAAATATTTATCAGCCCGGAGGCGATAGACTAAACCCTCGGAAAGACTGTTTTTGAACTTTTGGACTCTTTTTGAATTTTAGTGATTTTTGTATTTTTATTCTTTTTAAGACTCTGTAAATATTAATTGTTATACTAACTATTTGTTTGTTTTTCTACAGTTCCAGAGTACTGTCTTTAACTAAGGGGGAATGTGGCACCCCAGGGGTTAAGTGCCACAGTGACATCACAAGGGTTAACTTCCCACACAACACCTGACACTGCACTAGCATCTCTAGGCCAGAAGGGGGAGCTAAAGCAGCTCCCTTATATATTCTGGTCTGAGGAGGAAGGAGTTAGTTGATAGTTGACAGTTGACTGTTCATTTGAGTGCAGGGAGCACTAGGAGGATGACCTGTAAATGGGAGCAGTGCTGAGCTCCTGACAGGGACCACTGACTACTTTCAGGCCTGAAGCCAGGGTCTGAGGAGAGGAGTACAAGAAACAGAGGAACATATCTGGGAGACTGAGTTACCTCATAACTCGCCACAGAGGAGCGCAGAGAACGGATACCAGATCCGAATCTGTGACTAAAACACGCATCACAGAAAAAAACGGGATAGTGGAGGTTGTAGATCTACACTGTACCTCAGCGAAGCAACACAGAAAGACTCAAGTTGCCTAGCAAAGGGGGTACCTGTGAGGAGAAACAGGGCCAGCAGCTTAGCTAAAGCAGCAGCAGGGCCACACACAAGGCGCAGGAGTAGGAAGCTGAGGACCCGGTCAGGGTGGGAGAAACCCGGCCCCTGTACAGTCTCCGTGGACAGTACTCTGCTACCAAAATCTGCATTAAAGCCTTGAAAAACTTCAAAACCGTGAGTGTGTGTGATCCTTGTGCTCAAACCCTGCGTACCCCTACAAACTCCCATCATCTCTACTACTACCCCTATCCTGCAACATCCATAGCACCATCTATAGACTATTACTACCACTGCCCCGGGGAACCCAGCTCTACCTGCGGAGAGCCATTACAACCTCAACTGCCCAACATCATCCCCGGAGGTTCTGCAGCAGTGGTGGTCACCCTGACCACAATCTGTGGGTGGAATCATGACTTACTCCCATGTAAATATCCCCCCATTTACTTGCGCACTGCCATAGACCTAATGTAATTGCTTACAGGACCCTGGACAGCGGCTGATACTATACGTACATTACGTACAGTATCTATTCTACTGTCAGGAGCCGCGGCTTCATTCATAAATTTGTACTAAATTGACAAAAGCCGGCAATAGTATAAGTGCCGCATTAACCACTCACATGCCCACAGGAGTGGACAGCATGTCTCTAGGGGGGGTAGACACCCCCTATAGACATGTTGCCCACAGCTACTATTAATATTAAATGTTTTAATAACATTTAACACTTTGTTCATCCCTGAGGCAGCAGGGATGAACAATGTATATGGTAACCGCATTGCTCCGGATTACACATCCGAAGCAATCCGGTTACCGCATTGCGGTTTCAAGCACACATTTTTACTAAAAGATGTGCGTGAAGGCAATTGCGGTTACCGCATCCAGATCTGGATGCGGTCACCGCAATTACCTGTCAATGTGTGACCCCGGCCTAATACGGCCGTTATAAGATTTTAAGCAAACAATATATCCATTATTTAGTTGTATATAATATGAATTTGAAATAAGAATATTGCAACATCTTATGCATCATTTGGTCTATTTTGCATATATTTGATATATTTCACTTTGTTAGGAAGTGCTGGGCAATTTTGTTCATTTTGCTCAAATAGGCAAAAAGCAATAAATTCTTAACTGTAATGTTTTCTTCACATGCTTAACGTATTGTGTACAGAATAAGATTTTCAATTAGCATTAAAGAACTCTTATGTATTTCCAATATTCATTGTATATAACAGTGTGCATAAGATGGAAATAAAGTATTAATTTGAAAAAGATTTTAAGGTGTTAGTGAAGTGATGAATAGTTTGTTTCATTTTCACATGGGTAACAGGATAAAACATTGTTAGTCAATTTGTACTGAGCACAATGATACTTCATATATGTAGGAAAACTATGGTTTTAGTGCACAGTAAGGCTAGGGTCACACTTGCATTTTTTCCATGCATTTTTCACACTTGTCTTTTGTGAAAAACGCATGGAAAAACGCATCCATAGACCCCATATAAAAAATGTATGCCCCAATGCCAAAAACGCATGTCGAAAGTGCCATTTTTTGGATGCATTTTTGGCTCAGCACCAAAAAAATGCATCATGCTGCATTTTTTGGTGCTTTTTCAAAAACGCATGTGTTTTTTTATCATGGGGCCCCATGGGAAACGCATGCAATTTTGCACGGCACTAAATGGTACCATGGGTTTTTGCATGCGTTTTTGCATGGCACTAAATGGTACCATGCGTTTTTGCATGCGTTTTTGCAGGCTGCCCCACACCTAACAGCAAAAACGCAGGCCAAAAAAGCAGGCTGCAAAAAGCAACCTTAAAAAAAGTGTGACCCTAGCCTTAGGCACAAAAGGAAGGGTCATCATTTGACTTTTTGAATGGAAAATAGCTGAAATCAGTACACACCATGTTGTGTTTGGAGATCCCTTGATGTGCCTTAACAGTTTAGCTTCCCTACAATTGACCCCATTTTGGAAACAAGATCCTCCATGGAATTTATCTAACCGTGTATTTAGTATTTTGAACCTCTAGAAGCTGCACAGAATTTTAAAACATTGAGCCATGAAAATGAAAAAAATACTATTTACTTTTCATTTTAACAGGGACAATAGAGTAAGATGGACTTCCAAATGTGTTGGGCAATTTGTCCTTTGTATTTTGATACCGTATATGTGGTGAAAAAAACACTGATTTTGTGCCCAGCAGGGCTCAGAAGGTAGGGAGCAACAATTGACATTTCAACTGGGAAATTAGCTGGAATTGTTAGCTGACACCATATTGCTTTTGGAGAGCCCCTAATGTGCTTAAACAGTGTAAACCCCCCACAAGTGACCGCCCAATTTGGAAACCCCCAAGGAATTTTTCTAGATTTGTGGTAAGCACTGTAAACCCCTAGGTGCTTAATACATTGAGCCATGAAAATTACAAAGTACTTATTTTCCACAATAATTTTCTTTAAGGCTCAATTTTTTCATTTGCATAGGGGCAACAGGACAAAGTAGACCTGCAAATGTTTTGGGCAGTTTGGATTGAGCATGCTGATACTTCCTATGTGGTGGATTACTACTATTTGGCGCATGAAGGGAAAAAGTGTCATTTGACTTTTTGAATGGAAAATTGGCTGGAATCATTAGCAGTCAACATATCGCGCTTGTAGAGTCCCTGATGTGCTTAAACAGTGGAAAACCACGCAAGTCACCCCATTTTGCAAACTAGACTATCCAAGGATTTTATATAGATTTGTGGTGAGCACTTTGAACCCTCAAGTACTTTACACAATTTTTTAATGTTGAGTCGTGTTTTCCCAGAGGCAACAGGATAAAGTGGATGCCAAAATTTGTTGGGTAATTTTTATTGAGTATGCTGATACTCCATATGCAGCTGAAAACCATGGTTTGGGTGCACAGCATGGCTAGAATTGGTAGGAGCGTCATTTGCCTTTTTGAATGGAAACGTACCTGGAATTGTTAGCTGACACCATGTTGCATTTGGGGGCCCCTGATAGGCCTAAACAGTTTAGCTCTTCAACAAGTGACCCTCATTTTGGAAACTAGTCCCCTCAAGGAATAGCTTTGTGAAGAGCACTTTAAACCCCTAGGTTCTTCATACATTGAGCTGTGAAAATGGAAAAGTATTTTTTTCTGCAACAATGTTCTTTTAGGCTCAGTTTTTTCATTTTCACAGGGGCAACAGGATAAGATGAACCTTAAAATGTGTTTGGCATTTTGTCCTCAAACGTTTTGAAGGGCAGATTTGATGCAATAGTCTGCAGGTGTTATGTCATGTTTGGTTATCTCTTAATGGACCTAAACAGTAGAATTCCCCACAAGTGACCATATTCTGGAAACTAGACGCCCTAAGGAATCTATCTACACTGTGTGCAGAATTATTAGGCAAGTTGTAGTGTAGAGGAATATTTTTATTAATAATCAACAACTATGTTCTCAGTCAACCCAAAAGACTCAAATATCAAAGCTTAATATTTTTGGAAGTTGGAGTAAGGTTTTTTTAGATTTGGCTATCTTAGGAGGATATCTGTTTGTGCAGGTAACTATTACTGTGCAGAATTATTAGGCAACTTAATAAAAACCAAATATATTCCCATGTCACTTGCTTATTTTCACCAGGTAAACCAATATAAGTGCACAAAATTTAGAAATAAATATTTCTGACATGCAAAAATAAAACCCCAAAAAATTAGTGACCAATGTAGCCACCTTTCTTTATGATGACACTCAACAGCCTTCCATCCATAGATTTTGTCAGTTGCTTCATCTGTTTACTATCAACATTGCATGCAGCAGCCACCACAGCCTCCCAGACACTGTTCCGAGAGGTGTACTGTTTTCCCTCCCTGTAGATCTCACATTTTAGGAGGGACCACGGGTTCTCTATGGAGTTCAGATCAGGTGAACAAGGGGGCCATGTCATTATTTTTTCTTGTTTTAAACCTTTACTGGCCAGCCACACTGTGGAGTAGTTGGATGCATTTGATGGAGCATTGTCCTGCATGAAAATCATGTTTTTCTTGAACGATACCAACTTCTTCCTGTACCACTCCTTAAAGATGTTACCTTCCAGAAGCTGGCAGTAGGTCTGGGAGTTGAGCTTCACTCCATCCTCAACCCAAAAAGGTCCCATAAGTTCATCTTTGATGATACCAGCCCATACCAGTACCAACCTCCACCTTGCTGGCATTTGAGTCAGAGTGGAGCTCTCTGCCCTTTATTGATCCAGCCTCTGGCCCATCCATCTGGCCCATCAAGAGTCACTCTCATTTCATCCATCCATAAAACATTTGAAAAATCAGTCTTAAGATATTTCTTGGCCCAGTCTTGATGTTTTATCTTATGTTTCTTATTCAAATGTGATCATTTTTCAGCCTTCCTTACCATGGCCATGTCCCTGAGCATCACACACTGTGTGCTTTTTGATGCTCCAGTAACATTGCAGCTCTGAAATATTGCAAAACTGGTGGCGAATGGCATCTTGGCAGCTTCACGCTTGATTTTCCTCAATTCGTGGGCAGATATTTTGCGCCTTTTTTGCCCAACACAATTCTTGTGACCCTGTTGCCTATTTGCCATGAAACGCTTAATTGTTGGGTGATCACGCTTCAAAAGTTTGACAATTTCAAGACTGCTGCATCCCTCTGCAAGATATCTCACAATTTTGGACTTTTCAGAGCATGTCAAATCTCTCTTCTGCCCCATTTTGCCAAAGGAAAGAAAGTTGCCTAACAATTAAGCATACCTCATATAGGTTGTTGATGTCATTACACCACACCCCTCCTCATTAGAGATGCACATCACCTGATTTACTTAATTGGTAGTTGGCTCTCAAGCCTATACAGCTTGGAGTAGGACAACATGTATAAACAGTATCATGTGATCAAAATACTCATTTTCCTAATAATTCTGCACACAGTGTATATGTGCGGTGAGCATCTTGAACCCACAGGTGCCTCACAGAAACTTACAACGTAAAAACGTAAAAATGAAAAAAATTGTATGTCCCCGTCAAGATTTTGTTTTATCACAAATATTTTAATTTTGCAAGGATAGTAGAAGAAATTGGATCCCAAAATTTGTTGTGCAATTTCTCCTGAGTACAAGGACACTGCTATTGTGGTGGAAAACCACTATTTCGCCGCACAGCAGGGCACGGTAGGGAAGAAGTGCCATGTGATATTTTGAGCACAGATTTTTCTATGATAATTTGCAGACTCCATTTGCAGAGCCTAAGTGTCAGAGCAGCAGAAACCCCCTCAAGTGACCGCATTTTGTAAATTACATCCCATTACATTAAATGTTATTACATTACATTTTGCATTGGTGTAGTCTATAAGCTATAGTTATTTGTTTTTTTTTCTCTGATGGAGCTGTATGGCAACTTGTTTTTTGCAGGACAAGACAATGTTTTCAGTGGCACCATTTTTATTTATATATTACTTTTTCATCGCATTTTATTACAATTTTTTGTCAGCTGTATGTTGAAAATACATTGATTTTGCCAAGTTTTTTTTTTCTTATTAATTTTATGGTTTTGACTGAAGGGTATTTTTTTTTGCTTATTTTTTTGCTTTTCTTAGTTTATTTTTATTTTTTTTTATGGGACATCATCTGCTGCTTTGATTGCCAATCCTCTGCTCTGATTCATGGCAATCTCCTGATTGCCATACAGTGCAGCTGTTAGTACTGCAGAGAAAAGTGTCAGAGATCAAATGATTCCTGAGGTTTAAATTAGGTGACTGGATCTCACCATGGCAATGTCGGGATGCCATGACAATGTTGAGTCAGTATTGAAAATGATTCCCCCTCCCACTGTTTCCCCACCCGCCCCTCGTAGACTGTGAGCCCTCGTGGACAGGATTTCTCCTCTCTTGTATCTGTACAACCGAATTGTCCACACTTATTGTTACCTGTATTGTTACTATGTTACTTGTCCTAGTCTCCCCCTTTTAGCATGTAAAGCACCATGGAATATAATGGCGCTATATAAATAAATAATAATAATAATAATAAAAATAATTCATCCGGAGACTCTGGGAAGAGAAGGCGTGATCCCTCTACCAGCACCCCAGTACCCCAGTATTCCAGGAGTGATACAGCCAAGGACACAGAGCGATTATGTTCCTCACTGTGTTACATCATTCCTCCTCAGCCTCTTATCCCTCCATGCATGGGATGAAGCTGAGAAGGAGCGATCACAGGCAGCCTCTTGCATGCTGATGGGAGTGATCGTCACAGGTCACAGCATGACCACTCCCATCAGGATTGGAGGGGTTACACCACCCTCTTCAGAGCTCCAGGCTATGGAAGAGACTGCTGTTGCCCCTCCTATAGCTGGATCATAATGATTTCCACAATTTCATTGACTGAATCATTACAATCACTGTTAAGAACTGAACAGCCAATCACAGCAATCGTAGTTGTGAGGTGCCAACACGACCCTTCTTGAGACTGAGCTCCGGTGCTTTGCTTACATAACAAGCAGGCACTGGAGCATGATTGCAATTACCTGGACTATGGTGCCATGATTATGCCATGACAAACTGGTACGTCAAAGGTCAGTAAGTACCATTGACCTATGATAAACCTGTACGTCCAAGGTCGTGAAGGGATTTAGGCCATAAATGCCAACCAAATACAGCGACCTGGTTACATGCAAAACAAACAAATCTTTCTTGTCTCATTCTTTTTTAGGAAATTACTGAGATGCAATTGTATTTATTTTAAAATGTTTTATAGAATGAACACATTTTAAATTTTTGCATAACTGCTTTAATAGTCCAATTTATCAATCCTACACCACACAACCATAAAGCATAGTATATTGTTGGTTGTATGTGTGAAACTATTTACCGACTTTATAAAGTAGCATTTTGAATTGCACTATATTATTGGTCACAGAAAAGATAACTTAACATAAATTAAATTAAAATTCAAAAGGTTATAGTCTTACAAGTGTTTTATTAGTCAAATTTAACAACTCTGTATGCCACAACAATGCTACCGATTGTTGCTTTACTAATGTGCATCAATATGTTCCAGTTTTTGCAATGAGAGATAACTTTAAAAAATAATAACAATAATAAATACATACAAATAAAAAAGAACAGGTTACCATCTTTTTTACTTTGCAAGATAGGTTAAGAGCAGTTGAATATTAACAAGGGTGTGTTTGCACTAAAAAGATCAAAAGGGGTTCAACACGGTCTGAATGCTATATGCCTATTTTCAGGGCAATTAGATGCTTTGCATCATTGAAATGCATTGTAAATTTTATTAGCTGTAAATCAAATGGCTTAGAAAAATTCCGCAAAACCTGCAAATTTCAAAAGAATTGTTCATCTCTACACACTACAGTATATTGCCATATTAATTTTGGCATATTTCACCTTTCACAATACAGTAGATAAAACGTGCAAAGAATCTGAAACAGAAGAGAGTAAACTGAAGATTTTACAATTCACAACACGCTCTTAAATCCAGGATGATTTTCTGTGAAGTATATTAAAATGAATTCATACTTTATAATGTAGTAAGCAATTTCTAAGGAACAGAAATCTGTTTGATACAAAGCTCAAATAGGATAAAAATATAAAATTTTTGGATGACTGTGTGTCTGTGTAGGTTGATCCACCAGCATCTACAGCTGCATCTCAATGAATTAGAATATCATCCAAAAGTTAATTTATTTCAGTTATTCAATACAAAAAGTGAAACACATATATTATATAGAGTCATTTCAAACAGTGATCTAATTCAACGCTTTATTTCTGTAAATGTTGATGATTATGGCTTACAGCCAATGAAAACCCAATGAAAGATAAGCAAAAATACCTGAAGAAGACAGCAGGTGGCTGTTGAAACGCGTTGTGGCATAAGCAATAAACAGGTTTGTTAACCTTTAAGGCTAGCTTCACACCACGGAGTGATTCAGTTCGGGCTATCCGGTGTAAACCAGACAGCCCCAGACCAGTTTTTGGCCCCATAGTAGCCAAATATAGTAGCCATATGGGGCCGGATGGAGCCGGATGGCAGCTCTCTGTCATCCAGTTTCATCTATGCGGTGGAATCCGGGAGAATTCAGTTTATTCTCCCCGGACACAAAAATGTTGCTTGCAATTTGCCAGATCCCGGATTTGCCCGGATGCTACCGGTCCAGGAGGATACTGGAACTGGATACCGGCAGCTGTACGTCGCTGTTGTTTCAGGACCGCGGCTAGCATGGAGTCTTGAAAAATCAGCAGCTGCAATTACAGCCACCCGGCTGCACACAGGACCGGAGGGCACATTTGGCCCTCCGGTTCTGTGTGCTGATCCGGTCCGGGGCTGTCAGGTTCAGGTGGTGTGAAGCCAGCCTAACTCTTCCCTGTCTTTTGTGCAACAGCGCTCCTTCAACTGACCACAATTTTTTTGTGTAATGAAAACCCAAAGGTCATTATGTCAGAAGATTAAAGTAGGGAGGATGAAGGGTTAAAAACTGTGCTGCCGTATTTCATTAGACATCAAAGGGTGAATATAATATTGATTTATTAGTCACCCCAATTCAGGGCTTCCAGAACCACCCTGAAACATGGCAATATGCTATTTATTTGTCCTGAGGAAGTGTCAGGGGAGCCCTGAAACACGTTGACTTATACATCAATATTATATTCACCCTTTAATGTTTCATGGAATACAGCAGCGTGCTTTTTAACCCTTCATCCTTCCTACTTTATATCACCACGCTAGGGACTGCAGCAGCCGTGATATGCTTTTATAGTTTGTGTGACTCTTACAATAATACAAGGTGAGCCTCTGATAACTATTTAGGTAATATTTTATCTCTCAGACTCTTCATCCTCCCTACTTTAATTTTCAGAGATAATGACCTTTGGGTATTGATTGGCTGTAAGAAATAATCATCAATATTAACAGAAATAAACACTTGAAATAGATCACTCGGTTTGTAATGACGCTATATAATATATGCATTTCACTTTATGTATTGAATTATTGGAGCAAGTTATCTTTTTGATGATATTCTAATTTATTGAGATGCACCTGTAAACATGGAATTTATAGTATTGGACCTAGGTTTGCTTTTAATTGTCTAGTAAGTATTCATTAGAGTTGTATTCAATAGTTCCAGATTGTAATATAAAGTGTGTGTTCAATCTTATGTCTTAGGGCCACTTTACACACACCAACTTATTTGTCCAACTTCTGACCAACTTGCAGGTTGCAGTGAAATCATGGACACATTGCTCCATTTTGTGGCTGTGTACAATGGCAAAAAACTACTAGAAAAAAGCAGCATAAAAAACTCACCATGTATGCCAAAAGCAGAATCAAAATGCACTCTCAGGCTGCAGTCAGAGCCCATATGTGAAGCAAGCCCAGCTGCAGGCTGATATATCACCTCTACCAACAAGATGTGGGAAGCGATCTGCCATGCATACACTGAGCCTGCTTTTGGCATACATGGTGAGTTTTCTGTGTACAATGGAACAATGTGTCCATGATTTCACTGCAACCAGTAAGGCTGCTTTCACATAACGATTTTCGGTCATCCGATTGTATCCGTTCCAAAACGGATACAATCGGATCCGAAATCGGACCCCATGTTCCCCTATGGGAATCGGATGGGATCGGATGTGCCACTATTAGCATCCGATTTTGGCACCATCCGATCCCATCCGATGTAATCACGGGCACAAAATCGCAGCCTGCTACGATTTTGTGTCCGTGACTCACATCGGACAGCCTCGGATCACTGCTGATCCGAGGCTGATCCTAGTGCCCACAGCATAGGAGCCTATGGACATCGGATACGAGTTCACCTCGGATTAGATGTCGGCTCCGTATCCCCTGTCTTTCCCTGCTTCTTCTCCTCCATCTTCTGCCCTCTCCTATTCTACATTCTGTGCCCCCGCTATTATATTTTGTGTCCCCCGCTCTTCTATCCTCCTCTATCCCTATCCTGTCCCCTGTCCTCTCCCTGTGTGTAAAAAAATAAAAAAACTCCTCCGGGAGTATACATCACCTCTCACCGGCTCCAACGCTGCACACGATCGGGACTGAAGAGCCTGTGATGATGTAAGAGACCCGGTCACATGACTCGTCAGCTGACCGGGTCATGTGACTCTGACATCACAGGTCCTTCAGTCCTGATCGTGCTGCAGCGTTGGAGCCGGTGACAGGTGATGTATACTCCCAGAGGAGTTTTTTTTATTTTTTTACACACAGGGAGAGGACAGGGAAGAGGCAGGATAGGGATAGAGGAGGAGAGAGAAGAGGGGGCACAGCAAAGAATAGCGGGGGCACAGCATATAGAATAGGAGAGGGCAGAAGATGGAGGAGGCAGGAGTAGGGAGAGACAGGGGACCGCAGGATCCACACGGATCCTGCAGATCGGATGTCTATTTTCCATCCGATTACAGGGATCCGTATGGATCCGTGCCTGTCCGTGGGATCCCCCTTCAAAGTCGGATCCCACGGACAGGCACAAAATCGTTATGTGAAACCAGCCTTAGTTGGTCAGAAGTTGGACAGATAAGTTGGTGTGTGTAAAGTGGCCTTAACAATAGATCTCATAACATTTTGATCAAAAGAACCTTCTTATACTACAATATATTTCTGCTCAATAGGCCGTCCAGCAATTTATAAAATGGCCAAATTCATACAGCAACATCTTCACATCTGGCCATTTGACATTGTAGATAAGCTCCTTACTTCAGGACAAGGTGATTTTTCATTTTATTTTTTTTTCTCTGCTTCTTTAAGAAGTGAAGAAAGAAAACCCATTCAACCTAGGTGTTTTTACATAAAATGAAAGGGCATTTGGGGATATTACATCTTCCAACAGACTCCATTTAGAGGACAATGAACTTTTGACACTTCTTATGTGAACTGTCTCGCACCGATTTATGGCTTTCTACTCTCGCTGACGAATCTTCAGGTCTCCACAGGCCACTAATCATAAAACAATAATACAATTAGTTCCTCTTATCTTGGACTTTTGACTTTACCTTACCTTCTCAGCTCCTCTCCCCATCCCTAGCCTGACTCTGCTTTACATCACCTGTCATATTTACTACATCATCTAACCCTGCTTTTTTTTTGCTTATGTATATATGTATGTGTCTTCAGAATTTGTGTCATTAACAGCCTGATGAAGGGGCCATAGTGTCCTGAAAGCTTGCTATGCGTACCACCTTTTCAGTTAGCCATTAAAAGGTATCAACCACTGAGGACTCTCAGATTCTAATATTTTACTGTGTTGATGGTGTTTTAGGGAGTCATATACAGTACCATTTGTTCCCCTAACATGGTGTTTATTACGGCATCCAAAAAGATTAATTTTCGTCTAATCTGACCAGAATATATTCTTTCATTATTTCTTAAGGTACCGTTACACGGCTCAATTTTCAGAACGATGTTGTTAGCGATCACATGCACGCGCGATCGCTAACAAAATCGTTCATATCACTGGTGAGCTGTCACACAGGCAGACTCCCCAGCGATCCGGACCAACGAGGACGCTGATATCCAGGTACTCGTGCGGTGCTTAGTAACCCAACGTGTACCATGGTTACCATCTCCCAGCATAGGCTGAGCCGCTGGGAGATCGTTCAGCGTGTTGTCACACTGAATGATGCAGCAGGTCGGATGAGTTGAAGTTGACAGGTTTATGAACATGTTCATAAACCTGTCAACTTCAACTTGACTAATTATCAATAACAATGCCATTTCAACATCGTTCAAAATGTCACTTTTGAACGATGTTGATAACAAAGTCGACCCGGGTAACGGTATCTTTAGGCTTGTCTAAATGTTGTTTAGCAAACTTTAAATGTTCTTGAACATGCTTTTTGATCAGCAAAGGAATCTTGTGTGGTGAGTGTGCATATAGGCAATGAAAGCTGAGTGCTTACTTATTGTTTAAATTTAAACATTTGCACCTGCTAATTTAAGCTCTTGAAAAGTCGTTCTTGGTTCATGGTTAATTCTCCTGATAATTCTTTTCAGCCCTCTGTGTGAATTTTTTTGGCTGGTTTATGATGAAATTATGTTCTTTCCACTCCTGGATTACACTCCCTGACAGAAGTTATGTCGCTTATCCATGTTATGTAAATAAAAGCTTATAACCTGACATTAAATTCATCCATTGGTTGTATAAATTACTTATTTGAAAGCTGAAACCCTCCGAAATGTGGTTTAGGTTAAGAAAATAAATTGCCATCAATGCTGAAATATTGATCAAACGTTTTGTTACCTGGTCATATAATGCACCTGGTCATATAATGCACCTGGTCATATAATCCTAGTTTACATCCTCACCTGTGCCCAGTAAATGATCCGTTAATTAGTGGGTGTGTCTAAAAAGAAACGCAGCACACCAGAACTTCACTTGAACTACAACTTGAACTCTGACAACATGCCAAAAATCCACCCTGCGACCAAAGCCTTGATTATCAAGAGGCTGAAGACCATATCCACTGCAGAGGTGACTGGTGCCTTTAATGTGTCTCAGTGTCAAGTACAAAGAATTTAAACAATTTTTGAAGAGACTGGAGATGTGTTTGACAAGCCCAGGTCCAGCAGATCCTGCAAGACAACTGCTCAGAAGGAACGTTTGTTGGTTAGAAAATACAAAGCAAGCCCCTCTTCCACTGCAGTAGAGCTCCAACAGGCCTGGTCACCTCAAGTCCTTGTGTCCACTAGAACAGTTTGTAGGATTCTGTCTCGAAATAGCCTCCATGGTCGAATCAGTGCCCAGAAGCCAGCAGTAAACGAAAGGCAAATAAAAAAACGTGTGGCATTTGCAAAGTCCAACAACCTGCTAAACAGATGGACTCTGGAAAAGTGGCAGAAGGTGGATTTCTCTAATAAATCTTCAGTAAAATTACACCAGAGCAAATACTGCAAGAGACCTACTAGAGCAAGTATGTATCCAGAATACATCCAGAAAACAGTTACATTTGGTAGTGGAAAGATCATGGTCTAGGGTTACATTCAGGATGGGGGTGTGCGAAACATTTGCGAGGTGGAAAGCAATATCAATAGGCTAAAATATCAAGAAGTTTTAACTACCTCTTATATTCCAAATCATAAAAGGGGTCAGATTCTGTAGCAGGATGGTACTCCATCTCATTCATCCATCTCTACAACAAAGTTCCTCCAGGCTAAACAAAAATACAAGGTGCTCAAGGACTGACCAGCCCAGTCACCAGACATGAACATCATTGAGCATGTTTGGGGTAGGATGAAAGAGGAAGCTTGGAAGACAAAACCAGATAATCTAGATGAACTCTGGGTGGCATGTAAGACTGCATTCTTTGCTGTTCCTGATGACTTCATTAATAAATTGTATGAATGTTGAACCGCATGGATGCAGTCCTTCAAGCTCATGGAAGTCACACAAAATATTAAATATGACTCTAATAGCACTACAACTTCATTCACCAATGTTATGCAACATATATTTGTATTTTGAGTTAATTTTTTGTTTGAAAATCACATTACTTTCTGTGGGCGACAAAACTTTTGTCTTGCCAAAATCTTACCATTCTATGTTCATTAAATGATCAATATTTCAGCATAGATGCCAATTTATTTTCTTACCATAAACCATATTTTGGAGGGTTTCAGCTTTCAAAAGAGTAATTTATACAACCAATGTATGAATTTATCATCAGGTTATAAACTTTTATTTAGATAACATGGATAAGCGACATAACTTCTGTCAGGGAGTGTATGTTCCTAATAATGCTCACTGGAACCTTCAGTAGTCTAGAAATTCTTTTGTAACCAATGCAGTTTATTTTGCAGCAATAGGTTCTTAAAGGGACACTGTCACCAGGTTTTTGCCATCTCATGTGACAGCAGCATAATGTAGAGACAGAGACCCTGATTCCAGTGATGTGTCTCTTACTGGGCTTCTCAGTGTAGTTTTCATAAAATCACTGTTCAATCAGTTGGAGATTAACATTGAGGGACTATTCAAATAGTCCAGCATAATCATTTACTGCTAAATATTAATCAGAGCAAAGAGTAATTTTATTAGCAAGCAGCTCAGTAAGTGACACGTTACTGGAATCAGGGTCTCTATCTCTACATTATACTGCTCTCAGATGGGATGGCAAAAACCAGGTGACAGTGTCCCTTTAAAGGTCTTGCTACAGTTCACTGGTTTCATCCATCATGAGATGTTTCTTGTGAGGCACATTGGCAATGAGACATCTTTTTATAGGCTATTAGTTTAATCGGCTGATATAATGTTTCACTAAGGGTCGCTTTACACGTCGCGATATCGCAATGCAACATCGACAAAAAGTCACGTTGTACAGCCGTTGCAGTTGATATCGTTCGTGCGTTGTGTCATGTAAATGGGCAATGCGACCCAAAAAAATTATAGCTACGATATTGCAAGAAGAATGTGCAAGCCCTTCAACCGTACAATATTGCATATGCGATCTGGCATGATCGTGCTGTGTGACGGCGCAACTATGATTTGGAGCGCTACTTCCCCTATCACTCCAATGTTAAATGATCATTCCCTGGGTTGCTCATACCCAGCGCAAAAAAGAGGCGTACAGCATCGTAGTTGGGTTGCCTGCCGATATCTCCCTATGTGACATCTCCTATGCGATCTTGGACAAGAGCTAAAAACGTGCGCGCTCCCGTAAAATTGTATGCGATATCGGAACGATATTGAGACGTGTGAAGGTACCCTAAGTGGCAGAATTGCTTTCTATTTATTGATAGATATCAACAGGTGACATGATTTTTCATGTCCTTTTTTAAATTATTAGAGATAATTTAATTTAATTTAATTTAATTGATGAACATTCATGGTTTGATTTCTTTGCCTGCGTTGATTGGATGGGTTTTTATTAACATCCCATGAGAAACCTATGTCGATAGCACCTTTACAAATATATTTACTTAGAATTTAATGTATGTGAACATTTTTGCATGGTTTACATACAAAAAACCATTTATTTTTCTCTTTGCAAATGAAGTTACAAACATGTTGCTGCTCTTGAAAAGGAAAATTATTTGTTGGCTTGTGAAAAAACAATTGCTTCTTCATCTTCCCAAGTAATTCGCCTTGAAAATAAAGACTTGTTAAATAGCTAAAGATTTTTGATTTTTCAAACAACAAACCTACTATTCCCTACAAAGGGCATTTAATTTTAATATGCATTGTCAAAAAAACATCTGTAACATAACTAAAGCTGTGCCTGCATTATATACCAGAAGGGCTTGGAGCAGAATCCTCATTAACAGAGGAATACATTTGGGCAGTATTTGCCCTGAGCCCACTCACATGGTGGTTCCTACTCAGAGCAAACACCTCTTATAACTGTAGTGTATGCCAATAAAATAAACTCTTTGTCAAAGGGCTTTTTCATGAACAAAGTTAATTTTAATCAATAGAGTTTAGATTAATAATAATTTCCACATTTGGATGTGTTTGAAAAAAATGTTCCCATGCTGAGATAGTCTTATGTGATGTGTCCATCCATGCTATGTACTTTGTAATGGTCATGTCTGAATTTGCAGGGACATGGTCTGATCATACCACATCTCATGGGCTAGAGATGATGTAAAAAAGTATACAGACTTTACAGAACAAGATGGGTAATAATTCTTTCTTTGAGGTAAAACATCAGCAGTACATTGGGGTTGATTTACCAGTGTCACCGGTTTTGTGGTTTATTATAAGTTCTTACGTGTCACTTCTAACCCAGACAATATGCAACATCAAGGCACATAAAAGTCACCAGTCATCTTAATACTGCAGGGTAACCACCTAAGGTAAATTTACATATCTATCTGTTATGTATAATTCTAAGCATAATACGGCAAAAGATATTTCTCACTGAGTGCAATTAGGACACCCACAAGGTTTAATGATGAGTAGTGGACTCACTAGGCCACTGATGGTGCAATGTTAGCTGTATACCCGATACTCAAGAGACAAGAGAATGAGCTTCATAAAACGAAAGATATTTACTGAAGCAAGTAAAACAACTGAGGGAAGGTATTAGAGGGGAGGACCCTCTGGATCACAACAGTGTACCACATAGTGGAGAATCGGCAAGAGTTACCCATGTACAGGGATTCCTCCCATTACAATACCAAGGTGGTCTGAATGTCATGAATCCTGGACTAGAGGGCCGACCCTTACAGACTGGATAGGAAAAACTGGAATACTGGTTCTGTCAGTGGAGAGGATCCTGGAGGCTCTGTGTAATCTTGGAAATGCTTGGCCAGCCTGGAGTGGGATCCAGAGTGTCCAAAGGGATCCAGGATGGAGAACAACCAACAGAAAATTCTGTGGAGACAGCGGTGTTAATATAATTCAAAGCAAGAGACTTCCAAATGCAGAGCACAGCAGAGTGAGACCTGAGCAGGAGGCAAGATCATCCAGACTGATGATGTTTACCTTCTAGACTGATGATGTTGTCCAGGCACCTCCCAAAAGGGGAAGACTGGGTTGATTTACCAGCATCAACAGTTTTTTGGTTAAATTTAAGTTCCTATGTGTCATTTCCAGCCCAGACACCTTGAATTATCAAGGCACTTATAGTTCACCAACTATCTCAACACTGCAGAGCAACTATCTAAGGTAACTTTATAGGTCCATCTGTATATATAATTCCAAATATAGTGCGGTAGAATTTACTTCTCACTGAGTGCAATTTGTTTCAATATCTATATTGCAGATTAATCCGTATGCAATGACCCCTTAACAATAGTGTTCTCTAACACAAAAAGAACCAGTGGACTATGTGTGACCCCTTAAAGGTACAGTACCACTACCAACCATAAGAGATTTTGAAACAAGATTGGTTATCGGCTTAGTGTTTCATGTAATTACAACTTGTAGGCACTGGATCCAGAAAACAACCAGACATATACTCGAGAACAACCCCACTCTGTTTGAGCACATGTAAAAGAGGATCTGTCACCCACCTAGTGCTTTCAAAAGTGACAGCACTACTGAATGCAGTGTACCTGCTGCATTCAGGGAAGCTGTGTACTAAGACTCTAGCCCCCTTGCACCCTGAAAAACACACTTTACAAACTTTATAGTTAAGAGGTCCCCTGGGTCGGATCTGATTAAGAGGTCTTCTCTGCTGGCACAGTCCTCCCTCCCTCCTCCTTGTGTGTTCTGCCCCCTCTATGTGTCTGCCGCTGCCTCCTCTTGTTCTGGTGGGAAGGATTGTGCCAGCAGTGAGGACCTCTTATTCAAACCCGACACACGGGACCTCTTAACTGTAAAGTTTTTTTTTTTTTTTTCGGGGAACAGGGGGACTTGAGCCTTGGTACACAGCTTCCCCGAATGCAGCCAACATGCTGCATTCAGTGGGGCTGTCACTTTTGAAAGCACCAGGGGGATGACAGGTCCTCTTTAAATAATCATTTAAGGTACCCTATATTCCTATATTTTTAATCACAATTCCTTTATGGCACACTAATAGATGGTCATATAGCATACAGTGTCTTTTTTAGGTGACACAAACATTTTTTGTCAGACTATTAGACTAAGAAGTTCGTCACATACCAAAAGGAAACTTTTTATAGGTAAGGGGAAGGGAATACAACAAAAACTGTCTCAATTTATTTTATTGCCAGTATATGATCCACAAGGTCTATTTTCTAAAAGAAGTGTCTCCTGTATGTTACATAGGTCATCAATAAACAGAAAATTATACAAGAAAATACAGTAGAATAATCCCCATCAAAATAATACAGATCTTAACAATATTGAATATTATGTGTAATTTTAACATTTTAAATACTTTTTATTTTAAAATGAGTATGGTTTTATGTATAGAGTTATTTGACATTACATATTGATTTTATTTGCTTTTGTGGTAATAAACATCCCAAAAAAACACGGGTTAAACTTTAAATAGTGGTCTCTCCATATATACTAAAAGGGGACAGTGTAATGCGGGGTCTTAATCCTTTAATAGTCTCTTGCAACAAGCCACAAGGAGGTGTCACACATGATAACCCCCTAAGACTTTCAAGAAGCAACACAACATATCAGAGGTCTCTGTAACCCCCAACTATCCCCATTCCCAAAGCTAGCTCCAGTGTTAACTTTCTATGTTCAATGTGTGCAATGCCACAGCTCCTAAGAGCAGACTGATAAGGAGCAGTGTAATGTGACAGCAGAGAAAGGGGTAACAAAGATCCTGACTAAGCATAGAAGAAGCCAGATGACAGATTGAAGCAACTTGTGATAAGGACAGAGGAGTTTTCAGTGATCCTGACATTCTGATGTTGCTTAGCAACTGTGCTGTAATCTGAGCTAAACTGATACTTTGTTTCCCCACCAGCTGGAGTCAGCAGTGTGGGCCACACTCACTCTTTTATATGGTTACATGCCCACATTCAGTATGAAGATGGATCTGACTGATAACGAACATATGTCTGCTTAGCACACAGTTTAGTGGGGACACCTTGTGGAAGGTTTGTGAATGATTTTCAATCAGAATTTTCTGATAAAATATATTTGAAAGTTTATTAAAATCACTTGCTCTACATTATTATTCCATAAAAATTTAAATAGCGGTTACACTTTAAATCATGTTAATATTTGAGGTAAAGTATGGTACACATAGGACAAGTAGTAACCAAAGACAAATAAACACAAAGGCAGAGAAACACTAGAAAAACACTGACATTTGACTAAGTAAAATGTAAATACATGATATAGGTAACATTAGGATAGAAAAATCAAATCCCACTGTATGAACAAACACATGCTATCAGAATAGGGAGAAATGAAAGCAGAAATACATAAATAATAGCAGCAATCTAAATGAATGACAATGCAGAACAAGTCACACCTAGACATAATCGTAAGACATCATGGAAGCCTAATTAACCTACCCCTATATACAGTATAACCAAGTGCAGAGTTAAAATGCCATAGTGCAAGAAAGCAGGGTCCCAACAGGACAGATAATGCACATTTTCTGTCAATCAGGTGTCACCTGCCTCAGGTCAGGCTAGGACTACACAGCAGTATTTTTATGCATTTGCTGTAATAAAATTAATAACTTTTATCCTGCTAAATCCACTCTTGTTCTCATGCATTCATGAGTAATTTTTAGTGGATGAGCACCACGTTTTTTCCGTGATGCTAATTGTATGATTTTTGTATAATTTAATTTTCTTATAGATATTGCCTTACCAATCTATTGTACTGAAATGGAAAGGTTATATATATATATATATATATATATATATATATATATATGGGTGAAACAAAGGGTAATAGCTAGTTTGGTGTCAGACTTTATGAGCCAAAGCAGAGTGATGCTAGAAAAAGCAGCACTTTGCTCTTAGGCCAGTTTCACATCACGGCAAGATCAGGTTCGGGGCTGTCCGATGTAAACCTGAGAGCCCTGGATTTTGCACTAATGCAGTCCTACCGGGCCGGATGGAGCCGGATGGCAGCTATTTGCAGGATGATCTGGGTGTATTCAGATTTTTCTCCCGTACACAAAGACGTTGCTTGCAGCTTTAGATTTCAGGATCTTGACATTTGTGCAGCTGATGTTGAGATGTCATGAATCCGGTTATGCTGTTGCAAACCGGACCGGTGGGCATATTTGCCCCCCTGTTCTGTTCAGGGCAGTTTCAGCATTACACATTTTCACAATAGAGTTTGATCCTCTTTTCTCTAGTGCCACTCATTGATTTACATTTCTCATATATAGTAGTGTCGCGGTAGATATCCTCTTTTTGTAAGTATTATTATTTTCTGCCAGCACCTACGTGTACGGTGATGCCAGTCTTATGCATATTCACATATTGTCTATTTTTGACTGAGCTCCCATTATATATAATTTTCCTATTTCTCCTTCCTTTAGTCTGGTAGCCACACTTGGACACCATTGTGAAGTCCTAACACACACCTGATTCCTGTTTTTAATTACATTCATGGACATATAAGCCTATACACATTTCACAATCTCACTAGGGCAGAGTGTCAGGACCTGTCAGTGGAGGCTCCTTGAAAGTGGGTGCCAGGCTTAAACCTTAGTGGCCACTATCGAGACTAAGATCTCTGATTTTCATATCTAGCACAGGGCAGTTTCTGCATTACATATATACACAATACAGTTTGATCCTCTTTTCTCTAGTGCCACTCATTGATTTACATTTCTCATATATAGTAGTGTCGCGGCAGATATCCTCTTTTTGTAAGGGTTACAGCCCCGGACCTGATATTGCCGTGGTATGAAGCCAGCCATAGGGCCATGTCACATTGTTGGCAGATCTCTGGTTGCAGTGAAATCATGGACACATTGTTCCATTTTGTGGCTGTGTACAAATGGAGCAATGTTTCCATGATTTCACTGCAACCAGAGATCTGCGAACAATATCTGCACAGATATCTGTGTGTGTGACGTGGCCCTTAGAAAATCCATTGATCTGAAAATTCAGTATATTTTACCATTACTTAATTTTCTATTAGTAATTCAAAAAGTAGTATTCATTCACCTTTCTTCTTTATGCTCTTTAAAAAAAGAAATTAAAATTAACCATAACATTGTAATAGCATATTTTACAACATCCCACAATGCATCTTTCAGCTTTATATGAATGTACATAAGGTCATCCATTTCACCATGCCCAACTATTGAGATTGACCATAAGGGAGAGGTTTTTTTTATAGAAGCTTCTGTTGAGCATGTAGTAATTGTACCCTCAAGGCATATTTCGCTTGTTCCAGTTATGCGCAAATCCCACTTTTAACTTGACAAATCTGGTCAACAAAAGACAGTGGAAACATAAGTACTTGTCATGGGATCTTCAAATAAATAATGTGCATCAATTGCTTTTGTAACAGCTTTATATCTGAGTTCACTAAAATTACACTGCTGACATTACCCAACTGTTGTAATTGGGGACTCATTAAGTATTTTGTCTATAACAAGTCGAGCTCCAAATCTGAAGGTAAATTGCTTTATGTCTTTTTCTGTAAAAATGATGATGAAACCCTCATTAGCCAAATAAACAAAAGTAGCAAATGAACATGAATTCAGATGAGTCAAATGAAAACAAGCAATTTATTTTTAACAGTGTCTACAGAAGAGAAATTCTGCCTAATGATTTTACAGGTGCTAGCTTATACTGGACTCATTTTCTATGTTCTTTTTGTTCGTCTGCCTTAGGGCAAAGATCCCAGTCGTTCCTGATGTCCCCCCCAGCTTTGCCAGTACATAATCGCAATGCCGTAGCTGTGCCCTCGTTCCTTAATACCGTTACAAGCTGGGAGAAAACAAACCAGATGCTTGCTGCAAGGAATTCAGAACACATGTATGTGTTTCTGTCCACATTTTCTCGATGTGTTACGATACAATAGTGAATTATGATTCTTTCTGGATGTGTAATTAGAGAACAGAGCAGATGGCAGAAGGACGGTTTACAGTGTTGTAATGAGCAGGGATGGCTGAGCGAGCTGTGGCCTGGAAGCTTGTAGCACTTACATTTTCACACCATTTACATTCTGCAATACAGAGCAGAATTCCAGAATGAGGTTAGATTCAATATTTTATTTAAAACAATTACAGGTGAATGCAATAACATTGTTTAAATCAGATGACACCATACTGGTAGATGTACCGGCTATGCAGTAGAGTATATCACCCCCTCGAGAATATCCACATTCTATTTTTCTATTGCATATACTCAGACATAGCAGACAAGAGAGTATTATTTTAGGCAAAAAGAGATTCAATCATAAACCAGTAAATATACCAAATATGTGTTCATTTTTCTAAAGAAGTCAACTAGTTCTAAATATACAAATATGGCAATTCATCCATTCCAGTCAACAGAATATAAAGATTGATCATTTTCATTTTGAATACAGATAAACACTCCCCTTTGACATCAGTAGTATGAAGCATAGATATATACAGTTGTGCTCAAAAGTTTACATACCCCGACAGATTTTTTGCTTTCTTGGCCTTTTTTCAGAGAATATGAATGATAACACATAAACCTTTTTTGCACTCATGGTTAGTGGTTGGGCAAAGCCATTTATTGTCAAACTACCTTGTTTTCTCTTTCTAAATCATAATCATAATCATAATATACTCGTTACTTTTTTAAACAAACAGTTGATGCATGCTCCCTGCCCAGTGCTTCGCTCCCTGCCTGTTCACCGTCCTATCCTCCAATCTCCGTCCGGTCCTCTTCCTCCAACCAATTCCCCATTCCCTGCCTGGTCCTCTGCTTCCCACCCTGTTCTCTGCTTCCCCTCTGTCTGCTGGAAGCGAGCCTGCCGGATTTTTCATAAAGACCGCCGACTATTTGAAACAATCAGCTGATCGTTTGAAATAGCCGGCAGTAGCAAGTGTTGGCGTGGCTCGCAGAGCTCTCTCGGCAGTGACTCACCATGATGGCGGCCATCCCATGAGTAATGGAGCTGGGGCTGACGGCACTGTGTACGGTACTGTGCTCTCTGCTCTTCCTGGTGGTGTATGTACAGCTCTTCCTTCTGCTGCACTACAGACATAAGCTCCTAGGCAACAATAGCCAGCAGTAAAAAGACTGCAGCAGCTGCAGCCAGAGCTGTATATACACTGCTAGGTTAAGCAGCAAGCACAGCGCTGTACACAGCGCCATTAGCCCCAGCTCCACTGCCCATTGGACGGCTGTCATCATGGTGAGTCATCATTGAGAGAGCCCTGTTAGCTGTGTCAGCACTGTTTAATGCTGGCTATTTCAAACGATCAGCTGATGCATCAGCTGAATGTTTTAAATAGCCGGCAGTAGAAAGAGTGATTTTACTGTCGGCTTTCCTGCTGGCTTTTTCAAACAATCAGCTGATCATTTGAAAAAAGTCTTTACTGCCGGCTTTCCCGCTGGCTATTTCAAACGATCAGTTTATGCATTAGCTGATCGTTTGAAATAGCCGGTGATAAAAAGTGCTAGCGCAGCTCGCAGGGCTCTCTTGGCGGTGACTAATCATGATGATGGACGTCCCGTGGGCAGTGGAGCTGGGGCTGATGGTGCTGTGTATGGTGTTATGCTCGCTGGTTTTCCTGGCAGTGGATGTGCTGCTCTGGCTGTGGCTGCTGCGGTCTTTTTAACACCAGCTTCTGCCTGGAAGCTTCTACCTGAAGTGCAGCAGCCAGAGCAGTATGTACACCACAAGGAAGAGCAGCAAGCACAGAGCCATCAGACCCAGCTCCCCTCCCCATGGGATGGCTGCCATCATGGTGAGTCACCATCGAGAGAGTAAGCCACACCAGCACGTTTTACCACCGGCTATTTCAAACGATCAGCTAATCGTTTGGAATAGCCCATGGTTTTTCGAAAAAGCCGACGGGCTCGCTTCCAGCAGGTGGAGGGGAGGCGGAGAACAGGGCGGAAAGCAGAGGACCGGGCAGGGAGTGGAGAATTGGTTGGGGGCGGAGAACCAGGCGGGGAATGGAAGATCGGGCGGGGAACATGCAGGGAGCAAAGTACTGGGCGGGGAGCAAAGCACCTGCAGGGAGCATGCACCAGCTGATTGTTTAAAAAAGCAGACGGCTTTTTACTGCTGGCTTTTAAACAATCTTGCATCCATTTCAGCGTTTTACTCAGGCACCCAGACAACTTTGTAGGGTCCAGCAGAAAATTACTCGCATTACTCGCATTTCCCATTGACTTCCCATCTCTACTTGTAACGAATATGCGAGTATTAGGACCTACTCGTCATGAGTATAGCGAGTCTGAATATCTCACTACTTGCTCATCCCTAATCATAATGACAACTAAAAACATCCAAATGACCCAGATCAAATGTTCACTTACCCCAGTCCTTAATACTATGTATTTCCCCCTCTAACATCAATGACAGCTTGAAATCTTTTGTGGTAATTGTGGATGAGGTTCTTTATTTTCTCAGATGGTAAAGCTGCCCATTCTTCTTGGCAAAAATCCTCCAGTTTCTGTAAATTCCTGGGCTTTCTTGCATGACCTGAGTGCTTCAGTTCTCCCCAGAGTGGCTCAATGATATTGAGGGCAGGAGACTGAGATGGCTGCTCCAGAACTTTTACTTTGTTCTGTTGTAGCCAATGACAGGTCAACTTGGCTTTGTGTTTTGAATCAATGTCATGTTGGAACATCCAAGTACATCCCATGTGCAGCTTCTGGTATGATGAGTGCAAATTTGCCTCCAGTATTTGCTGATAACATGCTACATTCCTTTTTCTTTAAACTTTGACCACGTTTCCTGTGCATTTCTAGTTCACACCACCCCACATCATCTGGAACATCTGGAATAGATTAAAGAAGATACGAGGCATGACCCAACTGACAAATTTTACGCCTTTAAGGGATAATGTCAATCTCCCAGAGATTAGGAAAATGGGTACTATAGAAGTGTGGAAGCGGAGAGGCATAATATATCTGCATCAAATACTGGAGGGTGGAGAGTTTAGGTCATTTCTGCGGTTATGCGCTGACTTCCGATAACCGGCTTCAGAATGGTATCACCATAATCAGTTGAAACATGCGATTAAAGCCCAAAAAGCAGTGTGGTGAATAATGATGTGAAACTTGCAATTTCCAGATTGCTATACATAACTAGAAAGTTAATTGCCAAATATTGGATACGGGAGGACCCACCGTCCAGGGAGGAATACGTACGACGAGTAAACTATATTATTAAATTGGAAAGGGTTGTATATGAGAAAATAGAAAAGGTTAAAATGCACGAGAAGCTCTGGACCCCTGGGAAACAACATGGATAAGGGGCGCGACAGATCGGCTGGAAAATACATGTGTAAATGATTGTTGATAGAGCCCGTTACAGCCCATGTGGGTACTTTATGTATATGCTGATTTGATTAATAATTTACTTGGCAAGGGATGATAACTGCTGTCCGGGAGGTCAAGGGTGGAGGGAGGTAGGGGGAAGTGGCATTATGATGTTGATAAAAAACATGTACATTTTTCCTATTACTATGTCATATGTACTTTGCTTATGGTCAATAATCATTTATCTGATTTAAAAAAAAAACTATGTCGCTGCAACTTATGATGTAGCAGCAACCTTGTAGCGATGTCGCTATGTGTGACATACTGCAATGATCAGCGATCAACTCGCTGATCGCTGAACGATGGTACAATGGCCAGGGCCATTTTTTGATCGTTGGTCTCCTGCTGGCTGGCCAGAATCGCTATGTGTGACAGCGGGAGACCAACGATCATTGACCTCCCAGTGCCGTACAGCACACGCTGGGAGCTGGTAACAGATACACATCGGGTAACTGAGCGCAGCGCTCTGCTTAGTTACCTGCTGTTTACCCTGGTTTCCAGCTCCCAGCGCAGGACAGCAAACGCTGGGAGCTGGGAACCAGGGTAAATATCGGGTAACTAAGCGCAGCACTACGCTGCGCTTAGTTACCCAATGTTTACTCTGGATACCAGCATTATCGTTGGTCGCTGGTGAGTCTGCCTGTTTGGCAGCTCACCAGCGATCAGATAAAGATGTCCCAGCGACCCCCATCATTGGTGGGGTCGCTGGGACATCATTTTGTGTAAACGGCCCTTAAGCATCCCTGGGATACCATTACTTACTGTCTCTCTCCTTTCTTGTACGTGTCCACTTTTTCTCTCTCTCTTCATTTTTTTCAAATACTTTACTATTGTAACGTTGATACCATACAACAATTGTGTAGTCCACATGTGATAAATAAATGACTATTGCATTTGAACACTTGTCTGGACTTTCGCTTGTGTCATTATGTAATTTTGGGCAGCAATACACTCATTAGCTTTGGTTCTTTAATATTACTTAGTAAGGTTTAGTGGCAATGTCACCTTGTTTTTTTGCCCGCTCATGAACCTCAGACATCCTCAAATCTTTCCTGAGGTTGTCTCAGGTTACACAGTGGGTATCACGCAGTCAAGAATCCCGATATGTGTGACCTAAGATAACCTCAGTGGCATTAGCATTCGTAACACTAGTTGTTTTATAGGACACACAATATTACGTGAGATGTAGCAAATATATCTCACCAGTATTGTGAGACAGCTCGAGTGAGGAGTGGTGATGTTAGGGAATGCAGCGCAGTTTAACCTTGTGCGATAGCCTCTGTGTGACCCCTCGAGTCTGAACTGCAGTAATGTTTGTGATGGCACCGCTTGTCAAACACTCCTCAGTGTGTGCATGCCTGCTCTCACAGCATATGTGTGATGTTTTCTGTGCACGTGACCCCACCATATTATTGTAAGACCCCGTGCCCACAGTATGGTTTTAGTTTCAATAATTTTTTATTGATCTTTCGGTGATAATAATCACATAACAGAAGGAATACAGGAATTTAGCTGGACCAAGGAGGATTGGGGAAGGGGAGGTGAGGGGGGGGGGTAAAGGGCATAAAGAGAGCCACCGCAAATCAGAATAAAATAAAGTACAAACAATATCAAAGTGAGTAAGTATCAAGTAGTTAATGGGAAATCGAGGCTGCCAGCGGGTGCTATTCCCATACAACTCACCCTTTCAAGACCCTCTGCTTGGCACGTTTATCCAAGAATAGAAAAAATTTGTGCTGAAAGATTGAGTTGTTTTATTCGATCACCTCCTTGAAAGTAGGGGGTAGGTGAGACTTCCATTTTGCCGCGGGGCACAACCTGGCCGCTATTAGAACATAGGAGATCGCTCCCTGGAGATCAGGTTGGAACTGATCTATGCCAACATTCAAAATCGCCAGTTGTGGGGTAAGATTAATATAACTACCAGAGAGGGATCTAATCAGCCTAGCAATAACTGTTCAAGAGGGAGTGATCTTAGGGCAGGACCACCACATGTGTGTCAAGGTATCCTCAAGCCCACACTGTCTCCAGCACCATGGAAACTGGCCGGAGGCAAAGCGAGTCAGATGGGAGAGAGACAGGTACCATTGGGGATTAATCTATTCAGATTTTCCAAATGCTTGACACATCACGTAATCCTGTGAATCCCTGACAGAGCCATCTGCCAATTCTTGTAAGAGGCAGTAAAGCTCAGGTTCATCTCCCACCTATGCATGTAGTTTAATTTGAGGGGAATCTCTGAGAAGAGAAATTCTCTATAAATGCCTGAAAGGCCTTTGCACTGGCTGGGGTCAGACAGGAGAAACCTCTAAAGCAAAGAGGAAGTACGCGGGACCTCAAATCTTTCATGCATGAGGTGGATGCTAGGAAGTGCTTAATTTGAATAATTTGGTTCTGGTATCTGTTCGCCCCTGGAAACTCAGCCCAGGAGTTCAGGAGGGAGAAACTCGTTCTTTCGAAAGAGGTCACAAAAGAGGACATCCCCCGCTCCTTAAAACCCCTCAAATCCAGAAAAGGAGCACAGAGATGAAGGATCCAGAAGGGAACCTTCTCAGGGGGAAGAAGAATCTAATTTCTCACCGTGCGCCTCCAACTATAGAGCAGGGTGTGCATGGTGGGCAATGGGAGATGAAGTCCAGTGGGTCCAAACATTTCCAAAGCCAGCAGATCCCTGAGGGAGGCACTCCCCACAAAAGATGATTCAATTCGTACTCAACCCAGCGAGGAGGAGGAATGCGGCCAATTTTTGTCTTTCTCCAATATAGCCGCAGAATGGTACCCTGACAAGTCTGGGACCCCCATATCTCCAGATCAGAATGGAAGAAAGAGGACCCATCAAGCGACCCTTGTTTTTTATTAGCCCACACATACCTCAAAACTAGTTTTGTAGTTTGAGCAAGGTTCTTCTAGGAATGGCAATCGGGATACACTTGAAGTAACATATGATTTTCGGGTGCAGTAACATTTTTAATAAGTGAATCCTTGCAACCTCACAAGGAGGATAGAGGGTGCAAGGAGATCTCCCTCCCAAGAGTAGACATGAGGTGGCCAAAGTTGCAATCTATTGGTCTGCTGCGTGGGAGTCAGAGTTATAACCAAGTAGGGGATCCCACCCAGTGCCCACCAGAAAGGGAATTTTGTCTGAAAGTTGTCAATAGTAAGTTTGAGAACCAGGATATGGAGAATCATAGATTTCGAGGCATTAAGTTTATAATATGAGACAGTAGGGAAGGGAAGGAGAAGGAGAAATGTTTGTGCAGGTAATTATAATGTCGTCGACATACAGGCCAATAACATGATTCTTGGAGCCAACCTGAATAACCGAGATATCCCAGTTGGATCGTATCAATACAGCAAGGGGCTCAACAGCAAGGGCATAAATGATTGTAGAGCACGGGCACCCTTATTGGATACCCATTAGTGATCGGGAAGCTGCATGAGAGAAAGCTCGAGGAGAGGACACTCGCATTAGGGTTGGAGTATAGCGATAGGACCGCCGAGAGGAACGAGCCAGAGAACCCGAACTAACTCAATATCTGTCGGAGGTACCCTCACTGCACCTTATCGAATGCTTTTTCAGCATCAAGGGAGAGGAATACACTGGGGCCCCCCTCAACACCACGCAGATGAGGTCTAACATTCGCCTCATGCCATCCTTAGCTTGGTGTCCCTCCATGAAGCCCACCTGGTCTAGGTTTACCAATATTGGGATCACCTCGAGCAACCCATTAGCAAGGAGTTTGGAAAAAACTTTTACGTCATGGTTGAGGAAAGAGATAGGGCAGTAGTTTCCCGGGGACTCAGGGGGCTTGCCAGGTTTTGGGATTGCAACTATGGTGGCCTCGAAGTTAAGAGGGGGAATAGACTCAGAGGTTTGTCAATGTGTGAAGGTTCTGGAGAGGAAAGGTGCTAGAATAAGCTGAAATGCGCGGAAATACTCATTTGGGAAACTGTCAGGTCCAGGAACAGAGTGACATTTGTTAGATTTATTCACTGCCATAATTTCAGCAAGGGAAAGGGGAGTATTCAAACGTTCTAAATAAAATGGTGACACATTGGGGAGATCAAGACCCAACAAGGACAGGTCAATCTCATCTATAGAAGGTTGGTGGGTTGGAGGGTCATCTTTAAGGTTGTATAGTTGGGCATAAAATTGTGCAAAACGTCTGCAATATCTATGGGGTTTTTAACTGGTTCTCCGTCATTGTTTATTTGCATCTCTATTACCCCTCGGTTCGCTCTTTTCTTGATACGCCTCAAAAGAAATGCCCCGACTCTATCTTCAGATGCATAATAGGCAGACTTAAGGTGCCTAAGGTACTTCTCATGCTAAGCAAGAAGAAGAATGCGCAGTTGGAATCTAACCCTGAGGATCTGTTCCATTCTCTGGGGAGATGGAGCTGCCTTATTAGCTATCTCCAAGGTTTGTAGCTGAGAGATCAGTGACTGACGAGCCCTGTCTTTAGTCTTTTTGAGTTGGGCGACTTTTTGCAAAAAAACACCTCTCATGTTTGCTGTATGAGAGTCCCAAAGGGTCTGATGAGATACCTCTCCATTATCATTTAGTTGGAAGAACTCAAGAAGTTTCTTTGTAACATCATCTGTAAACCCCTGATCTGACAGAAAGCTGGGATTGAGTCTCCAGCTCTGCAGGGTGACCTCCATTCAACCAACTGCACCTCCAGACTCACCACTGCATGGTCCGACCACATGATCAGTCCCACCTCTGCAAAGGCACAGGTCAGCAAGGTACAACTATCGACCAAAAAATAGTTAATCCATGAGTAAGACTGGTGCCTGTGCGAGAAGAAGGAATATCCTCTTTGTGATGCATGAAGGTAGCACCAGATGTTGTGGAAGCGGAGCAAAGTGGACCCAGCTCCTGCCCCTCCATGACATTGTGCCGAATGATGAATCCAAATACCTTTGGGGAGGTATGTTAAAATCTCTTCAGATGATCTGTATGCCTCTAGACAAATCTATTACCCTCTTAAAGAAACCCCGGAGAAACTTAAGTTGGGCATGATTTCAAGCACAGACAGATGCTAGCGTAACCTCAGACCCAGAGATACAACATGACAGAATTACAAATCTACCGGACGGATGAATAGGTGAATTAATCCACCTAAATTGCACAGAATTCTTGATTAAGAAGCAAACTCATGCCTTTTTTGGGGTCCCATCGTATGTTTCTGATCCTTCTCTTGAATCAGATTTTGAGAATCTTCATCAAAATCTGCATGTCTATCTTAAAACCAGGAAATTCTATTTCAGAAGTGCTGTGCCATGTTTTTTTTTTCCTTGCAGATCTGGTACAGATCTTGGGGCAGTAAAAATGAATCCAAACCATATGTCCAAGGTAAAAAAGCAACGTGGGCACAGCACTTCTAATCTGTCATAGACTTTGCTGGCCTCAGGATAGACATGCAGATTTTGATGCAGATTCTCAAAATCTGCTTAAAAAATAGCATCAGACAATGCACCATAGGCACATGACCTAAGAGGGCCCAGGGAAAGCCGCAGTTATGGTGATTCCTCTTGCCAACTTGCTACCTCCACAGACACTTCTAAGGCTGAGGTCACAAACTACAGTCCTGAAGGTCTGAAAACAGTGCACACAAAAATGTTTTTAGGATTTCCTTTGCATTGCATAGGTGCTAATTTCATCACCTCCAGAGGGAATTATTTCACCACCTTGTGCAATGCTAAGTAAATCCTGAAAACATGCAATGTTTGCAGCCCTTGAGAACTTCACTTGGCCAGCCGTGTTCTAAAGGAGTGTGTATAGTGTCTTGCATTTCCATTACCTCAGATCATCAGACCAGAGGCCCGTGGCTTGTTCACTAGTCTCTGGAGAGCAGTATCAAAGCACTTGTTTGCAGAAACAGTCCAGCACACAAGGAGTGAAATAAAAAAATACTGTACTGTAGCACAGACTATAACAAGTTTCAAACACACATATATGAATATATGTATATATATATACAATATATATATATATATATATATATATATATATATATACTAGATGGTGGCCCGATTCTAAAGAATCGGGTAGTCTAGAATCTATATAGAGTTTATTTAGTAATAGGGGAGTGCTGTGAAATTAATTGTGTGTATACAGGCGGCTCAGTGGTTAGCAGAGTATACGGTGGCTCAGTGGTCAGCAGTGAGTGCGGTGGCTCAGTGGTTAGCAGTGAGTGCGGTGGCTCAGTGGTCAGCAGTGAGTGCGGTGGCTCAGTGGTCAGCAGTGAGTGCGGTGGCTCAGTGGTCAGCAGTGAGTGCGGTGGCTCAGTGGTCAGCAGTGAGTGCGGTGGCTCAGTGGTCAGCAGTGAGTGCGGTGGCTCAGTGGTCAGCAGTGAGTGCGGTGGCTCAGTGGTCAGCAGTGAGTGCGGTGGCTCAGTGGTCAGCAGTGAGTGCGGTGGCTCAGTGGTCAGCAGAGAGTGCGGTGGCTCAGTGGTCAGCAGTGAGTGCAGCACAGGCTGGAGGGGGCAGAGGCTGGAGGGGGAAAGGAGGGAGGAGGCAGAGGAGGCAGAAACTGGAGGGGTTAGAGGAGGGAGGGGTCAGAGGAGGGAGGGGGCGGAGGCTGGGGGGCAGAGGAGAGCGGAGGCTGGGGGGGCAGAGGAGAGCAGAGGCTGGGGGGGCAGAGGAGAGCGGAGGCTGGGGGGCAGAGGAGAGCGGAGGCTGGGGGGCAGAGGAGAGCGGAGGCTGGGGGGCAGAGGAGAGCGGAGGCTGGGGGGCAGAGGAGAGCGGAGGCTGGGGGGGCAGAGGAGAGCGGAGGCTGAGGGGCAGAGGAGAGCGGAGGCTGGGGGGGCAGAGGAGAGCGGAGGCTGGGGGGGCAGAGGAGAGCGGAGGCTGGGGGGGCAGAGGAGAGCGGAGGCTGGGGGGGCAGAGGAGAGCGGAGGCTGGGGGGGCAGAGGAGGGGGGAAGGCTGGGGGGCAGAGGAGAGGCTGGGGGTCAGAGGAGAGCGGAGGCTGGGGGGTCAGAGGAGAGCGGAGGCTGGGGGTCAGAGGAGAGCGGAGGCTGGGGGGTCAGAGGAGAGCGGAGGCTGGGGGGTCAGAGGAGAGCGGAGGCTGGGGGGTCAGAGGAGAGCAGAGGCTGGGGGGTCAGAGGAGAGCGGAGGCTGGGGGGTCAGAGGAGAGCGGAGGCTGGGGGGTCAGAGGAGAGCGGAGGCTGGGGGGTCAGAGGAGAGCGGAGGCTGGGGGGTCAGAGGAGAACGGAGGCTGGGGGGCAGAGGAGAGCGGAGGCTGGGGGGGCAGAGGAGAGCGGAGGCTGGGGGGGCAGAGGAGAGCGGAGGCTGGAGGGGCAGAGGAGAGCGGAGGCTGAGGGGGCAGAGGAGAGCGGAGGCTGGGGGGCAGAGGAGAGCGGAGGCTGGGGGGGCAGAGGAGAGCGGAGGCTGGGGGGGCAGAGGAGAGCGGAGGCTGGGGGGGCAGAGGAGAGTGGAGGCTGGGGGGGCAGAGGAGAGCGGAGGCTGGGGGGCAGAGGAGAGCGGAGGCTGGGGGGGCAGAGGAGAGCGGAGGCTGGGGGGGCAGAGGAGAGCGGAGGCTGGGGGGGCAGAGGAGAGCAGAGGCTGGGGGGGCAGAGGAGAGCAGAGGCTGGGGGGCAGAGGAGAGCAGAGGCTGGGGGGGCAGAGGAGAGCAGAGGCTGGGGGGGCAGAGGAGAGCAGAGGCTGGGGGGGCAGAGGAGAGCGGAGGCTGGGGGGGTCAGAGGAGAGCGGAGGCTGGGGGGTCAGAGGAGAGCGGAGGCTGGGGGGTCAGAGGAGAGCGGAAGCTGGGGGGTCAGAGGAGAGCGGAGGCTGGGGGGGCAGAGGAGAGCGGAGGCTGGGGGGTCAGAGGAGAGCGGAGGCTGGGGGGTCAGAGGAGAGCGGAGGCTGGGGGGTCAGAGGAGAGCGGAGGCTGGGGGGTCAGAGGAGAGCGGAGGCTGGGGGGTCAGAGGAGAGCGGAGGCTGGGGGGTCAGAGGAGAGCGGAGGCTGGGGGGTCAGAGGAGAGCGGAGGCTGGGGGGTCAGAGGAGAGCGGAGGCTGGGGGGGCAGAGGAGAGCGGAGGCTGGGGGGTCAGAGGAGAGCGGAGGCTGGGGGGTCAGAGGAGAGCGGAAGCTGGGGGGGGCAGAGGAGAGCGGAGGCTGGGGGGTCAGAGGAGAGCGGAAGCTGGGGGGCAGAGGAGAGCGGAGGCTGGGGGGTCAGAGGAGAGCGGAGGCTGGGGGGTCAGAGGAGAGCGGAGGCTGGGGGGGGCAGAGGAGAGCGGAGGCTGGGGGGGGCAGAGGAGAGCGGAAGCTGGGGGGTCAGAGGAGAGCGGAGGCTGGGGGGTCAGAGGAGAGCGGAAGCTGGGGGGGGCAGAGGAGAGCGGAGGCTGGGGGGGCAGAGGAGAGCGGAAGCTGGGGGGTCAGAGGAGAGCGGAGGCTGGGGGGTCAGAGGAGAGCGGAGGCTGGGGGGTCAGAGGAGAGCGGAGGCTGGGGGGGCAGAGGAGAGCGGAGGCTGGGGGGGAAAGAGGAGAGCGGAAGCTGGGGGGGCAGAGGAGAGCGGAGGCTGGGGGGGCAGAGGAGAGCGGAGGCTGGGGGGGCAGAGGAGAGCGGAGGCTGGGGGGGCAGAGGATAACGGAGGCTGGAGGGCTGAACACTCACTGGGCTGTTGGCGGTCAGCGGCAAGGCTGGCGGCGGTTCCGGAGGCCGGCCCCGGAGTGCGGGCGGGGCTAGCTCCGTGATGGAGGAGAGTCACCGGGTGTGTGGAGAGAGTGGCAGGACTGGGAGCGGTGCCGGCGGAGGCCGCACACCGGAGTGTGGGCCGGTCTGGGCCGGTTCCCGCATGTTGGTGGGCGCACAGCAGGCTGTGTGCGGAGCCAGTGGCGGGATGGCGGTCCCTGATGGAGAGTGGGCGGTGAGCAGCAGGGCTGTGGGCCGGATGTGGGTGGGCGCAGACGGGGCTCTGTGCAGGGCCGGTGGCGGGATAACGGCGAGTGGTGGCGCTTTAGCGCACACGGCGAGGCGCTGTGCCATTTTGACAGCGGCTCGCGGTGAGCGCTATGCGCTCACCGCTCGTGGGTCTGGTACTTCCGGTTCCGGTCTTTGACACAGGGCGCAGGCCATCACGGAAGTTGAGCGGATTGGCGGGAAGTGGCCTTCGGTGTTTATATATAAGATATATATATAGCAGTACGATGGTATATGGTGGTAATTAGAGCACATGTATAGCAGCACTATAGTATATGGCGGTAGATTATAGTAAATGTATAGCAGCACTATAGTATATGGCGGTACATTACAGTACATGTATAGCAGCACTATAGTATATGGTGGTACATTATAGCACATGTATAGCAGCACTATGGTATATGGCGGTACATTACAGTACATGTATAGCAGTGCTATGGTATATGGCGGTACATTACAGTACATGTATAGCAGCACTATGGTATATGGCAGTACATTATAGCACATGTATAGCAGCACTCTGGTATATGGCAATACTGCGGTGACCGCGGTCCCCCACTCCTCCTGGCCCCCGGTCGTCCACAGTAAAAATAAAAAAATCCTCAGTGAGGATACTCACCTGTCCGGCGGCTCGCTCCGCCTCCGCCTTGTAGGTCCTACAGGCCTTTAGGACCTGTAGTTGCCTGGGCAAGCAATCAGCTGAGGAGGTGAGGGGGGGCAGGATTGTGTTGGGGGGGCAGAATGGAGCGAGTGGGGAAAGAGTATGGAGGCGGGGCAACAGGATGGAGGCGGGGCAACAGGATGGAGGCGGGGCAACAGGATGGAGGCGGGGGGGCAGGATGGAGGCGGGGGGGCAGGATGGAGGTGGGGGGGCAGGATGGAGGCGGGGGGGCAGGATGGAGCGAGCGGGGCAGGATGGAGGCGGGGGAGCAAGAAGAGCGGGGGGCAGGATGGATTGAGCGGGGCAGGATGGAGGCGGAGGAGCAGGATGAAGCCGAAGGGGCAGGATTGAGCGGGAGGAGCAGGATGGAGGCAGATGAGCAGAATGGAGCAAGCGGGGCAGGATGAGTAAGCGTGAGGGCAGGATGGAGGCGGGGGAGCAAGAACAGCGGGGTGAGGATGGAGCGAGCAGGGCAGGATGGAGCGAGCGGGGCAGGATGGAGCGAGCGGGGCAGGATGGAGCGAGCGGGGCAGGATGGAGCGAGCGGGGCAGGATGGAGCGAGCGGGGCAGGATGGAGTGAGCGGGGCAGGAAGGTGCAAGGGGGGCAGGAAGGTGCAAGGGGGCAGGATGGTGGGTTGCGGAGCAGGATGGGGTGGCGGAGCAGGATGGAGGGAGCGGAGCAGGATGGAGGGGGTGGAGCAGGATGGAGGGGGCGGAGCAGGATGGAGGGGGCGGAGCAGGATGGAGGGGGCGGAGCAGGATGGAGGCGGCGGGCAGGATGGAGACGGAGGGGCAGGATGGAGACGGAGGGGCAGGATGGAGACGGAGGGGCAGGATGGAGACGGAGGGGCAGGATGGAGACGGAGGGGCAGGATGGAGGTGAGTGGCGCAGGATGGACAGAGCGAGGCAGGATGGAGAAGAGGCAGGGCAGGATGGAGGCGGCAGGGCAGGATGGAGATGGCAGGGCAGGATGGTGGTGGGGAGGGGGGAGGATGTAGGGGGCGGGGCAGGATGTTGGCGGGGGGTGAGGATGGTGGTGGGGGTGCGGGATGGAGTCGGGGGGGCAGGATGGTGTTGGGGGGCAGGATGGATAGGGGGGGCAGGATGGATAGGGGGGGCAGGCTGGAGGCGCTCCTCCTGACCCCTTCCGCTCCCCGCGGCACCCGTCCCTCTGGGCCTCCAGTCTCTGCGGCCGCCCTCCCTCTGGGGCTGCACACCCCCCTCCCCTTCATGGTGATAATAAAAATAAAAAAACCTCAGTGAGGATACTTACCCTGCGGCGGCTGGCTCCACCCGTCTTGTAGGTGGCAGGACAGGAGCTGTCGTTGGCTGGGAAACCGATCTGCTGGGGGTGAGTGGGCAAAGCGGGGGTCAGTGGGCAGAGTGGGGGATGAGTGGGAAGAGCAGGGGTTAGTGGGCAGAGTCATTGGGCAGAGCAGGGGTCAGTGGGCATAATCAGTAGTCAGAGCAGGGTCAGTAGGCAGAGCTGGGGTCTGTGGGCAGAGCTGGGGTCAGTGGGCATGGTCAGTAGCCAGAGGGGGGGGGGTAGGTAGGCAGAGCAGGGTCAGAGGGCAGAGCGGGGGTGAGTGGGCAGAGTGGGGGGTGAATGGGCAGAGCATGGTCAGTGAGCAGGATTGGGGCATCAGTGGTCAGAGCAGGGTCATAGCGGGGGTCAGTGGTCAGAGCAGGGGTTAATGGGCAGAGTGATTGGGCAGAGCAGGGGTCAGTGGGCACAGTCAGTAGGCACAGCAGGGGTTAGTGGGAAAAATCAGTGGGTAGAGCAGGGGTGAGTGGGCAGAGCAGGGGTGAGTGGGCACAGTCAGTGAGCAGAGCAGGGGTCAGCGGGCAGAGCGGGGGTGAGTGGGGCAGAGCAGGGTTTAGTGGGCATAGCAAGGGTTATTGGGCACAGTCAGTGGGCAGAACAGGGGTTAGTGGGCAGAGCAGCGGTCAGTGGGCACAGTGAGTGGGCAGAGAAGGGTGAGTGGGTAGAGCATGGGTGAGTGGGCACGGTCAGTTGGCAGAGCAGGGGTCAGTGGGCATGGTGAAAGGGCAGAGCGGGGGGTGAGTGAACAGAGGGTGGTCAGTGGGCAGGCCAGGGTGAGTGGTAAAAGCAGGGGCGAGTGGGCAGAGCGGGGGTGAGTGGGCAGAGCGGGAGTAAATGAGCAGAGCAGGGTCAGTAGGCAGTGTGAGGGGTCAGTGGCCAGAGCATGGTCAGTGGGCAGTGTGAGGGGTAAGTGGGCATAGCATGTTCAGTGGGCAGTGTGAGGCGTGAGTGGGCAGTGTGAGGGGTCAGTGGGCAGTGTGAGGGGTCAGTGGGCAGAGCAGGGTCAGTGTGAGGGGTGAGTGGGCAGAGCAGGGTCAGTGGGGTGTGTGAGGGGTCAGTGGGCAGAGCAGGGTGAGTGGGCATTGAGGGGTCAGTGGGCAGAGCATGTTCAGTGGGCAGAGGAGGGTCAGTGGGCAGTGTGAGGGGTCAGTGGGCTGAGCAGGGTGAGTGGGCAGAGCAGGGTCAGTGAGGGGTCAGTGGGCAGAGCAGGGTCAGTGTGAGGGGTCAGTGGGGGGTGAGTAGGCAGAGCAGGATGAGTGGCCAGTGTGAGGGGTCAATGGGGCGAGCAGGGTGAGTGGGCAGAGCATGGTCAGTGGGCATAATGGTGGGTGAGTGGACAGAGAGGGGGTGAGTGAGCAGAGAGGGGGTGAGTGGGCAGAATGTGGGTGAGGGGGCAGAGAGGGGGTGAGTGGGCAGAGTTTGGGGGTGAGTGGTCAGAGGTGGGGGTCAGTGGGCAGAGCAGGGGCAGAGTGGGGGTGAGGGGGGCAGAGGGGGTGAG
Source organism: Allobates femoralis (assembly GCA_033576535.1). Taxonomy (NCBI): domain Eukaryota; kingdom Metazoa; phylum Chordata; class Amphibia; order Anura; family Aromobatidae; genus Allobates; species Allobates femoralis. Next base: position 200,727,702 of record JARQOC010000002.1, read on the forward strand.
TGGGCAGAGTTGGGGGGTGAGTGGGCAGAGTTGGGGGGTGAGTGGGCAGAGTTGGGGTCAGTGGTCAGAGTGGGGGTGAGTGGGCAGGGTCAGAGTGGGGTCAATGGTCAGAGTGGGGGGGGTGGGCAGAGCAGGGTCAGGGGCAGAGTGGGGGTCAGTGTGCAGAGTGGGGGTGAGGGGGCAAAGAGGGGGTCAGGGGGAAGAGTAGGGGGGTGAGTGGGCAGAGTTTGGGGGTGAGTGGGCAGAGTGAGGGTCAGTGGTCAGAGTGGGGGTGAGTGGGCAGAGCAGGGTCAGGGGCAGAGAGAGGGTCAGTGTGCAGAGTGGGGGTGAGGGGGCAGAGAGGGGTTCAGGGGGAAGAGTAGGGGGGTGAGTGGGCAGAGTTTGGGGGTGAGTGGGCAGAGTGGGGGCCAGTGGTCAGAGTGGGGGTCAGTGGGCAGAGCAGGGGCAGAGTGGGGGTGAGGGGGCAGAGAGAGGGTGAGGGGGCAGAGTTGGGGGGTGAGTGGTCAGAGTGGGGGTCAGGGGCAGAGAGGGGTTCAGGGGGAAGAGTAGGGGGGTGAGTGGGCAGAGTTTGGGGGTGAGTGGGCAGAGTGGGGGCCAGTGGTCAGAGTGGGGGTCAGTGGGCAGAGCAGTGGCAGAGTGGGGGTCAGTGTGCAGAGTGGGGGTGAGTGGGCAGGGTCAGGGGCAGAGTGGGGGTCAGTGGGCAGAGCAGGGGGTGAGGGGGGCAGAGGGGGTGAGTGGGCAGAGTTGGGGGGTGAGTGGGCAGAGTTGGGGTCAGTGGTCAGAGTGGGGGTCAGTGGTCAGAGTGGGGGTCAGTGGGCAGAGCAGGGTCAGGGGCAGAGTGGGGGTCAGTGGGCAGAGTGGGGGTGAGGGGGCAGAGTTGGGGTGAGGGGGCAGAGAGGGGGTCAGGGGGAAGAGTAGGGGGGTGAGTGGGCAGAGTTTGGGGGTGAGTGGGCAGAGTGGGGGCCAGTGGTCAGAGTGGGGGTCAGTGGGCAGAGCAGGGGCAGAGTGGGGGTGAGGGGGGCAGAGAGAGGGTGAGGGGGCAGAGTTGGGGGGTGAGTGGTCAGAGTGGGGGTCAGGGGCAGAGAGGGGTTGAGGGGGAAGAGTAGGGGGGTGAGTGGGCAGAGTTTGGGGGTGAGTGGGCAGAGTGGGGGCCAGTGGTCAGAGTGGGGGTCAGTGGGCAGAGCAGGGGCAGAGTGGGGGTCAGTGGGCAGAGTGGGGTGAGGGGGCAGAGAGGGGGTCAGGGGGAAGAGTAGGGGGGTGAGTGGGCAGAGTTTGGGGGTGAGTGGGCAGAGTGGGGGCCAGTGGTCAGAGTGGGGGTCAGTGGGCAGAGCAGGGGCAGAGTGGGGGTCAGTGGGCAGAGTGGGGGTGAGGGGGCAGGAGGGGGTCAGGGGGAAGAGTAGGGGGGTGAGTGGGCAGAGTTTGGGGGTGAGTGGGCAGAGTGGGGGCCAGTGGTCAGAGTGGGGGTCAGTGGGCAGAGCAGGGGCAGAGTGGGGGTGAGGGGGGCAGAGAGGGGGTGAGTGGTCAGAGTGGGGGTCAGGGGCAGAGTGGGGGTCAGTGGTCAGTGTGGGGGTGGGTGGTCAGAGTGGGGGTCAGGGGCAGAGTGGGGGTCAGTGGTCAGTGTGGGGGTCAGTGTGGGGGTGGGTGGTCAGAGTGGGCGTCAGGGGCAGAGTGGGGGTCAGTGGTCAGTGTGGGGGTGGGTGGTCAGAGTGGGCGTCAGGGGCAGAGTGGGGGTCAGTGGTCAGTGTGGGTGGTCAGAGTGGGGGTCAGTGTGGGGGTCAGGGGCAGAGTGAGGGTCAGTGGTCAGTGTGGGGGTGGGTGGGCAGAGCGGGGGTGAGGAGATCGTGGGTCAGTGTGCAGCGCAGGGGGATGAATAGGCAGAGTAGGTGAGATCGGGACAGGACCTTTGATGACGTCACGGTCATGTGATATGTGACTCCACCCATCATCGTGACGTCATCAGAGGTCCTCAAGCCCCATGAATAGAGATCGTGGCTGGCTGGAGGGAGCTGTGGTAAGAGGCGGGGGGGTGACCGGAGAGTGGGGGGGTGACAGGAGAGTGGGGGGTGACCGGAGAGTGGAGGGCGGCTATGGTGACAGGCAGGGGGGTGATGGGGCAGCGGGGGGAAGTGTTGTGACAGGCGGGGAGCGCGGGCAGTGGAGGATGGCTATGGTGACAGGCAGGGGGGTGATGGGGCAGCGGGGGGAAGTGTTGTGACAGGCGGGGAGCGCGGGCAGTGGAGGATGGCTATGGTGACAGGCAGGGGGGTGATGGGGCAGCAGGGCTGTGGGCCGGATGTGGGTGGGCGCAGACGGGGCTCTGTGCAGGGCCGGTGGCTGGGGCTCTGTGGGTCTGGTGCTTCCGGTTCCGGTGTTTGACACAGGAGGGAGGCCATCACGGAAGCGGAAGCGGATTTTGGGCGGAAGTGGCCTTCGGGTTTTATATAATAGATAACAAAAGTCACACGAGAATCAGCAGACTTTATTAAAATGGTGGACAGTTCATGAAGGGCAGAGTCCATTGAGGGCTTTGAGTTGTAGCCCAAAGGTGGCACGCATGCCTTTTAATCCAGCATATGTAAACATAAATGGCACTTAACTTGGGAAGGGGAAGTATAAAATTAACAAATAAACAGTCCTTACTATTCGAAGAACTGAAAGACAAGTAAAAAATGTCCTTCTTCAGACAAAATGCAAACTAAGTAAGTGATGAGTAAGTGATCAAACAACACACCTTTTTTTTAGGAAAGATCACTGTACTTAACTCTCTTCCTGCTTTCTCAGTGCTGCCTGGGCTGAAGGTAGCCATTGCTCATGGTACTCACTGCCAGATGGTCTCAGGGGGTCACCAGGGATACTCCTCCAGCAGCATTCTCCGCCACCACCTACCCCCCTTAGCACACTTCATCATGGCTACTGCTCAGGAAGACAATGGAGGAATTAGGGGATAACCATCACCTCTAGGAGATACAGGGAACACTGACAGGCTTTGTAAGTTTGGGTGCAGCTGGCTGGCTAATCAAAAAAGGCATGTCTTCCACCCAATGCCACATTCTCTCCCTGTTGGCCTACTCCTGCCATTTCACAAATTTTGTGGGGGTGGCAACCCACATATGCCAACCGTGAATCAACCCTTGCTGTCTATCACCTTTATGAAGGTGATCTTTTCCCCAATAAAGATTGTGCAAAGTCTTTTGGGAAGATGGTCATGCAGCAGAATGGACCCGTTGATGTAGCACCAATGCCCAGTACCTTGTTTTGCTAGGAAGCCAAACTCCCCTCTGCTGGAAGAAAGCCACAACCTTGCCACGGGTATATTGGTCACTGAAGTAATTGGTTTTAGACCCATGCAACCACTCTTGGGTGATGGCATCCGTGAGCCGAATTTACACACAGCTGAGAAAGTGGACCTTCCTACTCTTCCTCATTCTTCTTTTCCTACTGATCATCCTCATCAGGCTCCTTGTCCTGATGGATTTGCTGATCTAGTAGCTGCGTCTCTGGCTGCAAGTGTAATACAGCCAAGCATACTGCAAGTCCCTCTGGAGTCTAAAATTTGGTGTTCCCAGATGGCATGGAGAACAGGTAACCTCCTGACTGTGAGCTCCTCAGGGGCTTCCTCTGGCATCTGAGCCCAGCACTGCATCCACCCCTTGGTGCATATGAGGCCCAATGTGGGAAAATCAGTGCATCTCCAGGTTATATATGTGTCCATGTTACTCTGTGCAGGTGAAGCAACCTCTGCCCCATCGGTAGTGATGAAGATTACCGCCTCAAGAGAAGGTAAAGAATGTTTATATCGTGTTAGCCAGTAGATAGAAAAATATTAGAATCTGACAGTCCTAAGTGGTTGATACCTTTTAATGGCTAACTGAAAAGATGGTAAGCATAGCAAGCATTTGGGACACTATGGCCCCTTCATCAGGCTGATAATGACACAAATTCTGAAGACACATATATATACAGTACATAAGCAAAAAAAAAAAAACTATTGACAGTAAAATATATCTCCGATGGGACAGTTTTCATCCAAAACACATAAAAAACTACTGTGTGTAGCCAGGCCATCAAATACAATAGGATATGTTCCAACCCTACAGATTGAGAGAATCACCTTGAGGACCTAAGAAAGACCTTTTTGAACCAGGGCTTCCATCCAAGAGGAATCGAGAACCAGATTACAAGAGCCACCAGAATATAAAGGAATCATCTCCTACATTACAAAACTAGAGAAGAATACAACAGAGTTCCTCTCGTAGTCACCTACAATCCAAGTCTGGAGGTGCTAAGAGGAGCTGCACGGAAACTATAACCACTCCTACAAAAAGATGCCTGACTAATATCAACATTTCCGGATCTCCCACTCTTGTGTTTTAGACAACCTCTGAATCTAAAAAATATCATTGTCAGAAGTGCCCTATCCTTTCCAACAGCAACAGGAACCTTTCCCTGTAACTAGAACAGGTGCAAACCAGTCCATCTATAATGACAATGAACAAGATAAAGATTCCTGGAACAGATCAGGACTACAAGATCCCAGGAAACTTCAGTTGCACCACTAGCAATGTGGTGTATTTAATTATATGTACCAAATGCCCAACAGGTGGCATGTACGTACAGGAGACCGGACATAAATTCAGAACAAGAATGAATGCTCATCGCCACTCAATAAAAGAAAAGCGTATGGATCTAGCTGTAGCAAAGCATTTTTGAAGCTCTGACCACAGTGAAACCGATATAAGGCTGCTCATTTTAAAAAGCAACTTCAAATCTCAGAAAGAGAGAGGAGTTTGGGAATACAAATTGTTAACGACTTTTGACACATTCAAAACAGGATTAAATGTCTCACATGGATTGCGTTTTTACATAAAATGAAAGGGCATTTGCAGATATCACAGATTCATGCATCTTTATATACAATGAAAGGGCATTTGTGGATATCACATCTTCCAGCAGACTCCATTTAGAGGACAAAGAACCTTTGAGACTTCTTACATGAACTGTCTCGCAATGATTTATGGCTTTCTACTCTCGCTGAGGAATCTTCAGGTCTCCCCAGGCTGCTAATCATAGAATAATAATACAATCGCTTCCTCTTATCTTGGAGTTTTGACATTACATTACTTTCCCTAGCCTGACTTTGCTTTACGTCACCGGTCGTATTTACTACATCATCTAACCCTGCTTTTTTTTTGCTTATGGATATATTTTTGTGTCTTCAGAATTTGTGTCATTATCAGCCTGATGAAAGGGTCTCAGTGTCCCGAAAGCTTTCTATGCTTACTATCTTTACAGTTAACCATTAAAAGGTATCAACCACTGAGGACTCTCAGATCCTAATATTCGCCTCAAGGGAAGGCATGTCTTACAGGGGATTCATTGCAAAACTGCATACTGCAGGCACACTTTAACAAACAGTAACTGTAGCAAAGTGTAGCTGTGTTGTACTGTATTGCACTGCTAAGATGGCACAAAACTCTACTTTGACACCTCTTTGCTTTGCTTATGGACCTATCTCTTCCAGTGCCAGGAGTCAGAGACAAACAATCACTTACAGGTTATTACTGTTTGCACAATATTTTTGCCTATTTCCTCATTAATCCTTAAATGGGGTGGGCTGCAGAAGTCACATCACTTGCAAATCACATTTTCCATCCAACAAGGTAACACTTCATCTTGTGGTTGGGTGGAGTGTTTGTTGAAGCTTAATATATTTGGAGGCGAAATAATGATAAAAACAAATACATTTATTCAGGTCATCGATTAATCTGGATTGTTAAATAAGGCTAGTGGGCAGCAATGCAAGGACAAGTTCAATATTAATAATACATTAACACACTTTTGCACATGACAAAAATCTGTATTGTAAATATATGGAATGAAATGAAATAAAGTTATTGCACATTTTCAAGAAGCAATATCCTTAGTATGGTGTTTCATAAGTGTTAACAGACCTGTATGTGAAGCATATAATGGCCATATGCTATTTTTATATGAATTTTTATGATATAACTGTAGATGAGATAGCCTTGAACACTGGTGACTTTCTGCAATAATAAAGGTTTGCTCTAAAAAAACTAATAATAATAATTAAAAAAATAACAATAACAATAATAAAAAAATAAATATCCCCAAACAAATCCCCTCAAAATATTAAGCTCTCTTAAAGAGATGTTTTAAGGACATTGTAAGGTTCATAGACTTAACAGCTGATGTAAATCTGGCACTGTTTCCAAAACTCACACCATGCAGGTGTCAAAACACCTACAAACTTCAGGAAATGTAAAAACGCTCATTTAAAGCTCCAAAAAATCCTACAGCTTGATACAAGCCTATAGACCTGCTGGCAGGAACACTCCTAACTTCCAGCAAGCATTTTAGTCCCAAACAATCAGGGAAAGTTTTATGGCCATTTTAAATTTCTTTTTTAAATTAAATTAAACTTTTTTCTGGGACAAAGCGGCATTTGGCGATATTTTGTTAACTTGCTTGAGTTTTCGATCCTGAATGAACTTTGCAATGTTTGTGCTGAATTTGAAATAGGCAAATATGTTCAGGTAAAGTTTGCTCATCCCTAACTCTCACTCACCCTGACTGTTGCTGGTAAACCACTGGAGGTTCTAAGGCCAAATACTTGTGTGACAACTATTAACGCAGTGATGGAGGAAGAAGAAGCAGCAGGTGTGGTTGAACTCATGTTTAATTGCACACAGATTTGGAAAACACTTGTTTGAGGACCAATAAAATGTTTCTTGAGAACTGACCAGATGTTTAACAATTAATTTATTAATAGCCAAAAAAACATTTTAGGAAAACCTCAAATATGGGGAATGACTTGTTTGTGGCCAATAAAAGCCTTTTTAGGAAAATCAAAAAGATTTGGCAAGTAAGTACTTGTTTAAGGCCAAAAAGAGCCTTTTAAGCGGGAACTCAAAATATGGTGATCATTTATTTAAGGCCAAAAAAGCCTTTTTAGGGGATACACAAATATTTGGCAATCACTTGTTTGAGGCCAAAAAAATCCTGCATGAATTGCAGCAAAAGCTCTTTCTGGGCCTCATGTACAAGTCGTATCACTCTGCTTGTGCCAAAGCAGGAAACTGGAGTAGCCTGTCCAGTAACAGAAGTTGTCAATCGGCTTTGGATATGACCAGTCAGTGTTTGGTCAGTACAGCTTTCCAAAGCATTAGCAGCAGCACCTACCCCACATACACCTCAACACCATGCATATCACTCATTACACTACGCCTATTCCCCTTTCCTCCACAACGTCTGGATTTCCCACTCATATTTAATGCACAGAGATATGTCAATCACTTGTTTCAGGCCAAAAAATGCCTTTTAGGAGAACCACAAATATTTGACAATGACTTGTTTGAGGCAAAAAAAAAAGCCTTTTAGGGGAACCACAAATATTTGGCAAAGTCTTGTTTGAGGCCAAAAAAGCTTTTCTAGGGTAAACACAAAGAGTTAGCAATCACTTGTTCAAGAACTAAAAAAAGCCTTTTAGGTGAAACACAAATATTTGGCAATCACTTCTATGAGGCAAAAAAAAACTTTTAGGAGAAACACAAAGATTTGGCAATTTTTTGTTTGAGGCCAAAAAAAGCATTATAGTTGAAATACAAAGACTTGTCAATCACTTTTTCTATGCAAAAAAAAATGCATCTTTGGCAATGCACGCAGACTTTGCAATCACTTTATAAGCAAAAAATGTCAATGCCCGGATGGAAAAACATCACTGCAAATGCAGGAATACTTTTTTTTTTACAACCTATGGCTAGGGTCACAGTTGCATTTTTTACAAGCGTTTTTGGAGACCTGCATTTTCAAAAACGCACGTAAAAAACGCACCCATAGGCCCCCATGTTAAAAAACGCATGCCCTAATAGCAAAAACGCATGTGTGACACTACCATGTGTTTTTGGTGCATTTCCAATATGGAGCCCTATGGGAAACACATGCAAAAACGCATGCACAATTAGTACCATCCAAAAACGCATGCATTTTCCATAGGGGTCCATGTTATAAAAACGCATGCGTTTTCTACAAAAACGCATGCGTTTTTCAAAACGCACCAAAAAATAGTACATGCACTATTTTTTGGTGCGGATTTAAAAACGCAGCCAAAAACGCAGGGAGCCATCACACACCTTAAAAAACTCATGCTGACATGACAAACGCAGGTAAAAACGCATGAGTTTTTAAAAGGCACTACAAAAACGCATGTCAACTGTGACCCCAGCCTATCAGTTATCAAAAAAAGCTGAGTTCACTGATGCTGAAGCAAAAGGATATTGTGCCCGTTCCCGAATCGAAATCATTCATGTTTGTGCAGAATTTGAACTTGGCTAACATGTTCAGGGAAAATCAACTCATCACTACTTTCATGTAGTATGCCAGGCGCAGAAAGAAGAGGCACACAAATCTCCCACAACTATCACCCTGCACCAAACCACAGTGGGGCTAAGGCAAGATCGGTAGCACAATGTGATGGCCAAAGAAGGTTCTTCCAGACTGACTGCTCAGACAGACACCTTTTCAGTGGAAAAATGTGGTCTACTGTCCCTTTTTTCTATAAACAGCAGCATTCTTGTTCATAGTCTTTGGCTAGGGTCACATTTAAAACAAGAATTGCATTCACCGCATCCAGATCCGGATGCGGTGAACGCAATGCCGGGCACACTCATTTTTTTACAAAAATGTGTGCTGTATACCAGACTGCAGTAATCGGATGGCTCAGGATGTGTAATCCTGAGCCATCCGGCAACTGCATAGTTTGCTGATCCCGGCTATTGCCGGGATGAGCAAACTGTCCTATGCCTATTAAAGAGTTAAATTTACTACCTAAAGTAATGTTTGAGGTCTCTAGGGGGGGCCTAGAGACCGGCCGCCCACTCCGGTGGGCTTCTACTACAATATCCCCAATGGCACGGGCTCCTCCGAGCTCTGTGCAAGTCCCCAAAACTCCCGCCCCCCCGTATCACTATACAGGGGTGCCTGCACCCCTCTTGTATAGTAATTCCTGTATGTGGGCACAATGATTTATTAAAGTATAGATGTTAGGTCATATTTACTTGTTCTCGTCGGCACTCGGCAGTGGTGTTGGAAATCCATGGGCGGGGCTGTTTGCAGCAGCCTCCGCCCCCTCATTCATTATGGCCGCCCCCTCTGTGCTTCATCCAGTGTTGTGAGGGCGGCCGCGTCATGAAAGGGGCGGGGCGAACCGCGTCACACCGTTCACCCCGCCCCTTTCATGACGCGGCCGCCCTCACAACACTGGATGAAGCACAGAGGGGGCGGCCATAATGAATGAGGGGGCGGAGGCTGCAGCAAACAGCCCCGCCCATGGATTTCCAACACCACTGCCTAGTGCCGACGAAAACAAGTAAATATGACCTAACATCTATACTTTAATAAATCATTGTGCCCACATACAGGAATTACTATACAAGGGGTGCAGGTACCCCTGTATAGTGATACGGGGGGCAGGAGTTTTGGGGACTTGCACGGAGCTCGGAGGAGCCCGTGCCATTGGGGATATTGTAGTAGAAGCCCACCGGTGTGGCGGCCGGTCTCTAGGGGGGTCTAAGCCCCCCTAGAGACCTCAAACATTACTTTAGGTAGTAAATTTAACTCTTTAATAGGCATAGGACAGTTTGCTCATCCCGGATTACACATTCTGAGCCATCCGGTTACTGCTGTGCGGTACAGGGAACAACTGCGAAAACTGCTGCCTGCATGATTTTTAATGCAGGCAGCAGTGCCGGAGACGGCCACCGGATGGCTTGTGAAGCTATCCGGTGTTTTGCATTGGCTCCTATGAGGAGCGTTTCCTGGTCTGGTTTTGAGCTTTTTGAAAGCTCAAAACCGGATCAGGATTCTATTCGAAAAACGGAAATGTGACCCTAGCCTTTGTCAGCTATGCTGATAATTCTTACTAGCAAGCAGATGCAATTTCAGATACAATCAAGCAAAAAAATCAGACCTTTTTTTTGATGCTTGGTAACAGGTAATAAGATTCATAATTGTTATATTTTAATATTATTACCTTGTAACCTTCACTATATTTTGCTATTACACTATGTATGAGTGCCAGTACAACTACCACTCTGTGCAGTAAATATTTTTTTTATTTGACAAGGCGATATAAACATAAATATAGTATTTAGTGAGCCACTTCTTACTATACTCAACAAAACCTGTATATCATATTTTCTTGGAAAAAGACTAATCATGCTGCAAATTCCCATGGAGAAAACTACCTCACAAGAGAGGTTGTCTTAACCACGGAGAATTCCTTAGAGTGACCTGTAATAATATTTAAGCATTCATCTGTGACCAACAACTGACAGAAATCTCAGAAGATTTTCTTCAAAGGGGGAAAAACAAATCCTTAATGCATTTGAAGTAATATTCTCTTGCATCTTATAGAATTAATATTTTTTTCTACTTATAATACCTAGTGCTAATTATGCAGCCAGTTCCTAGCAATAACATTGAAAGAATAGTAACATGGGTTACCATTTTTTTTTATTTTACTTAATTACATTCCATGTCACATGTTAAAGGCCCATGGTAATCATTATTTTTATAATGTGAATTAGACCCAAGCTAACCAAAGAAATTACCTGGAGCATATATTGGTTTAAATAGAATTAATAGGTGCACGTTCACACTTTTGCCATTAACAGACATAACCTAGGATAAAACTAAAATGAGCAAATGCCCTATAGTAAGTAAATGAAGGAGGAGATTTGGCTTGTGGATGCCAGCACCAGAGAGTGGTTGCATGGGCTGAGGAGGTTTGGCTTCAAAGCCAAAGAAGGTAAATGGTCATCTGTTCTACATCAACAAGTACACCCTGCTGCATTACCATCTTCTTAAAAGACTCTGTACAATCCATGTTGTAAAGGAGGTCACCTTCATGCAGGTGATAGGCAACAAGTGGTGGTTTGCGGTTATCCACTACCGACAACTTTGAAAAGTGGCAACAGGAGGCTGAGGCTAGGGTCACACATAATCCGTTTTTGGAAGTGTTTTCCATGCCAAATTTTTCCAAGGCTGCTTTTTGTGCCTCCTGTGCCCCTGAAATTTTTTGGGACTTTGACATTTTTTACATAAACAATGCTCTAAAAACGGATCCGTTTTTCCATAGGCCCCCATGTTAAAAAAAAACGGATCGGTTTTTTAACTGCACCCAAAAACGTTCCTACAAACGTTTTTGGGTTTAAAAAACCTCCTAGGAACACTTTTGGGTGCAGAAAAAAACGGATAGGGTATTTATTACATAGGCCAGGGTCACACATACAAATCCATTTTTTAAGCCCTTAGAAAAATGAATCAGTTTGTCTAAGCGTGCCAATAGTGTCCCCTGAGGTCCTGGACGTTTTTTTTATGTGTTTTTGGGCTTTGAAAAAAAAATGTCCAACAAATTTAAGGCAAAAACGGATGGTATGTGTGACCCTGGCCATATAATCTGTTTTTGCATCAGTTTTTGGACTTAGAAATAAAAAATGCAAAAACTGATGCCAAAAATGGACCAAGGGTTTATGTGTGACCCTAGCCTGACTGGGAGTGAATGCATCAAATAGAGGCCCGGCCTCTCTTGGTCAGCCAGCCTGCTGAACCCAAAGGCCAGGTTCACCCACACAAATCCATTTTTTAAGCCCTTAGAAAAACGGATCTGTTTTTCTAAGGGTGCCAATAGTGTCCCCTGAGGTCTTGGACGTTTTTGGCAAATTTTGAGACTTAGTCATTTTTTCAATAAAAACGCATATGCGTCAACGCACGTGTTATCGTGGGTGCCTATATGTGCCATGTGTTAACTCATGCGTTTCCCATAGGGACTTATGTTAACAAAAGCATGCGCTTTTTTAAAGCACCCCAAAAGCAGCCAGCAGTGTTTTTGGGCTGCTGCATAAAAACGCATGCGTTTTTTCAAAAAACACACACACATGCATTAACGCATATGCGTTTTGGGGCTTTGAAAAAAAAACTTACACAATGTTCCCAAAGACAGATTTAAAGCAAAAACGGATTTGTGTGTGTGAACCTGGCCAAACCCACAGAGCTGGTGAACAGATGAGCTGAACAGATCAGCTGACTGAATCACTGATCTGTTCACCGGGCAACTGAATGAATCATCTGATCTGTTCAGTGGATCCGTTCACCAGGCAGCTGAATTAATCAGCTGATCTGTTCTGCTGATTCCCGGACTTCACTCATCGCTGGACTCTTGTGGATTATGTTGGAGGGTAATGGAGGGTAATTAGTAGGAGCTAATAAACTGGAGAAGGCATCTCTGTATATTTTGTATAGAATAAAGGATTTCTCTCTGTATTTGTTTTTTTTCTCTTTACTGAAACTATTAGGCCCCATTCACACACTGCTTTTTTTGCTGCGTATTTTTAAGCACAAACTCATCACAAACATTTTGCTTGCAAAATGTGTGGATGAAGCCGCAATCCAGCAACCGGATTGCTCCGGATGTCCGGATTGCTCCCCTGTCAGCTGCGCACATACTATACGTAATGTACGTATAGTATGTGCCGCTGTCCAGGGTCCTGTAGGCATTTACAGTAGATCTATGGTGGTGCGCTCCCCATAGATCTACTGTAAATGCCTATAGTACCTTGGACAGCGGCACATACTATACGTACATTACGTATAGTATGTGTGCAGCTGACAGGGGAGCCGCGGCTTCATTGAGAAAATTGTACAGAGCCGACAATAGCTGGCTAACTGTACAGGAGTTATTAACACATGACATGCCGTCCTGAGAGGACAGCATGTCTCTAGAGGGGGTGTGCCCCCCCAGAGACATGTTGTCCACAATTATTATTAATACTGAATCTTTTTTAACAGTGATAACAGCTTGCTCATCCCTGCGGTAACCGCATTGCTCTGGATTACACATCCGGAGAAATCCGGTTACTGGATTGCGGCTTGATCCACACATTCTGCAAGCAAAATGTGTGTGAAGCAAGTTGCGTTCACCGCATCCGGATCTGGTTGCGGTGTACGCAATTACTATTCCAAATGTCACCCTAGTCTTATTAAAAATGCTGAAAATATGGATTGTGTGAATACTAATCTGTTGGTGCAGCATTTTTTTTTTAGAACGGATTCAATGGCGAAAACGGAAAATGCATCACCAGCTGACGTGTTCATTCTTTTTCTGGATTTGTTTTGTACCCCAAAAATGGACCAGTAAAAAACGCAGTTTGAACAGCATATCTTGAAAATCCATTGACTTTGCTGGGCATCACAGAAATTGATTTGTTTTCCCTTCAAAATCGGATCACAAAAACGTATTGAAATTGCACAGTGTGAACTTAACCTTAAAGTCAGGTTCTCTCCTCCATCAACAGTGACCTCACAACTGGTCTCCTAGTTAAATGGGCAAAAATCTCCTCAGTCCAACTATCTTAGGCTAGGGTCACACATGCGGCAAGATTTTTCAAAAAGCTCAACACCAGATCAGAAAACGCTCCCCATAGGAGCCCATTATGGCAACCGGATTGCTTTACATGCAATCCGGTTACCGGCTCCGGATCTGCAGCCTGCGTGAAAAATCATGCATGCTGTAGTTTCCGGAGCGATTCTGTCAACTGCAATGCGGTAACCGTATTGCTCAGGATGTGTAATCCTGAGCAATGCGGTTACCGTATACTTTGCTCATCCCTGCGGCAGGGATAAGCAAAGTTTAAATGTGTATAAAAACATTAATTATCAATATTAGCTGTGGGAACATGTCTATAGGGGGTGCCCACCCCCCCTTGAGACATGCTGTCCACTCCTCTCAGCATGTTAGGGGTTAATAAGCCATTTACAGTAAGCCGGCTATTGTCGGCTTTGTACAAATGTATGAATGTACGTATAGTATCTGCCGCTGTCCAGGGTCCTGTAACCATTAACATTAGGTCTATGGGGGTGCACTGCCCATAGACCTAATATAAATGCCTACAGGACCTCGGACAGCGGCAAATACTATACGCACATTACGTACAATATCTGCTCAACTGTCAGGGGAGCCGCGGCTTCATTCATAAATTAGTACAAAGCCGACATTAGCCGCCTTACTGTAAATAGCTTATTAACCCCTAACATGCTGAGAGGAGTGGACAGCATGTCTCTAGGGGGATGGGCACCCCCTATAGACATGTTGCCCACAGCTAATATTAATAATTAATGTTTTTATACACATTTAACACATTGCTTATCCCTGCAGGGATAAGAAAAGTATACGGTAACCGCATTGCTCCGGATTACACATCTGGAGCTATCCGGTTACCGCATTGCGGTCCACAGCACACATTTTTGGAGAAAAATGTGTGTGAAGGCAATTGCGTTTACTGCATCCAGATCTGCCTCAAGGCCTACTCCTGAAGGCACAATTTCTGCCACCACCTGCCCCCCAGCACACTCCACCATGACCACCACTGGAGAAGACAATGGAGGATTTAATTCCAAGAATTGTCCAGCGAGTTAATTAAAATTGCACCTTGAGTTCCTAATAAAATTTCCATTTATTGGTATCCAGGTAAAAACATTTTTTTTTGTAAAAACATACAAATCAGTTTATCATGCCTTCAAGCAACATGTTTTTGTGAGCTTGTAGCCCTACTCATGATCTCTTATTATAATGGAGAAATTAGGGCAGGGGTAGAGAACTCCAGGCCTCGAGAGCTGCACACAGTGCAGGTTTTCAGGATTTCCTTAGTATTGGACAAGTGCTGAAATCATCACCAGTGCAGGTGATTAAATTACCAACTGTGAAATACTAAGGAAATCCTGAAAACCTGCACTGTGTGTGGCTCTCGAGGCCTTGAGTTCCCCAACCCTGAAATAAGATATGACCACGCCCCTAGGAGTGATGGGAGCAACTTGGGAAATACCGACAGGTTCTGTGGGTTTGGATGCCACTGGATGGCTAATCAAGGGAGGCCTGTACTTTATGTACTTTATCTGATGCCACATTCTTTCCTGGGAAACTTCCTCCTGCCACTTCTTAAAGTCATCGGGGGTGGCAACCTGACTTACCACGAGCCACCCCTTGGTGCCCTTCACCTTCATGAAAGTGACCTCATCCCCAACAAAGATTGTTTGGAGTCTTTTGGGAATATGGTCACACAGCAGGGTGGACCAGTTGACAAAGCACCGATGCCCAGTACCTTGTTTGGCTAGGAAGCCAAACCTCTTTCTGCTGGACAAATATCACCACCTTGACTTGGGTAAATTGGTTGTGGAAGTGATAAACCATAGGCTCATGCAACCCCTCTCTGGTGATGTTATCCACAAGCCGTGTCTCCTCAACGAAGGGTGGGGTGGTTTATGTTGTACCGAATAGTTGCTTGAAGGGGTAGGGGTCCCAACATGGCATTCTCCCAGTCAAGAGCCTCTGGTGGGGTGCTAGACATGGTTGGGAAACAGGGCTTTCTGCTCTTCTACCTCCTCCTATTCCTCACCATCCTCATCATGCTCCTGGTTCTGATGGATTTGCTGATCCAAGAGCTGCAGCACCGGATGCAGGTGTAATACAAGCCAGGTATGCTGCAAGATCCTTTAAAGTCTGACATCTGGTGCTCTCAACGGCATAAAGAATGGGTCACCTTCTGACTGTAAGCTCCCCAGGTTCTCCTCTGTCATCCAAAACCAGAATTGGATCCGGACCTTACTGCATATTAGGCCCAATGTGAATAGTGCATTGGAGCTCCACTTCACATGTGGCACCCCAGGGTTCATATGCCACAGTAACACCACAAAGGGTTAACTCCTCACACAACCCACAACACTACACTAGCGCCTCCAGGCCAGAAGGGGAAGCTAAAGCTGCTTCCCTATATATTCTGGTGTGCAGGGGAAGTGGCAGTTAGTCAGTTAGTTCAGTTCCTGAGAGGACAGATGGAAAGGAACTGGGTGTCAAAGACCTACATTAGGCTCATCCCACGGTCCACTGTCCACTTCCAGGCCAGCCAGGATCTGAGGAACAGGAGTAGGAGAAGCAGAGGAACACACCCGGGACATGGAGTTACCCTAAACTCACCCCGGAGAAGCGCAAAGTCCGGATACCAGATCCACAATTGTGCCTGACACAAGCAGCACAGAAAACAATGGATACGTGAAGATTGTATATCTTCACTGTACCACAGTGAAGCAACACAGCGAGGTCAGAAACACAAAGATAAGACTCAAGTTGCCTTGCAAGTTGGTACCCGTGAGGGGAGACAGGGCCAGCTGCTTAGTTAAAGTGGCAGCAGGGCCACACACACAGCGCAGGAGTAGGGAGCCAAAGGACCAGGCCAGGGTGGGAGCAACCCGGCCCCAGTACAGACTCTGTGGACAGTCCTCTACTAATACCATCTGCAGTGAAGACTTGGAAAACTACAAAACTGTGAGTCTTTGTAATCCTTGCGCTCGAGCCCTACTCTCCCTCACAAACTGTTATTATCTCTACCACTACCCCTGGCCTGCATCATCCATAGACTATTATCACCACTGCCCCGGGGAACCAGGCCCTGCCCGTGGAGACCCGTTACATCACAAGCTGCCAAACTTCATCCCCGGAGGTTCTGCAGCAGCGGTGGTCACCCTGACCACATACCACGGGTGGCATCATGACTTCCTCCCCTGTAAATACCCCCCATTACTTGTGGGCTCGGGACACGGTCCAGACCAAGACCGCCATGATACCCCCCGTGATACCCTGGTCTGTTACCGAGTACCCCGTCCCAGCGGGCTCCACAACTATATGTGTCCATGCTGTCTTGAAAGGCCATTTCTTTTCTGGTGCTGCTAAAGCACCTTCTCCCCCTGGGGTGGTGAGGGTGGTGACCTCCTCCAGAGCAGGCATATCTTGCAGGGGATCCATAGCAAAACTGTGTACTGCAGGCACAAGTTAGCAACTTATGAAAAAGTAACTAGTCTTTAGCAGAGTGTAGCTGCGTTGTACTCTCTGCACTGCTAAGATGGCACAGAGCTCCATGGTGATGCCTCTTTGCTTTGCCTAGGATTCTGCTTGTTCCAGTGCCAGGGGTCAAACACAAACAATCACTTACAGCATATAACTATAACAATCTTGTTGCCTAGCTCCTCATTAACCCTTCCATGTGGTGGACTGCAGATGTAACGTCACTTACCAATCCAATTGCCCATAGCACAAGGTAACACCTGAGCTTGTTGTTGTGTTAAGTGATTATTGAAGCCTGACATATTTAGATAAGAAATAAAGATGAAAGCAAATTAATTTATTCAGGTCACCCTTCACCAATTCATCAGGAATGTTGAATAAGGCTAGCGGGCAGAAATGCAACAAGTTCAATATTAATTATGCTGTACATATAACACACTTGTGAATATGACAAAAATCTGTATTGTAAATTTTTGAAATGAAAGAAAGTCTAGTGATTACACTCTTTCAAAAGGCAATATCTACTGGATAGTATGTTGTTTCATGAGTGTGAACAGACCCATAAGACCATGTATGTGAAGCATCTAATGTCCATATGCTATTTTTATTTGACTTGCTATCACATAACTGTAGAAGAGATGGCCTCGCACGCTGCTGACCCTCTGCAATAAAATAATTTTGCTGTATATTAATAATCTTAATAATAATAGAAATAATATTAATCCTAACAATAATAATAATACATACATAAATAAACACAAAATCCTCCCAAAATATTAAATTCTCTTAAACAGATGTTTTAAGGATTATTTTTAGCCTCCTGAACTTAACAGCTGATGTCACATCTGACATGGTTTCCAAACTTCATGCCCTGGTGGTATCAAAACACCTGCAAACTCCAGGAAGTTTACAAAATTAATTAAAATCTACAAAACATTCTACAGCTTGATACAAGTTGATAGACTTAATGGTGGGAACAGTCCTAACTGTAATGTTAGGTGTTTTTTCCCAGCAAATGGGTCTTCCAGCTAGCATATTGGCCACAAACAAACAGGGAAAGTTTTAGGGTCATTTTATATTTCATACTTTTTTGCAGAACAAAGCTCCATTCACCGATATATTGGGAAATTGCTTGGGTTTCCATCCTGAAAAAAATCTTAAATATCTAAAAAAAAAAAACCCACACAGGTTCCCTCCATAGGAGTCCACCTTGGTGGTTTAAAGTGAAGCTGCTCTATACCAGTAATTTTATATTAAATTCCTTTATTGTTTACAATTTGTATAAAACAATTAATATTCAGGTACCAAAGATTTCATAGTGAGCTATATATTTTCTTTCACTTGAATTGAGCCACATGTGAGTACAACAATTTATATCTCACTGCTAGAGATAAGCCACCACCCGAGTGTGCGTTTCGATTCGATTCGTCAAATTGGCAGGTGTGTTCGTGGAATGTTCGTCGAACACCGTCGAACACTAATGAATGAGCTGTATAGGGCACTTTCACTTCCACAAGGTATATACATACATTGCGGAAGTGAAATTAAGTAAAAGAAAAGGTTAAAAATAAAAAAATCTCTATGCTCACCTGTCTGGCGATCTACGGATTCCTCCAGCACCTCCGTCCTGATGCCTGTAGGACCTGTCGTGATGTCACAAGCCAGCAGCGTCATTGGGTCACATGACTGCAGGTACCCCGGTAACCAGTCATGTGACCCGATGATGCTGTCGGCATCCCAGTTCTATAATTATATTGTCTCCTCTTCACCACACTATTGGGACATATATCATAAGGGCTACTACTATCTATACATTCATATCTTGTACACAGGGTTCTCTGCAGTGTCTGATGCGCTCCTCCGTGGCCCTTTTCCACAACCTACGTGCGTTTCAAGTTTCTTCCTCAAGGCGATGTCTCACGAGAGTTCACAAATCTCTCATGACATCTCGGGAGATTTGTGAAGTCTCGTGAGACATCGGCACTGTTCAATGGAGCACAGACACCTGCTCCACTGTGCAGGCGTGCAGGGCCGTATTTGGAGTTTCTGCTGCCCTAGGCACTGTCAGCGGCCGCCCCCCCCGTCACGGCTCCCCCCCCCCCCATTGTGGCCCCTCCCCCATCACAGCTCCTCCACCCGTCACGGACAATCTTCCCCCCAGTCGCGGCCTTCCCCCCAAGCTTCATGTAGCTTCTCCCCCCACATTTCATCATGTAGTACATATAAAAGGTTTGCCCAACCACACTACAGAGACATTCTGATAGGATGTTTACATTGTGAGCCCCAATGGGGACAGTGTTGATGATGTATGTAAAGTGCTGTGGAGTGCATAGTGTAATATAAGTGCAAAACATATTATTCTTAATATGATGTCATAATACCAGGATCTGAGGATCTTCTATTTCGAAGTCAGGGGCTCTCTGACGCCGTGTTGCTGTCTGTCTCGTTGTCTTCCTCTTTTGGCAGTGCGGTGGACAAGAGAGCATTAACTGGTTAATAACAAGAAGTATGGAGTGTGTACTGAGCCATAAACCCCCCATACCATGAAGTATGGAGTGTACTAACTGAGCCATAAATCCTCCCCATACCATGTCCTGCAGACATTGTAGGATTACTATATGGATTTTATTATTAGGGTATGGACACATTGGCGTGAAACTCGAATGAGTGCAATGTGTGATTTCATCGCATTGCACTCGGACCAATGTTAATCAATCTCTGAGAGCACACTAGCGAGCAGGGGCGTAACTAGAACTGGCAGGGCCCCATAGCAAACTTTTGAACGCGGCCCCCTCCACGACACGCCCCCCAATGACACGCCCTCTCCAAGACACGCCCCCCCCAATAACACGCCCCTTCAAGACACACCCCCTTACAGGCCCCAGCAGTATATACAGCAGCCTCAGTGGTATACAGCAGCCTCCCCAGTGGTATATACAGGCCCCAGCAGTATTACAGCAGCCTCCGCGGTGGTGGTATATACAGGGCCCCTGGTGGTGGTATATACAGGGCACCTGGTGGTGGTATATACAGGGCCCCTGGTGGTGGTATATACAATAGCCTCCGCGGTGGTGGTATATACAGGGCCCCTGGTGGTGGTATATACAGGGCCCCTGGTGGTGGTATATACAGGGCCCCTGGTGGTGGTATATACAGCAGCCTCCGCGGTGGTGGTATATACAGGGCCCCTGGTGGTGGTATATACAGCAGCCTCCGCGGTGGTGGTATATACAGGCCCCCTCACAGTGTCCCAGCCAGCAGCACACAGACACAGCCAGGGTATATACAGGCCCCCCCCTCACAGTGTCCCTGGCAGCAGCACACACACAGGGACAGGGTTAGGGTATATACAGGCCCCCCCCCTCACAGTGTCCCTGGCAGCACACACACAGGGACAGGGTTAGGGTATATACAGGCCCCCCCCCTCAGTGTCCCTGGCAGCACACACACAGGGACACAGGGTTAGGGTATATACAGGCCCCCCCCCACAGTGTCCCAGCCAGCACCACACACACAGGGACAGGGTTAGGGTATATACAGGCCCCCCCCCTCACAGTGTCCCTGGCAGCACACACACAGGGACAGGGTTAGGGTATATACAGGCCCCCCCCCTCACAGTGTCCCTGGCAGCACACACACAGGGACAGGGTTAGGGTATATACAGCCCCCCCCCCCTCACAGTGTCCCTGGCAGCACACACACAGGGACAGGGTTAGGGTATATACAGGCCCCCCCCTCACAGTGTCCCTGGCAGCACACACACAGGGACAGGGTTAGGGTATATACAGGCCCCCCCCCTCACAGTGTCCCAGCCAGCACCACACACACAGGGACGGACAGGGTATATACAGGCCCCCCCCTCACAGTGTCCCTGGCAGCACACACACAGGGACAGACAGGGTATATACAGTCCCGGGGCCCCCCCCATGCTGCCGGCTGCTCACTAACATGTGTCATTCAATAAATATTATTGTTATTAGCGGTGCGGTGCCTCTCACCTCTCCGGCCTCAGTAGCTCCGGCTCCTGGCTGCCTCCTGCTGCTCCTTCCAACCCTGCTTCTTGTTCTCTGGCTGCTCTCTGTGTGCTAAGTGACCGAGGAGTCTGACAAGTGAGGGAACAGGAAGGACTCCGAGCGAGGTCACAGGGCGGCCAGGGGGCGGGGATCTACAAAAGAACAAACACACAGCGGCGCGTCAGGCAGGAGGCAGCAGCAGGCTACAGCGGCGGCAGCCCCTTTATCTCTCTGTGCGGCGCCTGCGGCCGCTTTGAATAGGCATCCACCTCGCCAGGGGGGGCCCGTCAGGCGCGGCCGCCCCCGGCCGGGCCCCCACCCCCACAATGACCAGACCACACAGAGCACAGCCACAGAGGTAATATATCGCAGCTACCGGCATAGCAGCGGCTGCGCGCTGGGTCCGGGCCCCCCACAAGCGCCGGGCGGCCCGGGCCCCAAAGCGGCTGCTACGGCTGCTATGCCGGTAGTTACGCCACTGCTAGCGAGTGTCGGACGCTTTTTTCCCGACATGCTGCAACAGTATGCGATTCATGTGCGAGACTCGCCAATGCAAGTCTATGGGTCCGACAAAATCACGGACCGCACACGGACCATCCGAGAGGCATCAGTTTTTTTTCACGGATACATTAACATTCTGCAGCTGAGAATACTATAAAATGTTCCTGTAAATGATTCTACACTAATAGCTGCTGAGGAAAGACAGATTGCACACAGATGTGATCTGAGAGAAATGTAGGACACTCGCACAGCAGTTGGATGCCAAATGGACCAAAAAACCGATGACACTCGTCCGACTCTCCTGGATGAGAAACTGACCGATTTTAAGGCGGCGGGAGACAGTGTAGCACCATGTCCTCAACTCTGTGCTGTGCATAGACAGTGTAGCATCATGTCCTCAGCTCCGTGCTGTGCGCAGTGTACCACCATGTCCCCAGCTCCGTGCTGTGCACAGTGTACCACCATGTCCCCAGCTCCGTGCTGTGCACAGTGTACCACCATGTCTTCAGCTCCGTGCTGTGCACAGTGTAACACCATGTCCTCAGCTCCGTGCTGTGCACAGACAGTGTAGCATCATGTCCCCAGCTCCGTGCTGTGCAGTGTACCACCATGTCCGCAGCTCTGTGCTGTGTATAGACCGTGTACCACCACATCCTTAGCTCCGTGCTGTGCACAGACAGTGTACCACCATGTCCCCAGCTCCGTGCTGTGCACAGACAGTGTACCACCATGTCCCCAGCTCCGTGCTGTGCACAGTGTACCACCATGTCCCCAGCTCCGTGCTGTGCACAGTGTACCACCATGTCCGCAGCTCCATGCTGTGCATACAGTGTACCACCATGTCCGCAGCTCCCTGTTGTGCACAGACAGTGTACCACCATGTCCTTAGCTCCATGCTGTGCACAGACAGTGTACCACCATGTCCTCAGCTCTATGCTGGTGCTGTGCACAGTGTACCACCATGTCCTCAGCTCCGTGCTGTGCACAGTGTACCACCATATCCTCAGCTCCATGCTGTGCACAGTGTACCACCATATCCTCAGCTCTGTGCTGTGCACAGACAGTGTACCACCATCTCCCCAGCTCTGTGCTGTGCACAGACAATGTACGGTACACTGTCTGTGCACAGCACGAAGCTGAGGACATGGTGGTACACTGTGCACAGCACAGAGCTGAGGACATCCCAGAAGAGACAGACAGGCCACAGACGGGCGGCGGGACAACACTGAGCCCACCTGGAAGAACAACAACTCCCAGCACCCAACACACTGCCCAGAAATCATATAGGACAGGCAGGAGAACTACAACTCCCAGCATGCCACACCCTGCCAACACAGGAAGGTGGTGGCAGCTGCATGGAGGCAGACACACGGTACAGCAGCCATTATCACCACACACAGCGCCAGCCACAGCCCCAGTCCTCCGGAATCCACGTTCTTCTCTCCTCTGTTCCTCCTGCTGCTCCTGTCCTCCTGCACCTCCGTCCTTCTCTCCTCTCTCCCTCTCTCCTCTGCCCCTCCTGCTGCTCCTCTATCCTCCTGCACCCCCATCCTCCTCTCCTCTGTCCTCCAGCACCCCCGTCCTCCTCTCCTCTGTCCTCCTGCACCCCGTCCTCCTCTCCTCTGTCCCTCCTGCTGCTCCTCTATCCTCCTGCACCCCCATCCTCCTCTCCTCTGTCCTCCAGCACCCCCATCCTCCTCTCCTCTGTCCTCCAGCACCCCCGTCCTGCTCTCCTCTGTCCTCCAGCACCCCCGTCCTGCTCTCCTCTGTCCTCCAGCACCCCTGTCCTGCTCTCCTCTGTCCTCCAGCACCCCTGTCCTGCTCTCCTCTGTCCTCCTGCACCACCGTCGTGCTCTCCTCTGTCCTCCTGCACCACCGTCCTCCTCTCCTCTGCCCTCCTGCACCACCGTCCTCCTCTCCTCTGTCCTCCTGCACCCCCGTCCTCCTCTTCCCTGTCCCTCCTGCTGCTCCTCTTGCACCCCCGTCCTCCTCTCCTTTGTCCCTCCTGCTGCTCCTCTGTCCTCCTGCACCCCTGTCCTCCTCTCCGCTGTCCCTCCTGCTGCTCCTCTGTCCTCCTGCACCCCCGTCCTGTTGCTCCTCTGTCCTCCTGCACCCCCGTCTTCCTCTCCTCTGTCCCCCTGCACCCCCGTCCTCCTCTCCTCTGTCCTCCTGCTGCACCTCTTGCACCCCCGTCCTCCTCTTCCCTGTCCCTCCTGCTGCTCGGCTGTCCTCCTGCACCCCTTCCTCCTCTCCTCTGTCCCTCCTGCTGCTCCTCTTGCATCCTTGTCCTCCTCTCCTTTGTCTCTCTGTCCTCCTGCACCCCTGTCCTCCTCTCCGCTGTCCCTCCTGCTGCTCCTCTGTCCTGCTGCAACCCCGTCCTGTTGCTCCTCTGTCCTCCTGCACCCCCGGCCTCCTCTCCTCTGTCCTCCTGCACCCCAGTCCTCCTCTCCTCTGTCCTCCTGCACCCCTGTCCTCCTCTCCTCTGTCCTCCTGCACCCCGTCCTCCTCTACTCTGTCCTCCTGCACCCCTGTCCTCCTCTCCTCTGTCCTCCTGCACCCCCGTCCTCCTCTCCTCTGTCCTCCTGCACCCCCGTCCTCCTCTTCCCTGTCCCTCCTGCTGCTCGGCTGTCCTCCTGCACCCCGTCCTCCTCTCCTGTCCCTCCTGCTGCTCCTCTTGCACCCCCGTCCTCCTCTCCTTTGTCCCTCCTGCTGCTCCTCTGTCCTCCTGCACCCCTATCCTCCTCTCCGCTGTCCCTCCTGCTGCTCCTCTGTCCTCCTGCACCCCGGTCCTGTTGCTCCTCTGTCCTCCTGCACCCCTATCCTCCTCTCCGCTGACCCTCCTGCTGCTCCTCTGTCCTCCTGCACCCCGGTCCTGTTGCTCCTCAGTCCTCCTGCACCCCCGTCCTCCTCTCCTCTGTCCTCCTGCACCCCGTCCTCCTCTGTCCTCCTGTACCCCCGTCCTCCTCTCCTCTGTCCTCCTGCATCCCCGTCCTCCTCTCCTCTGTCCCTCCTGCTGCTCCTCTTGCACCCCCCTCCTCCTCTCCTTTGTCCCTCGTGCTGCTCCTCTGTCCTCCTGCACCCCTGTCCTCCTCTCCACTGTCCCTCTGCACCCCACAACTCACACAAAGAGACATCTCGCACACAGAGACACAACTCAGAGACACAACTCACACACAGACACAACTCACACACACAGACACATCACACACATACACACACAACTCACACAGAAGACACACACAACTCACACAGAAGACACACACAACTCACACAGAAGACACAACTCACACAGAAGACACATACAACTCACACAGAAGGCACAACTCACACAGAAGACACAACTCACACACAGAAGAGACAACTCACACAGAAGACACAACTCGCACAGAAGACACATACAACTCACACAGAAGACACAACTCACACAGAAGACACATACAACTCACACAGAAGACACATACAACTCACACAGAAGACACAACTCACACAGAAGACATAGGAATGGGCGAATCTACTCGCTAGGACTCGTTACTCGGCGAGTAGTAAGGGACTCGCAGGACTCGGTACTCTGCGAGTTTCCCAGTGATTACTCGCACGAGTCCAATGCAAATCAATATCAATCCTAGTTTTGTCAGAAACGCTGACAAAACTAGGATTGCCATTGTTTGCACTAGACTCGGCTACTGTGCCAATGATAGCAGGGAAACTCGCAAAGTAACTGCTGTTTCTTAGTCCAGCTGTCTTCTCTGTGCTGCTCCAGGGTCCTAGAGCCCGCCTGCTGCCTGATGTAGCAGTGCTGAGATTGTTCTCAGTCTGCTCATTCCCTGTGCATAGACATCTATATTTATGCACAGGGGATGTAGCAGAGAGGACATCACGTTTTGGACTGCGTCGGAGGGAAGAGGATTTTTTAAATTAAAGATGGAGTCTCTAATGGCTTTTTTTTTTTATTTCAAATAAAAAATTTTCTCTGTGTTGTGTTTTTTTAACCCTTTATTGGAGATTCTTAGTGGCTGGGTCAAACGTGGCCTGACATTAAGAATCTCGGGCTTAATACCAGCTTGTATAACAAAGCTGGTATTAACCCCTTTATTACCCAGCGTGCCACCGCCACCAGGGCCGCTGGAAGAGCGGGGTTCAGCGCCAGAGGATGGCGCTTCAATGAACGCGCCATCTTCTGGGGCGGCTGCGGGCTGCAATTTGCAGCGGGGGGTGCCCAGAAAGCTTGGGCATCCCTGCGCTGCGGATTCCAGCCCCCAGCTGCTTAGCTGTACCTGGCTAGACATAGAAATTGCGCGGATCCCCACGCATTTTTTTTTTTATTATTTAATGAATTTCAGAGTCAGAGGCTCAGAGTCAGAGTCTCGGAGTCGGAGTCTCCTCAGAGTCGGAGTCTCCTCAGAGTCGGAGTCTCAGAGTCGGAGTCTCAGAGTCGGAGTCGCCTCAGAGTCGGAGTCTCAGAGTCGGAGTCGCCTCAGAGTCGGAGTCGCCTCGGAGTCGGAGTCGTCTCGGAGTCGTCTCGGAGTCGGAGTCGGAGTCGTCTCGGAGTCGGAGTCGTCTCCGGAGTCGAGTCGGAGTCGGAGTCGTCTCGGATCCGGAGTCGTCTCGGAGTCGGAGTCGTCTCGGAGTCGGAGTCGTCTCGGAGTCGGAGTCGGAGTCGTCTCGGAGTCGGAGTCGGAGTCGTCTCGGAGTCGGAGTCGTCTCGGAGTCGAGTCGGAGTCGGAGTCGTCTCGGAGTCGGAGTCGGAGTCGTCTCGGAGTCGTCTCAGAGTCGGAGTCGTCTCGGAGTCGGAGTCGGAGTCGGAGTCGTCTCGGAGTCGGAGTCGTCTCGGAGTCGAGTCGGAGTCGTCTCGGAGTCGGAGTCGGAGTCGTCTCGGAGTCGGAGTCGTCTCGGAGTCGAGTCGGAGTCTTCTCGGAGTCGGAGTCGTCTCGGAGTCGGAGTCGTCTCGAAGTAGGAGTCGTCTCGGAGTCGGAGTCGTCTCGGAGTCGGAGTCGTCTCGGAGTCGGAGTCGTCTCGGAGTCGGAGTCGGAGTCGTCTCGGAGTCGGAGTCGTCTCGGAGTCGGAGTCGTCTCGGAGTCGGAGTCGGAGTCGTCTCGGAGTCGGAGTCGTCTCGGAGTCGGAGTCGTCTCGGAGTCGGAGTCAAAAAAATGCGTGGGGCTCCGCGCAATTTCTATGTCTAGCCAGGTACAGCTAAGCAGCTGGGGGCTGGAATCCGCAGCGCAGGGATGCCCAAGCTTTCTGGGCACCCCCAGCTGCAAATTGCAGCCCGCAGCCGCCCCAGAAGATGGCGCGTTCATTGAAGCGCCATCCTCTGGCGCTGAACCCCGCTCTTCCAGCGGCCCTGGTGGCGGTGGCACGCTGGGTAATAAAGAGGTTAGGGCCAGCTTTGTATTATCAGCTGGCCCTAAGCCCGAAATTTATGGCAGTCACGCCAATATTAGACATGACCGCCATGAATTTCTATTGAATTGTTTTAAAAAAAACACAACACAGACATTTTTTTATTAGAAATAAAAAAAAAGCCATTAGGGACTCCATCTTTAATTAAAAAAATCCTCTTCCGTCCGACACAGTCCAAAACGCGATGTCCTCTCTGCTACATCCCCTGTGTTTAGATATAGATGTCTATGCCCAGGGAATGAGCAGACTGAGAACAATCTCAGCTCTGCTACATCAGGCAGCAGGCGGGCTCTAGGACCCTGGAGCTGCACAGAGCAGACAGGACTCTTATCTGTGCGAGTTTCCCAGCCAGCGATTACTTACAAAGTAAACGAGTCCAATGCAAATAAATGACAAAACTAGGATTGCTTCAGGCTGAAGCTTCCGAGACACATCTGCGATTTGTAAATCTCACACTACTCGCTATTACTCGCTTCCCCATTCATTAACATTGGACTCGCTAGACTCGCAACGAGTAGCGAGTCCTGGGCTCGGACTCGCTAGAGTCAAGCGATTCCGAGTAATTTAGGATTCGCCCATCACTAAGAAAACACATACAACTCACACAGAAGACACATACAACTCACACAGAAGACACATACAACTCACACAGAAGACACATACAACTCACACAGAAGACACAACTCACACAGAAGACGCAACTCACACAGAAGACACAACTCACACAGAAGACACATACAACTCACACAGAAGACACATACAACTCACACAGAAGACACAACTTACACAGAAGACACATACAACTCACACAGAAGACACAACTCACACAGAAGACACATACAACTCACACAGAAGGCACAACTCACACAGAAGACACAACTCACACAGAAGACACAACTCGCACAGAAGACACAACTCGC
Source organism: Allobates femoralis (assembly GCA_033576535.1). Lineage (NCBI taxonomy): Eukaryota > Metazoa > Chordata > Amphibia > Anura > Aromobatidae > Allobates > Allobates femoralis. The sequence goes on from JARQOC010000002.1 coordinate 200,755,445, forward strand.
ACAGAAGACACAACTCGCACAGAAGACACAACTCACACAGAAGACACAACTCACACAGAAGACACATACAACTCACACAGAAGACACATACAACTCACACAGAAGACACATACAACTCACACAGAAGACACATACACAACTCACACACAGAAGACACATACACAACTCACACACAGAAGACACACAACTCACTCAAACACAGATAAAGACACACAACTCACACACACACATTTTACAGATACCTCACACATACACTTCTTTCTGCTGCAGGAAGGGGCTACATATCGAGCTTCCCCTGCTCCCAGCAGCTGTCCCCGGGCAGCCCCTCCCCCACTCACTCCTTCTCTCTGCCTGCACAGCACAGGCACAGCAGGAGGTCTGTCACCTTTTTACCCGGAGGTTGGAGCTGCTTCTCCTTATCCTCCAGCACGTCGCTCCTCTAATCCTCGTCGGCTCTCACTTCTTCCCGCGCAGTGCAGGAGGGCAAGAGCACGGGCCAATGAGCGGGCTTGATGACGATGAGGGGGGCCGGTGGTGTATGAGGGGGCGGGGCTTACGACCCGGCCAACACAGGCATGAGCGGGCCTGATGATGATCGGGTGGGGGGAGGCGGGAGTGTATGAGGGGGCGGGGCTTACGACCCGGCCAACACAGGCAGGAAAAAAAAAAAAAAAAGAAAAGACGCTGAGACGCCGCCCCCTATGAATGGCTCCGCCCTAGGCACGTGCCTACAAGTGCCTAATGGCAAATACGGCCCTGCAGGCGTGACTACGGCTGTCATGGAAGCACCAATCACAGGAAAGGTGAGAATTTTAAAAAGTGCAGGGCGGGTTTTGCAGCTTGGAGGGACAGCAAGAACATCATCCATGTGGACTAAATAGCAGCCTCCCGAACTCAATAGGAGGCCAGCGCTGGGCACAATAAAAGTTATTTTCTGAGGTATGTGGGGCATGTCTGGGCACAGAGAGGGGTTACAAGAACCCCATTTACATAATGTGTAAGCTGGTAGACACAGTTTAAAATGCCAAAAGGAGGTGACAGGTTCCATTTAAAGCATTAGTTGATAAATTCAGGAAGCAAACAAGGATACTGCAAAAAGAGTCCACATATTTAAAAAAATTAGGGCCAGATACAACTAAAGTGGCATCAATTGGCCCACAATAAAAATTGCAGAATGGCACAACCTTCATGCATGGCACAGAGTCTAGAACAAGGCCTGGCTTAACATTTCAATGTTAAGCATGCATTACAGTAACAGGGATGGGTGACACCTGTAAGCATCGTACTCACATAGCCCTGCTAAATTAAGGAAACTGGCACGGAGACCCCAAAAAGAGTCTGCACATTTAAAAAAATAAGGGCCAGATACCTCCAAAGTGGCATAATTTGGGACAAAATAAAAATTGGAGATTGGCGAGAGCAATGCAGCACACTGAAAAGTGCATCACCTACTCTGAGCAGTCTGCCACTGGAGTGGAGAAATCTTTGGAGATCCATGATTTGTTCATATTGATGAAAGTTAGGTGGTCTACACTTTCAGGAGACAGCTGAATGTGCTTATCCGTCAGGACAGCACTAGCAGTGCTGAAGACATGTTCTAAGAGAACGCTGTCTGCCTTGCATGCAGGGCCGGCGTTAGGGGGGGGCAGACTGGGCAGTTGCCTAGGGCCCCCACTCTCTTAGGGGCCCCCAAAGGAGCTGAACTGAAAATAGCAATAAAACAGTGAAAAAAATGTAAAAATACACATATTTGGTATCGCTGCGTTCGTAAGAATCTAAGCTATCAATATATGAAGTAAATTAATCCAATTGGTAAATGGCGTAATGGGAAAAAAATAAAAACGCCACAATTATGTTTTTTAGGCCACCACGTTGTTACAATAAAATGCAATAAAAGGCGATCAAAATGTTGTATCTGACTCAAAATGGTATCAGTAAAAATGTCAGCTCAGGGCACATAAAGTAAGCCCTCACATATCTATGTATCTTCAAAAATTAAAACATCAAGGGTCTCGGAAAATAAAAAAAATATATATATTTTTTTTTTACAAATTTCTGTTTTGTTTTTTTTATGATTGAAATAAAAATGATGTTCAGTATGTTCTTATTCTGACCTAGATAATCAACTTATGAAGTCACTCTTACCATATAAGGTTGGTGTGCGTTTTGCTAAATTTGCCTTTCTAGCCGTTTTTACCGCTAAAAACGCATTAAAAACGCTAGCGTTTTTTCCCCCATTGATTTCAATGGGAACGCATGTAAAAACGCATGCAAAACGCATGTGCATCTTCAAAAACGCAAAACGCATGCATTTTTGCGAACGCAGCACAAAACGTCTTCCCCGATGTTTTGGGCAGCGTTGGCAAAAACGCATGCGTTTTCTGTTTTTGAAAACGCACATGCGTTTTTACATGCGTTTTTGCACGTGTTTCCATTAAAATCAATGGGAACAAAAACGCATGCGTTTTGATGCGTTTTTGCGGTAAAAACGCATGGAAATGCAAATTGAGCAAAATGCAGCAAAGCGTTAGATGTGAAAGTGGCCTGAGCATTTAGGGCCCACTTTAACCTTTTGCCTAGGGCCCCACTTTGCCTAAAACCGGCCCTGCTTGCATGACAAAACTTCCAAGGCATAACTGGAAACTAAGGCCTCTCCTCAATTTTTGAAGCCCAAAATGCAAAAAGGTCCAAATCCCCTTTGAAGGCATGGATATTGAGCTCTAGATACTCCTGCACCATGCTTTCTAGTTGTTCAGTATGTGTTACACTTGTACTCATTTCAATCAGTGGACTGACTAGTTGAAAAAATTGGTCCAAGAAATTGCTTCTGACTCTTACATTGCTGCTGCTAATGTTTGTATGCTGACCAGTGGCGTAACTAGAGTCTGGTGGGCCCCGTGCGAAACTTAGACCTGGGCCCCCCCCCCACCAGGGCCGGACTGGTACCAAGAAGCAGCCCTGGAAAACAAGCTCCACCAACCCATATACTATAACACCCATCAGCCCCAATACGTAAATTTTGCTTTTACCCTGTTGTGGCCCTCACCACTTTCTTAAAGACGTTATTTGAAGAGCCACATGTGAATGGTGCAGCAGAGGGAAGAATCAACCACAGCTCCATTTACATGGTAATCTTCAAATCTCTGTTTCTCAGGATTGTGGGGTCCAAGTGCTCAGACACACAGAGCCACAGCCAGCCACACACAGAGCCACAGCCAGCCACACACAGAGCCACAGCCAGCCACACAGACACAGCCAGCCACACACACAAAGCCAGCCACACAAACAAAGCCAGCCACACACACATACACACACAGCCAGCCACAGCTAGACAGCCGCACACAGTTAGCCACATAGACAGCCACCAGCCACACAGACAACCACACGCAGACACAGCCAGACACACATACAGCCACACACAAACAGCCAGCCACATAGACAGCCACCAGCCAGGCACACACTGATGCAGCCAGCCAAACACATACACAGCCACACACACACAGCCACAGACAGCCAGTCACACAGACAGCCAGTCACACAGACAGCCACACACAGACAGCCACACAGACAGCCACCAGCCACACACAAACAGCCACACACAGATGCAGCCAGCCAAACACATACACAGCCACACACATACACAGCCACAGCCAGCCACACAGCCAGTCACACAGCCACACACAGACAGCCACACACAGCCACATAGACAGCCACCAGCCACACACAGGTGCAGCCAGCCACATAGACAGCCACAGCTAGCCACACATCCAACCAGCCACACACACACAGCCATACAGTCAGCCACACACAGCCAAGCAGCCCCAGCCACACAAAGACACAGTCAGCCACACACAGCCAGCCACACAGCCATGCAACATCAGCCACACACAGCCATGCAGCTCCAGCCACAGCCAACCCAAGCCAGCCACGTGGCACCAGCCACACACAGCCAAGCAGCCCCAGTCACACCCAGACACAGTCAGCCACACACAGCCAAACAGCTCCAGCCACACACAGGACACAGTCAGCCACACAGTCACAGCCACACACAGCAAGCCACACAGCCATTGAACATCAGCCACACACAGCTAGACACACACAGCCATCCACAGTCATGCAGCTCCAGCCACAGCCAACCCCAGCCAGCCACGTGGCACCAGCCACAGACACACAGCCCCAGCCACACACATACACAGTCAGACACACACAGCCAGCCACATAGCCATGCAGCCCCAGCCATATACAGACACAGCCACACACAGCCAGCCACAGCCACACACAGTCAGCCACACAGACAGCTTGCCACACACAGCCAGCCACGCAGCCTCAGCCACACAGACATATAGTCAGCCACTCAACACAGCCACGCAGCACAGTATAAGGGGTGGGCGTGCACACACAGTATGGGTAGGTGGGCACAGTATATGGGGCACACAGTATAACAAGGGGGCACAGTATATGGGGTGGCACATTATATGGGAGGGCATTAGTAGATGGGGAGGCACAGTATGGGAAGGGGGCACACAGTATATGAGGCACACAATATAGGGGGGTACAGTATATGGGGAGGGCACGCACAGTACATGTGGTGGGCACGCAAAGTATGGGGAGGGCACAGTATGGGGGAACACAGTATAGTGGGAGGGGGCACACAGTATATAGGGCAGTAGGGCACACAATATAAGGGGTACAGTATATGGAGAGGGCACACAGTATATGGGGCACAGTGGCACACAATACAGTGTCTGACCTGGCACAGTCCTCAATGTCTCTCCTGGTGATCAGCTTGCTGTGGTTGATCCCCGGCTGGATGGCCCCCGGCCCCCGGCCCCCAGCCCCCACAGCACCCGCAGACAGATGAGCTCCAACCTCCTGCACATCCGGCACTCACTGCTGCCCCCGGGAACCGGGACCGGGCTGTATGCAACCAGCAGCAGAGATTCCGGCGGGCTCAGCATTACAGGAGGAGGGGCGGACATGGCCATTCTCGGGCTCCCGGCCTGACAGAACAAGTAGTCACTCACCGCTGCCTCAGAGTGAGTCAGATTGCCGGAGCCCGGGACGCGGAGTGGCCACACACACTGCCGACACCAGCCTGCTTGAACGCAGGCCGGCACCGCTGCCTCCTTTCCCCTTCCTGACACACTGGCCATGAAGTCACATGGATGTGCGTCCTTGGAGACGCACATCCATGTGAAGCGGGAGCCCGGCGCTGGGATCGGCGGTCGCAGGGGGGTGCGGGCTGCGGGCGGCCTGGGCCCCTTATGGTCCCGGGCCCCTTATGGTCCCGGGCCCGGTCGCACCCGCGACCCCTGCGACCGCGATTGTTACGCCACTGATGCTGACGACTCATCGTCCCCCGGTTTGGAAATGTAGATCTTCAATGCGTTCTGTGTCCCTCATTGCTGTGTTAGGGAAAACCAGTCTTAAGCTTGTGTACCAGCTTTTATTGATACTCTAGCATGCGCATGTCCCTGTCCAGGGCAGAAAGCATCTGGCTAAATTTACTCTTACCGCAGATGCAACAGTGCGGCAACTCAGTAGTCATTGATAATTCGAATCCTAACTATACAGGCATTGTGTTGCAGATAGTGTAGCATAAAGGTGCTTACATGTCTGGCATGTCAATGAGACCCAAGTCCTTGTGGTGTTGGAGGCGCCAGTCCTGTTTGCTTCCCCAGTCTTTTCCTGCCAACTGCAGAAAATAGAAAGAGGAATTATTTCTTCCTCATCTCCTGACTGTTCTATGCCCATCACCTCTTCATCCTTATCCTCCTCCATTAGTTCTTCAGCTCCTACATCTTCACCACCAGTTTGTCTGGTACCATGACCTCCTCTCTGTTACTCTACTCCACCCTGACATGTCATCCAGCAGTGTGACAAGGGTCTCGACCTTTGAGATATTGATCTCCTTTCCACACTCTGGAAGCGTCATTTGCATCACATTTGGCTTGCTTTGAGTCACTGTACACATCATTAAATATTTTGCCAGGATTTGTCGCTCTTTCCACAGTAGCTGCAACATGTGCAGACTGGAATTACACCGTGTCGGCACATCGCATATGAAATGGTTTGTCCGAAAGACCTCTGTAGTGATGCTAGTCTATGAGCTGTGGGGTGAGAATGGCAGAAGTGAGCACATAGCGACCGTACCTTGTGCAGCAGCTCATCCAGGCAGGGACAGTGGCATAGGAGTTGCTATACAACCAGGTTGAGGATGTGAGCCATGCAAGGTACATGTGTAAGTTTGCCCTGGGGTAGGGTCACCAACAGCTTTGTACTATTATTGCACATGGCCTACCCTGGCTCTAGGTGAGGCAGAAACAGTTATTGCTCAAGTTTGGCCTGCATTGCTATCCACAACTCTTCAGCTGTTTGGCTGGTTTCAGACTTGCACTCCCCGCCGCAGCGTATTGCAGCGGGGAAGCGCAAGCTGAGCGCAGGCACCGCGTGTCCCTATGTTTAACATGGGGATGCAAGTGCCTGTGCTCAGGTGCAGATGGCCGTGCGCACCCATTCACTGCAATATGTGATTTGTGCGCATGCAGATGCTTGCACACAAATCACACAGTCTCGTCTGCACCAGGAACGCGACATGTCGCGTTCAGGGTGCTGGTGAAAGTGTGTGATTTGTGCGCAGGAATTCACCTGCATACAAATCATACATTGTAGTGAATGGGTGTGCACAGGGTGGGCCTGCCAATCTGCATCAGAGCGCAGGCACTTGCGTTCCCATGTTTTAACATAGGGACTTGCAGTGCCTGCGCTCAGCTTGCAGATCCCCTCCGCAGGACTTTGCGGAGGGGTCTGCAAGTCTGAAACCAGCCTTTGACTCTTATCTCCAAGGCATTTTAATTTAAATACTGCTTGATGGCCATTAGCCCTGACAGTGCAGTATGGAGTAAGGAGGTGGAGGGATATTGTCCCTGCAACATTAAGTGAGAGATTAAGGGCACAGCTGGAGGCCTTAGAGTAGGTGAATGAGGCAGAGGCAGTGGATGATGAAGTACATGCAAACTTTATTCCACAATTCTTGCAGCTTTAAAGTTTTGGGGAGTAACCCCTTACCCACCTGGCCCGACAGCCACCAAAATTACCTAATTGCCAGAGAACAAGATGTAACACCCCTTGCCATGTTTGTTTTTCCATGTGTCAGTGGTCAAATGCACCCTGTCACACACAGATATTCTCAAGGAATGGGTAATGTCTGCAACATGCTAGAGTAGCGCAGTCATAGCTTGCTTTGAGAAGTAGAGATGACTGGGCAACTGATACAGGGAAGCTGCGATAGCCATCAGCTTTCGAAAATCATCTGTATCAACCAGGATGAAAGGCACCATTCCCGTGGCCAACAAATGGGAAAGGTGAAGATCAAGATCTTTGTTTCGGGATGCATTGGAGAAAGTACTATTTTCCATGACCACAACTGCGGGACCGAGGGTTGGATGCTATGCTGAGAAACAGTGTAGTAGGGTGTACCCAACAATTTTCTACACTGTGAAGGAGGTGTAGTTGGGGATGTTCTGGTGGATTGATAATCAAGCGGTATGCTCTGTGTTTAGGATCTGTCAAAACCATCAGGTGTGTCCAATTCTGTAACAGCTGAGGATTTGTCAGTCACCCCCGGCGGGTAAAAAAGTAGAGGTCCTGCGGCTGGACATCTGTCAGACAACACTTGCCAAGCTGACGGAGAAGGAAGAGGCAGCAGATGCGTTTGATGCAGTGGAAGGTGTTTGGTGAGGGTGAGGCCCGCTAGGAACAGTTTTACTATAATATTTTTCCAAGAGTAATGCATGCTGAATGACCATGTGACATTCAAGCGTGCAGTAAACTGTGGAGATTTGTGACTCTACTTAATTTTTGTTGACAAAGATTGCAAATAATGTGAGTTGGGTCATCTTTTGCAATCTCAAAAAGGCTAGGCAACACTTGCCTCATTGGACAACTGGATTCTATTGGTTGGCACAGCCTTTTTAATGAGCACTTTCCCCGGTGTTAGAAACGCCCCGTGAAGAAGGTCTTTTGACTGAAACATGTGTCGGGCTGTCAGGGTGCCAGTGGGATTTATAAGGTAATTTTTCACTCTGCCTCACTTTATTAGCAATTTTTTGCTATGCATAAAAAGTAAACTTAGCTTAATATTACGTGGGCAATATTATATCATGGTTTAGGGATTGGCAAGATCCCTGCTAATCTATAGGCACGTTGTGCCTGGGAATGGTGTCTTAACCCCTTCACGACCCATCACATTATACAACGTCATGGGCCGGGAAGGGAGGTTTGATGTGAGCTATGGCGCGGAGCTCACATCAAACACCCGACATCTCAGCTGCACCGATCAGTGCTGTTAACCCTTTGGATCCCGCTATCAAGCACTGACAGCGGGATGCAAAGGCACCGTGGCCGGGAATGCGCTGTTCCATGCCTGCACCGGAGATTCCGCGATAGTATGGTGGGATCTCCGGTGCTCACATGACAGCCCGGGGTCCTGACTTGACCCCAGAAGCTGTCACGGAGCACTTCCGGGTCGTGGTTGGCAGGCACTGCCAACCATACACAGTCCATGATTCTGAGAGATACAGATGAGCTGCAGCTCATCGGTATCTCTCAGAAGCGATCGGACTGTGCAGCAGGGTGCCTCTCTATGGGGCAGTGTAAAACTAAGAATTAGAGATGAGCCACCACCCTAGTGTTCGAATTCGATTAGTTGAATTGGGGGGGAGTTTGTGGAATGTTCATCGAATATTCGTCGAACACCATTGAAAACAATGGCCAGCGAACACAAACACGTACAAACACATAGAAAACACCTTCTAAGGTGTCTAAAAGGTGACAAACTACTCAGAAGACACAACAAACACATGGAAAAGTGACAAGTACATATAAAAATGTGAAAAGAAAAGAGCTGGATGAGTAAAAGGAGGAGAAGACACAGAAATAGGCATGTCAAGCCCTTCTAAAATCATGTAAAACACAGCAAGGGGACTCCAACAAGAGTCTCCATTTTTTCCAAAAATTGGGGCACAGACACCACTTAAGTGGTATCAATTGCCCCAGAGTTGCAAGCTTAAAATGGTTGGTGAGGTGACTTCCATGCAGCACATTCAAAAATCCTCAAGCCTTTACTCTCCCCATGTTATTTGTAAGATTTGTCACCAAAATCTAAGTAGAGGCCGAAAAATCAATAGTTTGAGTACTTCATGCATGAACCGTCACATGGATATGAAGTAAAAGTCACAGTGGGAAACCTACTGTGCTACAATGCGGCCTAGCGGGCTGGGCCAACAACCGTCTGCCCCATCAAGTGCATCTGAGGCCTCTTCATCCTCTGTGACTATGGGGAGAGCAGTCACACATGCTTTTGCACACAGACCTTCCACCTGTTTACCAGCCACAGCCAGTGTGATTGGCAGGTCGTCAGTAGAGCTGAGCGATGTTCGATTCGAAATGTTTGCCAATTTAAAATTCGACCTGTTTTGGGAGGTGTTCTCAAGCTAGGGCATGTGTCATTGGTTGTGTATGTCACATGTCCTTGCCCTATAAAACCCAGCTATTTTCCCCATCGCCGCCTTTACCTCAGTGCTGCAGTTGTGTGTCAGTAAGGAACTGCTACTGCTGCTGTTGGCGCTATAAAGCGTGACTTAGACATATAGTGAGCGAATATCAATTAGATAGACAGATAGGTTTAGGGAATAGGGACTAGTTTGAATATCAGCCCTTTTGAGGGCTACTTCAGACAAGTAGGGAGTAGGGACTAGTTGGAATCGGAATGTCAGCCCTTTTGAGGGCTAGGTTAGAGCAGTTCCTCATAGTTTTTGCCAGGCAGGTGTGTGCCAGTGCTGTGCAAGTGTTTTTCACAGCATCTGGCCAAATCTTGCTCAGGCAATCCTTTTGGGCAGGTAGTGTAGCACTGCTGTGAAGAAAGCTACACCACCTGTCTTCAGTAGGCAATTTTTTACTGCAGCTAACCCAGTCAATCTTTTTGGGCTAGTAGCAGTGTCTGGTAGCCAGTGGTGTAGCCCAGCTGTAAAGTAAGCTGCACCACCTGTCTATCCAGTAGCCAATTTTTTACTGCAGCTAGCCTAGTCAATCCTTTTGGGCTAGTAGCAGTGTCTGATAGTCAGCGGTGTAGCCCAGCTGTAAAGTAAGCTACACCGCCTGTCTATCCAGTAGCCAATTTTTTACTGCAGATAGTCCAGTCAATCCTTTTGGGCTTGTAGCAGTGTCTGGTAGTCAGCGGTGTAGCCCAGCTGTAAAGTAAGCTACACTGCCTGTTTATTCAGTAGCCAATTTTTTACTGAAGCTAGCCCAATTAATCCTTTTGGGCAAGTAGCAGTGTCTGGTAGTCAATGGAGTAGTCCAGCTGTGAAGCAAGCTACACCGCCTGTCTATTTCATACTAATTTTTAACTGCATCTAGCCCAGGTTAAAGTTTGGGCCTAGTAGCAGTGTCTGTTAGTGAGTGGTGTAGCCCACTTGTGAACGAAGCTACACCGCCTGTCTATTTTATACTAATTTTTTACTGCATCTAGCCCAGGTTATAGTTTGGGCCTAATAGCAGTGTTTGTTAGTGAGTGGTGTAGCCCACTTGTGAACCAAGCTACACAGCCTGTCTATTTCATACAAATTTTTAACTGCATCTAGCCCAGGTAATAGTTTGGGTCTAGAAGCAGTGTATGGCATTGTTCACACACAATTTGCGTTTTTTCCTGCATTTTTCCAGCATGTTAAAAACGCATGCGTTTTTGTAAAGTGGTCATTTGATCATTTTTGGCCTTTGTGGGACACTGGGTGCGTTTTTAAAAACGCATGCGTTAACGCATGGGTGCCTAATAGTGCATGAGTTAACGCATGCGTTTTTGTGTTTTGGGGCCAAAATGAATTATTTGCACAAGTCATTAATTAATATTCTTGTTTAGCCACACCCCTCACACTACATAAATCCAGCTGGTCACTTGGGGGGGTAGAGCACCTTCCTTAAGGAGACACTTCACTTCCTGTTGTGTGTAGCCATGGATCTGCTGTCTCTGGAAATGGATGTGTTGCTGCTGCAGATGCGATACGTTGCTGCGCGGCGACGTCACCTGCGTCAAGCTCGCCACCCCCGTTTGTGGGTGCACGAAGTCAATCTGCTGCGGCCTCAACATGGAGCGTACCATGTGTTATTTCCACAACTCCGGCGCTTCCCACAAAAGTTCAAGTGGTATCTGCGCATGACCATTGCAGACTTCGACCATCTGCTGCAACTTGTCGGCCCTGACATCACCCGCCAAGACACCCATTGGCGGCCAGCCATATCCCCAGAGGAACGACTGGTTGTCACGCTCAGGTAATTTGTGTTGCCCCTTATGTCTCATGTATGTTTGCCTGTGTCCTGAATGGCCATTTGTGCATGTGCTACCATGTAGTCCGCCCTTATCCACATACATGTGCTGTTGTTATTGCTTGTGCCCTAAATCCTTTCATTGTCAGATTGAAGCGCAGGTGCGTGTGTGCGTGTCCTGTAGGCAGAGTCTGGTTAAACAATGTGTATCGTGGTACTCAGGTCATCCAGCAGCCTGCCTTGTGGGCGCTTATGCCGAGGGCTCTGGCCAAACCTGCAACTCCCATATTCCTGTGTGCTGGCACTAACCCCTCACTAGGCACCCAGCCTCATGACCTGCTTACCACGATACTCATTGGGTAACCCAGGCTAGGGTGGGGGTAAAGGCCATGCACACACGCACCTGCGCTTCACTGGTGAGCTTGAAGGTTTGTGTGCATAAGCAGTAAATATTGCCACCACTGTTGTGTGCCCAAGGTCAGGTTAATTTTTTTTAATTGGTAAGGATGCAATTTAGACCATTCTGCAGCAGGTGTTGCACTGTTGTAGGCTTGGATTTCTCTTTGCCCTTAAAAAGGATTATATTTCATTAATTTGCCTATGCCATCGCAAATGTGTCCATGCAGCTTTGTGTACTTGACTGTTGTGTCCTGTTTTCAAATGGTGATATCTGTCCCATCCCTTAAGTATTTAGTAGCCTTGCCCAGTAGTTCTCTGTGGCATGTGTTACTGAAAATATGTCTTGCCATCCTCCTTGGCATATGTTGCCGTTTGCATATCTTGGCGGCATTTGTTTTGTTACATTATTCTGTTGTAATGTTACAATGAACGTCCCCGACTAAGGTTTGTTTTTCTTCTCTCTACAGATTTTTGGCTACGGGTGAATCATACGTCTCCCTCCATTTTCAGTTTCGGATGGGTGTGTCTACCATCAGCGGGGTCATCACACAAACCTGCGATGTGCTGTGGCAGAAACTTCAGCCCCTTGTGATGCCATCCCCCACCTGTGAAATCTGGCAAGAGTCAGCGGCCGAATTTCTAAGGATTGCGAACTTTCCCAACTGTGTGGGTGCCCTGGATGGCAAGCATATTGCCATCAAAAAGCCAGCCAACAGTGCGTCCCTCTACTACAATTACCAGCACTTCCACTCGATCGTGCTGATGGCGATTGCAGACTCACATAGGCGCTTTATTGCGGTTGATATTGGGGTGTATGGCAGATTTCATGACTCCAGTGTCTTCAAGGACAGTCCCATGGGGCTGGCACTGTATCGTGGGTCTTTTAACCTACCACCCCCACGGCTATTGCCTGGAACCTCTTCTCCCCAAGTCCCACATGTGCTTGTAGTGGATGCGGCCTTCCAACTGCACAGTAATGTCATGAAGCCATATGCCAGACGCACACTCACACCTGCTCGGCGTACATTCAACATGCGTTTAAACCATGCCAGGCAGTATGTAGAGTGTGCGTTTGGCATATTGGCAACAAGGTGGCGGGTATTATTAACTACTATTATGCTTAAACCCAGCAATGTGGTGAAAGCAACGGTATGCCTCCACAATTATGTGGCCACTCAAGAGGCCACCAATGTGGATCCAGTGGATTGGTTATCCCCTTTGCTCCCCCTTGAAGCCCACAATGTACGAGCACCACTTGTGGCCACTGAAGTGCGTGATAAATATTGTAATTATTTTGTAGCACATTAGGCATGTATAATTTCTGACAACCTAGCCATACTGAGGTATAGTGTTTTTCCTTATGTTTCCCCTACTTCTTTACACAGTGTGTGTTATGTTTGTGTTTGGAGTAAAGTCGTATGTGCTTGGGAATGTCGGACGTGTCTCTTTTCCTTTCAGAATGTGAAGGTAATAAACTGTAGCTGACAACCCCTGCCCTCCAAGGAGCCTAACAGAGGCCTTGCTCACACACCTGCCCTCTCATTATTATTATTGCGGTCTGACCTAAATCATTAGAGCGCAGGTGTGTGGGCAAGGGCTCTGTTAATCCAAATAATCATCAGGCAAAACCACACCTGTTTGCAAAACAATTTACTCAACACAAAAGGCAAATGTGTGTGTCACAATCAAACCAAAAAAAACCCACCAACCGGTAGTAACCACCACATCGCGCACACATTCCTCAAATCATGGCTTGCCTTCCTCATCTCCCACGATAGTCACATCCAGGGAGATGGGTACACAATAGCGAGTGATTGTGTGATGCAAATCAGCCATTAAGGCATACCGATCCCTGGGACATAATTGTTCCAGATCCGGAAGATAGGTTTGCATAAAATTGATCCAGGGATTCTCCTCCCGCTGTGGTGGTTGGTTACCAACAGCAGCCAGCCTCTGCTCCAGCATTTGTCTCTGGAGAGCCAAACCTTCCTGGACCCGCTCCAAACCATTAATGATAATGGTGTCGGCCTCATCCCGGGTAGCCCGCCTCCTTGGCCGGGTAAGTCGTGGTGCTGGTGTGGCTGTGGAAGCTTCAGCAGGGGGCAGATTGGTCTCAGGTGGTGCGGGGACCGCAGGTGTTACTGGAGCCTCTGTTCCTTCTACCACACCCGGGGTTGCCTCAACTTCCTCCTCTTCGGCGCTGGTGTTGCCCAGGTCCACCACAGTTGTGTTGCTGTGTGTCCTGTTTGGAACAATTATCTACATGAGAACTGACCTCTCAATACTTAGTGAACACATTTCAACCATTGCAGACACTTACTCTCGGCCCTCAAAGGCCTTTTCCAGGTAGCGCAGCTGGCTGGCATATTTGTAGCGGACGGGTGGCTTGTCGGCATCCCCACGCATGTATTTTGCCATATCCCGCACATCACGCCTGATGCGGTCCTTCATGGAGCGCCACTTTACATGGATCTTGTCCTCTACATTCAAAAGGTTTCATTACAAACACCAGCTACATAAATGTCACAAATACAACATCATCACCAGATACTTGTGTGTCGGCCTAACATCATCAATGACTCTTACCAGTGGCTCCCTGGAGGCTGGGAGACATGTCATCGAGATCGGGGTACATACGATAGTATATGCGCGTCCACAAATCTTTCTGCACCGCTGTGTTGCTATGGTGCGCATGTCTCGGGTCCCAGATAGGTATAAAGTCCTCCACAATTATAATTAAGGCATCATTATCGATAACTATCTTATACAATGGGCCTGGACTCGCCCGACGCCTGGACCCCTATTTCATAAATCAAAAAATCACGTCAAATATAATTCCGACAACCTTTGGTGGATATTTTTAACCTCAAAAATGATACATTTTCAAGCACAATTGTTGTCAGATTGGCTAATGACACATGTTGGCATGAAGCATCAAACATTAAGCGCCAATGTAGCAGCGAAGCCTAGCTTTTTGGGGTAAGGGAGCAACACATTTACTCACCCCTGATGTGGCACCAGTGGCCTTGCGAGCTAAGCCCTTTGCTGGTTGACGCCTACTGGTTTGTGGCTGGTTGCCCTGTGTTTAGTATGAACAAATACAACATTAGAGGTCAACATCACAAAAGGAGTGCTACACATGTCAACTAAATCACAGCAAATAGCATTGGGTCCTCAACATGCTGCAATGTTGGTACACACAATTCGTATATTGTACAACACAGGATTGCAGCCCATCCACAGCTTGGAAAACCAACCAGGTTGGCAACCCAGAGTGAGAGACACCATTGCCAGGATACATTTGTGTGTCCAGTTAGTAATGAGTAACCCTTGATTGGAGGGTGCCCACAAATGTGACATAGGAAAATGGTCCTTACCTTAGACCGCCCTTGAAAATGGCCACTCTTCTTGTTTTTTTCCCTTTGGAGGGCTTGGCTCTGGAGCGATGTCTCCTTTTTTTGCGCTGAAAGGTGAAAGTGATGAATCATTAGTCAAGATTTGGACCCTACCAGACTACACACACATGTGGTAGTGGTCAGACATGTTGCCACGCCGTACCAATGTGGCAACACTACACCATCACTGACCTCACCCATGGGCAAAATCTAAGTCGAATACTACTTACATGATGGGAGGTTGACTGACTCGATGAATCGGAGCCAGAATCCGAGTCCTGTGAAGGTAACATATGGTATAAATATGGGCCCAACAGGCATCCTCTCATATGGACGTGTGGATTTTAAAAAAACACAGGTGTAATGGAGTGTGTATAGAGTTTAAGGTTGTCCGGGCAAACTTGGATCGCCATAAACCAAAAACCTTACGACATGCTCAACCATGAAACATATTACAGGAACATGTTGTGAGGACCAATGATCCTTAAGTTAGTGGAACAAGATATTACATACACCTACCAAAGCGACATGCATGTACAGCATGGCCAATGCATAGGGCATGTTGTGCGAAGTGTGGATGTATCCGATTTGTACTGTGACCAGTGTGACAAACAGGAGACAGGAACAAATAGGCAGAGGGCAACATCTGCACACAGGCCTAGGGTGCTATCATGCCCTCCAGTCCTGTGTGCATGGCAGCCAGCTGCAGCTGGGGACACGTCCCGACCACGCAACCTGCGGGACAGACTTGTCATCAGCGGCAAATGCCGCCACTGCACACTGAACCTGAGGACATGATAGCCCCCCAGGCCTGGGTGCACAACTGCTCCATGGCTGTCAGGGTCATCCCCGACATAAGCATTAACTAAAACACGCCGCAGTGTGAAGCGACACTTAACAAGGATTAGTCTATCCTGATCCGATGACACATCCGGTAGTTATTGCCAAACCAGGAGATGACATTTACACAGAACTCCTTTACAAATCTCAACACATCATATGAGTTTGTGCAACAATGCGGATTTCCAAACACATGGCCGCTACAAGATAATTACAAACCTGCATTGTGCGAACATGAATCCAACATTGCCACACATTTACACCGTTGCAATAGGCAACACATCACATAACATTAGTAGTGAGTGCAAAGGGTGCCACACGGGCTGCTGCGGGTTCGTGTCTAATGGGCACATACCATTTGTGGCATGTGTCTAGGACCTGCAGCAGGGAGGGAGCCCCGTGAGGCGTCAAACCCGAAAAGCAGTAGCAACACTCTTGATGTATGAAGCGGACCCACACCAATATTAACCCAAACAAAAAGTGTGAGGATAGCCAACATAATAGTGGTACTTACTGAGGAGTCAGATGATGTGTGCTCGGGCTCCGTGTAGCGCTCACTCCGTTCGTCGGAATCGGTCATCTGTGTAGAGAACATATGGAGGACACATGACATGTGTGTTCCATAATGACAGCACACATGCACGGTAACAACATGGCAGAGACGTGTATTTACCTTGGTGACAAACAGCACAACACAATCTGGCACAGGAAAGTCAGTAGGCTGGCCACATTTCCTGGTGTCAACCCACCCCCTTTTAATTGTCTGCAGGGGCTCACATGACAGGTCCAGATTGCATTTGGGATGCCCATGGACACTAAGGACAAAAACGCATGCGTTAACGCATGTGTCTGTAATGTCATTGCGTTAACGCATGCGTTTGCCATAGGGCCCCATGTTACAGAAACGCAATGCGTTTTTTTACAGCACCCAAAAATGCTGCATGCAGCGTTTTTTGGACTGGGGGAAAAAAACGCAAATGGGGCTGAAAAACGCATGTACACTCAAATGTACCCTGCGTTAACGCACCTGCGTTTTTTTTAACAGCCCAAAAACGCACAGATGGGCAAAAAAAACGCATGTGTGTGAACATGGCCTATGTTAGTCAGTGGTGTAGCCCACCTGTGAACCAAGCTACACCACCTATTTCATACTAATTTATAACTGCATCTAGCCCAGGTAATAGTTTGGGCCTAGTAGCAGTGTCATTTAGACAGTAGTGTGTAGCCCGCTTGTGAAACACTCTACACCGCCTGTCTAGTTCAGGCTAATTTTTAACTGCAGCTAGCCCAGGTAATAGTTTGGGCCTAGTAGCAGTGTCATTTAGACAGTGGTGTGTAGCCCACTTGTAAAACATACTTCACCACCTGTCTAGTTCAGACAAATTTTTAACTGCACTTAGCCCAGGTAATAATTTGGGCCTAGTAGCAGTGTCAATTAGACAGTGGTGTAGACCACTTGTGAACCAAGCTACACCGCCTGTCTAGTTCAGACTAATTTTTAACTGCACCTAGCCCAGGTAATAGTTTGGGCCTAGTAGAACTGTTTGGCCAGTCAGCTCTGCTCGATTTACATCCAAATTTTTTTTGCCAACAACTGCAGTTACCAATTTGTTCACATACAAAATATGTGGCAAAAGGCTTGCTGCTGGGGGAAAAGGGAATAGGTGTGGTGGAAAGGGAAAAAAAAGTTTGTGTCTGTGGGGTAGGTGGTAAAGCAACAGCAACATCTGCTGAAGAAAGACCATCTTCCAGCCAAAGTAAGATGTCTTCGGCCATGTTCACACTCACCTGCGTTTTTAGCACTCTCTGCGTTTTTCTGAAGTTTTTCAAAAAACGCAGGTGCGTTAACGCAGGGTCCACTTGCAGCGTTTTTTGGGTGCTGGAGAAAAACGCAGGTGTTGTTTCAAAAAACGCATGCGTTTTTGTAACATGGGCCCCTATGGGAAACACATTAGTTAACGCAGGACACATATAGGCACCTGCGTTAACGCATGCGTTTCCCATAGGGTCCCATGTTACAAAAACCCATGCGTTTCTATAACATGGGGCCCTATGGGAAACGCATGCGTTTTTAAATGGCACATTTATACACCCTGCGTTAACGCATGCGTTTTTGCCTGCGTTTTTGGGCAAAAAATGACTAAGTCCAAAAAAGTGTCAAATCCTTTCACACACACAAGGGACACTTTTTGGGACTTTTAGAAAAACGCAGGTGGTTTATTTCTTGCTAAAAAAAAACGCAAATTGAGTGTGAACAATGCCTTCTTCTTGGCATTCTGATATCATCCATTTCATACGGACACGAGTCACACGACAATCGCTACCAATTGTAGATGAGGCACAAAAAGAGCAGGTGCTTGAATGGATTGCAAGCGCTTCATCAAGTGGGCTATCCTCCACCTCAACTTTAATATCACAAATACACCAGTCCTCAGAGGTGTCACCCCAATCGCACTTGCTTCCTCACAGCTCCCAAGTCTCCAGCCACCCATCTGAGTATGGGGTAAGACAGATGGTTGAGTATGCAAAGCTGTTCACTCATACTATAGCCTGGGAATAAGAGGTCTGGTCCAAAGCTTCTGTGAGTCCAGACAATGAAATGATCTGCATTGATGCCCAGCTTTGTGAGTCGGATCCAGGCCCAGATGAAGAAGGTTCTGAGCAAGCATAATGTAGACCCTCATTCCCAAACTGTAAGTCCTGTTGGTGGAGGCAATGAGGAAGATGCTGATGAGACTGAGATACCTGATTGGAACGACAACTTGACTTTTTGGTAAGGGCAGGAAGAGTTTGACTCTGAGGACGATGGGTGTGAGAACACACAGGGTGATGATGAGGTTGGAGATCCCACTTACTGTCAACCCACAGTCAGCCAGTCAATGAGGGGCAGCAGAGGAGGTGGAGGAGGATGCTAGTGATAATGAGGTTAGGTTGCGCCTTACTGGACAGAGGCGGAGTACTGGAAACACTTCAAAAACTGCATTCTCAACCACAACTCTGCTTTTGAGCATAAGTCGTGGTGGCTATTTTTCAGGTTAAATGGGCTCTAAGCTTTGCCTAGCCTGGGCCTTTCTTGAGATCGCAAAGGATGAGCCAACTCAGGATGACACTGGGGTAGAAAAGTCCTTGCAGATCCATGACTTATTCATCTTTATGAACGTTAGTCTGTCTACATTGTCACTGGACACAGCTGTGTGCGCTTATCTGTCAGCACACCACCAGCAGCGCTGTGAAGACATGTTCAGAGAGAACGCTGGCTGCGGGGCACGACAAGATCTCCAAGGCGTAAGTGGCGAGCTTAGGCCATTTTTCCAGATTGGAATCCCAAAATAAGCAAGGGTCCAGTTCCACGGTCATGGCATCGATGTTCACGTGGAGATACTCCTGTACTATCCTCTCTAGGCATTGACTATGTCAGACTTCTTGTCTGATCTGGCCTTGTAAAGGATGGTTTAAAAAAATGGGTGAAACAATTCCACAAAATTGCTGTTACCACTAGATACGGTGTTATTGTTACGTGTTTGAGTGATGACTCGACAGTCCCACGGTTAGCAAGTTAGAACTGTAAGGGTACCTTCACACGCAGCAATCTCGCCTGGCAATCCTAAAGGCGATATGTCACCCCAGAGCAATGTCGTAAAATTGCCTCACAGTTGCAGCGTGTGTTTGGGGAATTTCGCGGCGATAAATCGCCTCTCGGCCATCGCCTGATTCTTGAACAGTGCTCAAAAATCAGCCGCAACCATGAAGCCGATATTTCTGTGTTGTAGTGTGTGATAGGGCGATAGTGATGGAACCAGCACTGCCTAGAATTTCCCTTAGGCATGCCTCAACCGTTCTGTAGTCCACGCCCCATCTGCGATGATTGGTTTTGGCTACTGTGTTCCGATTGGCTGTCAGTTGACAGGGCGCTATATTTGAACAGCTGTCCGTTCAGCAACACACACATCTTCAATGGTGTCATGTATTAGCCAGCCTTCCAGAGCAGGTTGCCCAATCATAACCCTGTTGCACTGTCAATGAGCGCGTATGGGGAACGGTGTAAACCACTGTGGCACGCCTATCTCCTCGCAGCGCTGACCATGTACGACCACATTGCCTTTGGAATTGCAGCGTGTGAATGAGGCAGGATTAGTTCCACTGTAGTTGAGGCGATTTCCGGAGTGACACATCGCCTTACTTTCAGGGTGAGATTGTGGCGTGTAATGCCGTCATCGGCGATCTGAGGAGACCATGAAAAACATGCACACGCACATTAGATCGCCTCATAACGCCAGATACCTTGTGAAGGTACCCTGAGATTCACTATGTGCACCACTGGAGTTTTGTGGAAAAGCAGATCTAAGATTCTGTAACAGCTTCTGATGATACTCCTGCATGCGTAAATCCCTTTCTATGGCAGGAATAGTCGGCATTACTTCGAATCCTGACAATCCGAGAGTCATGTTGCAGGTAGTGCAGCAAGAAGGTACTCATGTGTCTTGCGCATCCAGGAGGCCCAAGTCCTTGTTGTGTTGGTGGTGGCGAGGTAATTATCATGCTTCCTTCCTCTGCCCTCTCCCCCCAACATCGCACAACAGAAATGTGATCAAGGTCTCCCTCATCTGATGAGTCTTCCATGCCCATGGCCAGTTTGTCCTCCATTTGTTCCTCGTCTCCTGCACCTTCCTCAACAGTTTGGCTGCTACCATGCACCCTCATTTATCCCTCTCCCCCACCCTCCCATTCCTGTCGCCTTGGTGCTGCCGACTATCTGGACCTTGGAGATTTATCCCTTCCGTATATGACTCCTCCTGTACTTCCTCCCCCTCCTCTTTTCCCACCACCTGACTCAGAATACTGTTTAAAGTGTGCTGCACCATGTAAATGACCGGAATAGTCATGCTGATAATGGCATCGTCAGCACTAAACATCTTCATCGCCATTTTAAAACTGTGCAGAAGGGTGCATAGGTCCTTCATCTGAGACCACTCCAGCAGCGTAATTTTCCCTACCTCTGGATCTCGCTGTTCTAGGTTATAAGTCATAACGTATTGCACCAGGGCTCGTCGATGCTGCCACAGTTGCTGCAACATGTGCAGAGTTGAATTCCATCGTGTCGGGACATCGCATTTCAGCCGGTGACCCGACAGACAAAACGACTTATGTAGAAATGCAAGTCGTTGAGTTGCGGGATGCGAACGGCGGAAGTGAGCACACAGCGACCGTGCACTCTGCAGAAGCCCATCTAGGCCGTGATAGTGGGCTGAAAATTGCTGGACAACCAGGTTTAAGACTTGAGCCATACAAGGCACATGTGTCACATTGCCCCAGCGAAGGGCCACACCCAGCATTGCAGCATTGTCACAATTGGCCTTCCCTGGCTGCAGGTTCAGTGGAGAAAACCATTGATGAAACTCGGTCTCCACAGTTGACCAGAACTCCTCAGCTGTATGACTCACATTTCCCACACATTTCAATGTAAACACCTCCTGATACCGTTGAGCCCTGTTGCCAGCATAGTAAAGAGGTGTGCAGGATTCCTTCTGCGCAGTTAGAACGCGAGTGGCATTACCAGACTGGCTTTGGGTGCAGGGGAGGACCGAGACAAGTTTGAGGAGGCAGAAGCAGTGGAGGAACTTCTACATACAGAGGATTGATGCACAACTCGTGATGATGGCAAGACTTGGACAGCAGCCACTTCTGCTGTCACCATAGTTACCCAGTACCCAGTCACCAACATGTAACGCCCCTGTCCATGCTTACTCGTCCAAGTCTCTGTGGTGAAATGCACCCTGTCACACACATTTGTCCGGCATGCTGGTGTAGCGCAGGCACAGCTTCTTTGAGAAGTAGTGGCGACTGGGCATCTGGTACTGGGGCACTAGGACAGACATAACGTCTTGAAAATCCTCTGTGTCCACCAGGCAGAAAGGCAGCATTTCAGTAGCCAACAGCTTGCAGATGGTGAAATTCAACCTCTTAGCTTCGTCATAGCTAAGAGGAAATGGTCTTTTACTTGTCCACATCTGAGGGACCGAGGGTTGGCTGCTGTGCTGAGACGGGGTTGAGTAGGGTGTCCCCGGCAAACTGCTGGTCTGTGAGGAAGGTGCAGACGGAGATATTATGTTGCCTTCATCCAAAGGTGGTGCTCTCGATGTCAGACAGCGCTCAACACCAGCAGGTGTTTCCACTTCCAAAAGAAGTTACGATCTGCCAATCACACTGACTGTTGCGGGTACAGAGGTGGAAGGTCTGCGTCCAAAAGCATGTGTGACTGCTGTCCCCACAGTCACAGAGGGTGAAGAGTGAAGAGGCCGTGGATATACTTGATGGGGCAGACAGTGGCTGGCCCGACCCACTAGGATGCATTGTAGCTCCGTGAACTTCCCACTGCGACTTTTGCTTCATATATATGTGACTGTTCATGCATGAAGTACTCAAACTATTGATTTTTTGGCCTCTACTTAGATTTTGGTGACAAATCTTACAGATAACATGGGGAGACTAAAGGCTTGTGGATTTTTGAATGTGCTGCATGAAAGTAAGCATTTTAAGTATGCAACTGTGGGGCAATTGATGCCATTTAAGTGGTGTCTGTGTCCAAATATCTGGAAAAAATAGAGACTCTTGTCGGAGTCCCCTTGCTGTGTTTTACATGATTTTAGAAGGGCATGGCATGCCTATATCTGTGTCTCCTCCTTCTTTTACTTGTCCAGCTCTTTTCGCATTTTTGTATGTACTTGCCACTTTTCCATGTGTTTCTTGTGTCTTCTGAGTAGTTTGTCACCTTTTGGACACCTTAGAAGGTATTTTGTATGTGTTTTCTATGTGTTTGTACGTGTTTGTGTTTGCCGGCCATTGTTTTCAATGGTATTCGACGGTGTTCGACGGTATTCGACGAACATTCGACTAATATTCGATGAATAAACCCCTAATTTGACGAATCAAATAGAATTACAACACTAAGGTGGTGGCTCATCTCTAGTCATCAGTTCTTTTGGAAGTGGAAACACCTGCTGGTGTTGAGAGCTGTCAGGCATCGAGAGCACCACCTTTGGATGAAAGCAACTTAATATCTCCGCCTGCACCTTCCTCACAGACCAGCAGTTTCCAAGGACACCCTACTCAACCCCGTCTCAGAACAGCAGCCAACCCTCGATCCCTCAGATGTGGACAAGTAAAACACCATTTCCTCTTAGCCATGACGAAGCTAAGAGGTTGAATTTCACCATCTGCAAGCTGTTGGCTACAGAAATGCTGCCTTTCCACCTGGTGGACACAGAGGATTTTCGAGACCTTATGCCCGTCACAGTGCCCCAGTACCAGATGCCCAGTCGTCACTACTTCTCAAAGAAAGCTGTGCCTGCGCTACACCAGCATGTCGTAGACAACATCACCGCTTCCTTAAGAAACTCTGTGTGTGAAAGGATGCATTTCACCACAGACACTTGGACGAGTTTGTTTTCTCTGGCCATGTTCACAAACAAGTTGTGTTTTTTCTTAGCACTCCAAAAACCACATGCGTTTTTTTTAGAGTGCCAAAAAGTGTCCCTCATGTGTCTGAAAGGATTAGAATACTTTTTGGACTTAGTTATTTTTTCATCAAAAACGCAGGCAAAAACGCTAGCGTTAACGCAGGGTGCCTAAATGTGCCATTTAAAAACGCATTTGTTTCCCATAGGGCCCCATGTTATAGAAATGCATGCGTTTTTTTAACATGGGGCCCTATGGGAAACGCATGCGTTAACGCAGGTGCCTATATGTGCCCTGCGTTAACGCATGCATTTCCCATAGGGCCCCATGTTAAAAAAACACATGCGTTTTTTGGGAGCAACCCCTGCTTTTTTTTCCAGCACCCAAAAAACGCAAGTGGAGCTGAAAAACGCAAGTACACTCAAGTGCACCCTGCGTTAACGCACCTGCATTTTTTTTAGCAGCCCAAAAAACGCAGAGATGCTCAAAAAAGCTGATATGTGTGAACAAGGCCTCTGACTTTTTGGGAAATTGCTCGGTTGTGCTCAACCTGAACCGAATAGGCCACGTTTGTGCCAAATTTGAAATTGGCGAACAAGTTTGAGCAAAGTTCGCTCATCACTAGACATAACCTTTCTAGATATTTGATTATGTGTTATTAGCTATGTATAGGGGTGTTATTGTAATCCTGCCTTTGGCATTGTTCACACACAATTTGCGTTTTTTTTAGCACTCCTAAAACCACATGCGTTTTTTTAGGAGTGCTAAAAAATGTCTCTTGTGTGTCTGAAAGGAAATATAGCCTTTTTGGACTTTCCTCAAAAACGCAGGCAAAAACGCAAGCGTTAACTCAGGGTGCCTTTATGTGCCTTTTAAAAATGCATGCGTTTCCCATAGGGCCCCATGTTAAAAAAAAACATGCGTTTTGGGAAACCACCCCTGCGTCCTGGAGGAAAAAACGCAAATGGAGCTGAAAAACGCATGTACACTCAAATGTACCCTGCGTTAACGCACCTGCGTTTTTTTTAACACACCAAAAAACGCAGAGATGGTCAAAAAAACGCAGGTGTGTGAACAAGGCCTTTGAAACGAAGCTTTCCTAATAATACTCTTCCTGAGAGGACAGGATGTATGATTCTAAATACATCAGAGTAGCCAGTGTGAAAATTGGAAAAATACTATTACTTTATTCTTTTTTAATGAATATGATATGTAAAAAAATTGCTATTTTTTAAATACATAAGAACCTGCTTTAAAGCAATAGATCTTTTTTGGATGGTAACTTCTCTACAATGAAATCAAAACATTTAATTTGTAGACATCCTTTCAATCACTGCTTCCTTGTGATCTATAGCTAGTGCTACTTTTTATGATCATTTATCTATCTAGCTTTTGATTGCAGACAACATTCCAGTTTACACAAAATTATCCATATAATGTACTTCACAATATATTACTGATGTACTGATATTTCTGCATTACTGTAAAAGATAATCTTTTATTGATAGCTAGAAAAGTCTTTTTGAATTATATTTTTTCTATCAGTAGAAGGTCATGCATACCTTCTATGTCTTACCTATTCACCAGTTCATCATTATGCATTTTCTAAACTAATTGAATATGGTGTAATTATACCACCTCATGAGATTACTTTGAATATACTTACTTGTGACAATATTCTATGACTTAAAGCTCAGAAGACATCTTGTAATTTTGCTTCGCAAGAGCATTCACAATGCACAAAGAGCATTTTAAATCAGAAGTTCAAATAAAGCTGCTTCTTCAAAACATAACGACTCTGGTTAAAAAAAAAGCAGACATATTTCATGATAGTGAAGTTTAACATAAGGTTTAACCTTTATTTTAAGTCTTAAATCATCAGAATAATTTTACTAATATTAAACTACAACACTATCTTGTGGTGACTAGTTATGGCCATGTTCACACACAATTTGCGTTTTTTTTAGCACTCCTAAAAGCACTTGCGTTTTTTTAAGAGTGCCAAAAAATGTACCTTGTGTGTGTGAAAGCTTTCAAAACAGTTTGGCACTTAGTCATTTTTTCATAAAACACCCAAATAACAAAAAACGCATGGCATAAAAATTTGTGTTTTTGTTGAAGGAATTTTTTTTTTTCGTTTTCCTGCCGACCAGGAGGGGGGGGTGCTATCATAAAAAATTTTTTTGGTATTTTCTTTATTATATAGGGGGGGGTGCTATTGAAAAAAAAAATTTTTCCTTTTTCATGACACCTTTACAAAAACGCTACCGTTAACGCAGGTGTCTGCATGTGCCCTGCGTTTCCGTCTCCGTTTCCGTCTGCGTTTCCCCGCGTTTCCCATAGGGGCCCATGTTAAAAAAACGCATGCGTTTTTGGGGAAACACACCTGCGTTTTTTTCTAGGACCCAAAAACGTGGAACATTTCAGCACCACCTCCATGGACAGCGGCCGCGGTTTTAGTACCCTATTATTCTAAGTACCTGGGACAGCTCAACATTGATGAGCTGTCCCAGGAGGAGCATATACGGTAATAGCGTATCTACCTCGCTCTGACAGCCAGGACTCGCCGGCTGTCAGAGCACATGAATGAAAGCCGACAAATGCCGGCTAGTCAGTAATATAGCAAGTTAATCCCTGAACCACCAATGATTATAAGCACCAAGTCTCTAGGGAGGGGGCAATCCCTGGAGACATGGTGACAAGGTAATTGCCCCATATTAACCCTTTATGCCAGGGACACATTGCCGCATATGCAGCATCTGTGCTCATATGCCGCACAGATGCTGCATATGCACTTTAAGCCCCTAAATTATAAAGAGGTGCCCAGCAGCTGGGTGCTCAGTAATCATCTGGCACCGCTGACACAGCGGTGCAAGATGATTACTTACTGTACAGGCAAAGCGGGACATTTAAACTCTGTGGCTTTGATAGCCGCAGAGCTTTAATTTCCCGACAAATGCTGCCCTCGGTCCTTCAGGACCATGGACAGCATCACAAACACGCACCACACACGCACTCACACCTCACAATCACAGCACACTAACATACATACAGCCAGCCACACTCCCCATACGCACCATACTCGCACCATACACACCCACAAACACGCACAGCACTCGCATCACTGTCAATGCATCAAAAACGCGGCGTTTTTGATGCATGATAGTGTGCCTCCACCCTTAAAGGGATCCTGTCACCCCCAAAACGCCTATTAAGCTATCCAAACATGTCCCTGCAGCATATTATCAATAATCCCACTCTCCTTTTTGCTCAGAAAAGCTCCCAGTAAACTGTAGAAAAACGTTATATTACTTACTCATTAAGGATGTTAATGAGCTGTTTGCTATATGCATTAGTCACCCAGGCGGGCCATCTTTGTCCTAATAGCACGCCTCAATAGGTGTGATCTGCAATGAATATTGTAATAAGTGCCTCCCTCCTCTCCTTGGCGCTGTAAAGGCTGTAATGAGGCTCTAATGACGCGAATCATGTCATTTACGGCAGGGGGTGATGTCAGTACACCCACTCCGCATGCTCAATGCGGTGCTTGAAGCCCGCAGAGCGGCGCGGGTGTACTGACATCACCCGCTGCTGGAAATTACGTGATTTGCGTCATTAGAGCACCATTACAGCCTTTACAGCGCCGAGGAGAGGAGGGAGGCGCTGATTGCAATATTCATTGCAGATCACACCTATTGAGGCGTGCTATTAGGACAAAGATGGCCCGCCTGGGTGACTAATGCATATAGCAAACCGCTCATTAACATCCATAATGAGTAAGTAATATAACGTTTTTCTACAGTTTTACTGGGAGCTTTTCTGAGCAAAAAGGAGAGTGGGATTACTGATAATATGCTGCAGGGACATGTTTGGATAGCTTAATAGGCGTTTTGGGGGTGACAGGATCCCTTTAAAATCATCAGTCACCTAGCCTTTCAACCAGTGGCCCCAGGGTAGAACAAGTTGTCATGATGTCCCGTTCTGAAGAAGAACACCAGAGCAGTGAGCCTAATACAGCTAAGGAATTAAAGTGATACATAAAACAATTTTTTTTATAAGCACTCCATTTTGATCAACTTGGAAACGTCCTGCAATATACCTTTAACGTTTTCATCACAGAACCTCATATTACAGTTTAATCAATTCACAACCAATGTTGTTGTATATACTGTAGGCACATCCTTGGGCACCTCCCTCCCTTTGATATGAGCTAATGCGCTGAGCTCGCATCATTCCCTGCGCACGTCAGCTGATATGATCAGCCAATATGTGCAGCTAACAGATCTGGGCAGGCCACTGTTAACCCCTTAGATTGCGCTGTCAAACAATAACAGCACAATCTAAAGTTCCGCATGGCGGATTGCGCTATTCCCTTTCAGCAACCCCATGATGAAATCGTCAATGTGTTGCCATGACAGTAATTGGTTTGATGAAGAACACTGCCAAATATCATGACTCACTTCCTGTGCATGCCAGCTAAGCGCCTCCATGCACAGGAGCCGATCATTTCTAAAGTTCAGAATTGTGGTTCATCACGGCTCTGTACTGCAGAAGTGATCAGACACTGCAGTATTGAGGCACCCTAAGGGGCCAAGTAAAATAAAGACAAAGTGAAAAGAAGTTTTTTAAAAAAATCAATAAAAGTTCAATTAACCATCCTTTTGCCCCATTGAAAATAAAACTATTGAAAAAAATTAGCATATTTGGTATCACTGCATTCAGAAATGCCCATGCTATTCAATTATAAAATCAATTAATCTAATGGGTAACCTGTTTAATAGAATAAAAGCAAAGTGCCAAGATTAAGTTTTTGTGGTTACCGCAACATTAAATTAAATGCAATAATAGGCGATGAAAACATTATATCTACCCATAAATGGTATAACCAGAAATGTCAGCTCAAGATACAAAAAATAAGATATCACACAGCACTAGATCTTGAAAAATGACAACAATATGGCTCTTGGAAAATGGAGCCAAAAGAGCAATACTTTTTTGCAAAATTTCTAAAAATGTTTTTACCACTCAGATGAAATTAAAATTACAGATGTAACATAGTGACATAGTATTTAAGGTTGAAGGAAGACCTTAAGGGTAAGTTCACACTTACCCGGCGTGTTTGTCGGCGGCAGCTGGCGGGACCCGCCAGGAAGCTCCGGCGCCGTCCACCGGCTTCCTGGCGGGTATGTGCGGGCGGTATCCGGCAGCTGCCTAGCGGGTTCTCGGCGGCGATTCAGCAGCGGCTGGAAGCAGCACATGATTCTGCTTGCAGCCGCTGCAGAACCGCCGGTTTTTAGAACATGGTCATTCTTTGCTAACCCGCTGGGAAACCTGCGGGTTAGCAACGGATGACGCTGGGTAACCGCCGGTGTGTGCACAGCCTTGGGCTGTTTACATTAGTTTTAATGTTAATCCAAACGCCGGTTTGGATTAACATAAATTAACATAAAACTAATGTAAACAAAACGGCGGTTTACACAGGTAAACCGCCGAAAACCCGGCCAGTGTGCACTTACCCTAAGTCATCTAGTTCAACCCATAGCCTAACATGTTGATCCAGAGGAAGGTTAAAAAAACCATGTGGCAACACTAAGCTTCACATTGGGGAAAAAAATCCCTTCCTGACTCCACATACGGCAATGAGACTAATTCCCTGGATCAACGCCCTATCACAGAATCTAGTATATATAACTAGTAATATTATATTTTTCAAGAAAGGCATCCAGGCCCTTCTTAAATGTTAGTTGTGAGTCACTCATTACAACATCATGTGGCAAACAGTTCCATAGTCTCACTGCTCTTACAGTAAAGAATCCACGTCTGTGATTATGATTAAACCTTCCTTCCTCCAGACGTAGAGGATGCCCCCTCGTCCCCGTCTCAGGCCTAAGAGTAAAAAGATCATTAAAAAGGTCTCTGTACTGTCCCCTCATATATTTATACATTATTATAAAATCACCCCTAAGCCATCACTTTTCCAATCTTAATAACCCCAAGTTTAATAACCTGTCTTGGTATTGCATACCTCTCAATCCTCTAATAACCTTGGATGCTCTTCTCTGCACCCGCTCTAGTTCAGCCAAATTTTTTGTTATACACCGGAGTCCAGAATTGTACACAGTATTCTAAGTGTGGTCGCACTAGTGACTTGTATAGAGGTAGAATTATGTTCTCCTCATGAGCATCTATGCCTCTTTCAATACATTCCATTATTTTATTTGCCTTTGCAGCAGCTGCCTGACACTGAGCAATAAATGTGAGTTTGTCATCTACCCATATCCAGGTCTTTTTCAGTGGTAGTTTTGGCCAGTGTTTTACAATTAAACACATAAATATACATTTTATTTCCTCTGCCCAAGTGCATGACCTTACATTTATCCCCATTAAAGCTCATTTGTAGGGATGAGCGAGTACCTTAATATTCGTGCTCGCTATACGCTCAACAAGTATGTACCAGTACTCGCTACTCATTGCGAGTATAGCGAGTACGAATGCCTAAAAGTGATTAAATATTGTTAAAAAATAATAAACTGGAGGCGTGGCCTAACGATGGAGCTGGACGGTCGAATCTGCTGAGTGCTCCGTCGGTTCCCGGGCTTTCCACCTAATTCCCGACACAATAACACCAGAGCGGTAACCTCCTCTGACCCTGCTCCTACCCACCCTCCCTCTGCCTGTCTCTCCGGGCCGTGAATCTTGCTCCTGGGTCCGGAGCCCGCGCCTTCCTAGATGCCTCGCACTCCCCAAGATGGCCGCGGCTCTGTGAAGAAGGCGGCGGGAAAGTGGTGATTCTGCCGTCTCTTTGCCGGACGGAGGCAGACGACCGGCAAGTGGACCCTATGAGGACGTCTCTAGAGACCTGCTTCAGCTCATAATCGTTGGGTCACATTAACACAGGAAGACCCATGGAGAGACTGCACTGAGGAGGAGCGGGACATTCGGAACTTTCACAGCTAAGTACCTAGCACTTTTCTGAACTACACTCCCTCTTCCTCCATGCTGTCTGACTCATTCTAGGGAAGTGCACATCTAGCCTCTGCACAATTATAGCAACTACTACTCCCCTCAGTGCACAGCATTTTTGAGCACGTGTTATTGCTCCCCGCTCATTATCCAAGGAATTAACCCTCTGTATTGACACCTCTTCCTTGCTGTTAAACATGAGGTCCAGAAGTAGGAGGGCATCCCCAGCACCACCGGGCCCACCAGCTGCACAGGGAGATAGAGGCATCCAAAGATTTTTAAAAGGAAAGCACGGGGACTCCGGCGACTTTACCATCATCTCACCACCCCCCAGCCCACTCCCAAGAAGAACCTAACTCTGGCATGCTGGATGTAGCAGCGAGAGACGGAGCACAGGCACTCTCAACCCCTCAACATTCAGGCTCATCACCATACCCCACACAATCAGACACAATGCTGTGTGAACTGAGAGATTTACAAAACAGAATGGCAGCAATCCCCACCAAAAGAAGATATGGAGGGCTACATCTCCCGTTTGGAATCCCTGTGTAGAGCTGAAATCCAGGGCCTCCAGACTTCAGTGTCTCAGATAGCAGAAAGGGTAAATAACATAGAGGCTTCTGTATCCTCACAATCTAGCCGCCTCTCAGACTAGCAGAGATTATTGGATCTACATACCGAACAACTCGCATTCATTTTTAACCACCTAGAGGATTCCGAGAACCGTGACCGGCGCAACAACATTCGGGTGCGGGGTCTCCCTGAGGCCACGGGTCCGCTTGAGCTCAGCCCCACTCTACAGGGCATTTTCAATACCATTTTTGAAAGATCTGCAGACTCTACCATCGCCTTTGACAGGGTTCATAGGGCCCTACACCCACGTTCGGCTGACCCTAATAACCCAAGGGATGTCATCTGCCGCCTCCACATGTATAGCCTCAAAGACGAAATAATGAGATGTGCAAGGACCAAAGGCCCCATAGACTTTGACGGAGCAGAAATCCATCTACTGGCAGATTTATCTAGAGTCACCCTGGCTAAACGAAGAGCCCTGAGACCGGTCCTTGATGCCCTCCGTGATAAAGGTCTAACATACTCATGGGGATACCCCTTCAGCTTCAAGTCATGCAGCAGAGCGGAATGGTGGTCCTCAGGGAGCCCCGGGATCTACCATCATTTACGGAGACTTTGGATCTACCCGACACCGTCATCCTAGACTGGCCATCTAACCCGCTGGCGAATTGCCGAGGCAGAGATGAGAGAGGACGGCGACCATTACCCCTCAAACCAAACCGTCGAGATTCCCTCCGTCCTTATCCAGCTGAGTCTTGAACAGTACCTTGAGGTTTTGCTGCCAAATGCCTCCCGCTCCCTCCCTCTCCCCCCATCTTCTTTCTTTCCCCCCCACTCTTCCCTTTCCCCCCATCCTCTCTTACCTACCCCCCACTATCTATTTTTTGCCAACAGGACCCTTATATTCAGATATGAAGACATAAGTTTTGAATGATGTCTCACTTTGTTTTTCAGTTTTCCCACAGGTCCTACCGTCGGATAACCCTTCCTCCCTTTCTAATCGCTCATCCCTTTCCCCCCTTCCACCCCCGCCTATCCCCCAACCCTCCCCTCCTTACCTCTCCTAATCTCCTGAGATATCCTATTTCCAGGCGACGGGCATACCCTGGAATATGTGCTTTAGCTTAAATCAGTTTCCTACCCTGACTGATTTGATATGAGTACCTGTTGTTATATCTAATTCTGTGACATGCAGTGGTTGTACGAAAACTGTGCTTTAATGTTTATATGTTATCACTCCTCGCATTACTCCCTGAGAACAAGTATGTACTTCTGGTACTACATAAGCAAGGCTTTGCTTATTATTCAGTTTACTCTACCTTGTTGCACTCTCTCCAACACTATCGATTTGAGGTTGTTTGCTCTGTTAAATACTATTTGTTATGTTTATAATATTATAATGTGTCGGGATTGGGTTGACCCCGGGATACCGGTTATCCCGTGATCGTTCGGTCAACTCTCCCAGTAGGACACCTGCACTGCAGGTCGACTCGATAGCCCTGATTAACGGACTGTCAGAGTCTTACTTGTCCTCGACCTAGGATCGAGGACCTAGCCCTCCTATTAGAGGGCTTTTTCTTTTTTTTACTTCTCTCTCTCTTTTTCTTTTTCCTTTTCTTCTCTCTACTTCTACCTACTCATTTGCTCTTCCACCCCTGACCCTCTCCAACACCCCCTGCTTTCCCGTCCCCCATCAACAACCACCTGTGATCCCTCCTCTCCAGTGTGACCCGCGAACCCTTCAGGGGCCCCCACGCTCTCTCTGTGACTGAGGGACATGCCTCCCTCTAAAATAGCTTTGCTAAACGTTAGGGGATTTAATGTCCCACAAAAGAGGACGCAGCTCCTCCACAGGTTCCATAAGATGGGGGTACACCTCCTGTTACTACAAGAGACCCACTTCAAAACTGGGAGCTTTCCGGATGTGAGGAGTCGATACTATACCTCGTGGTACCACTCCCCAAACCCTGAAGCACGCTCTAAGGGTGTAAGTATAGCCATCCACAAATCCCTAGTACATACGGTCCTAGGTGAAGAGACGGACACCAAGGGTAGATTCCAAACGCTGACTCTTAAGATTTTTGACCACATTTACACCATTGCAAACTTGTACTTGCCCAACGGAGGACAGGCCGAGACTTGTGCAAAATATCTGAAGAAGGTAGAGAAAATTGCCCAGGGCTCCATAATTGCCGGCGGAGACCTTAATTTAACTATGGATAAAAATCTAGACTCCTCTTCTGGCAAATCTGTAATCTCTACCACACAAATTCGTGCAATTCAGGGTGTTATGCACAGTCTTAAACTGGTCGACTGTTGGAGATTACTACATCCAGGTGAAAAAGACTACACATATTACTCTCCCATCCACTCGACATACAGTCGGATAGACTACCTGCTCGTGAGCCACAGACTAGTATCTTTTGATCCATCTGCTTCAATTGGACCGATGGTGTGGTCTGACCACGCTCCAATTTTCTTAACGCTCAATCCACCTGATTTTCCTTCTCGCCCAGGCAGTGGACTTTGAACCCTGACCTCCTCACGGACGAAGAGACCTCCAAATCAATCACTTCCACGATCTCTGAGTTTTTAAACAACCACGTAGGGGACTCTACGCCTCTCCCCTTCCAATGGGAAGCACTTAAATGTGTATTAAGAGGGGTTCTGATCCGGGAGGGTTCTAGATTGAAAAAGCTCAAAACAAGCAATATCGAGAATTTAATCTCTCAAATTCACCATTTGGAACAGACCCACAAGGTCTCCCCCACACAAGACACACTTCTCCAATTAAACAAAATCAAAGGGGACCTTCGGAGCTGCTTAGACCGAGCTTACCTGAGGTACAGGGAGCGGGCGCACCATTATTTTTATGAGTTTGCAGACAAATGTGGCGGTCCATTAGCCAGATACTTAAGACCCAAAACGACAAGCTCTTTCATCCCATCAATACGATCTCAAAATAACAAAATATGTCGTCCCAACAAGATTGCTGACACATTCCGGCAGTATTACCACGACCTCTACAATATCCATGATACGAAAGCACCTGCTTCTGTGGAAGAACCAGGTGTTTCGCTGGAAGACTACGTGGCTGACAGTCCCCTGCCGAGGCTGCAGGGGAGATAGCCGGGGAACTAGACACACCTTTCACCGAAACGGAGATTTCCCACATAATCGAATCTACCCCATCAAACCGCAGCCCAGGCCCGGATGGCTTTACGGTCAAATTCTACCGAAAATTCATGGCTCCTCTAATACCCTTCTTGACCAAGGTTTTTAATGCAATCTCACTTGCCAGTCCGTTCCCTAGACAAGCTTTAGAGGCCACAATCACTATTATTCCAAAATCTGGCATAAATCCGGAGGCATGTGCTAGCTACCGACTATTTCACTTATCAACGTAGATGTGAAATTTTTTGCCAAGGCGTTAGCTAATAGAATCGGCCCGTTTCTGCCTCGACTGATAGATGACGATCAGGTGGGATTCGTCCCGGGTAGAGAAGCTAGAGACAACACCATCAAGTCCTTGCTTTTGATCTCCCATGTCAAGAACTCTAAGCAACCTTCATGCATTCTATCAGTCGACGCAGAAAAAGCTTTCGATAGAGTGGATTGGAAGTTTCTTGAGAAGACTCTGGAGGGTGTCGGATTGGGACCTACATTCCATGGAGCACCTGGCAAACGCACTACGTCGTAACCCGAATATACATGGAATAGAGGTACAAGGTCGCACATATAAGCTTGCTTTGTACGCGGATGACCTCTTGATGTACGTTACGGATCCTGAGACATCGATCCCTAATGTACTTAAGGAGTTCGAGGTGTACGGCAGGCTTAGCAATTTTCGAGTCAATCTTACAAAATCTGAGCTTCTGAATGTCAACTTGTCGCAGACCAAAGTTCAACATTTAAAGGATAATTTTCCTTTCAGATGGTGCGCCCCCTCTCTGTCATATCTGGGTATACATCTCACGGGAGATACTTCCCTCTTGTTTGATTTGAATTACCGACCTCTACTGCTCAAGGTCATCTCCGATCTGGACTCCTTCGAATGTCGCTCTCTATCGTGGTTCGGGCGTATTAACGTCCTGAAAATGGACGTTCTTCCCAAACTCCTATACCTATTTCAGGCGTTACCAATAGCTCTTCCCCAATCCTTTTTTCTGCAGATACGACGGACATGTACAAAATTCATTTGGAAGCATTGTAAACCGAGACTATCGTACAGAATCCTGACCAGACCCAAGAGGGATGGGGGGCGCGGGACTCCCCGACTTCCGCCTCTATCACGCTGCGGCTCTCCTCACGAGATTGTCGGATTGGTTTCACGAGCAAGAGACTAAGCAGTGGGTTCGATTGGAGGGTGACATAGTGGAGTGGTCCCTCACTTCATTGCCATGGATAAAACATTCTGCCCGCCCCCAGTCCCTCTCAATCTCCCATGTCACCCGGGATTTGCTGGGAACCTGGGACACGCTTAACCGACAGTTCTCTATTTCACCTTTATGGGGACCCATGACGTCAATATTCGACAACCCAGACTTTCCACCAGGGGTTCAGGTGCCCCAATTTTTTGTCTGGAATGCATCAGATAGACCTCGCCTTTCTCAGACCTTATTGGGTACTGGAGCTATGCCCCCTCTAACTTCCTTTGTCTCACCAGACTCCAACAGGCCTGTACATTGGTTCGAGTACTTTCAGATCAGGTCCTTTGTCTCTGCCCTTGGGGGTCTATCCGCTCTTGTAGATACTTGCTCCCCCTACGAATCTTTGCTTTTGTCAGACTCTGCTCCCCCTCATATGATCTCCAAGGTTTATGCATGTCTTACGACTGCCGAGACAAGGAGATCAATGTGGTACATCTTGGAATGGGAGCGGGAGCTAGGGGATGAGGCGGAGGACCTGGACTGGATGAAATCTTTTTTCTGTACGCATAAAATTTCCATGGCTTGCAAAGCTCAGGAGACGAACGTTAAACTGTTAACTAGATGGTACAGGTGCCCCCGGGAGATTAAGAAAGTGTTTCCTGACAGGTCTGATCTATGCTGGAGATGTGGGGTTGAGGTGGGGTCGATTCTTCACATTTGGTGGTACTGCCCATCTATTCTGGCTCTGTGGCAAAAGGTTTTCGATCTATATAACCTCATCACGGGAGAAGACGTGCCATGCCTCCCACAGATAGGGTTATTGTCTATGATCCCGGGCTCTTTCAAAAAACTCATATCAGGCCTACTGCGGCACTGTCTCACGGCCACTAGATCTATCATACCAAGGAAGTGGCGTACACCTCTTTGCCCTTCCATCTTGAATTGGGTTGAAGAGATGGACTACATATGCAGAATGGAGAAACTATCTGCCCACTCTCATCCCCAGGTCGACAGATACTTCCAGACATGGCAAGTCTGGCTATTATTCCGAGAGTCCCCTGGGTTTGCGGAGATCCCGGAGTAGACGGGACCCGGGAGCTTTTCCTCAATACCTACCCTGCTGTTTTCCCCTTCCTCCTTACACCTTTTTCTAACCTGTTCTTATCTTACCCCGCTTTCACTATACCTAACAAAATCTGATTATGTAATTGTGTTGCCTTCAATCTTATATGGCTACATTACTTATATAACTGCTTTGTGTGTTTTAATACTTATCGCTTTGCCAAGTTATACAAGAGGCGAGCTTTATTTTTGATATATCTCTTACATGAGAGCATTCCTTTTTATTTCTTATGACTCGAGAACTTGGAGATTGTTACTATATGTTATATAAACTTATTCTTATTACGTAGTAATGTATACTACTATGGAGATATGCTAATTTTTTGTGTCTGAAGTTAATAAAGATTTTTGAAAAAAAAAAAAAAATAATAAACTTACATACTCACCTGTCTGACGCCTGCACAGGGACCGGCAGAGAAGACATCCAATCACTGGACAAGGACCTGTCACTACCAGCCAATCAGATGGCCGGCAGCGATCTGGCCAATCAGATGGCGCCACGTCACAACTACATCATCACTAGCGGCCACCTGATTGGCCAGTTTGCAAGGTCCTGATAGTACATCTAGGACCTTGCAAATTGGCCAATCAGGTGGCCGCTAGCGATCACGTGGTTGTGATGTGGCGCCATTTGATAGGCCAGATCGCTACCGGCCATCTGATTGGCTGGTAGTGACAGGTCCTTTTCCAGCGATCGGATGTCTTCTCTGCCAGTCCCGGTGCAGGCGTCGGAAGGTAAGTATGTAAGTTTATTATTTTTTAACAACTTTTAATTACTTTTAGGCTACTTTCGCAGTGTATCTATAGATACACTGCGAAAGTATTAGGAATACTCGCTACTCCCGAATACACATAAGTACTCAGAGAGTAGCGAGTAGCCTGAATACCGCTACTATTCGTCGAATACCGAATAGTAGCGAGTATACTCGCTCATCCCTACTCATTTGCCATTTATCAGCTCAAGCTTCTAGTTTACATAAATCCTCCTGTAATATAAAATTGTCCTCCTCTATATTGATCACCCTGCAGAGTTTAGTGTCATCTGCAAATATTGAGATTCTACTCTGTATGCCCCCTACAAGGTCATTGATAAATATGTTCAAAAGAAGTGGGCCCAATACTGACCCCTGTGGTACCCCACTGTTAACTGTGACCCATTCTGAGTGTGTTCCATTAATAACCACCCTTTGTTTCCTATCACTGAGCCAGTTCTTAACCTACTTACAAATATTTTCCCCTATCCCCATTGCTGTCATTTTATGTATCAACCTTTTGTGTGGCACCTTATCAAAAGATTTTGAAAAGTCCATATACACCACGTCCACTGCATTTCTTTGGTCCAGTCCAGAACTTACCCCTTCATAGAAGTTTATCAGTTTAGATTTACAGGAATGGTCCCTTGTAAACCCATGTTGATATTGGGTCATGAGGCTATTTTTCTTCAGATACTCCAGTATAACATCTCTTAGAAAACCCTCTAGGATTTTACCCACAGTAGAGGTTAAGCTTACTGGCCTATAATTTCCAAGTTCAGTTTTTGCCCCCTTTTTGAATATTGACACCACATTTGCTATACGCCAGTCCTGTGGTACAGACCTTGTTATTATGAAATCTTTAAAGATTAAAAATAATGGTTTATCTATGTCGGTACATAATTCCTGCAGTACTCTGTACTGGGTGTATCCCATCCGGGCCTGGGGATTTGTCAACTTTAGTGATTTTTAGACGGTGCCGTACTCCCTGGTGGTTAAGCAGCTTACATTTAAGGGAGAGTTTTCGTTATCACTGATTATATTGTCTGTCATGGTATATTCTTGTGTAAATACTGTTGCAAAAAAGTAATTCAGCATATTGGCTTTTTCCTCATCCTCATCCACCATTTCACCCAGACTATTTTTAAAGGGGCCAACACAATTATTTTTTAGTTTCTTGCTATTTATTTAGTTAAAGAATATTTTGGGATTTTTTTTACTTTCTCTGGCAATGAGTCTCTCTGTCTCAATCTTTGCTGCCTTGACTTGCTTTTTACAGATGCTATTTAATTTTCTGTATTTGTTTAATGCCTCATCTCTACCTACTTGCTTTAATTCCTTAAATGCTTTCTTTTTGTTTGGAGGGAAGTGGCTTACAATCTCCTCACCTACTTCGCTGTCTCCATAAGGTTGATAGCAAGTTCCCAGACCTTGTCTTAGCCCACTCACTCATGCCAGATCAGAATATCCCAAACACTACACTGATGAGGGGCAGGTACCCCGAAACGCAGCGTCTGTAGTTTGGGGTTCTGATCTGGCACAAATCCCTTAGTTATATTAAAAGCTTGTAGGAAAGCGATTATGACTTTGAGGAAGCTGCTTAAATGTGGCACGGGAGTTTCTCAACTTCCTTAGTGAAGTGCAAATTTGCATATATGCATATATCTGAGAGGAGGGATGTGGCTTACAATCTCCTCACCTACTTCGCTGTCTCCATAAGGTTGATAGCAAGTTCCCAGACCTTCTTTTTGTCATGTATTGCACCCCTTACAGCCTTATTTAGCCATAGTGGTTTACTTCTATTTCTAGTATGTTTTTTCCCATAAGGTATATATTGTGCACAGGCCCTATTCATGATGCTAATAAACGTCTCCCATTTGCTTTGTGTAATTTTATGTCCCAGGAGATCATCTCAGTTTATTGCACTAAGATCATCTCTCAACCATTGGACATTTGCCTTCCTGAAGTTTAGTGTCCTTGTAGCCCCTCTGCTACACATCTTATTAAAGGATACTTGAAAACTTATTATTTTGTGATCACTATTACCCAAGTGATCTCCAACCCGAATATTTGATATGCGGTCCGGTCTGTTGGTTAATAATAGGTCTAACAGTGCCCCCCTTGTTGTTGGGTCCTGAACCAGTTGTGAAAGGTAATTGTCAAAAACCTATTACCTTTGCTGGAACTGCAGGTTTCTGCTCCCCAGTGAATTTCAGGGTAGTTGAAGTCCCCCATAATAATGACCTCTGCCTGAGTCGATGCCTCATCTATTTGCTTTATGAGGATATTCTCCTCCACTTCCATTATTGTTGGAGACTTATAGCAATTTTTTCCCCCTCCCCTTATCTCCACCCACAGGGACTCTACATTTTCATTAGATTCACCTATATTATCACGC
Organism: Allobates femoralis; assembly: GCA_033576535.1. NCBI lineage: Eukaryota > Metazoa > Chordata > Amphibia > Anura > Aromobatidae > Allobates > Allobates femoralis. Next base: position 200,795,034 of record JARQOC010000002.1, read on the forward strand.
AGGATGGGTTTTAAGGATGATTTTACATATAAACACACACCTCCCCCTCGCTTATTTGTACGGTTATTTCTGAACAGACTATAGCCCTGTAAATTAACAGCCCAGTCATGGCTCTCATCCATCCATGTCGCTGATATCTCCACCATGTCATAATTATTTTCCAACAAAATTTATTCTAATTCCTCCATTTTGTTGGTGAGGTTTCTGGCATTAGTATACATGGACTTTATGTATCTCTCTTTACCTCTACTTCTTCCTACTAAATTGACTGTTCTAACCCCACCCCCCATGCCACCCCCAATTTCATTACTTGTGCCCAGGTTACTATTTACACTGTCTTCCCATCCTGTACAATTAATACCCTCCCCCCCAATCCCTAGTTTAAACACTCCTCCAACCTTCTAGCCATTTTCTCCCCCAGCACAGCTGCACCCTCCCCATTGAGGTGCAGCCCATCCCTAGCATAGAATCTGTACTCAACAGAGAAGTCGGACCAGTTCTCTAGGAACCCAAACCCATCCTTCCTACACCAATTCCTGAGCCACTTATTTATCTCCCTAATCCCCCATTGCCTCTCTGGTGTGGCACATGGTACAGGCAGTATTTCAGAGAATACTACCTTGGAGGTAGCACTTTGCGGCAGCAGGGATGAACAAAGTAGACGGTAACCGCATTGCTCCGGATTACACATCCGGAGCAATCCGGTTACTGCATTGCGGTTTACAACACACATTTTTCTGCAAAAATGTGTGTGAAGGCAAATGCGTTCACCACGTACGGATCTGGATGCCGTGAACGCAATTGGCTGGCCAAATGTCACCCCAGCCTATATCACTAACTGAAAAGAGATAGAACAGCTAATCAAAATATTTGTATTTGTTCTTTTCTGCTTTGCCAATACAATATATGATCTCTTGAAGTTTAGAGTTCCCAATTTGCAAGGTAACCCTTTTGCTCCCATCTTTACTGATTATGAACTTTATGCTGCACCTCTCCTCCTGTCATAGCACTGTATCAATAGGAAGCAATGAGTTTGAGTACACATCCAGTCTCACTAGATCACACTCAAAAGGCCTATATTTGACCTTCTCTATGGGTATTGCATTTTTCTACCTCTATGTTGCTGCATTTTATGATTGGATGGCATCATAGAAGGTAAAATGTAGATGCCCCAGAGAAGAATATCTATTACCATTCCTTAGTTAAATATAAAACTTGCAAAGTGGATGCCCTAAACTTCACAAACCCAATGCAATAGAGAAATAACTGCTCTTCAGCCCTTTTTTAGTGAGCTATACAGCTTAAAAAATATATATGTTTTTATGAACGGTCCTCTTTCAAACTTTCTATAAAATAGTATAGGTTTAAGTCATACAAAGCAAAGAATTTTATAGATTCTGTAAACTGTACATTGTAAATACTGGCCCCTGGAAAAAAGCTATAAAAGCTAGTTTCACAAGGTAAAGTTGATGCACACTAACAATTTTTATTTACAATGTTTATATTTTGTCCTAGACTGTAGTGTTTTTTTATATTTCTCTTTCCATTGTTTCTACTTCCTTTTTATGTATTTTATGATTTGCATAATAAAAATAATGTTTTAATATTAACACGTGTGGTCATACTGTGGGTACGGAAAGTATTTAGAGTATTTAATGCAATTTGTTGCATTAGAGCCATTTGGTAATTCAAAAAAAGTTTTTTTTTCTCATTAATCTACACACTGCACCCTATCTTGACTGAAAAAAAAACAGAACTGTAGATACGTGTGCAAATTTATTAAAAAAAGAAAAACTGAAATATCACATGGTCATAAGTATTCAGACTCTTTGTTCAGTATTGAGTAGAAGCACCCTTTTGAGCTAGTACAGCCATGAGTCTTCTTAGGAATGATGCAACAAGTTTTTCACTTGGGGATCCTCTGCCATTCTTCCTTGCAGATCCTCTCCAGTTCTGTCAGGTTGGATGGTGAACATTGGTGGATGGCCATTTTCAGGTCTCTCCAGAGATGCTCAATAGTGTTTAGGTCAGGGCTCTGGCTGGGTCAGTCAAGAATGGTCACAGAATTGTTCTGAAGCCATTCCTTTCTTATTTTAGCTGTGTGCTTGGAGTCATTGTCTTGTTGGAAGGTGAACCTTTGGCCAAGTCTGAGGTTCAGAGCACTCTGGAAGAGGTTTTTATCTAGAATATCTCTGTACTTGGCCACATTCATGTTTCCTTCAATTGCAACCAGTCATTCTGTCTCTGAAGCTGAAAAACAGCCTCATAGCATGATGCTGCCACCACCATGTTTCACTGTTGGGATTGTATTGGGCAGGTGATGAGCACCGACTGGTGGGGGACTGCAGTGATAGTTTACTTTGTGGAACTTTCTCCCATCTCCATACTGCATCTCTAGAGCTCAGCCACAATTATCTTGGGGTTCTTCTTTACCTCTTACCAAGGCTCTTCTCCCACGATTGTAGTTTGGCTGGATGGCCAGGTCTAGGAAGACTTCAGGGGATCCAAAACTTCTTCCATTTAAGGATTATGGAGGCCACTGTGGTCTTAGGAACCTTGAGTACTGCAGAAATTCTTTTGTAACCTTAGCCAGATCTGTGCCCTGCCACAATTCTGTCTCTGAGCCCTTAGTTCCTTTGAACTCATGACTCTCATTTGGTCTGACATGCACTGAGAGCTGTGAGGTTGTATATGGACACGTGTGTGCCTTTTCAAATCAAGTCCTATCAGGTTAACTAAACTCAGCTGGACTCCAATGAAGGAGTGAAATCTCATCTCAAGGAGGATCACAAGGAAATGGACAGCATGTGACTTAAATATGAGTGTCTGAGCAAAGGGTTTAATACTTATGACAGTGTGATCTTTCAGGTTTTTTAAATAAATTAGCAAAAATTTCTACATTTCAGTTTTTTCAGTCAAGATGGGGTGCATTTACTAAATTGCTGCAATGAAACAAAGAGTGAAAAATGTAAAGGGGTCTGAATACTTTCCGTACCCATTCTATATGTAGTTTGAATTATAGTTTCTGTCAATGGACACTAGTGCTTATATATAGCTATTGCCTGTTTTTTTTGTTAGCCACAAATTTTTCTAGGTATTTTCTAAGCTGTACATTGTAGCAAAAAGGTGAATTTAAACAGAATTGTTTTAAGTTTTATGTTTCTAATTATATTGCATCATTATAATAAAAGAGGAACATTCATGGATGTCTTGTATAAAGTATAATATGAAATAGTTACAGTATTCACTTCAGGCAAAAATTCATTTTTCTATGCTTGCATTGTATCTTAATACCTTTCCAAGATATTGTGGCTTATTTGTGTTTGATATTTGTGATGAAAGCGATAAGATGTTATTACTGAGTTTTTTAAGTAACCATCGTAGTAGTTCATAATTATTTAATCAGAGCTTTTTCTTCCTTTTGTACTACATGACTATAATCTTCTTGTTTCTTCCATCTGGTTGTCACCCAAGTTCTTCTGTTTAGAGCCAGAATTTCAATGATTCTAACACTGATGAAGGCGAGTGGGACTCAAACCACTGAATAGAAGAAACAAATGTCTCTATAATTGCATATATTTTCTGCACATCAGCAATTCTAGATGCAAAAACCAATCAGTTGGGTAAACAGAAATAAATTGTCTGCAAATGTATTGGAAAGTGGCTACACATAAAATATCATCATAGGAAATGTGCCAGGTAGAAACTTGTCTATATAGAACAACATAGACAATTATGTCAACACTAGGGGGTCTGAAATTATGTGATGGAGGACGTTTTGGATCAGCACAAAAGAAATGTTGGAGTTAACATGTAGGGATGAGCGAGTGTGCTTGTCACTACTCGAAACTCGCACGAATATCTCGGTACTCGGGGTACTCGGCGAGCACCGAGTACCGCCGAGATGCTCGGACTCCTCACAAATAATTATCGATCTGACACAAATACACAGCTCCCTTCAGTGCACACAGTGAGCTGGCACCTCACAGAGAGCAGATTGATTGTTAGGGTCCCTCTGGGGGCCACAGCAAGGTGTTGTACATTGCGACGATTTGAAAAAGCCAACCCTCCCGCCCTTTCCCCGAAACACTCGTTTTATAGCCGGAAGTCTGTGGGCGGAGCCTGTCACTAATTGACCTACATTGGGCTCGGTGCTCTGGCCGAGTACACGAGTATCTTGGGATGCTCAGCCCGAGCTTCGAGCACCCAAGGATTTTAGTACTTGCTCCTATCTATGAACTAGTGATGAGCGAGCACTATCATGCTAGGGTGCTCAGTATTCATAACAAGTAGTTGGATGCTTGGATAGGTACGACTTGAGTACTTGAGTTTAATGGAAGTCACTAGGGAATTTGAGCATTTTTTCGGCAACTTCTTTGTGTTCCCGTTGACTTCCAACATAATTGGGTGCTCGAGTTTCACCCATCCGAACATCCAACTACTCATTACAAGTAGAGTACTCATAGTAGTGCTCACCCATCACTAGTGTTAGCCATATATGTACTTTTACCAAAGCATGTTAATATCAACTACTACAGGCATAAATGTTATATATTTATTGATCAGTTACTGCTCAGTTTACCATAATAAAATCAAGTATGAATTCTTCATTGTGTTTATATAATGTGAGACTATTCGTAAGACGACTGATGTTAAGTTAGAAACATGAGTTTCCACATGACAATGGACGTACAGTAAAGAAACACAAAGAATGGTTGAATAATAAAAATTAAGGCTGCTACACAATCAATTGAGATTCTAGGGAGCAATCGCAAGATGTCTGTGTAAGCAGTAAGCCACTCAAATTTTTAATAGCTGAAGAAAATCTTTGAGAAAAAAAGGTAAACGTCTCATCATCTAGTAGATTTTTCTAATGAATCCATCTCTGGACTTTAGTTCTTCCAAGTGAACAATTCTGTAGCAGAAAAATATATACTTCAGTTGTTCACTTGTGTAAATGAAAGGCTGTGCATGCGCAATGCGCATGGTGAGGTCGGCTTACACCTAAAGGGTGTACACACGTCACCAGGACCGGATGTGACCCAAATAGCGTCACACCGGCTATTACGCCCATACAGCAGGGCGAGGAGGACTAGGATTAGTTATCACGACCATCTGGGCGTGATAATGAACTGCTCAGGAGGGTTTAGAGTCTCACAGGGAACGCCCTGTGAGACTTATTCAATGTGAAGTAATCGCTGATATGTAAGTGTATAATGGTGTTTTTCCCAATGTTACAGAATGCATTTTTTACAGAAAAGGAGCGCTGCTAATGATCTTTTAGGGTGCAGGGACAGGTATTAATAGAGTTGGGGGTGATCTGGAGGGGTCAGGTTCCCTTTAAGTAAATTTAGTTACCTAATTGTTTTTGTGCTTTCATATCACCCTTACCTTTATGTACGTTTTGGAGAAAAAGCAAATTTGATTGTCTACATTCAGCAAGTTAAAAAAAGCAATAAGAAACCTTTACATTGGCCATTTTTACTTCACATAACTGTTTTACATCTACATAAACTTTTTCTACTCTGTTGAGAAGATTTTGCAGACTCTCTTCGTACCCATCTTTCCTTATTACTTCCATAGCGTATTTTTCAGATAGAGTTGCATGATCTCTTCTTTTATATTTCTCTTCTTATAAATTTGCCTAGATTTCTAGGTCAGCCCCCTAGTCCTTCTGAATGTGTACCTGAGGAAGACACGCTTCACTTGCTGTAGCATTCAAGTTATTGTCTTGATACAGCTATGAATTATTCATCCATGCCTTATCTCGTGGAATATTGTGTGTTACAAATAAACATGCACTTGCTGCTCCAGTAACCTCATGTAAAATCTTCCCACGAGATAACCCAGTGAAATTCAAAGCAAATACAATACAATAAGGCACAAAATCAACACCACTAACAATAAGATCCATGTAACAAGGCAGCAGTATTTTTATGTTTCTTCGAAGATTAACTTGGGAAAGAAAATCATGGTGGGTGTCTGTGTAAAGTTTTCATCTTAGTGTTTGGCAGGATTACAAAGAACTATTTCAGTTTTCATTTTCCCAAAAAAAGGCTTTTCTCCAGCTCATTCTAGTCCCTAATCTCTAAACAACAAGACACCCTTCAGTATTAAAAATTCATAAGACAAAAAGCCTACAATATCTGGTAAATCTGCTTTTCCAGTCTGTAGTGCTGTCATTGTTTACCACTGCATGTTGTAATGTGGAAACCAATCATTTTTCTTCTTGTTTTAGAAACGTCTATTGTCTTATTATCCAAGGTCTACGGACCACTCAACCTTCCTGCTTGAACCTAAAAGGAACCACATGCCAACTACTCTCTATTTCTGTATCTTTAAGGAGATAACAAATAAATTACATTGTAGCTACATGAAAGAAAGCTAGCGCAATGCACTTGAGGCAACAAAGGAGATGTTTGTACTGCATTTGAGCGGCGATGATGCATTTAAAGCCTATTATGCTGTACATTAACTTTGCCTTCTAACTGATCACGTATCACATAGACAGGGAGGTATTGTTGAGTGTATATTTGTTTCTTTTTAGTTTAGTCCTTGACTTTGCCTTCAGTACTCAAGTTCAGCAAAATGTAATTTATCACATAAGGAATATACAAAATAAATACATTTATTATCTATATAGAGTGTTAAGATGTACATAACAATGAACTGATTACACAGAAATGCAAAATCTTGCATAAGCATCGTTTATCTATCTATGTGCACAAGTAATCAGAATTCTTCATGGTAAATCAACCTCTGGCTTTTTACTGGTAACATTTAATTAGAGGGAAGTATTGATGAGAGAATTTGAGGAGGTAAGATTTTTTGTAATTTTTGGCATATTATACTGGATACTTTTTTTTAGACATTGAAAGCCAATCTAGATCATCACATGTTTGGACCAGGTATGGAGCACTCCTTTTTAAACACATCAGTATAAAAGTCAGCCAGTGGTGAAAAGGAGGTATCCCTTCACTGCTGCAACATTTAACAGTTTTGGGCTGTAAATAAAGCTTAAGTGCTACTGTGACAAATCACTACTTTACTTTAGTATCCAGGAGTGGACAAATCAATGGTGCAGCCCCACAATGGCCTGAGAGGAAACATTGATCACTTCCACCTCCAAAGAAGGTGGAATAGTGCATTGAACTTGGCTATTAGTCTGCAAAAGACCCATAGTTCTCGGACAGGAAACCTATGCTGTCTGTGTCCGTTCCTGTGGTTGACTGACCACTGCCACCAAACAACTAACAGTACAGGCAAGAAGAGAGCCAGGAAGATAGTAGAATTAGAGGAGGAAGGTAAAGAAGGAATATCTCCATATCCCACATGCTGCATGTCATTTATGACCTCTTTAAGCCATGCATCCTATTCTCCATGGGGCTCACCAAAGCATGGTTGGCACTGTCTTACACCGCTTTTTCTGCTGCACAGTGCTACGATGGCAATCACTTCACCTGCACTCCTCAGCCTGGAAATAGACATAGTGGAGAAGATGGTCTTTCAAACCAATCCTATTTCTACCCTTCATAATCCCCTATTGTTTTGAAATGTGCTCTATCTGTATCCACTCTCTGTCCAACCTCTATGTTGCCATCATATACTAACCCCCAGGGCTGGCCACCACCTTTATTGACCACCTCTTTACCTGGCCTCTACGCTTTTTCAATTCTGACATTCCAACCATCATCATCGGTTACTTCAACATGACGCCAAGCTGTCGGCTCCTCCAAACTCCTGTTACTTGCTTTATTTTTAGCTTTTTCACAATCGTCCACCACATCCACTCACACAGACAAATATACAAGACCTGTTCCCTATGTAAACTCACTGTCTCACCTTCCCCCATCTGAGCACAATCTAGTTACTTTCTCATCTCTCTCTTCTACATTTGCCTCAAATTCTAACAGCAAGAACATCCCCAAGTAACCTAGCACACCTAAACATTCACACACTCTGACTCTTTTTCCTATGTCCTCCATATCTGCATTCCACAACCCAGACAGCACCATTGTTCTGTACATGACAATCACATAAGCTTTTGACTTGGTCACCCCACTTCTGAATGTTAAAGTGCAATGAATCAATCAACAACCTCTTTACATCAATCTAACAAAAAAGCTTTGGCAAGTGGGCATTGTAGCGGAGCAGTGCTGGAAGAAAATTCACTCATGGGAAAACTTTACCACATTCAAACAAGCTATTTTCAAATTTAATTTGGTCATCACCTCTGCAAAGCAGGACTACTTCACAGCTCTCATATTTTTCCATTTCCAGTACCCCACACTTTCTCATATTCTTTCCAAATTACACCTCACAACTTGTGCACTTGACCATATCCCATCTCACATCTTCCCCAGCCTCATCACAAGATTTATCCCAGCCCTAACCCATTTTTTCAACCTATTATTCATTTGTGTCACCTTCCTTCCTTAACCAAAAGTCTTCTGAAAGCCATTCTTGACCCAACCTCTACATTTAGCTATCTCCCCATTTTGCTTCTCCCATTTGCCTCCAAATTACTCCTGCATGTCCACATTGAGCTTTTCTTTCAGATCTCATCCAACGCACCCTTCGACATCAAGTCTGGCTTTCATCCCCATCACTTCACCAAACCTGTTTTGACCAAAATTTTTAATTACTTACTGCCTAAGTTAACAGACTATTCTCCATGCTTCACCTTCTAGACTTGTCCGCTGCCCGATATCATGCTTTCAACTATGGCTGGGTTCATATTGCATATTTTTTCCTGTCCGTGGGATGCTACTTTTTGTGTGACATCACAGGGGATAACCCATTCTGTGTCCGGGTCTGTGATTATCCGGGGCACTTTCACTTCCGCAATGTATAATATACATTGCGGAAGTGAAATATAGCAACATAAAGAGTTAAAAATAAAACAAATCTGTATTCTCACCTATCTGGGATCCACTGCTGCCTCCAGCAAGGTCAGGGTGCTTATAGGACCTTAGGTGACGTCACAAGCCGATCAGCTGATTGGGTCACATGACCCCAATTACGGTACCACGGTAACTGTGATCATGTGACTCGATGACGCTGCCGGAGTCAATTGTGGTCTAATAAGTATATAAATACATAATAATAATAATAATATTAATAATAATGATAATAATAATGACTACGACACCTGTCAAGAGAGGTTTATGGATTCTATGACTGTATATAAGGCACTAGCGCATGCAACAATCTGTACAATCTGCCACGTTTGCCTGCGCCTGATTCCCTGGTGGATTTTCTAACTTATACTCCACAAAACTTAAATGATTATGTACTGGGAAAAATGACTGTCATCATCTAGATAAAATGTACATTGTTTTTTATTAAAAGGGTTTTCCACTATTTGGACAAATTATTTCCAATCACCCCAAGTAAAATTATAACATATATGCTCACTTTTGGTGCCAGCACTATTTCAACAATGTTAACATTGGCTCTCCCGGGGCCCACATGACAATGTTGTCAAGCGATCCCTGCAGCCAATCAGCAACCACTTGACTGTGCTCCCCTTTGAATGTAACTGGTATCTGAAGAAAGCCAGAACTAGGGCTTCTCTCTCACTTGCTATAGATGTCTGATTTGTACAAAAGAGGGGACAGCAAAGTAAATTCTGATAGCATGTCTTGCGAAACAAAACAATGCCACACAAGCCCTAGGAGAGCAAATGTTATTATTTATCTTGGGAAAAACATAATGATTGAGAAATAGGTTGTCTGAGATGTGAGCAATGCCGATAGAGTACGTGAAATATGTGTATATGGAGGCATGGTTGTCTGTTTAACACTAGAACTACTGATGGAGTCACTTTGACTCCTTTCATTTTTTATTTCTCTTCTGTGACTACATTTTTCAGAATTCCGGCTTGAAACTCGGTGACTTTTCCTCAAATATGATGTGAAAAAAGATTTTGTGAGAATAAATAATTTTGGTGAAAAATTTGCGCGTTTTTTTCAAAATTTACCAAGAACTACTGAAGGGAGTCATTTTGACTCCCTGCTATATTTTGAGGTCCTTTTGTCACTAAATGTTGCTATAAAGTTTTGTGCATAATTTTTTCACTCTGTCTTATTTACCCTGATGTTCATATAGATGTAGTTCAATTTACATGTCAACTTTTCACATTTTCCTTGTGTTTTACATGCTTGTATTACTGTGTAATGCTGAACAAAATAGCTTGTTTACTCTAGGCTCTTATCTTATGCTAATGAAGGGTGGTGTTTTTCTAAGGTCCTAGCAGGAGACAGTATTCTGGATAGTAACTTTACTTTCAGTTCAGCTGAAGAGACAAAGAGAACAGACGCAGACATACGAGCTCTGAAGACTCATACAGGTATGAATTGTTATGAAATAGTTTAGCTGTCTGTCAACTGATTCAGCCCACCTACTTGAAGGTGGCAGAACAGTTATTATTTCTTTTAGTTTTCATTTCATTTCTATTTTTCAGCAGGGAACTATATAGAATTATGGAATTTGTGAGGAATATGGAGAGAAGACGTTTGATAAAGCCTCAGGATATTCTGGCTACTTTGCAATCCATATCGGAGGATGAATCGGAATCCGAATTGCAGGAACATGTATTTGATTCTGACAGTGATGAAGATTTCATTCCTCAGAACTTATCAAGTGAATCTGAAGACTCAGAAGGAACAAATCCAGAAGGTAAGTAGTCATGTGTATTTATTTGTTCTTCCACACACTGAGTTAGGGCCTGTGCACACTAGCAGAATTCTGGCTGAATAGCAATCTGGATATTCTTGTTGCAATACAGGCCGTACCTTCCCGCTCATGCCTGAAGCTCCGCTCTGAACCCCGGGCTGGAGCCGCTGTCAGGGACAGAGCAGCTCTTGCTTACGCGCGAGCACGGCTCCGTCCCAGACAGCGGCTCCAGCCCGGGGTTCGGAGCGGAGCTTCAGGTATGAAACTCCGCTCTGTACCTGAGCGGGCAGGTACGGGCCGGATTGTGGTGAGAATATCCGGTCGGATATTCAGCCGCTAATCCAGCCAGTGTGCACGGACCCTTACAAAACAAAAATTCTAAATATTCATCAACTTTTTTCCAGATATTCCAAGCACATCAACTGGGGATCGGGCTCATGCAGTTATGTTGCCTCGTGACCATCCTCCTGGTCGTGGACAGAAAAAATCAGCAAAACGTCCCAGAAATGAAAGAACAACAGATAACGATGGCGGCGAAGGTAATGTAACAACAAACACCAGAGAAGGCGAATCTGAAGGAATACTAGTTTCAGCGGATGGTATTCAATGGAAACCTGTTGAAATTGGAGAACACTTGCCTGGTAGGCGTGACAGCCAAAATATTCTTCGAGAAGCACCTGGCCCTACAGGATACGCCAGAAGAAATATCATTATCGATAGTCCTTTGAGCGCATGGCGTTTATTTTTTGATTCATATATATTGACACATATAAAGAACTGTACGCTTGCAGAAGCAAGTAGGAACAATAATTTACAGTTTACTCTATCTGATGAGGAGCTAGATGCATTCATTGCGATATTCTATGCTCGTGGATTATCTGGCACGAACCGTCACTCGATTAGCAGTATTTGGTGTAATGACTGGGGAATACCGTTTTGCAAAGCGACAATGTCTAGGGACCGCTTTGTTGAAATTATGAGGTTTCTCAGATTTGATGAGAAATCTACTCGGAGAGACTGCAAACGGACAAGTTTGCTCTATTTTCTACTGTGTGGGACAGGTTTATTGAAAATTGTATTGCGTGTTACAAACCTGGCCCATACATAACGGTGGATGAGCAACTTTTCCCAAGCAAAACTAGGTGTCCATTCACGCAGTACATGCCTTCCAAACCAGATAAATATGGCCACAAATATTGGATAGCTGTTGATAAGGAGAGCAAATATCTGGCAAATGGCTTCCCTTATCTATGCAAAGATGACACACGCCGTGCTGAGGACCGTTTAGCTGACCATGTGGTAATGAAGTTATTGGACCCGTTTTTGAAAAAAGGTCGCAATGTTACAACCGATAATTATTTTACTTCAGTAAAATTAGCTAAACAGCTAAAAAGCAAAGGAACAACCATCGTGGGAACACTGAAGAAGATAAGGCGAGAAGTGCCTAAAGAAATAAAATCCATGAAAGAAGAATTGTACAACACTAAAGTGTTTAGAAATGAAGACAATTTTACACTTACAGTATATCAAGGAAAGCCCAACAAAAATGTTGTCATTTTGAGTACCGTCCATCCAGATGTTGTTGTTGCGTCTGATTCCGCTAAAAAAACTCCAGAAACGGTAAAGTTTTACAATGAAACAAAATATGGAGTAGATGTAGTGGATCAGATGGCACGAAAATATACCACACGAACATGCACAAGGAGATGGCCTGTTCATGCATTTGAAAATGCCTTAGACTTTGCGGGTATAAATGCATGGATAATATTCAAGGAGATTACCCACCAAAAAATGTCACGCAAGGCATTTTTGCAAACGCTTGTGAGAGAGTTGAGTGGTCCTTATGTCACAGATAGGGAAAAGGGTTCCACGTCCCAAGTTTCTACATGCTCAGAAGTGATGGTTCAAACAAAATTTTGCCAGATCAAAGAAAAGTGCAAGAAAAATAGATCTGTCGGCAATTGTAAGACTTGTGGTAAGTCTTTGTGTGGGCAATGTACTGCCATAAATCAAAGGCAATGCCTAAAATGCGAAACACCAAATGTTTAGAAGGTGAATTCTGCGCCATATTTTCATTTTTATGCTCCTCCACCTACATTTTCTCTGCTTTTTGTTCTTCAGTTGTTGTTTATATGTGTGCACTTGAATAAAAAAAATGTTTGAAAAACGTCTATTATAATTATTGTTATTTTCTGTAGAAAAATAAGAAAAGCAGAAAAAAAACAATCAAAAGCATTACTGTTGGATCTCACAATAATAATACATTACAAAAAATATAATTATTAATAAATAACCACAAATGAAACTCTAAAAATAAACGAAAACAAGCAAGGAGTCAAAATGACTCCTTTCAGTAGTTCTAGGTGGGGTCACGAGTCCAGTAGTCCTAGTGTTAAAAGAAATATGTAATATGTATTAAATCATGGCATGGCTTTTTGGAAAGGAGATTTAAATGTTTTTGCTATGGTAGTGGGACAGTTATTTAACAGTTAAATCACTTACAAAGTTGAATGGCTCAATATATAATACACAATAACATAGTTCTAAGGTTGTTTGTTATTATATTGTTAAAAACATAGAATCATTACATTTTGGTTGTTCAGTTATAAAGAATAAGGATCATGGTTCAGTAGTTTGCAGGATAGTATTTTTTTTTTAAATTAAGTTGTTGAAAATTGATTAGATGTGTCTTAAGAGCACAGCAGTAGAAGATGTATAAGAAAAACACGTCCTTGTGCCCTCTGCCACACATGAAGACTCCAGAATTCTAAACAGCACATTGTAGGTAGAGACCCTGTAACAGATTTTGCAGGTTAAATCTCAGAAGACTGTAGAGCTAAACAGCTTCAGGCTGTGCTGTAGGCTGCTCTTATCTATTCATCAGATGTGTGACCCTACATTGTTAGCTACTACACGAGAGAGTGAAGAATAGGACGCCCAGAATAGGACCAAATATTGCTCAAGCAAGGGCATAAATCAGCCATTTGGCTAGACAAATAGTACTTTTAACAAGTACCTATCATTTTTTAGTTACTGACATATCACCGAGATCATTAAGACCCCCACTGATTGTCAAAGCGGAGTTACTGTGGTGCTCTGTTTTTTCCATTGTTTACAGTCAGTTTATTTTAGCTTCATTCTGAAGAAATGAAGACAGGACATAAACTTTCATTACAGCAAGGCTGATGAAAGCTGAAGGGACACAGCAGTCAGAACAGCTCGAATGCCCCTTTTATTTCTAGTGATCAGGGCATCTATTGGCACTTTTTTATATATCACTGTAATAATTCATGACTTGCAGTAAATGTTAGATACAAGAAATGGGTGAGGGTTTTTTTTAGCGTGGAACTAGAACCTACTTGAATTTGACTAAACTATTCATTCTAGAGAATATGAACCAGAGTATAAGTTGGTTAACATGCAATGTATTGGAATAACTTCACGCTGTGGCCATGTAACAGACAAAACCTAGGATAGAAATAAAATGAACATATTCCCTGCTATAAGTAAAAAGTAATAATACATATTCATGATCAAAAAAGTTTAAAAGCCATCCCATTACAGCAAGGTTAACCTCAATCGGGATGGTCCTATCGTCTAATATTTAGGGATGGGCGAATCTACTCGCTAGGACTCGTTACTCTGCGAGTAGTAAGGGACTCGCAGGACTCTGTACTCTGCGAGTTTCCCAGCGTTTACTCGCACAGTAACGAGTCCAATGCAAATCAATGGCAATCCTAGTTTTGCCAGAGATTCTGTCAAAACTAGGATTGCCATTGACTTGCATTGGACTCGCTACTGTGCCAGTGATAGCAGGGAAACTCGCAGAGTAAGAGCTGTCTGCTCTGTGCAGCTCCAGGGTCCAAGAGCCCGCCTGCTGCCTGATGTAGCAGAGCTGAGATTGTTCTCAGTCTGCTCATTCCCTGTGCATAGACATCTATATCTATATCTAGAGGACATCACGTTTTGGACTACGTCGGACGGAAGAGGATTTTTTTAATTAAAGATGGAGTCCCTAATGGCTTTTTATTTTTATTTCTAATAAAACATTTTCTCTGTGTGGTGTTTTTTTTAACCCTTTATTGGAGATTCTTAGTGGCTGGGTCAAACCTGGTCTGACATTAAGAATCTCGGGCTTAATACCAGCTTGTATAACAAAGCTGGTATTAACCCCTTTATTACCCAGCGTGCCACCGCCACCAGGGCCGCTGGAAGAGCGGGGTTCAGCGCCAGAGGATGGCGCTTCAATGAACGCGCCATCTTCTGGGGCGGCTGCGGACTGCAATTTGCAGCGGGGGGTGCCCAGAAAGCTTGGGCCTCCCTGCGCTGCGGATTCCAGCCCCTAGCTGCTTAGCTGTACCTGGCCAGACATAGAAATCGCGCGGAGCCCCACGCATTTTTTTTTTATTATTTCATGAAATTCATGAAATAATAAAAAAAGAGGGCTCGCCTATATTCTGTGTCCGGCCAGGTACAAATAGGCACCTGGGGGTTGGGGGCAGCCCTTCGCTGCCTGCTGGATCTAACTGGTTCTAGAAATACGGCGAAGCCTACGTCATTTTTTTTCTGAAAAATCAATAAACCAATCCTAAAAAAGGGACTGCCTCTTTATTAACCCCTCGCCCATGGTCCAGGGGTTAATAAAGATGCAGTCCCTTTTATTTACATTGTTTTATGGATTTGTCAGAAAAAAATTTGACGTGGACTTCGCCGTATTTCTGGAACCAGCCGGAGTTTCCCTGCTATCACTGGCACAGTAGGGAATCCAATGCAAGTTGATTTGCATTGGGCTGGTTACTGTGGAGTAAACGCTGGGAAACTCGCAGAGTAGCAGATAGAGCCTGAAGCTTCCGAGACCCATCTGCAATTTGTAAATCGCACATTACTCGCTATTACTCGCTTCCCCATTCATTAACATTGGACTCGCTAGACTCGCAACGAGTAGCGAGTCCCGGGCTCGGACTTGCTAGAGTCAAGCGATTCCGAGTAATTTAGGACTCGCCCATCACTACTAATATTAAATCATCACTCTATGTCAGACAACATCAAAGTAGATGGGGCAGAGCTAGATCAGGGGTCCCACTGTTCAAACACCTAGCCATGGGAGGCTATATGAACAAAACACTTAGGTAAAAAAGAGGGACCAGGTCCCTGTTTAAAAAAAGTACAAAAACCTAAAGCAAAATCCAAGAAATGACCCAGAGTATAAGTTGATATGCATGCAACTGTGAAATTGGCATGGGGTGGTAATCGCTGTCAAGGCACAGATCTTAAGCTTCCCATCTAGCCTCATAGTGTTGGAAATATTGTTTGGGATTTTGTAGTGGATCTGGTTGGGTGTGAAGGTTTGTGTGGTACAGATAATATTTTCTAGCTGCTGCATATCGCTGATGTCTTGGATAAATTTGGTCCAATCCAAAGTGAAGACAAACACGGGAGCAAAATGTTCTTAATCAACAGATTTAGTTCAAAACACTCGAGTCAGTGTGCACACAGCTTAAAGGGGAACTCCAGTGAGAGAAATCTTTTTAGTACAGTTCCTGCCCTGCTAAATGATGAAGCAGAGCCATACACTGCAGTTCTAGGATCTATAGATCTCTTATAAATCGATAAAATCATACCTGCTTCTCTGTTCTGGCCCCACCTCAGGGAACCTAAATATCTGAATGCCCCCTGCCATGCCCCCTCGCTAAACAGATTTGTGGGGGGGCGTATCTTGCAGCCCCCAGCATCCACACCCCCGACATACCTCCTGCTTTTTGCTCTTACATGAAGCTGTCAAGCTGAACATTCTGGGTTCCCTGAGGTGGGGCCAGAGCAGAGGAGAAAGTATGATTTTATTGAATTAAAAAAGTTCTATAAATCCTAGAACTGCAGTGTATGGCTCTCCTTCATCATGTAGGAGGGCAGGGACTGCACTAAAATGTTTTATCTCACTCGAGTTCCCCTTTAATTACATTTTATTTATACAACTTCAGATACTCAGCAATAAAGTCTTTTAAGTTCAGTTTTCTCCCCAAGGACCACTTTCCCTTTCTCTTTCTCCCAAGGATCTCCTAACCTCTCAGTCACTTTGTTTTGATGCCCTATCCTCTTCAGATAAGAGGGGGATAAGGGGGTAATCATAGTTACAGTGAAGAGCTCTTTACTTGCAGTTACTGCCAAAGGTTCCACACCAAAAAATAGGTCATGGTCCCTACGAGTTGTTGCTAAACCCCTGCCAGGAAGGGTTAGGGCCTGGTCTGCAGTATGTCCACTACAAGAGGTGAACAAACCTTTTAATGTTTGGGTTCGGTTTAGTTCACTGAATTTGCATATGTTTGCCAATTCACCAAACTTTAGAACCACATTGAAATCAAAGGGAGGCAAACTAAAATACCTTAAAAGAGGATAAAAAGTGCCAAAACAGCTCAAATTTGGGGGCAGACACCAGGATGCCATCTATTCTCCAGAGTTAAACTTTTTATCATGTTGCAGTATAGATGTATAAGACAAGGCCTGGCTCAGTATTTGAAGCTTCAACATTGATCAGGAACAGGGAGATAAGTGATGGGTGTAAACATGGTGCTCAGAGAACCTACTAACTTCACAAAACACACAATAAAGAATCCCCAAGAAGAGTCTCCACCATTAAAAAATATTAGGGCCATATACCACCAAAGTTGCATCAATTCATCCAGAATAAAAATTGTGAAAAGGTAAGATCAATACAGGACACTGAAAAGTACAACATCGCTTAGTATGTCCAGGCTGCCACTGGGGAGGAAAAGTCCTTGTAGATTCATGACTAGAGATGAGCAAACCTCTTGAAGTTCGGATTCAGTTCAGTTCGCCAAACAAACATATGTTCGCTGACTTGTTTGCCAAACAGTTTGCCACTTCTGCAACCCATTGAAATCAATGGGATGCAAAATTAAGTGCATAGAAAACGCTTCCAAGGGAGCCCAAAACCTGCCAAAACAGCTCACATTAGGGACAAACACCAGGAGAAGTGTCACCAGTTTACCAGAGATAACATTTTCATCATTGTGCATTATGGATGCATGGGACAATGCCTGGCCCAGTGTTTTGAGCTTCAGGTACAGGCATGGTGCTCAGAGAATCCTGATAAATTCAGTAAACAGACAAGAAGGATACCCCAAAGAATATTGTCCACATTTCAAAAAAAAAAAAAAAAGAATAGGGCTAGATACCACCAAAGTGGCATCAATTGACCAAGAATAAAAATTGAAAAATGGCTCAGCCTGCATGCTTGGATCAGGGTCTGGAACAGGGCCTAGCCTAGCATTTCAAGGTTGTACATTCATTAGTAACAGGAGGTGAGTGACACATGTTGGCATCATACTCAAAAAGCTCTGCTAAATTCAGGAAACAAACAAGGAGACCCCTTAAAGGGTCTCCACTTTTCAAAAAATTAGAGACATATACCACCAAAGTGGAATCAATTGACAAAGAATAAAAATTGGAGACTGGCAAGATCAATGCAGCACACTGAAAAGTTAATCGCCTACTCTGAGTAGTCTGCCACTAAAGTGTTAAAGCCCTTGGAGATTCATGACTTGTTGTTCTTAATGAAAATTAGGTAGTCAACACTTTCAGGAGACAACCGGATGTGCTTATCCGTTAAGTCACCACCAGCAGCGCTGATGACACGTTCTAAGAGAACGCTGGCTACATGACATGACAAAACCTTCAAGGTGTGACTGGCGAGCTAAGGTCACTCCTCTTTTTTTGAAGCTCAAGATGCAAAATAATCCAAACCCCACTAATGGCGTGAATATTGAGCTAGATACTCTTGCACCATCCTCTTCAGTCATTAACTGGGTGTCAAACTTGTACTCAGTTCTGCCAGTGGATGTGCTGGTTTAAAAAATTGGTCAAAGGACTCCCAGAAACTGCTTCTGACTGTTACATTGCTGCAGCAAATATTTTTACGCTGATGGCTTGATGTCCTCCAGGTTAGAAGTGTAGTTCTGCGATGTGCACTGTGTCCCTCACTGCTGTGTTGGGGAAAACCAATCCTAAGATTGTCTACAAACTTTTTTTGATACTTTAGCATGCGCGTGTCCTTGTCCAAGATGGGAAACATCTAGCTAAATTTACTCTTGTACAGCGCAATCAAGTGTGTGGCAACCCAGTAGTCATTGGCATTGTTCACACTCAATTTGCGTTTTTTTTAGCAGGAAAAAAACCACCTGCGTTTTTCTAAAAGTGCCAAAAAGTGTCCCTTGTGTGTCTGAAAGGATTTGACACTTTTTTGGACTTAGTCATTTTTTGGCCAAAACGCAGGCAAAGACGCTAGCGTTAACGCAGGGTGCCTCAATGAGCCTTTTAAAAACGCTAGTGTTAACGCATGCGTTAACGCAGGTGCCTATAGGTGCCCTGCGTTAACGCATGCGTTTCCCATAGGGCCACATGTTAAAAAAACGCATGCATTTTTGGAAAACCACCCCTGCGTTTTTTTCCAGCACCCAAAAAATGCTGCATGCAGCGTTTTTTTGGACTGGGGGAAAAAAACACAAGTGGAGCTGAGAAACGCAGCTACACTCAATAGCACCCTGCGTTAGCGCACCTGCGTTTTTGGAAAACTGCAGAAAAACGCAGAGAATGCCAAAAACGCAGGTGAGTGTGAACATGGCCATTGATAATTCGAATCCCAATGATATGGGTATCATGTTGCAGTTAGATCAGCAAGAAGGCGCTCATGTGTCTGATGCATCCATGAGGCCCAAATCCTTGTTGTGTTGGTGGCAGCATAAAAATCAAGCTTCCTTCCTTCGTCCTCTCTCGCCATCCTCAGACAAGAGTAGGGGGAATCATTTCTTACTTATCTCCTAACTGTTCTCTGTCCATCACTTCTTCATCCTCATCTTCCTCTGTTTGTTCCTCGGCTTCTTCACTTTTAAAACCAGTTTCTCTGGTACCATGAGTTTCTCTCTGTCACTCTATTACACCCTGCCATGCCATCCAGCTGTGTGACAAGAGTCCCGACTTTTGAGATATTGATACCCATTCCACATCCTCCTCCTCCTCTTCCTGTGGTACCACTACTCCATCTAATTTTTTGTTTGATCCAGCATGTAGATGACCGCAATAGTGATGCTGATGTTGGCATCATCAGTGCTAACCATCTTAGTAGCCATTTTCAAACTGTGCAAAAGGGTGCTGAGGTGTTTGATTTGTGCCCACTTTGGAAGTGTCATTGGTATCACATTCAGATCACTCTGAGTCACTATATGCGTCATTACATACTGCGTCAGGCTTTGTCAGTGCTGCAACATCCGCGTAGGCATATCGCATGTAAAACAGTTGTCCTAAAGACCTCTGTAACAATGGTAGTCGATGAGCTGCGGGGTGAGAATGGCAGAACCAAGCGCACAGCTACCGGGCCTTATGCAGCAGCTCATCCATGCCAGGATAGTGGCGTAGGAATTTCTGGACAAACAGGTTGACGACGTGAGCCATGCAAGGCACATGTGTAAGTTTGCTCCAGCATAGGGCTGACACCAAGCTTGCATTGTTATCGCACATGGCCTTCCCTGGCTCCTGGTTTAGCAGAGACAGCCATTGCTGAAACTCGGCCTACATAGCTGTCCACAACTCATCGGCTTTGTGACACACATCTCCAAAGAATTTTAATTTAAACACTGCTTAATGACAGAGAGTCCTGGCAGTGCAGTATGAAGCTAGAGTTAATTCTGTCTGTTGCAACATTAAGGCAGAGGTTGAGGGCACAGCTGGAGGCCCTAAATGAGGGAGACAAGCAGAAAAAGTGGATGAAGTTATACAGGCAGTAGTTTTCCCCAAAAGTCTTCAGGATTTGAAGACTTGGGGAGTAGCCCCTTCCCCGCCTGACCAATCAGCCACCAAAGTCAACAGTGGCCAGTGAGATAGATTTAATGTCCCTTGCCATGTTTGCCCGTTCAAGTGTCAGTGGTGATATGCACCGTATCACAAACAGAGTTTCTCAATATATGGGTGATGTTGTCTGCAATATGCTGGTTTAGTTCAGGCATAGTTTTCTTCAACAAGTAGTGGCAACTGGGCAGCTGACACAGGGGGGCCATCAGCTTGAGGAAACCTTCTGTATCCACCAGGCAGAAAGGTAGAATTTCCGTGGCAAGCAAATCGGAGATGCTTTAGAATGCATAAGAGAAAATAATCTTTGCCGTGACCACAACTGCGAGACCGAGGGCAGGCTGCCATGCTGAGAGAGGGTGGAAAATAGGAATGAATGAACTGCATGTTTTTCCCCGGGTTCATGTTTGGGGTTGTCCTGTTAAAAGAAACAAAGAGTTAATACACCTGATATACTTCCAGGTCTGCATTCTCTCTTCGTAGTTTGACATGTGCTGAGTCACTTCCAGGCCGCCCCATGTCTTCTGGGAGTATGTGATTGGCTGTTGAAGCTAGTTACATGACTATTGCCTGGACGTCCAGAAGTGAAGCAGCACTGCGACACATCTGCAACGAAAAACGTGGATTCGGTGAGTATAATGAGGACTCTTTACTTGCTTTATCAGAGCAACCCTAGTCACGAACCCAAGCAGTTCGCCCATCCCTAGTGGAGAATGGTGCAACTGACAAACTGCTGTACTGTAAAGAAGGTGCTGTCGGAGATGTTCTGGTAGGTTGACAAACAAGTGATGTGCTCAGTGTCTGAGATCTATCAAAATCAGCAGACATGTCTACTTCCTTAACAGCTGGGGGGCTGTCAATAGCGCAGACTGTAGCAGGTAAACAAGCGCAGGGATGGTTTTCCAAAAACGCATGCGTTTTTTTAATATGGGGCCCTATGGGAAACGCATGCGTTAACGCAGGACACCTATAGGCACCTGCGTTAACGCATGCGTTAACGCTAGCGTTTTTAAAAGGCTCCTTGAGGCACCCTGCATTAACGCTAGCATTTTTGCCTGCGTTTTTGGCCAGAAAATGACTAAGTCCAAAAAAGTGACAAATCCTTTCAGACACACAAGGGACACTTTTTGGCACTTTTAGAAAAACGTAATCACAGTAATCCCACAGCCATGTTGGTTGTGGCATTACTGTGATTGACTGGACACCCAGCGTCATAGGGTCGTTATAAGCTCTGCCAGAATCTTGTGTATTGTCTGTCAATCTAGAACCAGTGCAGTAATAGCGTAGGGAGAGAGCAAGCTGCATGTAGGGAGAGTGTATCTGGCATCTATATAACACATAAGCTCTGTTCAGAGCTATCTGGAGTGTATAATAGGTCAGTGTAGTGTAGGGAGGGAGAGTTTGTGGAGAAGGTTGAGAGTTTAAAGCAGCATTCCAGTACCTACAAATTACCAATATACCACAGCTCTTTTCAGAGCTCAATCCATTGTGAACTAGGCCACTATAGTGTACTGAAGGAGAGTTTGTGGAATAGGGGGTTATTAAACTCTTGTTCCAACATTTCAATTTTAAAACACCTCTAATTAGAGCTCTTTTCCACCACAAACAGAGAAGTTGCATTTTGTGCTGCTTCCTGTTGAAAAGCACTGATCGTTTTTCCGCCTGTCATTTTTAGGGTCACACTTAGCTTGGCTTGTACCATCAAAATCTATCCAATTTATACGATCCTAGTGTGCTGGTAAAAGCAAAAGCAATACTAGCCTTTTGTGCTGCCTGGTATAACGCGCGCACTGGTTGTTTTTTACTATGATTTTTGGGGCACACTTAGCTTTGCTTGTGCCATCAAAAACTCACCAATTTATGCAGTCCTAGTGTGCTGGTAAAATCCAAAGCAGTATTAACCTTTTGGGCTGCCTGTTATAAAGTATGCATTGGTTGTTTTTCCCCTTGTCATTTGCTGGCCAGTCCTTGTGCACCTTCATCTTTTTTGCCTGGAGTAACTTTGTTGTAGAGATGGATGTATTAAGATGGAGCACCATCCTGCTGCAGAATTTGATCCCTTTTATGATTTGGAATATAAGAGGTAGCTAATACTTCTTGACATTTTAGGCTATTGATATTGTCTTCCACCTTGCAAATGTTTTGCACACCCCCATGCAGAATGTAACCTCAGACCATGATCTTTCCTCCTGTGTGCCCCTGTCCCCCTGTCCTCTGCCTCTGTCCTGTGTGCCCCTGTCCTCTGCCTGTGTTCTGTGTCCCCCTGTCCTGTGTGCCCCTGTCCAATGTCCTTGTTTTGTGTCCCCCTGTCCTGTGTGCCCCTGTCCTCTGCCCCTGTTGTGTGTGTCCCTGTCCTCTGCCTCTGTCCTGTGTGCCCATGTCCTCTGCCTCTGTTCAGTGTCCCCCTGTCCTGTCTGCCCCTGTCCTCTGCCCCTGTTCTGTGTCCCCCTCTCCTCTGCCCATGTTGTGTCCCCCTGTCCTGTGTGCCTCTGTCCTCTGCCCCTGTTCTGTGTCCTCCTGTCCTGTGTGCCCCTGTTCTGTGTGCCCCAGTCCTCTGCCCCCGTTCTGTGCCCCTGTCCTCTGCCCCTGTTCTGTGTCCCCTTGTCCTCTGCCCCTGTTCTGTGCCCCTGTCCTCTGCCCCTGTTCTGTGTCCCCTTGTCCTCTGGGCCTGTCCTGTGTGCCCCTGTTCTGTGTCCCCATGTCCTCTGCCCCTGTTGTGTCCCCCTGTCCTCTGCCCCTGTTCTGTGTCCCTCTGTCCTCTGCCACTGTTTTGTCCCCCAGTCTTGTGTGGCCCTGTCCCCCTGTCTTCTGCTCTCTCCCTTCCACCGGCATTACCATTCATTGCAGGCTGAAGAGAATCAGTGTGAAGCTGGTCATGTGACAGGGCGGGCTAATGTGACATCACAGAGGGTCTATCACATGACCGGCTCCAAAAAGAATGTCTTTCTCCAGCCAGCCTGCAATGGTACGACAGTGGAGGATGAGAACAGAGCGGCGAGGGGAAGTACGGAGCGGCCGGGGAGAGCAGCCAGCAGCGCCGCTACTGGCCACCATATGGGAACACCCATAACTTGGGTGTTCCAATATGGCGGCCAGTGTACTTCCGGTTGCGCGGACGCTGCTCATTTCCTGGCTGCGTCGCCGGTCACCGCTGACCTTCGTGCAGCGGGAGATGAACGGTGTCTACCGTCGGGAGATCATCGGCTTGCGCATTAGCGGCTGATCTCCAAACGGGTGCTGGCCGGTAATTGCGGCTCGAGATGGCGGGCGCGCATGCGTGCCATCGCTCGCAGCACTGGCATCCGGCCGCGGTGCATGCCGGAATAGCGGCACAGTGGCCGGATGTCAGAAACTGGCAATTATTATATAGGATTTACTGTGTTCGACTCCCTGGGTGTATTCCAGAGACAAAATCGTCAATACACCCATAGGTAAAATTACCAGAGGGGTGTAATTTCCAAAATGTGGTCATTTAAGAGGGTTTCTACTGTTTTAGTATTTGGGGGCTCTGCAATAAAGTCTGCAAACTATTTTAGGAAAAAAGAAAAAAAAAGAGGAAAAAAATACTTACACAGGGGCACCAACTCCAACACACTACCACTCAATGATCAGCTGTTCAGGCAGTGTAAATCTAAGTAACCAGGATTCAGGCTGATTCATCTACAGAAAATGCTGTTCAGCGGGTAGCAGTGAAAACATTATCCAGAAAAGAAAATTCAGCACACGTTACCACAAAATGCAGGCTTTATTCCATACTCATCAAAAGTGCAGTTCCAGCAACATAGTCACAGCTGGGCAGAAGGGGTTAATCCAGTGCAGGGCACCTAAAGACATGACAAATCGTTTCACGCTACTTGTACTTTAACTGGTCTGGCTCTATACTCCTGAACTCTCTATCTCAACACATCAGACTCTTGCATACCATGAAAATCTTCAAATGGAACCTGAAGACCAACTTCTTCCAGCAAACCTCCAACCTGCAGCAACCCTCATTCCTCTATACCATTACACAATCAGCTCTACCCTGAAATACTGTATCATCATCCAGCGTTTATAAATTGTGAGCCCTCCTTTGCAGGGTCATCTCAACTTTTGTACCCATTGGTGACCTGTATTGTTCATAATTATTGTACTTGTTTTCATTATGTATAACCCCTCTGATATGTAAGGTGCCATGGAATGAATGGTGCTAAAATTGTAGTAAATAATAATAAAATATCACTAAAATAATAAATATCTCTTATGGTGTACATTTAAAATGCAGTCTACCTATGTAAACAGGCTTATAAATTATGACTTTTCAACAAATAATTAGCTCATAGGTGGTCATTTAGCTCTGCGAGTTGTTTAGTGTAAACGGACCTTAAATCTAGTGCTGTGTAAACAAAGAAATCATTGTGCATGTACGGTCTATTAATTATAAACTTTTTGGTAAACTTATTACTTTTTTTTGTTAAACATTTTGATAATGACCCACCCCAGGGCCTTGGGTTGCTCTGTTCCCGGGCGTTGATTAAGGGTGCTGTCACTGGTAGCCGGTGCCCAGGGCCATGGCCCTGGTGGTCGCTGTAAAGCGTGTAAAAAGTAAAATAAAATGTTCATGATGCCACCTACAGTACCTGGTAGTGTTACCAGCACTGATTTCAGACCTCCAGGGATGATGGTAGGCAGCTGGATGGTAATGCTCCCCGCAGGTGGAGCAGGATCCCTGGGGCAGTGATGGAAATGTAGAACTCACACAGGAAGGCGGCTATGCAGGTGGAGGCTGGATGCATTCTGCCTGAGGAGACAGGAATGTGACTTTCCCCGACAAGATGAAATAAGACACCACACACTGCTTATTCTCTGCATGGGTTTACTGGTAACTTTCAGGCAGCTTTCAAATAGTACTCTGTCACGGGTAGCTGGCCTGCATAGTCACCAGGGCATAAGATGCCTCTTTGAGACCCTCAGTGGTGTTCCTACCGGTTTCTCCCTCTGTCCTCACACTTCGCTGTTTCTCCTTGCCCTGCACAGAGCCCTTCGATTTTCCCCAGGGGTCTCTGTAGAGGTAGTCCTTTACTAAGGGGCTCATGACCCTATATGGGGTCCTTTGTGGGAAATATGCCAGGGCTTGGTCGCGACTCTCTGAGTAGCTGGCGTCCCTCCGGTTTGGCGGCTCAGGGTTGAACTCCTGCACCGCTCTTGGAGCCGATCCTCTGTTGTCGGACTGGGTCCCTCCGGGCCGGGTGTGCCACTGGACCAGATTAGGGTATTAACTGACACCCGAGGCTCTGCCTTCTGTCTGGGTCACTGTTCTTTTAGGTGCCCTCCACTGCATCACGCACAGGGTCCCCTTTTCTTCTCTCTACATATGTTCTGCTCTAACCCGTTCCCACTCTTCACTACCCACCTAAGACTCCGCCCACTGGGATCAGTTCCCTAGCAACAGGTTAACCAATTGATCCCCTAGCTCTAGGTGTGTGAATGCATGTGGCGAGGGCCCCAGATTAACATCCCAATCTCCTGGTCAAAGGGATACTATACACTTTGGTCTGGATGCAGTACACCGACCAGTGGGGCGCCACAATAATATACATTTTTAATTGGAGTTTTTTCTCTATAATTATAGAAACATTAAATTAAAGGGGTAAAGCATAAACTGTTATATATAGTAATAGGATATTTAGATTGCGAGCTCCAATGAGAATAGTGTTGAAAATGTATGTAAAGTGCTCTGGGATTAGTAGCGCTATATAAATAAATAAATAAATATTAATATTATTATTATATGATATTATTTAACATTAGTTGTAAATATATTAAAAATTAGCTTTTAAAAAAAACAGTAACTGAAAGAGCTCAAGAAAGGGTATTCTGTATATCGTAATGGTTGTCCATTAAGTCAAGAGGAGTCTTTTTTTTGATTGGGCAAACACATCTGAGTGTTTGACATATTTTAATGTTTGTCATTATTTCAGCTAATATACACTTTAGCATCTAGCAAAAAAGCATGTATTTAAGTACTTTTTATTGAGCTACAAAAGATGGTGCATCTCTGTGGTGTATCTCCAAGTGCAGTTACATCTCTGCATGTGTTTATTTAGCTGGAGACGCTACATAATGATGTCCTTTTATACTGAAATGTTGGAAGCTGCAATGAAGACGTTGAATGACCATGGCTAAGCGAGTCCTCTGAAGACATTAAGTATTCCTTTATCAGGACAGCTGCAATTGACTTTCTACATATTGTTTTTTGACTTTCCAAAAGCAAAGCCGTTAAATAAAAAGCAAATGAGTCTACTAAACGGTCGGCCAAATGAAGGCGCTTGCTTTTACTTCAGCAATCCCAATTATATGTCACACTCTATTCCTTTTGCAACGATGTAGTTGCTAATATGCCAGAAAACATCAATTTGCTGCCTCTACTTCTAGTTTTAATTGCTGCTTCTTGAAGTGACATTCTCTTGTCCTCAGACCTTCCCTAGCTAATTTTAAAGGCCCTTGAAGGTCTGTCTGCCACATCCCCATGAAGTTGTATTCGTTTTTTTTTGCCCTGAGAAGTTAAGCAGAATGATCTGTGGATCATTATACATTTTTAATAATGAGCTCAATCGTTCACTACGTTTTTCTTGATTTTCTTTCCTTCTGATGACGATAATGATTCTCGTAAGCAATGATTTTATTAAAACAAAATGAAAGGAAGAGATATTTCAGGATTCAAAAGTCTTGCACGTTTTTAAAGAATCAAGATTGTTTTTAATTGTCCATGTGACTGAGGGCATAACTTTCTTTAATTAAAATATTGCATACAAAATAGTTGAAGGACTGATTTATTGGTCTTGCTTTCTTTGGAAGTTTGGATAAATTAGTTTATTCTTTCAAGAAGAATTTCCTGTTAAGTCAGACAGATAATTTGACTTTAAATCAGATTCATACTGCAATTACTTAGGATACTTTCATTGTAAGGTATTATAGCAAATAGAGATGATCAGATTCATTGCATTTGAACTGAATTTAAGTAATATTTTATGAAATATGATCAATTTGTGATTCAACTCACATGAATCAACAAAAAATGTTCCTTTTATATAATTCATAAGATTGTTCCAGTAGCCTTCTTAGGGCAACGTCACACGCATCAATATCGCTATCAATGTCGCTCATATGTCACAGATTTTCAGTTGCTCAAGCGACGTAGGAGCGACATTGAAGCGTGTGACCAAGCGATGCAAACAGCGATATGTCGCTGATCGCAGGTTTTCTAACCAGACCGTAAACCTGTCGTTGATCGCTCAGTTGAGCTTGTGCATCGCTGTGTGTGACATTAAACTCAGCGACGTATTTTCTACAATCGGCAATCTGTAAGTATTGACTATAGGCGGGCCAGGGTGCTTTCGTGGCCTCGCCTCTTCTGCATTGATTGTATGTGTGGCACCCCAAGGGTTATTGTGCCACAGTAACATCACACGGGTTCACTCCCCACACAACACTGGACACTACACTAGCACCTCTGGGCCAGGAGGGGGAGCTAAAGCAGCTCCCTTATATACTCTGGGTCAAGAGGAAGTAGTTAGTTCAGTACGTAGCAGTACTGTGAGGAGAGCAGTTCAGTTCCTCGGAGAACTGAGAGAGAGACTGTAGTGTAAAGAGGCTGCCTCAGGCTTCTCTACAGTCTGCTCCACGATTTCAGGCCTAGCCAGGGTCTGAGAGAAGGAGCACAAAAAACAGGGGAATACATCCGGGAGACTGAGTGACTTCACAACTCGCCCCGGAGGAGCGCACAGACCGGATACCGGATCCGAAACTGTGACTGACACACGTAGCACAGTAAACACCCTGATAGTGGAGGTTGCAGATCGACACTGTACCTCAGTGAAGCAACATGGCGGGGTCAGAAGCACACGGAAAGACTCAAGTTGCCTAGCAAAGGGGGTACCTGTGAGGAGAGACAGTGCCAGCAGCTCAGCTAAAGCAACAGCAGGGCCACACACACAGCGCAGCAGTGGGAAGCTGAGGACCCGGTCAGGGTGGGAGCAACTCAGCCCTGATACAGACTCCGTGGACAGTTCTCTATTAAAGAACATCTGCAGTAAAGACTTGGAAAACTTCAAAAACCGTGAGTGTGTGTGATCCTTGTACTCGAGCCCTAATTTCCCTCACAAGCAGCCACCGTCTCCACTATCATCCCTATCCTGCAACATCTATAGCATCCATCATAGACTTTAACTACCACTGCCCAAGGGAACCAGGCTCTACCTGCGGAGAGCCGTTCCAACTCCAGCTGCCAAACATCATCCCCGGAGGTTCTGCGGCAGCGGTGGTCACCCTGATTACAACCCGTGGGTGGCGTCACGACAAACTGCCCTGTAAATATCCCCCCATTTACTTGGGGAACCCGGGAGACAGTCCGGACCAAGACCGCCATGATATCCCCAGCAGTACCCTGGTACGGTACCGAGTACCCCGTCCCAGTGGGCTCCACAACTTGACGTCACAAAACGGGCATTGTGTGCCGTGGTTTATGTGAAAAACTGTTTTTAAGCTGCGCCATAAGAACTGTAATTTTGAAAATGCGGCATTGCAAAGCGCGTGATACGCAGGAAGAAAGGGGGCCGTACCCTGCAGAGGCACGAATCCAGCCTCCTCCCTGGTGCTGATGACATCCGGCGGGAAAGGAAAACCCTGGTGCACCGCGGAACCTTTTATAGACATCTAGACTGAAGCGGAAGACAGGAGGGTCGACCTTAACTAAGGGGGCGCAGGATGTCACAACCGAAAGAACTCGCAGCGCCAAGCAGCAGCGGAGCAGCCAGCGGAGCTGCAGCACCGGATAACAGAGAAGCACCCAGCAGTGCAGCAGCGCAAGGGGCAGCACCCATCATGCCGCTCCTGATGCCGTATACTCGGGGGCAATATGGCTGCCCCTGTTCTCCGGTGAGCCTAGCACTCTTAGTAAACTTTCATCTTGGTAATAAAGTCATTATGTGATGTACCCCCTAACTGAAGCCCAGCAGGAGGTAGCGTCCTGGATGGACACTGATAAGGACACTGTAGAGCATCTTTTAACTGGATTAAAGGCTAGTGCTGACACCCGGGCTAAAATTAGGTTCTTTGCATGTCAACAAAAGCCTAAGGAGAGTGCCAGAGACTATGCCTTAAACTTGCAGGAAGCACTCAAAGCACTTAAACTGGCAGAACCTGCCTTAGCACCGGGAGCTGATAAAATGCTAATTGACCAGTTTATAGAGGGCCTCCTATCCCCTTCTCACAGAGGGCAGCTGAGTATGATGCCTATTCAGAATCCTGAAATGACTTTTGCTGAATTAAAAGATAGAGCTATCCATCTGCAGCAGATAGAGGAGCCCCAGGATCTGAACTTCACCCAAGGTCCTCAGCAGCACCTCAGCAGCCAGGAGCAACAGT
Source organism: Allobates femoralis (assembly GCA_033576535.1). Lineage (NCBI taxonomy): Eukaryota > Metazoa > Chordata > Amphibia > Anura > Aromobatidae > Allobates > Allobates femoralis. The sequence continues at coordinate 200,824,974 of JARQOC010000002.1, forward strand.
GACATCGGCCATGTCAGAGACTGCTGCTGAGCACAGAGATCCTATCTCTAATGAGGCTCTCAATCAAAAGCTAGATGCCCTGACAGACACCGTTATCTCCATGGCTAAAGTCATCAAGGAGCTGCGAGGATCCAAGCCTGCACCCAAGATTGAGTTGGCGACCAGCAAGGAGGATGTCCCGTGGATGAGGCCCAGGAGGTACCGAGCGACGAGAGGACGGCCCAGCGACAGCTATTAACCGGATGGACAGCCCATTTGCCGTCGATGTCAGAAACCAGGTCACTTTGCCCGGGAATGTGCTTTAAAGGAGGATTCCCTGGGCAGGCGGGCCACGTCCCAGGAGTAAACTCTCAAGGTCCTTCAGCCTGGTATGACAGATTCGTGGGAGGACAGCCGGTCATCCCTATCATGTTGGATGGCATTCTCTTTAGTGCCTTGTTGGATACCGGGTCCCAGATAACATCAATTCCACATGTCCTATACAAAAGGTACTGGGCTGATTCAGACATTAATAGTGGTCCATCTGACATAAAAATGAACGTATGGGCTAGTAATGGACAACTAATACCACAGGTTGGGTTCAGAGAAATGACCATTTAGATTGGGAAGGTAGAATTGCAGAACCAGGATATTATAATTATAGATGTTGACCGGCAAGAACGTGAACCAGTAATGTTACTAGGAATGAATGCAATTGAAAAGTGTTTTTCCGAGGTAATTACTGTCTTGAAGCAGATCACCAAGACTGCCAGAACTGGACAGCAGAGACTTCTGCACAAAGAAATCAAAGCCCTAATGATGAAACAACAGGTAGAATTATCCAGAGGTGAAATCAGCAGTGTATGAGTAAGTGATCCAATACCCATTGTAATACCTCCCAAAACTGAAATGTTGGTCTGGTGTAGAGCCGCAATAGGCATTAAAGGGCAAGACTATTAAGCTCTGGTAGAACCCGTGTATTCAGGCAGTAGACCCACCATACTGACAGCCAGAGGAGTAGTCGAGGTACACCGGGAAAGAGTGCCATTACGCCTTTTGAATTGCGGCGAGGATGAGATCACATTACGAAAGTATGCTACCATGGCTAAATTGTTCATGGTTGATAGCAATGCCATTACAACCGTCGAGCCCTTGAACCCGTCAAGTCAGGCGGATGACAAAGGCTCAGGGGAAAAGCTGGAGGATTGGTGCCAAAAGCTACATGTGGGTACCAGTTCTACACCTCCCCATCAGAAGCATTGACTATACTGGGTAGTGAAAGAATATGAGCATATATTTAGCAAACACCTGTAAGACTTTGGGCAAATTAAAGGGGTAGAGCACACAATACCTACAGGTAACCATCAACCTATAAAAGAGAGGTATAGACCATTACCACCCGCTCACTACCAAACCACCAAAGACATGCTCAAAGAAATGAAATCTGCAAGGGTAATAAGAGACAGTTGTAGACCCTGGGCAGCACCTTTAGTGTTGGTTAGAAAGAAGGATGGGACCATGAGAATGTACGTAGATTACCGCCAGTTCAACCGCATCACACATAAGGACATATACCCATTATCTAGGATTGAGGAGTCATTAGCTGCATTAAAATCTGCTAACTACTTTTCTACCCTTGATCTGACTAGTGGGTACTGGCAAGTTCCTGTAGCCAAGGCCGACAAGGAGAAAACAGCGTTTACTACACCGATGGGCCTCTGTGAGTTCAATTGTATGCCGTTTGGACTCTGCAACACACCCGGAACCTTCCAACGCCTGATGGAGAGCTGCCTAGGACATAAGAACTTTGAAACTGTCCTCCTGTACCTAGATGATGTTATAGTCTACCCCAAGACGTATGAGCAACATCTACAGGACCTGGCAGAAGTGTTTGAGGCCTTATCCGGATTCTGCATGAAAATCAAGCCATCCAAGTGCCACCTTCTCAAGCCAAAGGTTCAGTACCTTGGACACGTCGTGAGTTCAGAGGGAGTAGCACCGGATCCAGATAAAGTCACCGTGATAAGGGATTGGCCAAGACTCACCAACGTGAAAGAGGTGAGGCAATTCCTGGGCCTCGTAGGCTATTACCGAAGATTTATCAGAGGATTCACAAAGTTAGCAGCTCCCCTGCAAGATATCCTGGTAGGACAGTCAAAAAGGTCTTCAACCCATAATCCTCCTTTCCAGTGGAGTGAACAGAGGGAATATTCCTTTAATAAACTGAATTGTGCGCTGACAGGAGAAGAGATCCTGGCATATCCGGATTACCATCAACCATTCATTCTATACACGGATGCCAGCAACGTGGGACTAGGAGCAGTACTGTCACAGAAGCAAGGAGGCAAAGCGAGAGTTATTGCCTTTGCAAGCAGGAAACTCCGTCCTAGGGAAAGAAACCCCGAGAATTACAGTTCCTTCAAGTTAGAATTACTGGCAGGAGTTTGGGCTGTAAGCAAACGTTTCAATCTCTACTTGGCAGCTGCAGAATTCACCATCTACACAGATAACAACCCATTGACTTACCTGGACTCAGCAAAATTAGGTGCATTGGAGCAGCGATGGATAGCTCAGTTGTCTAACTACAATTTTGTCATCAGATATAGGGCAGGCCGCAAGAATGGGAACGCAGATCCCTTATCCCGGATGCCACACCTGAAGGACGTGGAAGAGTAACCGGAAGAGTTGGAAGAAATTGAACTAACGGCCTTATATCGTTCAAAGGTAGACAAGTATCAACCCGGCATCTACCAAAGTGAACAACAGGCAAGTCTCAACTCGTTAGCACACCACGGATGGGCTGACACCAAGGATAGCAACCCGGCTGTGAAGCTATTGAAAGAACTGCTTACACAACAAGGTGCGTACCCTAACCAGAATGCCCCGGCTGAGACCCAACAACTCTGGAAGCTCTGCAGAAGGCATACCACCCCTAAAACACATGAATTGGTCTGGCAGATAATCGTACCCAAGTGAGACGTCAAAATGGTCTTAGAAGCCTACCACGACGGCACAGGTCATTTTGGATGGAAGAAGTTGGAAGTGCTCCTAAGAGAGAGATTCTAATGGGTTGGAATGAGAAAATCAATTGAAGATTGGTGTAGAAAATGTGGCCTGTGCAACCTCAGAAGAAAAAATCAGCAGAGATCCTCACTCCAGTCCATAGTATCCAAGCAACCACTCGAGTTAGTTGCGTTAGACCACGTCAAGTTGTCACCAAGCCGGTCAGGCTATGTCTATGCCTTAACCATCGTGGACCATTACTCACGCTTTTTAGTGGTGGTACCCGTCAAGGATCTGACAGTGAAGACAGCTGCAAGAGCGTTTCAGACACATTTCTGTAGACCTCATGGCTACCCAGAACAAGTCCTTGCAGATCAAAGTCCAGCTTTTGAATCAGAGATTTTCCAGGAGTTTTGCAACATTTACGGCTGTAAAAAGATCTGCATGACAGCCTATCCTCCCCAAACCAATGGCTTATGCGAAAAGATGAACCATATTGTAATTGACCTGTTGAAAACATTACCAGAGTCAGAAAGAAATCAACGGCCAGACAAATGACCTGATTTGGTAGACCTGTATAACCATGTTCCGGTGAGTTCTACAAACTGCACCCCAGCCTACCTTATGCGTGCAAGACCCGGTAAGCTGCCAATTGATTGTCACACCAACACAGGCGGAGAGAACAAAGAGACCCACTGGACCACAGAGTCTGTGGATGCCGACGCCAGAAATACGCTGGAGACAGAAAGCAGGTTAAGGAGTTTTATTTATAATGACAAAGGAGACACGGAGCCCCTGGAGAGGGCCTCAGGGTCAGAGCCACCAGAACCTCCCACCGAAACCCTGCGACCTTGACCCCTATACAGGGATTTGACTCAGCGCAACGTGGGAGGACCAATGACCCCGGAGCCTGATAACCGACTGCCATGCGGCACACAGTGAGAAGGGAGGCAAGAGTGGTGTAGGGATCCTCCGGCAGCAGCTGGTGACGTCTGTAGCTGGAGATCAGAATAACCGGCAGGACTGGATCCCTCTGAAAGAAAACAGAACACAGTAAGCAATATGCAAGGAACCACTGAAGCTAGCCAGACCTGGACAAGAGCTCAAGGAGCACAGTAGAACGCCCAGTCACTGGCTGATTGCAGGGATTAAACTTATATATCCACCCCTCAGCAGCGATTGGCTGAGAGGGGTGATTGGGAAGGACACACTGGCCCTTTAAGAGAGTGCACGAGTGGGCGCCCGCCCCCTATGTGCACTACCAGGAAGACAGGAGGACAGAGAAGGGCTGGAAGCTGCAGCAGCTGGAGGGGAGGACAGGGGAACGCGACCCAGACCGGCACGGCGGCGGAACACAGAGCGGGACCCGCGGTGCAGCAGGTGAGTAGCAGAAGCAGGAGCTGGCACCAACCGAGCGGCAGCAGGCGCAGGCTGGGGAGGGACAGTGACATTGATTTAGATATGGGAATTCTATAACCTGACGCAGAAGTTGAAGAATCCAATTGAGATACCCTACGTCAGCAACAGTATCGCCAAGTACAAGAGTGCGTAGAGAAAAATCTTCAGCAAGCTAGAGCAAGACAAGAAAGAACCTTTAATCAATGTGCTCAAGCAACTCCATTACAACCTGGTGAGCAAGTTCTCAAGAGAAAGAGACACACCAACAAATTGGATAATCAGTGGAAAATCACCCCGTGTACAGTCTTACCATCCAATTTAGACCATGCTAAAATGTGTCTAATAAGCAAAGATGAATGAAGAACTTCAGCAGTTGTGTCAAGAGACCAGCTCAAACCGTGTCCTGAAACCCTGAAGACACCTGAAGTAACCTTACCCGTGCAGGTCCAACCTGTCAAGAAAGAAGAAGAGGTATTCCATACCGTTCTAGATTTTCCCAAAATGTGGCCAAACTACTACAGAGCAGTTGTAGTCCCAATGATTGCTTTCCCTCCAATGGTTGAACCAACACCAGAACCCGTACAACCAGAAGAAGTTCCAAGACCTGAAGAACTGGAAGTAGAACCCATAGAGGAAGAACCAATTCCTGGTCCCAGTGAGCTTGCCAGTCCTACAGTCAGACCTTCATCTGCCATAATACCAAACACTCCAAGTAGGTACATGTCCACCCACACCATCATGCTAACTACACCCAGTACAGCAGCAGTACGAAGATCAGAGCGTAGTACCCAAGGTCAGTTACCAGCTAGGTATAAAGATTGAAATGTCAAATCAACTGTAAAATCTAAATATGTTTGTATAAATGTAAATTGAACCTGGTAGAGTGTAAGTGTACAGAAAAGGGTGAGAGTAGCTCGGTGTTAGGTGGCAGCCACGGAGAGTTACAACTTGGCCTCTTATGTGGTGACCCGAGGGCCTAGAGGCCTACTGCATTTGTAACCAGAGACACCCACATGTGTTAATAGTTTGCAACGTTTAAAGAGCCCAGTACCTACAGAGACTATCCTGTATGAACTTAAGACAAATTCTTAAACTTTGAACTTTTCTTATTTATTTATGAACCATACATACCACGGAACTGGTTGTGGTAAAAACTTTATTGTAAATATCTATCAGCCCGGAGGCAATAGACTAACCCCCAGAAAGACTGCTTATTTTTAACTTTTAACTTTTGGACTCTTTTCAAATTTCAGTGATTTTTGTACTTTTTATTTTTAAGGCTCTGTAAATGTTAATTGTATTAACTGTTTGGTTGTTTGTTTTTTCCACAGTCCCGGAGTACTGTCTTTCACTAAGGGGGAATGTGTCACCCCAAGGGTTAATGTGCCACAGTAACATCACACGGGTTCACTCCCCACACAACACTGGACACTACACTAGCACCTTTGGGCCAGGAGGGGGAGCTAAAGTAGTTCCCTTATATACTCTGGGTCAAGAGGAAGTAGTTAGTTCAGTATGTAGCAGTACTGTGAAGAGAGCAGTTCAGTTCCTCGGAGAACTGAGAGAGAGACTGTAGTTTAAAGAGGCTGCCTCAGGCTTCTCTACAGTCTGCTCCACGATTCCAGGCCTAGCCAGGGTCTGAGGGAAGAAGCACAAGAAACAGGGGAATACATCTGGGAGACTGAGTGACTTCACAACTCGCCACGGAGGAACGCACAGACTGGACACCGGATCCGAAACTGTGACTGACACACACAGCACAGTAAACAACCTGATAGTGGAGGTTGCAGATCGACACTGTACTTCAGCAAAGCAACACGGCGGGGTCAGCAGCACACGGAAAGACTCAAGTTGCCTAGCAAAGGGGGTACCTGAGAGAAGAGACAGTGCCAGCAGCTCAGCTAAAGCAGCAGAACGGCCACACACACAACGCAGTAGTGGGAAGCTGAGGACCCGGTCAGGGTGGGAGCAACCCAGCCCTGGTACAGACTCAGTGGTCAGTTCTCTGTTAAAGAACATCTGCAGTAAAGACTTGGAAAACTTCAAAAACCGTGAGTGTGTGTGATCCTTGTACTCTAGCCCTAATTTCCCTCACAAGCAGCCACTGTCTCCACTATCATCCCTGCCCTGCAACATCTATAGCCTCCATCATAGACTTTAACTACCACTGCCCCAGGGAACCAGGCTCTACCTGCGGAGAGCCGTTCCATCTCCAGCTGCCAAACATCATCCCCGGAAGTTCTGCAGCAGCGGTGGTCACCCTGACCACAACCCGTGGGTGGCGTCACGACAAACTCCCCTGAAAATATCCCCCCATTTACTTGCGGAACCCGGGACACGGTCCGGACCAAGACCGCCGTGATATCCCCAGCAGTACCCCAGTCCGGTACCGACTACACCGTCCCAGTGGGCTCCACATATGTCATTCACAGCTTTTTACTACTGGGTAGTAAAGCCAACTCGCAATCCAGATGAACATACAGTCATGGCCAAAAGTTTTGAGAATGATACAAATATTAACTTTTACAAAGTCTACTGCTTCAGTTTTTTTAATGGCAATTTGCATATACTCCAGAATGTCATAAAGAGTGATCAGCTTACCAGCAATTACTTGCAAAGTCAATATTTGCCTAGAAAATGAACTTTAACCCCCAAAACACATTTCAACATCATTGCAGTCCTGCCTTAAAAGGAGCAGCTAACATCGTTTTAGTGATTGTTCCATTAACACAGGTGTGGGTGTTGATGAGGACAAGGCTGGCGATCAATCAGTCACGATTAAGTAAGAATGACACCACTGGAAACTTTAAAAAGGAGGCTGGTGCTTGGTATCATTGTTTCTCTTCAGTTAACCATGGTTATCTCTAAAGAAACACGTGCAGCCATCATTGCACTGCACAAAAATGGCCTAACAGGGAAGAGTATCGCAGCTACAAAGATTGCACCTCAGTCAACAATCTATCGCTTCATCAAGAACTTCAAGGAGAGAGCGTCCATTGTTGTCAAAAAGGCTCCAGGACGCCCAAGAAAGACCAGCAAGCGCCAGGACCGTATCTTAAAACTGTTTCAGCTGCGGGATCGGACTACCAGCAGTGCCGAGCTTGCTCTGGAATGGCAGCAGGCTGGTGTGAGTGCTTCTGCACGCACTGTGAGGCGGAGACTCTTTGAGCAAGGCCTGGTTTCAAGGAGGGCAGCAAAGAAGCCACTTCTCTCTAGAAAAAACATCAGGGACCGACAGATATTCTGCAAAAGGAAATCAAAAAAAGGACTAGCTCCAACCACCTAATATTCCCAGGACTCCCAGGCAAACCGGAAAGTGGCTTGGCAACCACCAGTAGCAATAGAAAAGGTGTAGAATCCGGTGCCACAAAATTCCTTTTTATTTTCAAATTTTTAAAAATCACACATGCTCCAGAGGAGCTCCTGGACGCGTTTCGTGGGTCTAGCCCACTTAATCGTCAGTACAATGGCAATACAGACAAAAAAAGAATATATACAATTTAAAAGCAAAAAACAGCCCCCTCTCGCATGTGTGACAAATATACATCAATTATTTCTAACCAATCATATACCTGCAGGTTCTAAAAGAGTTAAAGGGAAAATTAAGTGGGGAAGAAGAGGGGGAGGGAGGAAAAGAGAAAGAAAGGAAAAGAGCTAATAACAGAAAGTAAAAGGGAGAAGAAAAAAAAAAAAAAAAAAAAAGGGAAAAAAAAAAAAAAATATAGAGAAGGAATGAAGGGGAGGGAAAGAAAGGAAAAAAGAGCTGATAACAGAAAGTAAAAGAGAGAAGAAAAAAAAAAAAAAAAAAAAAAAAAAGGGGTGATTTTTAAAAATTTGAAAATAAAAAGGAATTTTGTGGCACCGGATTCTACACCTTTTCTATTCTGCAAAAGGTACTGGGAGTGGACTGCTGAGGACCGGGGTAAAGTCATTTTCTCTGATGAATCCCCTTTTCGATTGTTTGGGACATCTGGAAAACAGCTTATTCGGAGAAGAAGAGGTGAGCACTACCACCAGTCTTGTCTCATGCCAACTGTATTCATGTGTGGGGTTGCATCTCAGCCAAGGGAATCGGCTAACTCACAGTCTTGCCTAAAAACACAGCCATGAATAAAGAATGGTACCAGAATGTCCTCCAAGAGCAACTTCTCCCAACCGTCCAAGAGCAGTTTGGCGCCCAAGAATGCCTTTTCCAGCACCTTGCCATAAAGCAAAGGTGATAACTAAATGGCTCAGGGAACAAAACAGAGATTTTGGGTCCATGGCCTGGAAACTCCCCAGATCTTAATCCCATTGAGAACTTGTGGTCAATCATCAAGAGACGGGTGGACAAACAAAAACCAACAAATTCTGCCAAATTGCAAGCATTGATTATGCAAGAATGGACTGCTATCAGTCAGGATTTGGTCCAGAAGTTGATTGAGAGCATGCCAGGGAGAATTGCAGAGGTCCTGAAGAAGGAGGGTCAACACTGCAAATATTGACTTGCTGCATTAACTCATTCTAACTGTCAATATAACCTTTTGGTACTCATAACATGATTGCAATTATATTTCTGTATGTGATATAAACATCAAACAAACACAAATAAAAACCAGAGGGCAGCAGATCATGTGAAAATATAATTTTGGTGTCATTCTCAAAACCTTTGGCCATGACTGTATATGTGCACACACACACTTTCCAAAACTGACGTCCATACACCATTCACATTGGCACACACATACTAACATTCGGAACCATTGCAATAGTATGCATATGCACATTATTGTGCTCCCGACATTAATTGTACGTCTGTCATTATTTGTACGCCCGAACGAAGCCTGCATAAAAGGTAATAATTGTATGGCCACATAGGAGATTTGAATAAGCCGGAACGCATAAGCGTTATGTTGCTGATGCTACTGCGTTGTCAAATTTTTTATAATTTTTTTTTGCAGCAGGTGCTAGCCGTTGCGTAATGTTGGTGCGTGTGACGGCTGTAATGAGCAATCTGTTATAGATTGTTCGAGGCGCATCCAAAGCCCAATCTGCCAGTGTATATAGACTGTCAACTCTTTCACTCCAAGGCAAAAGCGATATTCCTTTTTTCATTTTTGTATTTTCCTTCTTTCAAGAGCCATAATTTTTTATTTTTCCATCAAAACATCTTTTTTTTTTGCAGGAAGCATGGTAGTGGTCGGTGTAGCAGTTGGTGTTGCAGAAGGTATGTAATGGTTATCCTCCTGTTAAGGCCCTGCATGTCTGTTGCCTTTAACCTCCCTGCAGTCAGATTGGGCCTTTCTTTTTTTCCAGCTCATGCAGTACAAACGGTCGGTGTGGCGTAAGGTATGTAATGGTAATTTTTTTTTCTTTTCTACAGGTTCAACGTAAGCTGTGGAGATGCCACGGTGTGGAGCAAAGCTGGCGACAGATCCAATGGAAAATTGCAATGCCCCAGAACGGATTGTCAGTGTCCGTCAGCAGATCCGCCGTGAACTTGGTTGGCTATTTCTATGCCCAGCCAGGTACAGCTAGGCAGCTAGACTTCTGGGCACCCCCCGCTGCGAATGGCTGCCCGCAGCCGCCCCAGAAGATGGCACATCCATTGAAGCGCCATCTTTTGGCGCTGAACCCAGCTCATCCACGGCCCTGGTGCGGTGGCTCACTGGGTGATAAAGGGGTTAGGGCCAGCTTTGTATTATCAGCTGGCCCTAAGCCCGAAATTCATTGAGGTCACGCCAATAGCAGACATGACCGCCATGAATTTCCAGTACATTTTATAAAAAGAAAAACAAAATAGCGAAAAAAAAATTTTTTTATTAGAAATAAAACCAAAAAGACATTTAGTGACTCCATCTTTATTAAAAAAAATCATCTTCCATCCGACGTAGTCCATAAATGCAATCTCAGCACTGCTACATCGCTAGGCATAGACACACATGTCTATGCAGAGCGAGCGCAGGGTGACAAATGACTACAACAGTCAGGGTTCACCTCAGGTCATAGGTCGGGCTATGACCGCGGGTGAACCCTGCTGTCACATCCTGAAGACTGCCACCGGCGGCCTGAGATTGCCGAGTGCCAGCAGAGCAGTAAATAAACTGGAAGTCGTTAACTTCCGGTTTATTCACTGCTCTGCCAGCACTCGGCAATCTACGGCAGCCGGCAGCAGCAGCAGTATGGCTGTGACAGCAGAGTTCACCCGCGGTCATAGCCTGAGCTATGACCTGAGGTGAACCCTGACTGTTGTAGTCATTTCTCAGCCTGCTCTCCCTCTGCATAGACATGTGTGTCTATGTAGAGCGATGTAGCAGTGTGGAGATGGCGTTTTAGGACTACTGCGGACAGAAGACAATTTTTTTTTTATTAAAGATGGAGTCACTAATAGTTTTTTTTGTTTTATTCTAATAAAAAAAAAATTCTCGGTGTTGTATTTTTTTTTATAAAATTTACTGGAAATTCATGGCGGTCATGTCTGCTATTGGCATGACCTCAATGAATTTCGGGCTTATGGCCAGCTGATAACAAAAAGCTGGCCCTAACCCCTTTATTACCCACTGAGCCACTGTATCAGGGCCTTGGAAGAGTTGGGTTCAGCGCCTGAAGATGGCACTTCAATGAACACGCCATCTTCTGGGGTGGCTATGGGCTGCCAATCGCAGCGGGGGTGCCCAGAGCTTAGGCCTCCCTACGCTGCAGATTCCAGCCCCCAGCTACCTAGCTGTACCTGGCTGGACATAGAAATAGCGCGGAGCCCAAAACATTTTTTTTTTATTTCATGAAAATCATGAAATAAAAAAAAATTGGGGCTCCCCTATATTATTGTGTCCGGCCAGGTACAAATAGGCACCTGGGAGTTGGGGGCAGCCCATCACTGCCTGCTGTATCCGGCTGGATACAAAAATAAGGCGAAGCCCACGTCAAATTTTTTTCTGAAAAATCCTTAAAACAATATAAATAAAAGGGACTACATCTTTATTAACCCCTCGACCATGGTTGAGGGATCAATAAATATGCAGTCCCTTTTTTAAGGTTTATTTAATGGATTTTTCAGAAAAAGTTTGACGTGGGCCTCACCGTCTTTTTGTATGCCAGCTGGATAAGTAGGCGGCAACAGTCTGCCCCCAACCCCTAGCTGACTATTTGTACCTGCCTGGACACAGAAATATCAGGAGGGACTTATTTTTTATTATTTCATGAATTTCATGAAATAATTAAAAAAAAAGGGAGGGTGGGCTCTGCGTGATTTCTATGTCCAGCCAGGTACAGCTAGGCAGCCGGGGGCTGGAATCCCAGCGCAGGGAGGCACAAGCCTTCTGGGCACACCCCACTGCGAATGGCAGCCTGCAGCCGCCACAGAAAATGGTGCGTTCATTAAAGCGCCATCTTCTGACGCTGAACCCAACTCTTCCAGGGCCCTGGTGCGGTGGCTCACTGGGTAATAAAGGGGTTAGGGCCAGCTTTTTGTTATCAGCTGGCCCTAAGCCCGAAAATCATGGGGCCACGGCAATAGCAGACATTCCCCCATGAATTTCTATTAAATTATTTAAATAAAAACACAACACCAAGAAAATTTTTTTTTTTTTTTTACAAAGAAAAATTAACACTTTTCCGTCCGACAATCCAGGGTTCTTCCTTAGCTCTGCTACATCTCTGGTAGAGAACCTCCACTAGAGATGTAGCAGCACTGTGCAACCGGGCGTGGGAAAGTTCATGTGAGTTCATGCAGGCATGCATGAACTCACATGAACCTGACAACACTGCTGCTTCAATTGAACAGTTGACCGAGGTCAGCTGTTCATTTGAAAATCCCAGCGGGAAGGCGTCTGATTATCACTAACGGGTTAATTTTACAGGTGTTATACCTTCTATAGCTTCCTCCAAAGGGCAGGTGCTGCTTGGTTAAATAGGTTTTCACTTGCTTGAATTGTGTATGTTGTGTCCTTTCAACAATTGTGTGTTACAAGTTTTACAACATTTTTAGGTCATCAGCAGCAAGCGGTGGCTTCTCCGCCACCCTCACCGGCTGCGTCAGCACCGCGTAGTCCGGAGGTTCCCCCATCTCCGCCAGAAGAAGGGACACCGCCGGAGCTACTGTCACCAGGCAATGAGATGTCAGCCAGCCCAGGCTCTGTTTTTTGGGCATTTCTCCCCCCCCCCCCGAGGAATCCAGCCAGGGGACAGATCCTTAAATGGTGAGTGGCTTACATGTAATTAATCATGTTATCTTTGGGCAAAGTCAATTTGCAGACTCCAAGAATGCTGGCTGGTGTACGAATTATGTTTTTTTTTTTTTACCTTTATTGATTTGTGCAACAGCTGAAGATTCATCGGGGAGCCAATCTGAATGGGACCAGGTTGGAGAAGGAGCAGACGAGCGGCCCTGTAAGTATATTTATATATTCATGTCCCTTAAATTGGTTACCCAGTGCCCAACTGTAATTTTTGTGTATACTCCATAGTTGTACCTACTCTGCGGGAGCTGCAGGACAAGATGTCCCACCTGCGGCGTGAGGTGGAGGAGATAGCCGGGCTCCTTGACATCAATGTGGAGGCCCAGCGTCCATAGCAGCCTTCCTTTCCCCCACGTTTCAAAATGTTTTTATTTGTTTTACATATTTATGTTATTTTATTATGAAGGGGTTCCAAAAACATGGCCCCCCCAAGAAAAAAAATAAATAAGTTTACAAGCAACCAAAAAAAAAGGAAGAGAACCCGTTGTCCTGCTTGAATAAAGCGTTTGAATTTTCCACGTCTTCTCATCATTACAACAAAGTAATATTATGAACATGTGTTTAACAGCCGTGTGTGCAAATATTTTACACAATACACTTGAACATTTAAAACACCTCTCAGTTTACCTGGCAATAATTGACAAATCTTTGCCAAACACATCTTGCCACAAGAATTGCATTTCATAAAGACACTACTACTCCGCCCAATGCTATTGCATCGGGAGGGCAGTATCTGCGGCTGTGTCCCCTTGTGCGCTCTCTCTTGTCTCTGGGCTCTCTCTTCCACTCTGTGCTCTTACTTCTACCTTTCTGTCCGTTATGAGTGCTATCTGCCCCTGTGTGCGGGCTCTATACCCGTGAGCGCTGTCTCTCCCTATGATACTGCAAAATCTTGGGCGTCTGCCTCCCCTGTGCCTTCTCCCTCATCTGTGTCCATGCCTCCTCTGTGCCTTGTGCCTCCTGTATGCCTGCCTCCCATCACTGAAAGGCCATCTAATTCTCTCCACTCACTCACCATTCAGTGCTAATCAGTGAGCTATATATACTAGTAATCTATGCGTTACCATCCAGTGTTAACCCCAGAGCCACCATACAGTGCTAACTACTGAGTCAGCTTTAAATCTCCCGTCAAGATGGTGGAACAACACGGTATTGGCGGGAGATGTCAACCTGCCGTTAGCTGTTTGCACTTCAAGGGAAGTGACAACAGAATGTCTGTGTCTGCTTCTAGCTCTCCCCCCACTCTTCATAGAATCTCATCAGCACCAACTGTCATCTCCTACCCAGTAATGTGAAAATCTGTGTTCACTGATTTTCATGGCCACAACTGGGAGCCAGACGACGGGTGCTGAAGCTCAGCGTCAGCCGGCGCAGAACTTCAGCACCACGGAGCTGTCCTCTCCTGACAGATCATGAACGTGGCCAGATCACCGTGAGGCGCGGTCCTGAATTATCAGCAGCGGGTTGCAGCTGTGTTGCCATGGAAAAAGTGCTTTGCTGAATGTTCCCCACTACTGCAGTGGACAAGCAACAAACCGCAATTCAAAACACGCGCCATGGAGCGCTGATTTTTTTGGCGGCGCTGAACAAACAGTGCTCTTTGCTGCAAACATAACCAATTTAGTTAACATTACCATGTGGACAATGTCCGGAGTCGTGATGATTTACTTTTCCTACACTTTGTGTATATGTTCACCTTAATTCCCAGGATGGCAACACCAAAAATGTTACAAAAGGAGGAAACACAGGTCAGGATACAGTTTTTTTTAGTATTATCATATGCTTGTTAATAAAAGTAGCTTCTGCAATGTTTATATATATATATCTACTATATAATTGCCGTAGCACGTTTTGTGTCGGCCCCCGGCACGCCGTGGCTTTGTCACTATGTGACGTCACCACGCCGTGCGAGGCATTGCCCGCGTAGCGGGCATTGCGACCCCTCGCCGCTCTGTGACTCAGTGCCCCAGTGCCGTAGTGCCCCTGTGCCCCAGTGCCTCTGTGCCCCTCTGTCTCTGTGCCTCTGTGCCCCAGTGCCGTAGTGCCCCTGTGCCCCAGTGCCTCTGTGCCCCTCTGTCTCTGTGCCTCTGTGCCCCAGTGCCCCAGTGCCGTAGTGCCCCTGTGCCCCTGTGCCCCTGTATATATACTTACCACCTCTCCTCCGTCTTCTCCGCCGCCGACATGTCGCCGCCCTTGGCAGAACTGGATCCAATATGGCGTCCGGGAAGTCTTGCGAGACTTCCCGGACGCCATATTGGATCCAGAGCTCCAGGGGCGGCGACATACTTTCTCCAAGATGGCGTCCGGGAAGTCTCGCGAGACTTCCTGGACGCCATATTGGATCCAGTCCTCCGGGGGCGGCGACATGTCCCCACAACAGAGGACTCAGGAACACGCAGGCGGCAGGGAAGAAGCAGGGACGCTGGTAAGTATATCGGAGTTGTGTGTGTGTGTCTGTGTCCGTCCGTCCGCCCGCCCCACTCTGCCCACCACTGACCACTCTGCCCACCGCTGACCACTCTGCCCACCGCTGACCACTCTGCCCTGCGCTGACCACTCTGCCCACACAGCGCCGCTGCGCAGACCACCCTGCCCACACAGCGCCGCTGCGCTGACCACCATACCCACACAGCGCCGCTGCGCTGACCACCCTGCCCACACAGCGCCGCTGCGCTGACCACCCTGCCCACACAGCGCCGCTGCGCTGACCACCATACCCACACAGTGCCGCTGCGCTGACCACCCTGCCCACACAGCGCCGCTGCGCTGACCACCCTGCCCACACAGCG
Source organism: Allobates femoralis (assembly GCA_033576535.1). Taxonomy (NCBI): domain Eukaryota; kingdom Metazoa; phylum Chordata; class Amphibia; order Anura; family Aromobatidae; genus Allobates; species Allobates femoralis. The sequence continues at coordinate 200,840,359 of JARQOC010000002.1, forward strand.
CCGCTGCGCTGACCACCCTGCCCACACAGCGCCGCTGCGCTGACCACAATACCCACACAGTGCCGCTGCGCTGACCACCCTGCCCACACAGCCCAGCTGCGCTGACCACCCTGCCCACACAGCGCCGCTGCGCTGACCACCCTGCCCACACACCGTCGCTGCGCTGACCACCCTGCCCACACAGCGCCGCTGCGCTGCCCACCCTGCCCACACAGCGCCGCTGCGCTGCCCACCCTGCCCACACAGCGCCGCTGCGCTGCCCACCCTGCCCACACAGCGCCGCTGCGCTGCCCACCCTGCCCACACAGCGCCGCTGCGCTGCCCACCCTGCCCACACAGCGCCGCTGCACTGACCATCCTGCCCACCGCACGCCGCTGCTAACCACTGAGCCACCGCGCAGTGCTAACCACTCAGCCACCACGCAGTGCTAACTACTGAGCCACCGCGCAGTGCTAACCACTGAGCCACCGCGCAGTGCTAACCACTGAGCCTCCGCGCAGTGCCAACCACTAAGCCACCGCGCAGTGCTAACCCCTGAGCTACCGCGCAGTGCTACCCACTGAACCACTACGCAGTGCTAACTACTGAGCCACTGTATACTCTGCTAAACCCTGAGCTGCCTTACAGTGCACCATCCTACCTCATCCTGCTGCTTTATCATCCATCCTGCTCCTCCCACCGCTCTGTGCTCCGTCCTCCCCCTGCCTGTACCGTTCCATGCTCCTCCACCGCTTCCTCCTCCTTCCTTTGTCCGCCTCCTCTCTGCCACTCCATCCTTCCCCTGCCTGTGCTACTCCATCCTCCCCCACCCCACCGCTTCGACCTCTGTCCTCCTCCCCCCGCCGCTCTGTGCTCCGTCCTCCCCCTGCTGCTCTGTCCTCCCCCTTCCTGTGCCGCTCTATCCTACCCCACCCCACCGCTTCCTCCTCCTTCCTTTATCCTCCTCCACCCCGCCACTCCATCCTCAGTCCTTCCCCTGCCTGTGCTGCTCTGTCCTCCCCCTGCCGCTCTGTCCTCCCCCTGCCGCTCTGTCCTCCCCCTGCCGCTCTGTCCTCCCCCTGCCGCTCTGTCCTCCCCCTGCCGCTCTGTCCTTCTCCTGCCGCTCTGTCAACCCCTGCCGCTCTGTCCTTCCCCTGCCGCTCCATTCTACCCCTGCCTGTGCCGCTCCATCCTCCCACACCGCTTCCTCCTCCTTCCTTTGTCCTCTTCACCTCCGCCACTCGATCCTCCGTCCTTCCCCTCCCCGTGCTGCTCTGTCCTCCCCCACCCCGCCGCTTCATCCTACATCCTCCTCCCTTCCGCCGCTCTGTGCTTCGTCCTCCACCTGCCTGTGCCACTCCATCCTCCCCCACCCTACCGTTTCCTCCTCCTTCCTTTGCCCTCCTCACCTCTGCCACTCTATCCTCCGTCCTCCCCCTGCCTATGCTGCTCCGTTCTCTCCCACTCCGCCGATTCATCCTGTCCTCCACCCCCCGCCACTCTATCCTCCTTCCTCCCCCTGCCTGTGCTGCTAAATCCTCCCACATCTCGCCGCTACCTCCTCTGTCCTCCATCCTCCTCCCCCCTGCTGTTCTGTCCTCCCTCCTCCCCCCTGCCACGCCGTTCTTCCCCCGCTGCTCCTTCTTCAAAGATCCTCCCAATTCAGCCCTCACCGCCTTCCCCATCCAATCTCTATTTCTATATTCTAGAATACCCGATGCGTTAGAATCGGGCCACCGAGAGTTCCCGGACGCCATATTGGATCCAGTCCTCGGTGCCACGACATGTCGGCAGAACAGAGGACTCAGGAAGACGCAGACGGCAGAGAAGAAGCAGGGACGGTAAGTATATCGGAGTGTGTGTGTGTGTCCGTCCGCCCCACCGCTGACCACCCTGCCCACAACGCTGCGCTGACCACCCTGCCCACGCCGCTGCGCTGACCACTCTGCCCACGGCGCTGCACTGACCAATCTCACCGCACTCACTGCTAACCACTAAGCCGCCGCACTCACTGCTAACCACTGAGCCACCGCACTCACTGCTAACCACTGAGCCACCGCACTCACTGCTAACCACTTAGCCACCGCACTCACTGCTAACCACTGAGCCACCGCACTCACTGCTAACCACTGAGCCACCGCACTCACTGCTAACCACTTAGCCACCGCACTCACTGCTAACCACTGAGCCACCGCGCAGTGCTAACCACTGAACCACCGCCCAGTGCTAACCACTGAGCCACCGCCCAGTGCTAACCACTGAACCACCGCGCAGTGCTAACCACTGAGCCACCGCGCAGTGCTAACCACTGAGCCACCGTATACTCTGCTACCCACTGAGCCACCTGTATACACACAATTCATTTCGCCGCACTCCCCTAACTATTAGTAAATAAACTATATATAGATTCTAGACTACCCGATTCTTTATATATATATATATATATATATATATATATATATATATATATATATGCGTGCACATATACATGCAAATATAAATATATATAATTGCCGTAGGCAAAATCGTGTCGGCCCCCGAAATCCCCGTGGCTATGTCACTATTGTGACGTCACCACGGCGAAGCATTGGCCGCGTAGCGGCCATTGCGAGCCGCTGGCCGAAAATAGAACCAGAGGCTCGGCCACAAAGCTAGCGATTTCCCGCTCAGGTAGCGAGTCGCTAGCCTCAGCGGGAAATCGCTAGCTTTGTGGCCGAGCCTCTGGTTCTATTTTCGGCCAGCGACTCGCAATGCCCGCTTCCATAAGGATTACCGCAACCGCGCCGCATTGCGACTCGCTGGCTGAGTGCGAGCACTTGCAGCGCGGTTGCGGTAATCCCCATAAGGATTACCGCAACCGCGCCGCAAGTGCAAGTTGCGGCGCGGTTGCGGTAATCCCCATAGAAAGTATAGGGGGACTTGCGGCAGGTGCGGCAAGTGCGGTTTTGCCGCACCTGCCGCAAGTCCCCCTATACTTTGTATGGGGATTACCGCAACCGCGCCGCAGATGCGGTTTTTTAATAAAATAAAATAATTTTAATACAAATAAATACACTGAAAATAAAAAATAATAAATAAATTTAATAATAAATAAAATAGTAAAAAAAAAAATATAAATAATAAAATAAAAAATAATGATAAAAAAAAAAATATATATATTAAAGTATTGGACCCCCCAAAAAAAGTATTGGACCCCCCCAAAAGTATTGGACCCCCCAAAAAAGTATTGGACCCCCAAAAAAAGTATTGGACCCCCCCCAAAAACTATTCACACCCCCCCGAATAACTATTCACACCCCCCCGAAAAGTCCTCACACCAGCTATAACTACTATAATCAAATTAATGCACGTTCTAGAATCCCGATGCATTTGCATCGGGCTCACAGCTAGTATATATATATATATATATATATATATATATATATATATATATATATAGTTAGAGCCTTCATGATCGGTACGTGGGACATCTCAGCAATGATTAAAAAATGACGCCCGATTGATCTCTGTGTCGCCGCAATGACGCACTAACGATCTTTGTGTCACCGCAATGACGCACAAATGATCTCTGCGTCACCGAACTATGATATCACATACCACTAGCATAGTAGAATGGGTGTGGAAAAAGAAGCTCTGGTATGCCTACCTACCATGATGTCACAAAAAAACGCCCACATTGACAGAAAGAACGCAGGAGACGCTGCTGTGTGACACTGTACAAGCGACTAAAAAAAAAAATCGCTCGCTGGGTCGTCCGCAAGATGGCGGCATCACCGCATTGCTGGATCATGTGAGCAACATTGATGTGTGTGTGACGTTTACTTGTGATAATTTCACGTCGCTCAGGCGACTTCCCCGAAGTCGCGTCGCTCCTCATATTGAAAGCGATATTGACGCGTGTGACGGCCCCTTTACTTGTCCTGGTGATCTCTAGCAAACTGCAGGTGGGCAGCTGCTTTTTGACATCTGTGGCTTTCTGCTTTCAGTCCCGCTATGCAAAAATTTCTATTTCAGTGTCCTCATGAACATTAAAGGCTACGTTACACACACAGATATCTGTTCAGATATTGGTCACAGATCTCTGGTTGCAGTGAAATCCTGGACACATTGCTCCATTTTGTACACAGCCACAAAATGGAACAATGTGTCCATGATTTCAATGCAACCAGAGATCTGTGACCAATATCTGAACAGATATCTGTGTGTGTGACATGGCCTTAAGATTAGCTAATGTACAAGAGGCCTCTAGTTGCTTATCTTGCTTCCTTGCTTTCCTTTGAGACCTCGTGGACTATAAGTGTATATGCTCACGGTCCGGAGAAGATGTCTCTTGAACGCAGCTACTCTGGACCTGAGGCAACCCACGGGTGGCCGCAGGGAGACCTTAGCCACCCTGTACTCACCATGTGCGGCAGGTGCGGGGTGGCTTCTCCCTGCAGTCACCTGATGGGAGTGACTTCCGAAATGAACATGCTGCACAGATGCAGAGGAGCAGACACCTGCAACGCAACTAAAAGAATGCTGCAGTTGGCAACAGCATAGTGAGGATGGGATTTGTACAAATCCCATCCACTATGCTGCTACTGTACTACACAGCATTTTGGACGCAACGGCAAGACGCATCCAAAATGCTACGTATCCTGAACGTGAGTATGCAGCCTTATACAATTCGCTTTTGGAGCTCATGGTTTTGATTAACCAGTCTTGTGGAAGATAATAATGGTCATATATACACACCATTTTTACAAAATCTGTCTAAATATGATTTTACAAACTTCTTAAAAATGGCTTTGTAACCTTTTTTCTCTTGATGAGCTTCAACTACTCTCGTTATGAGCGTCGCTGGTGTCTAGTCACCAGGCACTACAGGTGGCATCACATGATAAAAACTTCAATCCTTTAATTTGGCGACTGTCTTCCCCTCGGCGCCACGGGTATGGGCAGGCCACCGGTGAGATCCTTCACCGAATCTGAGGGCCCAGACATCCGAGTTCCCATACCCTGGGGCGGTACAGATAGTACTATTTTCTGGCATCACAAACAGGATCGCGTGCCCGATGTAACCGGGTACTGTGTGCCTTTGAACTTTTTGGACTGAAAAGAACTTTCACCACCGCTGTACGGCAATGAGAACTGGTTCCCGCCAATTGTACCGGGAACCCCAAGATGGCGATTTGACTATGTAAAGGACCATGTGAAGGCCCCTTAATGTAGGAGGGCCTACACGGAGGCGCAAAAATGTTTGGCCGCGCCTATAGTCATCAATCAATCAAGGGGGCGGCCCAACAGAAGTGGCCCCTGGGAAGCCATTACACGCCCATAAAGAGACAGCTGGAAGAGAAGGACCCAATAGAAAGTATACCCGGCACTATGGCAACCAGGTGGATGGACATTCTCCAACAAGTGGATCAGGAGGCCCGTGCTGCCCGCAGCGAGTCGGAAGCCCCGTCCCTGTTGACGGATGAGGCTGATGCCGAGTACTGGATGGTCGCATTCCGGGACTTGCAGAGCCGACTATCCGAGACGCTAGAGTGAGCAGTAAGGCAGTGGAGTGAGGAGCAAGCCTCGGGGCTCAGGGACAGAGCCATGGATTGGAGAGCGAGAGAAGCCGCAGCAGCTGCACAGGCTGTAACAGATCTCTTGTCCGCCATCCCACCTGTTCAGACTCTGGAGGCAGGAGTCCAAACTGACTTCCCAGAGAACCTGCCCGCTGCTCCCGCTAACACCCCGGTGGTAGAGACCCGAGCCCTGGAGGAAGAACCAGACGTCATTGTGGAGGAGGTTGAAAACGGCCTGGATAACATCACCAACCTAGCCGAGGATGACTCCTCGGAGGGTGAAGAGGATTTGTTTTACCGTCCCGGAGCTGCTGGAAATTGTACCCCGGAGCTGGCGTGGTGGACTGCCCAGCGGAGGCTACCTGTTGTACCAAGCTACATCACAGATGTTACCGCCGTTCTGGACACCCCGTTACACCGTATTCCACCACCGGAGTATACCACACAGGTTAGAGTGTCCGACCAGGAAGCCCGGCAAAGACGTCGTGAGGAGGACTATCAACGAGAGATGGAAAGCCGTAGAGTAAGGGGAGAAGTTTGCAGACACCCCCACTGCCATTGTAACGACGAAAGACTGGCACCATAGTGTCGTTTAACTACGCGGATGGATGGGGATTTATACGCGAGCCAGGACTGCATGAAGAAATCTTTATGGTACGTAGAGACATTAAGTCACACCTGCATTGTGCTCACCCGGCCCGGGATGTGTACCGTGGAGATGATTTAACTTATGAGAGACACGCAGGGCCACTTGGGTGGTTCGCTATTTGTGCGTCCCGCCATTAAGCACCTGTTACTGCCACAGGCTTAAGATGTGTACAGTTTCTTTTGCTGCAGTGTGAACTTTTGTAAAATTCCCTGATTTAAGTGGAGACTCATAGACTTCCATGAGAACTCTTCCCTCCCATGAGTGTATAATGTTGTTTGATACTGTACTATTAACCCGTTTTAGCCAGAGACTCTTGTGTGATATCATGTAGTCATTTACAGCGGCCCGGCGGTGATAAATCACACTGGACTGTGATAGACAATAATTACCGCTGGGTCCGCGCTGTTACCGGTCCCCGTATGGCCGATGAAATGTTAGATAATGTTGTTGTTTAAAGTGAATTGTGTATAAAGAAAGGTACTATGAAACGGAGATTAAGATCTTGGCAAAGAGGTGACCCGAGGACCCCGAGGTCTATAGTAGCTAGCTTTCATACTGTTTAGTAACGTTAAAAGAACCGAGCCTCCCATAAAGGGGAGAAGAATGCTTATTTGTAAATATGTTACCTGTTATTGTTAAATGAAAATTTAAAAACTTTTACTCTTACGATAAACCCTGTAACACCATACTCGCGAACGAGTATAGTCCATCAAGGGGGTATGTGCCGCCCCACTGGTCAGGCGTCACAAGTGGGGTACTACACCCAAAAGTGAGCGTGTGGTCATCCATGTTGTACGCAGAATGCAGAACACTGTGGAAGGATCTGAGCCAAAAATACATCCACCAATATAACCGGGGGAAGTCACAGAGTTAGTTGGAAAGTTGGAGGAAAGTGTGAAAGAAGCAAGGTGGAACACACGGGGAGTCTTCAGCAGTGTCTTCCCCGAGGAAAGACTGAGAAAGGGAGCTTCCCCGAGTGAAAAAGGGGGCTTAAAAAGAGGGCTAGAGAAAGACGTTGCCCAGACACAAGGGTCCTGACTTGTACACCCAGAGTACATGGGTCTGACAACGCGGCCTGGAGTGTTCAACCTCCGACCGTACTTGTCCCGGCTCCGAAGATGCTCTAAGGGTGTTTATCCCCTGGGTCGTACTACTGCTTGTGAAGCAGGCACCGAAGAGAGAGAAGGGACAGGACAAGGGTAGATCCAAGAAGGTACCACCAGAGACTGCCACAGATTCTGTATTCTGCTGCGACAACCCGGCCGGCCATCCTGCTGTAGTACTGTGAACTGTACCTCCATCTTGTTCAGTTTCCTTTCTACAAGTAAAGTACCTGGAAAAGTGAAGTGCTTCTGTGTCTCTGTCCTACTTCATTGACTTTTTCCCAAAGGTTTGCATTGTGCTGGCATCAGGTACCATTGCCCTGGAGGAATAGCTCTACCTGTAGGGAGCTGCTCCACCATAGCCACAATATCACCACCCTCCAGTGGACTGTGGCAGCGCTGGTGTCTAGTCACTAGGCACTACAGCTGGCGTCACGTGATAAAACCTTTAATCCTTTAATTTGGCGACTGTCTTCCCCTCGGGGCCATGGGTCTGGGCAGGCCACAAGTGAGATCCCCCACCGAATCTGTTGGGCCAGACATCCGAGTTCCCATACCCTGGTGGTACAATGTACACTGAATGGCACTGACAATAATGGAGCACATTTTCCTAATAGAAAAGTAAATAGACAAGTAAATACAGTGATTTGGTAAAATGTGCTCTCTTGCAGAATCCTGACTTCCCAGTCACTGAATCACAAGTCACACACGTAAACAAGTCTTAATCTTAATAATCCATTTTATCTAACAATTTTTACAAGTCCCATTCCATCTCACCTGTACCAATATTTGAAAATGGTTTGAGTCTCTTCATCAGATGCTCCACCCTATCTAAATACTATAGGGTTCTAAGACTGAATAAAGCAAAATAATTTAGAGTACTGCTAGATCTAAATCCCCAGCTCTGCAGGGGCTAAGATGTCATATGAATATGTGTGCAAGGGCCAAAAAGTCAAATGGCTGTGTGTGCAGGGGCCAAGAAGTCACATGACTGTGTGTGCAAGGGCCAAGAATTCACATGGCTGTGTGTGCAAGTGCCAAAAAGTCACATGACTGTGTGCAGGGGCCAAGAAGTCACATGACTATGTGTGCAGTGGCCAAGAATTCACAAGGCTGTATGTGCAGGGGCCAAGAAGTGACATGACTGTGTGTAGGGGCCAAGAAGTCACATGACTGTATGTGCAAGGTCCAAGAATTTACATGGCTGTGTGTGCAGGTGCCAAGAATTTACATGGCTGTGTGTGCAGGTGCCAAGAAGTCACATGACTGTGTGCAGGGGTCAAGAAGTCACATGACTATGTGTGCAGGGGCCAAGAACTCACATGGCTGTGTGTGCAGGGGCCAAGAACACACATGGCTGTGTGAGCAGGTGCTAAGAAGTCACATGACTGTGTGCAGGGGTCAAGAAGTCACATGACTATGTGTGCAGGGGCCAAGAACTCACATGGCTGTGTGTGCAGGGGCCAAGAACACACATGGCTGTGTGAGCAGGTGCTAAGAAGTCACATGACTGTGTGCAGGGGCCAAGAATTCTCATGGCTGTGTGAGCAGGGGCCAAGAAGTCACATGCCTGCATGTGCAGGGCCAAGAATTGACATGACTGTGTGAGTAGGGGCCAGCAAGTTACATGACTGTGTGAGCAGGGGCCAAAAAGTCACATGACTGTGTGTGCTAGTGCCAAGAAGTCACATGGCTGTGTGTGCAGGGGCCAGGAAGTCATATGGCTGTGTGTGCAGGAGGCAAGAAGTCACATCACTGTGCGTGCAGGGGCCAAGAAATTACATGACTGCATGACTGTGTGTGCCGGAGCTGGGTTTTCATCCCTCTATCCTGTGTATACCAGCTATACACAGAATCACAAAGAAACAAGATGGCTGAAAGAGAGAGATAAAATGACACACTCACTGATGTTGTGTCTGAACAAACTTGCCATTGACTGTCAGAGTGTGCATGCTGTTATCCAACCTATCCTTTTTGTAGCTGTATGTCTGACATTGTGTACATTCTCGGCTTCCTCTTGTGTCAATATCATCCGCCTCCTTCTGACCCAACACAAAGAAAGTGCAATCTGACTCAGTCCCCTCATACACTAATGCTGTGTGGCTTTTTGGTCCCTGCAGTGTCCTTATATTAAGTGCCTAGAATTTATTTCAGGCAGTGCTTGAAAGAAAGCGCTGTCAATAACCACAAGCGGAGGGGCGGAGACGGTTATTGACGGGGTGGAACAAAGCACCAAGCACTTGGCAACACCAAAGGTACACTGACACTCTCTCATTTAAATTTGTAATAGAATCGTTTTACTAATCAACAAATTTATCAATATCTATAGTAGTAGTATGATTTTTCTAGGGCCTATGTCTCTTATATGAATGTCTTAAGGTCCTGTCACACACAATGACGTGATCCTGACAGAGATAACGACCTGCCGGGATCACTGGAGCGTCGTTACCTGGTTGCTAGGGAGCTGTCAAACAGGCAGATCTCGTCAGTGATCAGAGACCTGGGAGCCACCTCTCACATTGCTGGAAGCAATGTTACCAGCGTCCTCCCTGCTTAGCTCAGCCTGTAAGCAGGGAGGAAGCTAGTAACTATGATAAACACCGGGTATCCAGGCAGCACGCGCTGCCTAGATACCCGCTGTTTATCAAAGTTACCAGCGTCCTCCCTGCTTACCGCTGGTAACCATGATAAACACCAGGTATCTAGGCAGCGCGCGCTGCCTAGATACCCGGTGTTTACCATGGTTTACCAGCCTTTGAGGTCACTGATCGCTGGTCTCTTCCTATTACACGCAATGATGCGTGCTGACCAGCGGGAGACCAACGACCAAAAAATGGTCCTGAGCCCTTTGCAGCGATCAGCGACCTCACAGCAGGGGCCTGATCGCTGCTATGTGTCACACATAGCGACATCGCTGGGGAGATCGTTGTAACGTCACAGTTACAACGATCTCGCTAACGATCTCGTTATGTGTGACTGGTGCTTTAATAGTTCCACTTCACTTTTGGGGTTGACAAACTGCCTGAGCACATGTTAGCAGCCTTTGTGAGGAGTTTTTCTGTTTCACCCTTGCAGACTGTTTTGCCAATCATGGCTCTATAAACACAGCAGCATTGCTCTGCTTATCTCGTAATGATAAGGCCATTGAACTCTTCAACCATCCCTGCAAGATAACTTGTTAGTACTGTATATCTGCCTTCATTTTATGTCTCTATGTTTCTCATTAAAAAAGAGATTTGAGGTTGAATAACATGTACATTTTTCATAGAAACAGATTTATAGTTCCTCCTGACATAGCATCTGGAACACTGTGTACTGACACCGGAAATCAATGTGCCTGTATTACACATCTATGCTCAGATCAGTGTAGTAGAGAAGCGCTGTAGAATATAAATTGCTCGAAAGATGAGAGAGAGCAGTGTTACTTGGTTACAATTCCTTGGGCTATTGGAATTTCTATCTGGTTGCTGCTTTATTGCTTTTTTGCTGACATATTATAAGTGCCCACTTCATCAGCTGTTAATGTACTGTTCGACATTGGTCAGGATGAACTGGGTGTAAACAAATTCAGCTTTCTTGAACTGGACTAATATGAATGCTATTTTTCAGCTACCCAGGGAATATATCATATATCTTGAAATGGAGAATAATGGAATATCTATTTGCTTAAGTTTTTCCAAATTAATCAGTTCAACTTCACTCCATAGGAATTGCAAATTTAGTGGATTTTTCTACTGTGGAAAAATTTATTTTGAGTGTGAGAAGGATCTTTTTTCCTAAAATAAATTAGATTAGATCTAGGAGATGGAATTATAATCTGTCATATACCTGAAGAAGATATTTAACCAATTAGGGCACAAGTCATATGAATGCACAATAAAGTTCAGTATTCAGCAGCATCCACCGACCATATATATACATACATACATATCCACAGCATCCCCTTGCAGTCCCCAATATCCCATTGCAACCCCCAATATTCCCATTTTTCCCTTGCAGTGCCCAGTATCCCCTTGCAGCCACCATCATCCCCATACAGCCCATAATACCATATCCCCATCATCCTCTTGCAGCCCCAATATCCCTTGCAGCCCCAATGCCATATCCCTATCATCCCCTTCCAGCCCTCTATACCGTATCCCCATTTTCGCCATGCAGCCCTCATCATCCGTATTAAAGCACACACACGCCATTTTCTCACTGGTCCACCGCAGCAGTATTATAAGTGCCACTCTGAGCTAACTGAGTAGATGTACGGGGAGCCACCAGCCAATCACAGCCCAGCAGCTTCTGGGCTCTGATTGACTGGCAGCTCCCCATATACCTATGCAGCTGAGGCAGAGAGCTTAGAGCGGTGCCATAATATATACAGCGACGGTCACCAAGACAAGTACAACGGGCGGGTGGGTGGGGTTTGGTACATGCCCATACATAGACTTACCTGCGTGCCTTGATCTTCTGTTAGGCAGGCATGCTTAAGAAAAAATAAAACTTTGGTAGGTCTTATTTTTGGGGAAGGGCTTATATTTAGCAACATGCCAAAACTCCCACTAGGTCTTTTGATAGAGGGATGTCTTATTTCAGGGAAACATGGTATGTATATATATACATATATATATATATAAAATCCCATCATTGCTCAATAATCTGTTTTAAAACAACACAGATACTCTTGTTGGGTATCATAGCTACCAAGCTACGGGATGATATATAATGCTGCAGAGTTATAGATATATATTTATATATATTTAAATGGGTAAGGTTATAGATATATAGTTCTGTAGCTTGTTGGCTACAATGCCTGCAGGAGTTCCATACTGTAGAGCAGGGGTCTCAAACTCGACTGGGTTGGTGGGCCGCACATAGAAAAACATTTATAACGGAGGGCCGCATCTCTTGTAGGACTAAGTGATAATTTTAGTAATACCAGAATGTTTTGCTCAATGTAGTAAAGTACAAATCCTGATCCCTTTCTTGTAGTAATGTCCCCATCCTGTAGTAATGTCCTTTTCTACTGATGTCCCCCATCCTGATCCCTTTTTCTAGTGATGTCCCCTATCGATCATGGTCCCCTTTTGTAGTGATGTTCCCATACTGATCTCCTTTTCTAGTGATGTTCCCCCTCCTGATCTCCTTTTCTAGTGATGTCCCCCATCCCATTCCCCTTTAGTAGTGATGTCCCCCATCTTGATCCCTTTTAGTGATGATGTCCCCATCCCGATCCCCTCTTATAGTGATGTCCCCCATTCTGATCTACTTTTATAGTGATGCCCCGCATCCTGCTTTACCTTCTTATTACTCACTAAAATACACACTATCACACACAAATCCCCCCCCCACATACTTTCACACACACTCACACATCCTCATACACACTCACACTCATACACACACTGAAACTCGCACAACTTTCTTATACACACATCCTCACTCACACACTCACCCTCACACACACTTTTCTCACTTTAATGATGCATTGCTCCAGTGCAGGGGGCCGCCGCGGTCCCTGCTGTACTGACTTCCGGCCTCCGCTGTGCTATGACTTCCTCCAGCCGCCGCTCAGATAAGCGCTGTTGCTCATCAAGATCGATGCAATCTGCCAGCCACTCATTGGCTGGCAGCTTGCATTGATCTTGCTGAGTGGCAGAGCTTGTTAGTGCTGCGGACAGAAGACATCACACAGCGGGGACTGCAGTGGCCCCCTGCAGTGGGGCGATGCATCATTAAGTTGTCCAAGGTGCTGCGGGCCGCATAGTGAAGCCCCAGGGGCCGCATGCGGCCCTCGGGCCGCGAGTTTGAGACCCCTGCTGTAGAGTATTGGGCGGTAGTTGGATGAAATTGTTCCTTTGTGAGGATCATTCATGATCAGTACTGTTCTTCCTTGTATCAGCCAAGCTGGGTGGTGGCCTGCTACTAGTTCATCTGTTTTATCAGGTGTTCAAGTACTGCTGTTAATTTCTCTAGCCAGCAGGTGTGGGCAAGGTGCTGTCCAGCTCTTCATGTTCTTGACACATTGTTGGATGTCTGCTTCTGTAATGGTGGCTGTTTTTTTTTTAAGGTGGCTATATTTGTATATACACACACGTGGTAAAAATTGTTGGTACCCCTCATTTAATAAAAGAAAAACCCACAATGGTCACAGAAATAACTTGATTCTGACAAAAGTAATAGTAAATAAAAAATCTATGAAAATGAACATATGAAAGTCAGACATTGCTTTTCAGCACTGCTTCCACAGAATTAAAAAAAATTAAACTCATGAAATAGCCCTGGACAGAAATGTTGGTACCCCTGAAAATGTGACAAATAGCACATGTTTAATCAAGGTGTTTACACTAATTAGCATCACAGGTGTCTACAAGCTTGTACTCAGTCAGTGGGCCTGTATATAGGGCTATAGATACTCACTGTGCTGTTTTGGTGACATGGTGTGTACCACACTCAACATGGGCCAGAGGAAGCGAAGGAAAGAATTGTCTCGGGAGATTAGAAGGAAAATTATAAAATTATAGACATGCTTGTTAAAGGCAAAGGTTATAAGACAATCTCCAAGCAGCTTAATATTCCTATTATCACAGATGCACATATTATTAAGAAATTTAAGATACAAGGGACTGTGGCCAACTTCCCTGGTCGTGATCACAGGAGGAAAATTGATGACAAATCAAAGAGACGGATAATACAAAGGTAACAAAAGAGCCCAGAAAAACTTCTTAAGAGATCAAAAGTGAACTTAAAGGGAACCAACCACCCCCAATGACCCCCCCGGACTATTAATATTGGGCCCTACACACAGCACATACATGTGCTGCAATGATTTTTGCTAAAAAAACCGGTTTTTAAAACTTGAGATAATGCTTTTTAAAGTTTAAAACGAAGGGACGGTTGGGCGGTACTTATCTGTTTGAAAAGCCGGGTTGCATCTGTCAGTCATCCCCCCCGTGTCCCGCAGCAGCAGTAACGTCCAGCCCTTTGCAGCGTCACAGCCCTGTGCACGGGCTCGCATGCCCGTGCACACGTCATCATCTACAGCCAGGAAGCGAGCGCGCGCTCTGACTTCCTGCGCTCGGCTGTGGAAGTCAGAGCGCGCGCTCGCTTCCCGGCTGTAGATGATGACGTGTGCACGGGCATGCGAGCCCGTGCACAGGGCTGTGACGCTGCAAAGGGCTGGACGTTACTGCTGCTGCGGGACACGGGGGGGATGACTGACAGATGCAACCCGGCTTTTCAAACAGATAAGTACCGCCCAACCGTCCCTTCGTTTTAAACTTTAAAAAGCATTATCTCAAGTTTTAAAAACCGGTTTTTTTAGCAAAAATCATTGCAGCACATGTATGTGCTGTGTGTAGGGCCCAATATTAATAGTCCGGGGGGTCATTGGGGGTGGTTGGTTCCCTTTAAGCTTAAGGAACATATCAGTGTCAGATCGCACCATCCGTCATTGTTTGAGCCAAAGTGGATTTCATGGAAGACAACCAAGGAGGACGCCATTGCTTACAAAAAATCATAACAAAGCCAGACTGGAATTTGCCGAATTTCATGTTGACAAACTATAAAGCTTCTGGATTTTTCCAGGGACAATATGTCGTTGGACCGCGCTGCCACAAATAACTCGAATCAAAAGTTCACTCTATACATTTATTTGGATCCATCCAACACGTTTCGGAGCCTGCTATGCTCCTTCATCAGGGAGTGTATGAGCTCATACACTCCATGATGAAGGAGCATAGCAGGCTCCGAAACGCGTTGGATGGATCCAAATAAATGTATAGAGTGAACTTTTGATTCGAGTTATTTGTGGCAACGCGGAACGACGACACATTGTCCCTGGAAAAATCTGGAATTCGACCACATAGCACGTGGAGGTGTGGGTCCATCAGCAGCCACCATTACATGTTTTTCATACTGGTTGTGTGTCACACAACTAGACCAGGTGAGCAGTGTTTATTACAGCTCTTAAGCCACTGATTGCTAAAAAGCTAAGACCCTATCTGTGCTTGCTTCCTTCTTTTAGTTTATTGTTATAAAGCTTCTGGGATAAAGTCCTATGGACAGATAAGACAAAAATTTAATTTTTTGGCAAGGCGCATCAGCTCTATGTTCACAGACAGAAAAATAAAGCATATCAAGAGAAGAGCTCTTCTATGAGCCCTGACTAGTGATGAGCGACTAGCGAAATATTTGCACTTGCTATACTTGTAACAAGTAATTTTTAATACTTGTATATTCATCCATATAGCGAGTCTAATGTTAATCAATTAGTCATAGGCTCCATCCACACACTTCCGGCTACAAAACGAGTCTTTTCAGGACAGGGCTAGATGGTGTTCTTTTTTACGATTTCAATGCCAAAAACACCTTGCTGTGCCCCCCAGAGAGACCATAACATTCAGTCTTCTCTACCTGAGGTGCCATCTCATTTTGTGTACTGAAGGGAGCTGTCAATTTGTGTCATATCGATAACAATTGACATATCACTCAAGAGCACCAGCGTTACTCAACAAGTATGGCGAATACTGTACTATCCGTGCGAGTAGCGAATAATAACAATTACACTAGCCCTGACCAAAATCCTATTGAGCATCTTTGGAAAGAGCTGAAACATGCCATCTGGAAAAGGCAACCGTCAAACATGACCATTGCCGAAGCAAATGCCAGCATTTTGGTAGGGGAGCAGGGTGATAACCCCATGCCAGTTTCATAATCATGATTTAGTCAATGTATGGGTCATCAATATGTTAGCTGTGGTTACCCCATTTATGTAAACAGAGAAAACAACTTTGATAAAAGACAAAGGGCCCTTTCACATCAGCGGTAATTTGAAATTGCGGCAGATGCGGTGACAAAACCGCATCTGCCGCGATTGCCGCATAGCCGCCGCATAACCGGTGCACTTGCGGCGCAGTTGCGGTAATCGCCATAGTAAGTATAGGGGGACTTGCGGCAGGTGCGGCAAGTGTGGTTTTGCACTTGTGGCAGGTGCGGCCGCGAAAAAAAACCTGCGGCTGACCGCGGTTTTTTTCGCGGCCGCACCTGCCGCAAATGCAAAACCGCACTTGCCGCACCTGCCGCAAGTCCCCCTATACTTACTATGGCGATTACCCCAACCGCGCCGCAAGTGCACCGGTTATGCGGCGGCTATGCGGCAATCGCGGCAGATGCGGTTTTTTCACCGCATCTGCCACGATTTCAAATTACCGCTGATGTGAAAGGGCCCAAAAATACACAACTAGAATGCTAAAATTGCTTCTATTTTTGTTTCAAAAACTCTATTAGTTATTACCAGTTGTTCTACGTGAAAGCTTTATATTTCATGCTAAAAATTCTATTTTATAGCCAGAATTTATGGTGCAATTAAAGGTTAAATTTGCCATGGGACTATTTTTAATGTTGTACTGGATAGCCAAATTTAGACTGTATAGAAAATTCCTTCATGTGTAATGAAAATTGGGTAAATTTAAATTAAATATGGATGAAGAGTTAAACACTGTTTACTGCTATTGTGTGGGACACAATGCATGTAATGATTCTCTTGTTAACACTTTGATTTGACTACTGTAAATCTCTGTACTATAAGATGGATTTTAATTAGAGGATTTAATTTCCACAGTTTGCAGCGTCATTAACACTTCTTGCTAAATGTCCCTTTCTATTGATGCTGTGCAGCAGCCTTGCTGTGCATCCTAATTTGCATCCTTCTCACCAGTGGAAGCTTTCTATTTAAAAGCATTATTGGAAATTATAAAAAAGAAAATAAAAATTATGTTTGGCTTTTGTATCAAGCTCAGTTGAATTTCCAGCTTCTTTAGGTATTCAAATATCAATTTTGCACACATGGATCAATTGGTACGCTATACTAACATATTATTACTAAGTGTTACACTGGGTGCAGCAAAGTCAGGAGTTCCAAAAGGTTGAGTTGTTTTGACGAAACGATATCAATAGAAAGTAATTATATTTTTATACTTTTTTTATGTATTTTAGGTGTAAACTTTTTTTGTTGAAAAATCTACTTTCGGGTGGAGGCACACTGGCGTTGAACTCGCGCGAGTTTAATGCGAGAAAAACTCACATTAAACTCGGACCTGTATCTTTCAATTATACAGGTCACATTAATGCGAGTTTCTGGCATTAAACTCGCTTTGAGAGAGCAATCCGAGTGCAATCGCAGCATGCTGCGATTGCACGCGATTCCCTCGCGCGAGTGGCCATTTAAAGTATATGGGTGCGAGTCTAGCTCGCACCCATACAGCACATGGTGCGATAATCGCAGCCATGTGCTGTTAAAATCACTGGCCCCCCGCAGTCCCCATACAGTTACAATATTGTTTCATTGCTGTGACAGCAGCGAAGCAGTATTGTATGTATAATTTATTATTTTTTGCAAAGTTACACTTATCAGCTTCATTTGACAGGTTTTTACCATGTCGGCTGTTCAGGACTTCATTCTGCACTGTGCTACCGGAGGGGGTTGTAAACCGGTGATTAAGGGGTTAATCAGACGCTGGTGTCATGACACCATCTGCCCAGGGGTTGTCCTCCCCCCCCTGGATACATGGTGACATGATATCATGTGTCTGAATGGGTTAATTATTCTGTAAACCAAGTTTAAGTTTATGTCGGATGTATAGATGAGACAGAAAGAGCCGTGATTTGTGAGGAGCTTTCCATGGTGCTGAAGCTTCCAATCAAAAATCACTGGCTCTTTCTGTCACATCTATACACCCGACATAAACTTAAACTTGGTTTACAGAATAATTAACCCATTCAGACACATGATGTCATGTCACCATGTATCCAGGGGGGGAGGACAACCCCTGGACAGATGGTGTCATGACACCAGCGTCTGATTAACCCCTTAATCACCGGGTTACAACCCCTCCGGTAGCACAGTGCAAAATGAAGTCCTGAACAGCCGACATGGTAAAAACCTGTCAAATGAAGCTGATAAGTGTAACTTTGCAAAAAATAATAAATTATACATACAATACTGCTTCACTGCTGCTGTCACAGCAATGAAACATTATTGTAACTGTATGGGGATAGCAGGAATTATACAGGCGAGCAGCACTAATGCTGTTCCGTGGTCCATCAAGACCATGGACAGCAGAGAAAAAAAACTACACACACGCACTCACACCTCACACTCGCACGACATACACTTACATACAGCCAGGCACACTCACCACACGCACCACACTCGGACCACACTAGCACTACACTCGCACCAAACTAGCACTGCACTCAGATCACTGTCATGCATCAAAAACGCAGCGTTTTTGATGCATGATAGTGTGCCTCCACCCTTCATCTCAGACTTTTGTGGCATATCTCTCTTTGGAATGAGAATTACCAGACCCCACCCTGACATGTAGAAGGCTGTCAGGTATACTAGTGCAAAGCTATTAAGCAAAAAGCTCAGGATTTCACAGCCACCATTCATTCCATCTACAACCAGGGCCAGCCACAGTCAAAGACAGTGAATGCAGAATGGGGGTGGAGGATCCCAGAAGTATAGTTCTACTATATCAGGGCTACATTGCAATTTCAATTTATCAAAGCATGTTAAATGGTTGTGTCTAGTTTGCAATATGGGAGCTCAGATACCACACACATGCTGGTGCACTGCTGATTTTACAAAAAATGAAGCCATATTTTTCAACATTTTCTCCCAAATATAATATTTTTTTGTTGTTGCTGTTCTTCTGTTCGAAAAAGGGTATGCTCTTAACAGATAATTTAAGTTATATTTTAAGAGTATACCTTTTCTTGAGAGATACAAAATTTAAAGTGGGTCTATGTGTATCCAATTGTCAGTGAGCTTTGTTCTTCTGTCATTATCTCAACTTTGTTAGCCTGCAATTGTAAATGGTTGTATACTCCCTGCCACCAGGAATAAAGATTTAGGCTGGCTTCATATTGGTGTTCCCCTCCACAGCGTTCTGCGGAGGGGAACTGCCATGTGAGTGCAGGCACCGCAAGTCCCCGTGTTTATCATGGGGATGCACGGTGCTGCGCTTGACTGCGCAGGACCGTGCGCTCCCATTCATTTCCCTGTGTGATTTGTATGCATGCGCATGCTTGCATACAAATCACCACTCTCGTCCGCACCGTCGCGTTCCTGGTGGGGACAACAATCAATGATTTTTACGCAAGCATGCGCATGTGCACCAATCACACAGGGAAATGATAATCATGTGGACTTGCGGTGCCTGCGCTCACATGGTGATTCCCCTCCGCAGAACGCTGCAGAGGGGAACGCCAGTGTGAAGGCACCCTAATAGATGTCAGTTGGCAGCCGGAGTTGTAAGTCACTGGTGTTGCTGTATTAACAGCTCTACACTGCTGTGACAATGAGTGCTGTGTTGCAGAGATACTGTGTCACAATGTTGATATGTAGGAGAAAAAAGTAAAAGAAAGAGTGTTTGTGCCAATTTATTAAGTATGTGCGTGATAATGCATATGAATCTCTGTGGGAAGATTGTCCTGCTGCTGAGGAGAAAGGAGGTAGGTTAAGAAATGTCTGTTAGTGACATTGATTTTAAAGATGCAAAAAATTCTACAGGTTGAAAAAAACAGTAGATCTGATGGTTGGTCACATTCCTAACTGTATGGTTAGTTGTTTCTGATTACGAACAGAATCTGCAATGTTTGTGCCGAATCTGAAATTGGTGAACATGTTCTGGGAAAGTTCGCTCATCTCTAGCTACATTCCCACTTATCAAGATGGCATCATCTTGGAAATTCAATAAATATTAAGTATTTTGATTATGTTTTAATAGTCTTATCTATGTATCTATGTAAAGAAACAAAAAAACCAAACAGCACAACCATCACACATCGGGTGCAAAGCCCCCCTACCACGATCTTGGTATCTTTAGATGATTGAAAAAATGGAGGCAGCACTTCCTTTAGTTCCAGTTATGTGGGTTTTATTCCCAGGGACCACTATATGTATCTATGTATCTAACTATCTATCTACCACTATAATTTATTCAATTTACCTTTAACACCTGTGTATATTCAAGAATATATTTAGCCTTTCACAACTTAAACTGAAATGACATGATGTTCTCTAAAGCACCTCCATGCATGACTACTTGGCTGCTCTGTTGACAAGGATTTCTATCAAACTACAGGATAATCAATGTAATATATCATCTTGGGTAAAAAGAAATATTCATTACATCATAGCATATGTTGTACTGTCTATTGGGTCACCTGGAAGAGCTACTAAATTATTGCCTAATTTTTCAAGACTAAACTAGAGATAAATATTAGGTCAATAGATTGTAAATCATTAATGTAATTATCATGTACTGAATTACTAGCTCTTGAAGGACTAATACATATTCCAAAAACACAGCGAGCGCCTTTGACTTTTCAAAATAAGCTGTCATGTGTTTAGACAGGAGGCATATCACTTGTAGGCTGTCATTTTCACTTGTCTCTGACCTATCTGCAATGATGTCTTCCATAAAAATTGCACAGAGACTTGGGAGATTCCTTTTCTCCTGTGTCTATTATGCTCATATCCAGGAGAAGCAACCCAAAGAACATTATATAGCCTGTGAATCTAGCAATAGAGTAATTCTATTTGAACCAACTGATAATATTTTTCATATACTCTTAGAGTTCAGCACCATAAATTTACATTATGGTGATGATGCTGGTGCAGGAGATGAAAGCATCTGACAACTTTCTTCTAAATTATCCAGGATCAAAGGCAACGCTGACCTTGCCTTATTCACACCCTAGATGACATATCAATAGCAAACATGGCTGATTTTTACCTCTAACTAGTGATAAGCGAGTAGTAAAATATTCGGATTTGGATAGTTCTAATCGAATACTTTGAACTCTTTCATTACCCGTTACTCGTTACTCTTCCAATGCAAGTCAATGGGGAGCTCACTCGGATCCGAATACTTAAATATTTGAAACTATTTAGTTAGAGCTATGCGAATCCGAATATCTTACTACTCGATCATCACTACCTCTAAACAATGAAAATAAGGGAAAAGACTCCTCCTGTTAGTCCATTGGTAACCCCTCAAATACATGAAACAAAAAATAACACAAAAGAAATTTGAAAAATGCTTTGTCAAAAGTACAATAGTATCACAACAGCTGTAATGACATATACTATAAAACTAGTGCACCTGGGATAGTTGATTCCACTGCCCCACATAGCGCACTGTAGGGTGTGCATGTGCCAAACTTTGTCTCACAAAAGATACTAAAGGATAATTTTATGTGGCTAACATAGAGGACATCATCACAATCAATTAAAGGCAAATGGATTGTTAGAACAGGAATTGCTGAGCATGGTTCAGGCTTATAGCAATAATTTGCAAAAGGTTAACAAAAGAAGTGATTTTTCACAGGTATGCTTGACTGTAGGGTGAAATGAGGACCCAGTTTGATAACTCGAACTTTTCGGTCCCAGGAGAGAGATTGAGCCAGGAGGCTAAATTTCCCCTCTAACAACGGATACTATACCAGCCCCTGTTACATTGGAAATCAACAATAAAAATAATGTATTTACATTTTAAATACCCTCTAAAGGTCTTTTAAAACCTTATGGGGGCATAATGTGTAAATGAATAAAATAAAGCAAAAATATAATTGAAAAAAATCCTCATAGATTACTGTAACTAAACAAAATAAAAATAAACTTCCAGTTTGCTCAGTTTCAAGTCCAACTCCATTGAAAAAAAAGTTTAATAATTAAAAATAGTTTCTATGGTAAGATATTGGATTTTACAATGATTTAGCAGTCCGTTGTGGTTGTATAAATCATTAAAAAAAAATGTAAAAATGTGAAAAATAATTTTTATTTTTTTTCTTCTACAATGCTTTAATTCCTGTGAAACCCCTAAAGGGTTAATAAACTTCTTGAATGTGGTTTTGAGCAGTTAGAGGGGTATAGTTTTAAAATGATATAACTTTTTGGTATTTTCAGCCACATAGGCACCCCAAGTCATTAAACATTTATTTTGTAAATTTTGTTGGAAAAATGAGAAATTGCTGACAAATTTTTAACCCTTGTAACGTTCTAACAAAATTAAATGTTTTAAAAATGATGCTGATGTGTAACATATTGTTTAGTAACTATTTTATGTGACATAATTGTTTGGTTTAAGGGTATAATTTTAAAAGTTTGAAAATTTGATTTATTTTTTGAAAATTTCAAATATATTCACAAATAAAAACAAAAAATGACAGCTTAAATTTACCACTATCATAAAGTATAAATACGTCACACAAAAAAAAACAATCTCAGAATTACTGGGATCTGTTGAAGTGTTCCAGTGTTATAAGTGACACTGGTCAGAATTTAAAAAAATTGACCTGGTCAACAGGGTGAAAACAGGCTTGATGGTGACGGAGTTAAAAGAGCATGTATGCTAAAACTTAAATAGGTACCTGGTCAGGAAATCATTAAAAAGGCCCAGCCTAAACTGGTAAAATACATTGACTACTGCTTTATACTATTGTAGTGTTAGTCAATTTAAAAATAAAAAAGAACAAAACTGCCATACCCATCAATTAGTGGAAAAGAAAAGAACAAAACGGCCATACACACCAATAAATGGTCACAACAGCAATATATTGCAAGATGCAAAGAGTCCACATGATAAAACCTAGAGCCACAATAGATACCAAATACAGGTGAGCAAAGGGTCCCACATCTGTCATGAATAGGTGTGGCCAACAATTCAGAGCTTGGTTGCATCCTGCTAATATTAAAAAATATATAAGGTGTTAGGCTAGCATCTGATTTGCGTCAACATATAAGCTGACGAATCTGTCTAAAACTTCATCTCTGGCAGGCACAGCGCATAGCGTTAACGGAATGTAACGCTATGCACAACCTGCCTATGCATCTATATGGATACCTAAAGCATATTGCAGCCGCCGACTCCACACACAAGGAACGGATATTTGCTTTTGCAAAGCACACAGGAAAACACTGCAAACCACATTTCCTGTGCGCTCTGCACTAGCGCATATCCGTTCCTTGTGTGTGGAGTCGGCAGCTGCAATATACTTCAGGTATCCATAGAGATGCATAGGCAGGTGGTGCAAAGCATTACATTCCGTTAATGCTATGCGTTGCACCAGCCCGAGATGAAGCTTTAGATGTATTCATCAACTTATGTGCTGACGCAAATCAGACTTAGTTGATATTTTGCTGAAAATATGCAAGCTTGCGAGTCATGATGAATTCTCATTGTCTTGTGAGTGTTAAGCTAGGTAGGGCCAGATTTCTGATATAAAACACTTTGAAAAGTTACAAATTGTTGTGGCTATTGGCCTTTCCAAGACTGCCCCAGCCAGCTATGGCAAAGTTAACAGAACATAAGTGGGAGGGAGTGAGACGACACTTGGCCACCAAAGTCATCAAACGTTAGGCCGTTATTTATCACAGAATTGTTACTTCAGTTCCTACTTGGTGTATCATTTTTGGTGAGGAGCATGGAGGCTCTTATTGTATTGAGCACTTCCTATTCCATCACACCACTCACCAACATTGGCATGTACAACGCCAGTCCTAATGAATCTGTCCCCTTAATTTTCAGTTTGTACACAACTTTCTTGTTGGAACACCAGAAAAGATGCACAGTGTATAAGGTCAAAGAAAATTAGCCAGTAATTATTATTTCATTAGGAAAAAATGTATTTTCTCTAAAACCGGTCTCGAGAGGCTCCAAGGAGAAGGGTACAGGTATGGCTGCTACATCTAGAGCCTCAATACCAATGCCTCTTATTTGTATTGGTTATAGACATAGATAACAGTTTATTTTAATAAACAAAGATCATCTAAAAAATTGTACAAACCTATCTATTATATAATTGCGAATGGCTTTTTTGCCCCCGGTGTGGTCATGTGGATACGCGCGAAGCATTGGCCGTGAAGCGGCCATTGCGAGTCGTGCGTGGTCATGTGGATACGCCCGAAGCATTGGCCGCGCAGCGGCCATTGTGAGCAGTTCTAAGGTGACTCGCTATGCCCGCGCAGCGGGCATGGCGAGTCGACTTAGCAGCACGAAGCATTGGCCGCGAAGCTGCCATTGCGATCCAGAGACTCGCCGTTCTAGAATCCCGATGCATGTGCATCGGGCTCCCAGATAGTATATATATATATATATATATATATATATATATATATATATATATATATATACTATCACAAAGATATTTTCACTTTTGCAATCCCCTCTTCATAACCCCTACAGTTCAGTATGGAATAACAGGGCTGACATTTTAAATCTGGACTTCTCTATAGAGCAGCAATGTTCCATGTCAATTAGAAACAGTGACCTGGTTTTACTGCTCTGTGTGTGTGAGGATAAACCAGAGAAGCAAGTGTTGAGCACTTGACATATTCTGAATCATTGAATGTAGAATCTCGGCTTCTCTTTGTTCCCTATTTCCCTCATTTACTCAGTCACATGAAAACAGTTTGCACTATGAGCTTTTCTTTTCTCCTTTGATGCCAGAGGGTCAAAGCTGGGGGAACCCGCTGCAGAGCCAGCTTCATCTTACTTAGGGGATTATAGCTTGTTAGTGGAAAAGAAGTGTGTGTTCTGACAATGAACTTGTTGCACTTCTTAATAGCAACAGAGTAAAGGACTGTGCAAGTTTTTTTTCCAAAAGAAGTATATTTGCCACTTCACCATATAGGAGAATTCACTTGACTGTGGCTATTGAAGATTGTAAAGAAAATAATTTTATTGTATGAGTATATAAAAAATCTAATGCAGAATGTATGGTTCACACGTGTGGAATTATGCATTGTTAGTGACTCTCACAGTATAAAAACACTTTTCCCTCAGTAAATATTTTTTTTTAAATTCTATTATAGGGAATGTTGTAAATGAATAAGAAAAGCATTGTTTTATACTGTCACATTTAGGCTACATTCAGACACAGCGTTTTTGCTGCGTTTTTTGAGGCTCTTTTTTGGTGCAATTTCTGCACTAAAAATGGATCCTCTTTGCAAAAAAGCATCACAAGCATTATCTGTTTGAGCTGCTTTTTTGCTCAATTTTTTGGTAGCAACGACAGGCAAACACACAGACAGACACTCAGAGAGAGACACACATACACTTTCTCACCCTCCCTGCGATCCCACAGTGATCTCCAGTGATGTCTTCATCTCGAAAGGCTGCAGGGCCTGTGAGTTATGTGTTTGGTGCTTCTAGGACCTGGCACTGCACCATGTGACTAAATGACATCACTCGTTCACATGGGTAGGTCCTACAAGTACTGAACACAACTCACAGGACCTGCAGCCTCATAGGATGAGGACATCACCTGAGATCACAGTGAGATTGCAGGGAGTGTGGGTAATTAACGCAGCAGAAAACGCCCAATAAATTGAAATGCTCATTCTTTGTGAGGATCCGTTTTTGAGCCCAAAATTAAATTGTCACAAAATGTTGTCACTGAATGACAAATCTTAAAATGCATTGACTTTGCTGGGATGCCCAGAGTCGTTGCACTGCACTGCCAAAATGGATTCACAAAAAATGCAGCAAAAATGCTTCATGTGAATGTAGCCTTACAGAAATATGCAAATTGTCACTTCAGTGAGGAAGTGAAAAACTCTAATGCCACGCAAGAAGGGTAGCAATCCTTAAAGTCATAATCTCTCCTATATAGGGAAGATGGTGTGTCACGGTCTGCGCTGCTGTCTCAGTGGGATCCCAAGGGATGGATGTCTCCAAGAAGTCACAAGGAAGGCAATGCTTCCAAAGCAAAGATCTCCTTTATTCACCTATGCGTTTCGGCACCTATCCTGGCACCTTCATCAGGGTATGCATACCGGACACAAAAATTCTGCAAGCTGCGATTTTATGTCCAGGGCCAAAAAATTAAATGTGTCTGATCCTCCTGGACAGCACAAAACTCCATCCGGCCCCATAGCGATACTATGGGGCCAAAACCGAATCCGGGGCTGTCACACCAGACAGCCCCAGATTGCAAAAACCGTGGTGTGGTGCAGCAAAGATATTCTTATTATTGAGAATGAGTTCAGAAATGAATAAAATCCAATGTGCATGCGAGATATTCTCAACAGTATGACATGACTCACCCAGAATGGCTGCCGCCTCAATGGACAGGAGCACTTCACCTGCAAAGAAACACAAGCAGCTGATGAGCTCCCATTCAGAGAGGCAGGGGCCGTTATGGGTGAGTCATGCTATACTCATGCAAGTATCTCGCATGCATATTGCATAGTGTGTCTCCAGCCTCACCTCTAACATTTGCTTCTGTGGTGAGACAGGAAAGCCCAATAACATATTGTCATACAGTGACATCAAAATTGATGGCTGATTTTCATCTAAAGTGCATGAACTATTTTAGAGGAAATAGTAAAGAGGAGCAGTATATAAATAGCAGACCAAGGTGTGGAGAATGCAATCATGTTTTCAGTGAGGGATGATCATACAGGCTGTAGATAGGGAGGAAAGCGCATATAAGACAGTCTACATTGTTATTTCAAGGTAACAACTAACATTGTAAAAAAAAAAAGCTAAAAAATAACCCATTGCTCTGTCAAATGCTTAGAGTATATAAGAAAGGAAATTGGAAAGCAAAATGAAGAACATACATAAGATAAAGAAATAAAGTAACTATGCATTAAGGTAATTTAGTAAGTAAGAAGGGTAGTAATAGAATTTTTGACTTTTCTTGCTTGTCCAATGCACTTATGGTACCTTATATATTTAGCTAGTAGCTATTCTGACCCCTCACACAGTGTCATTGTAGATACTTCATTCCTCAGAGATATCATTCAGAAACAAATCCTGACAATTTATTTTTCTGGATGATATACATCACCTCCTTTGTGATATTATTTATTTTTATAAGAATATGCACTTACAATAGTGGGTTTCTTAGCAACAGCACATCATTTGACCATTATCCATGTCCTTGGAGTTCATTATATTGTGGCTGTGACCTTACTAGGGGAAGCAGTAAATTGTTATACTTATAGACCTCGGTAATTTGGCCTTCCTCTATATCCCATTGTGTTGAGTCATGCTACAAGCACTCTTATTTATTTCCATAGGACAGAAACATTTGCAAAATTCCCTGAAATCCAATAAGAAATTTGCTTCATCCAAGCTGATGTGTGACAACATGCCGTTATACCATAAGTGATTCAACTAATAGGTATATATATGGAAATAGCTGTAAAATTCTTAATAAGTAAACCTCCGTCACATATAGCGACGCACCAGCGATCCCGATAACGATACGACCTGGCTGAGATCGCTGATGCATTGTTTTCACATCGCTGGTAAGATGTCAAACAGGTATCTCACCAGCGATGTCACCAACGACTTCAGCAACGATCCAGAATAATACCGAGGTAATTGGGAATTGTCACTCCATAGCATAGCATTGAGATCGTTGGTCATTGTCCCTATCAAACACAACGATGTAGCGCTTCCAACGGGAGACCAACGTCGTAGAAATGATCCAGAGCAGTGTGTAACGATCAACGATCTCACAGCAGGGGCCAGATCGTTGGTGCATGTCACCCATAACGACATCGTTAGCGGGATCGTTGTTACGTCACAAAATCTGTGAAGTTACAAGATCTTGTTAATGATCTCGTTATGTGTGACAGGACCTTAAGTCTATTTCATCAAAGTTTAGCCCAAATTTTGTGTCTGTTAAATTGAGTAATATAAATATTTTTTCATTTCTCACAATGTTTCCTTTCTTTATGAGGTTTACATATCTGGCGTAAAAAAATCCAAGATAAATAATCATTATTTTGCGCTCGCTAAATGCTATTTTATTCCATACTTTGTACCACATATGTAGCACTAATTTGCCATGATGGTAAATAAATAAATCTTTTTAGGTTATCCCATGTAACAAGACCTTCAGTTTACTGAAGTAGAAAAAGGTCAAGGATTCTAGTTTTGCAAAGAGATCGCCAACCTGCTCCTAAGTGAGAATGACACAGTGGTCTGGAATACTTGTATTAATAGATTGTTCCAATTTGTCACATGACTGCCTCTTCTCCGCCCTATTTGCTAAATGAAGCTTATCCTGTGAATCACTCGATGGGTTCCCATTAAACTGTTCAGCTTTCCACTTTGAAATTGCAACATAAAACAGGAGATGCCAATTATCATTCAGCAACTGGTTGTAAACAAATTGGCTTTGCCACTAATTACTCAGACAATCTAATAAAGAGATGTTATCACTAGGAAAAAAATAAAAAGCATCCCTCCCCAAGATACACAATTAACCGGATTACTTTCAGCAAGCTGGTAAATGTTTGCATTTAATTGTGTCATAATGTGAAATTAGAATGTGTCCTGTTGCCCCCACTGCTTCCCTGCAGACTGCATTTTACTTTCCCTATTGGAAATCTGTGTTGTCTCTGCTGGTTTTCTCTTCCTTTAATTGTTTCCCAGTTTATGTTAGTGCTCAGAAAGTTTGTGTGTTCTACACAAATGTAAGTGTGGTAAAGCAGGACTCCACAAGCATCAAATCTAAATATGGCTTATGGTGGGTTTACACGCCGCGATATCGGCGTCCAACTCCGACCCAACTCCGACAAAAAGTCACGTGGGTCGCGAGTTGGAGCCGATATCGGGTGCGCGTTGTATTGTTTTAGCATCCAACGCGATGCTGGAACGATGCCAAAACGATATCGGAGTTGAATAGCAAAGCTATTCAACTCGCCGATATCGCAAGGCCGTTGTACCAGCATCGCTGCGTGTGACAGCCCAACTCCGATGTCTACGCTCACGTCACCCATTCACTCCCATGTTAACTGGTCGTTCCTGGGTTGGTGGGCGTAGACATCGGAGGGACGTTGCATCCCGATATCGCGGCGTGTAAACTGGCGATGCGATGCAGGGAGAAACGTGCACTAAATATGCGCTCTCGCGTCGTTGCCTCCGATATCGCCGCGATATCGGGACGTGTAACCCCACCATTAGGGTTGGGTTAAGGCAAAACAATGGGCAATTAGTGGCTACTCTGTTGTGATTTTTTATTAAGCAATCATTTGATATTTCAATGTAACTTCTATTTTACTCATAAAGTGATATGATTACTGAACAAGGTATTGAAAACCTTCGCGGCTAAGGGCAGATATAGCATTTCCCTGAGATCTTGGTGCACTGCTTGGCCTTACCCCAAGTTTTTAAAGTTAAAATGTATCAAAGTCTACTATAAAATGTACTATATATTTGCCACTTCTGTAGTGAATTTACACATCAAGCCCTTCCTTCTGTATGCGCTGATTTCTCCTGCAACATTTAGAAGATAGCTGTCACGCTTATGAGGAGAGGAAATTAGGTTACTAGATGATGTAATGGTCGATGGGGTCAGGGGAGCCTAATCTGACCCTGATGCTGGGGTCTGTGGCTCGCCCTGTTCTCGGAGCTACCTCTGATGGTTTGGAGGTCTGAGCTGCCACCCTTTGTTCTAAGCTCCTCATTAGCCCTAGGCTGAGGGCCCCTACCTCCACTTGTGTAACCCCTATCCCGTTGTAGATTGTAAGCTCTTTTCAGCAGGGTAACCTTTATTTTTTTATTTATTTATTGCATTGTATTTACATTGATTCTATGCTTATTGTATTGCACTCTCTACTGTAATTACTTACTGTTTTGTATTGTATATTTTTCATATATGAACCACTGTATTGTAAAGCGCTGCATAATATGCTGGCGCTACATAAATAAAGATTTATTCTTCTTATTATTTACTAAAACATATTCAAGACACATTTATATAATCAATGTGGGTTTAAAGTGCAGACTCTCAGCTTTAATTTTAGAGTATTCACATACTAATTGAAGTAAGGATTTAGGACAGGGGTACGGAACCCCAGGCCTCGAGAGCCGCACACACTGCAGGTTTGCAGGGTTTCCTTAGTATTTGACAGTTGGAATCATCACCTGTGCAGGAGATTGAATTACCAACTGTCAAATTCTAAGGAAATCCTGAAAACCTGGACTGTGTGCAGCTCTCGAGGCCTGGAGTTCCCTACCCCTGGTTTAGGAATTACAACTCTTTAAGTTGTAGATGTGTCTTTTTGAATGGACCAAACCTAATTGGACAATTTTTAGTCATGAGTTAACTGCTCTTCATTCTGTTTATTTTAAATGTTGTTAATTTCCTTTGAGACATTAAGGGTTAATGTAAGTTTTCCCCTTGTTTTTGCTGTTGCCTTAATCAGGTGATGTTGTTGATGACCACTGCTTCACCCTTCAAATAGTCTCATGACCTATCACCTGATAGCATTGATATTCTTCAATGCATGACCGTTCTGGAGTGTGGAGCTTTTTTGCTGCTTCTAGAGACCTGCTGTCTTGGAGCAAAGCTCTTGAAGCCTTTTGTAGTCTGGCTTCTACATGCAAGTTTGATATTCTCATGTCGCAGTCTGTGTATCTATCTCGTGTGTTATTACACTAAAGATGGTGTCTGGTGCATTCATCAGCCTACGCTCTAGCCACACATTTTTTGGCCTCAAAAAAGTGATTTCCAAATATTTGAGGTTCCCCTAAAAAGGCTTTTTGGTCTTAAAAAAGTGATAGTATTTCCCTTAAAAAGGTTTTTTTTGCCCTTAGGCAAGTTATTGCCAAATATTTGTGGCTCCCCTAAAATGCTTTTCTTTATTTTTTTGCTCAATCAAATCATTTTCAAATCTTTCTGTTTCCCATAAAAAGGCTAATTTTGACCTTAAAAAAGTCACTGGAAAACATTTCTGATTCCCCTAAAAAGGCTTTTTGGCCTCAAACAAGTGATAGCATTTCCCCCCTTAAAGAGGTTTTTTTGTCCTCAGGTAAATCATTGCCAAATAGTTGTCGCTCCCCTAAAATGCTTTTTTTATCCTCAAACAAATCATTGTCAAATCTTTCTGTTTCCCTTAAAAAGGCTGTTTTTGGCCTCAAACGTTATTGCCAAATCTTTGTGTTTCCCCTAAAAAGGCTTTCTTTGACATCAAACTAGTCATTGAGAAACATTTGTGTTTCCCCTGAAAGGTGTTTTAAACTCAAATAAGTGACTTCCAAATATTTGTGTTTACCCTAAAAGGGCTTTTTGGCCTAAAACAAGCCTTTGCCAAATATTTGTGGTTACCTGAAAAGGCTTTTTTTAGCCTCAAACAAGTGATTACCAAATCTTTGTATTTCCCCTAAAAGGTTTTTTTGGCCTGACACAAGTCACTGGTCAAATCTATATCTTTTGTCAAATAACCTTTCATTGGGTTTCAAGCAAGTGCTTTCCAAATTTGTGTGCATTAAACATGACTGGGAAATCCTTAGGTCATTGTGGAAAGGGGAATTAGTGTGGTGGAATGCGTAATATGCTTGGTGTTCGAGATGTTTTTAGGGTAGGCGCTACTGGTAATTTAACTGAAAGCTGTAATGACCAAACAATGGCTCATCGTATTTCAAGGCAAATGATGACTTCTGTTAATGACGGCCTAGTTTAGTCTCTTTCTTAGGCAGCAGCATAGCAATACAGCTTGTGGATGAAGCCCAAAAGAGAGCTTTTGCTACTGTTCATGGCAAGTGCTGCATCAAGTGGTCTCTCTTCCTCCACCTCAACATCACACACATTACAATTCTCAGAGGTGCCACCCCAATTACCCATGTTTTCCCATGTGCCACAACCATCCAACTGCACAACTGACTATGGGGAAAAATAGATGGGCGATTCTGCAGAGATGTTTACACATTCTATTCCATGGGCACCAGAGGTCTGCTCAAATGATTTACAGACTCCAGAGGAGGAAAACTTATGCACCAACACCCAAAATCTTTTGGAATTGGATCCAGGGAGGTGATGATGAAGAGATTCAGATACCTGAGGAACACCCACACTTTACTATGCGCTCAGAGCAGCAAGAGGAGGAGGGTGACTCTCACAGTGAGGAGTTGGACAGCAGAGAGGATGATGATGAAATTTGAGATCCCACTTGTAGGGAAAGAACAGGAAGAGGAGGAAGACTCTCAGGGTGAGGAGTGGGACAACAGAGAGGATGATGGTGAAGGACAAGATTCCACTTGGAATCAACTAAAGTCATGCAGCTGTGTAGCTCAGCACAGGAGGTGGAGGAGGAGAAGACAAGGAGGTTATGTTGCGTCTTCCCACACAGAGACTGAGTGCTTCAAGCTATGACAAGCACTGTATCCTCAGCCACATCTCTGGCTCTGAACAGCAGCAGTCATAGGTCATAGGGCTGCTGTTGTCAGTGGCAGCAAGAGTTGCCAAGCCTGGGCCTTTTTTGAGACCACAAAGGATGACTCAGCTCCCATTATTTGCAAAGTTTGTATAAAAATATTCCATGGCACTAACTATTTGACTACTAGATGTATGAACTGGCACATGGCCCAAGAATGTGTTACTCTGACAAAGTTACTGTGCTAAAATGGGGCCTAGCAGCCCTCACTGCACACCGTCCACCACATCAACCACATCTGCTACTTGTTCCTCCTCTAACCATTGCAAATGTTGTCACACAGGTCTCCAGCCGCAGAACCTTCACTTGTTTACCCACTACAGTAAGGGTGAGTAAAAGCCTATTAGCTGTTACGGAAGTGGGTGCACCTGCTGTTCTTGACTAATCTAAGACCCCAAGCACAGCACTTGTTTCTCAATCCACCTGTAATAACTATTGTGAATAACTCAGGAATCTATTACCGAGAGGCAAATGCACAAATGAGACAAGGTTTAAAGGTGGAAAGGTCTGTACTACTACATGTGGCAGTGTAACAAATGAAAAGTATAGCAAGAAACCAAAGTTAATTAAACACACAATAATAGTTCTTTTGGAGAAGCCAAACAAAATAGCCTCTAGAATAATCACACAGGATGATGCTGATAGCAGAACATTCTATGAGCTTAGTTCACACTGGGAGATGCTGTAGGCAGTATAATTTATGAGCAGAGTTTACACTGACAAGTGGCATGGCAATGCTCTACGAGCACAATTCAAACCCAAGAAGGCCTTGGAACGGAAGTCACTGAAAATAATGTCCAGAACTTGATGCAGTGCAATTGTACTTAAAAAAAACCTGAACTGTTCAGAGCACTGCTACTGCAACACTAAACAAATGAGGAAGCTGCTGAGAGCATGCAACGTAAAACGCTTACATAACACAGGGCTGGCAGGTAGGATCTGAAGCAGAGACAACAGTACAGAGCAGCTTTATGCTAGAGAGGCGCTGGAAGCAGGTGTGTAAAGCTGAACTTCTGTTGTGCAGTTGCTGGAAAAAGCCAAACAAGAATTTCAGGAGGAGCAAACTTGAGATGCACAAGTAGCTGGAATCCAAGCAGAATACTCAAGTAAAAGGCTAGAAGACGTAGTAGACCTTATAAAGGCAGTGAAATACAAATACATGGAAAGGAATGAAGTAGAAGACACCATATTGGAAAATGGTGAGGAAGCTCCAAAGGTCATTTGAAGATCTGGAATCCTGACACCACCATAACATTTCTCCCTTCATCTCCCTCACAGTCTAATAGTTTGTTGGGTACACCCTACTGCTCCCTCTCTCAGCACAGCAGCTGGCTCTTTGTCCCACAGTTGTGGTCATGTAAAATATTATTTTCTCCTACACATCACAAAGGAATGAGCTTTCACATTTCCAATTTCTCAACCATGAAAATGTTGTGTTTCTGCCTGGTGGAAATGGACAGTTTCAGAAAGCTGATAGTCATTGCAGTTCTCCAGTACCAGTTGCCCAGTCACCATTGCTTCTCTAACAAAGCTGTACCTGCACTACACCAGCATGTCACAGACAACATCATTTGTTCTACTTAACTGTCTTCTTATGGTTGCAGGAAAACGTCTCTCCACAAGGTAGATAGCAAGTTCCCAGACCTAAAAATAAATATACAGTATGGATTTAATATAAGGCCCTTTTCCTATAAATTGAAACTAACATATGCTGTCCTCAAGTTAATTTTGTACATTCTATAATAAATGTAGGACAAATGTAGCAAGTGACACTGTGACACTGGCATAATGGTATTATCTCTTTGCAAAAATGTATAATACTTCAATTTTCTTTGTATGTTCTACATACAGAGCTTACACTATATTTGTATATACTTACCGTATATACTCGTGTATAAGCCGACCCATGTATAAGCCGACCCCCTACTTTTGCCCCCAAAACCTGGGAAAATCTATTGACTCGTGTATAAGCCGAGGGTGGACCCCAGCACAGGTATACAGCCCCCAGCAGTGTGGTATATACAGCAGCCCCAGTGGTAGTATACAGCAGCAGCCCCAGTGGTAGTATACATGCAGCTCCAGTGGTATATACAGCCCCAGTGGTAGTATATACAGCCCCAGTGGTAGTATATGCAGCCCCAGTGGTAGTATATGCAGCCCCAGTGGTAGTATATGCAGCCCCAGTGGTAGTATATGCAGCCCCAGTGGTAGTATATGCAGCCCCAGTGGTAGTATATGCAGCCCCAGTGGTATATACAGCCCCAGTGGTAGTATATGCAGCCCCAGTGGTAGTATATGCAGCCCCAGTGGTAGTATATGCAGCCCCAGTGGTAGTATATGCAGCTCCAGTGGTAGTATATGCAACCCCAGTGGTAGTATATGCAGCCCCAGTGGTAGTATATGCAGCCCCAGTGGTAGTATATGCAGCCCCAGTGGTAGTATATGCAGCCCCAGTGGTAGTATATACAGCCCCAGTGGTAGTATATGCAGCCCCAGTGGTAGTATATGCAGCCCCAGTGGTAGTATATGCAGCCCCAGTGGTAGTATATGCAGCCCCAGTGGTAGTATATACAGCCCCAGTGGTAGTATATGCAGCCCCAGTGGTAGTAAACAGCCCCCCTCCTTATTATGGGTCCCCCAGCAGAAATAAACAGCCCCCCCCTCCTTATCATGTTCCCCCCAGGCTGCGGCAGCTGTGAAAATAAACACTTTATACATCACCTTCCGGCGCAGTTCTCCGCTCCTCCGCTCCTCCGCTCGCCATAATACCCATAATAAGGAGGGGGGCTGTGTATTGCAATATGCAAGGCATCCCCCCGCCGCTGATGGACGGGGGGATGCCGTGCATATTCATTGCACTAATGAGGCGGCCCCACGTGACCGCCTGCGGTCACTGCGGCCCCCTCCTGCCTCCTCCAGCCAACGGTCACAGCCCCCCCCCCACAGCATACCATATGACTCGTGTATAAGCCGAGGGGGGGACTTTTCAGCCCAATTTTTGGGCTGAAAAACTCGGCTTATACATGAGTATATACGGTATGTTGTTTTATCTTTGTTCTATTTATAGCAACTGTCGTGAAAACGGTGTCTAATAGGCCGAAACACGTTGACATCTCAAGGTTGCTCTGCAAAAATCAAGTAAAGAATTGTTTTTCTTGCATTCAAACAAGGAGTGTGCAATTGAATTTGTTACTTTATGTTGCACGTGCGATCCCCCAGTCCCCTCAGTTTACTCCTCCATTGCCAAATATCTCAGTGTGCACACCATTTTTTCCTAAATCAAGGTTATCTTTTGAGTTCTAAGCACCTGACCTTTGTAATGCTAGCTCATCACTACTACTCACAGTCATAAAAACAAATCAAGTTGGTTCGATAACTTCTCTCCTTAGTAAAACCAAGCTGGTTATCAATTAATATTGTATATTATTTTTTAACATATACTCCTGCATACACTGTATACACAATTATAAGGTAAGTGAGAATTTTCATTAAATCATCATTTTTATGCAAATTTTCCAATTTTACACTGCATAAACTTAAGTGCTTAATGAAGCATATCAGGTGAATGTTTTTTGTGTAATTAGGTAGGATTTGACTTAAAGCAGGGGTCTCATACTCCACGGCCTTGAGAGCAGCACACAGTCTAGTTTTTAAGGAATTCCATAGCATTTGACAGATGGTAATCAAATTACCAACTGTCAAACTCTAAAGGTACCGTCACACGAGGCAATATTGCTAGGCAATTTCACTGGCAATTTGCTGGTTGCAGTGAAATCATGGACACATTGTGCCATTTGTACATGGCAACAAAATAGAACAATGTGTCCATGAGTTCACTGCAACCAGCAAATTGCCAGTGAAATTGACTAGCAATATTGCCGCATGTGATGGTACCTTAAGGAAATCCTGAAAACCTGGACTGTGTGCGGCCCTCGAGGCCTGGAGTTTGAGACCCCTGACTTAAAGGCAACCTATCAGCTTATTCTACCCCCTATACTATCCCTGTCTGATCTAAAGGTTCCCTATAAAGTTTAAGAAAAATGATTTATAACCTTACCAGCAGTCTCCAGTCGGAACGTCATATCTGGCCCGGTGTATTGTGGGGGCTTATGACGTGTATGGCTTGGCTTCAATATGCGCACTGCACATGAGCTGAAGCCGGAACGTACCATGTGATCAGCCCCACAATGTTCCGGCCAGCTCATGATCGTAGCAGAGGAGGTAGGAATTTCAAACAGAGATGGAACAACAGAACGACTGTTGACGCCCAGCGTGGTGTGCTAGAAGCTGGCGAGGAGGGGAGAATGAATCCCTGGAGCCTGCCTTTCCAGTCTCCTGATGGGAGACTGCTTGTAAGTTATAAATCATTTTTCTTAAACTTTATAGGGCACCTTTAGATCAGACAGGGATGGTTAGGGATCAGCTAGGAAGGTGCAGGGACAGGTAGTGATGGCTTAGGTGGCTAGAACGAGCCAACAGGTTCCCTTTAAGGATGTCAACCCCCTTTATTAAGGTGTGAAGAATTATTAGGCAACTTGCTTGTAGCAAAATAAACATTTCACTGATTCTGAAGTAAAATATTGTTAGACGTCTTACATAGCAATACAGGACTCTTGAACTTGCTAAGATATTGGAGCATGGTCACAGAACCATCAAACGTTATGTTGCAAATATTCATCAGTGGTGCAAAAAACTTGTTGAGAATAAAAAGACACTCATCAACTGCACAAAATTAGAAACTTGAGGTCACAAGGAACAAAAATTGAGCTGAGAGGCCTTGCTTACAGTGATTTAATTTAGCTGTTCTTGGACTGTAACTTCATTTTGCCAACTGAATACATAGGTTGATGTATTAAGAGCACTTGAATCAACTAAATCATCCTCTCTTCCTTCTTTGGTAAACAAAGAGCTAAACAACCTATTTAGTTATTTCTCCATTCCTTGACCAACTCTCCATTACCAAAATTTAGGACACTCACATGTGTTTTTTTTAATTTGTTTAAAAAAAAATTAACAGCTCCCTTTATGTTTTAATAAAATATACTATTGATTGGTATTTGTAGCCGCTCCGCTGTCCGGGGTCCCCACTCCACATCCTGTTGTCCCCTCTTCCCAATGTTACCTGTCCTTCCCGGGGTCGGGGTTCCAGGGTGCCGGTCATCCGCAGGCGGCTCCGGGGTTCCAGGGTGCCCTGACATCTGCCTGCAGCTCTGAATGTGCTTCCTGCTTCCTCTCTGGGATCTCACTAGGAGGCTTGGCTGCTCTCTCAGCTCCTTTTATAGAGTCTAGGTGCTGATCAGTCTGCCCCGCCCTCTAGCCAATCATTGCTGTGCTGCAGGATTATAAACCCTGCATTCACTGCCAGACCTCGCCGGGGCAACTTCATTCCTTGTGAAGCTGCCAGTCCTGGTCCTGTTAGGCTGTTGTTTGGTTTGCTAATCTAATACCTGTCTATTGTTCCTTTTGTAGTTGTGCTGTTCCGTTGCTGTGCCCGGATCTTCCTTGTGCTGCTTCTCTGTTGTCTCACGTCCGACCTTGCATTGGTCCCTCTGCCGTTTCTGGTCCGATCTTCTTAGTGCAACTGCTGGTCCTGGCGCTGACGGCTCCTCTTACTTCTGGGTCTGCTCATTGTGCTCTTTGATTTTGCATTGTATGTCTTGCCCCCCCTAGGGTCGGTGATTCGCAAGTAACGTTCCACCGGGCACCTCGGTTAGCGGGTCCAGGTGATATCCCTGTCCTATGGGGTCACCTATCCTGGGCACCTTACTGATGGGTACTTGTGTTGTATCCTTGCGGCCTTCCCTTGGGGCCACCTTGCATTTGCCTTTGGCTTTAATAAAGCTTTAAAAGTATTCCGTTGTCCGGTTCTCTGTCATCCTGGTATCGGCATCCGCAATAGCTGCGGTCCAGTGGGTCCACATCTCAGGGTACGTCCTAGGGCGTGACAGTATTGTATTATGGAAAATCAAGCCTACAAGTAACAACTTGACATTTCTCGGCCTGCCAATATGAACTGGAAATTGTATAGAACTCCCCAAAGAACAGTGAATACCCCTATTAACATAAAATAATGAAATACTGCAGATAGATACA
The DNA here is from genome assembly GCA_033576535.1 of Allobates femoralis. Lineage (NCBI taxonomy): Eukaryota > Metazoa > Chordata > Amphibia > Anura > Aromobatidae > Allobates > Allobates femoralis. The sequence goes on from JARQOC010000002.1 coordinate 200,878,976, forward strand.
AATTATATATATATATATATATAGAAAGAGAGAGATACACAATTGGAATCTCAATAAATTAGGAGATTAGGATATCATCAAAAAGATAATCTATTTCAGTAATTCAATTAATTCAATACAAAATTTGAAGCAAATATATAGAGTCATTACAAATAGAGTGATGAATTTCTAGTGTTAATTTCTTTAAATGTTGATGATTATTAGTGATGAACGAGTGCTTTCAGCCCCTGTGTGCACTGTCTCTCCCTGTGTGCGCTGTCTCTCCCTATGACTCTGCCTCCCCCTGTGCCTCTGCCTCCCTTGTGCCTTCTGCCTTCTGTGTCCCTGCGTCCCATCACTGAGCCACCATAAAATGCTCACCACTGAGCCACCATACAGTGCTCTCTCCCCCTGTACGCACTCTCTTACTTGTGCCTTTCTCTCTGCTCTTTGTGCTCTAAGCCACGGTGTGCGCTGTCTCTTCCTGTGTGCGCTGTCTCTCCATTTGACTATGCTTTCATGTGTGCCCCTGCCTCCCCTGTGCCTTCTGATTATTAGTGATGAACGAGTAGCAACATATTCGTAATTGTTATACTCATAATGAGTACTTTGCAGTACTTGCGTACTCATCTGAATAGCAAGTCCACTGGTAGTCAATTAGTGACAGGCTTCACCCCCACACATCCAGCCATAAGGCGAGTGTTTCTGAGACAAGGAAGGAGGGTGGGCTTTTTTTGAGCCAATGTGTATATATGTATATGCATACATATATATATATATACTGTATATACATATATACTAGAAATAACCCTGATGCTATTGCATTGGGAGGGCAGCCTCTGTGCCTATCTCCCCTTGTGCACTCTCTGCACTCAGTGCTGTCTCTCCCCCTGTGCGCTCTCTCTTACTTGTGCTTTTCTCTCTGCTCTTTGTGCTTTCAGCCCCTGTGTGCACTGTCTCTCCCTGTGTGCGCTGTCTCTCCCTATGACTCTGCCTCCCCCTGTGCCCCTGCCTCCCTTGTGCCTTCTGCCTTCTGTGTCCCTGCATCCCATCACTGAGCCACCATAAAATGCTCACCACTGAGCCACCATACAGTGCTCTCTCCCCCTGTACGCACTCTCTTACTTGTGCCTTTCTCTCTGCTCTTTGTGCTCTAAGCCACGGTGTGCGCTGTCTCTTCCTGTGTGCGCTGTCTCTCCATTTGACTATGCTTCCATGTGTGCCCCTGCCTCCCCTGTGCCTTCTGCCTCTTGTGTCCCTGCGCCCCATCACTGAGCAACCATACAGTGCTAACCACTGAGCTACCATACAGTGCTAACCACTGAGCCACCATACAGTGCTAACCACTGAGCCATCATAAAGTGCTAATCACTGAGCCACCGCACAGTGCTAACCACTGAGCCACCGCACAGTGCTAACCACTGAGACACTGCACAGTGCTAACAACTGAGCCACTGAACAGTGCTAACTGCTAACCACTGAGCCACCGCACAGTACTAACCACTGAGCCACCACACAGTGCTAACCACTGAGCCACTGCACAGTGCCAACTACTGAGCCACCGCATAGTGCTACCCACTGAGCCACTGCACAGTGCTGACCACTGAGCCTCCACGCAGTGCTAACCCACTGAGCCACCGTACAGTAATAACCATTGCGTCACTCTACAGTCATAACCACTGAGCCACCACACAGTGCTAACCACTGAGCCACTGTGCAGTTCTAACCACTGAGCCACCATACAGTGTTAAGCACGGAGCCACCGTACATTGCTAACCACTGAAGCCACCATATACAGTGCTAACCACTGAGCCACCTTACAGTGCTAACCATTACTAAAATAATACATAAAAGCTACTGATCTCCCAGCAGCCGGCCACTCACTGCAATTCCATTGGGAGATCAGCGATGGGTGCCACTGATCTCCCAGCACAATAGCAGTGAGCGGTAACCGTGTATTTCATGGTCACGAACTGCGCCTGAGCAAGTGAAAGTGCAGCGGTGCATTCTGGGATTCACGTACAATGCCGAACTGACAATCATGTATTTATATATATATATATTGTGGTGATGCGACCCCGATGTGTCCCCTGACCGGTGTACCGCACATGGGGGATTGTATCTTTTACTCTGTGGCAGCACTCACAGGGTTAACAGTAGTGACATCTGAGCTGAGTGCTGATTGAAAGCACTCACGCCCACCTGTGATGGGATAGGAGATGATATGAGCTGCCCTAGGCTGAGGAGTGGGAGAGAACAGGAGGAACTGCTGTGTGAAGCTAACACAGCCTGGGAGCTCTCTCAGAGAGGACGTTCATGAGACTAGTGAGCGGACGGTGCAGAGAGAGAGTGGTTATGTGCTGATAATACAGCCTAGCAGTGAGGACCTGGCCCCACCAGTGGACCCGGCCAGGACAGAGCCTGTCCTAGGTACAGAGGTAATGTGTGTGTTGGATGAACAGAGTTGTACCGGCTGCGCCCCGGAACCTGGAGGTCTGTAATATACCTGAACTGTACCATTAAACTGTGTGATGTGTGAACAGTTGCCTGGGTCACTGCCTTCCATCCTGCTGATCCTAACTGCTACCTTACAATATATATACAGTGTATATATATATATATAATATATATATATATACAGTTGTGGCCAAAAGTATTGACACCCCTGCAATTCTGTCAGATAATACTCAGTTTCCACACCAAACATAAAAAAGGGGGTGGAAATAAGTATTGGCACTGTTAGAAAAATCATGTGATGCTTCTCTAATTTGTGTAATTCACAGCACCTGTAACTTACCTGTGGCACCTAACAGGTGTTGGCAATAACTAAATCACACTTGCAGCCAGTTGACATGGATTAAAGTTGACTCAACCTCTGTCCTATGTCCTTGTGTCTACCACATTGAGCATGGAGAAAAGGAAGAAGACCAAAGAACTGTCTGAGGACTTGAGAAACCAAATTGTGAGGAAGCATGAGCAATCTCAAGGCTACAAGTCCATCTCCAAAGACCTGAATGTTCCTGTGTTCACCATGCGCAGTGTCATCAAGAAGTTTAAAGCCCATGGCACTGTGGCTAACCTCCCTAGATGTGGACGGAAAAGAAAAATTGACGAGAGATTTCAATGCAAGATTGTGTGGATGGTGGATAAAGAACTTCGATTAACATCCAAACAAGTTCAAGCAGCCCTGCCGTCTGAGGGTACAACAGTGTCAACCCGTACTATCCATCGGCGTCTGAATGAAAAGGGACTGTATGGTAGGATACCCAGGAAGACCCCACTACTTACTCAGAGACATAAAAGAGCCCGGCTGGAGTTTGCCAAAACTTACCTGAGAAAGCCTAAAACATTTTGGAAGAATTTTCTCTGGTCAGATGAGACAAAAGTAGAGCTTTTTGAGCAAAGGCATCAATATAGAGTTTACAGGAGAAAAAAAGAAGCATTCAAAGAAAAGAACACGGTCCCTACAGTCAAACATGGCAGAGGTTCCCTGATGTTTTGAGGTTGCTTTGCTGCCTCTGGCACTGGACTTCTTGACCGTGTCCATGGCATTATGAAGTCTGAAGACTACCAACAAATTTTGCAGCATAATGTAGGGCCCAGTGTGAGAAAGCCGGTTCTCCCTCAGTGGTCATGGGTCTTCCAGCAGGACAATGACCCAAAACACACTTCAAAAAGCACTAGAAAATGGATTGAGAGAAAGCACTGGAGACTTATAAGGTGGCCAGCAATGAGTCCGGACCTGAATCCCATAAAATACCTGTGGAGAGTTCTAAAAATGACAGTTTGGAGAAGGCACCCTTCAAATATCAGGGACCTGGAGCAGTTTGCCAAAGAAGAATGGTCTAAAATTCCAGCAGAGCATTGTAAGAAACTCATTGATGGTTGCCGGAAGCGGTTGATCGCAGTTATTTTGGCTAAAGGTTGTGCAACCAAATGTTAGGCTGAGGGTGCCAATACTTTTGTCTGGCCCATTTTTGGAGTTTTGTGTGAAATGATCAATGTTTTGCTTTTTGCTTCATTCTCTTTTGTGTTTTTTCATTGAAGACAAATTAAATGAAGATTATAATACCAAAGAATTTGTGATTGCAATCATTTTCAGGAAGAAACTGAGTATTATCTGACAGAATTGCAGGGGTGTCAATACTTTAGCCACAACTGTATATATATGTACATATATATATAACTATTAAATATTGATTGATAGATAGATGTAGATCGATAGAATCAATTTTGCATCTACAGTGCAATTAACATGAGCGCGCTGGCTAATCAAAAGACAAGTCACAAGATTTTGTGGATTGGTTTGTTCCAACTCTACACACGTGGTCAAAATTGTTGGTACCCCTCGTTTAATGATTGAAAAACCCACAATGGTCACAGAAATAACTTGAATCTGACAAAAGTAATAATAGATTAAAAAAAATCTATGAAAATGAACAAATGAGTCTGACATTGTTTTTCAACCCTGCGTCCACAAACTTTTTTTTAAAAATGAAACTCATGAAATAGGCCTGAACAGAAATTATGGTACCCCTGAAAATTATTTGACAAAAGGGACATGTTAAATCAAGGTGTATCCACTAATTAGCATCACAGGTGTCTACAATCTTGTAATTAGTCAGTGGGCCTGTATATAGGGCTACAGATACTCACTGTGCTGTTTTGTGACATGGTGTGTACCTGTGGCACCCCAGAAGTCGTTTGCCATAATAGAATTGTCTCTTTCACTGGGTGATGTCATGCTTGGAGGAAAGAAGGGGTGTCCACACCAGGTAAGCCCACCGCATGCAACACTTTTCCTGACTCCAGACCAGAAGGGGGAGTTCTGAAACCCGAGTTCAGGGGAGCTCCCCTATAAATACTGGCTTGGGGGCGAGGTTTGTCAGCTCAGTTCTTAGGAGGAATGTGAAGCCGACCTGTGGACTGGAGCAGTGGTAAGCTCATCCCAGGTAGAGTCGAGATGAAGAACAGCAAGCATGTGGGACCCGTAGGAGAAGGTCTGAGGAAAAAGAGAAGCAGGCTTGGGGAGTGGAGCCAGCGATCAAGCTCACCCCAGTCCAGAGTGCTGGAAGCGGACACAGGAGTCCGAGGTTGTGAGGGTATTCTAGGCCCAGCAGCCAAAACCAGAAGACAAGAGATTCCAAGTCTCCCAGTCACAGCAAAGCACCTGGAGGCACAGCAGTATCAGAGAGCTCAGGGCCAGCTGTCAGAGGAGTGGTGCCCGGGAAGGGCTCAAGCTGCCTGCCATACTGGTGAGAGACATAAACGCAGGAGGAGAGGGTGGCAGCTTAGCTACAGACAGCCAGGACCAGCAAGGAATAGTGCAGCAGGGAGACCTCAGAACTCACTGGATGATGAGATCCCCAACTTGCTTACAGGCCACCCAGATTCCCAACATCATCTGTGGACAGTACCTTGGTCTGACCCTGCTTACACCTGTAAAGGTAAAGGAGACTACAAACTGTGTGTCTGTCAGTCATTCCGCACCCTCAGTCCTTCACCCTCAAATGGCCTACCACCGCCATAGACTTTGCCAGTTGCCCTGCGGAACCACTCCACCCATGGGGAGCGATACCACTGTAGCAGCAATCCCATCATCCTCAGAGGTCCTGTATCGCAGCATCGGCCCCAATAGCCGAACACCACGGGTGGCATCACAAAAACCATCCCTAAATCACTACCCCCCAGAACTTTTAAAGTCGTTCCTCAGGGTCACAGAGCCAGGTCTTGACCCCTGTGACTCCCCCAGAAGCACCAAAGCTCGGTTCCTAGTACCCTACAGCCATGGGGTGCATCAATTTCCTGGTGTTACGGACAGGATTTTGTGCCCAATATCAACAGGTACTGAGTGCAATTGACTTTATTGAACTCTGTGCTTGTCACCATTACTTTACCACACGACGCATGGGAAGACAAAGCTGTGTGCCGACATGGGTGGAACAATAGAAATGGCGCAAAGAGAAACCCTTCCCAACTCTCTGAAATCAGCCAGCGGCACACAGGAAGCCCTAAACTGGAAATCCTCTGTACATTCATCTCCCCCGACTGTGGATCAGTAGACTGATCAGCCAGCAGACATTGAGAACCTGGCTGCGGTTCACTAAGGGGAAGAAAGATGTCCAATCAAGAGGGAAGAGAGCCCGTGGTAGGCCCAGCCACCGCCCAAGCTGAGGTCGCAGCCCAAGCCGATGCCGCAGCCCAAGACGAGGCGGCAGCCCAAGCCGATGCGGCAGCCTGAGCCGCTAACATAGCCCCAGCCGAACCCTTGGCCACAGCCGCAGCTGTAGTACCTGCAATCATGCCAGTCATACCGTTCTCGATGCCATATATACCGGCAGTGACCTGACTACCACAGTATTCAGGGAATTGGACACCCTGAACGATTTCAAAGAGAGACTGAAAAGTTTGTTTGGAGTGTATTCCATTACTGAGAAACAGAGAGTGACCATGTTCATAGGACAGTTGACTGGTGTGGCCCAAAGACAGGTAAAGTCCTGATGAGATACTGACAAACAAACTGTTAAACAAATCTTCGCCAGGTTGAAAGAAGCCTTTGACATCCATACTGCAGCAGAGATTAAAATGAGGTTTTATGGGTGCAAACAAGGGGTGCAGGACAGTATAGACTATGCATTGAATCTCCAGGAGGGTTACTGTTGGCCATAAAACAGGTAAACCCCGACAGTACACAAGATGGAGGCAAGTTGTTAATTGAGCAATTTATTGAGTGGCTCCAGTCCCATGCCCACCTGATGCAGCTACGTATGTTGGCTCTGCAAACCAGCTGACCTGGACTTTGTGAAATTTAAAGACCGGGCCATTTGTGTGCTGTGAGAACCAACAGCCAGTAGTCCAGTACCCTCCCAATGACTGGCTCTAACATACCCCCTGGAGGTGTATCCCTCTTCCCTGGCCGCAGTGGGGGCTAGTGCACAGACTTTGGAAACTGCTACCCCTAAAGCCTTATAATCGCAAGTGCAGCTGCTGACCAAGAGTATGGCTGAAGTAACCAAAGCTGTACAGTCTATGCAGGGGTCCATTTAAAGTGAAAATCCGCTGCAACACTAGGCAGTATATGTATAGGGAATAGCATAATGGCTAAATGTGAATAGCAGGGCTGTTTGCACAGGGGTCCATACCATCGGAGAAGATCCTGTTGGCCTCCATCCCTGATGACATCACGTGGCTACGCCAGAGGAGGTATCCATTAACCAGAGGACGAGCTAGAGATCACTATGATGCTACAGGACAACCCATCTGCCGCTGCTGCAATGAAGCAGGCCACATTGCAAGATTTTGTACTTTAAAAAAGCATCCCCTGGGGCAAAGGGCCACCCTCAAGGAATGAGACAGCCTGGCCTGCAGAACTGGTGTGACAGGTACGTGGGAGTATGGCCTATCCTGCTTGTCGTGCTGGATGGCATCCACATGAACGCTTTACTAGACACTGGTTCACAAGTGACAACAATGCCTTATATTCTTTACAAAAGGTACTGGGCCGATTCTGACATTAAACGCCGCCCAGATGATAGCTTTACGATATATGCTGCAGATGGCAAACATCTGCAGTAGGTGGGATTCAAAGAAGTAACTATTAAGGTGGGAAGTGTATAGCTAAGCACCCAGGGTATGGTAAATGTTGATGTATACCGATGAGAATGCAACCCAATGCTTACTCTAGGCACTAATGTTATTGAGAATTGTCTAGGGGAAATTATTATTTTGTTACAGGTTGCCGAGACTGCCACCACCGGGCAGCAGAGTGTCCTGCAGAATGAAATAAAGGCCCTGATGCAGAGGCAGCAGGTGGAGCTTTCTGGTGGAGAAGTCAGCAGTGTAAGAGTAAGTGACTCAGTCCCCATTGAAATACCCCTGAAAAGTGAAATATTCATCTGATGTAGGGGTTGCAATAGGCCTTTGGGTTCAAGATTAGCAAGCCCTGGTAGAGCTTGTGTACTCAGACAGTAGGCCCACTGTCCTGAAAGCCAGGGGGTTAGTTGATGTCCGCAAGGGAGGGTACCTGTAAGTATCTTTAACTGTGGGGACGAAGAGGTCAAACTGCCTCGATATGCTACAGTACCATTGCAAAGCTGTTCACTGTCAATAACAACACCTTCACAGCAGTAGAACCTTTGAATCCATCAGACCAGGCGGAGGACAATGGCTCCGAGGTACAGCTGGAGGACTGGTGTCAGAAGCTACACATAGGCACTGACTCCACCCCTTCACACCAAAAGCATGGAGTTTACCGGGTAGTTCAAGAATATGAACAGATCTTCAGTAAACATCCTTTAGATTTTGGGAAGGTAAAAGGGGTACAACATCACATCCCCACTGGAGACCATCCTCCCATTAATGAGAGGTACTGGCCTGCACCACCAGCTCACTATCAATGTGCCAAAGAGATGTTATGGGAAATGAAGGAGGCTGGGGTGATTAGAGATAGTTGTAGCCCCATGGTCAGCTCCACTAGTCCAGGTACAGAAGAAAGATGGAACAATGAGAATGTGTGTTGACTACAGGCACTCATCAATATTTGTGTATGGATAGATAGATAGATAGATAGATAGATAGATAGATAGATAGATAGATAGATAGATAGATAGATAGATAGAGTGCCTTGTGAAAGTATTTGGCCCCCTTGAACTTTTCAACCTTCTGCCACATTTCAGGCTTCAAACATAAATATATGAATTCTAATTTTTTTGTGAAGAATCAACAACAAGTGGGACACAGTCGTGAAGTGGAAAGCAATTTATTGGATATTTTAAACTTTTTTAACAAATAAAAAACTGAAAAGTGGGGCGTGGAATATTATTCGGCCCCCTTGAGTTAATACTTTGTAGTGCCACCTTTTGCTGTGATTACAGCTGCAAGTCGCTTGGGGTATGTCTCTATCAGTTTAGCACATCGAGAGACTGAAATTCTTGCTCATTCTTCCTTGCAAAACAGCTCGAGCTCGGTGAGGATGGATGGAGAGCGTTTGTGAACAGCAGTTTTCAGCTCTTTCCACAGATTCTCGATTGGATTCAGGTCTGGACTTTGACTTGGCCATTCTAACACCTGGATACGTTTATTTTTAAACCATTTTGCTTTATGTTTGGGATCATTGTCTTATTGGAAGATAAATCTCCGTCCCATTCTCAGATCTTTTGCAGACTTCAACAGATTTTATTCCAGAATGGTCCTATATTTGGCTCTGTCCATCTTCCCATCAATTTTAACCATCTTCCCGTTCCCTGCTGAAAAAAAGCAGGCCCAAACCATGATGCTGCCACCACCATGTTTGACAGAGGGGATGGTGTTTTGAGGGTGATGAGCTGTGTTGCTTTTACGCCAAACATATAATTTTGCATTGTGGCCAAAAAGTTTGATTTTGGTTCCATGTGACCAGAGCACCTTATTCTGCATGTTTGGTGTGTCTCCCAGGTGGCTTGTGGCACACTTCAAACAAGACTTTTTCTGGAAATCTTTGAGAAATTGTTTTCTTCTTGCCATTCTTCCATAAAGGCCAGATTTGTGCAGTGTATGACTGATTGTTGTTCTATAGACAAACTCTCCCACCTCAGCTGTAGATCTCTGCAGTTCATCCAGAATGATCATGGGCCTTTTGGATGCATCTCTGAACAGTAACTTAAAGGAGGAAACACCGGTGCTAATCTTTTTTTAGAAATCCTTTATTTTAAATATAAAAACTTAAATGCATTTTTAGCGTGTTAGCAGACAATAGACGCGTTTCAGACGGCATCCCTTCCTTAATGGCTAATGATTAAGGAAGGGGTGTCTTCTGAAATGCGTCTAGTGCCTGCTAACACGCTGAAAATGCTTTTAAGTTTTTATATTTAAAATAAAGGATTTCTAAAAGAAGATTAGCACCGGTGTTTCCTCCTTTAAATTACTTATTGGGCAGTGGCCAAACCTCCACACCGAGTACAGAAATCCAGGTGAAACCAGGCGGAGGAGCTGTCTCACTTTTTCCATTCGCTTCAATATTGATCTCTGATCAATCTTCTCCTTGTTCGAGATGAATATTTAGTGGGACAGGCGGGTCTTGGTAGATTTGCAGTGGTTTGATACTCATTCCATTTCAATATGATCGCTTGCACAGTGCTCCTTGAGATGTTTAAAACTTGGGAAATCTTTTGTATTCAAATATGTCTCTAAACATCACCACAACAGTATCTTGGACCTGCCTGGTGTGTTCTTTGGTCTTCATGATGCTCACTGAACTTGAAACAGAACCCTGGGAGCATCACAGAGCAGGTGCATTTATACGTAGACTTGATTACACACAGGTGGATTCTATTTATCACTACTAGCTCCCAGGACACAGTACCTCGAGGTCCGCGCTGCCACTTCAGAAAGGAACAAAAGAAGCCAGTACAAGGGAATGTCTGGATCAACAATTCTTCTTTATTATCCTACGCGTTTCAGAGTTATCTCCCAACTCCTTCATCAGGGAAATTCCCTGATGAAGGAGTTGGGAGATAACTCTGAAACGCGTAGGATAATAAAGAAGAATTGTTGATCCAGACATTCCCTTGTACTGGCTTCTTTTGTTCCTTTCTGAAGTGGCAGCGCGGACCTCGAGGTACTGTGTCCTGGGAGCTGATTATACCACAGGGATCTGTGGAGAGTACGGTCCTGCAGCAGCTACTTGTATCTGAGCGATCATTACCAGTTGTGGGTCATCACAACTGTATCAGGTGAGCAGCCTCTTTATATAACCTTTTGTCCTTCTTCAAAGAAGATATCACCCTATGTGCGCATTCTTGAATTTTTTATAGATTTATCACTACTAGTCATTTAGGACAACATTGGATCATTCAGAGATTCTCACTGAACTTCTGGAGTGAGTTTGCTATACTGAAAGTAAAGGGGCCGAATAATATTGCACACCCCACTTTTCTATTTTTTATTTGTTAAAAAAGTTTTAAAATATTCAATAAATTTTGTTCCACTTCACGATTGTGTCCCGCATGTTATTGATTCTTCACAAAAATATTAGAATTTCTTTCATTATGTTTGAAGCCTGAAATGTGGCAAAAGGTTGAAAAGTTCAAGGGGGTTAAATACTTTCACAACGCACTGTAGATAGACCAAAAATAGGAAAGCAGCACTCCTTGAGTTAGTTGAACAATATTGCCTTTATTGGGACCTCAGGCGTATGTGGTGACGTTTCTGTCCAGATCGATCTTCCTCTAGCCTAGAGGCAAGAGGAAGGCTGTCCAGATGGAAACATCGCCACATAGACCTGAGGTCCCAATAAAGGCAATATTGTTCATCTAACTCAAGGAGTGCTGCTTTCCTATTTTTGGACTGTCTACATTAAAGCAATAAAAAAGATTGTTTGGACAGATTTTTTGCACCCAAAAATTCTGTTTATTGTGCTGCTCTTTTTATTTGTTAGATTGCTAGATTATAGACAGATAGATAGAGATAATTATCCAAAAAACAGGCAGCACTCAATACTCATTCCATTATGGACCCTTTAATCCGGCCATACAAGTGTGATGCGACGTTTCACTCCACAAAAGACTTTCCTCAAGCATAGTGCATGTGACACACAGTGAACATTATATACACTTCATCATAAATTGATCATTAAGAATACACGAGTACGGAGTTCTTATATAGATATCTAATCAGGGTAATAATTTAGGCTACAATAATATCAAGGACCTCCATACAAACAACAAAGACCACAAACTACAGGAGTACCACTGATACAATGATAACACCCGCAGAAGTTCCAAGGACACAAACACTGCATGATAGAAAGAAACTCATTTTATAAAGAGCTAAAAAAGCAAGGACATTTGGCATTAGGGGTACTTCAAAATTCCACCATCTGTAAAAAATAAAAACAAACAGAAACATTACTTTAATAGTAAAACCATGTTCCAAACTCTATGCACTGATACAGAACAAGAGGATGTAAAAAAGAGAAACTAATTCATGTGACAGAGTGTAGTTTGAAGTCCACATTCAACCCATGTGGTCTTAATGTACGTAATTTATAGATGCATGATAGCTCTTTTTTCTTAAGTAAAGCTATTCTATCACCACCCCTTCTGAGTGGCGGGACATGATCAATAATCATAAAACAAATTTCTGTATCGTTATGTCTAAACCTTTTTTTGCGTATGGAATATTTGTGTTGGCTAAAACGTGTCTTAAATAGTGATGAGCGAGTACTAAAATGCTCGGGTGCTCGAAGCTCGGGCCGAGCATCCCGAGATACTCGTGTACTCGGCCCGAGTAACGAGCCCAATGTTATCCTATGGGAGACACGAGTATTTTTATGAAATGACTGCCGGCTGCCTGGAAAAACCCTAAAAATGTCACAAAAGTCTCAGAAGAGTGCCGAAATGATATGGCAACACCATGGGGAAGACCCCTGGAAGCATTTCTCACTCAAAAGTCACAGCTGTGAACAATGTTGTCCGAGATTCACGCCAATTTTACGGAGTGTCCAGAAAACCTTCCAAAATGACACCAAACGAAAAGTAGCAGCCTGACCACCACCAGCATGATCAGGCACATGTCAGCCAAGCACCCGACTTTGTGGAAACTACAACAGAGTCGAGGAGCGGTGCTTGCTGATGTCAGTGCTACGTCTTTGCCTGTTGTGCGTGCGAGCCAATCCCCTGTCCATGCTGGCCGCGAACAAGCCTCCGGCCCTGCACCTGAAGTTGCCCACGTACAAATTACACCACCATCAAGCACGTCCTTGTCCCAGCGCAGTGTTCAATTATCCATTCAGCAAACATTTGAACGCAGGCGCAAATACGCTGCCAACGCCCCACATGCCACAGTCATGAATGATCACATTTCGCGACTCATTGCGCTACAAATGTTGCCTTTGCGGCTGGTGTAGACGTAAGCATTCCGCGACCTAATGCCGGCTGCTGTCCCACGTTACTCGGTCCCCAGCCGCCACTATTTGTCCAGATGTGCCGTCCCCGCTTTGCATAACCACGTGTCCAACAGCATCACACGTGCCCTGAACCACGCTGTTTCAGCCAAAGTCCACCTAATAATAATAATAATAATACAGCTTTATTTATATAGCGCCAACATATTACGCAGCGCTTCACAATGTAGGGTTAGAGTACAGAAAATATAATACAGTAAGTAATTACAGTAGAGAACAAATACAGTAGAATAATTGGATACAAAACACTAGGCATAGAATCAATGTAAAAAAGAAAATACAAAGAATAAAGCAAGAAATGAAGATGACCCTCCTCAAAAGAGCTTACAATCTACAACGGGATAGGGGTTGCACAAGGTACAGGGGCTTATTGCACTGATGGTCCAGGCATCTTGAGGAAATGGGGCATAGAACTAAGCTTACATGGATGGTCATTATACAGTCTGTGTAGACCTTTTTGGTTTGGTGGCGTTTGTAGAAGAGTAATGTCCAGAGGGATAGCCCACTATCTACAGTACAAAGGACTTCTATTAGGGAGTATGATAGGCCGCCTTAAAAAGATGCGTTTTTAGGGATCGTCTGAAGCCATGCAAGTTGTGGATAGTCCTGATTTCTTTTGGTAAAGCATTCCAGAGGTTTGGTGCAGCTCTGGAGAAGTCTTGGAGCCGGGAGTGGGAGGATGGGATTATTACCGATGTCAGTAGAAGGTCATTTGAGGAACGTAGAGCGCGAGTGGGGTGATAGACAGAGATGAGGGAGGAGAGGTAGGGGGGTGCTGCACTGTGAATAGCTTTACCAAACAATAATGAGCGGTCCAATCACTGATGAATGCGATTGATAACCGCATCCATCCACCACCAGAAAAAACTGCAAAAGATCAGTGCAAAAAGCCGCACAGGAATCACACAAAAAAAGCTCTCTGTTTGTAATTTGTCTCGCTAGGGCAACCGTCACGAGGTGAGACAGCTTACGTATATTTTTTGCAAAAAACGTACAGACCAATAGCCCTGTTTTTTGATACTTTTTTGTTAGCACTTGCTACAAATTGAAAAATATTTTTTACAAACAGAGAGCTTTTTTTGTGTGATTCCTGTGCGGCTTTTTGCACTGATCTTTTGCACTGTGAATAGCTTTGTGGGTGATAAGAAGCACTTTGAATTTGATGCTGTAGTATACGGGCAGCCAGTGCAATGACTGGCACAGAGCAGAGGCATCTGAGTAACGATTGGCCAGATGGGTGATCCTGGCTGCTGCATTAAGGATGGACTGGAGAGGAGAAACTCTGGTGAGGGGGAGGCCGCTTAATAGAGAATTGCAATAGTCAAGGCGGTAATGGATTAGGGCCACGGTCAGGGTTTTTGTTGTTTACAGGGTCAGAAAGGGACGGACTCTGGAGATATTCTTCAAGTGTAATTGACATGAGCGGACGAGACATTGTGTGTGGGAGGAGAAGGAGAGATCGGTGTCAAACATAACACCCAGACAAACAACGAGCCTGCTGCCTAGGCATTATCGTGGTGCCACAAACTGAGAGAGAGATGTCCGATTTAGGGAGGTTAGTGGATGGGTGGAGCAGAAGAAGTTCAGTTTTGGAAAGGTTTAGTTTCAAATAGAGAGTGGACATGATATTGGAAACTGCAGGTAGACAGTCATTGCTGTTCTTTAATACCGCAGGGGTAAGGTCAGGCGCTGAAGTGTATAACCACAGACACGTGGACAAGTGCTTGTGGGCAAGGCCGCTACATCTCCTTGACAAAACACTGGGTTAATATTGTGGAGGCTCTGACACAGTCTGATCGAGGGACGGAACACATCCTTCCCACACCAAGGATAGCAGGCCCTACCTCTGTCAGGGTTTCACCGACACTCTACAGCTCCGGAATGTCATGCTCTTCAGCCTCCTCCTCCTCCTGCTCATACTCATCCACTGTACCCTCCACACCAGTCCCAAGCTGGAAGCACTGCAGCACTGCCTCTGCGAAGCGGCAACAGGCTGTGCTGAAGCCAGTCTGCATAGGTGACAAACCCCACAATGCAGAAGAGGTGTGGACAGCTCTGAAACAGCAGGCAGATCACTGGCTCACACCTCTGAACCTAAAGCCAGGAAAGGTCGTGTGTGACAATGGACGGTACTTGGTGTCAGCTTTGAGGCGAGGCCAGCCGACGCATGTTCCATGCGTGGCCCACGTGTTCAACCTGGTGTTTCAGAGGTTTCTAAAGTCATACCCAGAGCTGTCTGAACTGCTGGTAAAAGTTCGCCGTCTGTATGCACATTTTCGCAAGTCACCTGCTGCTTCAGCCGACCTTTGCGGATTTCAGCGTCGTTAGCGTCTTACGGCCCACAGACTAGTGTGTGATGTCCCCACGCGTTGGAATTCAACTCTGCACATGTTGGTCAGGATATGTGAGCAGAAGAGGGCAGTTGTTGACTACCTGCATCACCTAAGCCGTCGGGAAATGGTTCAAACTCCACACATAACACCTGAGGAGTGGAGATGGATGTCCGACCTATCTACCGTCCTCCAAAACTTTTAGGACTCCACTCAGATGGTGAGCTGCGATGACGCCATTATTAGCGTCACCATACCACTACTCTGCCTTCTAAAACGGTCTCTGCTGAAAAACAAAGAGGATGCATTGCAGGCCGAGCGCGATGACTTGGAGCAAGAAACAGTAGTGGGTGTGGGTGAAAACACAGAGTCCAGCCTCATCGCATCACAACGTGCAGTGGAGGACTATGACGAGGAGGAGGAGGATGAAGACATGGAGCAACTCTCTGGCCAAATTGAGGATATGACATGCACACCAGTGATACCCTCGATTCAGCGTGGCTGGCCAGAGGACAGGGGAGATGAGGAGGAGGAGGAGGAGGAGGACAGCATGTTCAGTCATCGTGTTGGTCTGGATACTAAAGTGATGGCTGTTAAGAGTCTGGCGCACATGGCTGACTTTATGGTAAGCTGCCTGCCTCGTGACCCTCGCGATCAGAACATCTTGGCCGACAATCAGTACTGGTTGGCAACACTGTTAGACCCACGGTACAAGGAGAAATTTATGTCTGTCATTCCTGAGGCGGAGAGGTCAGCCAAAACGCAGCAGTTCCAGAAGGCCATAGTCACGGAAGTAGGCTAATCATTCCCCTCACAAAACACTAGCGGCATAGGTCAGGAATCGGTGGACAACCAAGGCGTTCGGCTGAGAGGGGCGCAAGTCCAATCCGCCAAAGGTAGGGGAACATTCTTTATGAGGTGGGACAGTTTTCTCAGCCCCTCACGTACCACAGCCCCTGAGGTGCGGGGTAGTGACACAAGAAATGCTAAGTTTGGTCAGATGCTGAAGGAGTACCTTGCCGATCGAACAACTGTACTGCGAGATTCCTCTGTGCCTTACAATTATTGGGTCTCGAAGCTGGACACGTGGCATGAATTGGCTCTCTACGCCTTGGAAGTCCTGGCCTGCACTGCCGCTAACATTTTGTCACAGCGTGTTTTCAGTGCCGCAGGTGGAATCATTACTGATAAACGCAACCGCCTGTCAACTGAAAATGCTGACAGGCTGACTGAGAGCAAGATGAACAAGGGTTGGATTGGGCCAGACTTCACCACACCACCAACAAATGACAACTGAATTTAAATTTTGTAATGGGAATTTGCCATGTACCTCCACTGACCCATGGGTACACACTTCTGGACTTCCGAGTGTCCAAGTGTGGGATCAGTAATGTCCGTGGACGTGCATTCAGCCAGTTAGTAGGAAGGAGGATCAGGTTGGGAAATGTGCGGTGCAGTATCACGGCTACTAACAATTGACCGTGTGGAAGACAGGGTGTTTGTGGAGGTGCCGATGAGACTTGAAGCATTATCCGCTATTCAAGTAACAAGCTGTTGACACTAGTGTTGGTTCAACAGCGTAGTACTGCAGCGGGCCCCAACAATTTGGGACAGGACGTGTGAGCGAGTAGATGTGCCACTTTCTTGTTGCGAAATTAGTGCTTTCACACGACCTCGGCCTCTGCCTGCACCACCATCACGTTCACCTCCTTGTTCCTTGCCAACGCCCTTGCGCATTTTGCTTGTATACTGCGACAACAGTCACAGGAGAGGATTTTAGTCCCTAACCTGTATCAAGGTATGACGTACAACAATCTGCTGACTTGAATGGTTATAGGAGAGGATTTTAGTCCCTATCCTGAATAAAGGTATGACTTACAACAGTGTGGTGACTGTTGAGATGACAAGAGTTAGGATTTTAGTTCCCTAACCTGTATAAAGGGTATGACGTACAACAGTGTGGTGACTGTTGAGATGACAAGAGTTAGGCTTTTAGTTCCGTAACCTGTATAAAGGGTATGACGTACAACAGTGTGGTGACTGTTGAGATGCCAAGAGTTAGGATTTTAGTTCCCTAACCTGTATAAAGGGTATGACGTACAACAGTGTGGTGACTGTTGAGATGACAATAGTTAGGATTTTAGTTCCCTAACCTGTATAAACGTATGACGTACAACAGTATGGTGACTGTTGAGATGACAAGAGTTAGGATTTTATTTCCCTAACCTGTATAAACGTATGACGTTCAACAGTGTGGTGACTGTTGAGATGACAAGAGTTAGGATTTTAGTTCCCTAACCTGTATAAAGGGTATGACGTACAACAGTGTGGTGACTGTTGAGATGACAATAGTTAGGATTTTAGTTCCCTAACCTGTATAAACGTATGACGTACAACAGTGTGGTGACTGTTGAGATGACAAGAGTTAGGATTTTATTTCCCTAACCTGTATAAAGGGTATGACGTACAACAGTGTGGTGACTGTTGAGATGACAATAGTTAGGCTTTTAGTTCCCTAACCTGTATAAAGGGTATGATGTACAACAGTGTGGTGACTGTTGAGATGACAAGAGTTAGAATTTTATTTCCCTAACCTGTATAAACGTATGACGTACAACAGTGTGGTGACTGTTGAGATGACAAGAGTTAGGATTTTAGTTCCCTAACCTGTATAAAGGGTATGACGTACAACAGTGTGGTGACTGTTGAGATGACAAGAGTTAGGCTTTTAGTTCCGTAACCTGTATAAAGGGTATGACGTACAACAGTGTGGTGACTGTTGAGATGCCAAGACTTAGGATTTTAGTTCCCTAACCTGTATAAAGGGTATGACGTACAACAGTGTGGTGACTGTTGAGATGACAATAGTTAGGATTTTAGTTCCCTAACCTGTATAAAGGGTATGACGTACAACAGTGTGGTGACTGTTGAGATGCCAAGAGTTAGGATTTTAGTTCCCTAACCTGTATAAAGGGTATGACGTACAACAGTGTGGTGACTGTTGAGATGACAATAGTTAGGATTTTAGTTCCCTAACCTGTATAAACGTATGACGTACAACAGTGTGGTGACTGTTGAGATGACAAGAGTTAGGATTTTATTTCCCTAACCTGTATAAACGTATGACGTTCAACAGTGTGGTGACTGTTGAGATGACAAGAGTTAGGATTTTAGTTCCCTAACCTGTATAAAGGGTATGACGTACAACAGTGTGGTGACTGTTGAGATGACAAGAGTTAGGCTTTTAGTTCCGTAACCTGTATAAAGGGTATGACGTACAACAGTGTGGTGACTGTTGAGATGACAATAGTTAGGATTTTAGTTCCCTAACCTGTATAAACGTATGACGTACAACAGTGTGGTGACTGTTGAGATGACAAGAGTTAGGATTTTAGTTCCCTAACCTGTATTAAGGTAGCACGTACACCTGTCTGGTGACTGTAATGGTTTGAAGAGAGGATTTTAGTCCCTAACCTGTATTAAGGTAGTACGTACACCTGTCTGGTGACTGTAATGGTTTCAGGAGAGGATTTTAGTCCCTAACCTGTATTAAGGTAGTACGTACACCTGTCTGGTGACTGTAATGGTTTCAGGAGAGGATTTTAGTCCCTAACCTGTATTAAGGTAGTACGTACACCTGTCTGGTGACTGTAATGGTTTCAGGAGAGGATTTTAGTCCCTAACCTGTATTAAGGTAGTACGTACACCTGTCTGGTGACTGTAATGGTTTGAAGAGAGGATTTTAGTCCCTAACCTGTATTAAGGTAGTACGTACACCTGTCTGGTGACTGTTTTGATGACAAGAGTTAGGATTTTAGTTCCCTAACCTGTATTAAGGTAGTACGTACACCTGTCTGGTGACTGTAATGGTTTGAAGAGAGGATTTTAGTCCCTAACCTGTATTAAGGTAGTACGTACACCTGTCTGGTGACTGTAATGGTTTCAGGAGAGGATTTTAGTCCCTAACCTGTATTAAGGTAGTACGTACACCTGTCTGGTGACTGTAATGGTTTCAGGAGAGGATTTTAGTCCCTAACCTGTATTTAGGTAGTACGTACACCTGTCTGGTGACTGTAATGGTTTGAAGAGAGGATTTTAGTCCCTAACCTGTATTAAGGTAGTACGTACACCTGTCTGGTGACTGTAATGGTTTCAGGAGAGGATTTTAGTCCCTAACCTGTATTAAGGTAGTACGTACACCTGTCTGGTGACTGTAATGGTTTCAGGAGAGGATTTTAGTCCCTAACCTGTATTAAGGTAGTACGTACACCTGTCTGGTGACTGTAATGGTTTGAAGAGAGGATTTTTTTCCCTAACCTGTATTAAGGTAGTACGTACACCTGTCTGGTGACTGTTTTGATGACAAGAGTTAGGATTTTAGTTCCCTAACCTGTATTAAGGTAGTACGTACACCTGTCTGGTGACTGTAATGGTTTGAAGAGAGGATTTTAGTCCATAACCTGTATTAAGGTACTAAGTACAAGAGTGTGGTGACTCTAATGGTCACAGAAAAGCTTGGATTCCAATCTGTATCACCCTGCCTATATCCTCCTACATTAGTCCTGAGAAGGACTGTTGTGGTCACTGGAAATCTTGGACTCCGATCTGGATCACCCTGCCTATGTCCTCCTAGATTAGTCCTGAGAAGGACTGTTGTGGTCAGCAGCAGTTTGCAGCCCTGATCCGGATCTACCTATGAGGGCCGCAAATCTGTCCCTAATCAGCAGCAGACACTCTCCCTACACTCACTGTCTGGATGGCTGTGTGCCAAGCACAGCGCGCCGGGAGTTATAAAGGCTCGGTGACGCTGTGCAGGGCGGCCAATCACTGCTATGTCACAACTAACAGGGCTGTGGCATTGCAGTGGTCTGTCAGCCAATCCCTGCACGTGGGCTGGCTCTCAAAAGAGCGCCAACATGGAGAGATGACGACCACGAGCACAGCACGAGTATCGCGAGATTACTCGGTGCTCGGCGAGTCGCCCGAGTACAGTGATACTCGTGCGAGTACCGAGTAGTGGCGAGCATGCTCGCTCATCACTAGTCTTAAAGTCACATGTGGTCTCACCAATGTATCTGAGTCTACATGGACATTCTAGCATATACAAAATAAATTCTGAGTCACATGTAAGAAAGTGACGTATCTCATACGTTTTTTGTGTGTGTTTATCAATCACGAGAGAACCTTTAATCATAGCACGACAATTGATACAGCTAAGACAAGGAAAGCATCCTTTGTATGCCCGTTCATAAATTTTGTTTTTGGGTCCTGAAAAAACCAACGTCTGCACGTACCAATTGGTCACCAAGATTTCTATTGCGTTGGTAGGAAAAGAGAGGGGGCTCCTTAAAATCAAGGATTTTAGGTAACCCATTGGATAACGTTTTCCAATGTTGAGTTATTATTTTTGCAATTTCACCACTTTCCTCGCAGAAAGTAGAAACAAAGAGCACACGGTTGGAGAGCTCTCTAATTTGCGGCACCAATAAATCCTTTCGTTCTATATTTTTCAATCTTGTGCAATGTCTATCCAGTAATTTACTAGGATAACCCCTCTTAACAAACTTTTGGGTCATAGACTCAATACGTTTAGCTCGCAACAATTGCCAAAATGGATTGATTCCAACATTTTACGTGGATGATGGCTAGAAAACAGCAAAGCATTATTCCTATCAGTGGGTTTCACATAAGTAGATGTTACTAAATTGTTACCAACTCTTTCACCAAGACATCCAAAAACTGCAATTGTATTAGGGAGCTGACCATTGTAAATGTAATAGTCTGATTGATCTGATTCAAAAATTGAAAGAAATCGGTAAGCGATTCTTCTGTGCCAGTCCATAAGAGGAAGATGTCATCAATGTATCTCCACCACCCCCTAACCTTAGAAAAGTGGTGGGACACAGAGATGACATCCTCCTCCATGACTCCCATGGCAATATTAGCCTAAGTGGTGGCCATATTGGCTCCCATCACTGTTCCCCGTTTCTGTTCAAAGAAATCATCACCGGATAAAAAGTAATTTTTTGTGAGAACAAGCGTTGATAGATCTGCCAAAAACTTCCTAACAATATCTGTGTAACCCTCATTTAATAATTTTCTATCCACACAATTGATGCCATATTGGTGTTCTATAGATGTGTATAAACTTACCACATCAAATGAGACCAACATGACATCATCACTATCCAAACTCAAATTGCTAATTTTACCCAAAAAATCACCTTTGTCTTTCACATATGAATCAAACTTTGTCGCAATAGGGTTAAGTACCTTATCCAGCAGTATGCCAATGTGACTCAGCACAGAATCTGTGCCTGCCACAATTGGCCGCACCTGTGGATTCTGTAAGGATTTATGTATTTTAGGTAAGGTGTAAATAATTGGTGTAGTAGGAGACTTTATTAACAAAAAATCTATTATGTCTTGATCAATAAAATTTTCTGTTTTATAGCCTCATCCAAAATTTTTTTAGGTTCTCGTTGGATATTAAATTTTGGGTCACCAGGTAATTTTCTATAAACCTCCTGATCAGTCACCTATCCCCTCAATTCCTTTACATATAATTCCTTGTCCATGATGACAACACCTCCACCCTTATCAGCCTTCTTGTTGATGATGCTGTCATCATGGACAAGTTCTTCCAAAGCCTTTAACTCAGCTCCCGTTAAATTTGGTCTCCCATATTCACTCACCTCTTTCTGTCTCATCTCCTCAATATCATTATTGACCCCCTCTATAAAAGCTGAGATGGCTATTGATCGATCTGGTGGAATAAAGCTACTCTTTTTGGGAAGTCCCAATCCCCTACAACTAAATGTAATCTAGTTAAGAGGTTGAATAGTTTCTTTACCAGAAAACCACTCTCAGAGCTTAATTCTCCTGTAGAATTTGTCTAAATCAATCATTAATTGGAACCAATTAACATGTGCTGGGTGTGGGGGCGTGGCCTAGCCGGGGATGTGAGCAGACATGTGACTGGAGCTCTTCCGCCGATCGCAGCTGTGCGCACAGAACCGTTACACCCCACACCAGCCACTGTGACAACGGATCCTGCAGGAAGCTCTTCTGCCCCTCCGGAGCGTGTTTTTGGAGCGCAGGGACACAGCCATGACTCGCACCAGGCAGAAAGAAAACGGGCAGGGGCGAGGAGTAAAGGGCCAAAATGGCGCCGAGGCTTAGTAAGAGGCGGCCAAAGAGAATGCAGTATGCTCCAGGAGAATGTCAGCAGCTGCACGCCTGGTACAGTTTGCCAGACAAGAAAGGGGTGAGTGTGGAGCTGACAATTCAAAGCAGGAGGCTGGGGCAGAGCATAACATGGAGGAGCTGGAGCAGACAATGGGGGAGGAGGACTGTGTGAATGAGGGCTCCAGAGAGGAGACACAGGAAGATACATAGGACTCTGCTGCAGAATCTGCTATAGGGGAACCTACCTTGAAGGATGCATTCACTGTTGTGTCCTACTGTAAGCAGGCACTTACAAAGCTTACAAAGCAGGTCACTGGAGTGCAGGCTGAAATCACTAACATGAAGGCTGCTATGAAAAAAGATGACACCCGTACAGGGGAGGTGGAGGAAAGAGTGAGCACTGCTGAGGACACTATACTGACTGTGCAATCTGCTCAGACACGGCAAGAGAAAAATTAGCTGAAGTCATTGCAAAAAATGATGACCTGGAAAACAGGTCGCGTCGCAATAATGTCAGAATAGTAGGGGTCTCAGAAAAGGCAGAGGGATCGAATCCTACAGAATTCATTGAGACTTGGCTGCTTAACAAATTTGGAGCTGATAAACTATCAAAGATGTTTGTGGTGGAAGGTGCCCACCGAGTCCCAATGAGACCACAGCCTCCGGGAGCAGCACCCCGAGCCATACTAGCAAGGCTCCTAAATTACAGGGAGAGAGATACTATCCTACGTACAGCGAGGAAGATTAAAGATTTGACCATAGATGGGCAGGATGTATCGTTTTATTCAGACTATTCACCCACGGTGCAAAAAATGCTAATGAGTTACAGAGATGTGAAGAAGAGATTGAGAGACATGGGACTTGCATATTCAATGTTGTACCCAGCCAAACTGAGACTGGTTGCATTGGGCAGGGTACACTTTCTGCAAACTCCAGAAGAGGCGATGGATTGGATTGAGAAAAATGCAAGACGAGTAAGTGAGTACAAGGACAGCTGAAGGAAGCAGACTGAGGGATTGACCATGTGCGATATACTCACCCTTCACTGTGAAGGGGAAGAGGGGGAGAGAGAATGCTGAAGAATCTCTTCCTTTTTTGTTTTTTGTTGTTGTTTTTTCAATTTTCTTTTCCCCCTTTTTTATTTTATTTATTCTTCATTTTTCTGATTACAGTTGACTATTGGTTGCAGGATTCAAACATGTTTTATAGACTGATGAGGCGATTGGTGGTGCATGCAGTTAGTAAACTTGATCATATTGAGTTTTGACTATTTTAGAAGTGGAATAGAGGAGATAGAGGAGTATGGAGGGATTTTGGTGGGGAGTATGGGGGAAGTGGGAGAGGGAAGGGAGACGACAGACGGCAAATGGGATATTGTAAGATATGGTCTTTTATGATTATGATGACTCTGACTAATAATGGCAGGTATCGTTAGAGTATTGAGCTGGAATATACGGGGACTAGCGGAACGTGAAAGAAGGGCGGCTGTACTCCAAAATATAATAGCTCATAAACCTTCCATCATCTGTCTTATGGAAAAAAAAGGTTTGGTACCGTGTTAGCCAGTTGAGAAAATGTTGATTGCTCTCAGTGTGAGAAACAAGATACAAATCTTGTAGTTGTGATACCTTTTAATGGCTAACAAAAATAAAATAAATGATGTTATAAGGCGAGCTTTCGAGACGACTCAGGTCTCTTCATCAGGCATGGTATGACAAGATATTGAATGAACCTCAAAATATATGCATGCACAACTAAAATGATTGGATATTTGACTCAATAAACATTACAGGGACTGGACATTTGGCAAAATAAACAAACAGCCTCGGAAATGATCTTCAAACAGGCAGGCCCAGAGGTAATAAAGTCTTTAGGACACTAAATTATAAGAAAACCTGGTGTCTAAGATTTCCATGTCTTTGAACAACATTGTTTAGACATGGTAATGAGCCATAAAACCATCAGCAATGTTCAGCCCGTTCTGTATACAATTGAAGCTTCTAATTAGCTTGGATTCACACAATCTTCGGTGTTTTTGGGATTTGAAATTACCTCTCAAAATTAAAACCTTCATATTGTCAATGTTATGTCCCTGGCCAGAAAAATCCACTACTGGAAAATGGATTTTTTTGCGTGTAATTGTGTGACGATGAGACCTCATCCTTGCTCTTAGACGCTGTCCAGTCTCCCCAACATAGAATAAACCTACTGGGCAAATGGTGCACATAATTAAATATACCACATTGGAAGAGGAGCATGTGAAAGTCCCAGGAATCTTATAATCCTGCTGTGTGTTGGGGATCTGTATACTGTCTCTGGTCTCTATGTGAGCACAGGTCTTGCAGCTCTTCACATTGCATGGATAAGTTCCTTTTGGTGTATCAGAGGGCATCAAACTTCGGACCATGATGTTCCTTAAATTGGGAGGCTGCCTGTAGCACAGCAAGGGAGGGTCTTTGAATAATATTTTAAGTCGGTCATCCTTGTGTAGGATGTGATGAAGTTTCCTGGCAGTATTCCTTAGTACCTCAAGCTGTGGGTTGTAGGTCACCACCAGGGGAACACGTTGGTTCTCTTCTTTTTCTCTGTATTGGAGTGCTTGACTTCTAGAGATCCTTGTGGCTTTAATGATCTGATCATCAATGGAGGTGGGGTGGTAGCCCTGGTTTAAAAATGTCTTTTTTAGCTGGTTTAAGTGTTCATCCCTTTCCACTGGGTTGGAGCAAATACGGTTATATCTCAGGGCCTGGCTGTAGACAATGGATTTTTTGATGTGTTTATCATTTATTTTATTTTTGTTAGCCATTAAAAGGTATCACAACTACAAGATTTGTATCTTGTTTCTCACACTGAGAGCAATCAACACTGTCTTATGGAAACGCACCTGACTGCTGACAAAATTGGAATCTTGGCAAGGACATGGGTTTAAAAAGCATACCATTCCACGTATTCCACATATGCGAGAGGGGTTTCCATTTTGATACATGCTGGAATTCCTTTTGAGGAGGTAGAGATTAAAATAGACAAAGATGGACAGTATGTTTTTCTAGTCTGCAAACTCTATGGTAGATTGTACTGTATAGTAGCGGTATATTTTCCGCTGCCATTTACCAGAACAAAGTTACAGGAGATCATAGAACTTAGGAGGCATTGGACCAGGATACCTACTCTGTTAATAGGAGATGTTAACAACATAATGAATGGACAATGGGACAAAACTAGTAAACATCTAGGAAGGGCGGAAGGAGGGGGAGAGACATCAGTTGCTAAGTATATATTGGAAGTGGGTAGGATAGACTTGTGGAGAGTTCGTCATATGGGTGTGAAAACATATTCGTGCTATTCATCGCCGCACGGTACTATGTCTAGAATTGACTTGGCGCTGGGAGATGGCTTGATTAATCAGACTGTCACTCATATAGAATATTTGCCTAGGATGCTTTCAGATCATAGCCCGTTATTGGCTGAATTAAAAGTGGGTATTTGGGGGGACGGTGGGCAGAAGGAATGGAAGGTACACCCAGTGTGGCTGGAAACTATAGATATGCAGAAGATAGCGGGGGAGATTGAGGCATTCTTTCAGAACAACACGGGAAGTGCAGCTATAGGAACTTTATGGGACACAATGAAGGCATACACTAGAGGCTTACTGATCAGAGACATTTCTAGATGTAAAAGTCAAAGTAAAGCAGAGGAGAGTGAAGCATTGGATGCACTAAGGAAGGCGGAGGAGGAGTTGGTGCTTAACCCCAACGTAGAGGCGCAGTAGAACATGAAGACAGCTCAATTGGGAGTGGATAAGATATTTCTGGCAAACGGGGAAAAGAAGAGGGATTTTCAAAAACTTGCCTTTTATGAAGAGGGTGAAAAAGTTGGTCACCTGCTTTCTATTATAGCAGGGGCACAGAGAGAACCGGGACATGTATATGGTCTCCTGGACCAAAATGACACCCTAGTCACTGAAACACGGGAAATATTGGAGGTATTCAGGGACTTTTATGAAGACTTGTATGCTTCCAAAGTAAGGATTGCTGACCGGGATATAGATCAATTTTTACAGGAAGCCCACTTACCAAGTTGAGTGAAGAGGAAAGTAATAGTTCGGAGGGTCCCCTGACAGTAGAGGAAATGGAAGAGGCCTTGTCATCAATGGCAAATAACAAAGCCCCGGGGGCGGATGGATTCCCAACGGAGTTTTATAAACACCTTAGAGAGACACTACTGCCAAAATTGAAAGACGTGTTTTCAGCGGCTCTGGAAAAGGGATTGTTGCCAGCATCAATGCGAGAGGCTACTGTGGTGGTTCTGCCAAAGACAGATAAGGACCGGACACGACCAGATTCGTATAGACCCATTTCACTACTTCCGACAGATGTAAAAATACTAGCTAAAGTGTTGTCTACACGCCTGAGCCGGGTGGTGTCTGGTGTGATCCATCCGGATCAGTTGGGTTTTATGCCGGATAGGTCAACGGCCATTAACCTGAGAGGTCAATTTCCTAATATGCAGATGACTGCCGATAATACTGAACACAGGGTGGTGGTCACACGGAAGGCCTTTGATAGTGTGGAGTGGAGCTATCTCTGGCGAGTTCTCCAATTGATGGGAATAGGTCCGGTCTTTATGGCATGGCTGAAATTATTAAAACAAACACCCAGAGGCTAGACTGAGAGTTAATGGGGAAACTTCAGATGTATTCAACATGTACAGGGGAGCGAGACAGGGTTGCCCCCTTTCTCCGCTGCTGTTCGCCGTGGCCATAGAGCCGTTAGCTGCTGTGCTGAGGCAGTCGGGGGCGGTGAAGGGGTTCCGATATGGTGTGGTGTAAGAAAAGGTGGCGTTATGCGCTGATGATATTCTCATGTTTTTACAATACCCTCAGGATTCATTGCAGGGTGCGATAATAGATTTGGTTTACTGGCTGGGTTGCAAATTAACTGGGATAAATCTCACATCCTGGGAGTAGATGCCCTAGATGGTTCACATGTTGAGCAGGTAGAACGTACGCAACTCAAACTAGTAAGGGAATTCAAATATCTTGGTATCAACATAGCACTGCCAGTGAAGGACTATCTGCAATTGAACATAAACCCGATACTTGGGAAATTATAGGATAAAGCATCTACGTGGAGTGAAATGCGCTTCTCGGTGGTGGGACGTACCAACTTACTTAAAATGGTGCTCATGCCCAAATTGTTATATGCACTACATAATTCCCCAGTGTGGATTCCTCAGCCGATATTCCAATGTGTCAATGCAATCTTTAGAAATTTGGTATGGGGTGGGGGACAGCCAAGGATCAAACTGGAGACTCTTCAAAGGCCAAAGGAGGAGGGAGGTTTGGCATTACCAAATTCATGGATATATTTTTTGGCGGCATAGTCCCAACATATTAGAGGTTGGGCACAAAGGGCAATAAAGGCAGCTATTCAGGAAGTCTTGGAGCGGCATCTTAAAACACACCCTTTGGTAACAGGTTTAGAGTCAGGGCTGTTTAGACGGATGGGTAAAAAATACCCGACATGTGAATTAGTTTATAAAATATGGATGAGAGTGAAGAAGGTTAGAGGATTGACGGGTCTGACAATGTTCACTCCAATATGGGATAATGAACATCTAAGCGAATTCTATAAGATGGGTGACCTAAAAGACTGGAAGACAAAGGGAGTGCAGTTTGTCTATCAACTGATGAATAATCAAGCTCTCAAAACCTTAGCAACGCTGAAGGAGGAATTTCACTTGTCAGACAAACATAGCTACCAGTATATGCAGATTAAACATGCATTCCTTCAACAGAGGAAAAAGGGGACCATGTTTATCCAGAAAGATATTATCCTCAACTACATCTGCAAAGAGGGGCGTACTAAAGGGGTTATATCTGAGATTTATGCCGCTCTGCTTCACACCTTTTTGCTGAAATACCCTGTTGTGGCTAAGGAAAGATGGGAGGCAGACGTTGGTAATATAGAGGATGACAAATGGGAGTCCATATTAGAGTATTTTCCCAAATTATAATTAAATGAACCTGCTAGAATGTCCCAACTATTTCTTGTACATAGGGCATACAGATCACCTACATTTTTGTATAAAATAGGGGTGCGGGAGACCTCGGAATGTACGAGATGCGGAGCTGAAGCCGCTGGTATCCTACACGTCATGTGGGGGAGTCCGCATATTTTGGGTTTCTGGTCTGAGGTAGCTGCCCTCATTGGGAATCGCTATCATTGTGTAATCCCTAGAGATCCAGTGGTCTGCCTGTTGGGATATGTGGAAGAGGTGGTGGGCACTGATATTGCGAAACTAGCAGTTGCCAGGCTCTTGTATGCTGCTAGAAAAGTCATAGCTAGATATTGGGTATGAATGGAGCCTCCTACTAAACAGGAATATCTACGTCAAGTAGACTATGTGGTGCGGATGGAGGAAAAAATCTACCATAAACGTAAAAATGCTAAATTATGTGATAACTTGTGAGCAGCGTGGAAGGTGTGAGGGCTGAGATTGGAAAGGATGTTCCGGCAGAGACATGTCTAATGGTGTGTCATCAGATGTTTAGGGTACTTATTGATCATATCTTACATATATTGTTCAGAAATAAGAAATGTTGCTGTCTGTAAAGGGGGGGTGGGTGGTGAGGGAAAGGGATTTCTTTATATTATCAAAAATGGACAATTGCGGTTTTAAAGTTGTATGTTATTAATTTCCTTACATATGAATAATATTTTTCTGATTCAAAAAAGGAACGGAGGGAGGGAGGGGGGCCGGGGGGAGAGTTTGGGGCCGGGACCTGATATACCGTATATAGAAAATGTATATGTTTTGTATGAATAATTTTGTTATTTGTGCTTTTTCATTAATAAAATATACCTGATTAAAAAAAAAAAAAAAACATGTACCGTGTGTGTAAAACTCAATCCTTTACTTAAAATTTTTGTCTGCATGGGTGTTAGTACCTAATTAGAGATATTAATCATATTAATCACTAAATCATCTCCTTGCTCCATGTGCCTATTTGTCTCTGAGGAGCGGATGGTTTCGGCTTGTTTTTATTTTCTTTGTCTTTTTTACCATCGTTGTTGTCTCCGGCCCTCTCTCCTTGTCAGCCGCCTTTCGGTTTTGTCGCATTTTGACCTGTTAAGGAAATAAGCAAAATTATTGACATATTCCACATTATTCAATTTTACTTCAGGGCTGCAACAGTGGCCTTTCTTTTTCCAGCCACTGCCCTCCCATTGCCAGTTATAAATATTTCTCTTGCTGTTCTTGATCTCTAGTCCATTTTTTTCTCTTAGCCTTTTTCAATTCTCCTCTCAATTTGGTTACATTGATATTAACTGTGTGCACAAAACTCTTCCAGTCTGATTCAGATAAACTATTCTTTAATTTACTTTCAGTCTCTGATATCAAACTTTTAATTCTTACTGAGTCTTTCTGAAGGAACTCCATATTAAGAAGTATGGTATCAAATGCATATTTGTTACTGATCCTGCAAAACTTTGCACAATATTCATTCGATGACATCATTAAATTAGGCCTCACGTTAGAACGGAGACCCCTCGTGATAATTTTAGCCTCATAATATTCATTTAAAGTTATTAAATGTAACTCAATCGTGATTAATCTTTTAAAATAATTTTCATATTTCTTCCTCACTTCTGCAATAGAAGGATTAACCAAAAAAGAGGCTTTACCCCCTACTGCTCCCATGATCCTCTCCTCATCCTCCATTCCATATGATAGAACACACAGCTCATCCAGTTTTATATCCATTGTCCCAGTTGAAACAACAACAGTCCAAACTTTTTTTAAAAAAAATTGTAGTGCAAAGATTCCAGGAGCAATTCATACATATAAAGCAAAGGAGAATCAGCACATAAACTTCCAAATGTGTGGTGCAAAATATCCCATATGCAGAGCTCCACTGCAACAAATTGTTATCCAAAAAACAGGCAGCACTCAATACTCATTCCATTATGGACCCTTTAATGCGGCCATACAAGTGTGATGCGACATTTCAGTCCACAAAAGACTTTCCTCAAGCATAATGCATGTTAGGCTACTTTCACACTACGATTTTTTTAAAATCCGATGCTGTCCGATATAAATCGGACAGCATCGGATTCTTCTGATGCCTGGAATCGGATGCCAAATAGGCATCCGATTCCGACATTTTATCTGATGCCTGCCCTCACCTCCCTCCTGTCAGCTGTAATCAGCTGTCTCTCCCCCGGTGCTCCAATATGGTCCCCGGTCCTCCCCTCTTCTCCCGCGGTCCTCCATTGCGCTCCCCCTCTTGTCCCCCATTGCGCTCCCCCTCTTGTCCTCCTCCTCTCCTCTTGTCCTCCTCCTCTCCTCTTGTCCTCTTCCTCTCCTCTTGTCCTCCCCCTCTCCTCTTGTCCTCCCCTCTCCTCCTCTCCTTTCTCACCTGTCCACGACTCCTGCACGGTCCCGCGCGTCTCCCGATGTCTTGCTGTTCTGTCTTCTGTGCTGCCAGGACCTCTCGTGATGTCACAATCACATGACTGCCGGCTATTGGTTACTGGCAGTCATGTGGTTGTGACATCACGGCAGGTCTTGTCAGCACAGATACCTGGAGACACCGGAGACGCCGGGAGACATTGGGGGCCTCGTGGACAGGTGAGCATAGATTTTTTTTTTTTAATTAACCCATTCATTCACTTTTGGAGCGATTTTAGTGTACTGAGCATGCTCAGTACACTAAAATCGGTCCAAGGAGACATCAGATGTTTCCTCGGACCCTGCTCCATAGGGCCCCATGTCAAATTGATCGGGTCAGATCGGATGTGCACTAAATGTCATCCGATTTGGTCCGATCCGAGTTTGTCCGATTTTATTTTTGGTGCTAAAATCGGAGCAGGAGCCGATTTTAGCACCGATAATAAAATCGGGCAGAATCGGATCGGACCAAATTGGATGGCATTTAGTGCACATCCGATTCGGTCCAATGCCCATAGGGCTGCATGGGCCCAAAATCGGTCCGATGCTGTCCGATTTTTATCGGACAGCATCGGAACTGATAAAATCGTAGTGTGAAACCAGCCTTACACAGTGAACATTATATACACTCCATCATAAATTGATCACTACGAATACATATCTCATAAAAACGTGTACAAGACAGTTGAAATCACTATATAACCAAAAACCTGTGCAGTAATATAAAGTGCATCTATAATGCTCTATGAGGACAGCGCTATCTGCATTATAACTGGCAACGGGAGGGCAGTGGCTGGAGAAAGAAAGGTCGCTGTTGCGGCCCTGAAGTAAAATTGAATGATGTGGAATATGTCAATAATTTTGCTTATTCCTTCACAGGTCAAAATGCGACAAAACCGAAAGGCAGAGAACAAGGAGAGGGGGCCGGAGACAACAACGATGACAAAAAGACAAAGTAAAGAAAAAAAAGCCGAAACCATCTGCTCCTCAGAGACAAATAGGCACACGGAGCATGGAGATGAATTAGTGATTAATATCTCTAATAGGTACTAACACCCATGCAGACAAAATTTTTAAGTAAGGGATTGATTTTTACACCAACAGCACATGTTAATTGGTTCCAATTAATGATTGATTTAGACAAATTCTACAGGAGAATTAAGCTCCGAGAGTGGTTTTCTCGTAAAGCAACTATTCAACCTCTTAACCAGATTACATTTAGTTGTAGGGGATTGGGACTTCCCAAAAAGAGTAGCTTTATTCCACCAGATTGATCAATAGCCATCTCAGCTTTTATAGAGGGGGTCAAAAATGATATTGAGGAGCTGAGACAGAAAGAGGTGAGTGAATATGGGAGACCAAATTTAACGGGAGCTGAGTTAAAGGCTTTGGAGGAACTTGTCCATGATGACAGTATCATCATCAAGAAGGCTGATAAGGGTGGAGGTGTTGTCATCATGGACAAGGAATTAAATGTAAAGGAATTGAGGGGACAGGTGACTGATCAGAAGGTTTATAGAAAATTACCTGGTGACCCAAAATAAAGTCTCCTACTACATCAATTATATACACCTTACATAAATCCTTAAAGAATCCACCAGGGCAGCCAATTGTGGCAGGCACGGATTCCTTGCCGAATCACATTGGCATACTGCTGGATAAGGTACTTAACCCTATTGCGACAAAGTTTGAATTATATGTGAAAGACAGGTGATTTTTTGGGTAAAATTGACAATTTGAGTTTGGATAGTGATAACGTCATGTTGGTCTCATTTAATGTGATAAGTTTATACACATCTATAGAGCACCAATATGGCATCAATTGTGTGGATAGAAAATTATTAAATGAGGGTTACACAGATATTGTTAGGAAGTTTTTGGTAGATCTATTGACGCTTGTTCTCACAAAAAATTACTTTTTATTCGGTGATGATTTCTTTGAACAGAAATGGGGAACAGTGATGGGGGCCAATATAGCCCCCACTTATGCTAATATTGCCATGGGAGTCATGGAGGAGGATGTCATGTCTGTGTCCCACCACTTCTCTAAGGTTAGGCGGGGGTGGAGATACATTGATGACATCTTCCTCTTATGGACTGGCACAGAAAAATTGCTTACCGATTTCTTTCAATTTTTGAATCAGATCAATCAGACTATTAAATTTACAATGGTCAGCTCCCTAATACAATTGCAGTTTTTGGATGTCTTGGTGAAAAGAGTTGGTAACAATTTTGTAACAAGTACCTATGTGAAACCCACTGATAGGAATAATGCTTTGCTTTTTTGTAGCCATCATCCACGTAAAATGGTGGAATCAATCCATTTTAGCAATTGTTGCGAGCTAAACATATTGAGAGTGAGGAGAGTGGCTTAAATAAAACAATTGAGTCTATGACCCAAAAGTTTGTTAAGAGGGGTTATCCTAGTAAATTACTGGATAGACATTGTACAAGATTGAAAAACATAGAACGAAAAGATTTACTTGTGCCAAAAGGTAGAGAGATCTCCAACCGTGTGCTCTTTGTTTCTACTTTCTGCGAGGAAAGTGGTGAAATTGCAAAAATAATAACTAAACATTGGAAAACGTTATCCAATGGGTTAACTAAAATCCTTGATTTTAAGGAGCCCCCTCTCTTTTCCTACCGACGCAATAGAAATCTTGGTGACCAATTGGTACGTGCAGATGTTGGTTCTTTCAGGACCCAAAAACAAATTTTATTAACTGGCATACAAAAGAAAAGGATGCTTTCCTTGTCTTAGCTGTATCAATTGTCATGCTATGATTAAAGGTTCTCTCGTGATTGATAGACAGACACAAAAAAAAACGTACGAGATACGTCACTTTCTTACATGTGACTCAGAATTTCTCGTGTATATGCTAGAATGTCCATGTGGACTCAGATACATTGGTGAGACCACATGTGACTTTAAGACATGTTTTAGCCAACACAAATATTCCATATGCAAAAAAAGAATAGATCCCCCAGTGTCTAGGCAATGTATTGAGGTGGGACATAAGGATACAGAAATTTGTTTTATGATTATTGATCATGTCCCGCCACTCAGAATGGGTGGTGATAGAATAGCTTTACTTAAGAAAAAAGAGCTATCATGGTTCTATAAATGACGTACATTAAGACCACACGGGTTGAATGTGGACTTCAAACTACACTCTATCACAGTAATTAGTTTCTCTTTTTTACAACCTCTTGTTCTGTATCAGTGCATAGAGTTTGGAACATGGTTTTGCTATTAAAGTAATGTTTCTGTTTGTTTTTATTTTTTACAGATGGTGGAATGCCAAATGTCCTTGCTTTTTTAGCTCTTTATAAAATGAGTTTCTTTCTATCATGCAGTGTTTGACATATAAAAAAATAAAAAAGTAGCTCGCACAAATATTATATAATTTCTTTTTTTCATTTTTTTCTTGGACCTTTTGTATGTGTCTGGATGTATGTGGACCGCTATATCCGTGGGTCACATCGATATATTCACAATGTGGATTTAATTGATGTGTCCTTGGAACTACTGCGGTTGTTTTCATTGTATCAGTGGTACTCCTGTAGTTTGTGGTCTTTGTTGTTTGTATGGAGCTCCTTGATATTATTATAGCCTAAATTATTACCCTGATTAGATATCTATATAAGAACTGCAGTTTTGGAGTCTTTTGCTATTTATTTATATTATGAAGAAGGGCAATAATGCCAGTTTGCCAGCACTTTTAATGTCTTTGGCGTCCCTGCGTGTTAATGCGCATGCGCGGAGATGCAGGAGCATCGTTAAAGGTCACTGTTGTCACATGATGACTGATTGACCAATCAGTGTGTGCTAATATTGTTCACGTCATCAAACACTTCCTCCTAACCCGGAAGACGCTGAATTTAAAGCTTTTGCATTAGACATACTGGCGGGGAGGTACTAATAACCCACCATTAAGTATCTTTTTAATATTCATACATATGGCACTGATGTGCAAGTATTGATAATTAACAGCTACTGTATGGACAATGCGGATAGCGCTGTCCTCATATAGCACTATAGATGCACTTTATATTACTGCACAGGTTTTTGTTTATATAGTGATTTCAACTGTCTTGTACACGTTTTTATGAGATATGTATTCTTAATGATCAATTTATGATGGAGTGTATATAATGTTCACTGTGTGTAACATGCACTATGCTTAAGGAAAGTCTTTTGTGGAGTGAAACGTCGCATCACACTTGTTTGGACGGATTAAAGGGTCCATAATTGAATGTTTTTTGAATAATAATTTCTTGCAGTGGAGCTCTGCATACGGGATACTTTGCACCACACATTTGGAAGTTTATGTGCTGATTCTTCTTTGCATTACGGTATATAGATGATAGAGATAGATAGATAGATAGATAGATAGATAGATAGATAGATAGATCTATAGACAGTTATGAAGTAGTTTGTTGCTGTAGGGAAAACCAGTATACAGTTCCAGACGGTAATTCTGCTTTAATTGAAATGCCGATGGTATTATTGTGTTATGCAGAAGAAAGAGGATCCTGTGGTCTCATTTACTGCTTCAGCACCAAGAACAGATTAGATTGAAGGTCAGCTGGAGTTCTGCAAACATCTCATGTCTCTATCGTTTCCTGCTACCAATTCAATTTGTGTTTGGAACAAGTAATGTGTCTTAAACATCTTCACTCTCCTGATACTTTCTTATATGTCTCCTATGTGTTTATGACTTTCTCAACAATAAAAGTGTTAATGTAGCAATCATAAAAATGTATTCAACAATATTTCCTTTGACAATATGAAGCATAAATATGGAAGCTATTAGTTCTCAGGATATAAAGCGCTGTGAAAAAAATTAAAACCAATTTTGTACTTGCTAGTAATTACTTCTAATGTTCATTTATCTTAAAAAGAGAGACATATTTATGTACAGAATTGATTACAAACTTTCTTGTTAAATAATAAATATTTAAACTCATTTAATGACATTTATAGATATAATCAACATGTAGGTAAGGAGCCATGGATATGCTAGTAAGATCTGGCTCATTTTGTATAGAATAATTTAGGGGGTATATGCACCTACACTTCGTCAGGTTAACCACCATAGTAAGTGACCTGTTGAGTATGCCCCAGTAGTATGAATATGACTTTGAAGAAGTGAAAGCGGTGTCTGCGGATCAGTAAGCAAGTGATAATAGCCAGTAGTGCTTGCTCGTGATCTTCTGTTGTCAATAGAGTAAGTGGACCCTTATTATATGCTAATAGTAGGTATAAACTGTCCTGTTATTAACACTTGCATCCAATATTGTTTATAAAAGACTAGATGGTGGCCTGATTCTAACGCATCGGGTATTCTAGAATATGTATGAAGTTTATTAATGAAGATTTAAGAATAATGCAATGAATACACAGGATTTTCCGTGTAAAATACATACATTATCATTAAATGTTATTGCTTATAGAACTTAAAGGGATCCTGTCACCTCCAAAACGCCTCCTAAGCTATCAAAACATGTCCCTGCTGCATATTATCACTAATCTCACACTCCTTTTGGCTCAGAAAAGCATCCTGTGAAAGTGGAGAAAAAGTTTTATAACTTACTTATTAGCGATGTTAATTAGCAGGGGTTATATTCTTTAGTCCCTAGGGCGGGCCTTCTTCATCATAAGATCACGCCCTAATAGGCGTGATCTTCTATTCATATAGTATTCAGCGCCTCCCTGCTCTCCACGGCGCTAGGGATGGGCGAGTCTACTCGCTAGGACTCGGGACTCGGCGATTCTGAAGGTACTCGCAGGACTCGTTACTCGGCGAATCTCCCAGCTTGGACTCGCACAGTGACGAGTCCAATGGAATTCAATGGCAATAAGCTTGACTCGTCACAGATACCCGCTGTCAGCAGCGAGTCTGAGCGAGTCTACGATTCCGAGTCCTACGAGTCTACGATTCCGAGTCCTGTATACTGTATTCGGGATTCGGACTCTGGAATACAGAATCTGTTATGTTCCGAGTCAGCACAGCGTGCGTGTTAGGTCAGAAAACTTGTGAAGATAGCCAATCATAGTCAGTAATGGCATAGCAAAGTTGGTTGTGTCAGGACTATGATTGGCTGCTGTCCAGCGTCATGCCTATGTCATCTATGACAGGCAAGGCAGTATATAAGGCTTGTCCCCGCCATTTTGGGCACATTCCTGAGACGATCTGACCTAGTATAGGGAGAGAGAGATATATGCTGGAGCAGATCAGGGATTGTCAGTGTAGGGAAGATTCCTTTTATTAACCCAAAAAGCTCTTCTGAGAGCTAGGAGGAGGACGGAGTAGTGCTGTGTAGGCAGGCAGGCAGGGAGGGAAGGAAGGATAAGCCTTAGAGTGCACACAGGACGGACCTCATAGCTTAGCTTACTCACTCAGCTTTGCTAACAGCTGCAGTCAGAGGCTTAGCTGAGGTGCTGTTTCCTTTTTGTTTTTGCACCAGATCGATTTTTGTTCCTAATAAGCCATAGAGCGTTATTTTTTCTGTGGCAGACCAGTGTGTTGCTGCTAGCACGTACTCCACCTTAGGGAGTGTAGTGTGCGGCTTCACTGCCAAGTGTGAGAGCGCACACTTACCCCGCCAGCAAGTGACGCATTCAGCTAACCTAACCACATCTCGGTGGCTGTGCGCACTTCAAACCAATTTTTTTAGGGAGTGTAGTGTGCGGCTTCACTGCCAAGTGTGAGAGCGCACACTTACCCCGCCAGCAAGTGACGCATTCAGCTAACCTAACCACATCTCGGTGGCTGTGCGCACTTCAAACCAATTTTTTTAGGGAGTGTAGTGTGCGGCTTCACTGCCAAGTGTGAGAGCGCACACTTACCCCGCCAGCAAGTGACGCATTCAGCTAACCTAACCACATCTCGGTGGCTGTGCGCACTTCAAACCAATTTTTTTAGGGAGTGTAGTGTGCGGCTTCACTGCCAAGTGTGAGAGCGCACACTTACCCCGCCAGCAAGTGACGCATTCAGCTAACCTAACCACATCTCGGTGGCTGTGCGCACTTCAAACCAATTTTTTTAGGGAGTGTAGTGTGCGGCTTCACTGCCAAGTGTGAGAGCGCACACTTACCCCGCCAGCAAGTGACGCATTCAGCTAACCTAACCACATCTCGGTGGCTGTGCGCACTTCAAACCAATTTTTTTAGGGAGTGTAGTGTGCGGCTTCACTGCCAAGTGTGAGAGCGCACACTTACCCCGCCAGCAAGTGACGCATTCAGCTAACCTAACCACATCTCGGTGGCTGTGCGCACTTCAAACCAATTTTTTTAGGGAGTGTAGTGTGCGGCTTCACTGCCAAGTGTGAGAGCGCACACTTACCCCGCCAGCAAGTGACGCATTCAGCTAACCTAACCACATCTCGGTGGCTGTGCGCACTTCAAACCAATTTTTTTAGGGAGTGTAGTGTGCGGCTTCACTGCCAAGTGTGAGAGCGCACACTTACCCCGCCAGCAAGTGACGCATTCAGCTAACCTAACCACATCTCGGTGGCTGTGCGCACTTCAAACCAATTTTTTTAGGGAGTGTAGTGTGCGGCTTCACTGCCAAGTGTGAGCGCGCACACTTACCCCGCCAGCAAGTGACGCATTCAGCTAACCTAACCACATCTCGGTGGCTGTGCGCACTTCTAACCAATTTTTTTAGGGAGTGTAGTGTGCGGTTTCACTGCCAAGTGTGAGAGCGCACACTTACCCCGCCAGCAAGTGACGCATTCAGCTAACCTAACCACATCTCGGTGGCTGTGCGCACTTCAAACCAATTTTTTTAGGGAGTGTAGTGTGCGGCTTCACTGCCAAGTGTGAGAGCGCACACTTACCCCGCCAGCAAGTGACGCATTCAGCTAACCTAACCACATCTCGGTGGCTGTGCGCACTTGAAACTAATTTTTTTAGGGAGTGTAGTGTGCGGCTTCACTGCCAAGTGTGAGCGCGCACACTTACCCCGCCAGCAAGTGACGCATTCAGCTAACCTAACCACATCTCGGTGGCTGTGCGCACTTCTAACCAATTTTTTTAGGGAGTGTAGTGTGCGGTTTCACTGCCAAGTGTGAGAGCGCACACTTACCCCGCCAGCAAGTGACGCATTCAGCTAACCTAACCACATCTCGGTGGCTGTGCGCACTTCAAACCAATTTTTTTAGGGAGTGTAGTGTGCGGCTTCACTGCCAAGTGTGAGCGCGCACACTTACCCCGCCAGCAAGTGACGCATTCAGCTAACCTAACCACATCTCGGTGGCTGTGCGCACTTCTAACCAATTTTTTTAGGGAGTGTAGTGTGCGGTTTCACTGCCAAGTGTGAGAGCGCACACTTACCCCGCCAGCAAGTGACGCATTCAGCTAACCTAACCACATCTCGGTGGCTGTGCGCACTTCAAACCAATTTTTTTAGGGAGTGTAGTGTGCGGCTTCACTGCCAAGTGTGAGAGCGCACACTTACCCCGCCAGCAAGTGACGCATTCAGCTAACCTAACCACATCTCGGTGGCTGTGCGCACTTGAAACTAATTTTGTTAGGGAGTGTAGTGTGCGGCTTCACTGCCAAGTGTGAGCGCGCACACTTACCCCGCCAGCAAGTGACGCATACAGCAACACCTAACTCCAACTTGGTGACTGTGCATTCGTCTACAATGTCTCAAAAAAAAACAATTACCAAAAAGGATGTTGCAAAGGGACAGGGACGAGCTCGCGGCCGCAGCAGTCTTGCCCAAGAAGGCACTGGTACAAGTACACAGCCTAGGATTGATAGAACGTCCTTTTTTCTACCTAGAAATCCCAGTACTCAAAGAAAACGTGTGTTGAGGCCGGATGAGCATGACAAGATAACATCTTGGATGGCTCAGACGCCCTCGACCACTGGTTCTTGCAGTACGCAATCATCCGTGGCAAGACATTCTAGTGTCGCTACAGACAATGCAGCGCCATCCAATCCTCAAAGTCGTCATATTGCCTCAACCCATCAGCAGCCAGAGGAAAATTTGAATATGGACCTTGGTCACTCGGATGACTTATTCGGTTCTTATCAAGGGGTTTCTTTGTCACTGCCTGACGAGATACTTGAAGTAGACGAAATGTCTACTCATGGCCAAAGTTTGGAAGTAGCGCGTCCTGAGGAAAGACACTTTCACGAAATGCAAACAGTATCTCAGGAGGTGGATGATGATGAGGATGATGAGACACACATCTCATCTGGCCAGCCTGCTCAGTCAGTTTATCCAGAATCCTTTGAACTGGAAGGGGTGGATGATGACACCACAGATCCTACCTGGATTGCTGAATTGCATAGCCAAGAGAGCAGCCAGGAGGACGAAAGTGGCTATGTACCACTGGCAAAATCACAAAGGCGTACTGTCTCCAGACGCCCAAATAGCGTCAACTGTGGCACAAACTGTGCCAACTGTTGCACAAACTGCAAACACAGTTGCCCAAAATGTGTCCACAGTTGGTGTTGAACAGAGTCATCCTCCTCTTCCTCCAATTAAAAATAAAGGACGAACAGCCAGTGTGTGGAAATTTTTTAAGGATAGCCCAACATTACCAAATATGGTTATCTGTAAGATGTGCCAGGCAAGGCTTAGCAGAGGCACGGTAAAAGGAAACCAGAGCACCAGCAGTATGCGCAAGCATATGTCTCTTAAGCACCCAATTCAGTGGGCACCCTATCAGGGTTCAAAATAAGTGCCTTCTGATCCAAACACTTCCAGGCCACCTCAGATACATCCTTCACCAGCAAGTGTTCAGGCTTCAGCTCCTGCTCAAGCGTACTCCTCCCAAGGTGCTTTACAAGACAGACATGACAGTAGTCAATCCTCTTGTCAGTCTGGTCCAAACGTGCAGTTGTCTGTGCCACAGCTGTATGAAAGACAGCGGAAGTTCCAACCGACACACCCATATTCCCAAAAAGTGACAGCGAAAATAGCCAAGTTGTTAGCTGTGGAAATGCTGCCGTTTAGGCTTGTGGGTACAGAGTCTTTTCGGGAGTTGATGGCTGAGGCAGCACCACGATACTCTGTACCCAGCCGGTACTTTTTCTCACGTAGTGCCGTTCCCGCCTTACACCAGCACGTGGTTAACAACTTAAAACGTGCTTTAACAAATGCTGTCACCGCCAAAGTCCACCTAACTACGGACACGTGGACAAGTAGTTGTGGACAGGGCAGATACATTTCACTAACGGCTCACTGGATCAACCTGGTGGAGAGTGTCCCAACTTCTAAAACTGTACCATCTGACATACTTCCAACTCCACGAATAGCGGGCCCAACATCATTCCGGGTGTCTGCCTCCTCATATATGTCCAGTGCCCAATCTGCTTCTGCCACTTCCTTGTCCACTGCTGAGCCTCAAGCACCATCACGTCCGAGTTGGGAGCTTTGCAGTACTGCTTCTGCAAGGCGACAACAGGCTCTTCTGAAGCTTATCTGCCTAGGTGACACACGTCACACTGCAACAGAGTTGTGGAAAGGTCTCAAGCAACAGACCGATGAGTGGCTGGCCCCACTGGAACTACAACCAGGTCTAGTTGTGAGCGATAATGGTGCAAACCTTGTGGCGGCAATAAAGCACGGTAAACTTGTACATGTGCCTTGCATGGCTCATGTCCTGAACCTGGTAGTTCAGAAATTCCTCAAAATATACCCAGAGTTATCTGAGCTACTGGATAAGGTGAGGCGAATTTGCGCCCACTTTAGACATTCGTCCACAGCAGCTGCAAGTCTTTCTGCCCTTCAAATCCAATTTAACTTGCCGAAACACAGGCTAATTTGCGACATGCCTACGCGATGGAACTCCACCTTCCATATGCTGGCAAGGTTTAATGAGCAGCAGAAGGCAATAGCGGAATTTCAGCTGCAACATGCCCGTCAACCTGGAAGTCATACCACACACATCACTACTTTCGAGTGGGTCGGGATCGCTGACCTTTGCGAGTTGCTGGATAACTTCGAATACTGTACCAAACTTGTCAGTGGGGATCAGTCGATTATAAGTCTCACCATCCCCATGCTCTGCCTGCTCCAAGAATCCCTATTGAATCTCAAAACAGATGCTTTGAGAGCACAGCGGATG
Source organism: Allobates femoralis (assembly GCA_033576535.1). NCBI lineage: Eukaryota > Metazoa > Chordata > Amphibia > Anura > Aromobatidae > Allobates > Allobates femoralis. Next base: position 200,920,958 of record JARQOC010000002.1, read on the forward strand.
GCTATGGAGCCAGAATTGAACATCGCTGATCCTAGCCACCCTAGCCAATATCAGCAGGCTACATTGGTTCAGGAAGATGGTGATGAGGGTGATGATGAAGAAGATTTATTTTTCTCTGGTACTGATGTGAACCCTGATGGGACTCCCAACCCTACGTTTATGTCGGTACAGCATGGGTGGGCTGAAGAGGAGGAGGCGGACACCGATTTAGAGGCCACGACGCGTAGTGATCTTCATTCTGTTGTAACCGAGGAGATGAGTCTTTGCAGCTTAGCACACATGGCTGAAGTAATGTGTCAATGTGTCTCCAAAGATCCACGCGTCATACACATCTATGACAGCGACCTCTACTGGTTGTCAACATTTTTGGACCCACGGTACAAAGACAAATTTCAGTCGCTGCTGTCGCACTCATCCAGGGGCTTAACGATGGATCATGTAAAGAGGGTTCTTCTTGATATTTTGCTGGCAATATCACCGTCTGAATCCGCTATACATCGAAGAACCAGCTCTTTCCAACAGCAGCCTTTGGTTGGGACACAAACGCCATCAATGACAAGAAGAGGTGGGGGTAAGATGTCCGCCAACTGGGCGATGTTCAACAGACCTTCCAATCAAGAACGTAATTTGCCTACGGTGACCTTGAGTAGGAGACAACAATTGTCCAACATGGTGCAGCAGTATCTCAGTGACAGTACCAGCTTCCTAACCGACCCTTCTGTACCCTTTAATTACTGGGTTTCCAAGCTGCACACTTGGACTGAGCTGTCATTGTATGCCTTGGAGGTGCTGGCATGCCCAGCTGCTAGTGTGACATCAGAGCGTGTTTTCAGTGCCGCTGGGGGTATAGTCACTGATAGAAGGTCCCGCCTCACCACAGAAAATGCCGACAGGCTCACTCTAATTAAATTCAACAAGGATTGGATATCATCACAGTTCCTAAGCCCTCCTGACGACAGTACACAATCCTAGATTAACCTAATCATAATTAATATGATTGGGATATTGCGCTGTTAACAATATGCCCATTTTTGACAGGAATTAATGACAAGTCCCGTAGCTCTGTTGATTTGATTCGGCACCCAGTCCAAGCAATAATATGCTATGGGCCAAGCGCCCTGCTTTATGTAAAAAAATACTTTATTAAGCCCTTTGGGCTAATTTTTTGAGGCACCAAGCCTAGGACTGCATAGTTGGCCTTGCTTCTTCTATGCTCCTAGTCCAAGCAATAATATGCAATGGGCCAAGCGCCCTGCTTTATTTATAAATAGACTTTACTAAGCCCTTTGGGCTAATTTTTTAAGCCACAAAGGCTAACAAGCTTATCATGCTTTGGGAGACACCCTGGCTAACAAGCTTTTTATGGCCCTTAGGCCTACATTTATACCAAAAATGGGATACAGCCCCTTGGGCTAATTTTTGGAGCCACCCAGGCTAACAAGCTTATCATGCTTTGGGAGACACCCTGGCTAACAAGCTTTTTATGGCCCTTAGGCCTACATTTATACCAAAAATGGGAAACAGCCCCTTGGGCTAATTTTTGGAGCCACAAAGGCTAACAAGCTTATCATGCTTTGGGAGACACCCTGGCTAACAAGCTTTTTATGGCCCTTAGGCCTACATTTATACCAAAAATGGGATACAGCCCCTTGGGCTAATTTTTGGAGCCACCCAGGCTAACAAGCTTATCATGCTTTGGGAGACACCCTGGCTAACAAGCTTTTTATGGCCCTTAGGCCTACATTTATACCAAAAATGGGATACAGCCCCTAGGGCTAATTTTTGGAGCCACCCAGGCTAACAAGCTTATCATGCTTTGGGAGACACCCTGGCTAACAAGCTTTTTATGGCCCTTAGGCCTACATTTATACCAAAAATGGGAAACAGCCCCTTGGGCTAATTTTTTGAGCCACACAGGCTAACAAGCTTATCATGCTTTGGGAGACACCCTGGCTAACAAGCTTTTTATGGCCCTTAGGCCTACATTTATACCAAAAATGGGAAACAGCCCCTTGGGCTAATTTTTGGAGCCACCAAGGCTAACAAGCTTATCATGCTTTGGGAGACACCCTGGCTAACAAGCTTTTTATGGCCCTTAGGCCTACATTTATACCAAAAATGGGATACAGCCCCTTGGGCTAATTTTTGGAGCCACCCAGCCTAACAAGCTTATCATGCTTTGGGAGACACCCTGGCTAACAAGCTTTTTATGGCCCTTAGGCCTACATTTATACCAAAAATGGGATACAGCCCCTTGGGCTAATTTTTGGAGCCACCCAGGCTAACAAGCTTATCATGCTTTGGAAGACACCCTGGCTAACAAGCTTTTTATGGCCCTTAGGCCTACATTTATACCAAAAATGGGATACAGCCCCTTGGGCTAATTTTTTGAGCCACCCAGGCTAACAAGCTTATCATGCTTTGGGAGACACCCTGGCTAACAAGCTTTTTATGGCCCTTAGGCCTACATTTATACCAAAAATGGGATACAGCCCCTTGGGCTAATTTTTGGAGCCACCCAGGCTAACAAGCTTATCATGCTTTGGGAGACACCCTGGATAACAAGCTTTTTATGGCCCTTAGGCCTACATTTATACCAAAAATGGGATACAGCCCCTTGGGCTAATTTTTGGAGCCACCCAGGCTAACAAGCTTATCATGCTTTGGGAGACACCCTGGCTAACAAGCTTTTTATGGCCCTTAGGCCTACATTTATACCAAAAATGGGAAACAGCCCCTTGGGCTAATTTTTTGAGCCACACAGGCTAACAAGCTTATCATGCTTTGGGAGACACCCTGGCTAACAAGCTTTTTATGGCCCTTAGGCCTACATTTATACCAAAAATGGGAAACAGCCCCTTGGGCTAATTTTTGGAGCCACCAAGGCTAACAAGCTTATCATGCTTTGGGAGACACCCTGGCTAACAAGCTTTTTATGGCCCTTAGGCCTACATTTATACCAGAAATGGGATACAGCCCCTTGGGCTAATTTTTGGAGCCACCCAGGCTAACAAGCTTATCATGCTTTGGGAGACACCCTGGCTAACAAGCTTTTTATGGCCCTTAGGCCTACATTTATACCAAAAATGGGATACAGCCCCTTGGGCTAATTTTTGGAGCCACCCAGGCTAACAAGCTTATCATGCTTTGGGAGACACCCTGGCTAACAAGCTTGTTATGGCCCTTAGGCCTACATTTATACCAAAAATGGGATACAGCCCCTTGGGCTAATTTTTGGAGCCACCCAGGCTAACAAGCTTATCATGCTTTGGGAGACACCCTGGCTAACAAGCTTTTTATGGCCCTTAGGCCTACATTTATGCCAAAAATGGGATACAGCCCCTTGGGCTAATTTTTGGAGCCACCCAGGCTAACAAGCTTATCATGCTTTGGGAGACACCCTGGCTAACAAGCTTTTTATGGCCCTTAGGCCTACATTTATACCAAAAATGGGATACAGCCCCTTGGGCTAATTTTTGGAGCCACCCAGGCTAACAAGCTTATCATGCTTTGGGAGACACACTGGCTAACAAGCTTTTTATGGCCCTTAGGCCTACATTTATACCAAAAATGGGAAACAGCCCATTGGGCTAATTTTTCCAGGCACCAATCCTATGCCTGCATCGTGGGCGTTGCTTGGACTATCATCCTGCTGGAGCCTGTTGAAGGGTCCCACTGTACGCTCCATACAAAACGCGTAGACGCGATGTGTAGCATGTAGACGTCCCAGCCTCTCACATGTGTGTTCATAGTCTTGTTGCCATAGCGAGGCAGAAAGTAACCCCCCAAACACAGGCACTGTTTGTCAGCAACAGTTGTATGTGGAGTCATGATTTGACACTTAGTAACCAAGGTGACTTCATGCGCCATGCGGGCCGTAAAGTACTTGCTAATGATGCTCTCTCCCCTGTCCCCCACGCCAAATGTCTCGGGGTAATCCTTGACTCCTCCCTCTCCTTCAAGCCCCACCTGTAGTCCCTAACCAAGTCCCTGTGACTCCAACTCAAAAATATTTAACCAATTCGGTCGTTCCTCAATCCTGACACTGCTGAAACACTCATAAATGCCCTCATCATCTCCCGCCTTGACTACTGCAACCTCCTTCGCATAGGTCTCCCTGCCAACTCTCTTGCACCTCTCCAATCTATACTAAACTCTGCTGCCCGACTAATACATCTGTCCTCACGCTACTCCCCTGCCTACCCCCTCTACCAAGCCGTTCACTGGCCCCTCCGGCCCACAGAGAGCTCACTTTAAAACACTGACCATGACATTCAAAGCCTTACACAACCTATCCCCACCATACATCTCCGACCTGATCTCCCGATACCATCCCTCACGCAACCTGCGTTCATCCCAAGAACTTGTCCTACAGTCCACCCTCATCTCCTCTTCCCACAACCGCATACAGGATTTCTCCCGGTAATCCGCCATGCTATGGAACTCCCTGCCCCACCTCATCAGTCAGTCGCCTACCCTCTGAACCTTAAAGATACTTCTAAAGACTCACCTCTTCCGACAGGCCTACAACTTGCCATGAGACCCCGCTACACGCCCCACGACTGACACCTTCCCCACCCTATTGTATCCCCACCCACCCCTCGTAGAATGTGAGCCCACGCGTACAGGGTCCTCTACTATTGTACCTATATGACCTTATTGTCTATGTTTATTGTACTTGTCCTTCTCTACCTTTTCCTCATGTAAAGCGCCATGGAACCTATGGGCGCTATATAAATAAATAATTATAATAATTATGATGACTTGAAGCCCAACCACAAAAATAACTCCACATTCATTCCTTGAAAAAATACAGACACAAAGCTGGTTTTTAAAACTGTGTTTAAAAAAAAAAAATGGCAGCACTGTTTGGACATTCCAAAAAATACTACCTTTTAAAATTGTAGTAACAACAAGAACAACAACAAATGGAGCCCTACAGGTCCTGGTAGGTGGGCTGTCCGTCCTGCAAAAGGTCAAGGGCCCCACGTATGGCCTGGCCGAACCCTTCAGGGTGGATCCTCTGAACAGGTGTAGGGAACGGTGGTAGGTCCCTGTTAGCTGGCCACTGGCAGTGAGGCAAAGCCCTGTGGGGTGGGACATGGCTGTCCCGTGTTTGTGGGCCTGCCTAGCCTGTTAGAGTTTATTTTCCACCCATCCAAATATTGGAACACATCACCGGGGTCGTTATTTGGCTGACAGGCTTCCAGCACTATCTGTAATGCTGACCTTGCCCGCAGTAGCCTGTCAAATGGAATATTATCCATGAATGGTATAATACTGCGGGCAAAGTCAGCATTACTCTGTTGCACACTGAAATGTGCTGACCCCGGGATCGGACCATAAGCTGGGCCTGCCGCTGGTGGCGTCGGTGGTGGTGCTGGCCCTGCCGCTGGTGGTGGCGGTGGTGGTGCTGGCCATGCCGCTGGTGGTGGCGGTGGTGGTGCTGTCCCTGCCGCTGGTGGGGGCGGTGGTGGTGCGGACCCTGCCGCTGGTGGCGGTGGTGGTGGTGGTGGTGGCGGGGACGGCGGTGGTGGTGTTGATGGCCCTGCCGCTGGTGGGGGCGGTGGTGGTGCGGACCCTGCCGCTGGTGGCGGTGGTGGTGGTGGTGGTGGCGGGGACGGCGGTGGTGGTGTTGATGGCCCTGCCGCTGGTGCCGGCGGTGGTGGTGCTGGCACGGCCACTGGTGGCGGCGGTGGTGGTGCTGGCCCTGGCGCTGCTGGCGGCGATGCTGGTGGTGGTGGTGGCGGCGGCGACGGCGGTGGTGGTGGTGGCGCCGGCCGTGGTGGTGGTGGTGGGTTTACTCCACGCCGCCTTCTGTTTGGAGGTGGAGGATTAGCAGCACGCCGCCCTCTGTAGTAAGCTTCTCTGTGGGTAAAGTAAAAAAAAATTTGGTGAATGCATTGCATTTGGAAACAAAAACATAGGTCAAACATTAAGTTGCACGCTTTTTAGACTCTGTGTATCTGTGTATTCTTAATCAGATATTTGTTATTATTATGAAATAATAACCAACTGTACATAACATAAAGGAATACGTGACTTTCTTTGCTAATTCCATACTAATACATAATTTTTCACCCCCTGATTACCACCCACCCCCCCCCCCCATCCCATCTAATCTAGACGATCAATAACACCAATGGTTCACATGAAAAAAAAAAGTCCCCCTGACTTCACTTTTAACTTGACATACTTAATTCACAAAACTTTTAGCTTATATCATCTATATAAAGCAGGGAAGGGGTTGAAAGGTATACAATATATATATATATATAATATTTTATATAATCGGGAGTTTGAAATTCCGGCACTGTAGCCGAATCCCAAACTCCTTAGCGTCACTGCGAGCGGAGACGCGTATGCGCCTTCGCGAGCCGCAGACGCTTAACTCACACAGCCGCTATAGCGTTTTCTCGAGCGGCCTCGCGCCCTCCGCTCACAGCAAGACCTGCGCCCCTCACAGCGCCCAATCCGCCCCGGCATGCTGGCATTTGTACTTCCCCCGTCTGTGCACCCACAGGTCTTAGCAGATCACTGATGCTGACAGCGGGGGGGGGACAACACAGACAATCAAATCAGGAGGAGGTCAGTGTCAGGAGGAGATGACAGCCGCCCGCCGGGGCCTGTGACACTGCAGAGGTCACAGCGGGGCTGTGTGTGCGGACAACGGGGAGGCCGGGGGCTACGGACGTACCGGACACGTCCTCTGCTCCTGGAGATGTGCCGCGGTTCCGCGCTCGCAGCGTATCTGACGCGGGAGCCGCGCTCACCACGCCCACACCACGCCCTCTGCCAAACAACCCACACCTCTCACTAACCTCCTGCAGCTAACCACACCCCATGTTTACCTTTGCCATGATGTCATTTAGCTGCGGCCGCTATCTTTAATAAGGTCAGTAATGATGGCAGTAATCGGATCTCTGCTCCCTCTAGCACGCCCCAACACTGTAGCACCATCTATTAACCCTATTCTCATCACCTATATACTCTGCTACCCACTGAGCCGCCTGTATACTCTGCTACCCACAGACCCGCCTGTATACTCTGCTACCCACAGACCCGCCTGTATACTCTGCTACCTCAGACCCGCCTGTATACTCTGCTACCCACAGACCCGCCTGTATACTCTGCTACCCACAGACCCGCCTGTATACTCTGCTACCCACAGACCCGCCTGTATACTCTGCTACCCACAGACCCGCCTGTATACTCTGCTACCCACAGAGCCGACTTTATACTCTGCTACCTCAGACCCGCCTGTATACTCTGCTACCCACAGACCCGCCTGTATACTCTGCTACCCACAGAGCCGTCTTTATACTCTGCTACCTCAGACCCGCCTGTATACTCTGCTACCCACAGAGACGCCTGTATACTCTGCTACCTCAGACCCGCCTGTATACTCTGCTACCCACAGACCCGCCTGTATACTCTGCTACTCACAGAGCCGTCTTTATACTCTGCTACCTCAGACCCGCCTGTATACTCTGCTACCCACAGACCCGCCTGTATACTCTGCTACCTCAGACCCGCCTGTATACTCTGCTACCTCAGACCCGCCTGTATACTCTGCTACCCACAGACCCGCCTGTATACTCTGCTACCCACAGACCCGCCTGTATACTCTGCTACCCACAGAGCCACGTGTATACTCTGCTACCCACAGAGCCGAAATGGAACCTAATGTATATATTAATAAATAATACTAAATGTACACAACAGTGCTGCAGACACATACCTTGGCATACGGGCCACCGGGTGAAGGAAGGACAGCCGGTCATAAAAGTGGTAGTGGTTGAGCAATGGAGCGGCTCCCGGTTGTCTCTCTGAGTACTGCCGGTACTGCTTCTTATGCTGGTCCCGGCAGCTCCTCCACCGTTTTTTAAGATGGTCAACTGTGAAATGATTTGAAACCGGGTTTAGAGATGTGTAATATTTGAAACAACAAAAGTATGTGTACAAATCAACAATAACATTTTATTCATTTTGTTTGTGTAATGTGTATACAAGGCACAGTGACACGACAGTGTGGAACATCATCAACAGCATTACGGACATTGAGCTCACGTGGCCACAATCACAAATGAGGCAGGACACATGTCAACGCATAGAGAATGTAATAGTGCGGGCACCAGACTCTGGTCATTAGTGGTATTTATATACACCCAACCCCTTGGCCGAAAGAGCCAGGAGGATCAGACATTAAACTCATTGTACTGTTGTGACCCCATCCAAATATAGGCAACTATGCGGTGGAGCATGAAACACATTCAGGGTCCTGTATACCCTGCTATGGGGGCCCTGTATTCCCACTGCTGGGGGCCCTGTAAACCCACTGGGCCACTGTCTACCCACTGCTGGGGGCCCTGTATACCCACTGCTGGGGGGGCCTGTACACACACTGAGGGCCCTGTATACAGGGACTGACTGGCACCCTACAGTTTGGGTCGCAACCCTCCCTCACCGGCCCGACACAGGTGAGGACGGGGGGTGGGGGGGGGGGTGACTGGCGGCCGCCTCACAGTCACCGCAGCTCCCGCATTCTCCTATGGCTCGCTCCCAGCCGCAGCCTCGCGCTCCTCACAGCCGCTCGCTAACAGTCGCAGCCGCACGCCACTCACAGACGCTCACTCCCGGACGCAGCCGCGTGCTGATGACGTCATCGCGCGCCCAGGAGCTTCCGTTTCCGCCTGCTGCTTCAGGGACATGCGGATTATTCATGCTCCTGCAGCCGCATGACCCGTGGCACCTGGGCCAGTCCGCCCCTGCCTGTATACCACAATATGGGGGGATGTATACCCATCTGGGGGCCTGTATACTCTGCAGGGGGAGGTGTATACTCTGCTGGGGGGCTGTCTACCAGTGATAGCCGCTGTATACCAGGATGGCGGTGAATATGTTTTCATAGTTTTTCGGGGCAAAAATAGGGGGGTCGGCTTATACACGGGTCGGCTTATACACGAGTATATATACAGTAAATGCAATATATAACGTGTAAACTCATTTAACTTACTTAGATTGCTCTGTTCCTCATGGTCACTCCGATGGAACGCAGGGAACATCTCTTGGGCGATCTCTCTCCAGGCTGTATTAATTTGGGTCGTATCCCCATAGTCAGGATCTGTAGGGAGCCATAGAAATGGACGAGCCTCCACAAGTGCAAAAAGACGCAGTGTGTTCACCGTGCCACGTCCTGCTGCCATGATTGCACTGATGAATGGATTGCTCTGTGTGTGCGCCTGTCAGCGCGACTCGCTTCCTGTTTCCTTAAAGCATGGTGTGTGCTGGAGAATCCCTTCCCTCGCATCATCGGCTACAAGCCTCAAAATAAGAGAAAAACCAGCGAGTTTGGACTCGCACACTTTCAGAGACACATCAGCGAGTTGTAAATGTCATTATTCGCTATTACTCGGGTCCCTATTCATTAACATTGGACTCGCTGGACTCGCAACGAGTCCCGAGTCCTTGACTCGGACTCGTTGGGGTCTTGCGATTCCGAGTCTTTTCGGACTCGCCCATCTCTACACGGCGCGTCCTGGGCTGTAATTATGCGAATCGCATCATTTCCGGCATCGGGTGACGTCAGTACACCCACGCCGCTGTGTACTGCTTGAAGCTTGAAGCCTACAGAGCGGCGCAGGTGTACTGACATCAGCCAAGTTTTTCTGTTTGAAGTAAGAAAAGTCTATGTGTTTAATGGTTTAAGATATGTCAGTTAGCTTTCTCAATTAACCTAACAGATAAAGCTGAATCACCCAAAAAATGTTGAAAACAGAAGTAATTCTTGTGCATATGACTCAATGCTACTGATGAGGGTATAATATGGCCTGAGCGTTAGATTTTAGTCTTGGCAAATTTACACCCCGAATATAATCTAGCAAAGACCACTTTAACCACAGATATAGTCTGGACTGTGGGTATACTCTAGCCTGTTATACCAGTACCACTTTGTCATGGACATGTGAATGAGGATTTACAGATTTCTTTGCCTTAATATTTCACTACGTACTGTGTTTCCCCGAAAGTAAGGCCCCCCCGATTGTAAGGCCGCCTAGGGGTAAAGGGGGGGCCTGCTAATGTAAGGCCTCCCCCGATTATAAGGCCGGGTAGGGGGGAGGGGGGTCTTACTATCGGGGAAACACGGGGGGGAAGGTTTACATGCATACATACACACATACAGACACATGCATACACATATATACACACCATACACACCACACACACCACACACACACATAGCACCGCTTCTTACCGGGTCCGGTGTGGGGTCCCCGATGGTCCTGTGCCGTCCTCTGTGCTCCGGTCCGGTCCCCGAGATGATCCGCTGCCGTCCGCCATGTTCCGGTGCCGGTCCTAGGCTCCATGGTCCCTGCTCTTCCGGAGTTCAGGCCTAGCTCCGCCCAGGTCATAGTGTGGGCCAATCAGCATAGCGGCGCTGACGTCAGAGGCAAGCGCCCGATGACGCTTGCTTGAGCGCCGCTATGCTGATTGGCCCACACTATGACCTGGGCGGAGCTAGGCCTGAACTCCGGAAGAGCAGGGACCATGGAGCCTAGGACCGGCACCGGAACACGGCGGACGGCAGCGGATCATCTCGGGGACCGGACCGGAGCACAGAGGACGGCACAGGACCATCGGGGACCCCACACCGGACCCGGTAAGAAGCGGTGCTATGTGTGTGTGTGGTGTGTGTGGTGTGTATGGTGTGTATATATGTGTATATATGTGTATGCATGTGTCTGTCTGTATGTGTGGGAGTGTGTGGATGGATGGATGGATGGTGGGGCCTCCAATGTAAGGCCCCCCCCGAAAGTAAGACAGGGGGCCACTTTTGGCCACAAAAAGAATGTAAGACCCTGTCTTACTTTCGGGGAAACACGGTATAGACATTTTTGGATGCCTATATCTCCTATGAAATTATGGTGCCAATTATTTAAATTGAACAAATATAGATACACTACAAGTATAGCAGCAAAGACAGGCAACCATTATGTCAGTGGCTGCTACATCTAAGACAAACAAATCTGAGTGTCCGGAGCTTGGGGCTTGCAAAACCCTTAGGCTAGGGTCACACATAGCAATCCGTTTTTTTGAAGTGTCTTCCATGCCAAATCTGTTTTTCCTAGGTTGCATTCTGTGCCTCCTGTGTCCCTGGACATTTTTTGGACTTAGGCCAGGGTCACACATACCATCCGTTTTTGGGCTAAATCCGTTTTTGCAAACATTTTGGACATTTTTTTTTCAAACTCCAAAAATACATATGCGTTAATGCATGTGTCTGTGCCTTTTTATGCAGTAAAAAAATGCATGTGTTTTTTTAATGTGGAGCCCACTGGGACGGGGCACTCGGTACCGGATCGGGGTTCTGCTGGGGGATGTCACGGTGGTCCTGGTCTGGACCGTGTCCCGGGCTCGCACAATAAAATGGGGGTTATTTACAGGGGGTTTGTCACTTATGACGCCACCCACTATATGCGGCCAGTGATGGAGCCGCCGCTGCTGCAGAACCTCCGGGGATGATGGGATAGCAGCTTGGATTAAATAGTTCCAGTGGGTAGAACTGGGTTCCACGGGGCAGTGGTGATAAAAGTCAGTGATGGTAATTGTAGGCTTTGTAGGAAAAGGGGATGATGAAGAGATGGCTCAAGATAGGGCTAGATGGAGAACTGACAGTTTTTCATACCTGAAATCAGACACAGACAACGTAGCAGGGTTCACCCGGGTTTCCTGTTCTTATTCTTCTGTCAAACAGGGCACGGTATAATACAGTTCTTTACAGCTTTGCTATATTGAATCCGGTATACTGAACCCTCTGCAGCCAGGTTGTCTTCCCTAGACTCCTCAGTCCCTCTACCTGCCCTTTCAGGCTATTTCTCAGTGTTCCTCCTTAAATTGGATTGCGGAGCGGCAGCTCGGTCCCTATTAGCAGCTTCCACGTGTCTATGGGCGGTAAGCCGGGTCCTCTTTGTTGCTGCTGTGCTCCCAATCCTCTGGTTGGAATATAGATCTGGAGACTGTATTCCCCATCAGGTTGTCTGGGGCACCGGGTAAATCTTCAGCCCCCCTCAGAGCTGACACTCTGTTTTAAGCCAAACCACAGGTATCCCTGTCTCTCAAGAGATTACCAGGTCCTTTCCTTCCCATGTAACTTCTTAGTATAATCAGGGAGGCTCCTCTGTCAGTTAGTTGCTGGCCTTCACTACTTCTCTGGACCTGATGGTACTGGTCTTGTCTTTGCTGCTCGGCACCTGCCTACTCCTTCTCCTTCATCTGTTCCTCTCAGCCTACTCTGGCCTACTGACCAACCGCTTCCTGTTGCTCCCTTATATACCCATCCGTTACCATGGCTACGCTCCATCCACTCATATCTAACCTACTACCCCTTGTCTGCCTAGAGTCCCAGACTCAGGGTTAGGTCCCCATGAATGTGTGTTGAGGTGTTTGTTAAACAAACTGTCTACCCTCCTGCCTGGCTGCAGTCACTACCTGTGGCCACCCTGGACGCAGGGGCGCCTCATTAATATGGGGCCCTATGGGAGATGCATGAGTTAACGCATGGTATATATAGGCACCATGTGTCAATGTGTCAATGCATATGCATTTTTGGTGAAAAAATGGCTAAGTCCAAAATTTTCCCAAAAACGTCCAGGACCTCAGGGGACACTATTGGCACCCTTAGAAAACCGGATCCGGTTTTCCAAGGGCTTAAAAAAGCGCAGGGGCATGTGTGACCCTGGCCTTAGTCATTTTTTCTTAAAAACTAGTGATGGGCGAGTCCTAAATTACTCGGAATCGCTTGACTCTAGCGAGTCCGAGCCCGGGACTTGCTACTCGTTGCGAGTCTAGCGAGTCCAATGTTAATGAATAGGGAAGCGAGTAATAGAGAGTAATGTGCGATTTACAAATCGCAGATGTCTCGGAAAGCGCTCGCATTGCCGTTTTGGAAACCCCACTCGCAACAGTTTTTTGCTGCTGTGTCCGTGTCTGTGGTTTTTATCCAAATTATATGATAACAAGAGAACAAGAGACAGGGTTTAATAGGGATATTGTCCCATCCCTGTCTGTAATGTGTGTTTTATAGACACTAGGTGTGGGAGAACACTTTTTTGTTATTTTAACAAATATTTATAAAAGGTTATATTTTAAAAGTGCACCTTAAGTAAGAAATGTGTCCGTGTCTGTGTAGCAGACACACTAGTCCCTGCAAAAATTATTAAGTGCGCACAAGTAGTCGCACAAGCAGGTGGCGTACGTGCTATTTGCAGGTAGGAGAGCAGCAACGCACTGGTCTGCCACAGAGAAAATAAAGCTGAAGGGGTTATTATGACCCAAAATCTATCAGGTGCAAAAAAATAGGAAATAGTACCTCAGCTAAGCCTCTGACTTCAGCTATTAGGAAAGCTGAGTGAGTAAGCTAAGCTATGAGGTCAGTCCTGTGTGCACTGTAGGCTGCTCCTCCCTGCCTGCCTGCCTACCTACAGTCCTCTACACAGTACTCCTCTGTCCTCCTGGTAGCTCTCACAAGAGCTGTTTGGGTTAAATATAAGGAATCTTGAAGTTTCCCTACACTGACTGACACTCCCTATGATCTGCTCCAGCATCTACCTCACCCTGCTCTAGCTCAGATCGTCACAGGAATGTGCCCAAAATGGCGGGTGGCAAGGCTTATATACAGCCTCGCCTCTCATACATGACATAGGCATCACGATGGACAGAAGCCAATCATAGTCCTGCCACAACCAACATGGCTGTGGCATTACTGAATATGATTGGCTAACATGCTTGTCCATCTTCACAAGTTTTCTGACTTAACACGCTAGGCTGTCTCGGAAGCTTTGTCGGAACATAACAGATTCTGTATTCGAGAGTCCTGAATACAGTATACAGGACTCGGATTCGTAGACTCGCTCAGACTCGCTGCTGACAGCGGGTATCCGTGAAGTGCGATTGTTTAAACGATTTGGGGAGATTCAAGCTACATAGCAATGTGATATAGCGAGTCTAGTGAGTGAGAAAAAGTAAACTCTGACAAAACTAGGATTGCCATTGACTTGCATTAGACTCGTTACTGTGCGAGTAATCGCTGGGAAACTCGCAGAGTACCAAGTCCTGCGAGTCCCTTACTACTCGCCGAGTAACGAGTCCTAGCGAGTAGACTCGCCCATCCCTATTAAAAACGCATATGCGTTAACGCATGCATTAACGCATGGTACCTATATGTACTCATGCTTTTCCCATAGGGCCTAATGTTAAAAAAAAAACATGCGTTTTTTGGATGCTGACCAAAAAGGCATGCATTTTTGAAAAAGGTTGTGACACTTAGGCTGGGGTCACACATGCCCACCTGCTTTTTTGAAAAACGCACACACATGCGTTAATGCATATGCATTTTTGGACTTAGAATAAAAGTCCAAAAAATTATTCCAAAAATGGATCCAGGGCAAAACGGATGGCATGTGTGACCCTAGCCTTATCCCTATAATGTCACTTTTATTTTTTAAGGTTAAACATAAAAATGTAAATTTCAAACAAAATCATGTGCTTCATTGTGCAAATGCTGCAACCGTTTTACTGCTCCAAAGCAATATAAATAAGACAGTAAAGCCAATTTACAACTGGTCATGATTAAAATAATTTTTTTAGGGCCTACAGCTCCTGTAAAGACATTTGTGTTCTTGTGGTTGCAAAGTGCAAATAATATCAGATATAGTAATCATATTACCATACATCTGTCTCCTACATTTTTCTAACAAACTAAACATTCGATAATTTACACCTAAGAAGGGAACAGATAAAAGAATATAAATTTAAGATAAGAGCACATTGGGGTTGTTTGTTGTCTGATACCATAAAGATAGATGGGCTGGTGTAGCATCTTGTTTCTGTATAATAAACTATATCAATATTAAGGAAAAAAAAGCATGAAGAATACAAGAAAAGTATGCACAACACAGAGATAATATTACCTCAAGCACACTCTGAAACAAAAATATGTTGTCAAGGGTGTGTTCCATAAATAAAAGCTTTTCTTTCGGGATCAGCAAATTGAATGAAGGCTAGGGTCACACGTGAGGGCTGGATGCAATTTTGCATGCGATTTTCACACTTGTCTTTTGTGAAAATCGCATGCAAAATCGCATCCATAGACCTCAATACAAAAAACACATGCCCCAATGCCAAAAATGCATGTCTAAAGTGCCATGCGTTTTTTGGATGCGTTTTTGGCTCAGCACCAACAAATGCATCATGATGCATTTTTTGGTGCTTTTTCAAAAGCACTTGCGTTTTTGTAACATGGGGCCCTATGGGAATCGCATGCAAAAACACATGGCACTAAATGGCATTTTTGCTTGCGTTTTTTAAGGCTGCTCCAGACCTAACAGCAAAAACGCAGCCCAAAATCGCAGGCTGTCAGGAACAACCTTAAAAAACACAGCCAAGTGTGACCCTAGCCTAATACACGTGAATTATGAAAAAAAATGTATGCAGACCTTTCACACAGCAGACCATTGCATCAGATACAGACGGCTGACATGACCTTATGTGTGACTGCTCCCTACATATAATGTCTTTTAGCTATCATATGGTATATCACAGCCAATGAAAAGTAGAGATAAGCAAACCTGTTCGGGGCTGGAGTTCAGGTTATATCTGTGTCCAAAATGATGCAACCTGGATATGTGAGCCGTTTGCAGTGTGTGATCGGCTCACACTGGGGTAAAAGGAAAACTGTCAGGTCAAAAATCTATATGTAACTGCTATCATTTTCTAATTCCCTTCTCTAAGCTCTCTGTATTCATGTATATCTATTATTTATAGTCCCTCATATCTTCTGTAAACTTTAAATAAAGAGAATCATTCCATCTGTCAATCACAGTGAATGATCCACTTGGTTCTCTGCTGTCACCTCCCAAAAGGATGATTATGCATGTCACATTACAGCACAGGAGATCAGTGGGGGGGAGGGGGAGGGGGGCTGCATCCTCCTCTCTACTCTCTATTCAGCAAAACCAAGAGATCAGATAAACACAGGATCTCTCACAGCACAGCAGGGATTCCTTTTTACAGAAACAAATGAAGTCTAGATTAGATAAGGCAGACATGTAGCTTTCTCCCTCCTGTCTTGAAAAGAACAGTAGCTCCAGAAAGTGAAACCTGACACTGCACTGACTGCAAAGGGAGGAGGGAGCTGAGAAGAGGAGGGAGCTGCTGAGGGGGAGTGCATAATTACATGACAGTTCATACAGCAGCAGGACTAATCGTATCTGCTTATAATGGAGAGGACTAATGCAGGAGATCCTTGCAGGGTGTGAAAGATGCTGATACTATGTAAACTACAAAGGGTAGAATAAAGATTTTACATGTTTTTAAAAGGTCTGCCCAAGCACTATTTAAGGGTACTATTAGTATCATACTAAAAATGACTTGACAGTGTCCCTTTAAAAGAAGAGTTTTCTATTTTGGCAGTTATGTTAAAAAATATATATATCATTGCCCTTCCCCAGAAGTGTTTTCCTTTTGACCAGCTGTATGTAGGCGGAGAGCCAAACAGCCAATCAGTGACAGCTAGGGTCAAATTTGGTCCTAAACAGCACAACCAAACTCAAACGCCCATGCATTCATCTGGCAACTGAACAAACCTTAAAATGTTTGCTCATCTCTAATCAGGAGGGACTATTGTAGGCAGTATAAAAGCCTAAGCTTGGAATGCATCAGGTTTAGATTAGAGAGACATCATCAGAGCTCACAGCTCAGCGAAATAGATAGGAAGAGAAACCTCTAAAGCACGTGTTATACAATAGCAACAGTAAAGAAGATTGATCAGTAATATGGTATAACACAATAGCTAGTATCAGTCCTGCTGCATTTAAAAGTAGTACACAAGGTTTTGGGCACCACACTGGGCGGACCAAATCAGCCTGCAAGTGGGCAGTGGTAAGCAAGCTGGGACTGGGGACCCACGGTGCACTCTCCTTTAGATAACAGAGTGGTAAATGTCCTGATGCAACCAGAAAGAAAAGGGGGGCACTCACTAGGGAATTTCAGGTCCTTTTATTCCAGTGCGCTGCACTGCCAATGTCATGACACCGGCTATTACTTTCGGAATAAAAGGACCTGAAATGACTTGATGAGTGCCCCTTGGTTCTTTCTGGTTGCACCTCTGCATTTGAATTGCATTGACACATGTTGCCTTCATTCATAATGCTCTAAACACCAGCAGCATGGAAAATATGGCACCTCAGTTATCTGAGACAAACCAGAATTATGTTAACCTTGCAGTGACACCATCAGTTTGAGTCAGTGCTCTGCAAAGAATGTTCTGTCTGATCACATAGGACTGAGGTATAATTTTTTGACTGATTATTACTTTTAAAAAATATCAAACATCTATCAGTGTGGTGTGTTGTTAAATGAGCTATTAGTTACTTTCAAGCTCCCATTCATTTTTATGGTGAGGTCACTTTAACATTACTGAGACTATGTTTGGGTTATAGGGAACCTGTCATCAGTTTGTCAGATTCTAAACCCTGCCCATCACCTTTAACATGATGAAATTATGGTTCCTGTAACCCAATTATGCCCCCAGACGCCCCCCTCCATACCTCATAAAATGACTTTTTATCTGTTCCCGTGCTGTATGCTAATTTCTTTTTAATGGTCATATAGGGGGTCTACACACTGTGGTCATTGCCATCCTGCTGCATGGAAAATCCACCCTCCTCCACACCAACACTGCTCCGCTGCAAGGAAAACCTGCCCCTCCTGACTGTATGCAAGTGAATGACAGTGATGTCATCCATGTAATATGGAAGTCTCATGCCTCACTATGCCCTATTGAAGGGCCAGTTATTCCAATGTGCAGCCATGAGACTTTGGTTTCGCATCAGCCACACAGTACCCGAAGTCTCACGTCTGTGCAGGGGATCCTGGACTCTTCAACAGGGAACAGTGAGACACAACACTGTGCAGGCATGAAATTTGACAATTGTGTGGATAATGTTGCTGTCATGCACTTGCATACATGCAGTAGGGGCGGGTTTTCCTTGCAGCAGGGCAGTGTTTGCAAGGAGCAGGGCAGCGATGACTGCAGTGTGTGGACCTCTATATGACCATTAAAAAGAAATTAGCATACAGTGCTGGACAGATTAAAAGTCTTTTTCTGAGGGGTACATCTGGAGATACAAAGGGGGTTTCAGGAACTCCAATTTCATCATGTTAAAGGTGGTGGGCAGGGTTTAGAGCCCCCAAAACAGGTGACAGGTGCACATTAAAGATCTAAAAGAATTGGATTAACCCTGGGAAATCTGAGAGTCTTTTTACAGCAATTGAATGCTTTGTAATGTTGCTATCTAAAATTGTGGTAAATTCATTTCCTTTAAACTGTATTTAAAAAATAAATGTTGAACTTATTGAATTTAACCTTAAAAAGGCTAAATTATCTCTAATTTCTTTATATTGCACATTTGCATGATTTTATATTGTTTTATGGATAATATGAGTGTTCGCGCCACTGTTAAGACCCCATTACACTGATATTTTGAAGAAGCTTTAACTCACAATAATCATTTGATGTAGTGTTTCCCAATGAAATCTATGCAAAGCTGATGGGAAACAATTGGAAATGTTGCTGAGAGAAGTTCTTTTAGTGTTGAAACATTTACCGTATATACTCACGTATAAGCCGAGTTTTTGAGCCCACAAAATGACGTCATTGCCCGCGACCACAGGAAGCCGCCGGAAGACGCTGAATGAAGCCCAGGATCATCATGTCGGCAGCGGCGGGACAGTGATAAGTATGATTTTACTTTACAGGTTTGCTGCGCAAGGGGGGGGGCCTGGATCTTGATGGGGGGGCCTGTATACCTCTGGGGCTGCTGCTGTATACACCCCTGGGGCTGCTGCTGTATACACCCCTGGGGCTGGTGCTGTATACACCCCTGGGGCTGCTGCTGTATACACCCCTGGGGCTGCTGCTGTATACTACCTAAAGGCTGCTGTATATTACCTCTGGGGCTGCTGTATACTACCTCTGGGGCTGCTGTATACACAACTAGGGCTGCTGTGTATACCTCTGGGGCTGCTGTATACTACCACTGGGGCTGCTGTATACACCACTGGGGTTGCTGTATACTACCTAAGGGCTGCTGTATATACCTCTGGGGCTGTATATACCTCTGGGGCTGCTGTATACTACCTCTGGGGCTGCTGTATACACCACTGGGGCTGCTGTATACTACCTAAGGGCTGCTGTATATACCTCAGGGGCTGTATATACCTCTGGGGCTGCTGTATACACCACTGGGGCTGCTGTATACTACTTAAGGGCTGCTGTATATACCTCTGGGGCTGTATATACCTCTGGGGATGCTGTATACTACCTCTGGGGCTGCTGTATACTACCTCTGGGGCTACTGTATACTAACCACTGGGGCTGCTGCTGTATATACCACTGGGGCTGCTGCTGTATACTACCACTGGAGCTGCTGTATATACCTCTGGGGCTGCTGTATACCACACTGCTGGGGGCTGTATACCTGTGCTGGGGTCCACCCTCGGCTTATACACGAGTCAATAGGTTTTCCCAGGTTTTGGGGGCAAAAGTAGGGGGGTCGGCTTATACACGGGTCGGCTTATACACGAGTATATACGGTACTTATAACACATTATAGCAATATTCCATGAATGTACTAGATGTTCCCTTGAGAATAATTCACCCTTATATAAATCTTTTGCTCAACTAATCATAACAATTGGTTAAAGGGTTGTCCAACAAGAAAAAAAAATCATAAAATTAAGCAAATATAATGAAACAAAAAATTATGCAGTTATCATGCAGTATTAAGTATTAAAGGGGTTTTTCGGGATAAATAAAAAAAACAAAATTGTACCTAAGCACTAACAGACTTCTAGATGACACCTATCTGCCTGTTGTGCCCGACGCCGTTTACTGCCGACTGAAGAGGTCTCAGTCCGCTCCTATCAGAGAATTTTTTGCTTTCCGCCAATGTCACGAATAAAGAGGAGATGAATCCTGCCCTCTGTTGATGAATGTTAGAGCCGATGTCATGCTGATTGACAGCTGGCTCCCCAATCAGGTAACGGGAGTCGGCTGTCAATCAGCGTGATGTTGTGTGTCCCACCCCTTCACATAGAGCAGAGCAGAAAAGCCACCCTGCTCTGTGTTTACACTGCCATGCTGCACCTGGCAGGAGCGATCTATGACCACTCTGTGTTGGCAACAACAGGCAGGTAGGTGGCAGCTACCTGCCTGTTATGGTTGAGCACATTTTTTTATATATCTCGGAAATCTCCTTTAAATCTTGTTTCAGTCCAGCATCAAGATTGGGGTGTTCTCTCATTTGTCTCTATTTACTTTTAGGAACAATGATTGTTAGTGGTGATGTAAATACAGTACTCAAGGTACAGCACATTATCACTTTGACAATGTAAATGAAGGCTAATTGGGACAATTGCACCAGTAATGCTAACGTATGGGTATTAACGGATGAGAGTTGTGAAGGTTTTATTTTAATATATTATTTACATCAGCTTCTACCACTTTTTACTGCCCAACAACTCTTTTAAGCCATTGTTCCCAAGCCCCTTATATTAATGGTCTCTCCTTCCTGAGATATGCAAAATGATGCTTCAAACAATTAAATACACTGATGAACAAAAGGGTAACAATGTTTACAACTTTTGACTTTCAGGCTCCATATCTCACCATCCTCTACAGCTTTGATCATGAGACTACCTTCATATTAAGGCAATCTTCTTGGCTATCTCAAACATAGAATTTAGCTGAAACTATTCAGCATATAATTAATAATGCAGCTTTTGTCATGTCAATGCATTGTTACTGATTTGCTCTTAAAAATCTACATTTTTATTTGTTTGTATTTTCTGATTCCACCTTTGTCTTTCAGCATTGCCTAAATTCTTCTGACATGCTTTTGATCAGATTCAGGCATGACTCAACCAAAATCTGATCCCAGGTCTGTTCTACATGTTCTCAATGTTGGTGCATATTGGTCGACTCACTTGGGTATGTACACAGCTTTTTATTTAACTCTACCCACAAGTGTTTAATTAGTTTTAGATCTGGTGACTGTGGGGTTCAACCTAGAACCTCTGCTTCATTGTCATTAAACTATTTATTCACCAATCGGAACATATGTTGTGGGTCATTGTCCTAATGAAACTCTGTTATTCTTTTCAGACCCATAGTACTCGAGTGTACAAAGTAACTCATCTTTTAGGATACACACATATACAAGTGGTATTCATTAAAGATTTCCCCTGACCCACTTCTATTTATCACAGGACGCTGAAACTGCAGATGTGTAATTATATAAGTCTCTATATGTTACATGCCAATTTACAACTCTGAAATGATAATGGTCTTCCTTTTACAGGATCTAAAGTGATGGAAGGAGATATAATGAGCCCATTGGAAAACAGAGCAGTCATCAAGTTCCTTTACTTGAAAGTTGTGTTCATCGATTGTGGAATGTGGTCATCCTGGAATTAGAGCTGTTTCCACCAAAGTTTGACCACATTTGAAATGATTATGCCAGTTCTTGACTACATCGGAATCGTCACCATAAACCTCTTTTATTTAATCGAATGTCTCCCTTTGTGAGCAGCCTTTCAAGTAAAGGAACTTGATGATTGCTCTGTATTCCACTGGGTCCATTATCACACTTCACACCACTTTAGTACCTGTAAAAGAAAGACCATAATCAGAGTTGCAAATCGGGGGGGGGGGGGGGGGGGGGGGGGGGGGGGGGGGGGGGGGGGGGGGGGGGGGGGGGGGGGGGGGGGGGGGGGGGGGGGGGGGGGGGGGGGGGGGGGGGGGGGGGGGGGGGGGGGGGGGGGGGGGGGGGGGGGGGGGGGGGGGGGGGGGGGGGGGGGGGGGGGGGGGGGGGGGGGGGGGGGGGGGGGGGGGGGGGGGGGGGGGGGGGGGGGGGGGGGGGGGGGGGGGGGGGGGGGGGGGGGGGGGGGGGGGGGGGGGGGGGGGGGGGGGGGGGGGGGGGGGGGGGGGGGGGGGGGGGGGGGGGGGGGGGGGGGGGGGGGGGGGGGGGGGGGGGGGGGGGGGGGGGGGGGGGGGGGGGGGGGGGGGGGGGGGGGGGGGGGGGGGGGGGGGGGGGGGGGGGGGGGGGGGGGGGGGGGGGGGGGGGGGGGGGGGGGGGGGGGGGGGGGGGGGGGGGGGGGGGGGGGGGGGGGGGGGGGGGGGGGGGGGGGGGGGGGGGGGGGGGGGGGGGGGGGGGGGGGGGGGGGGGGGGGGGGGGGGGGGGGGGGGGGGGGGGGGGGGGGGGGGGGGGGGGGGGGGGGGGGGGGGGGGGGGGGGGGGGGGGGGGGGGGGGGGGGGGGGGGGGGGGGGGGGGGGGGGGGGGGGGGGGGGGGGGGGGGGGGGGGGGGGGGGGGGGGGGGGGGGGGGGGGGGGGGGGGGGGGGGGGGGGGGGGGGGGGGGGGGGGGGGGGGGGGGGGGGGGGGGGGGGGGGGGGGGGGGGGGGGGGGGGGGGGGGGGGGGGGGGGGGGGGGGGGGGGGGGGGGGGGGGGGGGGGGGGGGGGGGGGGGGGGGGGGGGGGGGGGGGGGGGGGGGGGGGGGGGGGGGGGGGGGGGGGGGGGGGGGGGGGGGGGGGGGGGGGGGGGGGGGGGGGGGGGGGGGGGGGGGGGGGGGGGGGGGGGGGGGGGGGGGGGGGGGGGGGGGGGGGGGGGGGGGGGGGGGGGGGGGGGGGGGGGGGGGGGGGGGGGGGGGGGGGGGGGGGGGGGGGGGGGGGGGGGGGGGGGGGGGGGGGGGGGGGGGGGGGGGGGGGGGGGGGGGGGGGGGGGGGGGGGGGGGGGGGGGGGGGGGGGGGGGGGGGGGGGGGGGGGGGGGGGGGGGGGGGGGGGGGGGGGGGGGGGGGGGGGGGGGGGGGGGGGGGGGGGGGGGGGGGGGGGGGGGGGGGGGGGGGGGGGGGGGGGGGGGGGGGGGGGGGGGGGGGGGGGGGGGGGGGGGGGGGGGGGGGGGGGGGGGGGGGGGGGGGGGGGGGGGGGGGGGGGGGGGGGGGGGGGGGGGGGGGGGGGGGGGGGGGGGGGGGGGGGGGGGGGGGGGGGGGGGGGGGGGGGGGGGGGGGGGGGGGGGGGGGGGGGGGGGGGGGGGGGGGGGGGGGGGGGGGGGGGGGGGGGGGGGGGGGGGGGGGGGGGGGGGGGGGGGGGGGGGGGGGGGGGGGGGGGGGGGGGGGGGGGGGGGGGGGGGGGGGGGGGGGGGGGGGGGGGGGGGGGGGGGGGGGGGGGGGGGGGGGGGGGGGGGGGGGGGGGGGGGGGGGGGGGGGGGGGGGGGGGGGGGGGGGGGGGGGGGGGGGGGGGGGGGGGGGGGGGGGGGGGGGGGTTTTTTTTTTTTTTTTTTTTTTTTTTTTTTTTTTTTTTTTTTTTTTTTTTTTTTTTTTTTTTTTTTTTTTTTTTTTTTTTTTTTTTTTTTTTTTTTTTTTTTTTTTTTTTTTTTTTTTTTTTTTTTTTTTTTTTTTTTTTTTTTTTTTTTTTTTTTTTTTTTTTTTTTTTTTTTTTTTTTTTTTTTTTTTTTTTTTTTTTTTTTTTTTTTTTTTTTTTTTTTTTTTTTTTTTTTTTTTTTTTTTTTTTTTTTTTTTTTTTTTTTTTTTTTTTTTTTTTTTTTTTTTTTTTTTTTTTTTTTTTTTTTTTTTTTTTTTTTTTTTTTTTTTTTTTTTTTTTTTTTTTTTTTTTTTTTTTTTTTTTTTTTTTTTTTTTTTTTTTTTTTTTTTTTTTTTTTTTTTTTTTTTTTTTTTTTTTTTTTTTTTTTTTTTTTTTTTTTTTTTTTTTTTTTTTTTTTTTTTTTTTTTTTTTTTTTTTTTTTTTTTTTTTTTTTTTTTTTTTTTTTTTTTTTTTTTTTTTTTTTTTTTTTTTTTTTTTTTTTTTTTTTTTTTTTTTTTTTTTTTTTTTTTTTTTTTTTTTTTTTTTTTTTTTTTTTTTTTTTTTTTTTTTTTTTTTTTTTTTTTTTTTTTTTTTTTTTTTTTTTTTTTTTTTTTTTTTTTTTTTTTTTTTTTTTTTTTTTTTTTTTTTTTTTTTTTTTTTTTTTTTTTTTTTTTTTTTTTTTTTTTTTTTTTTTTTTTTTTTTTTTTTTTTTTTTTTTTTTTTTTTTTTTTTTTTTTTTTTTTTTTTTTTTTTTTTTTTTTTTTTTTTTTTTTTTTTTTTTTTTTTTTTTTTTTTTTTTTTTTTTTTTTTTTTTTTTTTTTTTTTTTTTTTTTTTTTTTTTTTTTTTTTTTTTTTTTTTTTTTTTTTTTTTTTTTTTTTTTTTTTTTTTTTTTTTTTTTTTTTTTTTTTTTTTTTTTTTTTTTTTTTTTTTTTTTTTTTTTTTTTTTTTTTTTTTTTTTTTTTTTTTTTTTTTTTTTTTTTTTTTTTTTTTTTTTTTTTTTTTTTTTTTTTTTTTTTTTTTTTTTTTTTTTTTTTTTTTTTTTTTTTTTTTTTTTTTTTTTTTTTTTTTTTTTTTTTTTTTTTTTTTTTTTTTTTTTTTTTTTTTTTTTTTTTTTTTTTTTTTTTTTTTTTTTTTTTTTTTTTTTTTTTTTTTTTTTTTTTTTTTTTTTTTTTTTTTTTTTTTTTTTTTTTTTTTTTTTTTTTTTTTTTTTTTTTTTTTTTTTTTTTTTTTTTTTTTTTTTTTTTTTTTTTTTTTTTTTTTTTTTTTTTTTTTTTTTTTTTTTTTTTTTTTTTTTTTTTTTTTTTTTTTTTTTTTTTTTTTTTTTTTTTTTTTTTTTTTTTTTTTTTTTTTTTTTTTTTTTTTTTTTTTTTTTTTTTTTTTTTTTTTTTTTTTTTTTTTTTTTTTTTTTTTTTTTTTTTTTTTTTTTTTTTTTTTTTTTTTTTTTTTTTTTTTTTTTTTTTTTTTTTTTTTTTTTTTTTTTTTTTTTTTTTTTTTTTTTTTTTTTTTTTTTTTTTTTTTTTTTTTTTTTTTTTTTTTTTTTTTTTTTTTTTTTTTTTTTTTTTTTTTTTTTTTTTTTTTTTTTTTTTTTTTTTTTTTTTTTTTTTTTTTTTTTTTTTTTTTTTTTTTTTTTTTTTTTTTTTTTTTTTTTTTTTTTTTTTTTTTTTTTTTTTTTTTTTTTTTTTTTTTTTTTTTTTTTTTTTTTTTTTTTTTTTTTTTTTTTTTTTTTTTTTTTTTTTTTTTTTTTTTTTTTTTTTTTTTTTTTTTTTTTTTTTTTTTTTTTTTTTTTTTTTTTTTTTTTTTTTTTTTTTTTTTTTTTTTTTTTTTTTTTTTTTTTTTTTTTTTTTTTTTTTTTTTTTTTTTTTTTTTTTTTTTTTTTTTTTTTTTTTTTTTTTTTTTTTTTTTTTTTTTTTTTTTTTTTTTTTTTTTTTTTTTTTTTTTTTTTTTTTTTTTTTTTTTTTTTTTTTTTTTTTTTTTTTTTTTTTTTTTTTTTTTTTTTTTTTTTTTTTTTTTTTTTTTTTTTTTTTTTTTTTTTTTTTTTTTTTTTTTTTTTTTTTTTTTTTTTTTTTTTTTTTTTTTTTTTTTTTTTTTTTTTTTTTTTTTTTTTTTTTTTTTTTTTTTTTTTTTTTTTTTTTTTTTTTTTTTTTTTTTTTTTTTTTTTTTTTTTTTTTTTTTTTTTTTTTTTTTTTTTTTTTTTTTTTTTTTTTTTTTTTTTTTTTTTTTTTTTTTTTTTTTTTTTTTTTTTTTTTTTTTTTTTTTTTTTTTTTTTTTTTTTTTTTTTTTTTTTTTTTTTTTTTTTTTTTTTTTTTTTTTTTTTTTTTTTTTTTTTTTTTTTTTTTTTTTTTTTTTTTTTTTTTTTTTTTTTTTTTTTTTTTTTTTTTTTTTTTTTTTTTTTTTTTTTTTTTTTTTTTTTTTTTTTTTTTTTTTTTTTTTTTTTTTTTTTTTTTTTTTTTTTTTTTTTTTTTTTTTTTTTTTTTTTTTTTTTTTTTTTTTTTTTTTTTTTTTTTTTTTTTTTTTTTTTTTTTTTTTTTTTTTTTTTTTTTTTTTTTTTTTTTTTTTTTTTTTTTTTTTTTTTTTTTTTTTTTTTTTTTTTTTTTTTTTTTTTTTTTTTTTTTTTTTTTTTTTTTTTTTTTTTTTTTTTTTTTTTTTTTTTTTTTTTTTTTTTTTTTTTTTTTTTTTTTTTTTTTTTTTTTTTTTTTTTTTTTTTTTTTTTTTTTTTTTTTTTTTTTTTTTTTTTTTTTTTTTTTTTTTTTTTTTTTTTTTTTTTTTTTTTTTTTTTTTTTTTTTTTTTTTTTTTTTTTTTTTTTTTTTTTTTTTTTTTTTTTTTTTTTTTTTTTTTTTTTTTTTTTTTTTTTTTTTTTTTTTTTTTTTTTTTTTTTTTTTTTTTTTTTTTTTTTTTTTTTTTTTTTTTTTTTTTTTTTTTTTTTTTTTTTTTTTTTTTTTTTTTTTTTTTTTTTTTTTTTTTTTTTTTTTTTTTTTTTTTTTTTTTTTTTTTTTTTTTTTTTTTTTTTTTTTTTTTTTTTTTTTTTTATTAAAAATTAATGATGCAGATTTTTAATGGAGTGGTTTACCTCTGGTCAGATGTCCAGTAGTCGTTATAGTGAAAAGAATGTAAAATTAAAAATCAACAACAATGTGAAGCTAAAATGGAACAACATTTTTTATTGAGTGAGCAATTTTTAAAAATTTCCAAATCAGGTTAACCCCTCTCTGCCAGAAGGATGAAATAAAATTTAAAATATTAAGCTGCTTTTAAGATGCACACTTTATATGTTGTGCAACACTAAGGAAGTAGAGTATGTCCTCACATTTGCTTATGTTCCATTAAAAATGGCAAAAACTGTGCTTCCCCCTTTTATAGGAGAACTATAAAGTGAATAATTTTCCCAATAATTAAGTTTGAAAAAAAGATTTTCCCCAATTTATGAACATTTTAAAATGTCAATCTCTGGAGAATTGGGAGGAGAGCAACAGAAAGCCCTGGAGATATGTTTTAGTTGAAGGTTATGCACACCTTAAAAAACATGTTTTTGTGGCTTCACTGCATTTTAAATGTAAAATAAAGTACAATATGGCCCTTTTTCACTTTAAATTTGCGCTCAATGCGCTGGGCTTGCTTCCCTGCCCTGCACAGCATTTGCGCTGGCGGAGGGCGGCAGAGCAGCCCAGCGCTTTGTGAATTTCCGGGTGCACTTCAACAAGTGCATGCGCGGTGACGGTGGCAGATTTTCACTCGCGCTTCCGGGGTTGCGGAGCACACTCTGCCTATACAAGGCAATGGGGAGGAAAGCACAGGGCAGCGCAGATGGTCGCCATCTATGCGCCTGTGCGCTAGGCTGCAGCTGACTGTAACTTCACCTGCTCCAGTATTGGCGCTGGCGCAGGGCAGGCAGGGCAGCCCAGTGCATTGAGCGCATTGATGTGAAAAGGGACTATGTCTTGTTCTATAATATTCTACTTTATTGTGTCAAGGGATCCTTTTCCACATTTTGATATGAGTGTGACCTCATGGGTAACCATGTATGTAATTTAGAATGAATTATAAGACTTCTAACAAATTTCTACCAAATTTGCTCTTTCTCCAAAAATGTTATACACGGCAGTTATAAGTCACCCATATCAGCCCTAAATTTGAGATGTTATAAAATTCGGTCTCCATCTGAAAACTACCTTTCAATTTAGAAATATACCTATTACCTGTATGATTTAGGTGTTTCTAGAATTGTAGGAACCTAAAAGGTGTTTTGTACATTGATGTCCTAAGCCAAAATAAGAGATGAACAAAACTGTAATTACTATAGTTTTTTTTTAAGGAAAACGTAAGGTAAAAGCATAGCAAAATATAATGAAGCTTTTTGACCGTATTGTTTGGTTACTGGGGCAAAAGACTCATGTGTTTGCGTTTTGCTTTTCGTTCTCTCCGTCTTTTGTAGAGATGAGCAAAATTCAAATCACCGATTCACTTGGATTTTCCCTAGAAATTTGATCAAATTGTTTTCTTCAAATTTAATGTCCCCTATTAGGATGTGGGGTCTCTCTAGACCAAAGAGCATAATAAATGTATCATGTAAAAAATAAGAACATCCTTACATACAGATCATCCCTCACCTCTCCTGTCCATCATTTCCTTACTGTCACTTGTCCTATCCTCTCCACATCTTATAATCGTGGTCACTCCTGCAGAATTCCACTGATGTCTTATACTAGGTCAGGACTTCTGACTCTAAAAAGGTTCTACAGAACATTACAATTTCTGGATGTCATGATCTTCATTGTGAACTTACACATGCATGAGCAAAACCTTCTGGGCCTAGTGCAAGCAATGGTGATTTTAATATGTGTCAAAGACTGGACAGTTGATGTTAAACAGAACCTGTTACTTTATGGCCCTAAACCTATCACTACCTGTCCCTGCTGCTTCCTATGACATCCCTAAACATCCCTGTCTGAGCTAAATGTGTAGTATAATGTTTGAAAAAATATTTTTCATAACTTACATTTTCCCCCAGTTATGAGGCATCATCTAGACCTGTGGGTGTTCTCTCAGCCTCCATTTCCCCCCCCACTCCGTGGTTATCACACCCCAGTGGGTGTGCTAACCTAATTTCTATGAGCATTTGAAATCCATGTGCCTCTCTCCTAGTATGTTGCTGTGGTGCGTCATTTCCATTCCTGTGCATTTAGGGTGTACTCAACAGCTTCAGAATGTAAAGTATGCATGCTCTGAACCCAGCCAGTACACCCAATACGCCCCCACATTGCCCAGGACCAGAAATGATGTGCCATGGTGTCATACCAGGAGGGAGGCGCATGGATTTAAATTCGAGCTGTTTTGTACGGTGTTTGAGTCATTTGACGAATGCGAACAATTAGTTTCAAATTCGGCAGTTCGAAGTTATGTTTGATAACAGTTCGTTCACCAAAAAGACCCTTAAAAGTGATCTGGTGGCAGAGGAAAAGGCTGAAATGGGGGCATGATTGTTTACAAGCTGGCGGTAAAAAGATGCCGGCTTTTAAACAATCATTCAGCCCAATCCTCTGCCCCCCGCAGCCTCCCATCCCGATACTCCGCTCCCCCGCTGCCTCCCATCCTGATCCTGAGTTAGGATTGGGCGGGGAGCGCAGTACCAGGGAGCGGGGAGCGAAGGACCAGGGCGGGAAAGCTTTCTGGGTCCCTCCCACTGCGAATTGCCGTCCGCAGCCACCCCAGAAGTTGGCACAAAAAAACACAACACAGATAAAAAATTTTTTATTAGAAATAAAACAAAAAATACACTTAGAGACTCTATCTTTATTAAAAAATTCCTCTTCTGTCCGACATAGTCCAAAAACGCAATGTCAGCACTGTTACATCGCTCTGCATAGACACACAAGTCTATGCTGTGCGAGAGCAGGCTGACAACTGACTGTGACAGTCAGGGTTCACCCCAGGTCATAGCTCGGGCAATGACCGCGGGTGAACCCTGTCAGCACAGCCCGAACACTGCCGACGCCGGCGGAGATTGTCGAGCGCTGGGCAGTGCAGTGAATAATACTGGAAGTTAATGGCTTCCAGTTTATTCACTGCTCTGTCGACGCTCGGCAATCTCCACCAGCATTGGCAGAGTTAGGGCTGTGCAGGCAGGGTTCACCTGAGATGGCTGTGGGCTGAAATTCGCAGCGGGGAATGGGGGACCAGAAAGCTTGGGCCTCCCTGCGCTGCGGATTCCAGCCCCCAGCTGCTTAGTTGTAGCTGGCTGGACAAAAAAGTAGAGCGAAGCCCCAAGTCAAATTATTTTTAAATTATTTAATGAAATTCATGAAATAATTAAAAAAAGGGCTTCCCTGTATTTTTGTTTCTTGCCAGGTACAAATAAGCAGGTGGGGGGTTGGGGGCAAGCCGTTCCTGCCTGCTGTACCTGACTGGACACAAAAATATGGCGAAGCCCATGTCAAAATTTTTTTGAAAAATTCATTAAAAAATAAAAAATAAAAACATTTATGGACTGCATCTTTATTAACCTCTCCACTTGGGGGTTAATAAAGATGCAGTCCCTAAATTATTATATATTTTTTTACTTTTTAATTAATTTTTCTCCAAAATTTTGACATGGGCTTCGCCATATTTTTGTATGCTAGCAAGGTACAGCAGGCAGGAACGGGCTGCCACCCAACCGCCAGCTACCTATTTGTACCTGGCCGGACACAACAATATAGGGAAATAATGAAATAAAAATACGTGGGGCTTTGCACTATTTTTGTGAACATCCAAGTACAACTAAGCAGCTGGGGACTGGAATCTGCAGCGCAGGGAAGTCCAAGCTTTCTGGGCACCCCCCCTTTGCTGAGAATTGCATTTCGCAGCCACCCCAGAAGATGGCGCTTTTGTAGAAGCGCCATCTTCTTGCAGTGTATCCAACTCATCCAGGGCCCTGGTGTGGTAGCTCATTGGGTAATAAAGGGGTTAGGGCCAGCTTTGTATTTTAAACTGGCCCTAAGCCCTAAATTCATGGGGACACGCCAATATTAGACATGACCGCCATGAATTTCTAGTAAAGTTTATTTAAAAAAAACACAACACAGAGAAAAAAAAACAAAACAACACAGACTCCATCTTTATGAAAAAATTATCTTCCTTCCGACGTAGTCCAATTCAGTTTTCTATTTTAGCACAGCTACATCTCTGGTAGAGAACCTCTACCAGAGATGTAGCTGAGCTGTGCACTGGGTGGCTGTGGGAAAGTTCATGTGAGTTCATGCTGCATGAACTCACATGAACCCTGACAGCACCGCTGCTACTTCAAATGAACAGCTGATCTGTATCAGCTGATCATTTGAAATAACCGGCGGGAAAGCCAGCAGTGAGAAGACTTCACCGCCGGCTTTCCTGCTCTGTGCTGCACTCCCTGCTCGATGATTCCCCCTCATCACTCCCCCTGCCACCTCCTCACCTGATCCTAAGTTAAGACCGGGCGGGGGAAGCAGCTCCAGGGAGCGGGGAGGGGACATCAGGGAGCGGGGAGCACAGCACAGAGCAGGAAAGCTGGCAGTGAAGTCTTCTTACCGCCGGCTTCTCTGCCTGGGTCTTTCGCTCCCCACTCCCTGGTGCTGCCCTCCCATCTCTCTGGAGCTGTTCCCCCCACCGATCCTAAGTTAGAAGATGCTGTTTTATATGTGTTCGACGAACATTCGACGAACACACACCCGATTTGACAAATCGAATTGAATTCGAACACCAGGGTGGTGGGTCATCTCTATCAAAGAGATGAGCCGGGTGATGAGTATTAGATTTAGTATTTAGAATTTAGATTTAGTATTAGATTTTTTTTTGTTTATCAACCTTTTCACCTTTTATGGATCCAATAAAATTGCAAATCAAATTATAAAAGAGCCGCATTTTCAGCAATTGCAGATTTTTGTAAGATTTGAGTAGAATAAGTTGCATAAGTTCTCCAAACAACAAAATAAATGGGATCAACCAAGACTGAACCTAATGTCTTAATTAGGCTGGCTCCCTGCGAGCCGCGGTCCTGAATTATTAGCAGCTGCAGCTACGCCAGGCTGCACACAGAACCGGAGGGCACATTTGGCCCTCCGGTTCTGTGTGCTGATCCGGTCTGGGACTGTCTGGTTTACACCGGACAGCCCTGGACCGGACTGCGCCGTGGTGTGAAGCCAGCCTAAGTACTACTTTCATGATATGGTTATGCTATGAAGATCTTGCTCAGACAATACTCACCCCACTAATGTTCCTCCAATATAGTCTACATCTCATATCGGCTTAAACCAAGTAATATTTGATTTAATTAATTTTCCAAATAAATAGATTAGACATAAAATGAATGATGTGCAGTAAAATGTCACATCACAACCTCTGACACTCTGCACATAAGTCATTGCTTTACAGAAAGAATTCCAAAATGTACATTTTTTCTTTGAATTATTAATTGGTATTTAAAGAAATGGACTCATTCTTTTGTAGACTCATGAAATGGACTCATTCTGTACTTTAAACTTGGCAAAATATCAAAATCATGCTTCAATTTGATAAATCTAGTAGAATGGTGTACTCTATAAAGCTTGATAAACACGTATGCCCTTTTTACAGTGTTGTAAATGATTCAATATTTAAAATTCACAAATCTATGTGCTTTTCAGGTTTATAGCAAAATCTTTACCCGACTTCTCCAAAATTGTGTTGATTATTTAAATGAATATGCCAGCTCTCAGAGGAATGATAAAATATAAGACACACTTAAATGCATTTGTGGGTAGTTATTTTAATGAGATCAGTAACACAGATTTCTAAACTTATGAGAAGTCACAGAAGCATAAAAGGTTTGTATATCTTACAGAGCAAGTGCATTATTTTAGGGAGACATTGAACACAGAGAAAGATATAATGCAATTCACTCTCATTGGTGATAGATAAATTATTATGCAGTTTTACTTCCACTAATTTTAACCCCTTACAGTCCTATAATATGCATTTTCGTCACAGCTTACTAAGGACTGTGAGAAGCCAGCTTATGAGCTGAGCCTGCTTCATATGTAGCAGATGCCAACCAAGTTACTGTATGTTTCAAACTATAAGATGCACTTTTTCTTCCCCAAATATTGGAGGAAAGTGGGAGTGCGTCTCAGGGTATGTGCACACAGTGCATTTTTGCTGTGGTTTTGCTGCGGTTTCTGCCTGCGGTTTACCATTGGTTTTATGGTAATTTATGCTAATTTGTTCCTGTGGTTTTGATTCCCAGCAAAACGAATGTGTTTCACAGAAACGCTGTGCCCACACATTAGTTTTGCAAGTGTCAAGAACTGTCAAATCCCTGCATTTTTGGTGCAGATGGGAAAGAATTGACATGCTCTATTTTTCCTGTGTTTTTGCTGCAGTCAATGGAAAAAGCGCAGGAAAAACGCGGCATCGAAAACGTAGGAAAAATGCACAAAAAATGCGCAAAAAAAGCGCAAAAAACGCAGGACCTGAAATCAGCAAATCTCCTGGCAAAAACTCTAGGATCCTTGAAACCAGTTAGGGTTTTGCTGCATTCAGGACTGCTTAAAAAAGTCCTGTGGGCACATACCCTTATATTCCGGATAAGCGGGGGCTGTGTTGGCTGTGGGACTTTGCTGGTTGTACTGGGGGAGCAGCAGCTCTGGGGTAGGCTGAAGGAGGCTGGTGTGGGTTGCAGAAGTAAAAAACATATAAACAATAAATGATGTAATGCACCTCTCCATTGCTCCCTGCCTGCAGCAGTCGGTGTCCTCCTGTGTGTCCCGGACATCTGATCATGGGAGCAGGGTGCGCAGTGATGATGTCAGTGTGCTGTGCCGCTCAATTGATCAGATGATGGCACAGACAGGTGGACACCGCACTACTTTATACCAGGATGGAGGCCATATCCAGGATGGGGATTATAAAACAGGATGGGGGGCCATATCCAGATTGGGGGACATATATTACTTGGAAGGGGCCCATGATTGGGACATTACTTTCATAAGTGTCATCAGCAGATATCCCCCATAACAGTGCTTTATAACCACATTTTTTGCTTCATTTTTCCTCCCTCTTTTCTTCTTCTAAAATCTGCATGCTTCTTATGGTCCAGTGTGTCTTATAGTCCAAAAAATATGGTACATAGTCAGCGTCACCAGTTTAAACGTTTAAGGCTGTGTGCCTGTAATGACCGGAGGTCCTATTAAGATCCAGTGAGTCACAGACTGAGACAGAGGCAGAAATAAACAACAGTATTTTTACTGATATGGGGATCAAAGTATGGTTCAGTATGGAATGTAAAAATCTCAAAATCCCCTTAAAATATTACCAATAACAGAGTTCCCAGGGTATGTAAATCACACTCAGAACCAGGAGCAAATTTACCTACACGTTAGACTTATCAAGGATTTAACTTAACTAAAGGCTATGTACATCAACTGTGGGCGGTCTAATGGGACCTCTGAGATGGCACACTGAGTATAACTTATCACAGCTAATAACAATACAATACACTATATCAATGCTGGCTATACACTTAGCACAGGGATACCCGAGTATCTCAAAACTATGGTACCATCAACCTCAAATGTAGCTTTGGTTCTCCGAAGGCCCACCCCAACGCATTCTGTCCCCGAGGGGGCAGGAGTTCCTTCAGAGGTGTCATCAGAGGAAAGGCGTGACGCTGCTCCCTCCTGAAGTGCGACACCTCGTGACCCATCATTCATGTCACTTGGCTGACCTAAGCCCCCACCCTCGGAAGGACATACCACAGGCTCAACACTCTCTCCACACAGGAGCAGATCATTCATAGGGGGCAGATAAACAGGCGCAGGGGAGGGCACATCATCAAACTCATAAGCACCAGCAGTACCCGCCCCTTGGGACACAGCCTCTGGTTCCGTGGAAAAGGGAGCTGCATCCTCAAACCAGCACCGTTGTAGCATGTTACAGTGAAGATTACGAGTGGGCCCCCCTGCCCCCACCGGCTCAACCTCATAAACTGGAATATCAGGGTTCACCCGTCTCTTTATCAGATATGGTGTCGCCTCCCACCGGTCGCCCAGTTTCCCTGCAGGCCGTTTGACCCTCACCAACACTCTATCCCCCGGGGAGAAAGGTTCCGTCTGCACAGGCCGCGTGTCCCTATGAGACACCTGACTGAGTCGATTTCCCACCACCTGATGCACCACTCTCAGTCGCCGCCGATGTTCTGAACCCATTCAGATGCAGTCCGAGGGGAATCAAAGGAGGGATCTGGCATGTTCAAATCTTCAATATCCCTCCCGGGTCTCCCAAACATCAACATGTGTGGCGAATAGCCCGTAGTGCTGTGCACTCGATTGTTGTAGGCCCACATTAGTTCAGGGACGTACTCAGGCCAGCGGGCCTGCTGCCCGTCCTCTAATGTTCTCAACATCTGTATTAAGGTGCGATTGAAACGCTCACAGGTCCCATTTCCTTGGGGATGGTAAGATGTCGTTCTCGAATGTGCTATACCATACAACCGGCGCAGCGCCACCATTAGCGTCCCCTGAAAACATGCCCCCTGATCTGAGTGTATTCTTTGCGGACACCCAAACACTTGGAGGAAATGACGACACACGGCCTTAGCTGCCGACTCTGCTGTCTGATCTCTCGTTGGCACCGCCACAGCATATTTAGTGAAGTGGTCTGTCATCACCAAGCAATAGGAGCACCCCGACGTCGAGTACCCTATCAAGACATAATCAATCATGAGCAATTCCAAGGGGGCAGACGTTTTAATTGTTTGCATAGGGGCCCGCTGCTCAGGACTCTTACTGAGCCCACAGACCCGACATTGCCGACACGCCTCCGCTACCATGCCTCCCAGGTCAGGGCAATAGAGGACTCGCTGTAGCCACTGGAGTGTCTTTTCACTACCAAAGTGAGCTCCTTTCTCATGTGCTTCGCGGGCGACCACTGGACCCATCCCCACAGGGATTACCAGTTGGTACCGGTGCTGCAGCTCAGATGGCAGATAGACCTTACGATACAAAAGACCCTGTTCCACACACAACTTATCCCACTGTCGCAATAGTTTAATACCTTCTGCGGATAGTTGGGCCTTGTCCTCTGCACTCGGCAAAATCCCATTTTGTACCCAGGTGCGCACTCGCGAGATGTCAGGGCACTCGTTCTGATCTTTTGCCCAATCTGTTGGCGTTTTTCCCAGGACACACGGCATCCCTGATGCCACCCCACTTGAATGTACCACACTGCGGAAGATAGGCATCTGCCCCATGTCAGGGGTCTCTGTGTCCTCGAGCTGGTCATCAATGCTTTCTCCCCCAAACCCAAGGGGTACACTTGACAGTGCATCCGCATTTCCGTTTTCTCGCCCAGAGCAAAACTTAATCTGATAATTAAACTTAGCGAGGTGGGTGACCCACCGCTGCTCCAACGCTCCCAGTTTCGCATTCTCTAAGTGAGCAAGAGGGTTATTATCGGTCATGACCAGTACCTCAGCTCCTGTTAGATACTCAGCAAAGCGCTCCGTCATTGCCCACACCAGGGCCAGCAGCTCTAGGCGAAACGAACTATAGTTAGCCGGATTGCGCTCAGTGTCCCTTAAAGACCTGCTGCCATAG
This sequence comes from Allobates femoralis, assembly GCA_033576535.1. Taxonomy (NCBI): domain Eukaryota; kingdom Metazoa; phylum Chordata; class Amphibia; order Anura; family Aromobatidae; genus Allobates; species Allobates femoralis. The sequence continues at coordinate 200,956,956 of JARQOC010000002.1, forward strand.
GCGATGACCCGCTCCCGGCCATCCTGAATTTGGGCCAGTACCGCCCCAACCCGTGAAGACTACCGTCAGTGTACAACAGGAAAGGGGTATCAAACCGGGCATATGCCAACAACGGGGCACTCGTTAGGGCAGTTTTCACCTCGTCAAAAGCCTTTTGCTGCTGAGGCCCCCATTGAATAGGGCGGTTGCGAGGACCCAGCGCCGTCCCTCTTAAAAGTTCATTCAGAGGACCCACTACTTGTGAAAACCTGGGCACAAATCGTCGATAGTACCCCGCCAATCCCAAGAAAGCCCGAACCTCCTGCAGGGTCTGGGGAGGTGGCCACTCCTGTACCGCTAAGATCTTACTGGCTGAGGGTAACACCCCGTCGGGAGTCACCACATGGCCTAGATACTCTATGCGACTCTTGAACAGTTGACATTTCTTCGGTTTTATTTTCAATCCATGGTGGCTGAGCCGTTGGAGCACTTCGCGTAACTTCTCAAGATGATCTTCAAATGATGTCCCGAACACCACAATGTCATCTAGATATATCAGTACCGATTCGAAATTCATGTCGCCTAAGCAGTGTTCCATAAGGCGTTGAAAGGTCCCCGGGGCATTACTGAGTCCAAACGGCATCCGATTGAATTCGTAGAGACCCATTGGCAGAATAAATGCTGTCTTTGCCCGATCTTTCTCAGCCATTGGTACCTGCCAATATCCGCTCGCCAAGTCCAACGTTGAGAAGTATTTGGCCCGTCCTAATGCAGACAGGGACTCCTCAATCCGAGGCAACGAGTATGCGTCTCGCACCGTGTGCGCATTTAATTTCCGATAATCCACACAAAATCGGAGGGTCCCATCCTTCTTTCACATCAGGACCACGGGGGCAGCCCAGGGACTTTGGCTCTCTCGTATAACTTGATTGTCCAGCATACTGGCCACCATGCCCTTCACCTCTTGATAAAGTGTCGGGGGAATCTGACGATAACGTTCTCTAATGGGAGGGGTGTCCCCCGTGGGAATCTCATGCTCAATCATCGGAGAGCACCCGAAGTCTTCTCCATGTCTCGAGAAGGCCTCTTCATGTTCCCACACGACCCTCTCCAACTGCTCTAGTTGCACGGAAGTCAGTTCCTCCCGATCCACTCCCATCTGATCCATGATCACACGACCATTCCAGTCTTCAGTAAGAGATTCAGCCCCCCCTACTTCGACCGCATATGTCCAGGATGACTGTGGGTCTGGCCGCAATTCAAACACTGCCTTATCAGGCATATTCCCCTCTGGCACGAACAGTTCAGCCAGGATGGTCCCAGCAGGAATGGTAACAGCCTCCTCCAACACGTTAATGCATCTGACTGGCACCCGTCCATTCTTCACAATCGCCAAAGACCGGGCCACATGCACCTTGGCAAGAGAGGACTTCTCTGGGGCTGGCTCAAGTAATACCTCAAGTCCATTCAGTCTCTGCGCCGCCCCCACTGGCAACATTAAGAGTTCCTCCTGTCGGGGTGCCAGTGAAATTGTGGTCCGTGATGGCACTCGGACTAGGCCCACCCGGCCCCCAGGGACTGCACTTTTCAGCAGGTTACAGTTCAACACTAGGCGGTGTAACATCCTCTGAGTTGGTCGGTGACTTGTAGCATGAGTCCAGTATCGGGGTCGCTCACGGGCATACATCTGATTATTTAGATCTCGCAGAATGTTCATTCCAAGTGTCACCTCCATCCCTCTTCTAGGGGGGTGGTCCACCAGCACTACCCCTTTCTGACCCAGCTCTTGACCAAACATTTTCAGCCTCATCCACACGATCCCTTTCACCGTCAGCTGGCCATTGTTAGCGGCGGTAAGTCTTATCATTCGGCCATCTTCGGGGACCACTAGTTGACTGAAGTATTCCTCGAACACTTCTAGAAGCATAATGGTACATTCAGATCCCGTGTCAACCAAACAACTCATCTTCCGCCCTTCAAATTCTGCTTCTAAAACTGGACTGCATGCGAACAAATCTTGCTCTTCCCGTTGAGGACTTTGTGGGGGGTGGGCTGCTGCGATTTGCCCCCTCAAGGCAGCGGCTTGGAGTTTAACATCGGCGAAGGAGTCTCGGGGACTGTGGACATGCGGCAGTATCGTTAGATGTGTCCCTGGCGCCCGCACATCCAGCAGGTAACTACTCTTCGTGGACGGGGGCTCGAGTTATTCAAAGAGGGTGGTCTGGCTGTCGGTGGATAGGGATGGGCGAGTCTACTCGCTAGGACTCGGGACTCGGCGATTCTGAAGGTACTCGCAGGACTCGTTACTCGGCGAATCTCCCAGCTTGGACTCGCACAGTGACAAGTCCAATGGAATTCAATGTCAATAAGCTTGACTCGTCACAGATAACCGCTGTCAGCAGCGAGTCTGAGCGAGTCTACGATTCCGAGTCCTACGAGTCTACGATTCCGAGTCCTGTATACTGTATTCGGGAGTCGGACTCTCGAATACAGAATCTGTTATGTTGCGAGTCAGCACAGCGTGCGTGTTAGGTCAGAAAACTTGTGAAGATAGCCAATCATAGTCAGTAATGGCATAGCAAAGTTGGTTGTGTCAGGACTATGATTGGCTGCTGTCCATCGTGATGCCTATGTCATGTATGACAGGCAAGGCAGTATATAAGGCTTGTCCCTGCCATTTTGGGCACATTCCTGAGACGATCTGACCTAGTATAGGGAGAGAGAGATATATGCTGGAGCAGATCAGGGATTGTCAGTGTAGGGAAGATTCCTTTTATTAACCCAAAAAGCTCTTCTGAGAGCTAGGAGGAGGACGGAGTAGTGCTGTGTAGGCAGGCAGGCAGGCAGGGAGGGAAGGAAGGAGAAGCCTTACAGTGCACACAGGACGGACCTCATAGCTTAGCTTACTCACTCAGCTTTGCTAACAGCTGCAGTCAGAGGCTTAGCTGAGGTGCTGTTTCCTTTTTGTTTTTGCACCAGATCAATTTTTGTTCCTAATAAGCCATAGAGCGTTATTTTTTCTGTGGCAGACCAGTGTGTTGCTGCTAGCACGTACTCCACCTTAGGGAGTGTAGTGTGCGGCTTCACTGCCAAGTGTGAGAGCGCACACTTACCCCGCCAGCAAGTGACGCATTCAGCTAACCTAACCACATCTCGGTGGCTGTGCGCACTTCAAACCAATTTTTTTAGGGAGTGTAGTGTGCGGCTTCACTGCCAAGTGTGAGAGCGCACACTTACCCCGCCAGCAAGTGACGCATTCAGCTAACCTAACCACATCTCGGTGGCTGTGCGCACTTCTAACCAATTTTTTTAGGGAGTGTAGTGTGCGGCTTCACTGCCAAGTGTGAGCGCGCACACTTACCCCGCCAGCAAGTGACGCATTCAGCAAACCTAACCACATCTCGGTGGCTGTGCGCACTTGAAACTAATTTTTTTAGGGAGTGTAGTGTGCGGCTTCACTGCCAAGTGTGAGAGCGCACACTTACCCCGCCAGCAAGTGACGCATTCAGCTAACCTAACCACATCTCGGTGGCTGTGCGCACTTGAAACTAATTTTTTTAGGGAGTGTAGTGTGCGGCTTCACTGCCAAGTGTGAGCGCGCACACTTACCCCGCCAGCAAGTGATGCATTCAGCAAACCTAACCACATCTCGGTGGCTGTGCGCACTTGAAACTAATTTTTTTAGGGAGTGTAGTGTGCGGCTTCACTGCCAAGTGTGAGAGCGCACACTTACCCCGCCAGCAAGTGACGCATTCAGCTAACCTAACCACATCTCGGTGGCTGTGCGCACTTCTAACCAATTTTTTTAGGGAGTGTAGTGTGCGGCTTCACTGCCAAGTGTGAGAGCGCACACTTACCCCGCCAGCAAGTGACGCATTCAGCTAACCTAACCACATCTCGGTGGCTGTGCGCACTTGAAACTAATTTTTTTAGGGAGTGTAGTGTGCGGCTTCACTGCCAAGTGTGAGCGCGCACACTTACCCCGCCAGCAAGTGACGCATTCAGCAAACCTAACCACATCTCGGTGGCTGTGCGCACTTGAAACTAATTTTTTTAGGGAGTGTAGTGTGCGGCTTCACTGCCAAGTGTGAGAGCGCACACTTACCCCGCCAGCAAGTGACGCATTCAGCTAACCTAACCACATCTCGGTGGCTGTGCGCACTTCTAACCAATTTTTTTAGGGAGTGTAGTGTGCGGCTTCACTGCCAAGTGTGAGCGCGCACACTTACCCCGCCAGCAAGTGACGCATTCAGCAAACCTAACCACATCTCGGTGGCTGTGCGCACTTGAAACTAATTTTTTTAGGGAGTGTAGTGTGCGGCTTCACTGCCAAGTGTGAGAGCGCACACTTACCCCGCCAGCAAGTGACGCATTCAGCTAACCTAACCACATCTCGGTGGCTGTGCGCACTTGAAACTAATTTTTTTAGGGAGTGTAGTGTGCGGCTTCACTGCCAAGTGTGAGAGCGCACACTTACCCCGCCAGCAAGTGACGCATTCAGCTAACCTAACCACATCTCGGTGGCTGTGCGCACTTCTAACCAATTTTTTTAGGGAGTGTAGTGTGCGGCTTCACTGCCAAGTGTGAGCGCGCACACTTACCCCGCCAGCAAGTGACGCATTCAGCAAACCTAACCACATCTCGGTGGCTGTGCGCACTTGAAACTAATTTTTTTAGGGAGTGTAGTGTGCGGCTTCACTGCCAAGTGTGAGAGCGCACACTTACCCCGCCAGCAAGTGACGCATTCAGCTAACCTAACCACATCTCGGTGGCTGTGCGCACTTGAAACTAATTTTTTTAGGGAGTGTAGTGTGCGGCTTCACTGCCAAGTGTGAGAGCGCACACTTACCCCGCCAGCAAGTGATGCATTCAGCTAACCTAACCACATCTCGGTGGCTGTGCGCACTTCTAACCAATTTTTTTAGGGAGTGTAGTGTGCGGCTTCACTGCCAAGTGTGAGCGCGCACACTTACCCCGCCAGCAAGTGACGCATTCAGCTAACCTAACCACATCTCGGTGGCTGTGCGCACTTCTAACCAATTTTTTTAGGGAGTGTAGTGTGCGGCTTCACTGCCAAGTGTGAGCGCGCACACTTACCCCGCCAGCAAGTGACGCATTCAGCAAACCTAACCACATCTCGGTGGCTGTGCGCACTTCTAACCAATTTTTTTAGGGAGTGTAGTGTGCGGCTTCACTGCCAAGTGTGAGAGTGCACACTTACCCCGCCAGCAAGTGACGCATTCAGCTAACCTAACCACATCTCGGTGGCTGTGCGCACTTCTAACCAATTTTTTTAGGGAGTGTAGTGTGCGGCTTCACTGCCAAGTGTGAGCGCGCACACTTACCCCGCCAGCAAGTGACGCATTCAGCAAACCTAACCACATCTCGGTGGCTGTGCGCACTTGAAACTAATTTTTTTAGGGAGTGTAGTGTGCGGCTTCACTGCCAAGTGTGAGCGCGCACACTTACCCCGCCAGCAAGTGACGCATACAGCAAAACCTAACTCCAACTCGGTGACTGTGCATTCGTCTACAATGTCTCAAAAAAAAACAATTACCAAAAAGGATGTTGCAAAGGGACAGGGACGAGCTCGTGGCCGCAGCAGTCTTGCCCAAGAAGGCACTGGTACAAGTACACAGCCTAGGATTGATAGAACGTCCTTTTTTCTACCTAGAAATTCCAGTACTCAAAGAAAACGTGTTTTGAGGCCGGATGAGCATGACAAGATAACATCTTGGATGGCTCAGACGCCCTCGACCACTGGTTCTTGCAGTACGCAATCATCCGTGCAAGACATTCTAGTGTCGCTACAGACAATGCAGCGCCATCCAATCCTCAAAGTCGTCATATTGCCTCAACCCATCGGCAGCCAGAGGAAAATTTGGATATGGACCTTGGTCACTCGGATGACTTATTCGGTTCTTATCAAGGGGTTTCTTTGTCACTGCCTGACGAGATACTTGAAGTAGACGAAATGTCTACTCATGGCCAAAGTTTGGAAGTAGCGCGTCCTGAGGAAAGACACTTTCACGAAATGCAAACAGTATCTCAGGAGGTGGATGATGATGAGGATGATGAGACACACATCTCATCTGGCCAGCCTGCTCAGTCAGTTTATCCAGAATCCTTTGAACTGGAAGGGGTGGATGATGACACCACAGATCCTACCTGGATTGCTGAATTGCATAGCCAAGAGAGCAGCCAGGAGGACGAAAGTGGCTATGTACCACTGGCAAAATCACAAAGGCGTACTGTCTCCAGAACACAAACTGTGAGAACAGTTGCCCAAATAGCGTCAACTGTGGCACAAACTGTGCCAACTGTTGCACAAACTGCAAACACAGTTGCCCAAAATGTGTCCACAGTTGGTGTTGAACAGAGTCATCCTCCTCTTCCTCCAATTAAAAATAAAGGACGAACAGCCAGTGTGTGGCAATTTTTTAAGGATAGCCCAACATTACCAAATATGGTTATCTGTAAGATGTGCCAGGCAAGGCTTAGCAGAGGCACGGTAAAAGGAAACCAGAGCACCAGCAGTATGCGCAAGCATATGTCTCTTAAGCACCCAATTCAGTGGGCACCCTATCAGGGTTCAAAATCAGTGCCTTCTGATCCAAACACTTCCAGGCCACCTCAGATACATCCTTCACCAGCAAGTGTTCAGGCTTCAGCTCCTGCTCAAGCGTACTCCTCCCAAGGTGCTTTACAAGACAGACATGACAGTAGTCAATCCTCTTGTCAGTCTGGTCCAAACGTGCAGTTGTCTGTGCCACAGCTGTATGAAAGACAGCGGAAGTTCCAACCGACACACCCATATTCCCAAAAAGTGACAGCGAAAATAGCCAAGTTGTTAGCTGTGGAAATGCTGCCGTTTAGGCTTGTGGGTACAGAGTCTTTTCGGGAGTTGATGGCTGAGGCAGCACCACGATACTCTGTACCCAGCCGGTACTTTTTCTCACGTAGTGCCGTTCCCCGCCTTACACCAGCACGTGGTTAACAACTTAAAACGTGCTTTAACAAATGCTGTCACCGCCAAAGTCCACCTAACAACGGACACGTGGACAAGTAGTTGTGGACAGGGCAGATACATTTCACTAACGGCTCACTGGATCAACCTGGTGGAGAGTGTCCCAACTTCTAAAACTGTACCATCTGACATACTTCCAACTCCACGAATAGCGGGCCCAACATCATTCCGGGTGTCTGCCTCCTCATATATGTCCAGTGCCCAATCTGCTTCTGCCACTTCCTTGTCCACTGCTGAGCCTCAAGCACCATCACGTCCGAGTTGGGAGCTTTGCAGTACTGCTTCTGCAAGGCGACAACAGGCTCTTCTGAAGCTTATCTGCCTAGGTGACACACGTCACACTGCAACAGAGTTGTGGAAAGGTCTCAAGCAACAGACCGATGAGTGGCTGGCCCCACTGGAACTACAACCAGGTCTAGTTGTGAGCGATAATGGTGCAAACCTTGTGGCGGCAATAAAGCACGGTAAACTTGTACATGTGCCTTGCATGGCTCATGTCCTGAACCTGGTAGTTCAGAAATTCCTCAAAATATACCCAGAGTTATCTGAGCTACTGGATAAGGTGAGGCGAATTTGCGCCCACTTTAGACATTCGTCCACAGCAGCTGCAAGTCTTTCTGCCCTTCAAATCCAATTTAACTTGCCGAAACACAGGCTAATTTGCGACATGCCTACGCGATGGAACTCCACCTTCCATATGCTGGCAAGGTTTAATGAGCAGCAGAAGGCAATAGCGGAATTTCAGCTGCAACATGCCCGTCAACCTGGAAGTCATACCATACACATCAGTACTTTCGAGTGGGTCTGGATCGCTGACCTTTGCGAGTTGCTGGATAACTTCGAATACTGTACCAAACTTGTCAGTGGGGATCAGTCGATTATAAGTCTCACCATCCCCATGCTCTGCCTGCTCCAAGAATCCCTATTGAATCTCAAAACAGATGCTTTGAGAGCACAGCGGATGGCTATGGAGCCAGAATTGAACATCGCTGATCCTAGCCACCCTAGCCAATATCAGCAGGCTACATTGGTTCAGGAAGATGGTGATGAGGGTGATGATGAAGAAGATTTATTTTTCTCTGGTACTGATGTGAACCCTGATGGGACTCCCAACCCTACGTTTATGTCGGTACAGCATGGGTGGGCTGAAGAGGAGGAGGCGGACACCGATTTAGAGGCCACGACGCGTAGTGATCTTCATTCTGTTGTAACCGAGGAGATGAGTCTTTGCAGCTTAGCACACATGGCTGAAGTAATGTGTCAATGTGTCTCCAAAGATCCACGCGTCATACACATCTATGACAGCGACCTCTACTGGTTGTCAACGTTTTTGGACCCACGGTACAAAGACAAATTTTCAGTCGCTGCTGTCGCACTCATCCAGGGGCTTAACGATGGATCATGTAAAGAGGGTTCTTCTTGATATTTTGCTGGCAATATCACCGTCTGAATCCGCTATACATCGAAGAACCAGCTCTTTCCAACAGCAGCCTTTGGTTGGGACACAAACGCCATCAATGACAAGAAGAGGTGGGGTAAGATGTCCGCCAACTGGGCGATGTTCAACAGACCTTCCAATCAAGAACGTAATTTGCCTACGGTGACCTTGAGTAGGAGACAACAATTGTCCAACATGGTGCAGCAGTATCTCAGTGACAGTACCAGCTTCCTAACAGACCCTTCTGTACCCTTTAATTACTGGGTTTCCAAGCTGCACACTTGGACTGAGCTGTCATTGTATGCCTTGGAGGTGCTGGCATGCCCAGCTGCTAGTGTGACATCAGAGCGTGTTTTCAGTGCCGCTGGGGGTATAGTCACTGATAGAAGGTCCCGCCTCACCACAGAAAATGCCGACAGGCTCACTCTAATTAAATTCAACAAGGATTGGATATCATCACAGTTCCTAAGCCCTCCTGACGACAGTACACAATTCTAGATTAACCTAATCATAATTTATATGATTGGGATATTGCGCTGTTAACAATATGCCCATTTTGGACAGGAATTAATGACAAGTCCCGTAGCTCTGTTGATTTCATTCGGCACCCAGTCCAAGCAATAATATGCTATGGGCCAAGCGCCCTGCTTTATGTAAAAAAATACTTTATTAAGCCCTTTGGGCTAATTTTTTGAGGCACCAAGCCTAGGACTGCATAGTTGGCCTTGCTTCTTCTATGCTCCTAGTCCAAGCAATAATATGCAATGGGCCAAGCGCCCTGCTTTATTTAAAAATAGACTTTATTAAGCCCTTTGGGCTAATTTTTTAAGCCACAAAGGCTAACAAGCTTATCTTGTTTTGGGAGACAACCTGGCTAACAAGCTTTTTATGGCCCTTAGGCCTACATTTATACCAAAAATGGGAAACACGCCCCTTGGGCTAATTTTTTGAGCCACACAGGCTAACAAGCTTATCATGGTTTGGGAGACACCCTGTCTAACAAGCTTTTTATGGCCCTTAGGCCTACATTTATACCAAAAATGGGAAACAGCCCCTTGGGCTAATTTTTCGAGCCACACAGGCTAACAAGCTTATCATGGTTTGGGAGACACCCTGGCTAACAAGCTTTGTATGGCCCTTAGACCTACATTTATACCAAAAATGGGAAACAGCCCCTTGGGCTAATTTTTCGAGCCACACAGGCTAACAAGCTTATCATGGTTTGGGAGACACCCTGGCTAACAAGCTTTTTATGGCCCTTAGGCCTACATTTATACCAAAAATGGGAAACAGCCCCTTGGGCTAATTTTTTGAGCCACCCAGGCTAACAAGCTTATCATGGTTTGGGAGACACCCTGTCTAACAAGCTTTTTATGGCCCTTAGGCCTACATTTATACCAAAAATGGGATACAGCCCCTTGGGCTAATTTTTTGAGCCACCCAGGCTAACAAGCTTATCATGGTTTGGGAGACACCCTGGCTAACAAGCTTTGTATGGCCCTTAGACCTACATTTATTTATGCAGAAAAACTCCAGCACTTGGCGTAGTCTTCATGATAGTTCATTTATTTGTGCAGATTAAAAATGAACATACAATTGAAAGGGAGACATGACCCCACGCTGGACGCGTTTCGGATTACATCCTTTTTCAACAGCATAAAAAAGAGACCTCATCACACTTCCTTAAATACAATAAAAACTAAATCAAATGCACAGGTGAAATAGAAAGTTAATTAGAGCTGAAGACAAAAAGCTCCACCTAGTGGTATGTAGACGCAAATTGACCAACCCCTAAATATATGTACACATAAATAAACAAATAGCACTGATTCATTCCCAACATTGTACCAGTGCTAGAACCACATTATTGTGCATTTTTGTCACAATCTGTACATTATAGAGCTAGATGTATTCCAACATGTAATATATGGAAACTGACAATGCACTATAAAACAGAGCAATTTTTGGTCTCCCTAAATGGGTGACAAACGTGTGGTTTATTATATTTGCATCTTTTTTCTCTCTTTTCCTTTTTCTTGCCTCCCCTGTGTATCACATTGTGTTCTACTAAAAGCAAACACAATGCTGAAACAGGACATTTAACCGGGCACATACATTCAATGTTCAAAATTGTGTTCGTTGTCCAATGTGTGCTTAGACCAACAATGATGACTCACCCTATTGATGAGCCATGAGATGTAAGGCATAGAAGAGAATTTAAACACACCTACACTAGATGTCTAAGTGCTCAAAACCATCATGATGACTCACCCTGCATGCATACTACAAGGTGTGTGACACAGAGATGACTCACCTTATTGATGAGCCATGAGATGTAAGGCATAGAAGAGAATTTAACACACCTACACTAGATGTCCAAGTGCTCAAAACCATTATGATGACTCACCCTGCATGCATACTACAAGGTGTGTGACACAGAGATGACTCACCTTATTGATGAGCCATGAGATGTAAGGCATAGAAGAGAATTTAACACACCTACACTAGATGTCCAAGTGCTCAAAACCATTATGATGACTCACCCTGCATGCATACTACAAGGTGTGTGACACAGAGATGACTCACCTTATTGATGAGCCATAAGATGTAAGGCATAAAAGAGAATCTAACACACCTACACTAGATGTCTAAGTGCTCAAAACCATCATGATGACTCACCCTGCATGCATACTACAAGGTGTGTGACACAGAGATGACTCACCTTATTGATGAGCCATGAGATGTAAGGCATAGAAGAGAATTTAACACACCTACACTAGATGTCCAAGTGCTCAAAACCATTATGATGACTCACCCTGCATGCATACTACAAGGTGGTGTGACACAGAGATGACTCACCTTATTGATGAGCCATAAGATGTAAGGCATAAAAGAGAATCTAACACACCTACACTAGATGTCTAAGTGCTCAAAACCATCATGATGACTCACCCTGCATGCATACTACAAGGTGTGTGACACAGGTGACTCACCCCATTGATGAGCCATAAGATGTAAGGTATAGAAGAGAGTTAAAACACACTACATACAACGCCCAAAAATGTCTGCATCACCCAATGTGTGCTCAAACCACCCATGATGACTCACCCCACTGATGAGCCAGGAGATGTAAGGCATAGAAAAGAATCAAACACACCTACACTTGGATACATACACTTGGTGTCCAAGTTTCATGCAGATTAGTAGTGCTCAAAACCACCATGATGACTCACCCTGCATGCATACTTCAAGGTATGTGGCGCAGGGATGACTCACCCTATTGATGAGTCATAGATGTGGGGCAATAAAAGAGGTTTTGAACACCCTACAATTGATATGCCTTAACTTAAGTGTCCAGGTTTCATTGGGGTGATTTTAAGACACTCGAAACCATCATGATGGAGACACCCTGCATGCATACTTTCAAGGTTGGTGACAAGATGAGACATAAACAAGAACATGACCCTGGAATAACCCACTCACTGGATATGTTTAATAACCAAGCTCTATGTTATTCAATATTCAGAAATGTGAGAACACCCCTTATTATGAGTACAATAACCGTTGAGCGTTTCAGACATGCGAAGTGCACTTTTCCCCCACTTGGATGGCACCAACAATATTTCTAAACTTTATTTAACTTGGGCTAATCCGAGGCATATGGTGATGACTCACCCTGCAAACAGCTTTGTATGGCCCTTAGACCTACATTTATACCAAAAATGGGAAACAGCCCTTGGGCTAATTTTTCGAGCCACACAGGCTAACAAGCTTATCATGTTTTGGGAGACACCCTGCTAACAAGCTTTTTATGGCCCTTAGGCCTACATTTATACCAAAAATGGGAAACAGCCCCTTGGGCTAATTTTTTGAGCCACCCAGGCTAACAAGCTTATCATGGTTTGGGAGACACCCTGGCTAACAAGCTTTGTATGGCCCTTAGACCTACATTTATACCAAAAATGGGAAACAGCCCCTTGGGCTAATTTTTTCGAGCCACACAGGCTAACAAGCTTATCATGGTTTGGGAGACACCCTGGCTAAAAGCTTTGTATGGCCCTTAGGACCTACATTTATACAAAAAATGGGAAACAGCCCCTTGGGCTAATTTTTCCAGGCACCAATCCTATGCCTGCATCGTGGGCGTTGCTTGGACTATCATCCTGCTGGAGCCTGTTGAAGGGTCCCACTGTACGCTCCATACAAAACGCGTAGACGCGATGTGTAGCATGTAGACGTCCCAGCCTCTCACATGTGTGTTCATAGTCTTGTTGCCATAGCGAGGCATAAAGTAACCCCCCAAACACAGGCACTGTTTGTCAGCAACAGTTGTATGTGGAGTCATGATTTGACACTTAGTAACCAAGGTGACTTCATGCGCCATGCGGGCCGTAAAGTACTTGCTAATGATGCTCTCTCCCCTGTCCCCCACGCCAAATGTCTCGGGGTAATCCTTGACTCCTCCCTCTCCTTCAAGCCCCACCTGTAGTCCCTAACCAAGTCCCTGTGACTCCAACTCAAAAATATTTAACCAATTCGGTCGTTCCTCAATCCTGACACTGCTGAAACACTCATAAATGCCCTCATCATCTCCCGCCTTGACTACTGCAACCTCCTTCGCATAGGTCTCCCTGCCAACTCTCTTGCACCTCTCCAATCTATACTAAACTCTGCTGCCCGACTAATCCATCTGTCCTCACGCTACTCCCCTGCCTACCCCCTCTGCCAAGCCGTTCACTGGCCCCTCCGGCCCACAGAGAGCTCACTTTAAAACACTGACCATGACATTCAAAGCCTTACACAACCTATCCCCACCATACATCTCGACATGATCTCCCGATACCATCCCTCACGCAACCTGCGTTCATCCCAAGAACTTGTCCTACAGTCCACCCTCATCTCCTCTTCCCACAACCGCATACAGGATTTCTCCCGGTCATCCGCCATGCTATGGAACTCCCTGCCCCACCTCATCAGTCAGTCGCCTACCCTCTGAACCTTAAAGATACTTCTAAAGACTCACCTCTTCCGACAGGCCTACAACCTGCCATGAGACCCCGCTACACGCCCCACGACCGACACCTTCCCCACCCTATTGTATCCCCACCCACCCCTCGTAGAATGTGAGCCCACGCGTACAGGGTCCTCAACTATTGTACCTGTATGACCTTATTGTCTATGTTTATTGTACTTGTCCTTCTCTACCTTTTCCTCATGTAAAGCGCCATGGAACCTATGGGCGCTATATAAATAAATAATTATAATAATTATGATGACTTGAAGCCCAACCACAAAAAAAACTCCACATTCATTCCTTGAAAAAAGACAGACACAAAGCTGGTTTTTAAAACTGTGTTTAAAAAAAAAAAATGGCAGCACTGTTTGGACATTCCAAAAAATAATACTTTTAAAATTGTAGTAACAACAACAACAACAACAAATGGAGCCCTACAGGTCCTGGTAGGTGGGCTGTCCGTCCTGCAAAAGGTCAAGGGCCCCACGGATGGCCTGGCCGAACCCTTCAGGGTGGATCCTCTGAACAGGTGTAGGGAACGGTGGTAGGTCCCTGTTAGCTGGCCACTGGCAGTGAGGCAAAGCCCTGTGGGGTGGGACATGGCTGTCCCGTGTTGTGGGCCTGCCTAGCCTGTTAGAGTTTATTTTCCACCCATCCAAATATTGGAACACATCACCTGGGTCGTTATTTGGCTGACAGGCTTCCAGCACTATCTGTAATGCTGACCTTGCCCGCAGTAGCCTGTCAAATGGAATATTATCCATGAATGGTATAATACTGCGGGCAAAGTCAGCATTACTCTGTTGCACACTTAAATGTGCTGACCCCTGGATCGGACCATAAGCTGGGCCTGCCGCTGGTGGCGTCGGTGGTGGTGCTGGCCCTGCCGCTGGTGGTGGCGGTGGTGGTGCTGGCCCTGCCGCTGGTGGTGGCGGTGGTGGTGCTGGCCCTGCCGCTGGTGTGGGGTGGCGGTGGTGGTGCTGGCCCTGCCGCTGGTGGGGGCGGGTGGTGGTGCGGACCCTGCCGCTGGTGGCGGTGGTGGTGGTGGTGGCGGGGACGGCGGTGGTGGTGTTGATGGCCCTGCCGCTGGTGGCGGCGGTGGTGGTGCTGGCCCGGCCGCTGGTGGCGGCGGTGGTGGTGCTGGCCCTGGCGCTGCTGGCGGCGATGCTGGTGGTGGTGGTGGCGGCGACGCCGGTGGTGGTGGTGGCGCCGGCCGTGGTGGTGGTGGTCGGTTTTCTCCACGCCGCCTTCTGTTTGGCGGTGGAGGGTTAACAGCACGCCGCCCTCTGTAGTAAGCTTCTCTGTGGGTAAAGTAAAAAAAAATTTGGTGAATGCATTGCATTTGGAAACAAAAACATAGCTCAAACATTAAGTTGTACGCTTTTTAGACTCTGTGTATCTGTGTATTCTTAATCAGATATTTTTATTATTATGAAAGAATAACCAACTGTACATAACATAAAGGAATACGTGACTTTCTTTGCTAATTCCATACTAATACATAATTTTTCACCCCCTGATTACCACCCACCCCCCCCCCATCCCATCTAATCTAGACGATCAATAACACCAATGGTTCACATGAAAAAAAAAAGTCCCCCTGACTTCACTTTTAACTTGACATACTTAATTCACAAAACTTTTAGCTTATATCATCTATATAAAGCAGGGAAGGGGTTGAAAGGTATACAATATATATATATATATATAATCTATTTATATAATCGGGAGTTTGAAATTCCGGCACTGTAGCCGAATTCCAAACTCCTTAGCGTCACTGCGAGCGGAGACGCGTATGCGCCTTCGCGAGCCGCAGACGCTTAACTCACACAGCCGCTATAGCGTTTTCTCGAGCGGCCTCGCGCCCTCCGCTCACAGCAAGACCTGCGCCCCTCACAGCGCCCAATCCGCCCCAGCATGCTGGCATTTGTACTTCCCCCGTCTGTGCACCCACAGGTCTTAGCAGATCACTGATGCTGACAGCGGGGGGGGACAACACAGACAATCAAATCAGGAGGAGGTCAGTGTCAGGAGGAGATGACAGCCGCCCGCCGGGGCCTGTGACACTGCAGAGGTCACAGCGGGGCTGTGTGTGCGGACAACGGGGAGGCCGGGGGCTACGGACGTACCGGACACGTCCTCTGCTCCTGGAGATGTGCCGCGGTTCCGCGCTCGCAGCGTATCTGACGCAGGAGCCGCGCTCACCACGCCCACACCACGCCCTCTGCCAAACAACCCACACCTCTCACTAACCTCCTGCAGCTAACCACACCCCATGTTTACCTTTGCCATGATGTCATTTAGCTGCGGCCGCTATCTTTAATAAGGTCAGTAATGATGGCAGTAATCGGATCTCTGCTCCCTCTAGCACGCCCCAACACTGTAGCACCATCTATTAACCCTATTCTCATCACCTATATACTCTTCTACCCACTGAGCCGCCTGTATACTCTGCTACCCACAGACCCGCCTGTATACTCTGCTACCCACAGACCCGCCTGTATACTCTGCTACCTCAGACCCGCCTGTATACTCTGCTACCCACAGAGACGCCTGTATACTCTGCTACCTCAGACCCGCCTGTATACTCTGCTACCTCAGACCCGCCTGTATACTCTGCTACCCACAGACCCGCCTGTATACTCTGCTACCCACAGAGCCGTCTTTATACTCTGCTACCTCAGACCCGCCTGTATACTCTGCTACCCACAGACCCGCCTGTATACTCTGCTACCCACAGAGCCGTCTTATACTCTGCTACCTCAGACCCGCCTGTATACTCTGCTACCCACAGACCCGCCTGTATACTCTGCTACCCACAGAGACGCCTGTATACTCTGCTACCTCAGACCCGCCTGTATACTCTGCTACCCACAGACCGCCTGTATACTCTGCTACCACAGACCCGCCTGTATACTCTGCTACCTCAGACCCGCCTGTATACTCTGCTACCCACAGAGACGCCTGTATATCTGTACCTCTAGCGCTTTACTGCCTCAGACCCGCCTGTATACTCTGCTACCCACAGACCCGCCTGTATACTCTGCTACCTCAGACCCGCCTGTATACTCTGCTACCCACAGACCCGCCTGTATACTCTGCTACCCAGACCGCTGTATACCTGCTACCCAGACCCGCCTGTATACTCTGCTACCCACAGACCCCGTCCCTGTATACTCTGCTACCCCCAGACCCGCCTGTATACTCTGCTACCCACAGACCCGCTGTATACTCTGCTACCCACAGACCCGACCTGTATACTTGCTACCAAATAGATCACTAAATGTATACACTTGCTACCAGCAGAGCCAATGGAACCAATGTAATTAATAAATAATACTAATGTACACAACTGCTGCAGACACATACTTGGATACGGGCCACCGGGTGAAGGAAGGACAGCCGGTCGTAAAAGTGGTAGTGGTTCAGCAATGGAGCGGCTCCGGTTGTCTCTCTGAGTACTGCCGGTACTGCTTCTTATGCTGGTCCCGGCAGCTCCTCCACCGTTTTTTAAGATGGTCAACTGTGAAATGATTTGAAACCGGGTTTAGAGATGTGTAATATTTGAAACAACAAAAGTATGTGTACAAATCAACAATAACATTTTATTCATTTTGTGTGTGTAATGTGTATACAAGGCACAGTGACACGACAGTGTGGAACATCATCAACAGCATTACGGACATTGAGCTCACGTGGCCACAATCACAAATGAGGCAGGACACATGTCAACGCATAGAGAATGTAATAGTGCGGGCACCAGACTCTGGTCATTAGTGGTATTTATATACACCCAACCCCTTGGCC
Organism: Allobates femoralis; assembly: GCA_033576535.1. Classification (NCBI taxonomy): domain Eukaryota; kingdom Metazoa; phylum Chordata; class Amphibia; order Anura; family Aromobatidae; genus Allobates; species Allobates femoralis. Next base: position 200,974,221 of record JARQOC010000002.1, read on the forward strand.
GAAAGAGCCAGGAGGATCAGACATTAAACTCATTGTACTGTTGTGACCCCATCCAAATATAGGCAACTATGCGGTGGAGCATGATAACACATTCAGGGTCCTGTATACCCTGCTATGGGGGCCCTGTATTCCCACTGCTGGGGGCCCTGTAAACCCACTGGGCCACTGTCTACCCACTGCTGGGGGCCCTGTATACCCACTGCTGGGGGGGCCTGTACACACACTGAGGGCCCTGTATACAGGGACTGACTGGCACCCTACAGTTTGGGTCGCAACCCTCCCTCACCGGCCCGACACAGGTGAGGACGGGGGGTGGGGTGGTGATGACTGGCGGCCGCCTCACAGTCACCGCAGCTCCCGCATTCTCCTATGGCTCGCTCCCAGCCGCAGCCTCGCGCTCCTCACAGCCACTCGCTAACAGTCGCAGCCGCACGCCACTCACAGACGCTCACTCCCGGACGCAGCCGCGTGCTGATGACGTCATCGCGCGGCCAGGAGCTTCCGTTTCCGCCTGCTGCTTCAGGGACATGCGGATTATTCATGCTCCTGCAGCCGCATGACCCGTGGCACCTGGGCCAGTCCGCCCCTGCCTGTATACCACAATATGGGGGCATGTATACCCATCTGGGGGCCTGTATACTCTGCAGGGGGAGGTGTATACTCTGCTGGGGGGCTGTCTACCTGTGATAGCCGCTGTATACCAGGATGGCGGTGAATATGTTTTCATAGTTTTTCGGGGCAAAAATAGGGGGGTCGGCTTATACACGGGTCGGCTTATACACGAGTATATATACAGTAAATGCAATATATAACGTGTGAACTCATTTAACTTACTTAGATTGCTCTGTTCCTCATGGTCACTCCGATGGAACGCAGGGAACATCTCTTGGGCGATCTCTCTCCAGGCTGTATTAATTTGGGTCGTATCCCCATAGTCAGGATCTGTAGGGAGCCATAGAAATGGACGAGCCTCCACAAGTGCAATAAGACGCAGTGTGTTCACCGTGCCACGTCCTGCTGCCATGATTGCACTGATGAATGGATTGCTCTGTGTGTGCGCCTGTCAGCGCGACTCGCTTCCTGTTTCCTTAAAGCATGGTGTGTGCTGGAGAATCGCTTCCCTCGCATCATCGGCTACAAGCCTCAAAATAAGAGAAAAACCAGCGAGTTTGGACTCGCACACTTTCAGAGACACATCAGCGAGTTGTAAATGTCATTATTCGCTATTACTCGGGTCCCTATTCATTAACATTGGACTCGCTGGACTCGCAACGAGTCCCGAGTCCTTGACTCGGACTCGTTGGGGTCTTGCGATTCCGAGTCTTTTAGGACTCGCCCATCTCTATTGGTGGAACCACCATCCCAGAGGGTGTGGCTGGTGGCCTCTCCAGGGGAGTAGGAGACGACCCAGCTCTGATCTTAGACACTTCCAGCTTTAGCTCCTTCAACTCGGCACGCAGAGCTTGCACAACGTCTACCAGTCCCTCCGCTCCTGACACTGGCATTCAGCTTTTTTCCATCAGTGTACTGTCCACAGCCCCTTGAACTACCAGGGTGGACTCCGCCTCCCTTTCCACCGCGGCCTGGTAAATCTGCCAAAAAGATATTTCTGGGGTAGCCCGGGCCACCTCCAACAGTTTATCCCGAAGGGGCCTATTGGCTAGTCCTGTGATGAATTGGTCCCGGAGCAAGCGATCTACCTCCCGGAACGCTCCCATGGCCCCTGGGTCTAGTCGCTGCACTTCGTTCAATGTCTCCTGTAGCGTATTAGAGTACTGCATCAGAGACTCACTTTCCTTTTGAGGGCGATTAAAAAAAAAAAGATCGAAGCTGGGTCACACGGGCCCGGCCTCCCAAACTCCCATCTAACAGTACCAAAATTTTCTCTAAATTACTCCTCTCAGCCTCAGGTCGTACCATCACCATCCGCCTAGCATCGCCCTCTAGTGCATTTAATGCCAGTTCTGCTCGTACTGCAGGAGCCAGATTACAGATCCGCAGAATACTCCGGACCCTCTCAGCCCAATCCTGCAACGCCATGTTATGCCCGTCGTATTTCGGCATGTGCTGGAGTAAAGCTCCTACCGGCACATACCCTCCCGCATTCGCCGCGGCTGCCAAAGGATCCGCACCCAGCAGCATGACTGCTGGTGTGGTGGGGTCATTTCTTCCCTCGCCGCCTCCGTCCATGACAAACACTGGATCCTGCCGACTACGCCAAAAATGTAATCACCGGAGGTCCTATTAAGATCCAGTGAGTCACAGACTGAGACAGAGGCAGAAATAAACAACAGTATTTTTACTGATATGGGGATCAAAGTATGGTTCAGTATGGAATGTAAAAATCTCAAAATCCCCTTAAAATATTACCAATAACAGTTTAACACCCTCAGCGTTAGCCGCCATCAATGCACCGATCTCAGAGTTCCCAGGGTATGTAAATCACACTCAGAACCAGGAGCAAATTTACCTACACGTTAGACTTATCAAGGATTTAACTTAACTAAAGGCTATGTACATCAACTGTGGGCGGTCTGATGGGACCTCTGAGATGGCACACTGAGTATAACTTATCACAGCTAATAACAATACAATACACTATATCAATGCTGGCTATACACTTAGCACAGGGATACCCGGGTATCTCAAAACTATGGTACCATCAACCTCAAATGTAGCCTTACACCGGTTTATATTCCACGTGGGCTGCAGCAAGACCAGAAAAAGAAAAGAAAAACCTTTGGCGCCAAAAAAAAAGTATTGTAAAAAAACAGCAACATTTGGCAGCTTACCAGCCAATGCCAGATTCACATGTCCAGTACTTTAGTTCTGTTAACTTGGGGTGCAATCTGTGGAGCACTCTTTTCCAGGGCTTGTCAGGACCTTGTCAGGATCCTCCCAATGTGGATGGCACCGGACGCCGGCTCTCCTTTCGCAGTCACTCACGGCCTTCTTGGACGCCAATCACTCGCTCCATCAGGGGGAACATATCCTCAGCCTCTCCTCGGATGCTGGACACTTGCTCAGTTCAAGATAAAGTGTTTAGTCCACATAACAGGGCTTGCAAACAACTTTAAAGGCCCATATAGCTTGCACTGGCTCTGCTGTAATCCTTACACTAGTAATGGCCACCGCAGTGAGCGATCAACAACAACAGGAGCAACTGACAGAGCCGTCACCAAGGCAACCAGAGATTGTGCTTTCACTTTCCTAGACACAGAGCAGTCACCATGGCAACCAGAGACTTTTTAACTTTCCTGGGCCACTACAAAATGGCAGTCTGCTTGGTTTTAGCAGCTTATTAGTTTACTCTTTTACATGCCCACAGTGAGGTTGATGAGTGACTGCGGGACTGTGCTGGAAGTGGGGCGGCTCTGGCATGGTTGGATCAGGCTGGCGTGGGCTGCAGAGAAAGTGAGAGGTCATGTACCCCCTCTAATTATGCACATGTAATATTCACTGTATTCCCCTGCCATCACCTCAGTGTTGAAGAGGTGGGTGGGGGAGCAGCCTATATTACACGTGCCTATTTTATACTGACTCTCCATCCTATATACGGCCCCCCCGGTCACGCTATATAACCGCTATGCTGCCGCACACACAAAAATAATAAACAATGCAACTCGCATCTCCGTGGTTTCCCTGCTTGCAGCACTGAGAACTTCAAGTGCTATATTGGGTAAGACCCTATCTGCGATTTTAGTCCCTCCAGTTTCTATAAAGGGATAATTGGTGACATACTTTTAATCAACCTTTTTTTTTACATTTTTTATTTGTAGTGTTACTGAAGAAATTAAAAATTGTTTTGTTGCAAAGTGAATGTAAGCCCCGATGCCCTAAGCATCCTACCTAAGTGGTATTGATTACTACCCTGTCTCTGAGTTCCTTTAAGGGTTAACTATTCTTCCATAGATCTTGGCAGAAGATGCTGGTTACTGGGCTGATAATTACCCTGGAGACACATTCCCACCATTTTGTTTTGGACATCTGGATTGGAGGAGCATTTTAAGGCCTTTGTTGGCATCTGATATTAACTCCCAACTCCCACTTGGGTGTCCTTGAAGAGGATTTAATTACCTTAAGATGAAGAACCCTAAGGTTATTTTCACATCTTCATTTTTCAAATTAGGCAGAATTCGACATTTTTTTTTAAAAATAACCGGATTCGGTAACATTGCATTACTGATCAATGCATTTCCTATGGACTTCCAGTAATGTAAGTTGTCTTCCAATTTCATCTTTTTTCTGTCAAATCCGGCACTTCAAGCTTTTTTAAAACCACATTTAGCAGTGATTTTTGTCCAGTCTCTGTCACTCCTTTTGAGCAGTGAAAAACCTGACTTGAAAGTACAGTAGATGTGAAAGAAGCCTTACCCACTCACCCCTTTTTGTTTATCGCACTTTGATGCATGTTGTTTTGGAGGGAAGTGACACTCAAAGCTGGTTGAGGTAGTTTATTTTCTTGCATTGTCCTTCTGTAACCTCGAGTCAATTGAGGAAAGAGCTTGAATATTTATATTTGTAATAGTTTATTTTATTTGCAGTTATTGGTTATTTATTCATTAACTATAATATGGTAACCCCTTATTAAAGCATTGCGGCCTAGTTCTACAATTTTTGTGATGTCATTCTTCCCTGATTTTAAAGTGTTAGGCTAGCATTAAAAAGAATCTGTCAGGTCAAAAATCCATGTGTAACTGCTATCATTTTAAAATTCCTTTCTCTAATTTCTCTCTATTGATGTATTTCTATTATTTATACTTCCATCCTATCCTCTGTAAATTTCTGTTAATCACAGTGAGCTCTCTGCTGCCCATTCCCCAAGGAATGAATAGTCATGCATCACTGCACTGCCCTGCCTTTCTCTGATCTGTCTGCAGTGTGACTCATTTACCGCAGACAGAGAAGAAGGGAGAGGGGAGGAGCTGCAGCTCTTCATGTCATAGTGTGTATCTGAGACATATGTGTAGTGTGTGCAGTCTGAGATATTTCTATGTGATCATAAGAACATTTAATCATTTGCTCAGCAGATACATACATTACATGTATGCAGGAAAGCCAAAGTTCATATATACACATAGAAATCTTATTGACAGCACAGGCTGCAGCACAAAACATCTCCCCCTCCCAGCAAAGAGGGGAGGGACAGAACACCAGCTTGGATAGGCATGGATATTTAAATAACACTTATACAGCAGTCATCTGATCCTCTGTGAAAGTTATGGAGATGACTAATGTACCAGCTTCCTTTAGGGTCTGAAAATGCTTATAACAAGGAAACTACAAAGGGTAGAATAATGATTTTACATGTTTTTAAAAGGTCTGCCAATGCATGAGTAATATTAGTAACATACTGAAATCCTATGTAAAAAGTGATTGCAAACCTCAATGTATGAAAAGGCTACCTCAGAACTACCGTAACACAAAATCATCTAAATGTTACCTTTTTATTATTATTCAAAAAAGAATCTTTACAATCGGTCAGAATGATATTACTTCTGAAGAATATACACTTTGGTACTTTGTTCATAGTTACAAATTTCCTGTTGTGTTTTTCAAATCAGATCTTTGCAGGGGGGCACCTCCTATAAGGCAAGGTGAGAATCTCACCTTACTTGATGCTGTGTGTCGACTGCAGGGGAGCATTTGGTTGTTACAACTGCCAGATGTCCTACAGTGATTTAAGAAAGTGTAGTAGCTGTTACAATAACTCCAAAACACAAAAACACAGCCTTTCTCAGATGTAGTCATCCTGTGTAACTACTAACAAATCTGTGCATCTACTCCCGCCTCTCTTCTCAATGGACTGCCAGCCTCTATAAGCAGCAGAAGTACTGGCTTAATCAATGTTCATGCTCATATACTACACATGATTCTATAACACATATCAATTTATTAGTTGGGGATTGTTTTTTTTAGCAATCTGGATACAAATCTTTTCTATTTTAGATTTATGATTTTATATGTTGAAGACAAAGTACACCTTTGTCAAGCTAGGCATACAGACATCAAAAAGCAAGTTTTTAACGTGTGACTAGGGATGAGGGGTTCATACTGAATACTTTGTGTGAGCTGCTAAACCCCGAACACTGACTTTTTACTGTACGACAGGTTCCTGTTCAATTTTATCATCTGAATAAAACTTGTTGAAAGGATGCAGAGCAACCAATCAACAAGGTTTTCCCGGTGTGGGCACATCACAGCCATGTCAAGTATTTTCAAAGATTTGATTGGCCGGCGCACCACTGTAAGAAAAAAAAAAGCAATGGCTTCCGCCCTATCTTTGAAAATAAGCATGAGTAAAACATCAGCTACAAGCTGCAACACCAGCGGTCAGCTTTGACCTGACTGGAAAGAGAACCCGTTGCCGGATTGATTGCAGGGCATGGCAGCACAGTATTCTGGCTATCCAGAAATTGTTTCAACTGAGTTCACTGACATCAGTGGAGAAGCCCTCAGCTATGAACTCCAGTGAACTTTGTGACTTAACCACTCCTTACAGCTTAGGGCTTCCCTACGGCTGTCTTCTACATCCCAGAATCTTCAGTGATTGATCCTAAATTCCATCACTGCAGCCTCTGGGATATAGCTGGGATCATCGAGGGACCTCGTGTGGAACACTTTGGTCCTCCAAGGATGCAATGGGGGGTTAATAAAAGGGTGAAAAAGTGTGTGTGTGTGTTTTATTCCAAATAAAGGATTTTTTATGTTTGTGTTTATTTCTTTTGACTTACAGGTTAGTAATGGGGGTGTCTCATAGACCCCTACACCTTACTAACCTAGGGCTTGATAGCAGCTGTTATTTCTGACAAATCACAGCTGTCATTAATCCTTTATATTACTCTCATTGCCACCACAATAGGGCACTCAAGATGAACTTGGAAAGCACCAGGATTGGCAGATCAAATGGGGCCAATATCCATTGGTTTCTCACCTTGATAATACCAGCCCCCATCTGTAAACTTTACATTTTTAAAAATTTTGGTATCCCCTCTATTTTTTATAACGAGCCACGGAAAAGCTTGCCGCTGTGGGTTGCAGCCCATAGTTATCTGTTTTACTCAAGCTTATTATAATAAATAAGGCTGGAACCAATGTCAACATTTTTTTTAATTATCTATTTATTTATTTTTACACCACCATACAGTAAACATGTCTTCAACCAATCCCAGACAGTTAGATAGAGGACAGGGGCATGTATAGCATTCTTAAACCAATCGCAGGCACAGTTTTTGGATAAGGGGATGCAGCCAATTTTCATGAAGCTTAATGAGCGGGCCCTGAAAAGAGTCTGACTGTAGTGTTATCTTCTGGAAACATGGTATGTATAAGTGTTCTCTTCTTACCCACATTTAACTTCCTTTTGTAGCCTTCTGCCCATACAACCCCATTTTGCAGCACAGAACTTGCCTTTCCCATTGACTTTTATGGGGTTTGTTATCCATGATCAAGTGTCAGTCCAGTTCAGTTCCCGAAATCGACTTTTTTTTTAGTCTGGGCAGATTTGGCGAACCCAAATATCCACACGTCCATTTATCAGTAATTGCGAACCCTTATGTTTTTAGTTAAAGTGGAGTGCTTACTGTAGAAGGCATATGACACTTTCTAACATGTATTATGGGGATTACTGTGATTTTGTTTGCTGAGATGTGTAAAATGTTGCAGAAAAGCTGCAGTAGTGCTATAACAATCAAATTGTACTTATCCTCTGAGCCAGAGCTGTGTCCCTAATTGTCCCTACTGGTGAACATAGAGACTGCAGATGTTGCAGCCTATAAGAAAATGTGACACAACTAATTTTCGTTTTTGTACTTTAGATTTTTCCTTCTTTTTTTGAAGAACCATATCTCTTTGATTTTTCTGATGTATGAGGACTTGTTTTTGTGGGATGAGTTATAGTCTTGAATGACATCAATCACCTTACCATGCAAAGTACAAGAATATAGATTCATACTATAGAAGGGTTATGACCTTTTATAGAAGCTATTGTGGGATTACTTAAATCTTGATTGTCTAAGGGTGCTTTCACATCAGCGGTTTTTGACGATCGCGGCAGATGCGGTAAAAAAACGCATCTGCCGCGATTACCGCATAACCGCTGCACTTGCGGCACAGTTGCGGCAAGCCCCATACGATGTCTATGCGGTCTGCATGTGCGGCAAGTGCGGTATCGGCACTTGCGGCAGGTGCGGCACAAAAAAAAACGCGGCTGACCGCGGTTTTTTCGCAGCCGCACCTGCCGCAAGTGCCGAAACCGCACTTGCCGCACCTGCCGCACACTTACCGCAAGCCCCATAGACATTGCATGGTGCTTCCCGCAACTGTGTCGCAAGTGCAGCGGTTATGCGGTATTCGCGGCAGATGCGTTTTTTTCACCGCATCTCACGCGATCGGCAAAAACCGCTGATGTGAAAGGGGCCTAAGATATTTAAAATACTGCACTAGGACAGTAGTAGCAATAACATGATGAAATAATATGTGCCCTTTTTTCCTGAGCCATGCCCCAATGCTCCCCACTGGTTTACTATGTACAGATGATTTGTTTTTTCCTCCCCTTCTTCCAAATGTGGGGTAGAGCTTAATGAGTGTGTTGGGGGACACTCGCTTGCTATGCAATATTCAGAAACGCAGCAACAGTTCTTAAAAATGATAGTCTGCCTGGTTTATTAATAGTCATAAACCTCTACTTTGGCTATGTAGCCAATAACTGAGACCACAGGTCACACAAGGAAATGTACATAACTTAAAGTCCATTAACTTCAGCAGATACGTCTGCACACAATTATAAACTGACCTCAGTCAGCACACAAAATCTCCTTTAGGGTTTACCTGGTCTTTCAGCTTAGCAGAGTTTTATATTGGTGCCTGCCAGTCTTGCCCTCTAGGAGGTAGCACACAGAGATTACTCACCAGGTCCTTGGACTTGCTCCATGTCAGTACCTCTCGTTAGTCCAGATCCACCAGGCCACTGTTATTTCATGGACTTCTAAGGCCGGCTTCAGAATGCGTTTGAGATCCGATCCGTAGCTGTCCGCTTGAGGCAGACAGCCGCGGACGGATCAGCACACAGGACTGGGGGGCTATTATGCAGCCGCAGCCGCTGACAGGTCAGGACCGCGGCGCCCGCGGTCCTCACCTATCAGCAGCAGGAACTGCGGCTGCACACAGGACCGGAGGGCATAATAGCCCCCCAGTCCTGTGTGCTGATCCAGTCCGCGGCTGTCTGCTTCAAGCAGACAGCTACGGATCGGATCTCAAACGCAGTCTGAAGCCGGCCTAAGCGCCCTGGCCAGCTTCACTCTCAGACTGCTTGTCTTCCATGTGGTTTACAAACAGAAAGGGAGAAGGACCTTGCTTACATCTCAGAACACCTAATCCCATTAATACAGAGATTATATTCCCTCATACCCCAGGTGTGTGAGAAATCAGCCTTAGCCAGATACTCCCCTGTGTTTTTAGCTCACCTGCAGTCCAGCACTTGTAATGAATTACCTGAATCTGCGGAACCTCAAGTCCCAGCATAATGCATTACTTAAACTTGCTGAACTACAAGTCCCAGCATACATTCTGGATTTAAATCGCAGCAGACCTTTGTCTGTGCAATACATACCTCACACAACATTGATGTATGAAGCGTTGTTTTGGTGGGAGGAGATGTAGTTTTGAAGGACACCAATTCCTTTACCATGCAATGTACAAGAAAATGGAAAAAAATCTCGTGTGGTGAAATTGTGAATAAAAAACAAGTACAACATTGATGTTTGTTTTTTTCTTTTTAGAGTATTTATTATGGGTTAAAAGTGACCTTCAACCTGTTTTTTGCGGGTTGGTAAGATTGATGGAGTGCCAACCATGTGTAGTTTCTTTCATTTATTTTTCTTTTAATGTAAGTGATTAGTATCAAAATTGTAAAATTTGCAACAAACATTTCTCAAACCATTAACTTTTTATTTTTTACATTCATAGAGCTACATGAGGCTTTTTCCATGATGAGCTGTTGTTTTTAACACTTTTTAATAGCTTTTTAAAGGGGAAGTGCGGCAACATAAATTATGAATTTGGGCATTAAGATTATTTTTCCATTATGACCAATACTGTATGGGCTAAGGATAGATAAAACAAGCTGGAAAGACACAAAGCTCAAAAATAGGGTCTAAAAACAGAATAAAACACAATTGGGGGCTCACCTGATGGGGTTGTGGGAGTCTCAAGTGCTATGTGCACATTGAACCATAGCTGCCACAGTCACCATGAGACAGGAATAGGAATCCGGTAGTAGAAAGGTGAATAAAGCCACACCGTTGGGAATAATCCCTGTAATATGGATTAATAAGGAAAGGGATTTTATGTTATGCGTTTCGGAGTGCAAACTTGCATCTTTTTCAGTAAAATCAAATATGTGTTTGCACTCCGAGATGCATAGAATTTACCTTTCTGGATTACTACTTGTGGAGAGTGACACATCAGGACTGGAAGCTAGTAATGAAGAGACTTAAAGTTGCAATATTCCTCTGAGAAAAAAATATGCAAATTGTATTTTCAGAGAGGAAGGAGGTGAACTCTAGTGCCAATTATTGGAAGTAGCAATCCAAAAAGTTAAAAATGACCCCTTAATGAGCTGAGTAATATGACTTAAGATTTATGTGGCACCCTGGTACCCGTTGGGCACCACAGAACTCCTTGGGACACGAATGGAGCAGTAGCAGCAAGCATCACTCATAAAACACCTTAGAACACCTGGTTTCACCCCGAGCCTCTAGGGGGACCTCCACTGGTCACTTTGAGCCAGTTCCCCCTATAAATAGGGTCTTGGAGGGAGAAACACCAGAGTGTGCAGACGCTAGGAGAGCTGCAGGTTGTGTGTAATCTCTGGCTTATGAGACACACACTAGGCCCAATCAGCCTATCTAGCAAGTGAGGAAACCCTTGTAATTGGGGTAATAGGAAAGGAGAGCACCTCTCAGGGACAACAGAGTTACCTTAACTCTCCCTCATCATCCGGTTACTGGAACCGAGCTGTGAGAGCACCCACACTACGCAAATCCACACGTAGTACATTAGGACAACCCCCAAGCAAATATGGAGAATGGGTCTAAAATGTAGTGGAATATAGTACCTGTAAGTGAATGTAAATAGTACTTGTTTTCAAAACCTGTAAAAAGTAGTGTACAGAAGGGTGGAGGAACTGGGCCCTGTCCCAAGTATATTAAGTTGGGGACAGAAAGCGCCTGGTAAGGTAAAGAAGGTTAGTACCGGCCTCCCAAGCAGAGACACCCGTAGGGATTGTATAAAGTTTAAAATTTGTGGACTTTACCCTTTTTTCCCTTTTCATAAACTGAGGTTAACTAAGGGGGAATGTGGCACCCTGGTACCTGTTAGGCACCACAGAACTCCTTGGGACACGAATGGAGCAGTAGCAGCAAGCATCACTCACAAAACACCTTAGATCTCCAGGTTTCACCCCGAGCCTCTAGGGGGAGCTCCACTGGTCACTTTGAGCGAGTTCCCCCTATAAATAGGGTCTGGGAGGGAGAAACACCAGAGTGTGGAGACGCTAGGAGAGCTGCAGGTTGAGTGTAATCTCTGGCTTATGAGACACAAACTAGGCCCAATCAGCCTATCTAGCAAGTGAGGAAACCCTTGTAATTTGGGTAATAGGAAAGGAGAGAACCTCTCAGGGACAACAGAGTTACCTTAACTCTCTCTCATCATCCGGTTATTGGAACCGAGCTGTGAGAGCTACCCAGCCACCACAGAGAACCAGCATCCTGCACAGGGAGTCTAGCCCCCTGTTCCACCTGAAGAACCCACCTACGAGAGCCCAGGGAAAAGTATTGATCCTGCTTAACCCCTTTTACAGTGCCCTCAGTGCTGAGACCCAGGTGAATCAAGTTCCCTTGAACATACTGCCCGGTCCGGCTGGATTCCACATCCACCCGACCTTACCAAAAGACACAGAGAAAGGAAGCCTACACCACTGCTTGCTGTGAACCTCGAGGAGTGTTGACTTCACCCTCACCCGGTCTGAGCGTACCTGATATCCACCAGTAAAGGTACCTAAAAGACTTTGGCGTGTCTGCGTGTTAATTCCTGGATCTAAGAGCAGCCTGACTAAGCTGCCTCACAACATCTTGTGCAGCTCCTGGCTCCGGGGACTCCCGATCATCCTGTGGGGAGCATCCCATCTTGCTGCCTTCCATCCCCTGGAGACCCGAGCAGCGCCAGTGGACATCACCGGAACACTCACAGGTGGCGTCACGAAGACAATTAACCCCTACTGTTCAGCCATCCCTTTATTGATCTGGACCACCGGGCCCCACAGCCGCAGGCGCGGTTCCGTGACAAGGAGAAGCAGACGCTAGGGATGGGCGAATCTACTCGCTAGGACTCGTTACTCGGCGAGTAGTAAGGGACTCGCAGGACTCGGTACTCTGCGAGTTTCCCAGCGTTTACTCGCACGAGTCCAATGCAAATCAATGGCAAACGCTGACAAAACTAGGATTGCCATTGTCTTACATTAGACTCGGCTACTGTGCCAGTGATAGCAGGGAAACTCGCAAAGTAACTGCTGTTACTTTGCGAGCCGAGTCCAGCTGTCTTCTCTGTGTAGGCTGCCGCAGCTCCAGGGTCCTAGAGCCCGCCTGCTCACAGAGATGATGTAGCAGTGCTGAGATTGTTCTCAGTCTGCTCATTCCCTGTGCATAGACATCTATATCTATGCACAGGGGATGTAGCAGAGAGGACATCGCGTTTTGGACTGCGTCGGACAGAAGAGGATTTTTTTAATTAAAGATGGAGTCCCTAATGGCTTTTTTTTTTATTTCAAATAAAAATTTTTCTCTGTGTTGTGTTTTTTTAACCCTTTATTGGAGATTCTTAGTGGCTGGGTCAAACGTGGCCTGACATTAAGAATCTCGGGCTTAATACCAGCTTGTATAACAAAGCTGGTATTAACCCCTTTATTACCCAGCGTGCCACCGCCACCAGGGCCGCTGGAAGAGCGGGGTTCAGCGCCAGAGGGTGGCGCTTCAATGAACGCGCCACCTTCTGGGGTGGCTGCGGGCTGCAATTTGCAGCGGGGGGTGCCCAGAAAGCTTGGGCATCCCTGCGCTGCTATTTCATGAATTTCATGAAATAATTAAAAATAAATGCGTGGGGCTCCGCGCAATTTCTATGTCTAGCCAGGTACAGCTAAGCAGCTGGGGGCTGGAATCCGCAGCGCAGGGATGCCCAAGCTTTCTGGGCACCCCCCGCTGCAAATTGCAGCCCGCAGCCGCCCCAGAAGATGGCGCGTTCATTGAAGCGCCATCCTCTGGCGCTGAACCTCGCTCTTCCAGCGGCCCTGGTGGCGGTGGCACGCTGGGTAATAAAGAGGTTAGGGCCAGCTTTGTATTATCAGCTGGCCCTAAGCCCGAAATTTATGGCGGTCACGCCAATATTAGACATGACCGCCATGAATTTCTATTAAATTGTTTTAAAAAAAACACAACACAGAGAAAATTTTTTATTAGAAATAAAAAAAAAAGCCATTAGCGACTCCATCTTTAATTAAAAAAATCCTCTTCCGTCCGACGCAGTCCAAAACGCGATGTCCTCTCTGCTACATCCCCTGTGCATAGATATAGATGTCTATGCACAGGGAATGAGCAGACTGAGAACAATCTCAGCTCTGCTACATCAGGCAGCAGGCGGGCTCTAGGACCCTGGAGCTGCGGCAGCCAGCACACAGAGCAGACAGGACTCTTATCTGTGCGAGTTTCCCAGCGATTACTTGCACAGTAAACGAGTCCAATGCAAATCAATGGCAAAACTAGGATTGCTTCAGGCTGAAGCTTCCGAGACACATCTGTGATTTGTAAATCGCACACTACTCGCTATTACTCGCTTCCCCATTCATTAACATTGGACTCGCTAGACTCGCAACGAGTAGCGAGTCCTGGGCTCGGACTCGCTAGAGTCAAGCGATTCCGAGTAATTTAGGATTCGCCCATCACTAGCAGACGCCTGTGACGTGCAGAACCCGGCTACGGTGAGTCAGAATTTGGTGTCACGAACAGGATACGAGCAGGCCCGTTCCTTAACGGGTATTGTGTGCTATTTAATGACTGTATATACCGAACTGTATATTTGAACCGCCATTGCTGCGCGAAAGGCGGGAAAAGAAGGGGCGTTCCTAGACAAAGGGCGCGAAGATAGGCCCCGCCCCCTATGCTCTGACGACTTCCCCTGCACGCAGCAGGAACCGGAAACTCCTGTGGTGCCTCACTCCTCACCACGAGGCCGACACTTCCGTTTGAAACCGAAAGGACTGGCCGCGCTTAACTAAGGGGGAGCGAGGATGAGTATCCCGGCTCCTAACAACGCGGTACCCCCGCCACAACCGCTAAACATACCTCTTGATGGACAGCGATTATGCCAATATCCCTGCCTTACGTTCCGAATGCGACCTGGTTACCCAAGTACATCGGTACACCCAGTACCTTGGAGACATTCCAGAGGAAGATATGCCAAGTGCTGGATATGTACGCTATGACCGGTAAGCAGAGAGCTTCAGTTGTTATGGGACAGTTAACAGGCGCAGCCGAGCTGGTCTGTAGAAACTCAGGAGTCTGCGGAGCAGATATTCGCTAAGTTAACCCGGGTTTTTGAACGTCATACTGAAGCTGAATTAAGACTGTCATTCTACCATTGTAACCAAGGGGCACAGGAAAGTGTCCTAGATTATTCACTGTGCTTACAAGAAGCACTAAAACTGTTAAAGCAAGTCGATCCTGATGGTGTCAGAGATGAGAACAAAGCGTTAATTGGACAATTTATTGTGGGCCTTAGACTATCTGAGGATAGAAAGCAAGCAAGCTGGTGGTCCATACAAAACCCTGACACAGAGTTTGACACTCTGAGAGACTTAACAGTGTGGGGACAACGGCTCGCCGCAGTGCCGGATCCCGCTTCACAGCAGCAGCAGACTGACACCCCTTCCGTGCCAGCAGCAGCATCTCCAATCCCTGCGTTCCAGTCCAGTGCACAGACTATCACCCCTGACCGGTTTGAACAACTGTGTGCTAATGTCGAGCAGCTGATGAAGGACATGGCCAAGCTACAAGCTGGCGGAAGACCCAAGACAGATGCAAGGTCATCGGACAAGATTCAACTCGCTGACAGCCCTGACGACGTCAAGTGGATGAAGAGAAAGACACAGCCGCCGCGAGGAAAACCTGCAGACCGCTGCAGTCCTGACAGACGCCGCACCAGTCAGCAGAGTGACAAAGGAGGACGTACTCAACAATCCCGTCCTTTAAACGAGCAACCCCTGGGCGAGAAGGGCCAACCTCAGCTGGGAATACAAGTATGTAGGAGACTGTCCATACTTACCAATCGTCATCGATGGCATCGCTACCTCTGCCTTGATAGACACTGGATCACAGGTGACAACCATCCCGTATATCCTTTACAAGCGGTTCTGGCCAGATGTTGAGCTAGAGCCCCCTAACCCTTATCTGAACATTGAAGCCACTAATGGTATACTAGTTACAGTAGAGGGACAATGGGAAGCTACAGTAAAGGTGGGGAGGGTGCAGCTGAAGAACCAGGGTATCATAGTGGTTCAGGATAAACCAAACAACAAAGATCCCTATGTAATACTGGGTACTAATGTTATGGTTAAATGCATCGATGAAGTGTTGTTTTTACTCCAGAGAGAAGAGAGCTATCCAAAAGCAGATCCGAGCTCTGGTTTATCAACAACAGGTAACATTGTCAAATGGTGAAATTGGCAGAGTACGGGTTACAGATCCCATTCCAATTGTGGTACCTCCCAGAAGTGAAATGATGATCTGGTGTCGAGCAGCCATAGGCCTCAGAGGGCAGGACTACCAAGCTGTAGTAGAACCTGTAATGTCTGATAGTAGTCCTACGCTCTTGACAGCCAGAAGGTTGGTCGACGTGAGAAAAGGGAGAGTCCCCGTACGCATATTAAATTATGGTGATGACAAGGTCAGACTGCCAAGATATGCAACTGTCGCAAAATTGTACCAGGTTAAAGATGATGCTGTAATTGATGTAAAATCCTCTTCCCAAACAGTCACTGATGAACCCCCTCACTCCAAAGATCAGTTAGAGAAATGGTGTCAAGAGCTCAGTGTAGGAACTGACAACACACCCTCTCACCAGAAAAATGGAGTATACCGGGTAGTTTGGGAGTATGAGCAAGTGTTCAACAAACACCCACTTGACTTTGGGAGGATTAAAGAGGTACAACACCATATCCCCACAGGCAACTATGCACCTATCAAAGAAAGGTACAGGCCTATACCACCCACACACTACCAAAAAGCAAAAGAGATGCTTCAGGACATGAAAAATGCGGGAGTCATTAGGGATAGCTGTAGTCCCTGGGCAGCACCACTAGTTCTGGTTAAAAAGAAAGATGGTAGTATGAGGATGTGCGTAGACTACAGACAAATCAATAAAGTCACACACAAGGATGCATACCCATTGCCCCGCATAGAGGAGTCACTAGATGCACTCAAATCTGCCAACTACTTCTCCACTAGGGATGAGCGAGTCCTAAATTACTCGGAATCGCTAGACCCGCACGAGTCCGAGCCCAGGACTCGGGACTCGTTGCGAGTCCAGCGAGTCCAATGTTAATGAATAGGGAAGCGAGTAATAGCGAATAATGACATTTACAACTCGCTGATGTGTCTCTGAAAGTGTGCGAGTCCAAACTCGCTGGTTTTTCTCTTATTTTGAGGCTTGGAGCCGATGTTGCGAGGGAAGCGATTCGCCAGCACACCCCATGCTTTAAAGCGAACCTGTCACCCCCCCTGGACATCAAAAGCTATAATAGCCACCTTCTGCAGCACTAAGGCTGCATTCAGGGAAGGTGGCTATAAGCTTTTGATGGCCTTTTTACTATTAAATATGAACTTATATAAAGTCCAATACCTCAGACCGGGAGGCGGGGTTTCGCGCTCCTCCGACCCGCCTCCTCATGTCATTCATGGTGCTCGCCTGCTGCTGCCTCCCCTCATAGTCTATCATGAACACGCGGCTCCGTTCTCGTCTATGGAGCCGCGCATGGCGCTGTGAGCCCGGTGACGCGCAGCCCGACGACTTCCTGGACACCGGGCTCACAGCGCATGCGCGGCTCCATAGACGAGAACGGAGCCGCGCGTTCATGATAGACTATGAGGGGAGGCAGCAGCAGGCGAGCACCATGAATGACATGAGGAGGCGGGTCGGAGGAGCGCGAAACCCCGCCTCCCGGTCTGAGGTATTGGACTTTATATAAGTTCATATTTAATAGTAAAAAGGCCATCAAAAGCTTATAGCCACCTTCCCTGAATGCAGCCTTAGTGCTGCAGAAGGTGGCTATTATAGCTTTTGATGTCCAGGGGGGGTGACAGGTTCGCTTTAAGGAAACAGGAAACGAGTCGTGCTGACAGGCGCACACACAGAGCGATCCATTCATCAGTGCAATCATGGCAGCAGGCCGTGGCACGGTGAACACACTGCGTCTTATTGCACTTGTGGAGGCTCGTCCATTTCTATGGCTCCCTACAGATCCTGACTATGGGGATACAAAAAATTGTTTAGTACGCAGACCAAGGCACTGTTAGGCTGCGGTGCAGGCTGCGTGCAAGTTTACAAGTACCGTGCGAGCTGCAGGCAGGACACCGTACAGCAACGCACTGGCACAGGAAAAAATTGTTTAGTACGCACAACCAGGCACTGTTAGGCTGCGGTGCTGGCTGCGTGCAAGTTTACAAGTACCGTGCGAGCTGCAGGCAGGACACCGTACAGCAACGCACTGGCACAGGAAAAAATTGTTTAGTACGCACAACCAGGCACTTTTAGGCTGTGGTGCTGGCTGCGTGCAAGTTTACAAGTACCGTGCGAGCTGCAGGCAGGACACCGTACAGCAACGCACTGGCACAGGAAAAAATTGTTTAGTACGCACAACCAGGCACTTTTAGGCTGCGGTGCTGGCTGCGTGCAAGTTTACAAGTACCGTGCGAGCTGCAGGCAGGACACCGTACAGCAACGCACTGGCACAGGAAAAAATTGTTTAGTACGCACAACCAGGCACTGTTAGGCTGCGGTGCTGGCTGCGTGCAAGTTTACAAGTACCGTGCGAGCTGCAGGCAGGACACCGTACAGCAACGCACTGGCACAGGAAATTTTTTGTGGAAAAATGGCACCAAAATTAGTTGGTAGACTAGTGCCAAAAATAAGAAAAAGCTTAGGATTACAGCTCTGCGGAAAGCTGGGTGAACTAAGCTATGAGGATGGTGCTGGATTCACTGTAAGGCTGCTCCTATCTCCCTTCCTTACAGTCCTGTACAGCAATCCTCCGTCCTGGTAGTTCTGAAAAGAACTTTTGGGTTATGTGTGAGGAATCTTGACTCCTACACTCCGTCCTGTTAGTTCTGAAAAGAACTTTTGGGTTATATGTGACTCCTACACTGCCTAACTGTCCCTAGATCTGCTCCAAGTCTCCCTGCACTAGGTCAGCTCTTCTCAGCAATGTGCCCAAAATGGCGGGGGCAAGCCTTATATACTGCCTTGCCTGTCATAGATGACATAGGCATCACGATGGACAGCAGCCAATCATAGTCCTGACACAACCAAAGCTGCTATGGCATTACTGACTATGATTGGCTATCTTCACAAGTTTTCTGACCTAACACGCAATGCTGACTAGTAACATAAAAGATTCTGGATTCGCGAGTCCCGAATAGAGAATACAGGACTCGGAATCGCAGACTCGCTAGGATTCGGACTCGTAGACTCGCTCAGACTCGCTGCTGTTTGGGGAGATTCAAGCTATATAGCGATGTGATAGAGCGAGTCTAGCGAGTCTAGCGAGTGAGATAAAGTAAACTCTGACAAAACTAAGATTGCCATTGACTTGCATTGGACTCGTTACTGAGCGAGTATTCGCTAAAAGACTCGCCGATTACCGAGTCCAGCGAGTCCCTTAAGAATCGCCGACTAACGAGTCCTAGCGAGTAGACTCGCTCATCCCTATTCTCCACATTAGATCTTACTAGTGGGTGCTGGCAGGTTGCCGTTGCAGAGGAGGATCGTGAGAAGACAGCCTTCATGACCCCTATGGGGCTCTGCGAGTTCAACAGTATGCCATTCGGGTTGTGCAATGCCCCAGGAACATTTCAGAGGCTGATGCAGTGTTGTTTGGGCCACAAGAACTTTGATACTGTCCTGTTATACCTTGATGATGTCATTGTATACTCTCAGACCTATGAAGATCACCTCCAGCACCTGAGTGAAGTGTTCGAGTCACTGTCCAAGTACGGGATGAAACTGAAACCGTCCAAGTGCCACCTGCAGAAACCCAAGGTCCAATACCTAGGACATGTGGTTAGTGCCGAAGGCGTAGCACCGGATCCGGATAAAATAACCGTCATCAAGGACTGGTCAGCACCAACTACTCACAAAGAGGTACGTCAAATTCTAGGACTGGTCGGGTACTACCGACGATTCATCAAAGGCTATACCAAGATAGCAGCACCTATGCAAGATCTCTTAGTAGGTCAATCCAAAAATGGCAAGATCAGGGGACCCCCGTTCCACTGGGGACCAGAACAGGAACAATCCTTCCAGAAGCTGAAAGATGCTCTAACAGGAGAAGAAATCCTAACCTACCCTGATTACAATCTCCCGTTCTTACTGTACACTGATGCAAGTAATGAAGGTTTAGGAGCAGTCCTAGCTCAATGCCAGCAGGGAAAGGCAAAGGTGATAGCCTACGCCAGCAGAAAGCTCCGTCCCACGGAAAGGAACCCGGAGAACTACAACTCCTTCAAGTTAGAGTTCCTGGCCCTGGTCTGGGCAATCACAGAGCGTTTCAAGCATTACCTGGCATCCGCCCCATTCACAGCTTTCACAGATAACAACCCTCTAACCCATTTAGAGACAGCAAAGCTGGGAGCCCTGGAACAACGTTGGGTAGCAAGACTCTCAAACTATGATTTCACTGTAAAGTACCGGGCAGGTCACAAGAACGGCAATACTGATGCCCTGTCCAGAATGCCTAACCTTCCTGAAGAGGGAGAAGACATAGATGACCTGGAAGAGATTGAACTACCTGCTTTCCACCGTACGGGTACAGCAACGTGTCATCAGGTGAACCAGAGACGTGTAGAGTGGACCGTGAACCCTTTACCTCACCATGACTGGAAGGAGGTTCAAGCTAACGATCCAGATGTCAGCCTAGTAAGAGAGCTGATCACTCAAGAACATGCCAACATGGACCCTGATGCCTCACAAACTGCTAAACGCCTATGGAAGGAGAAAGGAAGGTTGTTTGTCTACCAAGGTAAACTCTGCAGAAGATACCTAAACCCCAGAACACATGAACTAATCTGGCAGATTGTAGTCCCCAAGATTGAAGTCCAAATGATCCTTGAAGCATACCATGATGATGCCGAACACTTTGGATGGAAGAAGCTGGAGAGACTCCTGAAGGATCAGTTCTACTGGGTCGGTATGCAAGGCTCAATTGACAAGTGGTGTAAAAACTGTGGACCATGTCACCTTCGAAGGAAAGACCATCTAACTCAGAAAGCTCCGTTGCAGCCAATTGTTACCACCAAACCTCTTGAAATAGTTGCTCTCGACCACGTGAAGCTTACCCCAAGTCGCACCGGGTAAACTTATGCTCTCACCATTGTTGACCACTATTCAAGGTTCCTGGTAGTAGTTCCAGTTAAGGATTTAAGTGCGGAGGTAGCAGCCAAAGCGTTCCAGAGTTACTTCTGTGTCCCCCATGGGTATCCAGACCAAGTCTTGACTGACCAAGGGCCAGCCTTCGAATCAGCTCTGTTCCAAGAATTCTTAGGGCTATATGGCTGTAAAAAGATCCGCACCACACCTTATCATCCCCAGACGAACGGTTTATGTGAAAAGATGAACCACATTGTCATTGACATGCTCAAGACCTTACCAGTTGAAGAGAGAAATCAATGGCCGGAGAAACTTCCAGACCTTGTGGACATCTACAACCACATACCTGTCAGTTCGACTAACTACACACCTGCTTACTTGCTGCGAGCAAGGCCAGGTAAATTACCTATTGACTTACAGATGGGAACCATCAAACCCACAGAAGATTCTTCTGATGAAGATTGGGTCAGTCAACGCCAAGAACAGTACAGAAAAGTACAAGAGAGCGTAGAAAGAAACCTAGAAATCAGCAGAACCAAACAAGAAAAAGACTTCAACAAGCACGCCTTAGCTGAACCTCTTGCTACAGGTGACTTAGTGCTAAAAAGAAAGCGAAAAACCAACAAATTGGATGACAATTGGGAATCTGAACCCTACACCATTATGCCATCACAGTATGACAATTCCAAAACTTGCGTTATCAGCAAAGACAATGGGAATACTTATGCAACTGTCTCTAGAGATCATTTGAAGAAATGTCCAGCATAGTTAATCCCACAAGTAACCAGTTACCCTACAGTAACTACAGTGGAAGAACCTAAAGAAAATCTCATCCATACAGACATTGGATACTTACCAGCTGACTGGCCACAATGCAATGGTGCATTCATCATACCAGTTATGCATTTCTACCAACCTGTAGAAGATCAGCAACCAATTCCTAACCCACAAGTTCAACAACAACAAGTTCAAGTGCAAGATATGCAGCCTGTTATTTTGGAACCTGAGATTCCTGTAATCGGTGAACCTGCTAGTCTCACAGTAAGAGAAAGTACTCGTAGACAATTACCTACACTACCACCTTTAACAGAAGATAGTCCAGTAAATAGACTACGCTCTTACTATGGTATTACTGAAACACAAAGCAGATATAGAGAAAGAAACACTTTGTACACTACATCAACAGCTTTTGAGACACCCACACTACGCAAATCCACACGTAGTACATTAGGACAACCCACAAGCAAATATGGAGACTGGGTCTAAAATGTAGTGGAATATAGTACCTGTAAGTGAATGTAAATAGTACCTGTTTTCAAAACCTGTAAAAAGTAGTGTATAGAAGGGTGGAGGAACTGGGCCCTGTCCCAAGTATATTAAGTTGGGGACAGAAAGCGCCTGGTAAGGTAAAGAAGGTTAGTACCGGCCTCCCAAGGAGAGACACCCGTAGGGAATGTATAAAGTTTAAAATTTGTGGACTTTACCCTTTTTCCCTTTTCATAAACTTTGGACAATTGTCACAGGACTTGTGTGACCTCAAAACTTACCTTTTTTCAGCCTGCGGCAGATGGACTAGTGCCGTATGGACTGTTTTTCACCTTTTTCATATTTTTCCCTTCCTTTTTAGTGATTTTTGTATTTTTCTTTAAGACTCTGTAAAACCTGTTATTGAATGTTATAAAATGCTTAGAGGTTAAGTTGTAAAAAGAACTTTTTGCTCAGCCGGGACAACTGAGGTTAACTAAGGGGGAATGTGGCACCCTGGTACCTGTTGGGCATCACAGAACTCCTTGGGACACGAATGGAGCAGTAGCAGCAAGCATCATTCACAAAACACCTTAGAACACCAGGTTTCACCCCGAGCCTCTAGGGGGAGCTCCACTGGTCACTTTGAGCGAGTTTCCCCTATAAATAGGGTCTTGGAGGGAGAAACACCAGAGTGTGGAGACGCTAGGAGGGCTGCAGGTTGTGTGTAATCTCTGGCTTATGAGACACAAACTAGGCACAATCAGCCTATCTAGCAAGTGAGGAAACCCTTGTAATTGGGGTAATAGGAAAGGAGAGAACCTCTCAGGGACAACAGAGTTACCTTAACTCTCCCTCATCATCCGGTTATTGGAACCGAGCTGTGAGAGCTACCCAGCCACCACAGAAAACCAGCATCCTGCACAGGGAGTCTAGCCCCTTGTTCCACCTGAAGAACCCACCTACGAGAGCCCAGGGAAAAGTATTGATCCTGCTTAACCCCTTTTACAGTGCCCTCAGTGCTGAGACCCAGGTGAATCAAGTTCCCTTGAACATACTGCCCGGTCCGGCTGGATTCCACATCCACCCGAACTTACCAAAAGACACAGAGAAAGGAAGCCTACACCACTGCTTGCTGTGAACCTCCAGGAGTGTTGACTTCACCCTCACCCAGTCTGAGCGTGCCTGATATCCACCAGTAAAGGTACCTAAAAGACTTTGGCGTGTCTGCGTATTAATTCCTGGATCTAAGAGCAGCCTGACTAAGCTGCCTCACAACATCTTGTGCAGCTCCTGGCTCCGGGGACTCCCGCTCATCCTGTGGGGAGCGTCCCATCTTGCTGCCTTCCATCCCCCGGAGACCCAAGCAGCGCCGGTGGACATCACCGGAACACTCACAGGTGGCGTCACGAAGACAATTAACCCCTACTGTTCAGCCATCCACTTATTGATCTGGACCACCGGGCCCCACAGCCGCAGGCGCGGTTCCGTGACAAGGAGAAGCAGACGCCTGCAACGTGCAGAACCCGGCTACGGTGAGTCATTTATACCAGATCAGAACCTCAGTTTACAATTGCCCCTTGTCAGTACAAAGTAGATCTGATCTGGCAGTATGAGAGGCTAAGCGGGGTCTAAGGGGTAGGCTTTTCACCTTATATGGACTAAGTCGTGTTATATTTTGATAGATCAGACCTTTAAATATTAGAAAACGCTAAAATTGATTATTTTCCATTTTCTGCCTTTACTGTTGTAGTAGTCGGGCAATTTTTTAGCCACTGTCAGTAGTTGACAACAATTTAAAGGCACTGTAAAGAGCTATCTATAGTTGTTTGTGTTACAGGAAGATGCTTGCTAAAAACAGGTAAGCCTACTATTAGGGATGGGCGAATATACTCGCTACTATTCGGAACTCGCCGAATAGTAGTGGTATTTGTGTACTCGCTACTCGCCGAGTAAATTAGGATTACTCGGCAGTAGCAAGTACCGAGTACTTTTGCAGTGTATCAATAGATACACTGCAAAAGTCCTGTAAAAGAGAGGAAAAGTGGTTAAAAAATAAAAAAATCGGATACTCACCTTAACCGACGGCTGTACCGGGACCGGCCGATGCACGTCTATTCATGTTAAAGGACCTTTCACTCTCTCAGCCAATCAGATGGCTGGGAGAGATCTGGCCAATCAGATGCCGCCACGTCACAATCACGTGATCTCTAGCAGCCACCTGATTGGCCAGATGGAAAGGTCCTCTAAGGTACACCGAGGACCTTTCCATCTGGCCAATCAGGTGGTCGCTAGCGATCACCTCATTGTGACGTGGCGGCATCTGATTGGCCAGAACTCTCCCAGCCATCTGATTGGCTGAGAGAGTGAAAGGTCTTTAACATGAATAGATGTGCATCGGCCGGTCCCGGTACAGCCGTCGGTTAAGGGGAGTATCTGATTTTTTTATTTTTTAACCACTTTTCCTCTCTTTTACAGGACTTTTGCAGTGTATCTATTGATACACTGCAAAAGTACTCGGAATCGCTATACTCGCAACGAGTAGCGAGTACCGAGACCTACTCGTTGCGGGTATAGCGATTCCGAATAGTACGGTACTCGCCCATCCCTACCTACTATACATGTGAACTTAAAGTAAGATGTGTTGTTACGTCCAACACCAAGAAGGGGTTAAAAAGATTTTTAGGCTAATTAGGCTATCCAGTGGAAAATAAAAGTACGCCAATGCATATGGTCTGAACATTTGACCCAAATCACTTGTTGGATATTTGTTTGGCTAGTGAAGGTGTATATACCAGGTAATCATATGTACTATTATTCCTATATGAGTTAAGTGGAACCTAATTGGCAGTGTACATTTTTGTTTCTTTCTAGTTTATGATGTTAATTTTACTAATGAAATGACTAAATTGTAGATATCAAGAATCATATTAACAGTATTTTCAGAAAATAAACCCACAATTCTAGCAGACAGCTTACCAGCAGAACAATGTAAGTCAATTATGAAGCTATTCATAGGTATTTGTTCATGGATTAGGTCATAGATCAAGTTGTTACCATCAAATAAGACGCATTTTCTTAAATCAATACAGATTGCTAATGCCATTATAACAGATAACATAAGCCATAAAGTGTCCAATTAAAAAGCCTCAGAATACAAACAATAATTTTAGAACAAACAAACTTCAAAAGATTATTGAAAACCAGGGTTGAAATTTTGATAGCAATATTTTCCCACTCTATCCAGCCTTCAGACAGGCAGAATCTGCAATTTATACTTAATGATGCAAAAGATAGTTGTACACAGTGTGTTGCAAAATAATGTGGCCTACTACATCATTTACCATTGGAATGATCTCTTTGTCTATCTATCTATCTATCTATCTATCTATCTATCTATCTATCTATCTATCTATCTATCTATCGATCTATCTACTATTGTGTTGATAACACTGGCAGGGACGTAACTACAATAGGTGCAGGGGTTGCCATCGCACCTCGGCCCTGGAGCTTAGGGGATCCAAAGTCCCTTTGACTATTGCTATTAAAGATTTGCAATAATTGGGGGCCCCATTAAAGCTTTTGCATCAGGGCCCACGAGCTTTAAGTTATGCCACTGCTCATGATTCAAGATAGCTCTCATTCATTGAGGACATCTTAAAGGGAATCTGTCACCCTTCTGAGTTTTTTGCAGTTATTAATATGGGCATACAGGTAGCATAGAGCTGTACATAGCCATACTTGTATGCCTCCTGAGAGATAGATCACTTTTTCAAAATCATTTTTTATATCTACTTCCAGAAGATAAGACTGCCTCCTGTCTTGATTATACCCAATTTATTCTCCCCTCCTCTTTAGTATGCCTGTGACATCAGGTGCGTGGATAGATATCCTGCGCCTGTGCATTCCTCCTGCTACACTAAAAAGAAGGGAAGGAGAAATTGGATGAAATGAAGATAATAATAATAATAATAATAATAAAGCTTTATTTATATAGCGCCAACATATTCCGCAGCACTTTACAATGTAGGGTACAGAAAATATACAGTAAGTAATTACAGTAGAGAACAAATACAGTACAATAATTGGATACAAAACAATAGGCATAGAATCAATGTAATAAAGAAAATACAATAAATAAAGCAAGAAATGATCAGAGGCAGCCTTATTTTCTGCGCAGTGCATGCCCCATAGCCCGGGAGGAAGTAAATCGCTTTAGCAAAATCTTTTTTATAAACTCAAAAACACTATCAATTCATGCTGTTAGATGCTCAGCTCCACTGCTCTTCACTATAACCTATCCAGCCCCATTGCATCTTATGATCCTTGCAGCTCGCACTTACATCCCTAGGACTCTCACAATGAGTTGCATTTGCATGTCTGATGAGGCCCAGTATGGTTCTGTAAATACGCACACAAGGTCATAGTGCATGTTCCAACATTATGATATGACCTTTTGGCTGGTTGCACAGAACCCTCTTATGCCTCATCAGTGCTGAAAGATCTAGTACAGTATTATAGGCGTGGGAATTCTAGTATAACTTAGGCGGGCGTCACACGCTACGATATATGTAAAGATGTCGTTGGAAAGTGCCTGATTTGGCATCGCTCCTACGACATTGTTGCGTGTGACAGGTCGATCTGACTAGCGATAAGTGGTCAGATCGTTATATCCAGATATGGGAACTGGACCCCATATTACACGATGTGGATTATCCAATCTGCTGCATCGTTCTGTGACACCGCCATAACCGATCTCCTTTATGATTTCTCCTATTCACATCATTGACAAGCATCAATCGCAGGTTGTGCCAACGATCCCTGCACGGAACATCGCTGCTGCGTCCTGAATGTTATCCATACATGTGACACCTCACTAATGATGTTGTTCACAAGCACACACCACTGACATCATTATTGAGTTCACACACAAAATCGTAGTGTGTGACGGCCGCCTTACAGAGGAACAAAAGTTGTGAGATGGGTCTTAACTGACTCAGACTTGTTTTACAAGCACATTTTACAAATATTTGATCTGATCGCAAGCTTGGAAATTTGGGCACCAAATTTGGGAACATCAATAAAATAACCACTGTTTAAATTAAATAATCACTGTTTTATTGGTTCTCATTCCTTGGATCACTGCTAGGTATTAACTACTGCACAGTAGAAGCAGCCCAGAAGACCAGCTTATATGACTTTAAAATGTCAAAACTTACATGGAAAATATATATTGCAATCTGAAAGTCCTCAGTGGTTGATACCTTTTAATGGCTAACTGAAAAGATGGTAAGCATAGCAAGCTTTCAGGACACTGTAGCCCCTTCGTCAGGCTTTCACATCTAAGGTTGGTGTGCGTTTTGCTTAATTTGCGTTTCTAGGCGGTTTTAAACGCTAAAAACGTATATAAAACGCTAGCGTTTTTGCCCCCATTGATTTTAATGGAGACTCATGTAAAAATGCATGCATAAATGCGTGTGTATTTTCAAAAACACAAAACGCATGCGTTTTTGCAAACGCTGCGCTACATGCATTTCCCGACGTTTTGTGTGGCGTTTGCAAAAATGCATGCGTTTTGCATTTTTGGAAGCGCACATGCGTTTTTGCTTGTGTTTCCATTAAAATCAATGGGGGCAGAAACGCTAGCAATTTTATGCGTTTTTAGCAGTAAAAACATTTAGAAACGCCAATTTAGCAAAACGCACACCACCCTTAGATGTGAAACAGGCCATATATATATACTATACTTAAACAGGATGATGCAGTAAATATGACTTGCGACGTAAAGCAGAGTCAGGCTGGGGGGGGGAGGAGCTGGGAAAGTGAAAACTTACATGTTAATCCTAGAACAGCCATTCATTTTCCAGGGATATTAAAATAATTATATTGTACCTTGTGCCAAGTGGAAGTAGAGTAATTACCCATGGCATTCACATCTTATATTTTAGTACTGATGGAAAATTACAACAATATCCTAGTCGACTTCTTCAAGGTGTTTTGAGTCTTCATGATAAATTGTTTGAATTATGTAGAATTCTTGTGTGTTTTAGACATGTAAATTATATTCTCTAGTATACGATTTATCATGCCGACAATTGATCAATAAATATACCTTTACTATTTATATCCACTTATTATGGTTGTGGTTACTCAAATGATGCCTATCGGGACCTACCAGGAAATAAGAGGAAAGGTCATTGCGTGTACACATAGCATGTAAAAACATTATTTAATTTCTTATTGTAAAGTCATGTTATGATCACTTAAATTTACAGACCTAAAACCTATTTGTAAAACTGCCATGAAGTTGATGACAACTATCACTATTATCATTTCTGCCAGGAGTATTGTTGTCATGGAGACCTTGCGAGAATCCTAATCACCAAGTACATGAATGACTCCACATAAACACACAAGCACAAGGCCAGACTGGAAGAAGGTCTTGTTTGCTTGTAGGTTTGCTCAACTAAATCCACACTTGGTTACCAAGACAACAAAGAACATGACAGAAATCACTGAAAATCAGGCCTTCAAATTCTGTCTTCAGCTATCAGTCAACAAACACCTAGTGCAAAACATTATATTATGGCTTTCATGAACATTAATGGGCTATTGTAATTGCCTACTGGTTTAGTATATTTTCTTAATTTCTTAAAAAAATATATCACATAAGTAGTAATATCACAAAGCACTCACACTGATCTCAGGGAGACGAGTCAAGGAAAACACTGCGGGCAGCCGGCTAAAGCGCTCAAACACAGTGAAATCGATGATGCATTGCCCCCTGGAGATTTGAATATGCAAAGGGAGTCTGTGGAGCCTCGATTAAGAGTCTCAAACATGGGACTAGCCAGATATCCCTCTAGGGAAGGACCTAGCCGTGGGGTGGAATGCTTGCGAGACCACCATAACCACCATATTAAGTGGCTCTTTTAGTTAATATCTCACTGTTACGAGTTAAGAATATGACAAGGGAAATAACAGAGCCAGGTATCCATCCACAGACAGCTGTTTCGGGGTATTGCCCCTCATCAGTGTGGAGTGGGATTCTGGCTACGTGGGAGCAATGCCTGGTAGACAACATCACAAAGCACTCACTGATCTCAGGGAGACCAGTCAAGCGCTTTAGCCGGCTGCCCGCAGTGTTTTCCTTGACTGGTCTCCTTGAGATCAGTGAGTTCTTTGTGATGTTGGTGAGGGGCAATACCCCGAAACAGCTGTCTGTGGATGGATACCTGGCTCTGTTAATTACCTTGCCATATCCTTAACTCGTAACTGAGTGGGATATTGACTAAAAGGGCCACTTAATATGGTGGTTATAGTGGTCTCCGCAAGGATTCCACCCCAGGGCTAGATCCTTCTCTGGAGGGATATCTGGCTAGTCCCGTGTTTGAGACTTTTAATCGAGGCTCCACGACTCTATTTACATAAGTAGTAATAGGCACTTAGCTATTTTTAATGGCATTATAATGTATTAAAATTACAAATCATTTTCTTACAGCAGCAGTACAGTGTTGATTTTTTATTGCACTACTGAAGTGGTAGTTTAAAAGAAAGTCCCTTGACTCATATCTGATAGTCAACATCCGGCGGCATCACTGTGGCACCCCTGCAGGGATTGCCCAGGACCCACCGATGCATGGCAGGATGTACACCTTGACACACACAGCACACAACACCTTCCACCCCAGGCCTGAAGGGGGAGCTCCACTTGCTGCCTTAAGCAAGATTCCCTATCAAGATCCAGGCCTGGGGGGAGGAGCCAGTTAGTCAAGAAGTGACAGTTGAGGAGTCAAGAAGGAGGAAAAGCTGGTTGCTGGGACCAAGTCAGGCCCAGAAACAGAAAAGGCTGACACCAGAGCTGTGTGGTACCTTAGAAAGAGACGGAGGCAAGTGGAAAGTTAGAAAATTCTAGAAAGAGGGGAGCAGAAATAATTGCCCTTTAGCCCACCCGGAGACCAGAGTCCGAAGCTGCTGTTGATCCAGTCATAGCAGAGAAAGCCCGGACAGACAAGAGGATTTAATCCCCCAGGAACTCAGGAAACCCAGACCCCAAACCTGACCAAACATAGGACCTGGGACCAAAGGAAAAGTCCTCGTCGTCAGTTGTGGAGTATCATCCTGAGAGAGAGAGAAAGCAGTAGGTTCAGCTTGAGACAGAACTTTCGAAAATCACCACACACGCAAATAGAGGAGGCTTCATAACTTTCAGAGGTGGATATCCCAAACTGCACCGGCCACCTGGTTACCCTTCTGGACTGTACCTGCTACCTGCCATCAGTAAGAAAGGTACTGAAACAGAGACTATTGTGTGTGTGTGTGTGTGCCTGATTCATCACTGCCACCTGGAGAACTTACACAGAGCCAAGGACTACTACTCCCCTCATCCACCCCTCTGCCCTTAGGTAAAGCCTGTGGGGAGATGTACTACCCAAAGCTGCATCACCATCACCTCAGTGGCCGGCTGCAGTGCTGGTAACTAAATTACCAGGTACCACAGGTGGCGTCATGTATAGTAATCCCCCATCCCAAATAGTTTTCCCCTCAGCCATTGAGTGTCCAGGGCACAGGACCAGAACCCGACCAGCCGTGATCCCCACTGAAGTAGCAACCTGTCTCGGTATCCGAATACCCCCTACTCTGTCGACCGACTCATCACCAGCTATTGCAAACTCTCTGTATGGCTCTAAGAAAAAGTGACTTTCAAGCGCACCCCACTGTTTCATAGGGCGCCCTGGAGGGCACCAATAAATGCATCTCGATGAGAACCTCGTTCTGGCCTCATTCTGGCTCTTATACATATGCATTCAGCTCTCATGGTGTAACTTCTGATTTTTGGCCAGTCAGAAGTTATGGGCACAAGATAGCACTGAGGGACCACATCAGTGTAAGTAAAAGGAGAAGTCATCGGAAGGTGAGTATATGTCAGTGGGCAGGAGGTTTACATTTAACTCCTCCACAACCAATGACTTATATATATGTCATTGGTTATGATCCTGTTTTTGATGCGAGCTCACAAAGGAGAGCCCACATCTTTCCTCATACATGTCAGCTGATTTGATTGGTCAAAATATTCCACTAACAGCAGCAGGAAGAGTGGAGATCTTCATGTTAATGGTAATTAGTTAAAATACTGTCAAACTTTGAACCATTTCCTGCCCCCATTGACAGTCCTTTGACACAAATGTGGGATGCCAATGGGTTGTCATACACAGCTTTGTAAAAAACAAGTGATCAGATAGTGGGAGCTTCAAGTCCCCTAAGGGGACAGTAAAAACAATTTAAAGTTTAAAAAGTAAAAAAAAAACACAAATCACCTCCCATTTGTACCACTGAAAATATAATAATAAAAAAAATACACATAGTTGATATCTCCCCATTCAGAAATGCCTAATCTTTCAATCTATAAAATAAATTAAGCCAATTTGTAAACTGCGTAATGGAAAAAAGTTCAAATCATCAGAATTAAGTTTTTTGGTCACAGTAGCAATGCAAAAAAATACAATAACAGGCGATGAAAAGAAGATTGGCAAAGTTCCCATCAAGAGCAATGTTGTTAAAACAGGCCCCTACAGAGCATGTTTTCCAAGTTAACCAACACAGTCAAGATTGGCAGGGTTTACTCAAAGGGCAACGGTTTTCAAAAATGCTCCTACTAAACCTGTTTTCTCAGATAACCCACACAGCCAAGATTGGTAATTCCCCCAGAAGCAACACTTTAAATAAGGCCTCTACAGAGCCTGTTTTCAGAGTTGACACACGCAACTAAAGGGCCTGTCACACGCGTCAATATCGCCTGCACGATCTCGGCTGCGAGTGACGTTGCAGCGATATTGATGCGTGTGACATACTGAATCAACCAGCGATAAATCGCTGGTTGATGATCGCCAGGTTTTAGAACCTGCTCTAAAACCTGGCGATTGTCGCCCGGTGGACACGCAGCATCGCTGCGTGTGACACCGGGAGCAGCGATATTCCAGCTCCCAGCGCCTCTCACAAGCGCTGGGAGCTGGTATCCAAGGTAAACTGCGGGTATCTAGGCAGCGCGCGCTGCCTAGATACCCGACGTGTACCTTAGTTACCAGCCTCCTCCGCTCACCGGCTGGTATCTAAGGTACACAGCGGGTAACTAGGGACCCTAGTTACCCGCTGTGTACCTTAGATACCAGCCGGTGAGCGGAGGAGGCTGGTAACTAAGGTACACGTCGGGTATCTAGGCAGAGCGCGGCCTAGATACCCGCAGTTTACCTTGGAGACCAGCCTGCTCCCGCTTCCAGCAGGCTGGCAGCGGGAGCAGGACATCATGGAAACGATATTTAAATCGTTTCCATGATGTCTCTGGTCAATTGATCGCTGGTGAGTCTGTCTGTGTGACAGCTCACCAGCAATCAGCCGTCAATGTCGTCAGCGATCATCTCACTGACGACATTGACGCGTGTGACAGGCCCTTAAGATTGACAGAGTTCTCCCCCACAGCAACATTTTAATAAAAAGTCCTTTACAGAGCATGTTTTCAAAGTTGACCCACACAGCCAAGATTGGCAGAATTCACCAACAAGGAAACAATTTTTAAAAAGGACCCTACAAAGACTGTTTTCATAGTTGATCCATATAGGCAGGATTGGCAGAATTACCCACAGAGCAGCAATTTTTAAAAAGATACATGGAGACACTGTTTATTATTGAAACACTGCGTTCTGTTAACGCGGACCAAATCAGATGGTAGTTGCAGATGTGGTGTGCTGATTAATGTTTTCCATATTTTTGCCTTAGTAATCCTCCATTTCAAGGTGGTGCTAGAGGAAATGCTGCATTTACCACTTTCTCCTCCTTCTCTGCTTTGTTCTTCCACTCAGCTCCTTCTCTCAAGTGAGAATGCCGTAAGTAGTGCCTGTACCAGCATGTGCATGCAGTGACAGAAGTGATAATGGTATGTTGTTCTTGTAGAAGGATCAAGCAGGGTGGCTGTGGCTCCCTGTGCCAGGCAGCCACAGAACCAACTAGTACACTAAGGGATTTCCACATCTGGTATCCACATACACACAACATTTTACACTCCATGCCTGTAGGGGAGCACCATTGGTTGCTGTTAAGCCAGATCCCCTATAACTACAGGTGCTGTGGGGCGGAGTTAGCCAGAGTGTGCGGTGGCTAGGAGGACTGTGAAGATAAGCTAAGAGCCTAGTGAGCAAAACTGGTTACCGGAGCCGTGCTAGGCCCGAAACCATTGTACCACCAGAGCTAGTATGAAGATCCAGAGAGTGAGGACCGAAAGCAGAGGCGAGGAACAGTACAGTGGGGGCAGAGGAACCATACCGGCTCACCCCAGGAGAACACCGGTCACTGGAGTCCAAGTCTGCAAGGGAGAGATTAGCCCAGCAGAGAATCCCAGTACAACGCGGAGGTTTAGCTTCCTGGACACCCACAGCACTCAGCATTTAAGAGCCAGGAGTCGCAGAGAGATAGCGGTAGTCAAGCAAGAGCCCTCAGTGCAGCAACATGGGTGTGAGAGACAAGAGAGGTCAGGCCTGGTTTCACACATGCCAGACTTCAGAACAAGAAGCAAGACAAGGAGGCCTATAGCCCACTCGGTGTGGAAATCCCAAAGTGCACCCTTCAACCCTGGAAGTGTACCTGCAAATCACCAGTAGAAAGGTACAAAAAAGACTTTCTTGTGTGTGTGTGTCCATCCTTCCAGCCTTTCCCACACTGCAACATCTGCACTGCCCTACTCCACCATCATACCCTTACAGCCCCAAGAACCCCGCTCTACCTGTAGGGAGCCACAACACCTTGCTGCCACCCATCACCCCGGAGGCCTCAGCAGCGCTAGTGTCATCACCGGATCTACAGGTGGCGTCACAACATTCATCCATAAACTTTTATCCCTGTAAATACCCCCTTTTAATTGTCACCAAAGGGCACAGACTCGGGCACCGACCACCTGTGACATCCACCGTACCCAAATGCCCGAGATCTGAGTACCCCAGACCCTTGTGGGCCCGACATGGCCACCCAGCAACCAGTACTGTTAGGCTTTGTGCCCACATTACAGATTTGGTTGCAGAAATTTCTGCACCAAATCTTCATTTCTGGCAGGATAGACATTAAAGCAAAATTGTGTATTTTTTAAGCAGTTTTGTGCATTTCTTGGGGCGTTTTTTGCCTTGCATTTTTATCACACACTCTGTGTGAAAAACACAAGGAAACAAACAGAAACAATTGAAATGTTACTTCTTCTTTCTGCACCAAAATCTGCAAGGATGAAAACCTGAATGTGGGCACAACACTTCAGGATTCTCCTTGACTTTGCTTACATAAATGTTTCCTTGCAGGTTTGTTAAAACCTGCAAGAAAAATTGCATCACAAAAGTACAAAAAAAATGCACTGTGGACACACAGACTTAACAATCTTGGTAACTCAGCAGTCGTTGTGCACACACAGCAGCATGTATATTGGCTCATGTGTGCCAGACTGCCCAAACGCAACAGCAAGCTGTCCTCTGTCGGAGATTTTGTGGGGTGGGTCATCTGTATTCCCCCATCCACACTTTAATGATGCCCACTAGAAAAATTCAGTACTATCCTGCTGTGAAGATACGGTAGTTCCTTCTCCTTCTCCTCATCCACATCATCCAAAAATTTCCCCTGGCTAGACACTTGTATGCCTATCCGCTCTTGGCACAGGGACAATCTTTAGTGCACTGTGTGTATGATAGGCCTGATAATTATGTGAATGCTCCCTGTTACTTCTGCTCTTCTCCCTTCTGCTCCCCCATCTCATCCATCATCGCCTCAAGACCTTTTTCAAACAGGTATACAAGTGATATAATAAAGCTGATGATGCCATAGTCAGTGATGCTCTTGTCAGCACTGGCCATTTGGTGAATTCAAGGCAATGTAAAATGGCAATCAAGTCTTGCATGTAGGACGACTCGTTGGTAGTGAAATTGTGTTGCTCCTCAGAGCTGCTCCCTCATGTGTGCTGCTTCTAAAACACAATTTTGCCTGCTGCTGCTCTCACAGTCTCTCTAGAATATGGAAGGTAGAATTCCACATTGTTGGTACATTGCATATGAGGTGGTGACCGGGAAGGCAGAAGTGATGCTGCACCGCAGACAGGTGAGCAGCAGTAGTGTGAGAATAATGAAAACACTCACAGACTGACCAAACTTTCAGCAACAGCTTTTATGTATGTGGGTAATTTTTAAGAAAGCTCTGCACCATCAAATTCAACCTGGCCAGGGATGTGTATCAAGTTGGTTAGGCTCAGAGCTGCTACAAGATTTTGCCTTGTAATCAAACACCACCAGCCCAGGCTTGAGTTTTCACTGCCAACAACTAATCATCTGTCTGTTGTTTGATCCCCACCCACAGCTCCATCATAGTGTGGGATTTTTCCCCAAGACAGATGAGTTTTAAAATGGCCTGCTACCGTTTCCCCAGGTTGTGCTGACATTGGTGCTACAGGTCTTACTCTGACGGGTTAAGGAGAAAGTGGAGGAAGCGGAATACGAGGAGGTTACATTTCCTCATTCTCTCCAAGGTTCGGGGATGGAGAGCTGAAAACTTTGATGGGACGATGTGGAGATGCTAAGTAACACTGCTGATGGTGGTAGTGCGCTCAGATCTTCTCTTTGCGGAGAGGCAGGTGACCCTGTTGATCATGAGCGGGAGTAAAGGCCAAGACCACAGCAGAAGAGGGAACAAGAGAAGCCTAAGATTTTTCCTGTTTTTTCCGGTGTGTACTCCACTGCAGCTCGTGCTTGAAATTCAGATGCCACATCGTGCAGGTGGTGCTCATGTTCACAACACTTATGCCTCACTTCGGACTCTGACGGCACATCATGCAAACCACTCCTCTCATCATCAGCACATTGCAAGAAGAAATGCAACACCATCGAGCTCTTTAGAGCTGGCTTTGGTAGGCTTATTTCCTCTCTGTGGGGGCAATAGTAACTGACATACTGGCTAGGAGCTATAGGCTTTTTTTGCACTCTCTCCCTCTTTTAC
The DNA here is from genome assembly GCA_033576535.1 of Allobates femoralis. NCBI lineage: Eukaryota > Metazoa > Chordata > Amphibia > Anura > Aromobatidae > Allobates > Allobates femoralis. The sequence goes on from JARQOC010000002.1 coordinate 201,010,167, forward strand.
TGTGCTTCTGGGTCAGCGTGACCACTTCATATTGCTCTGAACTGTACACATAACTAGGACGGACCTCATCCTCATCCCTCCATTATTTTTCACCCACTCCTCACACCTGCCCTCCTTGGCAGTTTGCATACTGCCAAAACCAGCAGCAGTTGGCAATTGTGTTTTGTTATTCTCAGATATGTGTTGTGGTGGTCCCCTGACCATGTGCACTAACCCTACCATGTACTCATCCTACAACACAAGAAGTAGTTGTGTGGAGCCCACTGGGACGGGGTACTCGGTACCGGACCAGGGTACTGCTGGAGATATCACGGCGGTCTTGGGCCGGACCATGTCCCGGGTTCTCACAAGTAAAAGGGGTATTTACAGGGGATATTGTCATGACGCCACCCACGGGTTGTGGTCAGGGCGACCACCGCTGCTGCAGAACCTCCGGGGATGATGTTGGGCAGCTGGGGATGTAATGGCTCTCCACAGGTAGAGCTGGGTTCCCCGGGGCAGTGGTAGTAATAGTCTATAGATGGTGCTATAGATATTGCAGGATAGGGTAGTAGTAGAGATGATAGCTGCTTGTGAGGGAACGCAGGGCTGGAGCACAAGGATCACACAGACTCACGGTTTTGAAGTTTTTCCAAGGCTTTACTGCAGATGTTGGTAGCAGAGTACTGTCCACGGAGTCTATACCGGGTCGGGTTGCTCCCACCCTGTCCAAGTCCTCAGCTTCCTACTGCTGTGCTGTGTGTGTGGCCCTGTTGCTGCTTTAGCTGAGCGGCTTGCCCTGTCTCTCCTCACAGGTACCCACTTGCTAGGCAACTTGAGTCTTTTCTCTGTGTCTCTGACCCCGTTGTGTTGCTTCGCTGAGGTACAGTGTAGATCTACAACCTCCACTATCCCGGTGTTTCCTGTGCTGCGTGTTTCAGTCACGGATTCGGATTCTGTATCCGGTCTCTGCGCTCCTCTGGGGCGAGTTATGAGGTAACTCAGTCTCCCAGATATGTTCCTCTGTTTCTTGTACTCCTTTCCTCAGACTCTGTCTTCAGGACTGAAAGTAGTCAGTGGTCCCTGTCAGGAGCTCAGCACTGCTCCCATTTACAGGTCCTCCTCCTAGTGCTCCCTGCACTAAACTGAACTGTCCACTGTCAACTATCAACTAACTACTTCCTCCTCAGACCAGAATATATCAGTCAGCTGCTTGAGCTCCCCCTTCTGGCCTAGAGGTGCTAGTGCAGTGTTCAGTGTTGTGTGGGGAGTTAACCCTTGTGATGTTACTGTGGCACATTAACCCCTGGGGTGCCACATTTGGCCATCAGTTCCCTCTGTCTTTCACTTCAGAGGCAAGGCAAGGATGGGCCATAGAACCTTAACCAGCAGAGTTATCAAAAAGTAGAAGTGACTGCTTCATAACTTGGGGCTCAAACTGCTTGGCTGATTTGGAAGGGGGTGGAGTGGAAGGTCCTCAGGTGCCAACTCTGTGCTTTCCTCAGGGAACCTGGTGGAAGACAATGTCATGGAACTGGAGACAATAATGGCCATCCAATCTAAATCCAACTCAACATGATCTGGTCTTACCATTCATCCAGTGGTACTCAGGTCTATGATATTATACAAAACGTCCTGAGTAAAATATGAAGATGATTAATTTGGGCCACTATGCACCAGGCTATATTTTAGCCTTTTGCACCAGGTGGCATTAAGGTGATGTGCACTAGGCTATATTAGAACTTTTTTCATCAGGCAGTATAATGCTAGAGTGCCCCAGGCTATATAAAAGCTGTTGGCACCAGGTGGTATTCAAAGTAGTTTGCAACAGTCTAGATTAGAGCTGATTGCACCATCTTGTATTAGGGTTGTGTGCACAAAGCTGGTTTAGGACACCCAGCAGTGAACATGAGCAACTCATGATCTGGATTACACAGAGGTCAGGTCAAGTGGTGTGCTGGCCAATCACAGCCATGCTAATACTGGGCATGGCTGTGATGGCCCTAGAAGTGCTCACAGTCTAAAAGCTTGATTGGCTGCGCTACAGCCTTTCAATACTTTTTTGGGCTGGCAAACCCGAAAAGTAACCAAGATATCCAGCTAGAAGTCTTTGCTCATGGTCCAGCACCGTAAACTATGTATCCAGTACAAACCCCAAACTTTATTGTTCGGATTCGCTCATCCCTACTCTTGAAGTCAAAACATTTATATCTGACTTGTTTCCTTTCAATAACTTTTGAACAAGATTTCAGAGCATTATATTATACTGATATATTTTTGATACTATGTGTTCTATCTTTTTTTGTATGTAATTGTAACAGTAATATTTCTATTTTGCACTTTGCTCAAAGGCAGTACATTACAGTGACCACAATATTCAAGTCCTAAAAATCAATGAGATACAAAAAGGAAGGTTAATTGTCAGGACAACCCTTGGAAGAATTCTCTTGAATGGAACAAAAGGTTTTTATTAAAATGCATAACCGACTAAAGAAAAAATAAATAACAAAGACCTCTGAACTTTCGCTTGCTAAAGGTGTCGCTGACTTTACTGACTTACTGACTGTAGTCATTTGAAATTTGGCTATTTTTTTCCGAGAGTTTATATTTCAGAGAATTCTGAGCCATCATCTCAAGATTGCTCAAAGTGCTGAACACTAACTGTTGGGTGAACTGATAAATCTTGTCAGATGTTTTTTTTTCTGTTGACTGAATATGATCTTTTTTCCTTATGAGTCCAATTATCTGATATCTAACTTGACAAAATATTTTTCAAGCCTGTCAATTCACTTTTTGGAAAATGAAAAATATGTAAAAATACTTTTGCCTTCTAATAGAAGGGACACATGGTGAAGTTATCTACTCTGCCTCTACATCCAGTTATTAATGTCTCAAAATATTAAAGCAGATCTGTAACTAGATTTTATGATATTGCACTGAATTTGGATCTTACCAATAGCTTCAGGATCTGGCCCCGGCTGAAAAATATTGTAATTAGGCTATCAGACTGGCACCTGCACTAGGACAGCATAACAACTGATGCATTGCCCACATCATTTGCATACAATGGGATCATTTCCCCTATTAGTTTCCAATTTTTTTAAATATTCTGGATATAGACATTTTTTTAGACTCTGGTATTTAAATCAAGCCTTACAAAAGACATCGGAATTCCATGTTTTCAATTTATTTGTGCATTTCCTTGAGGATCAGTAGAGGAACAACACAAAGATTCTCCAGAATAATTGTTTCATGTAAATACAAGTATTTAATAAAGTAGACAGCAGAAAATTAGGAGAGATCTTTTGGTTTTAACATCATTTAGTGATCGACGAACCCGAACTGTAAAGTTTGGCATCCATAACACGATTTCCCTGAGAAGTCCATATTAATGTTTGGGTTCAGGTTCAGAAGGGAAGTCCATAAAAATAAGCCAAATGGTGATTAAATGAGCAGCATTATACTTACCAAGTCTCCGGAGGCTGAAGGCACACCACATCCGAGCCTCTATCAGCCAATCACAGACACCCACTCTCGGTGACTGTGTCTGTGATTGGCTCTTGTGCCCCCACCCATTTTGTCACCATCTGTGATTGGTGGCCATTGGCAACAAATTTTTCATCATAAATGTGTAAAAATTAAATAATAAAAAAAATTACATAAGACTTCATTGTATTTTTTATTATTGGCGTAGATTAAGCAGACAGCTATAGGCTTTCACCCCCAACTACCTGTCTTTACCTTGGCTAGCAATTAAAAATACAGGGAGCCCATTATTTTTTTATATGATTAGATAATTAAAAATAATAATGCAAAAAATATAAAAAATAATAAAAAAGATTAAATAGGACTTCACCCTATTTTTTATTCTCAGTGCATATAAAGCAGACAGCTATAGGCTTTCACCCCAGCTGCCTGGCATTACCTTGGCTAGCAATCAAAAATACTGGGGAACCCATTATTTTTTAAAATTATTTACCGTATATACTCGTGTATAAGCCGACCCGTGTATAAGCCGACCCCCCTACTTTTGCCTGGGAAAACCTATTGACTCGTGTATAAGCCGAGGGTGGACCCCAGCACAGGTATACAGCCCCCAGCAGTGTGGTATACAGTAGCCTCCCCAGTGGTATATACAGGCCCCAGCAGTGTTACAGCAGCTTCCCCAGTGGTATATAAAGCAGCAGCCCCAGTGGTAGTATACAGCAGCAGCCCCAGTGGTATATACAGCAGCAGCCCCAGTGGTAGTATACAACAGCCCCAGAGGTATATACAGCGGCCCCAGTGGTAGTATACAGCAGCCCCAGAGGTAGTATACAGCAGCCCCAGAGGTATATACAGCAGCCCCAGAGGTAGTATACAGCAGCCCCAGTGGTATATACAGCAGCAGCCCCAGAGGTATATACAGCAGCAGCCCCAGTGGTATATACAGCAGCAGCCCCAGAGGTATATATAGCAGCAGCCCCAGAGGTATATACAGCAGCCCCAGTGGTAGTATACAGCAGCCTCAGAGGTATATACTGCAGCCCCAGTGGTAGTATACAGCAGCCCAGAGGTATATACAGCAGCCCCAGAGGTAGTATACAGCAGTCCTAGAGGTAGTATACAGCAGCCCCAGAGGTAGTATACAGCAGCCCCAGAGGTATATACAGCAGCTCCAGAGGTATATACAGCAGCAGCCCCAGTGGTATATACAGCAGCAGCCCCAGAGGTATATATAGCAGCAGCCCCAGAGGTATATACAGCAGCCCCAGTGGTATATAAAGCAGCCTCAGAGGTAGTATACAGCAGCCCCAGAGGTAGTATACAGCAGCCCCAGAGGTATATACAGCAGCCCCAGTGGTAGTATACAGCAGTAGCCCCAGAGGTATATACAGCAGCAGCCCCAGTGGTATATACAGCAGCAGTCCCAGAGGTATATATAGCAGCAGACCTAGAGGTATATACAGCAGCCTCAGAGGTAGTATACAGCAGCCCCAGAGGTAGTATACAGCAGCCCCAGAGGTATATACAGCAGCCCCAGTGGTAGTACACAGCAGCCCCAGAGGTAGTATACAGCAGCCCCAGAGGTATATACAGCAGCCCCAGAGGTATACAGCAGCCCCAGAGGTAGTATGCAGCAGCCCCAGAGGTAGTATACAGCAGCCCCAGAGGTATATACAGCATCAGCCCCAGAGGTATATACAGCAGCAGCCCCAGTGGTATATACAGCAGCAGCCCCAGAGGTATATATAGCAGCAGCCCCAGAGGTATATACAGCAGCCCCAGTGGTAGTATATACAGCAGCCCCAGAGGTATATACAGCAGCCCCAGTGGTAGTATACAGCAGCCCCAGAGGTATATACAGCAGCCCCAGAGGTATATACAGCAGCCCCAGAGGTATATACAGCAGCCCCAGAGGTAGTATACAGCAGCCCCAGTGGTGTATACAGCAGCAGCCCCAGAGGTATATACAGCAGCAGCCCCAGTGGTATATACAGCAGCAGCCCCAGAGGTATATATAGCAGCAGTATATACATACAGCAGCCCCAGTGGTAGTATACAGCAGCCCCAGAGGTATATACAGAAGCCCCAGTGTTAGTATACAGCAGCTCCAGAGGTATATACAGCAGCCCCAGTGGTATATACAGCAGCAGCCCCAGAGGTATATACAGCAGCCCCAGAGGTATATACAGCAGCCCCAGAGGTAGTATACAGCAGCCCCAGTGGTATATACAGCAGCAGCCCCAGAGGTATATACAGCAGCAGCCCCAGTGGTATATACAGCAGCAGCCCCAGAGGTATATATAGCAGCAGCCCCAGAGGTATACAAGCCGCCCGCCCACCAACCCATCAGTATACAGGCACCCCCCCGATCAGTATCCTGGGCCCCCCCTTGCTGCCACAAAACTGTAAAGTAAGATCATTATACTTATCCCCGTGGCCGCCGCCGCTGCTCTGCATCTTCTTCCGGCTTCCTCCTCTGGCACACAGACAATGACGTCATTGCCTGCGCCCACCGGAGGAGGAAGCCGGAAGAAGCCGGATGAAGCCGGAGGAGCGCGATGCAGAGCAGCGGCGGTGGCGGCCACAGGGATAAGTATAATGATCTTACTTTACAGGTTTGCGGCAGCAAGGGGGGCCCTGGATACTGATGGGGGGGCACCATGTATACTGATGGGGGTGGCGGGCGGGCGGCTCTGTGTACTCGCCGTATGACTTGCGTATAAGCCGAGGGGGGACTTTTCAGCCCAATTTTTGGGCTGAAAAACTGGCTTATACGCGAGTATATACGGTAAATATGTCATTAAAAAAATGTGTGTGATCCTACTTATTTTTGATTGCCAGCCAAGTTAAAACCAGCCAGCTGATGGTAGCAGCCTGTAGCTTCCACTTTATCTAACATAGTAACATAACATAGTAACATAGTAACATAGTATTTAAGGTTGAAGGAAGACTTTAAGTCCATCTAGTTCAACCCATAGCCTAACATGTTGATCCACAGGAAGGCAAAAAAAACCCATGTGCAACACTAGCTCCACATTGGGGGAAAAAATTCCTTCCTGACTCCAGATATGGCAATCAGACTAATTCCCTGGATCAACGCCCTATCAAAGAACTAGTATATATAACAGGTAATATTATAGTTTTCAAGAAAGGCATCCAGGCCCTTCTTAAATGTTAGTAGTGAGTCACTCATTACAACATCATGTGGCAGAGAGTCCCATAGTCTCACTGCTCTTACAGTAAAGAATCCACGTCTGTGATTATGATTAAACCTTCTTTCCTCCAGACGTAGAGGATGCCCCCTTGTCCCCGTCTCAGGCCTAAGAGTAAAAAGATCATTAGAAAGTTCTCTCTACTGTCCCCTCATATATTTATACATTATTATAAGATCACCCCTAAGCCTTCGTTTTTCCAAGCTAAATAACCCAAGTTTAATAACCTGTCTAGGTATTGCAGACCCCTCAGTCCTCTAATAACCTTGGTCGCTCTTCTCTGGACCCGCTCTAGTTCAGCTTATTTTGAGAATCAAACATTTATTTATTTATTTATTTATTTATTTTTATACCTTTGTGGCAGTCAATGGCAACCAATCACACATGCTGGCACAATGGGTGCAGGCAAAACAGCCAATCACAGATGCTGCCACTGAGAGTCTGTGATTGGCTGTTGGAGGCAGAGTGAAGTAAATAATCATGAAGTTAATGAGTGGCCCAGAGGTACATGCGTGCAGTCCTTTGTAAGTATGATGCTACTGTTTTAATCACCATTTTGCTTATTTTTACAGCTCCCATAGCCACCACTTTATAACATTAAAGTCGAGGTTTGGGGGTTTGGGCTCAAGTTTGGTCAAGTCCTGTCCTAAACCCAGACTTTATAGAAAAGTCCGGTTAGATCTGCCAAACCTGTACACCTTCGGTTTAACCAATATCTAGTATGATTTACTGCAAGTTCAGGATTATTCCCTTTTCTTTCTGATAGTGTACACATGCCAGTTAAATGTCAGCATAATAATCACTTACAACCAAATTTCCTAAATACATAAAATGTAATTCATAACATAATCCAACTATTTTTTCACTAGTGCTTAATATATTTGAATTTGGGTTGCCTGCCTAATAATATTTCTTAATTCTGAGCTCCAAGGCAATAGTGTGTGTCTGTTATTAAGGAAATAGAAATAAATGTTAAAACTTATTAGGAAAACTCATGCCCCTAGTCAAATTAAGAACAATGATTGCAGTATTACATAAATGATTAACCGTGACACATCAGTCGTTATTTATCTCGTCTTACTTAATTGCACCTTGTCCTGGAGGACATTTTGTAAACCCACAAGACGAAAAGTAGACAGTCTCTTCTTGATAAATGTGTGTAAATCAAGCACTGTGAAGTTACTAAATATCTTCTACAGAAGATGAGAAACTGGCTTGTGAATGTGCAAGAACAACTAATGCGCATATTGCAATATCTGAAGTCATAAAAATATGGCATTGTACATTAGATGTTCTGTATATGCTATGTATAGATATCTCTATTCTTCTCTTCCTCCTCTGGATGGAACGGAAAAGATGGATGATGCAAACCTACAAATATATCTGAATTTACGGTCTACTGTATATGCAGAAATTAGACCATTTTCAGTAACCCAATATGTTTTTAGTAGCTAGTGATCATTGGCAAGTGTAATAAATAAGGAAAGAAGCACATGGGTAATTGGACACTAGTTGCACAGTATAATAAATCTTCTTCATATGCAATGATAAAATGGCTACTCTGTTACTTTATGCTGTATCAGCACTAACATATACTGTCCTGTTTGTAAAAAAAAGCAATGTATGGTCCTTTCAAATATGTGAATTTAGTCCAATTTATATTGGTAGCTCTAGTTGTCATAAAATTAGAGTTTGGCAAAACGATTTTTAGGACCTTGGCATGGGTCATGTGAATAGGGAGATGAACTTACACACTGGATGATCGCACTTCTTGATAGCAGTCACATTGTAAGAGCTCCTGGGGCCCAATACCCGAAGGACCAAGGATTTGAATGGTGTTTAGGAGATTGAACTAGAAGGTGAATAAATTAAATGATTGTCCTACTCTCTTCTACATTTTGGTATGTTTTGCTGACAGATGAATATACTCAACGTCATAATTATACCTGAAGCATACTATGCACCTCGTAAATAGAATATAATCAATAATCAACTTCTATCCATGTTTCAGGGCATTTCTGAGAGCCCTTGAACACGTCGACTAAAAATATTTATATTCATCCATTGAGTCCCATGGATAGAGTCGTTTATATTCTTCGCTTTACTTAATTTTCTGAAATAAAATCCTGGGTGTTTCATTGTTTGCTTAACCTAATTATCACATTTCTAAAAATGATTGAAATTAGTGGCGGAAAGCCAAAAACATCGGATCGTGACTCCGACGAGTTTGAGTTAGGACCGCTAATCAATGCGAGTCTACATTCCAATGTTAAAGATGGAGCCGAGTATTGCAGCGATTCCTCTGCTGCCGGACCCTATAAGGGGTCTGGCAGCAGAGGAAAAACCTGCAAATCCCCATGTTATTCTTTTAAAGCCAGCGGCAAAAAGACGCTGGCTTTTAAAGAATAGTAAAAAAAAAAATAAAGGATTGAACCGGGGGAGGGGGAGTGAGGGGGAGGGTGGGGGGGAGGGTGGAGAGGGTGGGGGGTGCACCGGACCGGCCGGCTACTTACCGCTGCCTCCGCCGGCGCCGGCTGCAGACTCGCTCCCCGAGTCTCTGCTGCTTTTTCTGGAGATTCCCGAACACTGACAGAAGCAGTGAATAAATTAACTTCTGTCACTGCTCGGGAATCTCCAGAGCAGAGCGAGTCTGGCTGACAGCAGAGTTCAGCTCAGGTCATAATGACCTGAGCTGAACCCTGACTGTTTAGTCAGTTCTCAGCTCTGCTACATCCCTGTCTGTCTAAGCACAGGCAGGGATGTAGTAGAGCTGAGATTGCGTTTTGGACTACGTCGGACGAAGAGGATTTTTTAATTAAAGATGGAGACCCTAATGTCTTTTTTTTATTATTTCTAATAAAAAAATTTTCTCTGTGTTGTGTTTTTAAAAAATTTTTTTAATAGAAATTCATGGCGGTCATGTCTAATATTGGCGTGACCGCCATAAATTTCGGGCTTAGGGCCAGCTGATAATACAAAGCTGGCCCTAACCTCTTTATTACCCAGTGAGCCACTGCCACCAGGGCCACTGGAAGAGCGGAGTTCAGCGCCAGAGGATGGCGCTTCAATGAACGCGCCATCTTCTGGGGCGGCTGCGGGCTGCAATTTGCAGTGGGGTGCCCAGAAAGCTTGGGCCTCCCTGCGCTGCGGATTCCAGCCCCCAGCTGCTTAGCTGTACCTGGCTAGACATAGAAATTGCGCGGAGCCCCACGCATTTTTTTTTAATTATTTCATGAAATTCAAGAAATATAAAAAAAAGGGCTCCCCTATATTCTTGTGTCCGGCCAGGTACAAATAGGCACCTGGGGGTTGGGGGCAGCCCGTCGCTGCTTGCTGGATCCCTGTTACAGAAATACGGCGAAGCCCACGTCAAATTTTTTCTGACAAATCCATAAAACAATATAAATAAAAGGGACTGCATCTTTATTAACCCTGGACCATGGGCAGTCCTTTTAGGATTGTTTATTGATTTTCAGAAAAAATGATGTGGCTTCGCCGAATTTCTGAACAGCCGATCCAGCAGCACGCGGCTGCCCCAACCCCAGTGCCTATTTGTACCTGGCCGACACAAAATATGGGACCCTTTTTTTATTTCTGAATTTCATAAAATAATTAAAAAAAGCGTGGGCTCCGCGCAATTTCTATGTCTAGCCAGGTACAGCTAAGCAGCTGGGGCTGGATCCACAGCGCAGGAGGCCAAGCTTCTGGCACCCCACTGCAAATTGCAGCCCGCAGCCGCCCCAGAAGATGACGCGTTCATTGAAGCGCCATCCTCTGGCTCTGAACCCCGCTCTTCCAGTGGCCCTGGTGGCGGTGGCTCACTGGGTAATAAAGAGGTTAGGGTCAGCTTTGTATTATCAGCTGGCCCTAAGCCCAAAATTTATGGTGGTCACGCCAATATTAGACATGACCACCATGAATTTCTATTAATTGTTTTAAAAAAAACACAACACAGAGAAAATTTTTTATTAGAAATAAAAAAAAAAAGCCATTAGGGACTCCATCTTTATTAAAAAATCCTCTTCCATCCGACGTAGTCCAAAACGCGATGTCCTCTCTGCTACATCCCTGTGCATAGATATAGATGTCTATGCACAGGGAGTGAGCAGACTGAGAACAATCTCAGCTCTGCTCATTATCTCTGTGCACAGACATTCATGTCTGTACACAGGGAGAGCAGGCGGCTCTAGGACCCTGGAGCTGCGGCAGCCCGCAGGACCCTAGCCCGGCACAGAGCAGACAGCCGGACTCGTTACTGTGCGAGTTTCCCTGCAATTACTTGCACAGTAACGAATCCAATGCAAGTCAATGGCAATCCTAGTTTTTTCAGAGTCTCTGACAAAACTAGGATTGCCATTGATTTGCATTGGACCCGTTACTATGCGAGTAATCGCTGGGAAACTCGCAGCGTACCGAGTCCTGCCAGTCCCTTACTACTCGCAGAGTAACGAGTCCTAGCGAGTAGACTCGCCCATCCCTACTTGAAATAGATCACTCTGTTTGTATATGACTCAATATAACATATGATTTCACTGTTTGTGTTGATTTACAGAAATAAGTTAACTTTTTGTAAATATTCTAATTCATTGAGATGCACTAGTATCTCAGAAATCATTATTTATTCCCATTGATGTAAATGTATGAAATAGAAGCATTCAATGAAGTTTATCACTTTATACCAGCTTTCCACTGCAACAGGATTTTACACAGTGTAGAGCAAAGAGCACAGCTCTGTACATTGAGTAGGGGATGCTACTGTAGCTCAGCCTGTATTCACTTCCAATGTTAATTTATTAGTGATTCAATACAAAAAGTGAGATTCCTATATTATATAGAGTCATTACAAACAGAGTGATCTATTTCAAGTCTTTACTTCTGTAAATGTTGATGATTATGGCTTACAGCCAATAAAAACTCAAAGATCATTATCTCAGAAAATTAAAGCATTAAATTACTGAAATAAATACTTTTTGATGATATAATCCATTGAAATGCACTGTATATGCAGCACACAAAGGCACATCAAGGCAAAATACTGAAAGTCAGAAGTGTCCACATGATAGACCACACTACTCTTCTAAGCCACGGATTAAAACTTTTTCAGTTTTTGTTTTTATTGATTTCAATTGAAAGAAAAAATATTTTAAAAATATATGCAAATATCATTTTTAGAAAGGGACAGGACTAGTACAAGGATTGATGACAACTTTAAATTTTTATCATTTCTGGACAGCTTATTAAAATCATGGACAGCCAATATTTTTCATAGACACATTGGAATACTATAATAAATCATTATGATTCTAAGTGATCCATATCTGCAGCTCATAATTTTGATATGAAGACATCAGCTGTATTCATTTTAACCTCTTTACGACCAATGACGAGTATACTCGTCATGAAAAGATGTCAGTTTCCGCATCATGACGAGTATACTCGTCATGGCTTTGAACTGTCACTGCTTCTAAACGAACAGTGACAGCTCAAATCTAAAAGCTGTCAGTGACAGCCAAGGGTTAGGGGCAGAGGTGTGGGCACCCCTGTTAACCCCTTCACCCCCCCCCCTCCGCAATCACACTTATTTGCTGGCGGGTTGCACCGCAGCCGCCGGCCATGAGCTGATGCTCCAGCTCCCCCTGTGTCCTGTCCCCGCCCCCTGAGTCCAGCTCCCCCTGTGTCCTGTAGCCCCCCCCTGTGTCCTGAGCCCCCTGTGTCCTGTCCCCGTTCCCTGTGCAGCCCCCCTGTCTCCCGTCCATCCCACCCCTCCACCTTGTATAGTTTGTTTGCCGGCGGGCTTATGCGCCCGCCGGCGAAGCTGCAGGGCCCCCTCCTCCTCCTCCTCCTCCTCCTCCCTGCTGGTCACCAGTCCCCGGTCCTCGGTCCCCAGCCCCCGATCCTCGGTCCCCGGCCCCCGATCCTCGGGTCCCCGGCCCCCGGTCCTCGGGTCCCCGGCCCCCGGTCCCCAGCCCCAGCCCCGCTCACCTATCCCGGCGGGCTGCACGCTCGCTGCACCCGCCCGCACCGTCGGCCTCCTCTGCAGTCCGGTGTGGCTCCTCCTCTTCTCAGGGGCTCCTCCTCCTCATTGCTGGGTAAGTATGAATGAATGAATTAATGAATGAGTGGATGGATGAGTGGATAGATGGGTGGATGGGTGGATGGATGGATGGATGGATGGAAGGGTGGATGGTTGGATGGATGGGTGAATGGATGGGTGAATGGATGGATGTGTGCGTGCGTGGATGTGCGTGCTTGGATGTGCGTGCGTGGATGTGTGCGTACGTGAATGTGCGTGGATGTGGATGTACGTGGATGTGTGTGTGGATGTGCGTGGATTTCAGCATGCGTGCGTGGATGTGTGCATGCGTGGATGTGGTTGTGTGCATGCGTGGATGTCAGCACGTGGATGTGCGTACGTGGATGTGCGTGCGTGGATATGTGCGTACGTGGATGTGCGTGGATGTGGATGTACGTGGATGTGTGTGTGGATGTGCGTGGATGTCAGCATGCGTGCGTGGATGTGTGCATGCGTGGATGTGGTTGTGTGCATGCGTGGATGTCAGCACGTGGATGTGCGTACGTGGATGTGCGTACGTGGATGTGCGTGCGTGGATATGTGCGTACGTGGATGTGCGTGGATGTGGATGTACGTGGATGTGTGTGTGGATGTGCGTGGATGTCAGCATGCGTGCGTGGATGTGTGCATGCGTGGATGTGGTTGTGTGCATGCGTGGATGTCAGCACGTGGATGTGCGTACGTGGATGTGCGTACGTGGATGTGCGTGCGTGGATATGTGCGTACGTGGATGTGCGTGGATGTGGATGTACGTGGATGTGTGTGTGGATGTGCGTGGATGTCAGCATGCGTGCGTGGATGTGTGCATGCGTGGATGTGCGTGTGTGGATGTGTGTGCGTGGTTGTGTGCATGCATGGATGTCAGCACGTGTATGTGCGTACGTGTATGTGCGTACGTGTATGTGCGTACGTGGATGTGCGTACGTGGATGTGCGTGCGTGGATGATGGGTGCATAGGTGGATGGATGGGTGCAACAAGGGATCAAGTGTCCTCTTGTTATAGTCTCTGGGATCATAGTCAATGGTGCACTGTATAACTGATCATTGTCATACAGTGCACCATAACTCTGACCCCTGAGACTGTAGGAAGAGGACACTTGATCCCTTGCTGCAGTCTCTGGATTGAGCAGAGGCGATCGAGCGTCGTGGGACCTTCGTTGTGGACTACGTCGGAGGCGATCGAGCGTCGTGGGACCTTCGTTGTGGACTACGTCGGATCTTTATAATAAAGATGGAGTCCGAATTTTGTTTGTGTTTTTTTTCAAATAAAAAGATTTTTCTCTGTGTGTATTTTCTGACTATTTACCAGAGATTTCTAATGGCGGGTCTAACATTGGCCCTATATTATGAATCTCGGGCTTAGTGCCAGCTGCCAATAAAAAGCTGGCATTAACCCCTTTATTACCCAGTTTGCCACCGGCACCAGGGCAACTGGAAGAGCATGGGTACAGCGCCAGAAAATGGCGCTTCAATGAATGCGCCATTTTCTGGGGCGGCTGCGGGCTGCAATTCGCAGCATGGGGGGCCCAGAACGCTTGGGCCTTTCCATGCTGAGGATTCCAGCCCCCAGCTGCCTAGTTGTACCTGGCTGGGCCAAAAATATGGCGGAGCCTACGTCATTTTTTTTTCTAGAATTAGTTCTAGAAATAAAAAAAAATGGGCTTTGCTGTATTTTTGGTTGCAGCCAGGTACAACGAGGCAGCTGGGGGTTGCTGGCAGTCTGTAGCTGCCAAGTTGTACCTGGCTGGACCAAAAATATGGCGGAGCCCTACGTCATTTTTTTCTTCTAGAATTAGTTCTAGAAATAAAAAAAAATAGGCTTTGCTGTATTTTTGGTTGCAGCCAGGTACAACGAGGCAGCTGGAGGTTGCTGGCAGTCTGTAGCTGCCAAGTTGTACCTGGCTGGACCAAAAATATGGCGGAGCCCTACGTCATTTTTTTCTTCTAGAATTAGTTCTAGAAATAAAAAAAAGCCTTCGCTGTATTTGTAGCCAGCCAGGTACAACTTTTTAGCTGGCTGACTGGAATCCTCAGCATGGAGAGACTCAAATGTTGTGGGTCCCCCATGCTGCAAATTTCAACCCACAGCCACCCAAGAAAATAGCGCATTCATTAGAGGCGGCATTTTCTGGTGCTGCAACCCAACTCTTCCAGTTGCTGGTGGCACACGGGTTCTCCATATGCGACATGGTGTCCGCTAACAATTTCAATAGAAAATTAGCGGAAACCATGTCGGGTATGGAGAGCCCCTCCCTGTGTGCCTGAACATTGGAGCTCCCCCACAAGTGACCCCATTTTGGAAACTAGACCCCCGAAGGAACGTATCTAGATGCATAGTGATCACTTTGAACCCCCAGATGCTTCACAAATTCATCCATAAAAATGAAAAAGCACGTTTTTTTCCACAAAAAGTTTCTTTTTTCATTTTTACGGATCAATTTGTGAAGCACCTGGGGTTCAAAGTGCTCACTATGCATCTAGATACGTTCCTTGGGTGGTCTAGTTTCCAAAATGGGGTCACTTGTGGGGGAGCTCCAATGTTTAGGCACATAGGGGCTCTTCATATCCTACAAGGTGTCCGCTAACAATTCCAATTGTTAGTGGACACCATGTCGCGTATGGAGGGTCCCTGTGTGTCTCCACATTGGAGCTCCCCCACAAGTGACCCCATTTTGGAAACTAGACCCCCAAAGGATTATATCCAGTTGCATAGTGAGCACTTTGAACCCCCAGATGCTTCACAAATTGATCCGTAATAATGAAAAAAGAAATTATTTGTGGAAAAAAAGTGCATTTTCATTTTTACCGATGAATTTCTGAAGCATCTGGGGGTTCAAAGTGCTCACTATGCATCAAGATACGTTTCTTTGGGGGTCTAGTTTCCAAAATGGGGTCACTTGTGGGGGAGCTCCAATGTGGAGACACACGGGGACCCTCCAAACGCGACATGGTGTCCGCTAACAAATTGAGCTCATTTTCCATTCAAATTGTTAGCGGACACCATGTCGCGTTTGGAGGGTCCCGATGTGTCTCCACATTGGAGCTCCCCCACAAGTGACCCCATTTTGGAAACTAGACCCCCTAAGGAACGTATCTAGATGCATAGTGAGCACTTTGAACCCCCATATGCTTCAGAAATTCATCCGTAAAAATGAAAAAGCACTTTTTTTTTCCACAAAAAATTTCTTTTTTCATTATTATGGATCAATTTGTGAAGCATCTGGGGGTTCAAAGTGCTCACTATGCATCTAGATACGTTCCTTTGGGGGTCTAGTTTCCAAAATGAGGTCACTTGTGGGGAGCTCCAATGTGGACACCCGCAGGGACCCTCCAAACGCGACATGGTGTCCGCTAACAATTTGAGCTCATTTTCCATTCAAATTGTTAGCGGACACCATGTCGCGTTTGGAGGGCCCCGCTGTGTCTCCACATTGGAGCTCCCCCACAAGTGACCCCATTTCGGAAACTAGACCCCCTAAGGAACATATCTAGATGCATAGTGAGCACTTTGAACCCCCAGATGCTTCACAAATTCATCAATAAAAATGAAAAAACACTTTTTTTTTCCACACAAATTTTCTTTTTTCATTTTTACAGATCAATTTGTGAAGCACCTGGGGAAGAAAGTGCTCACTATGCAAATAGCTATGTTCCTTTGGGGGTGTAGTTTCCAAAATGGGGCCACTTGTGGGGGAGCTCCAATGTGGAGACACACGGGGACCCTCCAAACGCGACATGGTGTCTGCTAACAATTTGAATGGAAAATGAGCTCAAATTGTTAGCGGACACCATGTCGCGTTTGGAGGGTCGCTGTGTGTCTCCACATTGGAGCTCCCCCACAAGTGACCCCATTTTGGAAACTAGACCCCCAAAGGAACATATCTAGGTACATAGTAAGCACTTTGAACCCCCAGATGCTTCACAAATTGATCCGTAATAATGAAAAAATAATTTTTTAGTGGAAAAAAAAGTGCTTTTTCATTTTTATGGATGAATTTGTGAAGCATATGGGGGTTCAAAGTGCTCACTATGCATCTAGATACGTTCCTTCAGGGGTCTAGTTTCCAAAATGGGGTCACTTGTGGGGGAGCTCCAATGTGGAGATACACAGGGACCCTCCAAATGCGACATGGTGTCCGCTAACAATTTGAGCTCATTTTCCATTCAAATTGTTAGCGGACACCATGTCGCGTATGGAGGGTCCCCGTGTGTCTCCACATTGGAGCTCCCCCACAAATGACCCCATTTTGGAAACTAGACCCCCTAAGGAAGTATCTAGATGATAGTGAGCACTTTGAACACCCAGATGCTTCACAAATTCATCCATAAAAATTAAAAAAAGACTTTTTTTTCACAAAAAAATTCTTTTTGCCTACGTTTTTTCAGTTTCACATGGGCAAAGGGATAAAATACATCCCAAAATTTGTTGGGAAATTTCTCCTGAGTACACCGATACCTTATATGTGGTCATAAACCACTGTTTGGGCGCACGGCAGGGCTCAGAAGTGAAGGAGCGCCATTTCACTTTTTGAACGGAAAATTGGCTCTAAAATTCAAATTGCGCTCCCTTCCTTCTGAGCCCTGTCGTGCGCCCAAACAGTGGTTTATGACCACATATGAGGTATCGGTGTACTCAGGAGAAATTGCCCAACAAATCTTAGGATGCATTTTATCCTGTTGCCCATGTGAAAATGAAAAATTGAGGCTAAAAGAACATTTTTGTTACAAAAATTAAAATGTCCATTTTTTCCTTCAACTTTATTTTATTTCCTGTGAAGCACCTGAAGGGTTAATAATCTTCTTCAATATAGTTTTGAGTAGCTTGAGGGGTGCAGTTTTTGGAATGGTGCCACTTTTGGGTGTTTTCTGTCATGTACCCCCCTCAAAGGGACTTCAAATGTGATGTGGTCACTAAAAAATTGGTTTTGTAAATTTTGCTGGAAAAATGAATAATTGCTGATAAACTTTGAACCCTTATAACGTCCTACCAAATTTTTTTTTTCTTCCAAAATTGTGCTGATGTGAAGTAGACATGTGGGAAATGTGATTTATTAACTATTTTGTGGCACATAATGCTCTGGTTTAGCAGAATAAAAATTAAAAATTTGAAAATTGCTAAATTTTCAAAACTTTTGCCAAATTTTTTATTTTTTCACAAATAAACGCAAAAATTATCGACCTAAATTTAATACTAACATGAAGCCCAATATGTCACAAAAAAACAATCTCATAATCGCTAGGATCCGTTGAAGCGTTCCAGAGATATTACCTCATAAAGGGACACTGGTCAGAATTACAAAAAATGGTCCGGTCATTAAGCTGTAAAGTGACTCGGTCCTTAAGGGGTTAAACTGTAAAATAATCAAAAGGAGAAGTACAGTCAAATGATCTGTAGAAACTTCTCCAGCTTCAAAAAAATCATGGACACATTACATTTTTGTTACAGACAGGGTATTTTTATGGACTATCCAAGAATTTCAGACTAGAACTTTAGGGCCACATATTGGGGTTAGCAATCCTAAAAGTCAATATCGACACTTTAACGATGTTTGCCACCTGACTTAGAATAAAAAGTCAAACCAAAAAATCCATCTACAGACAACAAAGTGTTCTATAAGAATATATCCACGATCTGATATATGTATCTCTCCGATTAATTTACCCTTTGGCAGCGCGGATTATATCCTCTTGTATATCCATGGTTTCTTATTTAGGTAGGTAGGAAGCCTCTGACATGAGTTGTTAAGGGGAGAAATTTCCCCCTCTGACTTTATAAGAAAATATAAAAATTACAATTATTATTTTTTAAATTGCTTATATATTCTGATAGCAGGTTCTCTTCATTTTATATTATTTTTCATATTGCCTGAGATTCTGTGAACACCGTTTTTAAATATGCTTAATATGTCACAGGGACAGAGGAAGCAATGGTCTGGAGACATTCATTGTTTTATAAGGGAGAATTGTCAAGGCAGGTTCTGATCTGTACAGATCTCATGGTGGAGGGGAGGAAGATGAGGTGTAACCATCACCTACTGTGAATGGTGGATCCTATGTTATATATGTGTAGGTGCTACCATTTATGTAATCCTATCTGTGATTATAACAAGGATTAGTAACAAATAAACAGTGCCAAGCCTAATATCAGGTTTAGGGCAAAGACACACTAAGCGAGATGCATGCTAGTGTCTGGCATGCATCTCGCGCAAGTCACCCGGCCTGGTCCCTGCCTCTCTGGATGGGATCATGCAGTTGATTGCGTTTTTCTTCAGCTCCACACTCCTCTCCAGAGAGACGACGGCCGGGTGACTCAAACAAGATGCATGAAAGACACTCGCATGCATCTCACATAGTGTGTCTCTGCAAGAGTAAGAACTACAAGATTTTAGGATTTTGTTTTATTCCAGACAGTCAAGTAAACAATTAAAGAAAATAATTTCTTCCCATCCTGGGCTCCTTCCTGGTTGAATGTCTCTCATCCTGGTATAATGTCCTGTATCCTTGGTCCCCACCTGGTATAATGTTCTCTCATCCTAGTCCCAATTCTGTAATAATGCACTTCATACTGGCCCCTATTCTCTAATAAAACTTGCCACCCTAGGCTCCTTCTGGTATAATTTCCTCCCACCATGAGCCTCTTCCTGGTACATTTGTGCTCAATACTAAGCCCCATACTGTTTTATTCTCCCACATCCTGGGCCTGTTCAGTGATAATTTTCTTCCATTTTGCGCTCCTTACAGTAATAATGTCACCCTTGGCCCTTTGCTGGTATAATATCTCCCATCTATTATAATGTACCCATCCTAGTATTATGTCATCCCACCCTGGGCCTCATCCTGATATAACATCCCTCATTGTTGGTCACTTAAGGTACCTTTACACACCGCTACAACAGGGTGGAAACAACCGGGTGCTTCATGTGCACGAGCACGTAGCAACGGTTGCAAACGGTACCCAATACCGCCTTTACACGCCGCTACAAGGTGCTCTACAGAAGGTTTAATCTATCTCTGGATGCACCGCCGGGTGCTCAAGTTACATTCTGCAGAGCACCTTACCTCATTTACACGCCGCTACAGAAGGTAATATGGGAGGACCTGGTGCAGCAGGGGCAACACATAGGCGTGCCAGAGTTGTGGATTACGAGACGCTCGTACGATGATTGGACAATGCAATAGTATCATGATTGGCCAGCCAGCGCAGAAAGGCTGGCTAATACATGATGCTATTGCAATTGTGTAGTGTGACTGGTCAGCTCCTTAAATATGCCGCCCTATGCAGCAACTACCAATCGTAACGCAGGAGCTTCCTCCAATGATCGCTGAAGGGGGGCGGTTTACCAGAGGCTGTGTCACGCCCCAGGGAGTTAACTAGGTGACGAAACAACCTTACCCTACCTTATTTAGACGCCGCTACCATCGGGTTGAAATCAACCTGTTTTAGAGCACTGCTCTGAAACAGGTGCCGCAAGTGACGGGTGGCAACAACCTACTTTACACGCCGCTACCTTGGGTTGATTTGACGGTGCAAGATACATTTGTCTCATAAACCCGGTTGTTTCCACCCTGCTGTAGCGGCGTGTAAAGGTACCTTTACTGATAATGTTCTTCTGCTGCTCTTCTCCAACATATTTTCAAAAGAAATAAAAGATTCTTCTCACGTTCCCTTGCTCCAACGACATGCAAAGTTCTCCTCTATGGCAAACATCAGCAGCTATCTAAAGCATGCCCATCACAGGCGGCACATGATGTCTTTGCCAAGCCTGCCTGTGATGGGCATGCCGACATCAACTGTTAGCCTCTAACTGGTCAGAGGCGTGTATTGTAGTGCTGGAAGCCAGTGTAACACATTATCTCGGAATGTGCTTCCTCCTGTCACACAGGCTTTGGCCGTGGTCTCACACTCTGCAAGCATGTTCATTCCTCTACAACCAATAACTCTCCATACAACTGCTTGAAACTCTTGATTGAAGTGTCCCACCCAGCCAATCAGTATCATACTTTGCACTGGCTAGGACCAAGAGTAGTTTTTTGCAAATAGAGATTTTGATTAGTATTTTTTTTTTTTTTAAATCATGACGCAAGCCTTTTTAAAGGGTTAATATTGATTTATATAATTGCAATCCCGATAGATGTCACTAGAGACCCTATTCTCGTCTTCTCTGAAGAGGCTATTTGCAAATAACCAACAACAGAAACACTGCAAAAAAAAACAGACTTGACAAGCACCTCCTAGCATAATAGGAAATCATTATAATTTTATGTGAATAGCAGAAGAGACATATTTTGCCGTATCGTTGCTTTTTCAATTAATCTGTTGGATACTTCTCATAATTGCATGATCACTGTTTACTTAATCAGATGTACGGTACAATGAAATGTGTGCAGTTGCTAGAATAAACTAACAATTAGGGATGATAGTTTTCAGTATTACATTACTGTGAAAACCGGAATAAACTGAATAGAATATTAAAAGTGCTTGCCTGAAAAAATTATTATAATGATAATGCAAATCCACCATGCAATTTTATGCAAACTAGAATCTTTTATGTTACTGAAATGATATTAGTGTTACATGTTGTCAGGAATTGTATACAGAATGCTAAAATGTTAATGACATATTACAGTTATCAATCAGCTCTGCTCTGATATGAGACTATTTATGACTTGTTATTTCTAATGTAAAGCGCACAAAACTATATACATACTAAAATTTGATAAAATTATCTTTTTTTCCACAGCCACTGGTTCGTTGTATCTGATCAGAAGAGAAAACAAGGAGATAGTCTGAGATGAGTGTGTCATGATCTCCCTACTGTTCCCATATGGGTTCTTTCAACCCGTTGCTGAGCAGGAAACCTTGTCCCTCGCAGGCCCTGATGTTAATCCTAAATAGGGAGATGTCTGGTGTGAGCACTAGTATCAACCACTGCACTAATAACAACAAGAGGGGAAGGGGAGATAGACAGGGAAACAACAAAAACAACTACATGCCTACTTCACTTGCTAGGTAGCAGCCGGCTTGGCAATGGTCAGTTTCTCCAGAATAGTACCTTCACGTCAGGCAGCAAGGCCAGGAATGGAGTGCAATCACCAGCAAAGAATGCTGGAACATTTGACCATATAAAGGAGATGGGAGTGATCCCAAAGTAGCCCTTCAGATCCGTTACACGTGGTGCAGGAATGAGACACTGGGAGATTAAAGGGAACCTGTCACCTAAACTAGCCCTCCTAACCTATGAATATCTTTCCCTGCAGCCTCAAACAATTTCTCAACCATCCCTTTCTGAGCTTATATAGCAATTTACAAGTGCAATAAAGTCAATTTAGAAACTTACAGAATCCATGTCTGATGGTCGTTCCTCCAGGGGTCTTTGACAGTGAGGCAGGGTCTTCTGGGCTGCGCTCCCCCGCCTCCATGCTGAAAATACTCCCCAATGGGCGGCATTCTTATTTCCGACCTCGGGCACCATTCAAAGTACCTGCCCATTGCGTCATCGCTATGACGCGGTCACGTGATGCCGGCCCCGCGTCACTTCGGCCCATCGTATTGCTGGGTGTACTAAGCGCACAAGGCGCCTTCAGCATGCCATCTGCACATGCTCTGAAGGTGGCTTGTGCGCTTGTTAGTACACCCAGCAATACGAATGGGCGGAAGTGACGCAGGGCCGGCATCACGTGACGCGTCATAGTGATGACAGCTGTACACTTCCTCAGGAGCATAGAGTTACACAGCCATCTCAGATTACACATGTAATCTCTCCAAATTATTGGGACTGCAAAAAGCATTATTGGTTTAAAGTCCCTTAATTCTTGTCCTGATCTCCTATTTTGCTGCCAAAGTACAGGTTGTAGACTTTCCTTATTATGATAGTCAAGTTTTGCCTTTCTGACGCAAAAGTGACTTGCCTGTATATGTGGGAAAAACTATCTGCGCTGTTAATGCAAGAATTAAGCATATATGAAAAAAAGTATATGGAAACTTGTCACTTTGCTAAGGAATCCTAAAACAGTATACCTTACACAGAGAGCATTTATAATAGTAGGTGATGCAACTGCAATCAGGAGCTGAGTTGGCATTTTTGGCTTGGTCACCCTAAAATGATAGAATATTGAAGGCTCAATAGACTAAACAGATGATGTAATAGACTAGCTATTAGCAATGTAATAATGATGATGAAATAATAAAGATGCAATGTACCTTTACGTCTGCATGCAAGGTGTCATAAGTAATTATGTAATAAGCCAATGTGATAAATCAAAAAATATAGTATTATTATAATTACAATAGTGTGCTGTACAATGTCAAAAGAACTGTTCCCCTCACTAAGTTTTAAAAATGTCACCACTGCTTCTTAGAAACAATTCAAGGTCCTCGAATTCTATTTAGTTTTCTCTGTTTTCATTCCTCTCAAAGGTACAGATGTGCTTTACAACGCAAAGAGGTAATGAGAAAGTTGCAGTGCCATTTCTTTTCTTCTCATTTTTTTTTGGATCAATACAGAGAGAAGCAAAAAATAAAATAAATATATATAAATAAAAAAGCAGATTAAGTGAAACATTTGTCTAGACTACAGAAGCGGACTCGGCAGCGGCATGTAATCAGGTGCTTCATGAGTCTCAAAAAACACGTGTTAATTCTACCTACAACAGCACAAAAATGTGTAATAAATGCTGAGTAGGAGCTGGCAATGCGTTGGAATTTTGTAGAAAAAAAGTAGTTTTGGAGACTTTTTTGCCAACTTGCTTTATTAAAGAAAAAAAATCTAATTTAAAGCCAGCAAGCTACTTAATAATGCAAGAGCTGACATGTAGGTTGGGATGTTTGGTGCTAAAGTTTATTATCTGTCAGAAAAGCTTTGTAAAATATGCATTAGTAGTTGTTAAAGCCAAGCAACAACGAAAGGAGGACAAAACCAATTTTTTTAGGAATAATACAGGCTTAGAAACCATTATTCTGAGTTACCTGTTACTGTTGAGTCTCTAAGACCAAGTTCAAACAAGGGTATTTTCATTCCGGTGCCGTCTGTGAAAATTCGGCCAACACTCCAATGTTATTCAATGGAGCAGTGGAGATGAGAAAACTGTTTACACCCAACCGAATCTGAAGACGGAGAAATTGGAAGCAGGCACTAGTTTCTTCAATGTGTTGACTGAGACACTCCTATTTAAATTCATAGGTGTGCAAATAAATTGGATACCATATGATAATGTCTAGTATCCAATTTGTACGGATTAATTGCAAATTCTTTAACATAGGAAACTGTATTTCATCTTGTAAATTTTTATTGAGTGCTGATGTGCAAAAACACATGGTATATGTATGAAATATAACAAAAAAAATTGTGTACACACTCATGAGAACTTAGCTGTCACCATAGAGAGTCCGGATACAGGGCATGACAATGGTGTCTGGTGTACTACACACAAGTGAACAGACAGGGGAAACACTGGGGGCACAAATACAACGGGGGACCCTGCTCGTAGGGAACAGGGGAAAAGAGACCTTCTGCACACCCCTGCGACTGTGCCCTGATCTCCCTACTGTCCTTTCACCTTATTGCCGAGAAGGATACCTAGTCCCTCACTGGCCCTGATGTTAACGGTCAATAGGGAGATGGCCGGCGGCATCACTAAGTTCCAACAACTGCACTAAAATCAACAAGAGGGAAGGAAAGACAGAAAGTGAAATGTCAGAACAAATTCAAGCTTGCTGCCACACTCCTAGGCAGAAAAAACGGGTTGGCAACAGTCAGCATCTCCAGAGCTGCTTCGTTACCTAAGGTAGACAGGCCAGGAATGAAGTTCAATAACCAGCAAGGAATGCTGGACCATGTCACCATATAAAGGAGATGAGAGTGATTACAAAGTAGCCACACCTGGAAGAGAGCCAAGGAGCATTGCAGCAACAGAAACTGACATTAACTCCTACACTGCCAAAGAAAAGAAACACATTTACAATGAAGTCTCAATACAGGAATGAGACAGAGGTCCCAAACCTGTCACAAGTCTCCTAAGTAAGAGACCATCATGACATTAGCCTTAGAATGGTAGCAGTTTTTACAAGTCTTTGTTATTCGCCTTTTTCTTTTTGGTCCAGTTCTCAGTGATGGAAATGCTATTGATTATATTTAGATTGAGATTTTAAATAGTGTGGAAAAATGTTTCAATTATAGTTTGGCCATACTGTACATACTGTTATAAAATAGATGATATCTGGGGGACCTCATTTTCCCTTAGCAAAACAATATTATTATTATTATTATGTATTTTATACTTTTCTTCACAAAAGATACTAATAGGATGTTATGAAATCGGTCTGACAAAGGAAGGGTCTTAACACCACATGGTCATGAGTGGATGATTCTAAATTTGCATAAAAGCAAAGTAACACCAAAACTGTTGGTTTTAGGATGCAAGCTCTTGGCACTCAAATGTCTTCTCCAACACTCCAAACAAAAATTGTATATTCTTTGGTGAAGGGTTATATCAGATTCTTTGCTTTAGATATGCAGTGAGTGTGTTACACTATTCTTAGTATTGGAGAATATCATTAAATACTATCTAATTGCACGCACAAGGGTAGAGAGTTCATGCTCCAGTTCATCACTGGCCATGGACAGAAGCTGTGCACAGTTGCTAGGCTTACAGCATGTAGCACTTGGCTTATCATTGGCCAGGCTGGGGAGATGCTACCTGTGCACCGCAAGTGACAACATACAAGGCCATCAAAGAAAAATCAGCATCAGGTTGCCCAGAAGCTTAGTAAATTCTCACATCTCCTGCCATTGACCACAGAGAACTGTGGCCTGGGGTTGAGCAAAATGATCCTCTCATCTCTAGTTTATTAAAATGGGCTAAGAGTCAATTGTTTATACCTAAAGAGAGTAGTAGATTGGTAATTATGTTCTTCTTAGGTAAGAGAGTCTTTGAAGCTTTTTACAGCACAACCGTCTTCACCATAGAGCAACCGCTGTGGTGGCGCTGCAAATTCTCCTTGCATTAGAACTAAACGGTGAGGTTTTTGTTACAGATGTGCCATGATTTTTCACATACGAGCTAAGCTAAATATTAGACCTAATGAACACAAAGAATCCATGAAAAAGGGGAATATAGATTGTATATCATTAAGTGGAACATTGGTACCAAAGCAAGCAGTCACCCATATGATGGAGGACTCTCAGAATTTCAATGCCAATAGAACATCAACTGCTAATAAAGTATCCACCTGCTTATGAAATATCTCATTTGTGTGCTACTGAATGAAACCGTTACTGATAAACTGCTGAGCAAATAGCGCACCAGCTGCCCTGATCTATTGTTACTGTGTCCCAGTAATCTGCAGCTATGGGTATTATAATGCCATGAAATCAATGGACTTAATAATTCTTATCCCAGCATTGAACAGAGACTTGTCCTATTCCACCCACCTTATTTTTCCATCCTGTTCACGCTGAGGCGATAAAAACACCACTATTTATACATCCCTCCCTGACACTTCTGCAAAATTTAAGAGTACAGAAAAATATTTATGCTTTTCCCCCGTAATGTACGAGATTTTATAGGTTCAGCTAGATGCTTATTCCAAGAAACAATTTGATATTTCCCACTGAGAGGTATTCTAGCTCCACATTTCTGCCTCCACTTAATTAGTAACTAGAATTCTTTTCGCTCGGAAGGGTCTTCATTTTAATTTATTATGTTTGTTTTTGCTTTTTAACTATTTACCCGCGTCTGAAACCAATTTCTAATTGATAAAAAATTCCTGCCAAAAAAATGTAAACTGTGAAGATGATAGAACTATATTGAACATGGGTATGTCTAACAAGCAGTTGTGACTGGGATGATATTTAAGTTTCTTTTCTTGACGGTGCTGGTTGTTGAGTAATTAATTTGACATTTTATATAGAACACACTTATTTTTATTTGCATAGAAATAAATATAACTAGGTGAAGAGACAGACTTGCAAAGTACAATCTTTTCCACATGGGAATTATATTGTAAGGCTTAAAGCATTACTCAGTATTTTAAGGCAAAGTAAAATATTAGCAGACTGCGAGCCACAGTTATCTAACCCCTGAGCACATTGCCCTGTGGCTTTACTGCAGTGCGTTAAAAATCTATGGACTGTTTTATGGCAGTCTGTAGCCTGTTTTACATAGGAAGACAATACTTTCACTAAAATAGCACTCTAGATTGCTTTGATCTAGGCAAAGATTGCTCTTATTTATAAGACAGCAGTTTTAGCAGTTGCATAATTTCAGGTAAGAGGCCAATTACGTTTTTGTAGCCTATCAGTAAATGCTCACAACAAAAATGTTTTTTTTTCTTCTACGATAACTGCTTGGTAGAGATGAGAAAATAAATCTGAGTGGAATTTTATAAAAATCCACATAAGCTCAATTGCAGACTTTTTGTAATTTGTTGTACGCGAATTCAACAAAACAGTGGCTGCTGGCCATTTTCTAAACCGTAAAAGGCCTAATAAAAATAATCACCGTCGGCCATGCTGAAAACACCAGGCCTCCCCGGCGAGGCCAAGGATTCCGATTTTGTTAGGTATAGATCATGACCTTTGTTGGCACATGTGCAGAACTCCCTTAATGACTAGCAAATCCGGAAGCCTTGCCAGTGAGGTGTCAAACTTCAGAGCTGCCTTTAGCAATCCGAAGATGTGACTAGGATTGGACAGTTGATGGTGATCAGCGGAAGGGCCAGAGAGGTTGTTGGTGAGGTGAGTATAAGTATTGTTCACATATTATATTTACTATGCTCTGGAGAGACCCTATAGTATAAAAAGGAACATTACCTATCTTGAGAATAACTTCTGTGTTAATCAAATTTCCTGGGAAATATCAGAAAACAGGTAAATACAAATTTTGTCCGATCCAATCATCTCTACTACTTATGTTGAACAAAGAAATAAGTTTAAACTCTAAGTCAAGCATTTTTTTAAATCCTCAAATATTATGACCAGCCATTAATAATTGGATAATTAATTGCTAATAGTGATTATACAAAAGCTAGTGTCAGATAATACATGACGCTGTTCAATGGAAAGTTGTACTTTATGTCTTTATGAAACCAAACTGATATTTCAGGAGGATTTATATATACAGTTGAAACCAGAAGTTTACATACACTATATAAAAAGACACATATGCATGTTTTTATCACTATCCGACATGAAATCAGAATAAACCTTTCACATTTTAGGTCCATTAGGATTACCAAATTATTAGTATTTGCCAAACTCCGAATAATGATAATGTTTTTAGGCATTTTTATTACTTTCTGCAAAGTCACAACTGTACAAATATTTAATTAGTATTTGGTACAATTGCCGTTAAACTGTATGACTTGGGTCAAATGTTGCCATGCTGAATACAGTCGGGCACACAAATCCTCAAGATACACTGCTGGCAGCTCCCTTTGCAATTAAAATTCTAATTGGACAAAATTAATTAAACTCTGATAATATATCTGGAATGCAGAAAAGAAGGCTCCAGCTACCTTATATTATACCATCCTACACCATAATACCTGGAGTAGGACCAGTATTACATTTCCTTGTGAATGTCTTTTTATGGCATCGCCCACAGAGTCTCAAAATTAATCACTGCCTATTGTTGCATCCAAGACTAAAGCAGGATCATTTCTGAAAGGATAGATCTCCAATCCAGTTTTCAGTTCCATCTTGCACTAAAATAGCCTTTGAGAGTGGTGGCATGAGGTCAATGAAACACTTCTACAAGGGAACGCCAGACCAGGCCTATCGATCGCATGTGTCTCTCACAGCTATGAACTATGCAAGCAAATTGAGGGATTTTTGTGTGTTTTCTAGTTCTAGCCCTGTTGTGTGCTAAACAATTTTGTTTATCTCTATAGTTTGTTATATCATTTAGAATACATTACTCTTTGATTTATCACAAAGATACTATGCAAGCAAATTGAGGAATTTGTGTGTTTTCTAGTTCTAGCCCCGTTGTGTGCTAAACAATTTTTTTATCTTTATAGTTTGTTATATCATTTAGAATACATTATTCTTTTTTTATCACAAAGGTAATAGGGACATTATGATCCTTTCAATTAAGATCGCTTATTAAGCTGGAGCATATTGTATGAACTCTATATACATCAGAGGTTTCCTCCTTCTGTGATGTCACTGATGAGTTTTAAAAATTTTTTTTTTGCTCTGAGAAAAATGTCCGCTCTGTAAGGCATATAAATGGAGATAATGTATGTGAACAAGTAATTTACCCTGAGGAAGGTGCGAGGGTTGCACCGAAACCGTTGGTTTGTGTGGAGGATAAAGGAGAATAAGTAAGCAATGCCTTCCTAGTGCATTTTTTGAAACAGCAGCGCGGACCATGGACACCATTCCTGTTTGAATTCTCTGATTTCCTTGTGATTGTCTTTTTATGGCATCGCCCACAGAGTCTCAAAATTAATCACTGCCTATTGTTGCATCCAAGACTAAAGCAGGACTCATTTCTGTAAAGGATAGATCTCCAATCCAATTTTAAGCTCCATCTTGCACTAAAATAGCCTTTGAGAGTGGTGGCATGAGGTCAATGAAACACTTCTCCAAGGGACCAGGCCTATCGATCCCGTGTGTCTCTCACATCTATGAACACAGAAACTCTTAGCTGTGTTTGAAGGAAGTCTAAAATAAAGTTTTAAATATTAATGTGAGAGATACTGGTTTCAGCTCACTTTTAAGGGTTGTGTGAGCCCACAGCCACTATAAAGGCTTAAAAGCCACTGCTTCAGTCCCATGTGCAAATAGTAAAAACTAGGATCGGAAAAAGGGTATATCCTGCGCTGCTGTAGTAATCAAAAAGAGTCTATAATAAAAACAATGGATTTTGTTGAACATGAGTTTCAAAGCTTTCCGGCTTCTTCTTCAGTAATATGATTTATTCCTGAAGAAGAATCTGAATACCTTTGAAATGTGTCAAATAAAATCAATTGTTTTTACTCATGGACTCTTTTTGATTACTACGGCAGTGCAGGATATATCCTTTTCTCCTATCCTTTTTTAATATAATTTCTCAGCAGAGTTTTGTGAATTATTTTAATGAATGTCAACTTGTTACATTTTTCTTAATTCACTGAATCCACCAAATTCAAGCAATTTATGATTCACTTAATACAAATCGCCTAAAATGGTCACCAATATTTTACTCGTTGCAGAAGATTGCATGAGTCAGACAAAACTCACACGATATCAGGCATGGGATGACTTCCCCCTAATGCCTTCCAGCTAACACCTCGCATCGTATAGCACAGCCAGTCAGAAGTAGTGATGAGCAAACTTTGGCCAAACATGTTTGCCAATTTCAAATCCGGACTGAATTTGTCAATATTCGCTCTCGCCACAGAACCTGAACATTTCGCTGAAAAGTTGGAAATTCAGATTTTGTTAGGTAATTGTTCGGATGTGTATGTAGCTTAACCCCTTCCCGACATAGGACTTGTACAACGTCCTGGCGTGTTTAGGCTGGTGCAGCTCCGGTGATTGTTTTAGAAAAAAAACACTGGAGCTGCAGCTAGCCAGGACCTCTACTTCCCCTTCCTGACACCCCCCCTGCCCAGGACCCTTCCGATCGACAGTGCAAAACTGAAACTGCCAATCAGAGCGAATCAGACAGTTTTCCCCCTCCAGATCTGATTGGAGCTCTCCAATCAGATCTGGAGGGGCCAATCGGCGGGTGCCCTCCCCCTACTCAGCCCCCTCCCTCTCCAGGACACATGCGACCCCCCTTCTCTGCCATGCGAACCCCCCCGGATCATATCTGCTTCGGGCTGCACCGCCGGCGCACCTGCGGCCATCATCTAAGGCTCCAGCCCCCGCTCCATCCACCCCCCTGTGTCCTGTCCTGTCCCGCCCCCCCTGTGTCCAGCTCCCCCTGTGTCCGGCCTGCATCCCCCATACCCGTCCTCCAGTCCCCTCCATCCACCCGCCCTCCTCCTTCTATAATTTTTCTGCCGGCGGGCTCATGCGCCCGGCGGTTAAGCTGCAGGGCCCCCTCCCCCCTGCTCGTACCCCCCCGCCCCCATGCCAACCGCTCACCTATTCGGCGGGCTGCACGCGTCGGTCTCATCTGCAGTCCCAGTGTGGCCCCTCCTCTTCTCAGGGGCTCTCTCCTCATTGGTGGGTAAATAAGAATGAATGAATGAATGAATGAATGATATAGTGGATGGGTTGATGGATGATGGTGTGAATGGATGGATGTGTGCGTGCGTGGATGTGGTGCGTGGATGTAACCGTGCATGGATGTGTGTGTGGATGTGCGTGCGTGGATGTGCGTGTGTGGATGTCGCGTGCGTGAATGTCAGCGTGCGTGAATGTCAGTGTGCGTGAATGTCAGCGTGCGTGTGCAGTGTGCGTCGTGGATGTGTGCGTGGATGTGTGCGTGGATGTGGATGTGTGCGTGTGTGGATGTGTGTGCGGATGTGCGTGATGTGGATGTGCGTGGATGTGGATGTGCGTGCGTGGATGTCAGCATGTGTGCGTGGATGTGTGCATGCGTGGATGTCAGCGTGCGTAAATGTCAGTGTACGTGCGTGGATGTGCGTGCGTGGATGTGTGCGTACGTGGATGTGTGGGTGGATGTGTGCGTGGATGTGTGTTTGGATGTGCGTGGATGTGGATGTGCGTGCGTGGATGTCAGCATGCGTGTGTGGATGTGTGCGTGCGTGGATGTCAGCGTGCGTGGATGTGCGTGCGTGGATGTGCATGCGTGGATGTGTGCGTACGTGGATGTGTGCATGGATGTGTGCGTGGATGTGCGTGGGGGATGTGCGTGCATGGATGTGTGTGCGTGGATGTGTGTGTGGATGTGTGCGTGGATGTGTGTGTGGATGTGCGTGGATGTGCGTGGATGTGCATACGTGGATGTCAGCATGCGTGGATGTGCGTGGGTGGATGTGCGTGCATGGATGTGTGTGTGCGTGGATGTGTGTGTGGATGTGTGCGTGGATGTGTGCGTGGATGTGCGTGCGTGTGCGTGGATGTAGATGTGCGTGCAAGGATGTGTGTGAGCGTGGATGTGTGTGTGGATCTGTGTGGATGTGCGTGGATGGGGATGTGCGTGGATGTGGATGTGCGTGGGTGGATGTGTGTGTGCATGCGTGGATGTCAGAGTGCGTGTGTGGATGT
Source organism: Allobates femoralis (assembly GCA_033576535.1). Lineage (NCBI taxonomy): Eukaryota > Metazoa > Chordata > Amphibia > Anura > Aromobatidae > Allobates > Allobates femoralis. The sequence continues at coordinate 201,042,083 of JARQOC010000002.1, forward strand.
GTGCGTGCGTGGATGTCAGCGTGCGTGGATATGTGCATGCGTGGATGTCAGCGTGCGTGGATGTCAGCATGCGTGGATGTGCGTGCGTGGATGTGCGTGCGAGGATGTGTGCGTGGATGTGTGTGTGGATGTGCATGCGTGGATGTCAGCGTGCATGCGTGGATGTCAGCGTGCGTGCGTGGATGTGTGCGTGCGTGGACGTGTGCGTAGATGTGCATGCGTGGTTGTGTGCGAGCATGGATGATGGGTGCATAGGTGGATGGATGGGTGCAACAAGGGATCAAGTGTCTTCTTGTTATAGTCTCTGGGATCATAGTCATGGTGCACTGTATAACAGATCATTGTCATACAGTGCACCATAACTCTGACCCCCGAGACTGTAGGAAGAGGACACTTGATCCCTTGCTGCAGTCTCTGGATTGAGCAGAGGCGATCGAGCGTCGTGGGACCTTCGTTGTGGACTACGTCGGATCTTTATAATAAAGATGGAGTCCGAATTTTGTTTGTGTTTTTTTTCAAATAAAAAGATTTTTCTCTGTGTGTATTTTCTGACTATTTACCAGAGATTCCTAATGGCGGGTCTAACATTGGCCCTATATTATTAATCTTGGGCTTAGTGCCAGCTGCCAATAAAAAGCTGACATTAACCCCTTTATTACCCAGTTTGCCACCGGCTCCAGGGCAACTGGTCTGGGTACAGCGCCAGAAAATGGCACTTCAATGAATGCGCCATTTTCTGGAGCAATTCGCAGCATGGGAGGCCCAGAACGCTTGGGCCTCTCCATGCTGCGGATTCCAACCCCCAGCTGCCTAGTTGTACCTGGCTGGACCAAAAATATGGCGGAGCCCCACGCCATTTTTTTTCTAGAATTAGTCCTAGAAAAAAAAATAAAAATGGGCTGCGCTGTATTTAGATGCATAGTGAACACTTTGAACCCCCAGGTGCTTCACAAATTGATCTGTAAAAATAAAAAAATAAAATGTGTGAAAAAAAAAAGTACTTTTTCCTTATTACGGATCAATTTGTGAAGCACCTGCGGGTTCAAAGTGCTCACTATGCATTTATATGCATTCCTTTGGGGGTCTAGTTTCCAAAATGCAGAATCTTGGACAAAGTGCTTCAATGTCCGCGCTGCTGCCCCGAGACCAAAGAAACACAGACACAGGAATGTCTGGTTCAGCTACAGCCTTTATTTTCCGACGCGTTTCGGAGCCTCCTCCCGAGCTCCTTCCTCAGGGAAATTGTGCTGATGTAAAGTAGACATGTTATTTATTAACTATTTTGTGTCACATACCTCTCTGGTTTAGCAGAATAAAAAATCATAATTTGAAAATTGCAAAATTTTCAACATTTTTGCCATATTTTTGATTTTTTTCACAAATAATCGCAAAAATTATCAACCTAAATTTAATACTAACATGAAGCCCAATATGTCACAATCTCAGAATCGCTAGGATCTGTTGAAGCGTTCCAGAGATATTACCTCATAAAGGGACACTGGTCAGAATTGACAAAAATGGCCTGGTCATTAGGGTCAAAATAGGCCCGGGGGTGAAGGGGTTAAAGTAGAACAGAAGCATTAGTGCAAATGCACTAATGCTTCTGTCCTAAATTATGCTACACACACAGAAATAGACACACACACAAACAGACACAGCGATCTTACCAGTTTCCCACTACTTGCTTGCTTCTGGAGCCACTCAGAGTCTCCGGCTCACTTACATCCTTGGCTGCCCATTAAGCTTCCTGCATATTCACTGCACTGACCTGCAATGACCAATCACAGATGTTCACATTCTGTGAGAGTGTCTGTGATTGGCTGCTGCAAGCAGACTACATTTCCACAATCTGAACACTGTCTGTGCTTGGTTGTCATACACATTAGTGTATGGCAACAAACCTGCAATTAAAATAAAATAAATAAATAATGGAAAACAATGGTGTAGGCTTTGCTGTATTTTTCATTCTCAGCACACATAAAGTGGACAGCTGCGAGCTGCCACCCTCAGCTGTCTATTTTTTCCTTGGCTGGCAAAAAATAATGCATAGGGCCTTGCCCTATTTTTAATTGCCAGTTAAGATAAAACTAGGCAGCTGGGTCTGGTATTTACAGCAGGGTGGAGGCCCATTATTATTAGGGCCCCCCCACACTATAGCATTACAGCCCGCATTCACCCCAGAAATTGGCATATTAATAAGAAGTGCCAGTTCCTTGTGCTTTACCCATCGCTTCCAGATTCCCTGATGCAGTGACAAACTGGTAATAAGGGATTAATGCCAGCTTTGTATTGCCGGCTGATGTTAAGCCCAAAATGCATAATGAAGGGCCAATGTTAGACCCAGCCATTAGGAATCACAAGTAAATAGTAAAGATAACATAATACTTTATTAGAAATAAAAGCAGAAACACATTTCTTGACTCCATCTTTATTACTCCTTCATACCCATCCATCATCTTGAGGTTACTTGAACTGTGTTCTCAGGTGACCTCAGTGTCTTATCACTTACTGGATCGCAGCTCTAGGTGAGTGATGGTAATTACATCAGCTGAATGCAACCCACTTGTCAGGTGATTCGGTCACCATAGTAATCGCGTCACCTGACCAGTTCAGGTCAGTTGATGCAGTCAGGTGATGTAATTACTGTGCTTACCTGATTGGGTCAGCTGATCCAGTAACCATAGTAATCACATCACCTGACTAGATCGGCTGACTAAATCTGGTCATTTGACATGATTACTATGGTGACTGAATATTCTGACATGGCAATTGCATCAACTTACCGCAGCCCTCATCACTCACCAAGAGCTGCAGTCTGTTAAGTGGTGAAACACTGAGGTCAACTGAGGACACAGTTAAGGTAACAATGGTGGCCTCTAATCATAGCAGTTAATATGGTGCCTGAGCTGTCATAGGGGACCTCAGTGAGTCACCACTTACTGGACAGCTCACATCTAATTCATTCAGTGTTTGGAGGCCACTGTTACAGGATGCTTTGTTCATTACCACAGCCTCCATTGAAGCAGAGCACAGATTGTGACATGGCAAGCCAAGAGAAGACATCACAAAGAATCAACGATGGGTATGAGGAAGTAATAAAGATTGAGTCAAGAAATGTGTTTGTGTTTTTATTTCTAATAAAATATCTTTTCTCTATGTTGTGTCTTCTTTACTATTTATTTGAGATTCCTAATGGCCATATCTAACATTGGCCTGACATAATGAATCTTGAGCTTAATGCCATCGGGAACACAAAGCTTGAATTAACCCCTTATTACCCAGTTGTCACTTCACCAAAGCAACTGGAAGTACCTGGTAAAACACCAGGAATTGGTGCTTCTTATGAATGCACTGATTTATAGGGCGGATGTGGGCTTCTATTCTTAGCATGGGGGCCCAATAATGGTAGGCCCCACCTCCTGAGGATACCAGCTCCCAGCTGCTTAGTTTTACCTTGGTTGGCAATTAAAAATAGGGTGAAGCCCTGAGCATTTTTTTTGCCCGCCAAGGTAAAAATAGGCAGCTGAGCATGGCAGCTCGCAGCGGTCCGCTTTATCTGTGCTGAGAATGAAAAATATAGTGATTCCCTAAGCATTTTTTTCCCATGTTTCATTTATTTTACATACCATGACAGCAGGTTTGCTGTTGTACACTAATGTGTATGACAACCAAGCACAGACACTGTCCAGATTGGCTGTTGCAATCAGACTGCATTTCCACAATCACAGATGGTCTCACAAGGAGTGAGCACCTCTGATTGGCTTTTCCAGTCAGTGCATTAAAAATGCATGAAGCTTACTGGGCGGCCCTGGAAGTAAGTGAGTGGGAGAGCTAGAGACTGTGTGTGTCTGTTATTTGAGCTTTGTTTGGCAGCTTTTGGACACATTTGAAGGTGTTTTCTATGTGTTTGATGTTATCTGCCATTGATCTCAATGGGATTCAAGGGGTTTGGTGAAGTATTCGGCAAACTAATCGGCAAACACCCCACTATTCGGCGAAACAAACCGAATCTCAACACTTAGGTGTTCGCTCATCTCTACTCAGAAGTGGTTTTCATAACTGCTTTGAAAGCAGCAACAGGGATGGCAGCAGCCATTTTGTGGTGAATCTCAGTAGTGAGATAATGTGACAGGTCATAACTTAGTGATCGGAGAGAAAGCCATATATCACTGAACAATTTGTATAGTGTGTAATAGTGCATCAGTGAATATTTTTTACTAAAGAAAATACTACATATTTAATTCATAGGGAGAGAGATAGGAGAATCATTCTGTTATACACTATTTTCATGGAGATTGTAGAATTTGGAGGATTTTCTATTTGCGCCTTATCCAACCACACTGATTTGAATTTCCTGTCCAAATTTGGCAAAACAGTAGAATTCAAATTTCAACAGAATTGCTCATCTGTACATCTCATCATAAATAAAAGTACCCATTACCACTGTACATTAGCCAGATACTGCAAGAGAAACTATGTTGTGCATTATCCATATGATTTTCTGTTTTCCTGTTAGAAAGAGTTAGAACTCTTCTCGCACGTCGCTAACCTTGATAATATATTTCTATTTTCAGTTGTATTATGTAAGCGGTGTAACATTAGGCTGTGCTCATAAAACTGTTCAATGGTTTGATGAAGGCTATTTGCTTCATATTTTTTTTCAGATGCATTGAAATATATGGCAGGTTTTAGGTTAGTAAAAATCATACACTGGGATTTTCGACTTCCCCGATGTATTCTCTGCCTGTAGAGACACGGGTATGTATTCCCTTTTTAGAAAGCAGATGGTGATTTTTCCAGAGATATAAGGTGCGGTTGGTCGGCAGGATGTCTAAATACCGCAGGGTCCTCTTTCCTAGCTACTGTAGTTCACAGCTATCTTCATCCCTCACTCTATAAATAACTGTCTGCTCCTAGCTGACTCTTACAAAGGTGCTTGTGTCCATACTCCATGTTATATAGCTCTCCAAAGATCACTGGTCTCGCTTTAATACCATGCTTTGTAATCTGTCAATTTGTTGCCCTGCTGTTACTTTAACCCTCCTAAAACATTATGTATCCATACTGTACTAGTACACAGAGAATCTACCAAGTTATTTAACATGGTCAATAGATAGAAATGATGACTAAATAAGACAAGAATAATTAAAATGCATAAAACAGACCTGTTTAGGAAAAAATATATATTTAAAAACTCTAAAATATTAATTTTAAGAATATGCAGTACAATGATCATTTAGACAACTATAAAAAGCTTTGCAAATGAATTGTACTAGCTGAATACGTAATACTAAATCCCTGTCCAAGGTGCTGAATCTCAAAATATAAAGCAGTTAATGGGTTCTCATGTTATTAAATTGCTTTAGTTAATTAGACAACATACCAAATAAGGATGTTTACATATAGTTTGCTTTTTGTGACTGCTGTTATTCTCCTACAGTGAGAGATTTTAGCTTACATAAAGTACAGCTTATTTCCATGGATCTTGAACATCAGAGCTTTGCTTAGTGTGTGTACCATTTACATTCCAGGAATGGGGTTAACTTTTAGCCACCTCTCTTCAGTCCATTGATTTCTTTACAGTAGATATCTGATCACCTATTTACTACTACGTATTAGCTTCTGACAAGTTGCTGTTATCAATCTTTCAAAATCACGAGCACCAACCCTGGGCAGGTTTCAGAGCAATTCTGCTAAGGCTATGTTCACATGTTCAGTTTTTGGTCAGTTTTTCACATCAGTTTTTGTAAGCTAAAGCCAGGGGTGGATGAAAAATACAAAAGGGCTGACATCTTTCTATTAGGTCACATTCACACGCTGAGTATTAGGTCAGAATTTTACATCAGTATTTAGAAGCCAAACTAGGAGTGGAACAACCAGAGGAAAAGTATAATAGAAAGAAGACAACACTTCGTATTTTTTATCCACTCCTGGTTTTGGCTACAAATACTGATCATGTAAAAAACAGACCAAAAGATAAACATTTGAACATAGCCTTATCAAGGCTCTTACTTTCCAAAGCAATGTGATTGTTTAATTACACTAATAACTCTATTTGCAAATAAAGTATTATAAGCATACACTTCAGGACAAGCCATTTGTAGCTGTATGTGTTACAGTAGAATTATACAGCTTAGTTCTCCCAATGGTAAAGCACCATCATTTACCCAAAAGCCAGGCAATGTCAGAAAATATAGAGCTGTGAGTGGCTGGATAACTAAGCTAAGATCAGAATACGCCTTTAAATAGTTTTTAACAATTTAGTGAAAATGATCTACTTTATACCATTACTAACCTACATAGACTATGTACTGAAATTGTATTCTGGCCTTATTCAAGTTGATCGAGCTGAGCTAGAAAATGATACACAACAGCTTATCAAGGGCATCATTGCTTCTGAAAGAAAATAAAAATAGACTCTTTAAAAAATATATCATAAAACCTTTTGAGTAGTAGTTTCTTGACAAACTGTTCACTTATACTCTGTTATGAAATATAGTCATCACAGAGGGGGGACACCTTTTATTAGCCAAAGTGGAGAGCTACTACCACACAACACAACTGACACTAATGGACTAGGTCAGTTATTGCAATGCTGACTGTAATAGTAAACTTCCTCTTAGCAGCAGTGGCTGCGTAGAAATGATCAGCTAATGGCATCTTCCCCAAAGTCATCAGCTGTCATATTAAAGCTGTTGTCATGATACAAGTTTAGTAAACCATAACTGATTTATGGTGAACAGCAAAGATATCACATTGCAGTAAAACATATATATGTATACTAAACAGATCACATATCATTTAATTTAAGATGAGAGATGCAAAAGTATTTCATTTTTAGTTCATTTCTTCTGAAACATAGTCAAACTTCTACAAAAAATAATAATAATAATTATTGTGCCTATAATTATAAAGTACTGTTCTGAGATAACTGATAGCTCTTATAGTATATATAGTGAATCAGGTTTGAAATAATTGTGAGCCAACTTGCTTGGCCAGTAGCAGATAATTATGTAAAGAATAAAACAAATGAAAATTATTTCTTTATGTTCAAACTCATTGAAACAATATGCAAAGGTTGTGAAAGGTCATGCTTACAGACTTGAAAAAGGTAAAAGATGTAGAATTGAACAGATTGTCAATCTAGCCTTACCTAATTTATCATTTCACATAGTTTACTACAACATTGAATGGATATTATGAGACTTTGTTTAAGGTTGCCTGCTCTTATTAGGGCTTCCATGGACAGACTTTGTGTGGCTACTTAAACTATTAGTCCCGGGTACCCTGGCTTTTCCATTGTAACCCTTGGACATCGATGAAGCCTGATACAATGAAGAAATCGCTGGCTGTTTGAGTGGTCTTGCTGGAATGGTCAGATCACTGGTTCAGAACCAGGAGGGCACATAATGGTCAAAATCAGCACGGATAAACACAGACTAATGGAAGCTGGAGTACAGATGAGAACTAGGTCTAGTAATAATGTATCTAGCAACTCTTAACAGTATGCTGTGAATTTAGAATGGTGAGATGCTGTCCCATTGACCAAAGCAGGTTGCTGATTCCTCAAACCACACAATGCACGCACTCATACTTCCATACAGTGCAACACTATAGGTTTTAGCCACCTTAGTTGTCGGATGAAAACTTTTACCACCCATGTTTTCCATCACCATTACCTCCTGCAGATTCATTCCAGTGAAATCAGGGTGACAGAAAGCAGGAGATGTGACAGTAAACAAAAAGCAACAAATAAGCCAGCATCACCAGAAGATAGCTTGCAATAAAAACTGTGCAAATGCACATATCCTTCCAAACTGTATATTTTTATGAAATTGAAATTTTTGACAAAATATTGATTACTATTTTGAGCCACCCTGCCACGTCAAGTCAATCTCATCAGGGTAGTCCTAATCTATGTATTTTTAATTTAGTTATTCCTTGCGGTCTCCAACATACACATAAAGCAGAACCTTTAAAAGCAGCATTTACCTAGAGCATCTCAAACCTGCTCACATGGTGCCAGAATAGTGCATATAAATAAAGGAAAATCAGGCCTTAGCACATGGCTAGCCACATATGCCTGGGTTTTTCAGACTTAACACTCATAGCATCAGGCCAGCACTCATGAATAAAGATGGGGCAGAGCTTGGTAATATTATACAGTTCGGAGTAATATGTGTATTTGCACTTTTTTATTGCAAGTTTCTTCTGGTGGTGCTGCTTGTTTGTTGGTTTTTGAAATGTGACAGTGGTTCATATGTAAAAAGTGGCTTAATATAGGGCACATTGTACTAATGATGCAGACCAAGGATGACCTTAACCCTAAAAGTGAACTCCTACATGATGAAGCATAGCCGTATACTACAGTTCTACGATCTATAGATCACTTATAGTTTCATAAAATCATACCTGCTCCTTTGCTATAGCCCCCACCTCAGGAAACTGAAATCTCAGCTTGTCAGCTTCATCTAGAAGCAAAGAAGAGAAGGTGTGTCGGGGGCATGGATGCTGTGAGCTGCAGGATCACCCTACACTCACGCCCCCTCACATTTCTGTATAGGGAGGGGGCATGGCAAGAGGCGTGACCACCGGCCCCATGTTTACACACAAAAACAATCCAGCCCCTGATATACCATTCTATGCAACAGGGAGTCCAGGCTTCAAATTGCAATACTACTATCACTATATGAAGAGTTTTTGGTATATCCAGGTGGAGTGGAACCATCCATACAATATATATTTTTCCTCTCCAATTCACTATAAGGAAGCATGTGAAGCGTTCTCTTCACTTATCTAATCCCTGTACTCCGGGCTTACATAGTGTACATAGTGAGACAGAGAGAAACCAATAGAGGCCAGATTCATGAAATCAAGTTTGCCAGAATTCTTGCTTTGAAAATTCACATGCAGGTGCATGCCATCTGTTATACACATGTGCATCATTAATAGGCATGCATCTTTAAAGCGAACCTGTCACCCCCTCCAGGCATCTAAAGATAACATAGGCACCTTCTGCAGCACTAAGGCTGCAGTCTCAGAAGGTGTCTATAGCATTTATGCTCCCTTGATTCACTGAAATAAAGACTTTTATAAAATCTGTTTCAAACCAGATCCAAGACCGGGAGGCGGGTTTTCAAGTGTTTGTCTCCCTCCTCTGTGGTGTCAGTCATCCCTCTCTGCTCTCTGTGTGCCGCCTCCAGGGTCACCTGCCTGCATTACAGAGCTTTGTCAGCTCTGCTACAACATAGAGCTGCTGGTATAGGAGACCCCACAGTAGTAAATCTAGCAGGAGGATCGTGAGCAGAACAGCAGACAAAGCACTGCCTGCTACGTAGCAGCCCTTGAGCTGAGCAGTTTTCACTTTCAGTTTCTTGTACCCAGCAGCATTGCTCCATCCTCAGCCCCTGATCTAAAGCACAAACTCAACTCTGCTGCACTGCTGACAGCTCAGCTCAAGGCTGCTATGTAGCAGGCAGTGCTTTGTCTGCTCAGGATCCTCCTGCAAGATTTACTACTGTGGGGTCTCTTATAACAGCAGCTCTATGTTGTAGCAGAGCTGACAAAGCTCTGTAATGCAGGGAGGTGGCCCTGGAGGAGGTGCACAGAGAGCAGAGAGGGATGACTGACACCACAGAGGAAGGAGACAGACACTTGAAAACCCGCCTCCCAGTCTTGGATCTGGTTTGAAACAGATTTTATATAAGTCTTTATTTCAGTGAATCAAGGGAGCATAAATGCTATAGACACCTTGTCAGAATGCAGCCTTAGTGCTGCAGAAGGTGGCTATGTTATCTTTAGATGCCTGGAGGGGGTGACAGGTTCGCTTTAAGGAATCAGTAGTGTTTTCCTCCTTAATGCTGGTTTATCAATATTTTCTTGCTGGTCTTGATGAACTGAGGACTTGGGCTCCATATTTCTAATCATTGGTGGTCCCAAAACTATTCTGATACTGATTATTTATAAATAGTTTAATTGATACTGGTGGATAACTCCTTTAAAGTTGACAGAAATAATCTATTTTACCTCAGAAGGTCAATGTATAAATTTTAAGTTAAATATATATCACTAAAAAAATGTTATTAATTTCATATTGATACAGTGTCTTGTGAAAGTATTCTGCCTCCTTGAACTTTTCAACCTTTTGCCACATTTCAGATTTCAAACATAAAGGTGAGGTGGAACGAAATTTATTGCATATTTTAAACTTTTTTAACAAATAAAAAGCTGAAAAGTGGGGCGTGCAATATTATTGGCCCCTTTACTTTCAGTGCAGCAAACTCACTGAATGATCCAATGTTGTCCTAAATGACTGGTAATGATAAAGAGAATCCACCTGTGTGTAATCAATCTCTGTATAAATGCACCTGCTCTGTGATAGTCTCAGGGTTCTGTTTCATATGCAGAGAACATCATGAAGACCAAGGAACACACCAGGCAGGTCCAAGATACTGTTGTGATGAAGTTTAAAGCCGGATTTTGATACAAAAAGATTTCTCAAGTTTTAAATATCTCAAGGAGCACTATGCAAGTGATCATATTGAAATGGAAGGAGTATCAGTCCCCTGCAAATCTTCCAAGACCCGGCCGTCCCTCTAAACTTTAATCTCGGACAAGGAGAAGACTGATCAGAGATGCAGCCAAAAGGCCCATGATCACTCTGGATGAACTGCAGAGATCTACAGCTGAGGTGGGAGAGTCTAGCCATAGGACAACATTCAGTGATACACTGAACAAATCTGGCCTTTATGGAAGAGTGGCAATAAGAAAGCCATTTCTCAAAGATATCCATAAAGGTCTTGTTTAAAGTTTGCCACAAGCCACCTGGGAGACACATCAAACATGTGGAATAAGGTGCTCTGGTCAGATGAAACCAAAATCGAACTTTTTGGGCGCAATGCAGAATGATATGTTTGGCGTAAAAGCAACACAGCTCACCACCCTCAAAACACCATCCCCACTGTCAAACATGGTGGTGGCAGCATCATTGTTTGGGCCTGCTTTTCTTCAGCAAGGACAGGAAAGATGGTTCAAATTGATGGGAAGATGGATGGAGCCAAATATAGGACCATTCTGGCAGAAAACCTGTTGGAGTCTGCAAACATAAAGCAAAATCTACAATGGAATGGTTCAAATATAAACGTATCCAGGTGTTAGAATGGCCAAGTCACAGTCTAGACCTGAATCCAATCGAGAATCTGTGGGAAGAGCTGAAAACTGCTGTTCACAAACACTCTCCATCCAACCTCAATGAGCTTGAGCTGTTTTGCACGGAAGAATGGGCAAGAATTTCAGTCTCTCATACCCCAAGCGACTTGCAGCTGTAATCGTAGCAAAAGGTGGCGCTACAAAGTATTATCTCAAGGGGGTCGAATAATATTGCATGCCCCACTTTTCAATTTTTTATTTGTTAAAAAAGTTTAAAATATGCAATAAATTTTGTTCCACTTCATGATTGTGTCCCACTTGTATTGATTCTTCACAAAAAATGAGAATTTATATCTTTATGTTTGAAGCCTGAAATGTGGCAAAAGGTTGAAAAGTTCAAGGGGGCCAAATACTTTCACAAGGCACAAGTCTACTTCATTGTAGAAGGTGAAAGAGTTGAAGATTTCAATATTTCTCTGCTATGCATTAAATCTCCTACTGGTAGTCCTGAGCTGAAAACGGTCAGGATGAAAGATACACAACTGTATAGCCTGATTACAGTTCCGAAAGCAGCTTAATGGGAATTTGTCAGCAGGCTTTTGTTACCTCATCTTAGAGCAGTATGTTGTAGGCAAAAAGATTCTGAATCAATAATGTATAACTAAGGGCCCTTTCACATCAGTGGTATTTTCAAATCGCGGCAGATGCGGTGAAAAAAACGCATCTGCAGCGATTACCGCATACCGGCTGCACTTGCGGCGCGGTTGTGGCGCGGTTGCGGTAAACGTCATACTATGTATAGGCGGACTTGCGGCAGGTGCGGCAAGTGTGGTTTTGGCACTTACGGCAGGTGTGGCCGCGAAAAAAAACCGCGGCTGACAGTATTTTTTTTCGCGGCCGCACCTGCCGCAAGTGCCAAAACCACACTTGCCACACCTGCCGCAAGTCCGCCTACACATAGTATGGCGTTTACCGCAACCGCGCCGCAAGTGCAGCCGGTATGCGGTAATCGCGGCAGATGCGGTTTTTTCACCGCATCTGCCGCGAATTTAAAAAAACGCTGATGTGAAAGGGCCCTTAGATTACTGGCTGCAGCAGTTTGGACACATTCAAATAATTTCGTTTTAGCAATACAGCAGAGCTGGGAGAGCTGCTCCCACCCACACGAGGCTTTCAATAGAGAGTGTGCAATTACAGTGAGGCGTTAATAAGAGGAAAGGGTGTGTTGTCTACCATGCGCATGGCAATGTAATCCAGTAATCACCAGGTGATAAAGCCTTGAGTTTACATAAACAACACAGCATGATAAAAGAGGCATAGTTGAGTTTTGCTTCTCAACCCTACAGTATGCTGTCCTCATCTTACATAGCAAAACAACTGCTGATAGATTTCCTTTAATGTATCATGCGTCTTATATTCATCATCAGTGAATCCAGGTTTAATGGAAGTGATTGAAATAATACTATAATATAGTAGAATTGTTATTTTTTATGAGAGACTCTTGTGCATTAATTATACTGTATTGATTCCTGGGTCTTATGAAAGATCATTCTTTATATTTCCATATCATTATTAATATAGTTTTATTTACTCTTTTCACAATCAACTAAGAGAATGGCATTAACATGTTCATTAAAATAGTCTCACCTTTGTCGTTTTGACTTTGTTCCCAGTACTACAACTCCATCCTGTCAAGTCTGGTAGAACTTTGCAGTCTTCTCCATCTAAACATGGCTGCATATGACACCACCATTTCTGGATAACTATAGAAGCTGAAGAAATACATGTAGGGTCAGTTATAAGTAAAATTAAGAAAAGTCTGGTACCACTTCTAAGTGATTAAAGTTTAAACAACGTTTAAATTTTTACTTAATAATAATGTACAGTAAGAGATAATAATAAGCTTTTCACTATATATCCTACCTCTATCTTCCATATATTTACTCCACGACACACACAGTGCCACCGCTTTCCATAATACCACCCTCACATCAGCCATTGACTAAGTCCTCCCTCTCATGCATGGCAAAGTGCGACGTACCAAAAGGCAACCCTGGCACAACAACCTTACCAAAAACTTTGGCAGAGTGTCTAGGGCTGCGGAAAACACACTTGCAAAACGACTTCACTGCATTCAAACAAGTGGCCCTCACTTCTGGCAAACAATCCTACTTCACAATCCTTGTATCTTACTTATCGTACAACCCCAAACTATTGTTTAGCACATTCAACGCTCTCCACCACCCAGATCTTTGCCCTCCCTCATAACCTCCCTCTCCAACATCACTGAAGGAGAGTTTACTCATCTCCTCTCCAAATCACACCTTACCACTTGACCCCATCTCATCCCACCTCCTCTCCAACCTCACCACCACACTTATTCCAGCCTTAACCCATCTCTTCAACCTACCACTAAATTCTGATACCTTCCCCTTTGCTTTCAAACATGTCACCATCACGCCTATCCTCAGAAACCTTGATCCTACTGCTATGTTGAGCTATAACCCCATATTGCTACTCCCGTTTGCTTCCAAACTCCTTGAGCAGCATGTCCATGTTTTTTTCCCACTTCTCATCTAACTCTCTACTTGATAACTTCCAATCTGGCTTTCGGCCCCGCCATTCCACCAAAACTGCTCTGACCAACATTACTAATGATTTACAGCCAAAGACAACAGGCAATTCTCCATTCTCCTCCTAGACCTGTCCACTGCCTTCGACACAGTTGACCACTGCCTCCTGCTGCAGATATTCTCTTCCATTGGCATCAAAGACCTTTTCCTATCTTGGATTTCATCATATCTGTCCGCCCCCACATTTAGCGTTTTCCACTCCCACACTACAACCTTATCCTGCCTTCTCTCTGCTGGAGTCCCACAAGGCCCTTTCCTGGGACACCTACTTTTCTTCATCTATACCCTTGGCCTGAGAAAACTCATAAAGTGCCATGGCTTCAAGTACCAGCTGTACGCTGACGACACTCATATCTACCTCTCTGGCCCAAATGTCACCTCTCTCCTGTCTAGAATCTCGGAGAATCCATCAGTTATTTTTTCCTTTTTTCTCCACTCTCTCCCTAAAGTTAATGTGGATAAATCCAAACCTATTGTCATTCCTCCATCTCACGTATCTTCCCTACCTGATCTATTTATCATGGTAAATTGCATCACGCTCTCTCACACACCTGAAATCCGCTACCTCGGAGGAATACTTGACTCTGCCCTGTCCTTCAAACCGCACATCCAAACTCTCGGCACCTCTTGACACCTCCAGCCCAAAAACATTTCTAGACAATATCTGTTATTTAGCTCTAAGTCCAGTAAAATGCTTGAATATGCCCTCATCCAGAGGTGTAACTAGGTTTTCTGGCACCCGGGGCAAGAATTTATTTTGCCCCCCACCCCCAATCACACCCGCCACCGCCAATTTTTATTTCATGAGGCATAGTGTGCCTGCCTGATGTATACATCTATATACCTCAGGTATATATATGTATACATCAGGCAGGCACACTATGAGGTATATATATGTATACATCAGGCAGGCACACTATGAGGTGTATATATGTATACATCACCAGGCAGGCACACACATGTATACATATATATACCTCAGTCATATATATGTATACATCAGGCAAGCACACTATGAGGTGTATATATGTATACATCACCAGGCAGGCACACACTATGAGGTATAGTACCTCATAGTGTGTGCCTGCGCCTGATGTATACATATATATATATACACACCTCATAACTCTCCCGACTCCCAGCCCAGGACAGGCACAACTCCCCCCCCCCGTCTGCCCACCCACCCGCCTGTGTGCGTAGGTTACTTCACTGGGCGGACCGGACGACTCAGTCAGGAGGAGGCAGGCAGGCTGCAGCAGCTGCTCTTCTTCTCTCTCCAACTGTATGCGCGCCGCACGCTCACTGCGTGAGGCGCGACGTGACCCGGGGGGAAGGTGGCAACTGCTGCCAGGGGGCGCACCAGCAGCAGGGTTGTGCACGCACAGCGCCACCCGTGCACAATATGCAGGGCGGCGCGGAGGAGATTAGCGCCGGTGCTGCAGTGCCGGACGTCTGACCTGATGACGGCGCCGGCGCCCCCCACTGAGTTGCGCCCGGGGCAAAAGGTCCGGCTGCACCTCCCTAGATACGCCCCTGCCCTCATCATCTCCAGCCTTGATTACTGCAACATCCTCCTCTGTGGCCTTCCTGCCAACACTCTTGCACCTCTCCAATCTGTCCTCAACTCTACTGCCCGCCCGCCTACTCTCACCTCTCTCCTCGCTACACCCCTGTTTCTCCCCTCTGCAAATCCCTCCATTGGCTCCTTACTCCCCAACAAATCCAGTTCAAATTAGAAACATTGACCTACAAAGCCATTTATAACCTGTCCCTTCCATATATCTCTGAACTAATATCCCAATATCTCCCCTCACATAATGTTTGGTCTTTCCAAGACCTCCTCCACTTATTTGTTTCTCACTAAGTCTCCTCCAAGATTTATTCAGAACATCCCCCACCCTCTGGAATTTTGCGCCCCAACACATAAAATTTTTCTCCACGCTGGATCCTTCAGACGGAACCTAAAAACCCATCTATTCAGGAAAACGTACAGCCTGCAATGACCACACAACCATCTCACCACCACCACCGGAGCTGATGTACCCGCAACCTGTCTCCTTACCATTGTCTTGTAGAATTCAAGCCTGCAGACTGTACCAGTCTGTCATTGTTAATTTGTTTACTGTAAACTATATCTAATATTTTGTATGTAACCCCTTCTCATGTACAGCACCATGAAATTAATGGTGCTATATAAATAAATAAAATAAATAATGATAAGTGAAATGTGATAGAAAACCTTTTAAAAACCTTTCAGAAGATGTCCACCCTAGGCAATTTCTAAACCTGACCTATGCTCATTGTCAGGGAAATTAGTCTTTAGCTCCACACACTGAATACGGCCATAGAGGCAGAGACTACACAGTGTTCACACTACAATTATTCAGTGTATCCTCAGTTTACCTCAGGCAAAGGGGACTCATCAGGCTGCCAGCACAAAGCTCCTGTGAATTTATATGGCTCCTCTAAATTCACATCGGCTCTGCTCTGTGTTATCAGGTGATTGCTTCCACACAGCTCCTCAGCTGATTTCACAGAGCATAGCGATGTGACTGCAGGAGATAAGATCACAGGAAGTATGTGCTGACAGACTGAGTTTAGCACTGTCCCTGCCTGAGGTAATCTGACACTCTGATCAGCTGTAGTGTGATTGCTGTGTAGGCCCCCTCCCCCCTTATATGGCTGTATTCATTGTGTGGATCTGAAGATGTATTTTCCTGACAGTGAGCATTTGTCAGGTTTATAAAACAGCCTAGTGGAGATAGCTTCTGGAAGGTTTTTGAATTTTTTTCTTCCAGGTTTCACTTATCAAGTATATTTGAAAGTATATTATAATAACTTGCTCTACATTATTATTGAATAAAAATGTAAATGATGGTTACACTTTAAACTTTTTCAGAAAATTATTCATAATGGTCCAGTCATTGTATTTTTGAGCTAAACCAAAAGAACAGTGGGCACCACAATTATTACAGTAAACAGAATGATGACTTTGTGTATAAGAAATAGTGAGAATAAAAACTACAGACAACAATAAGGCTAAATCTAAAACTCTGTGAATTATGATTTAAAGGATATTGAGCCACAAAAAAATAAATACATAAAGTATTACCCAAACTACTACAGAAAAACAATTAAAAACACATTAAACCATATAAAGACATCACTTTGTCTGTATTATGGTGAGATTCAGACTACAAAGAAAGTTTCAATTTCCACACATTGCAAAAATATAAAGTGAACCCATCTACGGACAAAATGTATAAAAAATATCCAAGATCACTGTCCACAATACTAGAGTGTATGCAAACATTTAAACTGGTTTTCTGGACCATATAATAATTTTACTATGGATCTATGAACTACCAGCAAAGTAAATACTAACTACCTTCCCATTGTGACCCCTGCCAATCTCTGCCAGCATAGAGAGTTCATAAACTGCTTCTGCCAGAGATTCAGGGGCTTTCACTGATATCACATTGACTAAGCAGTAGCTTCTTTTATGCTCTGTTCTATTGACGAGGCATGACTGTGGATATCATGCTGACTGACAAGCTGGCTCTACTCTGCCTAACTGCAGGGAGCTAGCTGTCAAGCAGAATGATGTCTGTAGGTACACCCCATCAACATTGCAGTAGATCTGCTCTGTTGACGTGGAGTAGTTGAATCACCAGCATGAGCTATTGATGATTACTCTAAGCTGGCACCGTATACAACAGGCAGGTAGATACCTCTATTAGCAGTTATATAACAAATAGTTTTTAATCCTATAGTGAAAAAAAGTATATATAGTTCTTATTGCCTTCACAACCTTTTACGTTCCTATATATTATGGTTTGGAAGGGGTTCCCTAACTATAACAAATGGGTACGTCATGGCGATCATGCGGCCACCATGACTGAAGAAACAGTGATTGCATTAAGGTGCATGCTGAATTTGATGGCGGGAAGTGAGGACTTGGTGCCACAGGGAAGGGGTATCACTAATCTCCCCTCACAACTACGGTCAATGTGATTGACTGTTTAATTAAGAACAGCCAATCACAACGTTTTCAATGTTTTGGCAGATAAAATTGAGTAAAATATTAATGGCAACATATGATCTGTTCTATAAATCAATCTATCACCAGCTCTGTGCTAAGGAATAATGGCATCAGCATCCTATGAACTGTTTGCTGGGTAGGGCAACCCATGCACTAAATGGTGAGCTGGAGTGCAGAGCACAGTCAATCACCAATCTGCTTTGCCTCATTTTAGCTTCAAGACAAGTGAAAAGTGGTTATTGTGGTCATTCTGTCACTGATCTGCTGGTACTTTTGGAACCGCAGCCTATTTTTACCTCTGCCACCACTTCTGCTACTGCTGATTAAAGAGCTGAAGAAAAGTGAGAAGACATTCCTGTCTTATTCCTGTCCTTTTCCTAATCTCTCTCCCCCCCCTCTCTTGCCATTTTCCTTCCTGTCCTTAACCCCTTTCCCAACTCCCCTTCAGCCACCGAGAACTGATGAGTACTTGAGTGCTCAAGTTTTGACAGTTTCTCCACTTTGCACTACCCACTTTGCACTACCTTCATGCATGTGTTCTGCAGTACTGATCAGTGGCATGCATTATCATCGTTCGTTCTCCCTTGTGGCTAGGACTATTTTTTCTGTTCATTTTTTCACCAGTTTTGTACTCCCGTTAGTTTTCTGCATGGCTATGACAAATAAAAGCTTTGAGGCAATTCCCAAATTCTTGCACTTCAATGTTCTCCCAACAATGACCCCAACTTTGAGTGACTTTTCAAAATTTGATGGCCACTGATCAATTCAGCAACAAATTTGCTGAGATATGCATTCCCCAAAAGGACATCTGAGTGGATGAGACCCTAACACATTTCAAGTTGAGGCTTAAATTCCAACAATACCTGCTCAGTAAGAGGGCCAGCAATGGAATAAAATTGTGTCAACTAACTGAGAGTACCTCAGGAAAGATCAACAATGTAAGCGTTTATGAAGGAAAGGACACTCGGATTCAACCCCCTGAATTCCTTCCTGTCCTGAGAGTGAGTGGGAAAATTGTGTAAAAATTGGTCTACCCCCTGATTGATCAGGGTTGTTAATTCCATGCAAATAACTTTAACACCAGCATCCTACTCTTCAAATCCCTCCCTGCCAGAGCTACCGCAGCATGCAGTTCTGTGTGCAGAAACCAGAGAGGGCTCTCTAGATCAATAATTTTGCCGCTGCTCAAAATTATAGGAGAGATCAATGTAGTAACAACCTTGGTGGTGAAATATACAGATAAAAGATATGGTAATGGAAAGTTCTCCATCATAATATGATCTACCACTTCACAGGTCCCAAAACCAGAATGCAGACTGTTTCCTGGGGTAAAATGAGAACATGATGTTTCAGGTTTAAAGCAGGTTTATGAGCAGATTGCAATGTACTGTATAACTCTTACATGCTAATACAAAGTGATGGCAGACCAGAATATTCCTTCAGTTTCAGGTGGTAAAGAGCAAGACCCTTATATTTGGAAGTCAGGAAGGAACAGGCTCCATTAGTTCTGTAACAGAGCCATAGTACCAGGCAATATGCCCTGAAAAATCTGGTCTATACATAAAAGACTGTTTCAAATTCTAGCACTCATCCATGGATTGCTAACAATTTGTTTTTATTCACTCTTACTTATTGTAAGACTTGATGTACTTTACATTATTTACTTATGCCACCCTGATGTACTCCTCTTGAATTATATGTGCAACCCCGATGTACTCAACACAATTACATATGCAACACTAATGTACTCTACACAACTCACTTATGCTATCCTGATGTATTCTACACAACTCACATACGCCACCCTGATGATCTCTAGACAACTACCGTATTTTTTAGCCCATAAGACACTGTTTTTTTTCCTCCAAATTGTAGGGGAAAGTGGGAGGGTGCATATTCTGGTCCAAATATACAGGGGCTATAGTGTTGTGGGGTAGTGATGTGTCATTCGCGAACGAGCCGACACATTGAGCCGGCTCTTTGATGTGAATGATAAGAGCCGGCTCTTTGATAAGAACGAGCCAAAGAGCCTTGTTTTTTTTCCTCTGCTGGCAGCTCCTGAGTGTGACTCTGGTCTGGGGGGAGCAGCCAGGAGATAAGTGATGTGTAAACAGAGCTGTGAAGTTCCTTCTCCCAATTAAAGATACACACACATTGTTTCTTCCTTAGGGCAGTGGGCACATGATCAGCAGTGAATGATGTCCTAGGGCTAACTTTCCTGACCTCATCTGGCATATATGGTCTGTGTAGGTTGGAGGAGCAGCAGCTTGTTATTATCAATGATCATCTCAGAGTATTAGGATTCAGGAATACTACAGAGAATAGAGCTGTTGTTGGGTAAGGAATAGGATTTTAGGCAAAATGTGGAGCGATGTAGCCGCAGCTTCAATAATTGTATAGAGTATATATAGGAAGTCAGCACTAAGGCTGGTTTCACACTTGCGGTCCCCTCCACAGCGTCCTGCAGAGGGGATCCACAAGCTGAGCGCAGGCACCGCAAGTCCCTATGTTTAACATGGGGACGCAGGTACCTGCGCTCTGATGCAGATTGGCGTGCGCACCCATTCACTGCTGTGTGTGATTTGTGCGCAGGCGGATGCATGCCCACAAGTCATATATTCTCGTCCGCACCAGGAACGTGACATGTCGCGTTCCTGGTGCGGACGAGAATGTATGACTTGTGCGCATGCATCCGCCTGCGTACAAATCATACATGGCAGTGAATGGGTGCGCACGCCAATCTGCATCAGAGCGCAGGCACCTTCGTCCCTATGTTAAACATAGGGACTTGCGGTGCCTGCGCTCAGCTTGCGGATCCCCAATCTGATGAGCCACAGTGTGAAATTTAGACCTGGCCCCCTCCCACCTCTCACACTCCACGTGTACAGACATTGGTCAGATGTATGGGCCCCGCGCATATATGTCCCTAAGGCCCTTGTCACACACACAGATATTTGTGCAGATATTGCTCGCAGATCTCTGGTTGCAGTGAAATCATGGACACATTGTTCCATTTTGTGGCTGTATATAAATGGATTAATGTGTCCAGAGATCTGCGAACAATATCTGCACAAATATCTGTGTGTGTGACGTGGGCCTAAGGCTGCTTTCACATCAGTGGTTTTCGCTGATCGCGGCAGTTGTGGTGAAAAAACAGCAACTGCCGCAATTACCGCATAACAGCCGCGATCGCGGCACACTTGCGGCATGTCCCATACAATGTCTGTGGGGCTTGCGGTAAGTGTGCAGCAAGTGCGGATTCGGCACTTGCAGCAGGTGCGGCCGCAAAAAAAAATGCAGTATGCCGCATTTTTTTCGCAGCCGCACCTGCCGCAAGTGCCAATACCGCACTTGCTGCACCTGCCGCACACTTACCGAAAGCCCCATAGACATTGTATGGGGCTTGCCGCAAGTGTGCCGCGATCGCGGCCGTTATGCGGTAATCGCGGCAGTTGCGTTTTTTTCACCACAACTGCTGCGATCAGCGAAAACCGCTGATGTGAAAGGGGCCTTAGGGATATATATGCGCGAGGCCCATACATCTGACCAATGTCTGTACACGTGGAGTGTGAGAGGTGGGAGGTGGCCAGGATGGGAGGCTATATACCAAGATGTGGGCTATATAACAGGATGGGGGAACTATGTAACAGGAAGAGAGGCTATATACAGAATGGGGGCTATATACCAGGATGGGGGGCTATATACCAAGATGGGAGGCTATATACCAGGATGTAGGTTATATACCAGGATGGGAGGTTATATACCAGGATGGGAGGCTACATACTAGGATGGAAGGCTATATATTAACTGGAAGGGGCCGAAGATGGGGACATTCCCCATAACAGTGCCAACAGCAGATCCCTCCCCAACAACAGTTAATTATAACCACATTTTTCTCTTAATTTTTTTCCCTATTATCCTCCTCTAAAATATGGTGTGTTCTTTTAGTCCAAAAAAAATACGGTACATATGCCACCCTAATGTACTCTACACAACTCACATATGTGATCCAGTGTATTGGACACAACTTACATATGCCACCTTGATTAGAGATGAGCAAACTTTTGAAGGTCGGGTTCAGCTCGGTCTGCTGAATGGGCATTCGCTAAATTGATCGGCAAACAGTTCACAGAACTTTCAAACTCTATTACATCAATGGGAGGCAAAATCAAGGGCCTAGAAAACACCTTCAAAGGAGCCCAAAAGCTACCAAACACAGCTCAAACTGATTTGCAGTGGAGCTCCACTGTTTTGGCACAAGTAATATCATCCTACACTACCTATTACTTAGCAAGCTTCAGCACTGCTGTCACCATACTTCCTTGGCCATTCATGAACCTCAGATATCCTCCTGACTTCTCTAAGGTTGTCTCAGGTTCCCTGAAGATGTCTCTGGTATCATGCAGCAGGGAATCCCGCTGTGTAACCTGAGATAACCTCAGTGGCATCAGCACTCGTAGCACTAGCTGTCTCATGAGAGCCATGATATCTCGCAAGATGTAGCAGATATATCTCATCAGTATTGCGAGACAGCGCATGTGAGGAGCAGTGATTACAGCACAGTTCAAAGTTGCGGGATAGCCCCTGTGTGACCCTTCGAGTCTGAACTGCTATTAATGTTAGTGATGGCACTGCTTGTCACCCTGTCATGCATACCTGCCCTCACAGCAAATGGGGGATGTTTTCTGTGAACATGACGATACCATAATGTTGTGAGGCTCCATGCACACGGTATGATGATAATGCTTCTTTTGAGGCAGATTGTGAGAACCTGCATCAAAATCAGCATGTTTATTCTGAAGATAGCAAAGTCTATGAAAATTCAGAAGTACAGTGCCAATGTGTTTTTTTCCCATTCAGAGTTGGTGCAAAAAAAAGTCATCTGAACCACATGTGCAATGAAGGAAAATAAACAACATGGACACAGCATTTCTGACCTGTCCTGGTCTCAGACTATTCCTGGCATTTCTGACTTTGCTGGCCTCAGGATAGACATGTAGATTTTGATGCAGAGTCTTAAAATCTGCATCAAAAAAAGCACCAAAAAATGCTCCGTGGGTACAAGGCTTAAGTGGGTCCAGGGAGAGCTGTACTTGTGGTGAAAGGGCTCGAGTATTCCTTTTGCCCCCTGGATACCTTCAGAGAGACTTCTAAGGCAGGGGTCGACAACTACAGTCCTTAAATGGATCAACCAGTAGGTTTTAGGGCTATAAAGTGAAGACAATGCCTTACATGCACTGGGATGCTGAGTGCAATTATACCTTCACTTCAATGATTACATGTATCAATAGGAAGTGATCCAATTCTATAGTGGCCGCGCTACCCGTGGTAATGATTTTAAGAACTTCTTGTCCACAAAAAATTTTATTCCTCAAAACATGCGAGAATATAAAAAACGGATACAACGCGTTTCGGCGGAGACAACCGCCTTCCTCAGGTATCTGTTTTTTATATTCTCGCATGTGTTGAGGAAAAAAATTTTTTGTGGACAAGAAATTTTTTGTGGACAAGACGTTCTTAAAATCATTACCACGGGGAGCGCGGCCACTATAGAATTGGATCACTTCCTATTGAACTTTTATGCCTGTGGGAATCCGTGGCAGGACCCAATACAGGATCAATTCAAGGCGAGCAGCAGACCCGGATAAATATCCAAAGCGTGAGGAGGCTTTGGAAAAACCATATGCTTGAAGTTTTATGGCAAGAGGTGAGTGCATAAAACTTCATTAAAAGGGCACCAGAGAGTTACATTGGTAACGCGCTGAGATTGGCGCCGCATGTTTGTTTTTTATATATACCCTACAGGGAATCACCTTACTTCATGATTACATGTATGATTACGGAGAAAAGTGTTATTAAACACCGTTAAAATAGAGATGCAAATTAGCATGTGCAGCACAGTGTCACTTTGAGGAGCTGAGTTTATTTTTGTTACTCCCTGTGGGTTCTAAGCCAAACCTTCCCCCTTCCTCTCTCCATCCCTTCCCCGGCATCTCACTGCTTCTTCTCCTGTTTCTGATATCCTGAGGAAGGCGCCAGGTGGAGCGCTGAAACATGTTGGAGAATAAAGATTAAGCTTGAAATAACTTCCTGCATCCCAGGTGATTCCTTGGTACCCGGTGGCGCGGACTGTCATACACCTTTTCCCAGCTTCCTGAGAGTCTTCCCACGTGCGAGTGGTTGGTGGAGGTCCTGCAGCAGCCGGTATTGATTGTATGCCTTCAAGCCAGTTGTGGGTCATCACAACTGGAATAGGTGAGTGGTTTTGACTTTACACCTCTCATCTTTTAGTGTCTGAGTGATAGGGCACTATTGCGCCTCTTGTTCCCTTTTTATATTCCCTCGGTGTTGGAGCTGACAAGCTGTGGCTCTCCAGGCGGGGATCTTCTGCAAACCTGTGTGGAGGGAGGCTGCTCCTTCTATGACCCTTCACTCTGTCTCTCTGTCCCTTCAAGGCTTTCAGTTCTCTCTCTCTCTTGTTCACTTGGTGTGCGTGACTCCGGACAGTATGGCGGTGGCTCGGACTCCTGTGAGCCCTCCGGGTTGCCACTGAGCTGCCTGTCCTTTGGGGTAGGGACCCTAACGTGTAGCTGATGTCCCCCATCGGTTGTCTGGGGATGCCGGGTAAACCTGCGGTCCCCTCTAGAGCCGACACTCTACTCTCAGCCTAGCCTCCAATTGTCCTCGATGGTGAGGCTCTACCAGGCTCTCTCTAACTGTGTCTTCGGGTTCAATAGGAGGGCCACTCCGCCTGCAGTCTGCCATCTCAGCCGTGGTTCTAGGGCTCAGTGTCACTGTCCCTCTCGTCCCTCACACTCCTGGGGTGCTGGCTCCGGACGTGCTTTCTCTCTGCGGCTCGCACTGGCTCTTCCAGATTCTGCGCTCCTTACACACCA
Source organism: Allobates femoralis (assembly GCA_033576535.1). Taxonomy (NCBI): domain Eukaryota; kingdom Metazoa; phylum Chordata; class Amphibia; order Anura; family Aromobatidae; genus Allobates; species Allobates femoralis. Next base: position 201,066,802 of record JARQOC010000002.1, read on the forward strand.
CTCTTCCAGGACATCTGATTCTGTCTTTGCTGCTCAGCCTACACCGGCCTACTGACTCCTTTCTCCTCCCCCTGCACTATATCTACCCTCTGTCACCTGATTTACTTGTTGGCCCACCCACTGTCTCTAAACCCACCACCCCTTGCCTGCCTAGAGTTCCCAGGCTCCAGGTTGGGTGCTGCCCTCTACTGCTACGTGGGTTGTGTGGACTGTGAGGGTGTTGGTGTTCAACTGTTGTCTCCTACCTGCCTGGCTGCAGTTCCCTTTGTGGCCTCCTGGACGCAGGGGCGCCACATAATGTGCCTGGTATATAGTGACAGGAGGAGAGGGAGAGAGGATGGGGAGGATTTGGCGCTGTGCTGCACATATACTAATTTGCTTCACTGTTTTTCCGGTGTTTGATAGCAGTTTTCTTCTCAATCATGCAAGTAATCATTGAAGTAAAGGTATGATTGCACTCAGCATCCCAGTGCCTATAAGGCACTGGCTTCACTTTATAGCCCTAAATCTTGCTGGTGCAGTGCAAATTTTCTTTGCTCTAATTTTTATTTTTTTAACTATTCATAAAAACTAAGTCAGGCCATGTTCACACATCTCTTCTGCTAGTACTTAGTGTGTCTCCGCTAAATACTTAGCATTTTTCAGTGAATCGGAGATGCGTGAGCACCGCCGCTTTCTGCAGACGCAGCCCCTGTTTACCCGATGTTGATCGTGGTAACCACTTTACACACAAGCCTGCCTAGCGTCCGCTTAAGCCGAGCGGACAGGGAAACGCTGCTAGCAGCGTTTCCCTGTCCGCTGTGGGAAAGCGGACACTAGGCAGCCTTGTGTGTGAAGTGGTTACCACGATCAACATCGGGTAAACAGGGGCTGCGTCTGCAGAAAGCAGCGGTGCTCACGCATCTCCGCTTCACTGAAAAAAGCTAAGTATTTAGCGGAGACCCGCTAAATACTAGCTGCAGAGAGGTGTAAAACATGGCCTCAGTGAATTCATTATCATTTATTACTTGTATAGTGCCAACATTTTATGCAGCATTTTACAATCTAAACTTCCTATCAGTATGCCTGTGGCACGTGGGAGGAAACTCAAGCAAACATGAGGAGAACCTACAAACTTCTTCCAGATGTTGTCCTTGCTGGGATTTGAACCTAGGACCCCTTAACAGAAAAAAGTAAAAATCACTGAGCCACTATGCTGACCATTAAGAAATATGATTCAAAAGATAAAGATGAAAAAACATTTTCATCTACTCCTATGAAGTAACACATGTAACATCTACTGTACATGCAACAAATAATACCGAGCTACTAAGCTGTCAGATGAGGCAGTGAGATGAACCTAGGAAAGAAAACAGTGTTGGACCCCTCACTGCCTTGCATTGCACCTGAGAATGAATGAGCTAGAAACCAAGCAACTTACAAGTTTTAAAGTAAAAACAAATAGGACTTTGGATAATTCTTAATACTTCATCACTATGTAATTTATTTTTTTTTTAAAAAAAAAATTACACCATCATAAACTTTTTTTTTATATATAGAATAAATATATTAACCAATAGATGAAAATTATGAGAGGCATTCATTAAAGATTTCACCTGACCCACTTCTATTTATAGCAGGATGCTGAAACTGCACATGTGTAATGATATAGGTCTCTGTAGGTTACGTGCCAATTTGCTACTATGAACTAATAACAGTCTTTCTTTTACAGGTGCGGAAGCGGTGTGAGGTGTGATAAGGCTAGGGTCACATTTGGCAGCTTGCATCCGTTGGAAAGATGCATTAAAGGATCCTTTTTTCCCATGCTATTTTCATGCCATGTATGTTCATTTTTAGCACATGCTTAAGTACCATACGTTAACGCATGCGTTTCCCATAGACTCCCATGTTAAAAAAGCATGCGTTTTTGCCAAAGCACCAAAAAATGCTGCATAAGGCGTTTTTTGATGCACTTGCAAAAACACATAGCACTTTTGCAATGCGTTTTTTGCATTGGAGTCTATGGGTGTGTTAATGCATGCGTTTTTCAACATTTGCACATGAAAATCGCGCATGCTGCGCAAGTCTGACCCCAGCCTAATGGACACAGTGAAATACAGAGCAGTCATCAAGTTTCTTTACTGGAAAGGTGTGTTCATCGATAGAACAATGAGGTCACCCTGGGATTGAAGCCATTTCCTTGAAGCTTGACCACAATTGAAATGACGATGTCAGTACTTGACAACATCATATGAAGAGGAACCATCACCATAAACCTTCACCACCCGGGAATTTTTAATTTTTCATTTTCGTTTTTGCTCCCCTGCTTCCAAGAGCAATAACTTTTTATTTTTCCATTAATATAGACATATGTTGGCTTGTTTTTTGCGGAACGAGTTGTACTTTCAGATGCAATCATTTATTTTACCATATAGTGTACAGGGAAATGGGAAAAAAAATTCCAAGTGCCGTGAAATTGCAAAAAAAGTGCAATTACAGGTTTATTTTTTGGGTTTTTTTAGTCGCCATGTTCACTATATGGTAAAACCTGTGATGCCTCAGGTTGGTACGAGTTCATAGATACCAAACAGGTATACCGTTATTGATATCTAAGTGGTAAAAAAAAATCTCAGAAGTTTGAAAAAATACAAAAACTTTTTGCGCCAAGTTCTGCGACCCGTAGCGTTATCATTTTTCTTGATCTGGGGCTGTTTGAAAGCTTATTTTTTGCGTTTTGAGCTGATGTTTCTTATGATACCATTTTTGGGTGTATGCACTGTTTTGATCGCCCATTATTGCATTTCATAGCAATGTTGCAGTGACCAAAAAAATGTAATTTCGGTGTTTGGACCTTTTTTTCCGTTATGCAGTTTACGACTCTCATTAATTGATTTTATATTTTGATAGATCGGGCGATGCCAAACGTGTATTTTTTTTTTTTAAATACTTTTTTTGTGAATGGGGAAAAGGGGGTGATTTGAACTTGTGTATATATATATATATAAAGCTGAATGTGTGTAAGTGTGTGTGTGTGTATGTATGTTATATCCGGGATTGGCATCTACACCGTCGCAACTACAGCCACAAAATTATATACAGTCACACGTCTGGACCCCGAGAGCGTCATAGGCTATGTTGTGAGTCGAAATTTTGACCCTGCGCGTTCCAGTTCAACAAAAAATTTTGCCCCTATCTACATAATGGGGAAAAAGTGAATGGAAAAGTGTTGGAGGAAAATCGACAGCTGTCAGCTATAGCCACAAAATTTTGCAGATTCACACATCTGGACCCCGGGAGCGTCATAGGCTATGTAGTGAGGCAAAATTTTAACCCCGCGCATTCCAATTCACCAAACAATTTTGCCCATATCTACATAATAGGGAAAAAGTGACAGTTACCAGTTGACAGTTGTGAATGAGAGGGGCTTAATGATAGCGCCAAAGACTAACAGCACATACCAGCATATAGTCACTAAGGTGGGGCCCCAACATGAGATATTCACCATGCACTGGGACATGTATACACACCACACTCACACAAAGAGTAACAGCAAGTGTATAGTCGCTAAGGTGCAGCCCCAACATTGGATACTCACCACGCACCCGATCAAACACACACACACCACAAAGAGACACAAACAACACAGAGACACACAAACCCAAGGACACACACACACACACACACCCTATAGCGACACATGCACTCACCCCACAGGGACACACACCACAAAGAGACAAACACAACACAGACACACACACCACACAGACCCCCTCCACAAGGACACACACACATAGCCACCCTATAGGGACACATGCACTCACCCCACAGGGACACACACACACATCACAAAGAGACACACACCACACAGACCCCCCCACAGGGACACACACACATACACACCCTATAGGGACACATGCACTCACCGCACAGGGACACACACCACAAAGAGACACACACAACACAGAGACACACACACCCCACACAGACACCCCCCCCACAGGGAAACACACACATACACACCCTATAGGGACACATGCATTCACCCACAGGACACACACACACCACAAGAGACACACACAACACAGATACACACACACACACAGACCCCCACAGGGACACACACACATACACACCCTATAGGGACACATGCACTCAGCCACAGGGACACACACACACCACAAAGAGACACACACAACAGAGACACCACCACACAGACCCCCCCCCCACAGGGACACACACACATACACACCTAATAGGGACACATGCACTAACCCCACAGGGACACACACATACACACACCCCAGGGACACACACACCACACAGACAGACACAGATGTGCACAAATCACCTCACACAACTCGCCTCATACGTGAGCTATCTTTAATTTCTAAACATAAACATCTGATTAAAAACAGCCAATGTGCAACACATGTGCCATATAGGGAATTAAGGCAGATGTCAGTCACATGAGCTGTCTATTATGTGTATGTGTTAGGTAATATATACTGCCCGGCCAGGGGAAGGGTTTACTATTGGCTGGAGATTTATTAGGCTGCCTATAGCAATCAATCACAGCTCAGCTTCTATTTTCTTACAGGTCATAATATGACATATTCAAATTCTATTTTGTTATAGCTAACATCAGTTATTTATTATCCAGCCGGGTACTACAGCTAGTATATAGATATATATGAACAAAAAAGGGGATTCAGCACAAAAACAGAAATAGAATTCGGGTGCAACAATCCTGACTGAATTTATGTTAAATGTAATATATAAGCAAAAAACCAGGCAGCACAACCAAAGAAGAATTCAAAGGGACACCATTTAATAGAGCCCACAGTGGTGCAACGTTTTGGTCTACATTGGCTTGACAAAGACCAATGTAGACTGAAACGCTGCACCACTCTGGGCTCTATTAAATGGTGTCCCTTTGAATTTTTCTTTGGATGTACCGCCAGTTTTTTGCCTATATATATATATATGTATATATATATACTATATAATTGTCTAAGGTTTTTTTTGCATCTGTCGGCGAAATCGCGCGCCAGACACAGGCCGCTCATTGGCACCCGCCAGAGGTGGGCGACCAATGAGCGCAGACTATGCAAATAGGCACGAGAATTCAAAGTTCGAATTTCGCGCCTATTTGCAGCCCGGCTCTCCTCACAGCCACCCGCTGCACCCCCAGTCTTCCTGCCCCCTCCACTCCTCTCGGCACCCTCTGCCCCCCCTCTTCTCCTGCCACTGCGGCCCCCCACTCCTCCTGTCCCTGAGGGCCCCCCCCGCTTTTCCTGCCACTGCGGCCCCCCGCTGCACCTGTCCCCGCGGCCCCCACTCCTCCTGTCACTGCGGCCCCCCGCTCCTCCTGTCTCTGCGGCCCCCCGCTTCTCCTGTCCTTGCGGCCCCCCGCTCCTCCTGTCTTTGCAGCACCCTGGCTCCTCCTGCCCCCCTGCAGCCCCCGTTCCTCCTTGGTGATACTAAAAATAAAAAAACCCTCATAGAGGATACTCACCCGTCCGTCGACGCGCTCCACCAATGTCTTCTAGCTCCTGCATGGCTTGAGGACCTGTGGTTGCCTGAAAAACCAATCAGCTGATTGGTTTCCCAGGCAACGACAGGTCCTGCGAGCCGGCGGACGGGTGAGTATCCTCGCATCCATCCTGCCCCTCCCCCTGCCACCACCATCCTGCCCCCCGCCGGCTCCACCCTACCCCCCCCCACACCAGCTCCATCCTGCCCCCCCTGCCGGCTCCATCCTGGCCCCACCTGCCGCCTCCTTCCTGCCCCCCCGCCGGCTCCACCATGCCCCACCATCTCCATCCTGCCCCGCTGGCTCCATCCTGCCCCGCCACCTCCATCCTGCCCAGCCATCTCCATCCTGCCCCGCCATCTCCATCCTGCCCCGCCGGCTCCATCCTGCCCCACTCGCTCCATCCTGCCCCGCTCGCTCCATCCTGCCCGCTCGCTCTATCCTGCCTCGCTCGCTCCTTCCTGCCCCGCTTGCCACCTTCCTGCCCCCCCATCCTGGTCCTCCATCTCCATCCTGCTCTTCCGGCTCCATCCTGCTCCTCCAGCTCTATCCTGCCCCGCTCGCTCCATTCTGCCCCGCTCGCTTCATCCTGCCCCACTTCCACCATCCTGCCCTGCTCCCACCATCCTGCTCCCCCCCGGCTCCATCCTGCTCCCCCGCTGGCTCCATCCTGCCCCGCTTGCCTCCATCCTGTCCCCCCGCCACCATCGTGCTCCCCCGCCGGCTACATCCGACCCACTCGCTCCATCCTGCCCCGCTTGCCACCATCCTGCCCCCCCACCGGCTCCATCCTGCCCCGCCGGCCCCATCCTGTCCCCCCCGCCACCATCCTGCCACCCCCCATCCTGCCCCCGCCACCATCCTGCCCCACTCGCTCCATCCTGCCCCACTCGCTCCATCCTGCCCCGCCAGCTCCATTCTGCCCCGTCAGCTCCATATTGCCCCGCTCTCCACCATCCTGCCCCCCCGCCAGCTCCATCCTGCCCTGCCGGCTCCATCCTGCCCCCCCGCCGCCATCCTGCCCCCAGCCACCATCCTGCCCCCCGCCACCATCCTGCCCCCCCGCCACTATCCTGCCCCCCGCCACCATCCTGCCCCCCGCCACCATCCTGCCCCCCGCCACCATCCTGCCCCCCCGCCACTATCCTGCTCCCCTGTCACCATCCTGCTCCCCCGCCGGCTCCATCCTTCCCCGCTCGCTTCATACTGCCCCCCCATCCTGCCTCCCCGCCACCATCCTGCTCCCCCGCTCCATCCTGCCCCGCTCACTCCATCCTGCCCCGCTCGCCATCATCCTGCCCCCCCACCACCATCCTGCTCCTCTGGCTCCATCCTGCCCCGCTGCCACCATCCTGCCCCCCCCGCCACCATCCTGCCCCCTCCCCGCGACCATCCTGCCCCCCCACGACCATCTTGCCCCACTCCCTTCAATCTGCCCGCTCCCTCCATCCTTCCCCGCTCCCTCCATCCTTCCCCGCACGTTACATCCTGCCCCCGCCTCCATTCTGCCCCCCTCCTCCATCCTGCCCCCCTCTGCCTCCATCCTGCCCCCCCTCCATCTCAATCCTGCCCTGCCTCCATCCTGCCCCGCCTCCATCCTGCCCACCTGCCTCCATCCTGCCCCTGGCTCCATCTTGCATCGCTCACTCCATCCTGACCCCCCGACACAATCCTGCCCCCCTCTCCCCGTCACCATCCTGCCCCCCCATCCTGGTCCTCCATCTCCATCCTGCTCTTCCGGCTCCATCCTGCTCCTCCAGCTCTATCCTGCCCCGCTCGCTCCATTCTGCCCCGCTCGCTCCATCCTGCCCCACTTCCACCATCCTGCCCTGCTCCCACCATCCTGCTCCCCCCGGCTCCATCCTGCTCCCCCGCTGGCTCCATCCTGCCCCGCTTGCCTCCATCCTGTCCCCCCGCCACCATCGTGCTCCCCCGCCGGCTACATCCGACCCACTCGCTCCATCCTGCCCCGCTTGCCACCATCCTGCCCCCCCACCGGCTCCATCCTGCCCCGCCGGCCCCATCCTGTCCCCCCGCCACCATCCTGCCACCCCCCATCCTGCCCCCCGCCACCATCCTGCCCCACTCGCTCCATCCTGCCCCACTCGCTCCATCCTGCCCCGCCAGCTCCATTCTGCCCCGTCAGCTCCATATTGCCCCGCTCTCCACCATCCTGCCCCCCCGCCAGCTCCATCCTGCCCTGCCGGCTCCATCCTGCCCCCCGCCGCCATCCTGCCCCCAGCCACCATCCTGCCCCCCGCCACCATCCTGCCCCCCCGCCACTATCCTGCCCCCCGCCACCATCCTGCCCCCCGCCACCATCCTGCCCCCGTCCACCATCCTGCCCCCCCGCCACTATCCTGCCCCCCGCCACCATCCTGCCCCCCGCCACCATCCTGCCCCCCGCCACCATCCTGCCCCCCCCGCCACTATCCTGCTCCCCTGTCACCATCCTGCTCCCCCGCCGACTCCATCCTGCCCTGCCGGCTCCATCCTGCCCCCCCGCCGCCATCCTGCCCCCAGCCACCATCCTGCCCCCCGCCACCATCCTGCCCCCCGCCACTATCCTGCCCCCCCACCATCCTGCCCCCCGCCACCATCCTGCCCCCGTCCACCATCCTGCCCCCCCGCCACTATCCTGCCCCCCGCCACCATCCTGCCCCCCGCCACCATCCTGCCCCCCGCCACCATCCTGCCCCCCCGCCACTATCCTGCTCCCCTGTCACCATCCTGCTCCCCCGCCGGCTCCATCCTTCCCCGCTCGCTTCATACTGCCCCCCCATCCTGCCTCCCCGCCACCATCCTGCTCCCCCGCTCCATCCTGCCCCGCTCACTCCATCCTGCCCCGCTCGCCATCATCCTGCCCCCCCACCACCATCCTGCTCCTCTGGCTCCATCCTGCCCCGCTGCCACCATCCTGCCCCCCCGCCACCATCCTGCCCCCTCCCCGCGACCATCCTGCCCCCCCACGACCATCTTGCCCCACTCCCTTCAATCTGCCCCGCTCCCTCCATCCTTCCCCGCTCCCTCCATCCTTCCCCGCACGTTACATCCTGCCCCCGCCTCCATTCTGCCCCCCGCTGTTATTGCTCCCCCGCCTCCATCCTGCCCCCTCCTCCATTCTGCCCCCCCTCCTCCATCCTGCCCCCCTCTGCCTCCATCCTGCCCCCCCTCCACCTCAATCCTGCACTGCCTCCATCCTGCCCCGCCTCCATCCTGCCCACCTGCCTCCATCCTGCCCCCTGGCTCCATCTTGCCTCGCTCACTCCATCCTGACCCCCCCACACAATCCTGCCCCCCTCTCCCGTCACCATCCTGCCCCCCTGCTCCTTCCTGACCCCCCAGCAGTTAGCGGTAATATGACCCGGTTTCCCAGGCAACAAAAGGTCCTAAAGGCCTGTAGGACCTAGAAGACGGAGGTGGAGCGAGAGGGCGGACAAGTGAGTATCCTCACTGAGGATTTTTTTACTTTTACTGTGGAGGAGCGGGGGGCCGTGGGGAGCGGAGTATCGCCATATACCATAGTGCTGCTATGCATGTACTGTAATGTACCATCATATACTATAGTGCTGCTATACATGTACTGTAGTGTACGCCATATACTATAGTGCTGCTCTACATGTACTGTAATGTACCGCCATATACCATAGCGCTGCTATACATGTACTGTAATGTACCACCATATACTATAGTGCTGCTATACATGTACTATAATGTACTGTCATATACTATAGCGTTGCTTTAACTGTACTGTAATGTACCGCCATAAACCATAGCGCTGCTACACATGTACTGTAATGTACCACCACATACCATAGCGCTGCTATACATGTACTGTAATTTACTGCCATATACCATAGCGCTGCTATACATGTAATGTACTGCCATAAACCATAGCACTGCTATACATGTAATGTACCACCATATATATAGTGCTGCTATACATGTGCTGTAATGTACCACCATATACCATACCGCTGATATATATATATATATATATATATATATATATTACGTTGACTCAACAAGTTCTGTCAGTCACAGCATGTGAACTACATACATATTCTAGAATACCCGATGCGTTAGAATCAGGCCACCATCTAGTGTGTATATATATATATATATATATATATATATTACATGTTTTTAAAAAACATTATTTTTCAATTCATTCTCACTTTCACAGTGCCCCATAGAGAGGCACCTACCAACCACTCACCGGAAGTGCTCCGTGACAGTTTCCGGGGTCAAGCTAGGGCTCTGGGCTGTCACGTGAGCATCGGAGATCCCGCGATTTCAGTGATTGACAGCGGGATCCAAAGTGTTAATAGCACTGATCAGCTCCTGGATCCAATCAGTGCTGGAGCCCAACATCTCAGCTGATGTCGCATGATCAGCTGAGATGTTGGGTGTTTGATGGGAGCTCCACGCCGGAGCTCACATCAAACCCCGGTAATCGGCCCATGACGTCCTCCTACATCATGGGTCGTGAAAGGGATTATTCAATGTCTCCCTTGGTGTGTGTTCTTTCAAGTAAAGCAACTTGATGCCTGCTATGCTTTCCACTGTGTCCATTATCACACCTCACACTACTTTAGCACCTGTAACTGAACGACCACTATCAGTTCAGAGTTGTAAATTGGCAATAACCTATAGAGACTTAGGCTAGGGTCACATTTCCGTTTTGACCCTAGCCTACAACAATCCGGTTTTAACTTAAAACTTTTTCCAGCACCGCATAGCGTTACCGCTATGCGGTGCTGGAAAATGCAGTCCTAGTTACCCTATGTTTACCTTAACTACCTGTCACACAGGCAGCTGCTTGGAGTGCGCTTTACAGGCCGCACAGGAAACGCTGCAGACAGCATTTCCTGTGCGGCGCTGGTAAGCACACTCCCAGCAGCTGCCTGTGTGACTGGTTGGGAAGGTAAATATCAGGTAACTAGGGGCAGCGTTATCCAGTACCGCTATGCGGTGCTGGAAAAAGTACTAAGTTTAAACCGCAATCCGGTAGGCTAGGGTCAAAACGTAAATGTGACCCTAGCCTTAATCTACCGAGCAACCCTGTTGTCTATCATATACCAAATATAATATCAGGGAGGGGTTGTACATAGAGTGGAGAATGGACAAAGTATCCACAGTGTCAATAAGGAGGAAAGCACATAAAGAGAAAATATCTGCAGGAGCTGTGCTGATAGCAGCCTGCTGAATGCTAACAGACATCACATTCAGTCTATATTTGTGGTAGACACACAACTACAAGAGGACAATAAGAAATTTAGGTCAAGCTGCAAACTTCATATTAGTGGAGCTGATAATGGATGAAGGAATGAAGATTGCAGGCTGAATCTTTTATTATCTATAGGTAACTACTAACCACTGATGGGAAAATCTTTTTTTTTATGTCAAAGGTGTCTACAGTGGTTTATTAAGTGTTTAGCACTAGTGATGGGCGAATCCTAAATTACTTGGAATCGCTTGACTCTAGCGAGTCCGAGCCCGGGACTCGCTATTCGTTGCGAGTCTAGCGAGTCTAATGTTAATGAATGGGGAAGCAAGTAATAGCGAGTAGTGTGCGATTTACAAATCACAGATGTGTCTCGGAAGCTTCAGCCTGAAGCAATCCTAGTTTTGCCATTGATTTGCATTGGACTCGTTTACTTTGCAAGTAATCGCTGAGAAACTCGCACAGATAAGAGTCCTGTCTGCTCTGTGTGCTGGCTGCCGCAGCTCCAGGGTCCTAGAGCCCGCCTGCTGCCTGATGTAGCAGAGCTGAGATTGTTCTCAGTCTGCTCATTCCTTGTGCATAGACATCTATATCTATGCACATGGGATGTAGCAGAGAGGACATTGCGTTTTGGACTGAGTCGGACGGAAGAGGATTTTTTTAATTAAAGATGGAGTTCCTAATGGCTTTTTTTTTATTTCTAATAAAAAATTTTCTCTGTGTTGTGTTTTTTTTAAAACAATTTAATAGAAATTCATGGCGGTCATGTCTAATATTGGCGTGACCGCCATAAATTTCGGGCTTAGGGCTAGCTGATAATACAAAGCTGGCCCTAACCTCTTTATTACCCAGCGTGCCACCGCCACCAGGGCCACTGGAAGAGCGGGGTTCAGGCCCAGAGGATGGCGCTTCAATGAATGCGCCATCTTCTGGGGCGGCTGCGGGCTGCAATTTGCAGCGGGGGGTGCCCAGAAAGCTTGGGCATCCCTGCGCTGCGGATTCCAGCCCCCAGCTGCTTAGCTGTACCTGGCTAGAGCCCCACGCATTTTTTTTAAATTATTTCATGAAATTCATCTTTAATTAAAAAAATCCTCTTCCGTCCGACGCAGTCCAAAACACGATGTCCTCTCTGCTACATCCCCTGTGCATAGATATAGATGTCTATGCACAGGGAATGAGCAGACTGAGAACAATCTCAGCACTGCTACATCATCTCTGTGAGCAGGCGGGCTCTAGGACCCTGGAGCTGCGGCAGCCTGCACACAGAGAAGACAGCTGGACTCGGCTCGCAATGTAACAGCAGTTACTTTGCGAGTTTCCCTGCTATCACTGGCACAGTAGCCGAGTCTAATGCAAGACAATGGCAATCCTAGTTTTGTCAGCGTTTGCCATTGATTTGCATTGGACTCGTGCGAGTAAACTCTGGGAAACTCGCAGAGTACCAAGTCCTGCGAGTCCCTTACTACTCGCCAAGTAACGAGTCCTAGCGAGTAGATTCGCCCATCCCTATTTAGCACCTTGAGCAAACTTGAGAACATTTGCTTTGCTCGCGTTTTACAGGAGAACAATTTCTTTCTATAATATTGAGACTTATAGTTAACCGATTCAATCACAATTGTCTCTTACAGGAAAAAAGACTTATACAGAAATTATGTCCATCATCGCAGCAAGTTTTCAACCCTCTAGACCTCTACATCTATTAGGTGGTTACATATCTTCAAAAATTAGAGCATTTAATTTATATACTGAAAAAAACTTGTTGGCATTAGAATTGAATGTTCGGAGAAGGAAACACATCTTCACATTTCTGTCTGTTCATATACTGTATCTTGTGTTCAATGTCAAAGAATTTGACTAGAGACCCTGCTCCTATAAATTTATAATCAAAGCATTTTTAAAGAGGTTGCCTTATACTAGATAATCCCTTTAATATTTTAGCAGCAGGTCCAGCTCCCATTAATATGATAGCTGAGTAGGCTGTTGCTGCAGGGGAGATGTAGTATTAGTTAGCTGCCCTGGTGAATAGTTGACCATGTAATACATGGATGACTCAAGGCTAAGGCCTCATTCATAAGTCAGTGTTTTCCACATACACAAAAAAATAGCACAAGTGTAATCAGTGTTTTGAATTAGTGTGTTGTCAGTGTTTTTTAATTATTTTTCACGTTGGATAATTAAGGTACAAAGCTTTTCCTATGCTTTGTAATGATAAATACAGATACCGTAGCACACAGATGGATGCCATCCGTATCCTGTCCAAACAGGGTATCTGGACTGAAATGGTCAAGATAAGACAAATCTTTAACCAAACACCCTCCCTAAAAAATAAAAAGGCTTAAAAAAATGGAAAGCACTGTATATTTTTCCATTATAACTGATTTGGCCAACAAACCACTATATTCCTATAATATAGGTACAATTATAATTGAAAAGCTTACCATCTACACATGATGGAGCTGCTCTTGTAGTCCCCGCCACTTGTCCAGGAAAACATGAGCATTTTACTGTCTGTGACCGTTCTTCAATCTTGTTCTTATTACAGCATCTATGAGCGGCAATCACTTCACAAGTGCCAGGTTCCACATGAACTGTGGAGAGAAGAAGCAAGAAAAATTTAGTAGGATGGCAAAAGTAATGGTTCTCTTTTCACAAAAACCAATGCACATCATCCTTTGTATACTATATCAACAGGTATTGCTGGACCCCTCATCAGTAGAAAGTGGGGTGTAAATAATTTTTGTGTACCAAATCTTTACCTTACGTAGTTACACTGTATAATTTTCATGCCCAAACCAAATGATTTAAAGGGGTTGTACAGTCTAAAACCGATAATTCTGCAGTAACGCTATATTATTGCAGACTTATCAATCCTACCAGCACCCGCACTGAGCGCTGCAAGGATTTGCCATTTTGTCAGCCAGGAATGGACCACAATTATGCAGTATGCATGTTCCCACGCCACAATCCCCATCTAGTGGGCGCGGCCTCACTCAATACAAGTGTATGGAGCGGGCGTGTCTGACTAGTGGAAGCGACTATCCATTAGGTATAGTCTTGCTCTATACACGTGTACTGAGCGAGGCCATGCCTACTAGTCTGGGGCTTTGGCCGGAAACATGCATACTGCATAAAAGAGGTCTGTGCCCAGTTTAGAAATCATTAATCCTCACAGCGCATGTGGCGCCCATGCGACCAGGGTGGCCACAGGTAGGAACTGCAGCCAGGCAGGTGGAGACAGGTTGTTACATACACACCTTCAAAACACACCCCCACAGATACAGCACCCAACCTGGAGCCCGGGACTCTAGACGGGCAAGGGATGACAGGGTTTAGAGGGAAGTGGGTGGGAACGTAGGTCAGGTGACAGCACTAGGATATAAAGGGAAAACTTGGAGGAGTTAGTCAGTAGGCGGGAGTAGGCTGAGACGAAAAGACCAAGAGTAGGCTGGAGTAGGCTGAAACAAAAAGACCAAGGGTAGGCCGGAGTAGGCTGAGCAGTAAAGACCAAGTAGAGAGTGACACTTTCTTGAGGGTCAGGGCTCCCTGGAGGCACATAATCCTGTGAGACGCCGTTCCCTGGAGAAAAAGCCCCCTCCATAGCCTGCAGCCCAAGGGAAGGGAAAGACAGAGACCAGACCAGGACAACTGGGTTCTAGGAACACGGCAGTGGTGTTAGAGAACGACGGTGAGGAGAATCCCTTCCCAGTGCAGATGTCACATGGGTAGGAAAGGGCCCGGTGATCTCTTGCAAGATAGAGACACCCAAGGTTAGGCTGGAACCAGAGAGTCGGCTCTGGGTGACTGTAGCTACATGCCGATACATGGACACACTGACGAGGAGGCACAGATTCCAGGTCTGGTCACCCAACATACGGGCTGGAGGATCAGCAGCACATAGGACCCAGGCCTACCACCCTGTTAGCAGCTCGTTAATGAGCGTGATGTCCACAGTGAGCAACAGAGAATGTTCATTTATTGAGAATTAAGAACATCCAGCTTACAACATGAGAATAGGATCAATCTGGTTTCTGGGAGAGGGAGAGAGAAAATCTGCTGTGACCTTCAGCTTCCAGTTCCACACTAGAATGTGTGCGCAGGGAGCAGGAGGAGGAACATCCTGTCTCTGAATGAGGACCCCTTTTTTTTTAACTTTGTTGACATCTGAACAATATGCATGCAGACATAAAATCACATCATATTAAACAAACAATAGTTGTTGCAATACATACAGATCAATATGGATTAGGCCAACACACCCACACACATAGGGGGAAGCCAGATAAGGGACCGAGCTGCCCCCATACAGCCTACAGGGAAGAGAAGCACAGAAGAGAACCTGAAAGGTATAGAGAAAGTGAAGGGTCTCAGAGAGGAAACCTGGCTGCAGAGGATTCAGAGAGGGTACGGAGTTAACTGTGAAAAAGAACTGCACTATAAACTGTTGGAACTGTGGAAGAACTTGTCAGTAAAACCCAGTGAACCCTGCTTCAGTCTCCCGTGTGTGATTCCCTGCAAGCAGAACTGTATATTCGTATTCCACCCTGTCAGGAGCAGCCCCGACCAGCGGCGGGCTCATCCATCTTGCTGCACCATCATCCATCCATCCTCCTGGAAGAAGTACGCAGCAGCGGTGGTCCCTTTACTGACCACAACCCGTGGGTGACGTCATGACAAACCCCTGTAAATAATCTTTTACTTGTGGGGTCGGGACACAGTCCAGACCAAGACCACTGTGATCTCCCCCGTGATACCCCGGTCCGGTACTGAGTACCCCGTCCTAGTGGGCTCTACACGCATACTGTTTGTGCTGGGAGGACTGATAAGTCTGAAGTTACATAGGATGACTGCAGAGTTATCAATATAGAATGGACAACCCCTTTAAGAGCGGCATAGCAAATAGTACTTTGAGTTGTCTTGTTCTGGTGATTATCAAAGTCTCAGTACCTATGCTACCTTTTAGAAATGCTGGTTTTGGTAACAAAGATTCACCATGCCTTTATATACATTTTATATAAAATATCTGTCTTTAAAAGGGCTTAGAGATCTACAGCAGGATTGTAATGAGATTCCGATTCAGCCATTGCTTTGATATAACACACAGGCTATAACATAGACCATATCTTCCACGTCACAGTACATTAAATATAAATGTAGCACATTTTGACCACTAGTACTCTCTTGTGTTTTATGAACTCATTGATCTCTAAGCTACAACATATAAAACACACACATAAGGTTGTTCAAGACCATGAAAATGAAGAATGTAGAACATTTTTCCTGTATTCTCTTTCCGTTTTACTATTTACAAAGGTTTCCATGTCCTCCAGGAGTATTTGCATGTGGATCAATAAATTGTGTATATTTTCTTTCACCAGTTTGTTAAAGCAGCAGAATATAAAAGCAACTAAGAGAGTCTACATAAAATACATTAATGGTACAACCAACTCCATGCATTAAGTTAAAATAAATGTATAATTTTTAATATGTAAAATGAAGTATGAATGTAGGAAAATATTCAAACAAAAAGCTGATTCTTTTCAGTTAGCATATTATCTTGTATACGATCAACATATTATACTTATAGATATGTAATTTAATAAGGTATGGTTTGACATTAAAGAGAACCAACCAGCAGGATTTAGGGCTGTAAATTGAAGTCAGTGACTTACAAGCATTGGGATACTGAGTGCAATTATACATTTACTTCAATTATTCAAGTTTTGATTGCAGAGAAAAGTGTTATCAAACACCGGGAAAACAGTGCAGCAAATTTGCATAAGTGCAGCACAGGGTCACTACATAGGGTTGGGTTATTTGTATTACTCCCTTGTTGTCTCTAAGCCAAACCCCCCTCCCTTTCTCCCTGTCACTATATACCAGCCCCAGGACGTCTGACATTGTGCATGGTGATAGCACAATGTCAGGCTTCTGTGTGGCTGTGTTTAGCACACACTCCGTCGTCTGCATGTCTGCCGGCTTCCCTGGGTTCTCACTGCTTCTCTTGTCACCGATGTGTGTAGGAGAAGACCCTGACCCTTCTATTCTGTGTGCACCCAGTCTCCTCACAGTCACAGATCATGGGAGAGGAGACCATGGACTCGCAGACTGGAGGGGGCAGGGTCTTCTCTTGCACTCTGATGACAGGAGAAGCAGCGAGAACCTGGAGAAGCCAGCAGTTATACAGCTGAGGGAGGGATGGAGTGCTGAGCTCAGCCACATAGGAGCCTGATATTGTGCTATCACCATGCACGATGCAGACATCCTGGGGCTGGTATATAGTGCCTGGGAGGGAGGAGGGTTTGGATTAGAGCAAACAGGGAAGTAATACAAAGAAACCAAGCCCTTTATAGCGACGCTGTGCTGCACTTATGCCAATGTGCTGAACTGTTTACCTGGTGTTTGATAACAGTTTTCTCTGCAATCATACATGTAATCATTGAAGTAAAGGTATGATTGCACTCAGTATTCCAGTGTCTGTAAGGTTCTGCCTTCATTTTTTAGGCCTAAATCCTTTTGATTGGTTCTTTTTAATATATAAAACCCACCAACATCCACTAGAAGTATGAGGATGTAGTATATACTAGACTTTAGAGATTAAGCAATATTTACATTTATATTTCATAAGTGGAAGTTCAGAATCAATCAAATGCAGTGTTTTGCCTTGGCTTCTAGCCTGATACATGACAGAACACATTATGGACCATCATAGCATAGTACAGCAGAAGATTACAGCGTTTATTTATATCTGCTTGGTGACATGATTACTATTTGAAGGGAGAACACCCATGTTCTTACATTACATGGGATGGTATATAAGGGGCAGGATTGTAGAGTGACCCATGCCCCTGCAATGCCCCCTGTCATACAAACGTGTGAGGGGGCAAGAATGCAAGATGATCCTGCATGATATAGCATGATCCAAGCAGATTGGATAAGCACAATCAATATTTACAGCACATAGACTGTATTTTTGCCACTGGACAATCCCTTTAATAGCTTTCCTGAAAACAGAAATGTCAGGTCAAATTATACTGCTTGTACTTGGCCTTCACTTAGCAATTGAAATATTGCAAGGTAGGCATTGCACTTGAAGACATTCTTTCCCTATATATATATATATATATATATTATATATTCGGGCAGATGTACATTTGGTAACTGTTAATTTAACACCTGACTGCATATTAATTTGCAGGTAACATTATTCCTATCACGAAGTCTTTTCATTTACACTACTACCATTAGTTTCCTATGTGGCCATCGAATACATTGTGCAGATAAGAGAGTGACTATAAATCCTCTTTGTTTTCCTTGAGCAGTATACTAAGTAGCACTTCACATTACCATCAAGGCTTTCCTGCAGGTCTAGAGGCTTTTCTGTAAGTGTGAATATATGATAAAGCATAATTTTACAAGTCAGATATTAAATGAAAACTGGATTCTACGGTGATAAACTCAGTGCAATTATGAGCTCATTTTATGTTGCTTTTGACCCAGGAGTAAATTCACCCTTCATCTTGCTCTCGCTGGCATTCAGATCAGGAAGCATGCCTTTATTTTATGATCTGATCTTCCTGTCATTAAAATTCTTGCAGCGAGTTCCCTCTGTGCCATAAAATAATGATGACCTATGATAGCATAAGGAAAGCACAGCAGACAGTGCACATTATACACTATATCAGGCTATAGAAGGACTGATCCATCTTACAAATTAGAGTAAACGAGCACTATCTACGGCTCCTTTAAGCAATAGGATACATATAGGAAAATTATCAAATGGAAAATGAATTTAAAAAATGGTTGTATTTACAAAGGCTGCACACCCAACAGCAAGTGAATTATTGAGTCAAATCCCAGACCGACTGTGAGTCTAGTGACCCAGTGAATAACATAATGATCTCTCATTCAGGTTATTCAATATTAGTTTGGGTTCCTTGAGTGGTAAATCCATGACTGGCATGGACTTGGGGCACCAGTACGTGCACACGTTTTGCCTTTGTCAAGCTTGTGGAGAATGAATATTTGAATTATAAGAACCAATAAAAATACATATGGTAACCATTCACAAAGATAGATACATTTGTCATTGTATTAAATAATCAAAAATTAGAAGAAACTAGCATATAACTCCTTACTGACATCCACCTTATATGTACAGCCCAAGTAAGCGTTCTTTTGAAGTGGACTCACAGGTGAGCTCGCCATAGACCTCTCAGGTAATGGCTGTGTGTTACAGCCAGTACATACCTCTCTACACTCTTCTGTCAACCTGTTAAATACTTTCCATCTTTCTATACAGTAAATGACACATGCGTTGCTTGATCGCGGGTCGCCAATAGGTGGCTATGACAGAAGGGGTCTGCTTAGACCTACATACTTGTAATTATAGAGCTCCCTTGAAGCCATTCCTCTGGCTGGGCTTCAAAGGAGACCATGATTTTGGCTATATGCAGCAATACTGTGTTTTTTTACATACGGTAATATGAAAAAAATTGAAAAATTATAAAAGTATAAATCGCCTTCTTTTTACTTTTTAAAGATAATAAGTATGAAAAATACACATAAGTGGTTTCGATGCTTTCAGAAAGACAGATCTATCAAAGTATAACAATAATGAACCTTATCGGTAATTATATATGTCGTAGTTGCTGTAATACCCCAAAAAATGCTGTAACAAGTGATTAAAATAGCAGATCTACCCCCAAATGGTGCAAATAAAAATGGGGCCTCACATTGAAATGAACAAGTTATCACATGGCTCTATGCGCTAAAAAATGAAAATGTTACGGGTCTCATAAAGTGGTACAAACCACCCAATGATTTTTTTAAAAAATTGGATTTTTTTTTACCTTACCACTAAAAAACTGGAAAAGTTAGGAATCACTGTAATCGAATTGATAAGGAAAATCATATTGCCTGGTCATTGTTCCCACACAACATACGTCGTATAAACAGTTCCCAAGAAACAGTGCCAGAAATGTGTTTATTTTCACAATTTTACCACAATTTGTTTTCCAGTAATTTATGTGTAAACTGAATGGTGCAATTGAAAAGTTCAACCACTGAACCACCGGGCAGCCCAAAAATGTGAAGAGTGTCATACAAATGGAAGTTTACAGAAAACCCATCAAATACAGGTAAAGTATAAATGATCATTGATCTCTAAAATAAATAAAGTGTCTGAGCATTATGCATATAACCTAATCTGAATAATATTTAGATACAGCTGCATCTCAATGAATTCGAATATCATAAAAAAGTTAATTTATTTTAGTAATACAATACATAAGTGAAATAGAGTGATCTATTTCAAGTGTTTATTTCTGTTAATGTTGATGATTATGGCTTACAGCCAATGAAAACCCAAAAGTCATTATCTTAGAAAATTAAAGGATGGAGGACGAAGGGTCTAAGAGATAAAATATTACCTAAATATGTATCAGAGGCTTCACCTTGTGCGGTCGTGAGAGCACTATAAAAGCTTATCACGGATGCTGCAATCCTCAGCATGGTGCATATAGATTAGGGAGGATGAAGGGTTAACAAACGCACTGTCATATTCCACAAGACATCAAAAGGTGAATATAATATTGATTTATTAGTCAATACGTTTCAGAACTCTAGCCCCTTCCTCAGGACAAATAAGTATCATATTGACATGTGTTGGGGCGTTTCTGGAAGCCCTGAAACATGTTGACAAATAAATCAATGTTATATTCACCCTTTGCTGTCTCATGGAATATGGCAGCATGTTTTTTTTAACCCTACATCCTGCCTATTTTAATTTTCTAAGATAATAATCTTTGTGTTTGCCGTAAGTCATAATCATCAACAATAACAGAAATAAACACTTGAAATAGATCACTCTGTATACAATGATTCTATATAATATATGTGCTTCACTTTATGTATTGAATTACTGAAAAAAATTAACTTTTTGATGATATTCTAATTCATTGAGATGCACCTGTATATATATACGTGCACAGTAAAGAAAACAAAATATGGATTATATGTAATTCACTTCATTCCACCTTATTGTTTACAAGTATAGGGTCCACAAAAGATTAACAAAAAGAAAAAAAAATAATAATCAACTCACGGCTCACCTGCCCTATTGCCCCTGCTGCTTCCTGTGGCTGTTGTCTGATGGGTCCTCAAGACTTCTTATTTTAACAAATGCATGCTCAATTGAAAAGAGGGTTTTTGGCTGTGACCAGATCACATTGTGTCATGATATCCTGGTTTTATCATACATCATAACATCTGAGGCCTGGTTACGGACTGAAGTCCTGTTCTAGAGTGAAAAAGTCCAGAGAGTTTGTGCTTTAGTTATCCGCGCTGCCGTCCCACCATGCCCAAACAAATGCCATGGAAGCCAAGAGTATGCAAGCTGCTTCTTTATTCCATCAGTATTTCCATCCAACGTGTTTCAGTACAGACCTTGTACCTTCCTCAGGGATGAGCATATCCCTGAGGAACGTACAAGGTCTGTACTGAAACACTTTGGATGGAAATACTGATGGAATAAAGAATAAGGTTGTATACTCTTGGCTTCCCTGGCATTTATTTGGGCATGGTGGGACGGCAGCGCGGATAACTAAAGCACGATCTCTCTCTGGTCTTTTTCTTGGATACATCACCACTGTTACATGGGAGTGCGGATCCAGCTGCAGCTGTCTGAGCTAATTTACCAGTTGTGGGGAAACACAACTGGATCAGGTGAGCACATACACCTATGATGGTACTACCTTATCCGTAAAATGATATTTGTGCCTCTTCGTCTCCCCTTTTTTCTCTGTTCTAGAGTGAGGCCACCAGACTTTGACGGACAAAGCTTGTAGCAACATCATGACCTCATGATACTCCCTGACCTTAAGGTCTGGATGCGAGCAGGGTGTGCATATGCGGAAAGAAGATGTCAGGAGGACAAAAGGGGAGAGGATGCAGCTGTGTGCACCACAGCGTGCTGGGACAGGTGAAATGTAGGGTATTTGTATTTGTTTTCTTTTGCATATCATGTCTATTTTGCTCTTGAAGTAAAATAGTTGGAGCGCACAGAGTAATATCCTCTTAGTTTAGCCACCAGGTGTCCCCCTTCTATGGAAAGACTCACCTGGTCAGGTTGTATGAGTAACAACCAACTTTGACAGCTCTCTCCTGAGGTCGCAGCAGTGCCCTGCCAGGGGAAGATAAGATGAACAAACAGCTTTCTGTTTGTTCATCTTATTTTGCTCTTGGTGATTTCCTGGTAAAATCTAAGCAATTTGTTTAATGCTAATCAATAAGATCTGCTCATGTCTACTCCTAACTACAAAGAATGGAGACTGTATCCTTACTTGAAGCCAATATCATTTTCTTTTAACCTTAAAGCACCACTCCAGCAGGTTTTTTTTTTCATTTCACTGCTTGAATTGTCCAATGACACCTGACTCATATTCACCTATTGGCGGCTTAAGCTTCTATCACTGCCATTTCTGTATGTCTTCTGTGATTTATGACCTGCCAACAGCTCAAGTGTTTCACGGCACACACAGGATGTCACAACTCAATGCATTTCTATGAGAGTTTCGTTCTGGTTTTGTTTTGGCTGTTATAGAGTTGCATTGAGAGCTTGCAATGTAACTTCTGACTACCAGCCAGTCAGACGTTACAGCCAGAAGACAACGCTAAGGATCGAAGCAACGCTGAAAAAGGATAATAATGGAAGGTAGGATTTCCCACTGTTAAGTGCTTCCGGGAATTGAAGATTGAGGAACTTGGTGATTAATTTATCAAACTTTATTTGGGCAATATACAAACAACATGTTTCAGCCTATGTGGCCTTCATCAGGTATGTACCTCATGATGGCCGCGCAGGCTGAAACGTGTTGTATGCATATTGCCCAAATAAAGTTTGATAAATTAATCACCAAGTTCCTCAATCTTCAATTCTCAGAACTGAACAGTGGGAAATCCTTCCTTCTATTCTTTGACTTCATGTGTGCCTGTGACAAGGTCCATATTACTTCCACACGAAAGCTGCATACCAGTGCCTTATTTAAGGAGACCTTTAAAGTTGGGTCCATGAAGCCAGAAAACAAGACACCATAAGGGTGAGTGCATCACTTTAAGAATCTTCTCTTCATATTAAGTTCTATACTTAGATTCTACACCACTTGCAGGGCCGCAGCATCCATGAGGCGACATGAAGTGTCAGCCTCAGGCGGCGAGCCCTGCTGGTAGACATGGGGCGGCATCTTCAGGAGCGCCTGGTGGTAGTGCGGCCCCCTGCAGATGCCGCTCCTACAGTCCTGGCCGCCGACGCTGCGATCAGGCTTGGCGTATCTGGGGCTGCTGGCGGGGCATCTGCCCCAGGCTCAGCAGACTCCTGCTGCAGCGGCAGCGGCCGCGGTCTCCAAACACCAAACACCCCCCCCTCCAGTGTGGCAGTGTGAGCTGTGTGAGCGGCAGCGGCCGCGGTCTCCAAACACCAAACACCCCCCCCTCCAGTGTGGCAGTGTGAGCTGTGTGAGAGCAGCAGCGGCCGCGGTCTCCAAACACCCCTCCCCGTGCGGCTGTGTGAGCCGGCTGTGTGAGCCGGCTTCATGCTTCACTGTGCCTCGCGCTGACAGGACCTGTGATGATGTCAAAGGAGGGGAGGAGTCAGGCGGGTCACATGATCAGCTCCTCAGTATGCAGCCACGACTCCACCATGGTGCTGGATGAGGTGAAGTTTGTGTGGGGCTGAGGATTTACAGTGTAAATTAATGTAGCAGAGCTGTGTATGTATGAGGTATATGGAGTGGAGCTGAGTGTTCAAGGTGTACAGAGCGGAGGTGCGTGTGTACGAGGTGTATGGAGTGAAGCTGTGTATGTACGAGGTGTGCGGAGCGGAATCGTGTGTGTATGAGGTGTGCGGAGCGGAGCCGTGTGTGTATGAGGTGTGCGGAGCGGAGCCGTGTGTGTACGAGGTGTACAGAGCGGAGCCCTGTGTGTACGAGGTGTACAGAGCGGAGCCCTGTGTGTACGAGGTGTACAGAGCGGAGCCCTGTGTGTACGAGGTGTACAGAGCGGAGCCGTGTGTTGTACGAGGTGTACAGAGTGGAGCCGTGTGTGTACGAGGTGTACAGAGTGGAGCCGAGTGTGTACGAGGTGTACAGAGTGGAGCCGAGTGTGTACGAGGTGTACAGAGTGGAGCCGAGTGTGTACGAGGTGTACAGAGTGGAGCCGAGTGTGTACGAGGTGTACAGAGTGGAGCCGAGTGTGTACGAGGTGTACAGAGTGGAGCCGAGTGTGTACGAGGTGTACAGAGTGGAGCCGAGTGTGTACGAGGTGTACAGAGTGGAGCCGATGTGTGTACGAGGTGTACAGAGTGGAGCCGAGTGTGTACGAGGTGTACAGAGTGGAGCCGAGTGTGTACGAGGTGTACAGAGTGGAGCCGAGTGTGTACGAGGTGTACGGAGTGGAGCTGAGTGTGTACGAGGTGTACGGAGTGGAGCCGTGTGTGTACGAGGTGTACGGAGTGGAGCCGTGTGTGTACGAGGTGTACAGAGCGGAGGCGTGTGTGTACGAGGTATATAGAGTGAAGCCACATGTGTACATTGTGGAGCTGAGAGTGTACAAGGTGTACGGAGCGGAGCCGCATGTGTACGAGACGTACGGAGTGAAGCCGAGTGTGTACAAGGTGTATGGAGCAGAGCCGAGAGTGTACAAGGTGTACGGAGCGGAGCCGAGAGTGTTCGAGGCGTACGGAGCAGAGCCGTGTGTGCGAGGCTTTCGCAGCGGAGCCCAGTGTGTACGAGGTGTACGATGCGGCGCCACGTGTGTACGAAACGGAGCCACGTGTGTACGGTGTGTACACAGCGAAGTCATATGTGTACGAGGTGTACAGAGCAGAGCCACATGTGTACAACGTGTACGGAGCAGAGCCGCTTGTGTACGAGGTGTATGGAGCAGTGCCGCTTGTGTATGAGGTGTACGGAGCAGAGCCATGTGTGTACGAGGTTTATAGAGCGGAGGCGTGTGTGTACGAGGTGTATAGAGTGAAGCCACGTGTGTACATTGTGGAGCTGAGCGTGTACAAGGTGTATGGAGCGGAGCCGCGTGTGTACGAGACGTACGGAGCGAAGCCGAGTGTGTACAAGGTGTATGGAGCAGAGCCGAGAGTGTACAAGGTGTACGGAGCGGAGCCGCGTGTGTACGAGGCGTACGGAGCAGAGCCGTGTGTGCGAGGCTTTCGCAGCGGAGCCCAGTGTGCACGAGGTGTACGAAGCGGCGCCACGTGTGTACAAAACGGAGCCACGTGTGTACGGTGTGTACAGAGCGAAGTCATATGTGTACGAGGTGTACAGAGCAGAGCCACATGTGTACAACGTGTACGGAGCAGAGCCACTTGTGTACGAGGTGTATGGAGCAGAGCCGCTTGTGTACGAGGTGTACGGAGCAGAGCCGTGTGTGTACGAGTTGTACGGAGCAGAGCCACTTGTGTACGAGCCGTACGTGGTGTACGGAGCTGAGTGTGTACTAGGTGTACGGAGCGGAGCCATGTGTGTACCAGTGGTGGCCCCCCCGAGCATGCCGCTCCTATAGTCCCGGCCGCCTCTGCCGGCAGCATTCTTCTCCCAAGTCCTTGCCGCCGCTGTCCACCCCTCTGCAGCTCAACACGGCGGGGAACAATGATGTCATCACTTAGCGCCGCTGTGCTGAGACGTGCAGAGCGGCAGAGGAGATGCTGAGGAGAAGAGGTATTTACTTTTTATTTTTTTAGTAGTTTTTTTTAGTGAGTACACTGATGGGAAACTATGTAATGTACAATATAATATAGGACAATGGGGGTGCAATATACTATATGGAGAACTATTGTGGCCCATTATATTATATGGAAGACTATGGGGGTGCATTATACTATAAGGAAGGCTATAGGGGATGCATTATACTATATGGAGGACTATGAGGGTGCATTATACTATATGGAGGACTATGGGGGTCCAATATGCTGTATGGAGAGCTATGGGGGTGCAGTATGCAATATGGGGGTGCATTATGCTATATGGAGTACTGTGGGGGGTTCATTATGCTATATGGAGGACTGTGGGGTGCATTATACTATTTGGAGGACTGTGGAGGTGCATTAATCTATATGGAGGACTGTGGGGCTGTATTATTCTATATGGAGGACTGTGGGGTGCATTATACTACATGGAGGAGTGTGGGGGTGCATTATTTTATATCAAGTACTGTGGGGGTGAATTGTTCTCTATGGAGTTCTGTGGGGGTGCAATATGCTATTTGGAGGACTACGGGGTGCAATATACTATATGGAGGACTGTGGGGGTGCGTTTTTCTATATCGAGTACTGTGGGGGTGCATTCTATTTTATAGAAGACTATGGGGGTGCATAATATATGGAGTAATGCGGTATACTATGTGGAATACTATGGGGGTGTATTATATTATATGGAGCAAATTATACTATATGGAAGCCATTATAATATTTGGAGGGCTCTGTGAGAGGCATGATAATACTTGGAGGGCTACGAGGGAGCCTTTATACTTTATGAAGGGCTATTTGAGGGCTGTGTTGTTGGCCATTATACTGTACATAGGTCCATTTTACTACATGGAGGGCTGGGCGGGGGTCATAGTTGGGGATCATACTATACTGGGGTAGTTGAAGGAGGTACAGTAGGGTCATCATACTGTGTGTGTGGAGGAATGCACTGTGGGGGATCATACAGTGTTTGTGGGGCACTTTTGTTGGCATCACACTTTAGAGGGGCAATGAAAGGGGAATCTAGGGGCTTCAGTAGGAGGAAAATTACTTTGTAAAGGCTGACATATTGTGAGAGATGTACCTATGTGACCCAGCCAAATATTGCTTTTGTTGGGGGGTGCCCAATTAGAACTTCTGCTCTTGGGCTCCATAATTTCTATGATGCAGGATGCATTGTCCCTCTGCTGCAGGACTGATATACCATAACTTAGGCTGGTTTCAGATTTGCATTTGTGTCTGCATGCGCAGGGCATGCAAACGCAGGGCGAACGCTGCCATACTGATGTGAACGCAGTGGAGATTCTCATCAGTATGGTGCTCGGCCAGCCAATCAGTGATCTCGACGGCGGCCGGGAGGCGGAGATCTGTGGCGGAGATCCTCCACCTCCCAGCCGCCGACGACGAAATTTCAATGTGATCCGCAGCGTTCTACTGCGCCGCCATGCGGAGGACAGTGCGGATCCATTGAGATCCATGCATTGTTTGTGCACTCGCGGGCACTTGCTGATAAAGCAAGCACCTGTGAACGCACAAAAAATGCAACATGTTGCATTTGGAGGGCGGAGGAGGGCGTATAAATTATGCGCATCCAAACGGAACCGTTCCAATGTTAAACATAGGAACGCAGCGTTTGGCTGCGTTCTGTTACGCTTGCGTTCCGAATGCAAATGTGAAACCACCCTTACACACCAGGTCCAGTGCTGCCCCTCGGTACATTCAGGCATCCAGCCATCTTTCTCCTGAGCAGCGGTTGGTCGGTGGTGCTCTTCCCCCTTCCTGCTCCCATATCCTTTGCTCAACCCAATAGGAAGGACCCTGTTATTAATTACATAAAGACAGCCCCGTGTGTGGCGCTTGTGATTGGCTAAGCAATTCGGGAGTAAGTGTGGTCTGTTGGATGGAGAAGAAGCGCCATTTTACCAACTTAGTGCAGTGGCGGCTTGTTGATGCTCAGACTGCAGGTCTTTACCTGTGTTGTGTGGAAGGTGCGGCATGGCGACTTGTCTGAATATTCAGTGCCAGGCAGCGGTCCAGAGTTTTGCAGGCGTGTGCCAGAGGTTGGCAATCAGTTCTGCCTGCAGGACCACGGCTCTGCCAGTTGTCATTATGTGTCTAAATGCTTGTGCCAAGCTGCCATTGCCATTTATGATCCTTCTTCCGGATTCCTCTGTGTGGTTCTTGTATGTGCGAGTGATGGCGCAGACATCTTTGTGTGGACATCTTTTTTTTCTGTTTCTGTACACTAAAATGTCCACTATTTTGCTCATTTTTACAGGATAAATATAAATCTGTATGAACCAGATTTATTTTTATCAATTAAAATTTTTTTCTAGCGGGGTGGGGGGGGGGGAGGCGCCGTTTTGCTGTTCGCCTCAGGCAGCAGAGAGGCTAGGTTCACCCCTGACCACTTGTCTACCATTTTTTCCCTTGCATTGTGTGCAAGACAGGGGGCATTAAAAGCACTACTCCAACATGGAAGAAAAAAACGCTGGAGTGGTGCTTCAGTTTGATGGTGTTTGATCTATTTGGTGGATTATGAGAATAGAGATGACAATAGGGAAAACTCAGCTGATTGTCCATATTATTGTATCACCTTGGAGGTTTGGTCTATTCTCATAGTTGTACATCGATAATTTCAGTTGGATGGAGGAATTAAGGCAACTACACTTATTTTCTGTTGCACGTTTGTAATTCATGGGATGCAACGTTGAATGTCTAAAGTTTAGTGTTATCTCTTTTATAGTAGTCACGTTCTGGTAGCTATATTGATACTAACACATCTACTAATCTCGGCTGCCAGGGAAAGCAAAGTGGCAGCAAAGACATACCACAGCAAAGAAGATTGTGACCTTTTCTTATGTCTTTTTTCCTTTTTATTGCTGCCAATCTGGAGGGTGGAAGGATATACCAGCAGGGGGCATGCCATCTCTCTGCTGGAGTTTTGCTTTAAAACACATTTTCTATTCAATTCAAACAACTTCTCTCTAAATTGCTTTATTCTGGAGCAGTTGGCAATAATTTGCAATCATTTCTGTATATTAAATAATTCATATCAATCAATATTTTCCATTACATCCTCTGATGCTGTAATAGATCAGAGTGGTTTTACTAACGTACGTATGGTGGAATATCTGCACCTGCTTTGTCCACATATTGTCTATATAAGCTTTTATAACCCGATGGCCTTTTCCTTTCTGGTTGAAATTATTGGATATTCATATTAAAATCCAAATGTGTTCTTTTCCACTGATGACTTATTTTAACCCCATCTTCTCTGGATCCTTTGTATCACACTATGTGAGGTTTATAGGTTTACTCCTACAAAGTTCTCCGTACTTCAAAGAGATTAACAAACCTCAATTTGTACGAGTAATAGAACATTTTTTTTTCTGCCAATGCAGCTTTCTTTATTAAATTGCCAACATAACCCAGTTATTCCACGGCTTGTGTGTTATACGACTATTCAACAGATGGTGACTGTCAGCAGGCTTGACTTTATTCAAAAATTTAACATATATATTACTTTTTACATAAGCTAGAATCACAAGTTCAGATTGTAACAGATTCTTTCAATTCTTCCTGTCGCCCCTGGAGTCTGAACTAACTGCTGCCGGCACCTGCTTAGATAATTTGGACTGGTCTTTTAGAGAAAATTCTAATCTGCATGTATTATGCCTTCTTCGAGTAAATATTTTATAGCTATTAGATCCTGAGTCCATACCACATGTAATGACAGGATGTTCTCAGTATTGGAAAAGCTTTTAACACTTTAGAACTTGCAAAAAATGTGGTTTTATTGTCGCATTGTATGAAACTCAAAAGTTATATCATACTGTATTTTTCACATAACCAAACCAAATGAGATTATATACGGTAAATAGAAATGAGCGAATATATTCCAGTGGACTTTAATTCTACCTGAATATTACAAAAATCAGCAATCAGTAAAACACAGATTTTTTTTGTTAATAGCTTCTGCTCAGCCATCAAAAGGTTCAAGAAAAAAATAGACACTTATACTCACCTTACCACTCACTTGTATGGACCCAGTAGCTCCTCACCTTGACCTGTCTGGTCCTCTTTGCATTGGCAACACCACCTGTCCCTGTAACCTTCACCTTCCATCTACAAACACTCTGACTTGCAGTACAATACTAAATTTGAACAACACTACTTCTTCTTCTTAAAGGCAAGCCGTTAAAGGTATACATATATGCTGGATATGTAGTACAATACAGAATACAGGATACAAGCACATTGGCAAATCTTTGAATACTTTCATACATTCATTTCCATAGCACTTATTATGTACAATTGCAAACAAAAGCTGAGACAGAACAAAGTAGTGGGAACAAGCCTGTATAGTAAGTTCACTATAAACGCCAAATTGTATAAAACAACAACCAGAACACACAAAAAAACTATGTGTGCATTGTCTCCAAATGCTTTCCAATAAATAAATAAAAGCTAGTGCTGTAAAAACACAGTGTACTTGGTTCATACCTTTTTTGCAAAAAACATACTTAAGCCATCCTACCACGGCAAGCTGACCCTCTTCGGGATGGCCACTATACTAACCGTATTATAACCTGCTACTGTGCTTATTGACCTCACAAGCAGCAGGGTGCTGTGTATGAATAGGCCCCAAAGGGATCACAGATGGGATGCATTATATCAGTTTCTGATCTGCAGGAGAGAGGAGAGGCTCTCCAACTTGACAGATTAAGTCAGTTGAGCAGAAATTAATATACTGCATCCCGTCTGTGATCCCTTTGGGGCCTGTTCATGCACAACACCCTGCTGCTTGAGAGGCCAGTATGCACAGTAGCAGGTTATAATACGGTTAGTGTACGGGACATCCCAAAGAGGGTCACCTTGCCGTGGTGGAATGGCTTAAAGGGATCCTGTCACCCCCAAAATACCTAAAAAGCTATTAAAAGCTGTCCTTAGAGCATAGTAACACTTACCCTACACTCCTTTTAGCTCCTAAATGCAACAAGTGAAAATGAAGATAAATGTTATTACACTACCTCATTAGGGATGATAATTAGTGACTATGGTATTCATAGTCACCCTGGCAGGCTGTCCCTCTTCATGATATCACACCTCAATAGGCGTGATCTTCAAATCACATTAAAATGCGCGTCTCCCCGCTCTCCTATGGCAGCCGGACCGCTGCATTATGCGGCTGTATGACGCGAATCGCGTCATTTCCGGCGCCGGGTGACGTATGTACACCCACGCCGCAGTTAGCTTCAAGACCCGCACTACGCATGCGCAGTGCGCGTTTTAAAGCTAACAGAGCGGCGCGGGTGTACATACCGTCACCCGGCACCGGAAATGACGCGATTCGCGTCACCCAGCCCCACTACAGCCCGGCCGACACAGGACACAGCGGGGAGACGGCGCATTTGAATCTGATTTGAAAATCACGCCTATTGAGGCATGATATCATGAAGAGGGAGAGCCTGCCAGGGTGACTATGAATACCATAATCACTAATTATCATCCCTAATAAGGTAGTGTAATAACATTTATCTTCATTTTCACTTGCTGCATTTAGGAGCTAAAAGGAGTGTAGGGTAAGTGTTACTATGCTCTAGGGACAGCTTTTAATAGCTTTAGAGGTGTTTTGGGGGTGACAGGATCCCTTTAAGTACGTTTTTTGCAGAAAAGATATGAACCAAATACTCTGTGCTTTTACAGCACTAGCTTTTATTTATTGAAAGGTATTTGGAGACAATGAACACATTTTTTTGCTTTCTGGTTGTTGTTATGTACAATATAAAATAATATTGTAGTCCTGTGTTAGCCAGAAAAATCGATGTAAATACTTATGTTCCCAAAAAAATGAGAAAAGTATTAAAAGAGAGATACCGTTATTAGTTAACCAGAGAAATTATATTTGCAAGCTTTCAGAGCTCAAAAAGCCCCTTCATCAACTTGCAATATTGCCCGATGAAGGAGCCTTTTGAGGTCTGAAAGCTTGCAAATATAATGTCTCTGGTTAGCCAATAAAGGTATCACTCCTTGAATACTTTTTCATTTTTTTGGGAACATAAGTATTTGCATAACACTTGTTATCATGCACCCAAGCTGAATCGGTCCTGGGCAGGGTATTCAGCACAAGAGGTAGCGATAAGAAGTTGCAATGAGCACAAGATGGTGAGAAGGGCCATAAAGGTGAATCTAAGGTTTTATTGATATAATAATACTGATCTGCAGTCAGTGTGACTGTGAATTGATTGATCAGTGACATTCTGCAGTAACACTGCGTTAGTAACTGCATTTTCTTTCATTCTTCACACACTGGAAAGGAGCAGGGCAATTTAGAATGCCAATATCCTAATTTTGGTTTACTTTGTTGCTGTTAGTCCTATATTAGGCTGGGGTCACAGTTGCATTTTTTACAAGCATTTTTGGAGACCAGCGTTTTCAAAAACGCATGTAAAAACCGCATCCATAGGCCCCCATGTTAAAAAACGCATGCCCTAATAGCAAAAACGCATGTGTGACAGTCCCATGCGTTTTTGGTGCATTTCCAAAAATGTATGCGTTTTTTAATATGGGGCCCTATGGGAAACGCATGCAAAAACGCATGTACAATTAGTACCATCCAAAAACGCTTGTGTTTTCCATAGGAGCCCATGTTAAAAAAACGCATGCGTTTTTTTAACATGGGCTCCTATGGAAAACGCCTGCGTTTTTGAATGGCACTAAATGGTACTAATTCTACAAGCGTTTTTGCATGCGTTTTCCATAGGGGCCCATGTTATAAAAACGCACCAAAAAATAGTTCATGCACTATTTTTTCGTGCGGATTTAAAAACGCAGCCAAAAACGCAGGGAGCCATCACACACCTTAAAAAACTCATGATGACATGAAAAACGCATGTTAAAACGCATGAGTTTTTTTAAGTCACTAAAAAAACGCAGGTCAACTGTGACCACAGCCTATGCTAGCATTGAAGAGTTTAAAAAAGTTCTGCAGAATAATTGGAGTTCTCAGATGTCTATTCATGTTTTCCATGCAATTAGACTATTTGCAATATTGTGATTTGTGGCTAATTTATTCTACACTAATTTATTTTTTGGGAAAAATTCAGCAAAGCTGAAGAATTTGAATTTTAAGCAATCTCCTTATCTCTAATAAATACACATGGCAAACTATACTATAGTTAACATTAGGCCAAAGCAGCAGACAGCACGCTAAAATGGTCCCCAAACAAAGTGTAGGATAATATATATTAAACATATAGTGCATACTTGAAACCTTGTGTGTACAAATGAATACCAAAGTAAGGCTCTGTGCCCACTATGAGGTTTTACTGAGGTTTTAATGCTGCAAATTTTTGTAGCATCATACAGCTCCACTTCAGCAATATGAATTGGATTTATAGACATCTCATGCCCACTGTGTGGCTTTTTTACTTAGCATCAACTCACCAGCAGTTCCAAATCTGCAGTTGTCATGAGTGTGCTATGTCCTGATTTCACCACTGGACTTGAGGTAAGAGGGTGTGAGCATATAATAGATTGCAAGCCTTTTGTAGAACTCACTTAGCTGTGGCTCTGCTGATGTACCTTTTCTTCTATGCTGAAGGGGTTAAGGCCCACTTCCCAGCTGGTTGAGTATTCTCTTAGCCTTTATGCAAGCTGCAGCTTGTGATTGTCTCTCCCTTCCACCATATCTACCCGCCAATGGCCTCACTCTATTCCAGATATAAAATTTGTATTCTGCCCATGGTGGTGGAGCTTGTTTCTGTGTAGCAAAGGTGTTCCATTTTCAGCAGTGAAGCTACTTTCTTATGCAGGCTGCCTTGCAAGTGTTTCCTGTTTGTTTACTTGCTTTCCTACACCTTCACTCCCTTGGGGAAGGGAAGGCATCTTGGTGACTTGCATCTAGTAGCATAGCAAGGAACAAGAATTTCCACCCTCAGGGGGTTATCTTGGGGACTGGGACTAGCATAGGGATCCCTAGCTTGAGGGACAGTTCAGGTGCACACTGTCCCTGTTACTTAACCATCACTGGCATGACAGCCGCATGTCAATATCTCTTGTGGGTAGACTGAGTTTTATGTGCAGACATTTTCCTGTAGACTTGCATTAGATGCAAAAATTATATTTTAAATGCAATGCATATAATCCACAAATGACTGCATCAATGAAGTTTTGTCAAAGCCAAATACCAGGAAGCATAAAAAATCAAAACAGCTTTGTTTAAAATATGACACACAAGACTAAAAATAACAGAGCGTAAAAAATGTAATAAAAACCCATGTAAAAATGTTCTCGAAAATGTAATGAAAAGCGCAAGTAAACTAATGTTCATAATAGGTGTAGAAATGCTGCAGAAATTCTTCAACATCAAAAACTCACTAAAACCTCATCTTGGGAACATAGCCTTAAAGGGAATATATAATCAGAAAATGACCTATTTTCAACCACATTAACTATTCACTACTTTCTGTTCTTTTTGTAAAAGTTTTCAGCAAAGTTCAATGCAATCGGTATGGATTGCAACAACAGGTCAACCCTCTATACACAGTTCATGACACATAATCCAACAATTATAATTGATGATGTTGCACTTTACCATGCTCACCCTCAATTCACAATCAACTTTGCACACACTCATTATAAGTTTCACAACAATAGAAAGTGTCAAACATATGTAGATTGTCATTGTGGCAATGTACATATGTTGTTTCCTGAAACAACAGGAAGTTAAAGTCTAAAATATCACCAGTGGCCAATGTTCAAACTGCAATATTTATGTTGATTTTACATTTTTAAAGGGGATCTGTCTTCACTAAATATAGAATATACCACTAAATGCAATTTACAGAATAAAAGATCAGTATAGGAGGTGAAATGGTAAAAAAATAGCTGATTTCTCTGATAAAGATGTATTACAAAAGTTTCTTATTTTTATGTTTATTTTTTATTTAAGAAAATAGATTATTTTACTATTATTTATTATTAATTCATTATACTCTTGATTTATGAAAAATGTTACTCCATAACACAAAAGCCTGATTTAAACCATAGGTCATTTTCTGATTATAGCTTTTCTTTAATTGCCCGAAACACATTAATATCAATGTGGAAATCAATGGCCACTAAAGATGAGCAGATCAGGCATAATCATAATTTGCATTATCACACAAATTTTACCAGAAAATTCAATACATAGGGAAGCTATTCTCCACAAATTTAATGTCTCTCGTTATGCTCAGGGGTCATGACTTATATGTAAATGTTAAAATAATAAAGCCTTATACCCAGGTCACTGCTGACATCTCTGGTCTCCCCGCTGCTCAGCGTCACCCATCTGGTTCACGTCACATCTTCTCTTCCATGTTAGTCATGATAAAATCCAGCTGAAATCCAGCTCTCAGGTTGGGTAGGGTCATATGAAGTTACGACATGCACCATGATCTTTCCTGCACATGCACAGAACTGTCTTGGACCTAATCAGTTCCAGAAGTCCTAGCTCAGTGTGAGAGGCTGTTAGGCTTTTCACGAATTGGCCAAATTGTGTACCAAATACCTCATTTTAAACCAAATAAATTTTTATTGAATTTTTATTCACATTACAAATATCAAATTGCATAGTATATTTTACAACAAAGTAAAGCTTCCCCCCCCCACCCAACCTCTCTCACCCTCCTTCTCATATCTAAGCATACATTACATTTTTCTTAATTATGAAGACTATCATTTAATCCACCGCTAACCATGGAAACCAAATACTTTCAAACACCTTTTCCTTATTTTGTTCATATATACTTTCCTCAAGATGTATTACATGTTGTATTTGTCTAAGGCTAGGGTCACACATCCGTTTTTTTTTTTTTAAAACCTGATCCGGTTTTGAGCTTTTAAAAAGCTCAAAAATGGAGCAGGAAACGCTCCTCATAGGAGCCTATTTAAAAACCGGATTGCTTTACAATCTAGTTTCTATGGCAGTAATGCAGTTCCAAATGTCTTATATTCAATGGTTGCTTGGTATAGCATTTCAGCGTGCAGCTGTTCACTTTAATTCTATGGACTAGTTTCTTCAGCAGGCACCTGTTCACACCTGTCTATATTTTGGATGTGCTGGTCAGTTTTTTGATATTTCCAGCTCATTGTGACTTGTGAGAGGCTTGGGGAATTTAGTGCAAGAAGTTGTTGCGGCAAGGATCAGATAGGTGACAGTGAGGAGTAAAAGGCCAAAGAGGTGAGTGGTAAAGTGACAAGGTTTTTTCTTATTTGTCAACCTTTAGATAGCCATTTTCAGTTCAGAAAAATGGTGCCATTTTGCTGATTCTGCGTGGAAGCGAACTACAAAAAAATCTACATTTTGACAGGTGTGGATGTTCAATTCAATAAATGGAAAGAAATGCTTCCTGCATGTAAATGATTTTTTCATGTAAAGTTTTTTAGTGAAAAACATAGATAATGTGCATGATTTGTGTGACAACATCAACACGTTTTGGATGGAAACATCCTTGGTCATGAATAGTGATGGGCTAACCCGCCGATGTTCGGGTTCAACGAACTGCCCCGAACGTTTTTTAAAGTTCGGGTTCTAGGTCGAAAGTGGCTCGAACTTGAATTCAAACCCCAAACTCGGAATGTAAAGTTATAGGATGGGGGCTAGGAGATTGTAAAAGAAAGAAGATAGTTATTAAACAGCATTATACTTATTGGCGTCCACTCACTTGTACTTCTGGGGCTGCTCATTAACTTCCTGGATATTCATTGCACAGGGGCCCAACAGCCAATCACAGATGCTGTCACAGAGAATTAGTTAAAGGTAAACCAGAGGTTTAGACAGGCGCATTCTGAATGAACTCCGGGAAGTTTATCCAATTTAAAACTTCTTTAATGAGTATTACTGGTCTCTCTCACTACGCGTTTCGGCGTACTATCGCCTTCCTCAGGTGATCACTAGTGGTGCAGGGCTGCTTCTGATAAAACTGTGTCAGTGAGGAGAATGGGGATCTAATAGCTAAAGCTCTCAAGGACCTGTGCTGATGTCACACCGTGTGACTGATCACGTGTCAGACCTGGAAGCAGGGAGAGACGGCAACTGCACGAGACGCAGTAAGGCTGCAACACCTGGTTATGCTGGCAGCATAACCAGGATAGGTGAGCACCAACAATCCACCGACCCCCTCCCCCCTACTGACCCCTGATACTGCACCAGGAGCGCCCCTCTCTGTTTTTATCTGTCACAGAGAATTGGCGCACCAAAACCATGATGTGGTTTATGTCATGGATCTCATGCTCTTTTTGTGCAATATTGGCACAAAACTGCATGCAGTGTGTTCAATGTGTTAATCTGCATCTTCTGGCCCAAAAAAGCACCTAAACCACAATGCGGTTTTTGCCACAGATTAATTTTTTTTTGGTACATTGGGTTCAATGTGTTCATCTGCATCTCCTGGCCCAAAAGCACCAAAACCGCAACACGGTTTTTGCAGTGGATTTCATGTTTTATTGGTGAAATTTTGGCATAAAACTGCATGCATTATGTTAAATGTGTTCATTTGCATCTCTTGGCCCAAAAAAGCACCAAAACCGCACTATAGTTGAGCCCTTTATATAAAATTTGTCTTGAAATAATTTTTAAAAAAATGATGTGGTTCTTCAGCATATTTTTGTATGCCATCCAGGTACAGAAGGCAGGTTCAGGCAGCCCCCTACGTCCAGCTGCCTATTTTTACCTGGCTGGAAACAAAATGTGTAGGGAAGCACTTTTGATATTAATTATTTCATGAATTTTATTAAATAATTTTTAAAAATCACATGATGCTTTGCCGTATTTTTGCCTTCAAGACAGGTACAACTAGGCAGCTGGGGGCTGGAATCCTCAGTGCAGGATGGCCCATAATTTTTGGGGCCTTCCTGCTATGAACTGCAGCCCGCAGCTGCCCCACAAAATACAATGTTCATAGAAGTGCCATTTTCTGGCACACTACCCTGACTTTTCCTTTGGTCCTGGTGGCATTGTAACACTGGGTAATAAAGGGGTTAATGCCAGCTATGCAATGGCTGCGGGCACTAAGCTTGAAATTCATATTGTAAGCAATAAAAAAAAAACACCAAAAAAATTAAGAAATAAAATACAAGATCACCCTGTTTCCAATTGTTAATTAACAAAAAAACCCTTCCCTCCAACATAATCCATTGGAAACATGTTCATCTCTGCTGCATATCTCTGTGAGCAGATGCCCATTCTCTGTTACAGTGTCTGTGATTGGCTGTTGGGCGCCTCTGCAGTGAATATCTAGATAATGAGCAGCACCGAAAGTAGTTGCAGCGGGATGGAGGGGCGGTGGGACGCAGTAAGTTTAATGCTGATTAATAACTATTTTCTATATTTTGTCAGCTCCCCCACCCCCGAATCCAAACCCGAACTGTAACACAAACTTCCCAGGAAAGTCTTTGTTCGATATCTGTGCTTGAACACTAGGTGTTCGGTACGAACCCCGAACTTTACAGTTTGGGTTAAGGAAAAAAGGTAGTTTCCAGCGAGCGTTGAAGGAACAGTCATAGACTTTTTTTTGCAAAAACTCTTCAATATTTAATGGATGTATCAAAAAGAAATCAACCCCTCACCCCCCTTAAAACTACATGTTTCGGCGGATGCCTTTATCAAGCTTGATAAAGGTATCCGCCGAAACGCGTAGTTTTTAGGGGGGTGAGGGGTGGATTTCTTTTTGATACATGTGTAACATGTTTGGGTCCATTTAATATTGAAGAGTTTTTGCAAAAAGTCTATCACTGTTCCTTCAACACTCGCTGGAAACTACCTGTTTTCCTTTACTTGGATATAGCTGTGCTTAGCCTTGGTGGGGTTACATCCGTGCTGGAGCATCTGAAATGTCCATCAAGGTGGTGAGATGAAATATTTTTTTTATTCATTTTACAGTTCGAGTTCGCCCATCCTAGTCATGAATAAGGATGTTTTTATCCGAAACGCATTGATGTTGTCACACAAATTATGCACATTATCTATGTTTTGAACTAAAAAAATTTGTATAAAAAAATCCTTCACGGGGAACAGCTGGAAGCATTTCTTTCCATTTATTGGATTTCCTTGGGTCAAGGCAGGAACTGGTTCCGTGCTCCGTGGGGATTTTCAGGGATAGCTTATGTGAGCTGGATCCTGTGTGAGTTCAGTTCTACTCTAATTTACCTCTAATGACCACTTAAAACACATACAATAAAAAAACAATAAATGATCAGTAAATGGACACAACAGTAATAATGTAAGCTTAAATACATGATCCCAGAGAATCCTTAAGAAAATAGATTATTAGGGAGCAGCAGATAATGGCAAATATTGTTATTTACTTAAACAGTCTCTGAGACTAGATAATGAATTCATAAGACAACTAACCAGTTTGGGTGTGAAATATCTTTTTGCTTATACCAATGTTGTGTTATTGATAAGTATTGGCTAATCGTACTCAGTTAGTGCAGTGCTAAGTTTACAATGACTAAGAGAAGGAAAATGAGAAAGTCAATCCATGTGAACATCAATAGTAACGAAACCCTGACTTGAAATATATTCCCCACCGGACTAGTCCTTACTAATTAGCATATCATTAGCATGATATAAGTGAATCATCAGCCTTTTGGATTGTCACATACTTGATTTAAATGCAAGATGCCCCCAGATGCCGATGGCAGGTTGGGGGCTTTACGGAGTTGACAGTTTCCTCTTAATGCATGGTTTATTTTTTATCTTCCCCACCTTAGGTGATGTTTTTTAAATGCTTCACCAACATATGAATTATTTTTTAAATTCATGATTTTTACTGGTGCATTTTGTGGTAATTTTACTGCTCTGAACAACATCAATGTAGGTATTGTTTTTTGTGTGTGTTTTGAGGCACTAATTGGGTGATATAAATAGCATATTATATTTTAAGATTTTTTTCTTTCAGTTTTCGGATCACTCTGCTTATTTATTGACTACAAAAAGAGCCACTTCCGTGTTATTGACCATAGATTCTAAACAGTGTTATGCAGCGGCTTGCTGCATTGCAAATATGTATGTTGGGACTTGTAGTTCAGCAAGTTTAAGTAAGGCAGTATGCTAGGGTTTGTAGTTCCACAGGTTGAAGTAATGCATTACAAATGTAGGTGAGCCAAAAGACAAGGGTGTGTCAAGCCAACCTGATTCCTACACACCTGGTGTCTCAGGGATATAATGTCTGTCTTAATAAGATTAGATGTCTCTGTGCGTTTGGGAGCAGGAGCTGTCCTGGAAAACATATGGCCAGGAGGCCAGATTTCATGCTTAGGAAAACATGTCCTTGGAAGGCGTGAGGCTGAGAGACCATGGGACATCTTGTTTGGGACCAGATGGTGCCCTGGAAATTCATGAAGTCCGGATATCACACGTAGAGCCTGAGAAGGCTCTGGCAGAACCTGTGAGGGCTTGCTCTCAGTGCTTGAAGCGACTATTGTCCTGGAACCTAGTATGGAAGCATGGAAACGGCCAATAACCTTGAAGGTACATGATAAAAAGGCCACAGGGATGTTCAGGAAGCTACAGTTCTGCTAATGATCTGGAACTGACAGGTGTTGGTGATCACAGAGAGGCAATTTCCTGAATGGTGGACTGGCAGAAGTCAGTGAATGGAGCTGGGAATAGCTCTGGCAAGGTAACCATCATGTCTAAAAGGGGACTATGCATATATTGCCAGGCGTTTTCATGCAAAAAATAGTAATGGCGTCTGATGAGGAGCGCTCTAAGGAACAAGCAGACATGTAAGATGTTTTAATAAATGGCAAACCTTTTATTAAGTTCTTAGCTCCCCTCACAGCTCCACTACGCTTTTCAACTGCATAAAACAGTCTTCACCAGGTGGCGTAGTGGAGCTGTGAGGGGAGCTAAGAACTTAATAAAAGGTTTGCCATTTGTTAAAACATCTTACATGTCTGCTTGTTCCTTGGAGCGCTCCTAATCAGACCGCCATTACTATTTTTTGCATGAAAACTACTCCCCTTTTTAAGGGACTGGCGGCTGGAGTAGCTCAGGAACAGCACAAACGATCTGCCTTGAACTGGAGAGAGTAGAGCGGAGAGGCAGTGCACATACCGCCGGCGGCGGAGGCTGGTAAACCGGGTTGTGCAGGACTTGCACAACCCGATAAGGGTGAGTGGCCACCTACCCACGCCACTTAGATGTTTTTAATAAGGAGATCCTACACATTTGCCCCCTTTTCCTTTATGTTTTATATATTGCCAGGCGGGAATATCGGCCATTGGGACAGACTGAGGATCATTTAAATTTTTCCATTGATGTACATATACTGAACTGTTTATGTTATGTGGTTATGGATAATAAACCAATAGATGTTTATTCTATAGAAAAACATGCCAGTTTGCCCTAATTCCACTACCATTTAAGTGTCCCCCAACAAGCTCAGTGGGAAAATCACTAAAATGGTTAAATGACTGCTGCACAGATTCAACTGCATTTGCAATAAAAGTTTGGTGTGGTGCAGGAAGTACACATTTTCCATATACTTTTAATGGATTGTTAGAAGGTGTTAAGATATACTACAAAAATTATAATAATCAACATCTTGCCTATTTTTATTACATCTATCATAAGAAAAATAAATTTTACCCAAGAGATAAATATATAAAAATGTCTCAATCTAACTTTCCAATAATTCTTATGATTTCCTTAGTTTGGTTTAGTAAACACTTAAAGGAAGCGAATTCTAGTAAATGAAGGAAACTATTGATTTATATGCGAAATAATAAAAGTAACATAATGTAAGGGATCATTTAGTGTAAGTGGTCATTAAATAACCAGAAATCAGGATGTAGCTCACTTTGTGGTGGTCAGGCTGTTCATTCAGATAATGTTTAAAATGTTTAACAACTAATAGAAAAATCAAATATTTTCACTGTTACAATTTCAACAGAAGCCACTTCCGTTAGCTTGGTGTTTTTCTGAAGCATGCTGTCCTCATTTTATTATATATATATATATATATATAATATATATATAGATGTGGAAATGCTGAAAGGGTTATTCCACCATTGAGAATCTTTCCAGCAATGCATTTGTGCTTAAAATATATTGGTTTTTCTAATATCATATTAAATCACATGTATTATTAATCTAAATGTTAAATATTGCTGTCAACTTTCATCCCGGTTTACAATACAGATCAGTTAATATACCCCCCATCCAAAGGGCAATGGATGCATGGATAGCAATGAATAGTGATTGAATTAAATAAAAATATTGAAATATCCATAGATCAGCTAAACAATGCATCTAGTGTTGGACTGGGGTGCAAAAATGCAAAATATGACAGTTTTATCATTATTTTATAGTAGTTTTATAGGAACAAAACAAATCTGACTTTTTTTTACTTCTAGAATGCAGAACATTGGGATACACTGCTTTGTACAGATGTATCTCTCTGTGGCTAAATAATCTATTTCTGGATTCGCTGCCTGTGCTACGGGTCAAGATTACCAAATCTTCCTATAACTCTCAGTCTGTGTAGTGGGTTACTGTTAGAGATCATGCCTAGCAACAAGAAGGTCATACAATAAAATTGTTAATTTAATTTAGTCACTGTAGAGATGGCAACCTTACCACTCAAGGAGGGGGAGCTATGGAGCATAAAGGAGAGGAGATAGGAAGCCTGCAGAGTCTTGTTGAGTTCAGGACAGCTATGCAAACAATGGAAATGTTTATGCTTTTGGACACAGAGTCTTTCCGTAACCTCATGGGATTCACTGTCCTTTGGCACGCAATCCCCCGTGGCCGCTATTTTACCTGATGTGTCATCTCCACCTTAAACCATCACATGCCTTATAACATCTCCTATGCACTGACTAATGCAATTACAGGGAAGGTCCAATAAAGAGAAACACATGGACAAGTGCTTGTGGTCAACAATGTTACACTTCCCTGACAGCATATTGAGAAAGCCTTGTTAAGGCTGGACTGAGTCGGACTGTGGGATGACACACATGCTGCTGACATTTAGGATTATAGGCCCTAGTTCTATAGGGTCTCCTTCACCTCATACACTAGTTCCTGCTCCTTCTTCTATGACTCGTCCTCTATTTCCGGAAAATCATCTTGGAGCACATCGTTCAAATCAGTAACAACATGGAAGCACTGCAGTACTGCCTCAATAAAATGGCAACAGGCACTGGTGAAACTAACTTCTTTTGGTAAAGTTGTGGAAAGCTGTAACAAACCAGACAGATCTTTGGCTTTTGCCACTGATTCTGCAACCAGGCCACTGATTTTTCTACTGATTCTATAACCATTGTGTGTGATAATGGCCATATACTGGTGTCAGCTCTGACAAGCATGACAAAATAAAACATGTAGCATGCCTGGCATATGTGCTCAAGTTAGTCGTTCAGCGATGATGAAAACCTACCTAGATTTGCCTGATCTACTTGTGAAGGTATGCCATATGTGCATCATTCTCCGCACATTAGAATTAATGAGTGGGCATGGATGTCTAACATCTGTGAGTCATACTCCTGGTGAATAGAGGGAAGTCTTGGCTGTGGGAGTCTGGCTGTCATGGACTTTATGTTCCCCTGCCTTACCTGTGACACTTGCATTATGTGCATTTTAGCCAAGATGGATTTCTGATTGTTCATCCTTCCTGACCTATACTACAAGAAGAACTTTTCATTTTTCCTTCCTGCACTCAACATTTTTATAGGGTAATCAAGCCACCCTTCCTCCATATTGTAAGAGGTCAAATCAGGGAAAAATGTTGTAATAAGTGCATAGGCTTTACCAGTTTAGGAGTCACACTTCTTAAAAATGTGAAAAAAATGGTTTCTTAGGCCCCCTAGGGTATTTTTAAGTCCAATTATTGTGAGAAGTGAAACCGGCACTAACCTGCTGCAGATTCCTTGCGGAAAACGGCGGTGTCTGGAATCCGGTGCTCTGCTGGAGAAAAACTCTTGATATTTGTAGAAAGTAGCGGCACACGGATTGGATCCAAGAATTTCCAGCTTTTATTGGAAGAGGAGTACCTCGAAACGGTCCGTTACACCTTCAGCACCCCCCTCCCTGCACCATCTGTAACTTGATGCACCAATAAAAGCCGGAAATTCTTGGATCCAATCTGTGTGCCGCTACTTTCGACAAATATTTTTAAGTCCATCTTACTAATTTTTGGCAGTCCTTGCACTTAGTGCATAGGCTTTATGTGTCTACTAGTCCCACTACCTGACAATTTTAACAGAATCTGTATGATTCCCTCTAATTTCTGGTAGTTTTGCATTGTCCATGCAGGTTGTGAGTTTCAGAGCCTCTCCTTCATAAACTAAATAGGATATGTCTGATCATGCCACGAACACTCCTGGAGGAGGCTTTTTTATTCTTTTTAATTCTGCCTTATAAAAGCCTCATTATTATTATGATTGGCTGTGAAAAAGCCACAAAATATGCGGCTTGAGGATTTAAGCATGGCTCTTGAGCACCTGTGATACTCAATTGAGTATTGCCCAAGCACCCCAATGCTTGATCATATTTTGAGCAATGGCAAGCTCGCTCGCTCATCACTAGTGGTAATAGAAGATCATCTTGACATGCACATTGCCACTGTTAATGCTTATCTGGATTTGAAAACTTACTAGCTAGACTCATTGACCTTTTGCATTTCAATTGCAACAGATATAATTATTATGCAAAATAGCTTATTTGCACTAGGCATCTTTCATGCTCATTAACTTTGAGAATAACTGGATGCGACTAAAATGTTTCACAAACTGTAGATAGTCGTGTCTGGAAATAATATTCCGATCCTTGCAATACATAGCTATATAAGTAGTAGGTTTCTGGTAAATGCAAATATTTTATATATTAAGTTATGAATATTAATACTATATGTATAATAAAAGTAT
Organism: Allobates femoralis; assembly: GCA_033576535.1. NCBI lineage: Eukaryota > Metazoa > Chordata > Amphibia > Anura > Aromobatidae > Allobates > Allobates femoralis. The sequence goes on from JARQOC010000002.1 coordinate 201,111,214, forward strand.
AAAAATTGTTTGAGGAAATAATATGTATCATCTTTACAGTGATTAATATGAACTCAGTCTTAATGTGGCTAATTTTTTTTTTTCAAGAGATGTGATGGTGTTTCAACTAACTGAAGGATTTGGCTACTTTCTATCTGGAAATCTATGGAGAAGAAAGTGAAAAAAAGAGCTGCTGGAGTGAAAGACTTAGAAGCACATACAGATAGTACTGCCTGAATCAGAGCTGGAATCACAGATGCACTGCTCAATAATGCTGCATGATGTTCTCAAGCTGCTTCTGTGGTACATAGAGTAAGGAAAACTATAGTCCCTCATGTCTGTGTGTGCTTTGTATGTGAGGAATAATAGCATTTATTCTCTTTTTATTTCCTCAGGGAAACCTGATCATTAAAGATAAAGTCTTGAGGAGAAAATAGTGAAATTTGAAAAATGTCACGAAAATCGCCAAAAATAGTTTTATTTCTCATGAGAAGATATTGCTACAAACATGAAGTCTCTTTAATGCCTATGCTAGTGGAATAGTGTGATGCTCAAATAAGATGAATGAAAAAGCTGTGGCAGGCTATGTTATTAATGTAGAGCAGCAGCCGTCATATAAGCAAAGAAGTGTTTGCCGAAGAAGTGTTTTCCAAAGAACTGTTTAGTTGGCAGCCAAGGCTAGCTATATACTTAAGGAATCAGTTATATACATGTTGACATGTTCTGTTGGACATTTTAATGTATAGTCAGAGGTAATGCTTCTAGGGAAGAATATATTTATACCTAGAGCCTATGCAGCAGTGCACTGAGGATATACAGCAGTGTCTTCATAAAGATGGGATCCATGCACAGCATTCTGTTCATTACCACTAATCCAAATAATAAATGAGCTAATAAAACAAATAACCAAGGTAAAACAATGAAAATGGATTGAAATTGGTGTATCCAGAATTGCACATTTTCAGTCATGTGACTTAATTGGGTAAAGACCAACAACTCTCTACTTTTTCTCCATTATTTGTTCAATGTAAAGCTCACCTTTGGTAAATGGTGAACCTGAGAACTAGATTCTTTGCTCCCTACGTCTAGCTGATATATGTTGAAATATTAAACAATATATACGGTATATGGAAGTACCTATAAAATGGCTTGTAAGACATCAGCACACCACTGCTACCGCGCTGATTGCCAGATAGACTCTCATGGAGTTAATCAGAAGACGGCATCATTCTTAAGTGACTCCTGAAACGACCAATTTAAAGTTTGCTGGAGGGCATAGCTGGAAGACACATGTTTGATTTGATTTCACATGCAGACCACATACATAGTGACCTTGTCTTTTGTATGCGTATCATTTTATTGGTCTGTTTTTCAACATAGACTGCAGCAGTAGTAAAATGAATGCACTCAGTCAGTTAGCACAAAGTAGCAATAGTGTGCATGATATCAAACGAGTCTTGATTTATTAAACATCAAGGAAAAGCTTTTCTGACCATATTTTACAAAGATAGATTAATAATTTATGACTGGAAAGCACAAAGAGAAAAAGATTCTCACTTTCTGCCAGAAGGATTGAAAACCTTGTAATGCTCAAAATGCTTAGATTAAAATTGTATATTTATGTAAGGCAGTGGTACTTGTTCTCAGATATAGTCATGTTTACCATATATTGATTTTTTTATAGACATAAAATGGCAGATTAGATAGATAGATAGATAGATAGATAGATAGATAGATAGATAAAAAAAAACTGAAAAACGAAACAGCACAGTCGCACACGGTCGGGTGCAAAGCCCTCCTACCACTTCACTGGTTTTAAAGTAGATGTAAAAAATGAAAGGCAGCACTTCCTTCAGTAAATTCATGTGGGTTTAATAGTCCTAGGACTGCAACGTTTCGGCACACAGCCTTTCTGCTTGAGAAAGGCTGTGTGCCGAAACGTTGCAGTCCTAGGACTATTAAACCCACATGAATTTACTGAAGGAAATGCTGCCTTTCATTTTTTACATCTAGATAGATAGATAGATAGATAGATAGATAGAAACACAAACAGATATACACAAATACTAACAGAGGTGTATGGCAAATATATCCACGTATCAGCCATAATTATGCAACCAATGACCGGTGAAGTGATCAACATTAAAGATGAACAGGTTGATCTATGAAGGATTAACTTTGAGTCAAATCGCTAAAATTTCACAGGCCCCAATGAATATGAACAATTTGCATAAAAAATAAATGATCGTATATCACAAATTGCTGATTACTCAGAGAGTGGGATAGTGGTTTCAAATGTAGCCATGCGGGCTTCCCCATAAAACTCTGCAGCTATCTTATGGCACTTAAAAAGATGAGAACTGGCAAATTAGTGCCATTTTAGACTTTTACAGCCTAGGAATAGGTGTGAGCGCACAGCTCTACCACCTATGGATAGAGAAAAGCAAATCAGATTGACGTGTGCTAATGCAGCACTGAGACAGATTCAAAATAGAAGTTATAGTCGTGTAAAATAGTGTGGGGTGGTAGTTGTGGGTGACATAGTCATCTCTTATGCACCAACACATTACATGGCGAAGAGGGGCCTGACTATGTGTGTGGACTTGTATAACGGGACCAATATGTCCTTGCTGGCCACATGATGCCAATGATTCCGGCTGACCAGGATCAAATAACTGTTGAACTACTTAGTGAGGAAGATCATCAGCTCTTTAAATATATTATTTTCCTGAACAGCCACTTGACAATGGCATGTACAGTAGATCACAAGTGCATAAGTTTTCATATGATTCTTCTTTCACACAGGCCATTTCTATTCACAGCCTCATGGTTTTCCCAAATTCACTTAGCCTTGCTTCTTTCACCCAGCCAAGCTTAGCACAACAGTCAAGTTGGTTGCAGTAAGGCGTTGTTGTCAGGGCGTGTTGCTTTGCTGCCTTGCTCGTCAGAAGATCACGTCCTAATGGGCGTGATCTTGTAATCATATTCTAGGCAGGTCCTGGCTGCTTTGCACATCGCTTTCTGGGCATGTAATGACGCAAATCGCGTCATTTCTGGTTTGGGTGACGTCAGTACACCCACGCCGCTCGTCCGGCTTCAAGCACCGCATTGCGCATGCGTGCTTGAAGCCCATTAGGACGTGATCTTCTGACAAGCAAGGCAGCAATGCAAAACACACTGAGGGCTAAAGAATATGGTCCCTACTAATTATAATGGATAATGAGTAAGTATAAAATGCTTTTTAGTACTTATACAGCCGCATTTATAGACAAAAGGATTGTGAGAATGGTCATAGGATGATGCAGGGACATGTTTTTATAGGTTAGGTGGCATTTTGGAGGTGACAGATTCTCTTTAAGAGTTTAAAAGGGATTCAATACAGTCTTTGGAGATCATATAGTGGTAAACAGAATTTTCTTGACAATTACAGTAGAGACTATTCATCACTGCAATTTTTAGCAAATTATTTGCTGCAGGTAAAACCTTTTTGAAAATTTTGAGAAATGTATCTACTCTTATTAACGTGATTTAGGATTGAATATATTGGTGAACATGGCCATAATTTAAGAAGCTGATGTATTAAAGGCAGAAACAGGTCAAATGTCATAGCTAGACAGCTGGGCCAGATTTATTTACATCAAAATAACTAATTTGTAGAGATATGCGAACATTAAAATGTTGCGTTGCTCAGTACTCGAACTGAGCAAATCGGAATGCTCAAATGCTTGTCTTGAGTAACAAGTATAATGGAAGTCAATGGGAAACACAAGCATTTTTCCAGTGGACCCTGCTCAAATGCTTGTCTCGAGTAACAAGTATAATGTAAATCAATGGAAAACACAAGCATTTTTCCGGTGGACCCTCCCAGGAGGTCTTGGCCGCAGAAAAATCACTGAAATGGATTGAGGAAGCACTAATATTGAATAAGACCAGCATGGGAAAGATGTTTTGATGCTTTTCTGACTCACAAGTGTCCTCTGGGAACAATGTTTCAGAGTATTACACCACTTTTACTGAAAATAAAACACACAAAACAAACTGAAAATTGATTTTACAGGAAAAAATGTTATGAAACATTCTTTCTTGAATAATGACTTTTATATAGGGCAAAAGAAAAAAGAAACACCCACCTCTCCGCCCCTTATGCTAAGTATTCATTCCAACTTTAATGAAGCATACACAAACTGCACATTTATTCTAATTTATCTACCGTAATAGGATGATGACAGCTGTCCAGACCTGCATCCCACCATAAGAACCATTCCGGAGTTCTCCTTGGAGAATTAAATCATCCTCCATGTTAAAGTTAGGGGTCTTGTGCACCCCTGTGGTCTTAGGGTATTGACTCTTCTAAGTGTGCAGCAAAAAACTGTCGGGTGCAGCACTGGAACTCTATTTACACAGATTTTGTCCTCAACCGACTCTTGAAAAGCTAAAAAAGTCTTCAGTAAATATGGGTAGTCAAACTGGATTATCAGTCGGTTACTTACATAGCTGTGGTGTCATCCTTCCTATGGATCACACATTTTATAGGGTCATCAGAGGTAATGGGGTGGCTAGAAGGAGAATGCAGCCAACTGTTTCAGAGAGCAAACATTCACGGCAAGTACCCCCATCGAGGGTTGTGTACCTTTTTATACTGTTGTATTCCCAAGCACCCCATTTAACCTAAAAAATGGTATTCTTTATTTTTCACTTTTGGCCTCCTCCTCCACCAAATCCACAGTGTCATCATTCAGCCCTCACTCCAAGTCTTGAGATGGCCAGGATCTGGCCCTCAACCAGATTTTTTGGAGGGCCATCAGGCAACCTACATTCATATATTTGGGAGGGCCCAGTACCGTACGTTTTGGATGGCCCTCACTCATTTGTAGGGGTCCTTTATCATAAAGTTGGGAGGGCTTACTTTTTTCATTTCCCAAATCTGTAATTAAAGCAGGAATCCTTTTCGGACAGGTCATCTGTATATGGTGTTCCAACAATTTAAAATTATCTGCTGTCAAGCAAAAACATTATAAAACAAGAAAAAAATCCCTAATTATTAAAAACTAAATACTTTATTCAAAAGAATTAAAAACAGTAACACCCCAAACGTACAAAAATTAAATAAATATAGAAAGATAATAGGGATGAGATAAATACAGTGGGAAAAAAGTAGTCAGCCACCAATTGTGCAAGTTCTCCCACTTAAAAATATGAGATTGGCCTGTAATTGACATCATAGGTAGACCTCAACAATGAGATACAAAATGAGAAAACAAATCCTGAAAATCACATTGTCTGATTTGGAAAGAATTTTTTTCAAATTTTGATGGAAAATAAGTATTTGGTCAATAACAAAAGTTCCTCTCAATACTTATTTATATACCCTTTGTTGGCAATGATAGAGGTCACACATTTTCTGTAAGTTTCACAAGATTGACACACTCTGTTGCTAGTATGTTGGCCTATTCCTCCATGCAGATCTCCTCTAGAGCAGTGATGTTTTGGGGCAGTCGCTGGGTCAACACGGACATTCAACTCCCTCCAAAGGTTTTCTATAGGGTTAAGATCTGGAGACTGGCTAGGCCACTCGAGGACCTTTAAATGCTTCTTATGAAGCCACTCCTTCATTGCGCTGGTGATGTGCTTGGGATCATTGTCATGCTAAAAGACCCAGCCACGTTTCATCTTCAATGCCCTTGCTGATGAAGGAGGTTTGCACTCAACATCTCACGATACATGGCCCTATTCATTCTTTCATGTACACGGATCAGTACATCCTGGTCCCTTGGCAGAGAAACAACCCCAGAGCATGATGTTGCCACCACCATGCTTCACAGTAGGTATGGTGTTCTTTGGATGCAACTCAGCATTCTTTTTCCTCCAAAACAATGAGTTGTGCTTTTACCAAACAGTTCTACTTTGCTTTCATCTGCCATTCTCCCAATACTCTTCTGGATCATCCAAATGCTCTCTAGCAAACTTCAGATGGGCCTGGACATGTAATAGTTGAAGCAGGGGACATGTCTGGTACTGCAGGATCTGAGTCCCTGGTGGAGTAGTGTGTTACTGATGATAGCCTGTGCAACATTGGTCCCAGCTCTCTGCAGGTCATCCACTAGGTCCTCTGTGTAGTTCTGGGATTTTTTTACCATTCTTGAGATTATTTCGACCCCACATGTGAGATCTTGCGTGGAGCCCCAGATTGAGGGAGATTATCAGTGGTCTTGTTTGTCTTCCATTTTCTAATTATTGCTCCCACAGTTGATTTCTACACACCAAGCTGCTTGCTATTGCAGATTCAGTCTTCCCAGCCTGGTGCAGGGCTACAGTTTTGTTTCTGATGTCCTTCGACAGCTCTTTGGTCTTCACCATAGAGGAGTTTGGAGTGTAACTGTTTGAGGATGCAGTCAGGTGTCTTTTATACTGCTAACTAGTTCAAACAGGTTCCAATACTACCAGGTAATTAGTGGAAGACAGAGAAACCTCTTAAAAAAGAAGTTACAGGTCTGTGAGAGCCAGAAATCTTGCTTGTTTGTAGGTGACCAAATACTTAATTTTTCCACCAAAATTTAAAAAACATTTATTTCCAAATCAGACAATATGATTTTCAAGATTTGTTTTCTCATTTTGTCTCTCATAGTTGAGGTCTACCTATGATGTCAATTACAGGCCGACCTCATCTTTTTAAGTGGGAGAATTTGCACAATTGGCAGCTCACTAAATACTTTTTCTGTCCACTGTATATACAATAGCAGAAGTATGCAAATAGGTATTGCATAGAAATCTACAGTATCTGATCAATGGAACCTATGAAGTAAAAAATTGGGAAATATAATACTATTCCTAAGCTGGTAATGATCGTAACAAACTTACACTATCTGACAATGGAGTAAAACACCCTAGGTTTCGAGCGCCCCAACTCAGCATTGTCTATCACTTATCTCCTGGACGAACTTATAATCAAAAAATACAAAACATGATAGGAGCTCAAGATAGAGAAAAAAGTCACTGATCTCAGCTATTTTACTCCATTCTCAGTAGGGTAAGTGATTAATATCCTGATCAGTTTAGGGATAATATTATATTTCCCAATTCCTTACCTGCATAGGTTCCACTAATCAGATATGTACATTTCTGTGCAATACCTATATTTATATACTCAAGCTATTGAATATTATTATAGTTGTATCTCATCACTGTTATCTTTTTTTTTACTATCATTTTTGGCTCATGAAGGCATGTTACTGTTTTAATTCTTTTGAATAAAGTATTTAACTTTTAATAGTTAAGAATTTTATTCATGTCGGATTATCCCATAACTCCAATTGTATATTAGTAACTTAAGGTTATTCTTGTTAAGCAACAATCCTGAAGTAATAAGAGAAGGAGATTGAGTAGATAGAGAGTTGTCACCCTTGTGGGGATAGGAAAGTGTTGCCTGTGTGGAATTTGGCACACATGGCTGAATTTAAGTATGCTGCCTTTCCCATGACCCTCACATTATGAGTATTTTGTCCAACAATAATTACTGGTTGTTCACCTGTCTCGACCCATGCTACATGGAGAACTTTCCATCTCTCCCTCCAGCGCACAGAGGGCTAGCAAATGGTGCAACACTAGAAGGCCCAAGTCAAACAACTAGTACATAAATTCCCATCTGACAATTCTGGCAGCAGAGGTCACAATTTCTAGGGCAATCAAGGAGGAGCGATGAGGGAGACATACAACCGGTCCAACAGAGGCGAGGGAAGACTGTTAAAGGTCTGGGACACTTTCATTAGAACCTCTTAGCACTCTGATGCACATGGTAGTCTGACAAGGAGGACAAAAAGTTTATAAAGATGGTGAAGGAGTACCTAGCCAACTGTACCAGTGTCATCCATGATTCTTCTGTGCCGAATGACTATTGGGTATCAAAGGTGTACATGTGGCATGAACTGTCCCTCTATGATTTAGGGGTGCTGGCCTTCATGCCACTAGTGTTTTGTTAGAATGGATTTTTAGCGCCCATGAATAAAAGATAGGCAGATCTGCCTGTTCACTAAAAAAGGCTGACTTTAATCTAAATGAAGAAAGCCTGGATTGGCCCGGACTTCTTAACACAACTGGATGACAGTAGCTGAACATAAGGCCAAATCAAATTTTCCCGTTACTTTCTGGTGTATTCCTATGCACCCATTCACCCTTCCCCCCCCCCGCAAAAAAAAAAGAAAGGATTTATGGTTCTAAGTTTAATATTTTTCTATTCCTTCTACATAATAATATAAAATATCAATACAGTTTTAATATGGCCCTTTCTTTCAAAGTTTTTGAGGACGAGCAAGTGGCCCTCCCTCAAATATGTTTTCAGGGCAAAAACACAACATGAGACCTTCCTGTCCCATTTTGCTGGAGTGCGCAGGACAACACTCTTGAACCAAGAACAGTGGAAACAGGTGGTTACTTGGATGGCAGATAAACTTTGCAGTATGTTTCACAACACCACACTGTCTTCCACATAGTCCAGTGTCAGTAGCCAAGACCATGGACCACCTAATCCTCAATAAGAATCCTTCTACCATGGTAGGTCCCAGAAGACAAGTGATCCCACACTTGTACAAAGGAGCAAGTCCTGACATTTCCATTTATCGATTTCAGCCTCCCGCACTGGACATTTTAAGAGGGACATAAAGAGTATGTGTGTAGTAATGGCCACATATTTGAGCAGCCACTGTCAGAAGATGACACTGTGCTACGTCAATTAGAAACTCAAGTGGTTAATGATAATGAGGCAAAGTTGCCAACAAGTGAGGTTGTTAAGTCAACAAGTCAGGATGAAGACCAGTGTACAGAAGTTGAAGATGAGGTAGTGGACGATTAAGTCACTGTCCCAATCTGGCAAGGTTCCATGCAGAGTGATCTCAGCAGAGCAGTGTTGGCAGGATCAGCAGCATTGCAACAGGCAGAGAGAGGCAGAGACAAAGGCACACATATATGGAAACATACCAGGTCGAGGATTAGGTGTTGTTGTTTTTCTGGTGTATTCCATGTGTTTTCCATGGTGTATTCCGTGTATATTATTCATGAATATTTATTATTATTTATCTTGTCTGCCTCCTCTAATCCAAAACTATCCCTCCTCCAGCACCTATCCCTTCACTAAATGAAACAAACAGCAGCAATAATAAGGAATAGAATAGAATACATGTAACCCTGGTTTTAGGTTGCAGCACGAATGACTGTAAGGCAATAATCCCTGAATAGATACCTCTAAAACACTATCCCTTCTTCAGAATCTCTCTCCACATTAATTGCAGCTCTGAGCAGTATACATAGAGAAAATAATCTATTTGAATTAGCCACGAAAATGACTGTTAATTTTATGTTGCAAGAGCAGGTACTGTAAAACAATCAACCCTGCCAAGATACCTCTAAAACACTATCTAGCCCTACTCCAGCAGCAGACTCCAAACTAAATACAGCTAAAAGCTTTATTATAAATTAGCTCTGAATAGAACTGTTTGTTTAATGTTGCACCAGCAGAAACTGTGACACAATGAACCTTGCCCAAATGCCTCTAGAATACTATCTAGTACTACTACAGCAGCTAACCCTAAGCAGTCATGGCTAACCTATGACATGCGTGTCAGCAGTGACACGCCAAGGCATTTTTGCTGACGTGTGTCATGAATCAGTTTCCCCCTCGACTGCTGCTAACATAATTAGCTTGCTGCATTACCATGCTGCCCTTGTTCCATTTTTGCATGCTGAGCTGACACTGATTGCATGCAGTCCGTGTCAATCACAGTGTCAGCATCCGGAGGTGGGACAAGGCGGCACATTAATGAAGCTGACAATCAAAGAGTCAGCATCCCGCCTCCGGATGCTGATGCTGTGATTGACACTGACTGCATGGAATCACAGTGTCAGCTCAGCATCCGAAGGAGGGACAAGTTGGCATGATAATGCACCAGAGATAATTATGTCGTCAGTGGTGGGCTGTTGACACTTTGAGCGATGAAGAGGAACAAGGGATAGGTGAGTTATATTGTTTATTATTTTTGTATGTTCAATAGGATGGGGGCCATATTCAGGATAGGGGTTAATGTATTAGGAAGAGGGGGCTATATTCAGGATAAGGCTATATACCATGTTGGGGGCCATATCCAGTATGGGGAGTGCTATATTCCAGCATGGGGGCTATGTCCTGGATAAGGGACTATATACCACAATGAGGGCCATATCCAGGATGGGGGGTAATGTACCATGATGGGGGAGATGCTATATCCCAATGTGAGAGCTTTATCCAGGATAAGGGGCAATATACCAGAATGGGGGCCATATCCAGGATGAGGTGTGCTATATCCCAGTATGAGGGGCTATATCCAGGATAAGGGGCTATACACCAGGATGGGGGGTATGTTACCAGGATGGGAGGGTGCTATATCCCAGCATAGTTGGCTATATCCAGGATAAAGGGCTAAATACAAGAATGGGGCCATATCCAGGATGGGGGGGGGGGGTAATTTACCAGGATAGGGGGATGTTATATCCAAGTGTGGGGGCTATATCCATGATAAGGGGCTATATACCAGGATGGGGCCATATGCAGGATGGGGCATGCTATATCCGTGCATGGGGGATATATCTGGGATAAGGGGCTATATACCAAATTGCAGGCCAAATGCAGGATGAGGGGGTGCTATATCCAAGTATGAAGGGGCTATATCCAGGATAATGGGCTATACACCAGGATGGGGGGGGGGTAATTTACCAGGATGGGGGTGCTCTATCCCAGCATGGGGGCTATATCAAGGATAAAAGGCTATATACCAGAATGGGTGCCATATCAAGGATGGGGGAGTAATGTACCAGGATGTAGGGTGCTATATCCCAATATATATTAGTATGGGGGTATATCCAGCATGAAGGGCTATATACCAGAATGGGGGGTAATGTATCAGGATGGGGGCTTTATCCAGGACTAAGGGCTGTATACCAGAAAGGGCACCATATCCAGAATGGAGGGTACTGCACATGGATGGGGGTTATATCCAGCATAAGGTGCTTATATCAGAATGGGTTCCATATCCAGGACAACGTTTTGTTATTACAGTTACAAATATTCAGAAAATTATGGGTTTTTCTAGAAGTGACACACCACGCGAGTTGTGCTCGGGTTTTCGGCAAATTTTGACACGCTAAGCTTAAACAGTTTACCATCACTGATCTACACTAACAATAGCTAACAGCAGTATTGACTTAATCCTGAAAAGACTATTTGTTTAATCTTACACCAGCAGGCACTGTAACGCTGAAACACTGTTCCTTCTCCAACTTCAGCTCTCCCTACACCATCTCTGGATACAGTGCGCCCTACATAGCATCACCTAGTCTTACATAGCCCGATGACGCTGTGCAGCTGGCTTATCACAGTAATGCCATTACCAATGACGGCTACAGCATTACCATGATTGATAGGCAATTCTAGCATGTATATTTGGCTGAAAATCAGGCTCCAAACATGTGGTGCAAGGAATCAAGCATGGCAAATGAGTACCAAAATACTCGATCGTGTACCGAGCATCTCAAACACCAAAATGCTTGATTGAGTAACAAGCAGTGCCTAGAATATTCGCTCAACACTAGTAATTTGCATTTGATAATTTGGCACAAGATGATTTTTTGATATGTCAGCTACTTATATATTCACAATTTGTTTTTTAGACACTCTATTGACACTACATTATCAATTGTTAATGTAAGTGTGTGCTACTAAACAGTCCGAGGGAGGAGTTGAGGTGTAGTAAAATAAGCGGGTGCAGTTAGTCAGAACATAGGAGAGTACATGAGGGAAGGAGGAGAAGGAGGTCCCTGCGAGATTGTGGTGGAGGTGCCTGAAAAAAGAAGGCAACCAAGACAGAAAGGGGATCCCTGGCTTGTGCAAGTCCATGTCAGACTGTAGATTATGAGTCTATGAGGGAACCCAGTCTAGATGGAGTACCGGCTCCGAGTGCGGTGCAGGAAAGTTTAGCTCTGTGCCGCCAAACCTGGTGGGTCGATGGCCTTTCATATAGCCCCGACCTGGTCCGACACGCATGTCCCCACCAGGAGCTCCAAGCCGGTTTGAGCTCCTTAGAGAGAAGGGTAACCTCTATATACCCAACAGGCCTGGTAGAAAGAGGGCTCCATGCAGGGCCGTGCAAGGATAGTAAGGAGAGCGCAGTGAGTGAAAAGGACAGAAGTTGCTACCAGAAGGAACATCGTAGAGGGCCTGAGAGAGACATTGCATCCTTTGGTGACTACCTGGCCAGCTACCAGTGACTGTGTGACTGTGTACAGATGAGAACTGTCTTGACAAGTTTCCAGTAAATACCCGTGCACAGCAAGAAGGTCTCCTGTGTCTCATTTCTACTAAGTTGGTCACCTGTGTTCCAGTCTTAAGGAGAAGACTGCGCCTCTCCTGGTGCAAAACCATTTCTTTATCTCACTGTGCTGGGGACTTCACTCCGCCTGCAGGAAGCGACATCATCTGGCTGCCTACCCATTCTCCCGGGGTCTGCTGGCAGCGCTGGTGTCATCACCAGACACTGCAGGTGGCATCACGTAAAAAAAAAATGTTATTATTCTATTTCTACTAAACCCTTTTTTCGAGACCACCAGGGCCACGAATCTGGGCACCGGCCACCAGTGATACTCCATTGAAGCTACGCCCGGGATCCAAGTACCACGGCCCTGGAGTGCATCGTAAGATGGGTAAACATGCTGCATAGATGCAGACAGTTCCAGTATCCTTGAAACCTGTTTTGCTTGCTATTCTACATACAGTAAGATATGACATTGGGTTAATGTTATAAAGAAAAATTTTATATTTGTGTATATGTTAAATGAGTGTTTTTCTGAAAGATGCATGTGACAGATCTTATTGAGCATGAACAAACGGTCCTGCTTACGTTTTTTAACGAATATCTAGAACTTGGTGGAAGGAACCAGTTTGGAGGCAGTTAGGAAATATAGTTAAGAGAGCTGCACGGTGCACAAAGGAGAGTAAATTTTATAGAGGCTGCAGAGAGACTTTAGTGAGAATTTATTAAGACACTGAAACTCTAGAAATGGATGTCTATAGAGAATTGTTGGTGACCCCAGAGAGGATAGTCTGTAGAGAATGAAGAGGAAAATCTTTAATGGAGAGAAACCTCAGAAAAGAGAGGCTAGAGAAAATGGAAAGACTCAAGAGAGGCAATTGTATAGAGAATGGAAAGAAACCTCAGAAAAGAAAGTCTATAGAGAATCTAAAAAGAACCCTGAAAGGAAAGTCAGTAGAGTTTGAAGAGACACACCAGAATTTAAATTCTAAAGAGCCTAAAGAGCAACTCCAGAGAGTAATGTCTATAAAAAACGGAGATAGACCCCTAGGGGGGAAAGTCTACAGATAATTGAGAGAGAGAGAACCTGGTGGAAAGTCTGTAGAGGCTGTAGAGAGACCTTAGGAAGTCTATAGAGAATAAATAGAGACCTCAGACAGGAAAGTCTGTACAGGATGGAGAGAGACGCCAGAGAATATAGAGAGATCTCAGAGAGTAGTCTAAAGAAAATGGAGAGAGACCCCAGAGAAAAGTCTACACAGAATTTAGAGAGACCACAGAGGAAAGTCTACAGAGATTGGAGAGAGACTCTAGAGAGCAAAGTCTATGGGGACTGGAGAGAGAACTCTGAGAGTGAAAGTGAAAAAGAAATAGTCCCTGGAAAAGAGCTGAGAACTGCTGAGCTTGTGATATATGAATATCTGCAGGTACTGATCTCAAGTCACTATATGACCTACCTTTAATTTCTAAAGAAACGTTATTTTATGTCTGCCATCTGCCATTTCCTGTGTTTATACCGTATACAAGTAGTACCACTTTAAATTTTATTGTAGTTGGCAGTATACCGAAAATTATAGGTGATTATGGTTGCATCTCCATGCTTACCTATAATCTAATTTTATTTGTTGGCAAGGATAGTCAGTGTGTGAATCCTTGAGGAAGAAGAAGTATCACTCTCTCTTTCTGGCTCCTGCAGACTTTTGGAGCCGAGAACAGTGATGTCACATGCTTCGCATTTAGACTTTTGGTATCCATAGAATCCACCATTCGAGGATCAAGGATTCCAGTGATTAGCTGCCATTGCCCGCACAAACTGTCCCCAGAAAGGGGTTAGTGCCTACAACGTTCCAGCTGCATCTCTGCTAACACCACTACAGCCAATTACTATATTGATAATACTAGGTAAGTGCTAAGCTAGTATCTGTATTGCTATCTAAACCTCTTCTTCATATTTACCTGCAAGGGCTATTTATTTTAATAGACCAACTACACTTGGATTCTAACACTATTATTTTCCATCACCTTCTACTTTTTTGGATTCTAGTCTCGTAGTACCTTAGGCTCTGTTCATCATCATCTCATCTTCACTGACCACATAGAGTGTCTGTACCACAGGCATTCCAACATTTCAATATGTTGCATCATATCACATTATTTTCATTATTTTATTTTATCAATACTGGAAGCACAGTAGAATTGATTAGACATATTTTTTGTGTTAGATTTTGTCTTAGCCTAACATATCAACCTAGATGATTGCTATTTTGATTTTATAGTGATATTTACAGTGAAGGAAATAATTATCTGATCCCTTGCTGATTTTGTAAGTTTTCTCACTGACAAACACATGAACAGTCTATAATTTTAAGGGTAGGTTAATTATAACAGAGAGAGAGAGAATATCAAAAATAAAATTCAGAAAATCTCATTGTCTAAATTATAAAAATGTATTTAATGAGAGAAGTAAGTATTTGATCCCCTACCAACCATTAGTTCTGGCTTTTACAGAACAGTTAAGGCCACGTTACACACACAGATATCTGTTCAGATATTGGTCAAAGATCTCTGGTTGCAGTGAAATCATGGACACATTGTTCCATTGTACACAGCCACAAAATAGAACAATGTGTTGATGATTTCACTGCAACCAGAGATCTGTGACCAATATCTGAACAGATATCTGTGTGTGTAACGTGGCCTTTACATGCTCCTAATAAACTCATTACCTGCATTAGAAACAGCTGTCTTAAATTGTCACCTGTATAAAAGACTCCTGTCCACACACTCAATCAGTCAGATTATAACCTCTACAACATGGGCAAGACCAAAGAACTTTCTATGGATGTCAGATAAAAGATCCTAGACCTGCATAAGTCTGCTACAAAAGACATATTGTGAGAGAGGCGACAATTGATGGTCCAATAGTAAGAAAATGGAAGAAATACAAAATGAGTGTCAATCGACATTGATCTGGGGCTCCATGCAAACTTTCACAACGTGGATCATGAGGAAGGTGAGAGATCAGCCTAAAACTACATGCGGGGAACTTGATAATGATCTCAAGTCAGCTGGGACCACTTTCACCAAGAAAACCATTGGTGACACATTACGCCATAATAGATTAAAATTCTGCAGTACTCCCAAAGTCCCATTGCTCAAGAAGGCACATGTGCAAGCCCATCTATAGTTTGTAATAGAACACCTTGGTGATTCTGAGAGTGATTGGGAGAAGGTGCTGTGGTCAGATGAGAGAAAAATTGAGCTCTTTGGCATTAACTCAATTTGCCATGCTTGGAGTAAGAGAAATCCTGCCTATGAACCAAAGAACACCATCCTCACAGTAAAGCTTGACAGTGACAACATTATGTTTTGGAGGGGTTTCTCTGCTAAGGGCACAGGACTACTTCCCAACATCAATGAGAAAATGGATGGAGCCATATACCGTAAACTCCTGAGTGACACCTCCTTCCCCCTGCCAGGATATTAACAATGGGTCATGGCTGAGTCTTCCAGCATGACAATGATCCAAAACATACAATCAAGGCAACAAAGGAGTGGCTCAAAAAGAAGCACATTAAGGTCATGGAATTAGATTGTGATGACTCTGCTGGATGCTGCTGTGTGTGTTTATGTTTGTATTTCTTCAGGAGCTGCATGTGGTACAGATGTGAATTCTTGTGCTCAGTTACTTGTTGATGTGAGTGTTGGGTGTGACTCACTTGAAATTTCCTCCCCATAGCCTTTAAGTAGCCTCTCCTTCCACCAGGTGTGGCTGCTGATAGAGTTTCACTCTATACCTGAAGCCAGTAGGGTATCTAGTGGGGGGCTGGCAGGGCATCTGTCCTGGGCAGAGCAGGCAGAGGGGCACCGCTGGGCCTCCTGCTGCAGCACCCATGGTCTCTCCCCGCTGGCCTCATGTTAGACCCTCCCCCCAGCCTGCAGTGTAAGCCGGATTTTTTCTCCACCTGTAGAGCCAAACAATCTGCACTTACAGAACCTGTGATGATGTCAATGAAGGGGAGGAGTCAGGGATCACATGATCAGATCCTCAGTGTATGCAGGACCCCACCATGCAGGTCATCATGGTGCTGGATGAGGTGAATTTTATGTGTGGGGTCGGGAGGGATTTACAGTGTGGATGTAGCAGAGACAAGGGTGTACTAGGTGTATGGAGCAGAGCCTAGTGTACGGAGCAGAGCCAGGTGTACAAGGTGTGTGGAGCAGAGCTGAGAGTGTACGAGGTGTTTGGAGCGGAGCCGAGTGTGTATGGGGTGTACGGAGCAGAGCCAAGTGTGTACAAGGTGTACGGAGCGGAGACGTGTGTGTACGGGATGTATGGAGCAGAGGCGAGTGTGTACGAAGTGTGAGGAGTGGAGCTGTGTGTGAGGTGTACGGAGCAGAGCTGAGAGTGTACAAGGTGTATGGAGCAGAGCCGAGTGTGTACGAGGTGTACATAGTGGAGCAACGAGTGTATGGGGCATACTGAGCAGAGCTGAGAATGTACGAGGTGTACGGAGCGGAGTCCAAGTGTGTACGAAGTGTACGGAGTAGAGTCTCACGTGTATGATGTGTACGGAGTGGTGCCGTGTGCACAAGGTGTACAGAGCAGAGTCGAATGTGTACAAGGTGTACGGAACGGAGCCATGTGTGCTAGGTGTATGGAGCAGAGCCATGTGTATGAGGTGTACAGAGTGGAGCCATGTGTACAAGGTGTACGGAGCGGAGCTGTGTGTACGAGGTGAATGGAGCGGAGCTGAGTGTGTATGAGGTTACGGAGTGGAGCCACATATATGAGGTGTACAGAGCAGAGCCGCGTGTAAGAGGTGTATGGAGCAGAGTCGCTTGTGTTCGAGGTGTACGGAGTGGAGCCATGTGTATGAGGTGTACGGAGCAGAGCCACGTATGTATGAGTCGTGCGGAGTGGAGCCGCATGTGTACGGGGTGTATGGAGCAAAGTCGCATGTGTATGCGGGGTATGGAGCAGAGCCAAATGTGTATAGGGTGTACCGAGCAGAGCTGTATGTGTACATTGCATACGGAGCAGAGCCGCATGTGTACAAGGCGTACAGAGCAGAGCCGCATGTGTACAGGGTATACGGAGCAGAGCCGCATGTGTATGGAATGTACGGAGCAGAGCCAAGTGTGTACAAGGTGTATGGAGTGGAGCCACGTGTGTACGGGGCATATGGAGCAGAGCCGCGTGTGTACGAGGTGTACGGAGCACAGCTGAGTGTGTACTAGGTGTACAGAGCAAATCTGCATGTGTATGGAGCAAAGTCATGTCTGTAAGGGGCATGCGGAGCCATGTGAGTACGAGGTGTGTGTACCTGTGTTAACCCCCTGCAGATGCTGCTCCCACTCCTATAGTCCCATCTTCCTCTGCCAGCAGCATTCTTCTGCTGAGTCCCGGCTGCCGCTGTCCGCCCTCTGCAGCTCAGCACGGCGTGGCACAATGATGTCATCACTGAGCGCCACTAATGTAATGTGCAATATAATATAGGAGGACAATGGGGGTCCAATATACTATATGTAGGACTATGGGGGTGCACTATACAACCCCTGGCAAAAATTTGGGAATAACCTGGCTCAGAGGATGTTCATTCAGTTGTTTAATGGTGTAGAAAAAAAGCAAATCACAGACATGACACAAAACTAAAGTCATTTCAAATGGCAACTTTAAGGCTTTAAGAGACACTAAAAGAAATCAAAATAAAAAAATGTGGTAGTCAGTAAGAGTATTTTTTTTCAGACCAAGCAGAGGGAAAAAAAATATGGAATCACTCAATTCTGAGGAAAAAATTATGGTATCATGAAAAACAAACACAAAAGAACACTCCAATACATCACTAGTATTTTGTTACATCACCTCTGGTTTTTATAAGAGTTTGCAGTCTCTGAGCCATGGACTTAATGAGTGACAAACAGTACTCTATCAATCTGGCTCCAACTTTCTCTGATTGCTGTTGCCGTCTCAGCTTTGCAGGTTAGATGCTTGTCATGGACCATTTTCTTTAACTTTCACAAAAGATTTTCAATTGGATTGAGATCTGGACTATTTGCAGGTCATGACATTGACCATATGTGTCTTCTTTCAAGGAATGTTTTCACAGATTTTGCTCTATGGCAGGATCCATTAACATCTTGAAAAATGATTTCATCATCCCTAAACATCCTTTCAATTGATGGGATAAGAAAAGTGTCCAAAATATCAATGTAAACTTGGGCATTTATTGAAGATATAATGACAGCCATTTCCCCAGTGCCTTTACCTGACATGCAGCCCCATATCAACAATGACTGTGGAAATTTGCATGTTCTCTTCATGCAGTCATCTTTATAAATCTCATTGAAACAGCACCAAGCAAAAGTTCCAGCGCCAGAAGAGGGACAGTGTGTAAATCATATTTTGTGTAGGGAACAGTGAGCTTATTCCAGGGCACAATGTAGGGCAGATATTATTACTCAAGAAAATGTTGATCATTCTGCTATTTTTAAGGGTATCTTGCCAGGATATGCTGCAGAAGACTGGAGAAGATGGAAACTGCAGAGATGAGCTGTGGATGTGAAAAGTCATCATGGTGTCTGGACAAGATGAAGAAAAGAAAAAGACGACCCCAATCAGAGACAAGGTCATCTATAAGGAACCCAGATGTAATTGATTGTTTGTGATAATGAC
Source organism: Allobates femoralis (assembly GCA_033576535.1). Taxonomy (NCBI): domain Eukaryota; kingdom Metazoa; phylum Chordata; class Amphibia; order Anura; family Aromobatidae; genus Allobates; species Allobates femoralis. The sequence continues at coordinate 201,130,198 of JARQOC010000002.1, forward strand.
TAATTCTCATCAGTGTTGTGGTTCCTGTATGCTTTTATTGACGGCAACAACAGCTCCCAGTATGTCCTAACCATTGGTAATGATGAAGTAGGAGTTGTAGGTTCATGCAGTACAAATGTGTATGGGTCTGAACTGACATTACAATTGTTTTACCATGTACAGATTATGGTTCTGATGTTGAATTTTGGTACTGATAAGGGTTATGATTTCTGTAATGAAGGGGATTCTATTTATGTCCAGATACAAAAAAGTTTCACCTCGCACTATAGCCCCAAACCTTCTTTTACGACTGTGTCTGGCCCACCTAATCACCTTGGCTTTTCACCTCTACCGGTGTTGCTCAGTCTTAAAATGCTTAATATAATCTTCAGTTTATAGAAAAAAGAGACGGCACTTTCCTTTGCTCGCTTTAATCCACTATATGTGGGTTACATCTTGTACAGGGAGGGGGTGTTGGAGGCAGACAACAGCACCGATTTGCTTATGTTCAGCTTCTACGAGTCTGTACAAAGCTTGTGACATCACAAGCTTTGTACAGACCCATGGAAGTTGAACATCAGCGAAACGGTGCCGTCTTGTACCTCCCACACCCCCTCCCTGCACAAGATGTAACCCACATATAGTGGATTAAAGCGAGCAAAAGAAACCGGTGAGTGCCGTCTCTTTTTTCTATAAACTGAAGGTTCTATTTATGTATTTAAGTATTTCTGTATCTCTGGTGGGTCTGATTATGTATTTCTGTACTGATAAAGGTTTTGACATATTGTTTCTGTACCTCTGGTGGGTCTGGTGATATATTTCTGTACTAATGAGGGATTTGACTTTGTATTTCTGTACTGATAGGGGTTATATGGATGTATTTCTGTACCTCTGGTGGGTCTCGTGATGTATTTCTGTTCTGATGGGGGTTATATGGATGTATTTCAGTACCTCTAGTGGGTCTGGTGATGTAGTTTTGTGTTAATTGTTCTGATCCTGCACGCATCTAACAATCCATAACTTGTAAGCTTTCTTGATACATGGCTATGTTAATAAAGTGTTGTGCACTCTAACAAGTTAAGGGTTCTATGTATTTAATTGTTAGAAGCATTAAAGGGGCTGTCCCAAGCTTGTGATGAGTCTGCAGTCACTCTATGTGTCTCTATGTGACTGCAGAATTCTGAAGGCTCACAGAGCGCACACTGCCTGCTGTCAGGAATGTCTGGGGCCGGCGGTGAGAGTGGAAGGTCACGTAACCATAGGTATTCAATTTATATACATGCAGTCACGTGCTGACTAGACATGCGAGGCTTCGATCAATTAAATGAATTGTGCAAGGCCGTACACGTCTAGTCAGAATGTGGCCAGAAGTATATAAATCGCATACTTGTGTTCACACGACAGTCCAATCTTAGCATTGACATGGGAGAATCCTGAAAGTGTGCAGTGCACATGCCATGAGAATTCAGAGGCCTGCAGTCACCTAGACTTTCATCTCAAACCTGGACAAGCCCTTTAATTATAACATTAAAGGGAACCTGTCACCTAGAAAAAGCCCCCCAGTTTATCACTACCTGTCCCTGCACCTTCCTATTACTACTCTAACTATCCCTTTCGATGCTAAATGTGTGTTGTGAGTGTTTAATAAAATGTATTTATACCTTAGTGGGGCATATGTTAATGAACCGGGGGCTACCATTGCTAGCCCCCCTGTGCGTCCTCTCTGTGATCCTCTCGCCGCCTCCAGCATCCTTTATCAAGACCTGATGAGCGTGATATTGAAATCAAATTTTACGCCCCCAGCCTGGCTCGCTCTGCTCTGCTGTGCAGCCTTCTTGCGGTATGACGCCGAATTCGTCATTTCTGGAACTGCAGGCCCCATAGAAACCCGAAATGTACCTTAGCAGCGCACAGCACTGCTAAGTGGGGCCCCATAGAAACCTGATGTTTATCTTAGCAGTGCTGTGCGATGCTAAGGTAAATATTGGGTTGCTATTGGGCCTGCAGTTACAGAAATGACGTGTTTGGCATCATACCACAGGAAGGCTGCACAGCAGAGCGGAGTGAGCCAGGATGGGGGCGTGAAATTTGTTTTCAATATCACACCCATTGGGTGTTATAGAGATTCCTGGAGGCAGCGAGAGGGACCAAAGAGGATGCCCAGGGAGCTAGCAATGGTAGCCCCCGGTTCATTAACATATGCCCCACTAATGTATAAATACATTTTATTACACACTCACAACACACATTTAGCATAGAAAGGGATAAATAGAGTAGTAATAGGAAGGTGCAGGGACAGGTAGTGATAGCCTGGGGGGCTTTATCTAGGTGACAGTTTCCCTTTAAACACCTTAGCCCACTCCTAACAATGTGCAATATACTCACTGCCAAAAATAGCTCTTGCTGGTTCCAGCAGTCATTGTACCTATAAGTTTAAAAATTGCATATGGATGATTGGTCACATGACATCTCCTGAGACCACTGGGGAGGAAGGGGCACCAAACTGAACTCTTGCCCCAGGTGCCAGAATACCTGAAGCTGTACTGTGCAGACCTGTTTTGTTTGTGCTGAAGAACGTTCCTTTGGAGTTGCTGTATCCTGATTCTGTGGAGGGAGTTGAGGTGAGAATAGCGCAGAGCTGGTAGAGGAGTTTAGGGTGAGGCTGGAGACAGATCCATAATCAGAGATACCTTCGGGGTCAGGGCCATTCAGGGTTCCTAGTCTAGGGTCAGACTAGTCTTCCTTGGTCACCCTGCCCGTAACTGCTGTTCCCTCATCAGCATTCTGTCTACACCTTGTCATAGAGTGACCTAGCCAGTCTCCAGACCTTAATCTCTTAAAAAACTTTTGGATGGAGCTGAAACTCCGAGTTTCCAAGTGACAGCCTCAAAATGTAAAATTCCTCCAGACATGTGTGCAAACCTCATCATCAACTACAAAAATCATCTGATTGCTGTGCGTGACAATAAGAGTTTTACCACCAACTATTAAGTCTTGTTTGCCAGAGGGATCAAATACTTATTTCTCATTTCAAAATGTAAATACATTTATACAGTTTAGACAATGGGATTTTCTGGATTTTTATTTTTGATATTCTGTCTCACACTGTTAAATTTAACCTATCCTTAACATTATAGACTGTTCATCTCTTTGTCAGTGGGCAAACTTACAAAATCAGCAAGGGATCAAATAATTATGTCCTTCACTGTATATACACTTGAACACTAATATGAAACCCAAAGGTATTATTATTATTTATTTATATAGCACCATTAATTCCATGGTGCCGTACATGAGAAAGGTGCTGGGTAGAAATATTTCCGAATAAATATTTAGGTAATAAGGTAGAAGAAAATTATATACAGGTTATTAAAGCAGTTAACAAAATCATTACTGAGATGATTAGTATAAAATGCATGAATTAGGCCAGCTGTCTAAAGCTGTGGATGAAAACAGGAAGCTTGGCTCAATAACACTTCACATTATTATTCTGCAGAGCTTCTTTTCTACCTTTTTCCAGATAATAGATAATATCTACATCTGATGATGTTGACATAGCTAAATGTCACATAATAACATACTGTACACTAATCATTTGTAGTTTTATTCAAGTCATGTAAAACAAGTGTGATGAGCAGAATGCATTTACTCTGGAGACTCATAAACCGGCATCACAGCTGTAGCCAAAATAAAACATCTGGATGTCGTTGGGCGGACACGTGGCTGCTCACTTGGCATTGAATGGCCAGCTCAGTGGTTTCATGCTTACTTAAATGCCTTGACAAACATAGAAACATCAGAGAGTATGGATTCCCTCCATGAATGAACATTGCACGCCTGTTCAGTTTGGTTGATGACACATAAGGTAGCTCTCTACTGTTATACTACAGGTGACACTATGTACTCATATACCAAATTGAGAGGAACATTGTAACTTTAATTTAGTAGTTAAATAAATAATTATAAATAAGTAAAGGAAGTGCAATAAACCTGTTACATACAAACACTCTATTTACCTGCAGATATAGTGGTAATTTGTAGGTAGTCTATAGATCAAGTTAGGCTTAGGCTTTTTTATTGGAAACACAGCAAGAAGAAAAAATAGTTATATTCTCCCTGCAGCTGCTGACATCCAGACATTGACACAGGGCAGCACATACAGGGAGCCTGCTGTAATCACTTCCTTGCTGGAGCGATCATACGTGCATGATATCTACAGTAAGTAAATGAATATTCACTGCTCCAATGCCCATAATCCTGTCCACCTCTTTGGAAGGAGGACAGCACCAATTTGTGGGTGGAATTATGGCATGGGAGTGGTGAATATTTATCTATCTATCTATCTATTTATCTATCTAGGGATATCTATCTGTCCAAGAGTATGAAAATAGAAAAAGCCATCAGCACTCAAAAATTTGGAAACAAATCAAAAGAGGCAAGGTTTTGTGTCCACAGAGCCTCAAGCAATCCAAATAGTGCAACAAGCTTGAATATAAAGGTGCAAACATTTGCATATCAGCATAGAGCAATCAAACAATAAGGTGTCATAACCCAAAAATTCTGTTTTGTTATTTCTATTCATGCACTGGTAGTAGGGAACTGTGTTGCTTGCTATAGCAGCATTCCCAACATTGGGTCAAGATCACATTAACTCCATCAGAGTTAAATTTAGGAAGTGCATTTGCAGAGAGCACATTATATTGGTGTAAGTATTCCTACACCATATATGTGCAAGTGTTACATTGTACATTAAAAGACTTGCTAAAGAGTCAATTATGACTTTTCGGATTGCTACCTTCAATAGGTGGCACTATAGTTTCTCACCTTCCTCACTGAAGTGACAATTTGGTAAATTTCCTTGGACGAAGTGCCTCTATGTCTGCGCTGCTGCTCCAGAAAAGAAGGAACCAGGACACAGAGATGTCTGGAACAACTTGTGCTTTTATTATCCGACGCGTTTCGGAGCCACAAACCAGGCTCCTTCATAAGGGATCATCCTGGACATAGAGGCACTTGTCCAAGGAAATCTGCATTGATACCACAGTGATCTATGGGAGTGCAGTCCCTGCAGCAGCTGCATTTGATCGCCATTTAACCAGTTGGGTATGACAACTGGACAAGGTGAGCAATTCCACATCTTATGCTGATAATAGTTAATTAAGATAAGACCCTATATGCACATTCTTATTTTTACAAATTTGGTAAATTTGTAAAATATTAGAATCTGAGAGTCCTCAGTGGTTGATACCTTTTAAAGGCTAACTGAAAAGATGGTAAGCAAAGCAAGCTTTCAAGACACTATGGTCCCTTCGTTAGGCTGATAATGACACATTCATATACAAAATGAAGAAAGAAAACAGTGTTAGATGCTGTAGTAAATACAACAGGTAATGTAAAGCAGAGTCAGGCTAGGAAGGGGGGAGAGCTTAGCTGGGAGGTAGAGTCAAAATTCTAAGATAAAGAGGAACAGATTGTATTATTATTATATACCGGTAGTTAGTGACCTGTGGAGACCTAAAAATACTTCAGTGAGTTGTGGAAAGCCATAAATCGAAGCGAGAGAGTTCACATAAGAAGTATCAAAAGTTCATTGTCCTCTAACTTGTGACCCCAGCACAGGTATACAGCCCCCAGCAGTGTGGTATACAGCAGCCCCAGAGGTATATACAGCAGCCCCAGTGGTAGTATACAGCAGCAGCCCCAGTGATATATACAGCAGCAGCCCCAGTGGTATATACAGCAGCAGCCCCAGTGGTTAGTATACAGCAACCCCAGAGGTATATACAGCCCCAGTGGTAGTATACAGCAGCCCCAGTGGTAGTATACAGCAACCCCAGAGGTATATACAGCCCCAGTGGTAATATACAGCAGCCCCAGTGGTAGTATACAGCAACCCCAGAGGTATATACAGCCCCAGTGGTAGTATACAGCAGCCCCAGTGGTATATACAGCAGCCCCAGTGGTAGTATACAGCAGCAGCCCCAGTGGTATATACAGCAGCAGCCCCAGTGGTATATACAGCAGCAGCCCCAGTGGTTAGTATACAGCAGCCCCAGAGGTATATACAGCAGCCCCAGTGGTAGTATACAGCAGCCCCAGAGGTATATACAGCCCCAGTGGTAGTATAAAGCAGCCCCAGAGGTATATACAGCAGCCCCAGTGGTAGTATACAGCAGCCCCAGTGGTAGTATACAGCAGCCCCAGTGGTAGTATACAGCAGCCCCAGAGGTATATACAGCAGCCCCAGTGGTAGTATACAGCAGCCCCAGTGGTAGTATACAGCAGCCCCAGAGGTATATACAGCCCCAGTGGTAGTATACAGCAGCCCCAGTGGTAGTATACAGCAGCCCCAGTGGTAGCATACAGCAGCCCCAGAGGTATATACAGCCCCAGTGGTAGTATACAGCAGCCCCAGAGGTATATACAGCAGCCCCAGAGGTAGTATACAGCAGCCCCAGTGGTGTATACAGCAGCCCCAGTGGTAGTATACAGCAGCCCCAGTGGTAGTATACACACAGCCCCAGTGGTAGTATACACGCAGCCCCAGAGGTGTATACAGACCCCCATCAGTATACAGGGCCCCCTTGCAGCACAAACCTGTAAAGGAAGAGATTAGTATACTTATCACTGTCCCGCTGCCGCTGTCCCGCCGCCGTCATCGCGCTCCTCCGTCCTCAGGCAGCGTCTTCCGGCTTCCTGTGGTCGGCGCAGGCAATGACGTCATTGCCTGCGCCGACCGGAGGAAGCTGGATGAAGACGGAGGAGCGCGATGACGGCGGCGGGACAGCGGCAGCGGGACAGTGATAAGTATACTAATCTCTTCCTTTACAGGTTTGTGCTGCAAGGGGGGGCCTGTATACTGATGGGGCGGGCCTGTATACTGTATACACTGTATACAGTGTATACAGTATACAGTGACTCGCGTATAGGCCGAGGGGGGGACTTTTCAGCCCAATTTGTGGGCTGAAAAACTCGGCTTATACGCGAGTATATACGGTAGTTAGTGGCCTGTGGAGACCTAAAAATACTTCAGTGAGTCGTGGAAAGCCATAAATCGAAGCGAGAGAGTTCACATAAGAAGTATCAAAAGTTCATTGTCCTCTAACTTGAGTTTGTTGGAGATGTTATATTCCCAAATGTCCTTTCATTTTATATAGAAACGCATGAATCCATGTGATACATTTAATTCTGTTTTGAATGTGTCAAAGGTTGTTATTAATTTGTATTCCCAAATTCTTCTCTCTCTCATTGATTTGAAGTTGCTTTTTAAAATGAGCAGATTAATATCGGTTTCACTGTGGTCAGGACTGGAAAAATGTTTTGCTACAGGTAGGTCCATACGCTTTTCTTTTATTGAGTAATGATGAGAATTCATTATTGTTCTGAATTTTTGTCCGGTCTCCCCTACGTACATGCTGCCTGTTGAGCATTTGGTACATATAATTAAATACACCACATTGCTTGTGGTGCAATTAAAGATACCTGTGATCTTGTAGTCCTGATCTGTCCCAGGAATGTTTATCTTGTCCGTTGTCATTATAGATGGACAGGTTTTGCACCTGTTCTGGATGCAGGGAAAGGTTCCTGTTGCTGCTGGAGAGGACACGGCGCTTCTGACAATGATGTTTTTTAGATTCGGAGGATGTCCAAAACACAAGAGTGAGGCATCCGGAAATATTGATTTTAGTCGGGCATCTTTTTGTAGGAGTGGTTGCAGTTTCCGTGCAGCTCCTCTTAGCACCTCCAGACTTGGATTGTAGGTGACTACAAGAGGAAATTTGTTGTTTTCTTCTATAGTTTTGTAATGTAGCAGGACTCCTTGATATTCTGGTGGCTCTTGTAATCTGGTTTTCGATTGCTCTTGGATGGCAGCCCTGGTTCAAAAACGTCTTTCTGAGATCCTCAAGGTGATTGTCTCTATCTGTAGGGTTGGAACATATCCGATTGTATCTGATGGCCTGGCTATACACAATGAAGTTTTTTATGTGTTTGCATGAAAACTGTCCCATCGGAGATATGTTGGACGGTCAATTGGTTTCCGATACAGGGATGTCACTATTTCATTGTTCTGTAGCTTTAAGGATGGTGTCCAGGAAGCTGATTTCAGTGCGGTAGTAGTTGAGTGTTAAGTTGATGGTGGGATGAAACTTATTAAAGTGTTCATGGAACTTCTTCAGCTGTTGCTCAGACTCTGTCCAGATGATTTAAATGCCATCAATACAACGATAGTAGGCCAGAGGCCTGATAGGGAAAGAGGATAAAAAGTCACCTTCAATCTTGGCCATGAAAAGATTTGCACATTGTGGTGCCATTTTGCTTCCCATTGCTGTACCGGTCTCCTGTAAATATATGTTGTCATCAAATGTAAATTAGTTGTGCGTGAGGATGAATTTTATAAGCTTCACCACAGGGTCAGTATCAATCTCTGTTATTTACAGGAAGGTTTTGCAGGCATTTAATCCATCCTGGTGTGCGATGTTGCTGTACAGAGATTCCACATCCATGGTGGCGAGGGTGGTTCTTTCTGGTAGAGGACCCATTGTTGACAGTTTATTTGTAGGCATTTATTCCAAAAATTGATATGTCTATTATATATTAAGCCTAGGCGCCATGAACCAAAAGTTGTCTTTGTGTGGTGGATGGGCACACAATACTTGGCCAATTAAGCTCCTCAATTTTATAAGCCTAGTGTAGATAAACATTACTTCCATTTAAAATAATGAACGTGTTTAATGTTAGCATATATTGAGGCATACAGAACAGAGTGTACTTTGATTTGTAGATAAATAGAGACCCCTAGAATGACAGACAGATAAAAGCTATAGATAAATCCAAGTTTTGGGAAAGGAAGGTGTGTCACAGTCCGCGCTGCCAAGAAATCCGCTCGTAATAACGCTAGTAGTCAGTATCCAAATTTATCCTCTTTATTCATCCAACGCGTTTCAACGCCCTCCTGGCGTCTTCCTCAGGGATGTCCCTCCCCCACCAAACAACTCATATTTATACACATAGCAATTGACATAACAAGTGGGTGTTCCCCATCATGTGACGTCAAAAACGTCATCATGGCTGGGCGGGTGTTACATTTTGGCGCAAAAAATGTAAAACAACTTTACACATACATCAAAATGCAAGTTACATACCATTACATATATTTAAAAATTCAGTAAAATGTTAACATAAAAAATCCTTCCTGAAAATCAAGCGGAAAATCACCCAAAAGTCTATCCTATGTGTGTGCCGTATGTAAAAAAATGTAAAATGGGTAAAAGTAATGGTGGAGCATCGGTACCGATGCTCCACCATTACTTTTACCCATTTTACATTTTTTTACATACGGCACACACATAGGATAGACTTTTGGGTGATTTTCCGCTTGATTTTCAGGAAGGATTTTTTATGTTAACATTTTACTGAATTTTTAAATATATGTAATGGTATGTAACTTGCATTTTGATGTATGTGTTAAGTTGTTTTACATTTTTTGCGCCAAAATGTAACACCCGCCCAGCCATGATGACGTTTTTGACGTCACATGATGGGGAACACCCACTTGTTATGTCAATTGCTATGTGTATAAATATGAGTTGTTTGGTGGGGGAGGGACATCCCTGAGGAAGACGCCAGGAGGGCGTTGAAACGCGTTGGATGAATAAAGAGGATAAATTTGGATACTGACTACTAGCGTTATTACGAGCGGATTTCTTGGCAGCGCGGACTGTGACACACCTTCCTTTCCCAAAACTTCAAGTTCGTCTACCCTGAGTGGAGACCGGTGGAAGTCCAGCAGCAGCCATCAGGACACTTATCATATCAGGCTTCTTAACCAGTTGTGGGTGGCACAACTGGACTAGGTGAGTGAACCATTTTCTCACCTGCTTTGTTTAGTGTCTAGTGATAAGGGCACTATTGCGCCTCTTGTCCCCCCCCCTCTCTTTTCTTGTTATGGATAAATCCACACCTAGAAGAATATTGAATAGCTATAAATGTAAACATTATTATAGTTTTCTATTAATATGCTGCTAAAATAATGATATATCTTTAACATATCTACCTTCTGTATTAAGTTGGCTAATTAAATTCCAAAAATATGCTTCTGAGCTTGGGCATCAGACCACTAAAACTTTGGAATAATGAACGCAGAGCTGCTATGTATAAAATCGCTATAACACAGGGATGCATGACTAACACATCGATTTTAAATTAATTATAAAAGGCAGCAGCCCAGAATTGCTAGGCTCCATCTCATCCAGACGGCTACAGTTCTCACCCCTCATTTAAGTGGCAGCCTTCAAGTCATCTGAAGATCTCCCCGAGGAAGATTCTTCCCTTAAGAAATGTACAATATTCAGTATGTAGGAGTTTAACACACTAGCCCAGGTCTAGTGTTCAAGGGCAGCCAATGACATTTTAACCAATTAACGTGTCAGGTCTGTGGGATGAAAAGATGTAATTGAGACGATAGAGGCAGAGAATGTTAAGTAATTACTTGTAACTTTTAGCCATGTAAGACCTAGAACATCTAAAATGCAGGACAGTCGGTGGTAAATGTCAACACATGAGGCAGCCTTTACCTAAGAATAATGGGTTTAGTTAACCGCTTCAGTGCAGAAAGGAAAAATAAGAACTCATGGTGATTGTAGTTTTACGCTTTACAATCAGCTGAGATATCATAAGATCATCCAAAGTCAAAGTCATCGATGTGAAATACATTGTAATGAAATTGGTTTGGAAAGATACATAATACACAAACTTAAAATATCTTAACTACTTTAACAATGTGAGTAACAAAGTCTCCACAGATATTTGCACATAGTAATCTCTGCTTGTCATCCAGCTGAATGGACAATTTGGTGCAGTATTGTTAGCTGATCCAACCAATCAGTATTGTCAGAAGTGTTCTCAACTGGAGATGAGGGAACCTTTCAAAGTTCGGTTCAGTCCCAGTGTTGATCACACCTATTTGGGTTTGAAGTTCAGGTACTTTACGTTTACATAGCACTGGAGCAAGCATTACTGTGGTCAGGTACAAATGGTGCTTGGGCCAGTGTAAGGGTCCGTTACACACAGTGATGTACCAGCGATCCCGACAACGACCAGGATCACTGGAACATCACTGTGTGGTCGCTGGGGAGCTGACAAACAGGCAGATCTTCTCAGTGACCAGGGACCAGGGAGCTACCTCCACATCGCTGGTAACCATGATAAACAGCGGGTATCTAGGCAGTGCGCTGCTTAGTTACCCAGTGTTTATCATGGTTGCCAGCATCCTCCCTCTTAAAAGCTGCTCTAAGCGGGAGGACGCTGGTAACCATGATAAACACTGGGTATCTAGGCAGCATGCGCTGCTTATTTACCCGGTGTTTATCATGGCTACCAGCATCCTCCCACTTAGCGCAGCCTGTAAGCGGGAGGATGCTGGTAACCATAATAAACACTGGGTATCTAGGCAGATCGCGCTGCCTAGATACCCGGTGTTTAGCATGGTTACCAGCGTCCTCCTGCTGGTCACCATGATAAACACCGGGTATCTAAGCAGTGCGTGCTGCTTAGTTACCCGGGGTTTAGCATGGTTACCAGCCTGTGAGGTTGCTGATTGCTGGTCTCTCGCTGTCACACGCAGCGATGTGTGCTGACCAGCGGGAAACCAAGGTCCAAATAATGGATCTGAAGGATGTGCAGCAATCAGCGACCACACAGCAGGGTCCTGATCGCTGCTGCTTTTCACACACAGTGATATTGCTGGCGAGGTCACTAATCTCAGCGATATTGCTAGCGATATCGCTGTGTGTGACGTACCCCTATGCTGCGTGCAGTGTTTGATTTGCTCACACTGGGCTTAAAGGCATAGTTTTGGAGTGTTGTGTGTGTCCAAAATAAATTTGAAAAAAAAAAAAAAAATACACCCTTCCAGTGCTTTATTTATGTCTGACTGTATATGGGTGAGAGATGAACTGCCAATCAGGGACTTCCATTGAGGTTCAGGTCAAATTCAGGGTCACGAACAGTGCACCAAGAAAGTTGCACCACCCAAACCTGAACTTCAAAGGTTTCACTCATCACTATTGTCAACAATTCAGATTGGCTGAGGACAAGTTACAGGCATTTCCCCGCTTAGTGTTGTTTCCAGCCTGATTCCGCACATTATTCAACCTCCTTTTATTTTGGAAGCTTTTACTTCTTTTACCCATTTAAATTCTTTGTCTCCCAATAAAGACACTTGAGATCACATAGTCTGATAGGATTTTATAATATAATCCATTATGATATATATATTATATATATTTAATTATAATGTTGTTAAATAGGTTTTTCAGTCACATTAATATCTTCATGATATTCTGATTAATAATGAAAGAACAACAGATAATGGAAACTGTTCTTGTATTTGAGGTATGTTTCTGTTCCAGATAGTAGAATAATGGACAATTCACTTATCCAGAGTATAGCTGCTGATGATGGGAATGCATTGAGGAAACATTGTACAGTGTTCAAAGTAACATTACCCAAAGGTCAGCATCACTCAGACACTCAGTGCAGAAAGGACATAACATGTGTGCGAGAACAGAAAGTTCCTTTCTGTAAAGTCCTTCCTTATAAAAGCTTTTAGTCATATTCCCTCTGTTACTTAACTGGGTAGCATTTTTTTTTTTAAATATTATAAAATGTAAGGCCAGTGCATTGACAAGACCCCTAAAGACCATTAACTGAAAAATGTGTATTGTTCCCATTGCAAATTTAAATTTAACTCTCATATTTCCATCAGTGACAAGACTACAAGAGACCGGCAGCTAAATAATAATGGTGGGGATAGATAATCTAATGGCAGGATGAATGATTGGTGAGGACTAGTGAATGACCAGATGAGAAAATGTTACCGTGCTCGATAACAATGATTTATAATACCTTTGATTTTAAAAGTAAACATTAAATAAAGAAAACAGACAAAAAATCAGACTAAAGGCTGCTTTCACATCAGCGTTTCTCGGCATTCGCGGGAGATCCGGCATTTTAGCCGCATCTGCTGCCTAATGGAACACTTGCGGCAAGACTGCGTTCAGCCTCATTCATTCCCCATGGGACTTGTGGACTAGTGCAGCACTTGCAGTTTTGCAGTTGTACGAGTCAAAACAGCGCTGCTACTAGTGGTTTTTGTCTGTTGCCCAAGTCCTAGATTGACCGGATCGTGGCAAAGCCGCAAGTGCCGCCCATGTATGCAAGCCCCTTAGGGAACATATGAGGTCAAACGCAATCTTGCTGCAAGTGATCTAGTAGGTGGCAGATGCGGCAAAACTGTCGGATCTGCTGTGAATGCCGAGGAACGCTGATGTGAAAGTAGCCTAAATTTTTTCCCTTCTCTGTATTTCTATTATTTATCATATTGCAACAAGAGATGAGCAAATAAATTACATTCTACTTGAATTGTTAAAAAATCAGCATTTGCCAGAATGCTGTTTTTTTTTTAATATGCTGGTTAACTTTTTTTTTTACCTTAAAAATGTTAGGCAATTAAAAAAAAAACATAAGCTCACCTTCCTGGTCATTTATATGGCTTTTCCTCATCACCAACTCAGATCTTACCACTTGCTCATATTGCCACTGCTCTCATTGATTGTCACGCTGGGAGCGGGAGAGACACTCAGCGTAGGACAACGACGGGGGGGGGAATAAGGAGTCCCTAAAGCTATGGGCACAAGAGGGAGAGGGTGACCCCTAGTCTTCCTGGGGCTGACCCTGTCTGCCCTGACGTCCCTATACAGTTTCCTCAACTGTCGCCGACCACGAACCTCGTCCCTCTCTGATCCTAGCACTACCTTATCTAAGGATCAGATGGAGAGGTTCACTAGACCCCTCCACTAACAACTAAAGACAAACACAAGGAAAAACAGACAATGGGGAAAGAAAACACTTATCTTGCAGCAGAGCACAGCAACCTCCACAACCTCAGCTTCTGCTGGAGCAAGGATAATGAGGGTCCAAGGAAATATCACCTGCACCGAGGGAGGGCAATGAAACTCCTTATAAAGGTGGGAAGAACCTGCTGGGTCCTAGTGACCCAGAATACTGGTGTAGAAACCAGACCGAGCACAAGACCTTCCCAGCCGTCTCCCCATGATAGGGAGATCTTATCATACCTTCTCTCTATCTACACAGAAGGTAAAAGCCCCTGAAAGACGGACCGTCCTCAAACATTATGGCTGATTGGCCAAACGCTGGGATCGTCTGCGCGTGGTCTCTACCCTGTCATCCGTGCCACCCGTGACAGTACCCCCCCGTCCACGAGTGGCCCCCGGACACTCAGGACCAGGCTTATCCGGATGGGAACGGTGAAAAGCGCGGACCAGCCTAGCGGCGGAGACTTCCGACGCCGGCACCCACATCCGTTCCTCCGGACCGTATCCCCTCCAGTGCACCAAATACTGAAGAGAACGGCGCACCCTGCGAGAATCAACCACCTTTGAGATCTCAAATTCCAAATTCCCCGCTACGCAGATGGGCTCCGGGGGCAAAGGAGACGGGTTAGACGACGGCACATACGGTTTGAGGAGCGACCTATGAAATACATTGTGGATCTTAAGAGCGGGAGGCAACGCAAGACGAAACGCCACGGGATTGATAACGGCGGTTATCTGATAAAGGCCAATAAACCTGGGCCCCAACTTCCAAGAGGGCACCTTCAACTTCACATTCTTGGTAGACAACCACACGTAGTCATTCACACACAGGTCCGGACCTGGCGCACGCTTCCTGTCAGCCATACGTTTGTACCTGTCGCCTAAGAGCTTCAAGCTACTCTGTACCCTCCGCCAAACCGAGGAGAGGGATGAGGTAAATCGGTCCTCCTCAGGAACTCCGGAAGGACTAGTACCACTAAAAGTGCCAAACTGAGGATGAAACCCATATGCACCGAAGAACGGTGACTTGCCAGTGGACTCCTGAAGACGATTATTAAGGGCAAACTCGGCCAAGGGCAAATAACTCGCCCAAGTCTCCTGATTGTCAGAGACAAAACACCTCAGATAAGTCTCCAAATTCTGATTCATACGTTCGGTCTGCCCATTAGACTGATGATGAAAAGCAGAAGAGAAGGACAAGGCAATTCCTAAACGTGCACAAAAAGCCTTCCAAAACTTGGAGACAAACTGAGTACCACGATCAGAAACCACCTCGGAGGGAACTCCATGAAGCTTCACGATCTCACTTACAAACACCTGTGCCAGTGTCCGAGCATTAGGAAGCGCGGGCAGTGCCACAAAGCGAACCATCTTACTGAATCTATCAACCACTACCAGCACTACCGTCTTGCCTGCAGACGCCGGAAGATCGGTGATAAAATCCATTGACACATGTGTCCATGGCCTCTCAGGAATAGACAATGGCAAGAGAGAACCAGCCGGACGGGTATGCGGAACCTTAGCCCGTGCACACACACTACAGGCAGATACGAATTCCGCTACGTCCTTCCTCAACCCCGGCCACCAAAAGCGACGAGATAAAAGATCGAAGGTGGCCCTACTGCCGGGATGCCCTGCCAACCCTGGACCTTCAACACCTCCCCCTCCAGATCAGGGCAAAGAGCAGAAACAACCACCCCCTCCTGTAAGATGGGAACGGGACTTTCATGAGCACTACCACCCGGGAAACTACGCGACAATGCATCAGCCTTCACGTTCTCCACCCCTGGACGGTAAGTGACGGTAAAATTAAATCTCGTGAAAAACAAGGACCACCGGGCCTGCCGGGGATTGAGACGCTTGGCGGACTCAAGGTAAGACAGGTTCTTGTGGTCGGTAATAACCGTGATGGATGGACAGCCCCTTCCAGCCAGTGACGCCATTCCTCAAAAGCCAATTTAATAGCCAACAGCTCCCTATTACCAACATCATAATTCCTCTCGGCCGACGACAACTTCTTGGAGAAGAACGCGCAGGGCACCCATTTCCCAGGCGAAGGGCCTTGCGACAATACAGCCCCCACCCCCACCTCAGACGCATCCACCTCCACAACGAAGGGCTGAGAAAGATCGGGCTGACGGAGAATAGGTGCGGAAACAAAACAACGCTTTAGGGAGGAGAAAGCCTGGCGAGCAGACTCCGACCACTGGGAAAAATCTGTCCCCTTCCTAGTCATGTCCGTAAGAGGCGTCACCAGCACCGAATAGTTCCTAATAAATTTACGGTAAAAGTTGGTAAACCCCAAAAAACGTTGCAATGCCCGTAGATTGTCCGGTTGTTCCCAGTCCAGCACCGCCCGGACTTTTTCCGGATCCATCCGAAAACCCAACGGCGACAGGAGGTACCCCAAAAAACGTACCTCCTGAACGGCGAAGACACATTTCTCGAGTTTAGCATACAGCTTATTGTCCCGTAAGACCTGTAACACCTGCTTGACATGGGACTGATGCGTCTCCATATCGGGGGAATATATCAAGATATCATCTAAGTAAACAACCACAAATCTACCCACCAAATGATGGAATATGTCATTGACAAAGTGTTGGAAAACCGCAGGGGCATTAGTGAGCCCGAACGGCATTACGAGACTTTCAAAATGGCCGTCCGGGGTATTAAAGGCCGTCTTCTATTCATCCCCCTCTCTGACCCTAATCAGGTTGTAGGCCCCCCTCAAATCCAACTTGGAGAACCATTTAGCACCCACTACCTGACTGAATAAATCAGGGATCAGAGGGAGGGGGTACGGATCACGGACAGTAATCCGATTCAACTCCCGGAAATCCAAGCAAGGACGGAGGCCCCCATCCTTTTTCTTAACAAAAAAGAAACCAGCCGCAACCGGCGAAGTTGAGGGCCTGATGTGACCCGTCTGCAGACTCTCGGAAATGAAATCCTTCATCGCCTGTCTTTCCGGACCCGATATAGTAAACATCCTAGCTTTGGGCAGTTTAGCTCCGGGAACGAGGTTGATTGGGCAATCATATGCCCGATGAGGAGGCAGGTCTTGGCACCCCTTCTCTGAGAACACATCCTCATACTCCGATAGGAACGGGGCAGAGATACAGCAGACACCACCGAAAATGAGGTAACCAAACAATTCTCAGAACAAAAATCACTCCATTCCACAATGTCCCGGGACTGCCAATCTACTACGGGATTATGTTTAATCAACCATGGCAAGCCCAGGACAATGGGAGCGGGGAGACCGTCTAGAACATAGCAAGATATCGTCTCTTGATGTTGGGATCCAACCGTCAACTTAATGTCATGTACGATATGTGTGAGACTACCCTGAGCAAGAGGTGCTGAGTCGATGGCATAGATACGGATGGGGCGAGACAATAAACAGCAGTTAAGCCCATGAGCGTCTACAAAATGAGCATCCACCATGCTGACCCCCGCACCACTATCCACAAACACAGAAATACCCTCCGTTTTGCCCTCCAGCGCCACCTCCGCACTTAGGAGGAAACGGGAAGTACAAATGGAGGATACACACACCTCCCGTTCGACCACCTCCACACCCCCCATAGTCACATAAGGTCCAGGCACCCCAGTCCGTTTAGGAGTGTAGGGACAGGCCCCAATGAAATGGTCCCCTTTCCCACAGAAGAAACAGACCCCCTTCCCCTTGCCCCGGGAGGTACCGGAGGAGAACCTCGAGGCCGCCGCTCCTCCTAGCTGCATAGGTTCCTCCGCACTCGGGAGGAACGACTCACCCTCCGCGTGACCTCCCGGTAACCAGGAACCACCACGAGAATGGCTCCCAGTAACAGGAGGTCTACTCGTCCGCTCCTGGAGGCGTCTATCCATACGAATAGCTAACGACATAGCCGCCTCCAGGGACGGAGGGGTCTCATAAACCGCCAGAGCATCCTTCAGCCTCTCTGAAAGACCCTGACAAAAGTGACTCCTGAGCGCCGGATCGTTCCACTTCGTGTCCGTAGCCCACCTGCGGAACTCAGAACAATACGATTCCGCCGACCGAGTCCCCTGGCGGAGATGGCGTAACCTGGATTCAGCCAAAGAGACACGGTCAGGGTCATCATATATGAGGCCCAGTGCGTCGAAAAATTCATCCACAGAGCGGAGACAAGTAGAGTCCTGTGGCAGAGAGAAAGCCCAGGACTGGGGATCTCCCTGCAGTAGCGACATAATAATTCCTACACGCTGCTGCTCATCACCAGTGGAATAAGGCCTAAGCCTAAAATATAATTTACAGGCTTCTTTGAACACAGTAAACTTATCTCTACCTCCTGAAAACCTGTCAGGGAGGGCAACCTTAGGTTCAGGTCTGGCCTGACCCAATGCTTGATTCCCCAAGACACCATTTTGCGGCTGCGGGCCCTGTAAAGCCGACCGAAGGTCCGCAACCTCCAAAGACAGGGACTGCAGCTGCTGGGCCAAAGCAGACACAGGATCCATAAGGAAAGGAAGAAAAATCGGTTCCTCCCCTGTCCTTCAGTTACAGTATTGGCAGGTGATAATGTCACGCTGGGAGCGGGAGAGACACTCAGCGTAGGACAACGACGGGGGGGGGGAATAAGGAGTCCCTAAAGCTATGGGCACAAGAGGGAGAGGGTGACCCCTAGTCTTCCTGGGGCTGACCCTGTCTGCCCTGACGTCCCTATACAGTTTCCTCAACTGTCGCCGACCACGAACCTCGTCCCTCTCTGATCCTAGCACTACCTTATCTAAGGATCAGATGGAGAGGTTCACTAGACCCCTCCACTAACAACTAAAGACAAACACAAGGAAAAACAGACAATGGGGAAAGAAAACACTTATCTTGCAGCAGAGCACAGCAACCTCCACAACCTCAGCTTCTGCTGGAGCAAGGATAATGAGTGTCCAAGGAAATATCACCTGCACCGAGGGAGGGCAATGAAACTCCTTATAAAGGTGGGAAGAACCTGCTGGGTCCTAGTGACCCAGAATACTGGTGTAGAAACCAGACCTACACAGAAGGTAAAAGCCCCTGAAAGACGGACCGTCCTCAAACATTATGGCTGATTGGCCAAACGCTGGGATCGTCTG
Organism: Allobates femoralis; assembly: GCA_033576535.1. Taxonomy (NCBI): domain Eukaryota; kingdom Metazoa; phylum Chordata; class Amphibia; order Anura; family Aromobatidae; genus Allobates; species Allobates femoralis. Next base: position 201,149,169 of record JARQOC010000002.1, read on the forward strand.
CGCGTGGTCTCTACCCTGTCATCCGTGTCACCCGTGACATTGATATCTGACGTTGGGCCAAGACTTCCAGTTTTGATGAGGCCAGGAGGATTCTATTAGCAAGCATGCGTAAGGTCACTTAACCATGACATTATGGCTGTTGCAAGGTGACCTTGAATACATTTGTGCAAAACCTTCCAGGGATTCAGCAAAAATAGGAAACCCCAAGCCAGCAAGAGCTTTGCAGGGATATAAAAAAGTAACTGAGGTCCTGCGTTCAATTCCCACCAAGGACAACATCTTCAAGGAGTTTGTATGTTCTCCCTGTGCTTGCGTCGGTTTCCTCCGGCAACTCTGGTTTCCTCCCACATTGCAAAGTCATACTGATAGGATGTTTAGATTGTGAGCCTCAATAGGGACAGCATTACTGAACTACAGTGTTGGCCAAAAATATTGACACCCCTGCCATTCTGTCAGATAATACTCAGTTTCTTCCTGAAAATGATTGCAATCACAAATTCTTTGGTATTATTATCTTCATTTAATGTGTCTTCAATGAAAAAAACTCAAAAAGAATTGTCCTAAAGCCAAATTGGATATAATTCCACACCAAACATAAAAAAGGTGGTGGACAAAAGTATTGACACCCTTAGAAAAATCATGTGATGCTTCTCTAATTTGTGTAATTAACAGCACCTGTAACTTACCTGTGGCACCTAACAGGTGTTGGCAATAACTAAATCACACTTGCAGCCAGTTGACATGGATTAAAGTTGACTCAACCTCTGTCCTGTGTCCTTGTGTGTACCACATTGAGCATGGAGAAAAGAAAGAAGACCAAAGAACTGTCTGAGGACTTGAGAAACCAAATTGTGAGGAAGCATGAGCAATGTCAAGGCTACAAGTCCATCTCCAAAGACCTGAATGTTCCTGTGTCTACCGTGCGCAGTGTCATCAAGAAGTTTAAAGCCCATGGCACTGTGGCTAATCTCCCTAGATGTGGACGGAAAAGAAAAATTGACAAGAGATTTCAATGCAAGGTTGTGCGGATGGTGGATAAAGAACCTCGACTAACATCCAAACAAGTTCAAGCTGTCCTGCAGTCCGATAGTACAACAATGTCAACCCGTACTATCCGTCGGCGTCTGAATGAAAAGGAACTGTATGGTAGGAGACCCAGGAAGATCCCACTTCTTACCCCGAGACATAAAAAAAGCCAGGCTAGAGTTTACCAAAACTTACCTGAGAAAGCCTAAAACGTTTTGGAAGAATGTTCTCTCTTTTTGGGCAAAGACATCAGCTTAGAGTTTACAGGAAAAAAAAAGAGGCATTTAAAGAAAAGAATACGGTCCCTACAGTCAAACATGGCGGAGGTTCCCTAATGTTTTGGGGTTGCTTTGCTGCCTCAGGCACTGGACTGCTTGACCGTGTGCATGGCTTTATGAAGTCTGAAGACTACCAACAAATTTTGCAGCATAATGTAGGGCCCAGTGTGAGAAAGCTAGGTTTCCTTTAGAGGTCATGGGTCTTCCAGCAGGACAATGACCCAAAACACACTTCAAAAAACACTAGAAAATGGTTTGAGAGAAAGCACTGGAGACTTCTAAGGTGGCCAGCAATGAGTCCAGACCTGAATCCCATAGAACACCTGTGGAGAGATCTAAAAATGGCAGTTTGGAGAAGGCCTTCAAATATCAGGGACCTGGAGCAGTTTGTCAAAGAAGAATGGTCTAAAATTCCAGCAGAGCATTGTAAGAAACTCATTGATGGTTACCGGAAGCGGTTGATCGCAGTTATTTTGGCTAAAGGTTGTGCAACCAAGTATTAGGCTGAGGGTGCCAATACTTTTGTCCGGCCCATTTTTGGAGTTTTGTGTGAAATGATCAATGTTTTGCTTTTTGCTTCATTCTCTTTGTGTTTTTTCATTGAAGACAAATTAAATGAAGATAATAATACCAAAGAATTTGTGATTGCAATCATTTTCAGGAAGAAACTGAATATTATCTGACAGAATTGCAGGGGTGTCAATACTTTTGGCCAACACTGTATGTAAAGTGCTATGGAATTAATAGCGCTATATAAATGAATAAATATTATTATTATTATAACTAGGACCGGACCGGTGGTGGTGAGGAGCAGAAAGGCAGGAGAGTTAAGACGTAAGGTGAGAATAAGGGTTTTTCTAAATTTTTTACATCTTATTTATATTATGCCCTGGCGTTTGGAGAGAACGCAGAGCATAATAAGGGATATTAAATTTCTCCAATTCATACAACAGTCACCCATAGATCCAGACTGCATAAATATCTCCTGACTAGAGATGAGCAGACACAAGGAAGTTCAGGTTCTGGGGTGCAGCCAAACTTTTTTTAAAGGTTTGTTCAGGTCCACAGCTTGATCCAACCTTATCTGAAGACGCTGAGTGGGCAGTTTGGCTCCCCACCCACATGTAGCCCAGCCATAAGCAAACCACTTCAAGGGCTGGATGCAAGGGATTTGTCATTTTGTTTACAAACACGGTACCGCTGATAGTTCTGCTTTTACCCTCAGTGCTTGCCAATCAAACACTGCAAGCGGCCCCCACTGGTGCCAAGAACTGAGTGTACCCAAGTACAGCGATGCTCTCTGAAATGCTTTGGATACTTAAAACCTCAAACTCCTACCCCAAACTGGTTTGCTTATTTCTACTCCTGATTGAGTTATTGGTAAACATTTTTTCCAAAGCAGGTCTAATTGTAACATTCATCTTTGGCTAACTCAAGTTCTCAATTTAAAGGAGAGATGAGAAAAGACTTCTTTGTATATGTTCTAGGAAATAAAAGTTGCGTTTTCTCCAAAATCTATGTTTTGCTGTAACTGCATTGTTACTTTTATTATACAAAATTGAACAATTTACATTATGTAAAAAGCTAAAGATGAAGGTTTGAGTCAAAACCATCCCTGAAATTTTATAGTTGGTATGAAGGAAAGACATTAGACCTACTTTTACTTTAAGACCATTTAGCATAATGGCTACTAAAAACAGTAGTCCTATCATGGCTGCCCTGCATTTTTTAAATAGGTTATTTACATTCATTACAAAATCTTGACTGATTGCTTTATTCTACCATTATTGTTGCCTCATAAATAATATCTGCACTAAAATGTATCTTACAATAGGCATATTTATTTATTAAGCTAATAATAATTTCATAACCACACAACAAGAGGTTGGTCTCCTTTTAATATATTGTAGATCAGAGTCCCCAACCTGTGGCTTGAAATGCACTTGCTGCTTTTGAACTCATGATTAGTGATGAGCGAATGTATTGGTTACTATTCGCTAATCACACGAATAGTATGGTATTCGCAATACTCATTACTCGGAGAGTATCGCTGGTGCTCGTGAATGATGTCTCGATCATTATCAATCTGACATAAATTGAAATATCCCTTCAGCAAACGATAGGAGCTGGCACCTCAGGGAGAGCAGCTTGAATAGTAGGCTTTCTCTGGAGGGCACTGTAAGGTGTTTTATGCTATGAAAATTTGAAAAAGCCCACCCTCCAGACCTGTCATGAAAAGACTCGTTTTATAGCCGGATGTCTTTGGGCGGAGCCTACCAGTCATTGACTTACATTGTACTCGCTATTCGGACAAGTACGCGAGTATTAAAAGCTACTCGTCACATAGTAAGTACCAATAGTACGGTATTCGCTCATCACTACCCATGATGTGTGGCTTGCTATTGTCTCTCAACTTGGTGAATTTACTCCAGATCTAGCAATCAGCTATGAAGAGCAGGTCTCCTGATGGTGAATTATATGAGTAGCTCCACACAGAAGATCAGATCTGGATGTCCATATACTGTCCTTGGGGTTTAGTGACAATTTAGATACAGTAGACTAGAGAAAGGATGATACTTCATGTCAGAGGAAAGACTTGAATCTCAATGTGACAATGTGGTGGCAGTGCGTGACAGAATACTGAATGGGAATTTGGTAGAAACCCCTGGATGTTGTTATACTACCTCAGTATGATTTGCTCTGGGTGTCACTACTGTGAAGTTGGTGAGAGCTAGAGGTGGTTCACGACTCTCTCTCAGAGATGAATGTGACTCTTAGTGTTCAGAAACGTTGAGGTGAGGACCACTATTGTAGATTATCCAGTGTCTATGGTAATAACTCCATAATCCTTTGAAGGAGGGCGGTGAGGCAGTCATGTGTTCCCACCTCCGAAGACAACAAACGCGTTTATATGTTATAATGTGATTCATGTCATGCGTCTTTGTGTAAAATGTATTTTGTGAACTGTAGTGTATTTATATAGGTATAATATAAGGTAATGTGTATGCTATAATACTCATAGGAATGTTATTTGGATATAAGTGATTAGGCTAGGGTCAAACTTGCAATATTCTAAGTTCCCTGCATTGTTTGCAGAAAACTTAGAATATTTTTCTCACTACGCAGCCTGCACGCATCATGATGCGTTCCCCTGTGCATGGTGCAAATCGCACTCCCCGCAGCCCGCTGCGTAGCTGGTATCCAGGGAACACAGTGGTTGCTAGAGGAAGCGTTCACCGCTATGCAGCCTGCGTGAAGGCTACATAGTGAGGAAAAGATTGTAAGTTTTCTGCAAACAACGCAGGGAACTTAGAATATTGCAAGTGTGACCCTAGCCTTATATGAAGACTGTTGGTAAGATAATAAACTTGTCCACCAACTGAATGCAGGACATGCAATAGTTAAGTGTGGGACTTACCCACAATGGGATGAGTCAGTCTTTTGGGAAAGTACTGCTGCATCTTAGAATTCAGATGGGTTTTGATTTGTGACTAGTACAAATGTGTAGGTCACCTAATACACATATGTAATATGTTGTATTAGTAGGGTGACATGGTATTGAACCCTCTATACACTACAAGCTGTAGCTCCTAGCCACATTTATACTAGGACTGCACAATGGTTTTTGTTAGAATCTGCTACCATGAATATGTCCTGGAGTGGGAGACAAGAAGACCCTAACCCCTTAGTGTCCTCTTTAATCCAGATCCATGTATAACTTATCTTTTACACTTTCTAAGCACTTTGTACCTGCAATTTTTAATCTCCTTGATGAATCAATAAAAGCATCTTCATGAAAAGCAGTTAAACTTGTGCTCTAAATCATTGGGTCAAAAACTCTCCATAACCTAAATCAGTATGTTGAATGTAATATGTGGGAGAGTCCTAATATCTTGCAAATACTATTCATGTCTATCCTGGATATATAAAAAAAATATATTTTTCTGTTTATCACAGCGGTGTTTCTAGGTAATATGGATCATAAGGCCAGGGAGACATCCTGGCGCTCGAAACTGGATTTGGTATTTGATGACACAACAGGGATACCAGTTAATCCCGACCTAAGGGCCACAGCAGGTCAGACGGCGAGATTGAAACAGTTACTCAATCAAAAGACGAGAATATGGTGGAACAAGGCGTTCTTGTAACGCTACCTCACTAGAGATTTAATACCTAGAGGACTTAGAATACAAGTCTTCCCTTCATTCAAGGTGGAGGATCTTGAAATCAAGAGTCAATGGGAAGATCTGTCTACTGAATGCTCTAAGTGATACATGGGCCTTTTGGTCAAATTGAACGAAACGTCTTTGGAGTCTATTGAAACAGAGATAAATCTAATTCAAGCCAAACTGAATATAGAACTGTCTGGGGAGGCACTGGCAAAACTAAACGGTGACCTAGAGAATAGTTTTGTGAAATGGGAAAAGGAAATACTAACTACAAAAACTAAAAAATATAAAAGGGATGTGTCGGACTCAGTGGCGTAACAAGACCACTGCGGGCCCCGGTGCAGCCTTTACACCGGGGCCCCCTTGGGTGAGGACCGGGGGGGGGGTGCTGTCAGTAACTTTCAGCCTGACAGCACAGTTGATGAGGCATTCCTCCCGACTTTAGAAGATCGGAGAGAGGGACACTGACACTGGGGGTACAGGGTGATGACACTGGGGTACAGGATAATGACACTGACACTGGGGGTACAGGACAATGACGCTGGGGGTACAGGACAATGACGCTGGGGGTACAGGACAATGACGCTGGGGTACAGGACAATGACGCTGGGGGTACAGGACAATGACGCTGGGGGTACAGGACAATGATGACGCTGGGGGTACAGGACAATGACACTTACACTGGGGTACAGGACAATGACGCTGGGGGTACAGGATAATGACACTGGGGTACAGGATAATGACACTGGGGTACAGGATAATAACACTGGGGGTACAGGATAATGACACTGGGGGTACATGACAATGACGCTGGGGGTACAGGACAATGACGCTGGGGGTACAGGACAATGACGCTGGGGGTACAGGATAATGACACTGGGGTACAGGATAATGATACTGGGGTACAGGATAATGACACTGGGGTACAGGATAATGACACTGGGGTACAGGACAATGACGCTGGGGGTACAGGACAATGATGCTGGGGGTACAGGACAATGACGCTGGGGTACAGGATAATGACGCTGAGGGTACAGGAAAATGACGCTGACGCTGGGGTACAGGATAATGACACTGATACTGGGGGTACAGGATAATGACACTGGGGGTACAGGACAATGACGCTGACGGTACAGGACAATGACGCTGACGCTGGGGGTACAGGACAATGACGCTGACGGTACAGGATAATGACGCTGACACTTGTTCTGATATAATGGGAAAGCTGGGTGCAGAGGAAAAGGTTTATAGTACAGCAGGGGATGGGAAAGAGCTTGTTTCCCTCAGCACCCCCACCTTTTCCACCCCCTGCTCTGCTATACACCTTTTCCCCAGCACTCAGATTTCCCATGCTCTTGTATCCTCTATCCCTCAGCACTCAGCTTTCCCATGCTCTTCTATCCCTCAGCATCCAGCTTTCCCATGCTCCTCTATCCCTCAGCATCCAGCTTTCCCATGCTCCTCTATCCCTCAGCATCCATTTTTCCCATGCTCCTCTATCTGCTTTCCCTCAGCACTCAGCTTTCCCATGCTCTTGTATCCTCTATCCCTCAGCACTCAGCTGTCCCATGCTCTTCTATCCATCAGCACTCAGCTTTCCCATGCTCTTCTATCCATCAGCACTCAGCTTTCCCATGCTCTTCTATCCCTCAGCATCCAGCTTTCCCATGCTCCTCTATCCTCTTTCCCTCAGCACTCAGCTTTCCCATGCTCCTCTATCCTCTTTCCATCAGCACCCAACTTTGCCATGCTCTTCCAATCCTCTTTTCCTCAGCACCCAGCTTTCCCATGTTCTGATTTCCCTCAGCACCCAGCTCTCCCATGATAGCAGAACATGGGAAGGTGGGATGCTGATGGAAATCAGAACATGGGAAAGCTGAGGAATAGAGGATAGGAGAGCATGGGAAAGCTGGGTGCTGAGGAATAGAGCTTCTTCCCCTCAGCAGACAGTTTCCTCATCCTCTACTCTGCTGCTATCACTTTCTTCCCTTGGCTATATGATGGACGTGTCACTTGCAGCACAGCCAGCAGGTTCTGGCCCAGTCAATGTAAGGCCTTTTTCACATCAGCGTTTTCGTCCGGATCCGGTGGATCCGGACAAAAACCGCATCTGCCGCAACTGCGGCTATACAGCACATGCCGGACCTGCCGCAAGCCCCTTAGACAATGCATGGGGCTTGCCACAAGTGTATTGCAAGTGCGGCCGTTAGGCGGCAAATGAGGTAAATCTGCTGCAATCAGCGAAAAACGCTGATGTGAAAGGGGCCTAAGGCGTTTGTGTCTGCATGTGTCTGACATGCAGGTGCAAACGTAGTCATACTGATGTGAACGCAGCGGGGATTCTCTGCATGCGTTCACATAGTATAGTGCCCAGTCACCCAATCAGCGGTCGGTCTCGGCGGTGGCCTGGAGATCAGCAGTGTCCGCTACTGATCTCCCGGTGGCCGCCTCTGATTTCTATGGAGATTTCAATGGATCCGCAGCATCTGCCTGCGTTGTCATGCGGAGGACACTGCGGATCCATTGAGCTCCGTGCATTCTTTGTGCACTTGCGGGCACTTGCTGATAAAATTAGCGAATGCACAGAAAATGCAACATGTTTGGTTCGGAGGGTGCTATTAAAAAATGCATCTGAATGCAAATGTAACCAAACGCAGCCATAGGCACGTACTATGCGTTCCCATATTATACATAGGAATGCAGCGCACATGTGTTTGGTTACACTGCGTTCTGTAAACCGGCCCAATAGCCCCAGCCCTCCTCTCACAAGCAGTCACACACACCCACCTCCCCAGGCAAGTACAGGATGGAGATGTAAAGAACTCTATACACCCCCCAAGCACAAACACACACACACACATAAACAAACATATACACAAACACACATACACACATAAACAAACATATACACAAACACACACATAACAAACATATACACACACATACACACACATAAACACACACATACACGCATAAACACACACATACACAAACACACACACATACACACATAACACACACACAAACACACACACACACATACACAAACACACACACACATACACATAACAAACACACATACACACACACACATAAACACACAGACATACACACACATAAACACACACACACATACACACACAAACACATACACATACACACACACATATACACACAAACACACACAAGCTCTATGTTCCCATCCAGCAATGTCTTCCCCCTTGTGGCCCCCATTCCCCTCTGTTGTCTCACCCATGTGCTGTTCTGTTGTCTTCCTGGCGTTGAGGCGCACCGTGACTGTCCTCACTGCAGGGGATCAGCACAGCCCCGCAGCTGACATCACAGGCCTCTGCCGGCTTCTTCAGCGGAGCGGAACTTTCCGCCAGACAGCACAGAAGAGGAGCAGAGGGGGGAGAGGGGAGAAGAGCGGGGGCGAGCCGGGGGGGGGGGGGTGAGTGAAGGGGGGGTCTTAGGTGCTGCCAGGAGCTTTCCGCCTTACTAGCTAGCAGGCAGAGCCGCCGACAGCAGAAGGAGAGAGGAGGGGCGGGTACAGCTACAGGAAGTGCCGCTTCACTTCCTCCCCATCCTCCCTCCTCGTCTCGGACACCCACGGTTGCGGCGGGCGGTAGGAGGCACTGACCCCCCCCGCGGGGAGGTGCGGGCCCCCCCAAGGGGGCGGGCCCGGTCGCAACCGCGACCGCTGCGACTGTGGTAGGTACGCCACTGGTCGGACTATAAAAACCACACGGTGTATAGATGGAAGAGTGGGAGAAAAAAGCCGCATGGCTCCCCTAAGAATACGCCGAAAAGTCCACCCAAAATGCCATCTAAGGACCCTCCAGTAGAACCACTTATGAGTCCGAGCTCCATATCCTCACTATCGTCACTAGAAGAACCACAAGGAGGCAGTAAAAACTGGCCACCCCTACCAAGAGAGGATTTCAATGTGGGTAAAGAGAAAGGCAAACGAAGTATAACACCTCCAGAACCACAGGGCAAGAAGAGCCGGGGCAGCAACTTGCAGGTAGTCAATCTTTCTTCACATGTACTTACACTGCACCAATTGGAAGTTCTGAGATTGGGGTTATCTTTTGTACCTGTGAATAACTTTGACTTTTTTATAGCTTTAAAAGACCTGAATCTCTTTACCCGCAAGTTAATCCTCAAAAAACTTCATAAAAAAGGAGAAAAAACAGATGCTGATTTGAAAGGAGAGGAGCAGGACATCATTGGGATCTTGGAGGATCTAGAAGAAGGAGAGGAGGATAACGTAGGAGGTAATTCCCATGATTTCCCTAGGTCACTATATCCACGATCAACCACATTCCCCCCTCTGTCCACATGCCCAGAAATAGAGACCTTCCACAGATTAGTGGCACAAGATTTAAAAAAATTGTCTGGTCACCGTGAAGGAGCCGACAATTTATCATACCATCAAAGAATAGCTGTGGGAGAGCTGAGGGCACTACAAGATGTAGTTATAAAACCTGCGGACAAGGGGGGGAATGTGGTTATCTGACCTGTGCAAATGTATGAACGTGAAGCCTTCAGACAGTTAAAAAACAAAGAAAATTATTCAGGTTTGTCTTATAATCCCTTAAAAAGTTTCATGTCTCAATTATTTGAGATTGTGGATAAGGCATATCAGGATGGTATAATCCCAAAAAAGATATGGGAAGGACTCTTAATTAAAGAGCCTATAGTCCCAACTTTCTATCTTCTCCCAAAGATCCACAAAGATCCCCTCAACCCCCCGGGGCGTCCGATTGTGTCCGGGATAGGGGGGCTGTGTGACCCAGTGTGCAGGTTCATTGAGTTTTACCTGCATCCACTTGTGGAAACGCTGCCCTCCTATGTCCGTGATACATCGGACGTCCTGAGGCAAGTTGATGGGATCTTTGTGGACTCTGACACACGTCTAGTTACAGCAGATGTTGAATCTTTATATTCATCAATCTGTCATCATGATGGACTTAGGGCTGTAGCCTTCTATCTGGAAAGTAGTAGTATGGAAGAATCCCTCAGTGTCTTGATTCTGGATCTCCTAGAGAATATCCTGACACATAATTTTTTCCTCTTTAAAGACCGGTTCTTCCTCCAGCAGCGGGGGACAGCAATGGGGGCGGCCTGCGCGCCCTCCTACGCGAATCTCTTTCTCGGCTTTTGGGAGAGAGAGATTTTCGGGGGGGGCGCCCGGGCCGCCACCCAGGTACTTTCGTGGATGAGATACATCGATGATGTGTTGATGTTGTGGAAGGGACCAGTATCCCAATTGGAGACCTTTTTGGGATACTTAAATTCTAATGAATATAACATAAGATTAACCTACACACATCACACATCATCGGTGGATTTTTTAGATATTAAACTCTACATCCACCCCGACGGATCCATACAAACTGATATGCACAGAAAAGCCACATCAGTAAACGCAGTACTGCACGCTTCCTCGGCCCATACCCCAGCAACGATCTCGGCGATCCCTATAGGTCAATACCTAAGAGCCAGGAGAGTATGTTCAACGGATGGTTTTTTTGAGGGACAGGCTAAAGACCTGAGAGATCGTTTTCTGGCGAGGGGCTATAGTAAGCGGTGCATTAAGCGAGGGTACACAGAGGCCCGGAGGAGGGATAGAAATACCCTCTTGCTGGGGAGTGACCGGCATAAGGAGAGGAGGGAAAATCAAGGAACCCAGATGGTTCGTTTCATAACAACCTATAATGACAAATGGAACAGGATTAGGGGAATCCTAAAGAGACACTGGGGGATTCTGAAACTAGTACCTGGACTAAGTGACGTAGTCACGGAAAAACAGAAACTGACTGCGAGAAGGAGTAACAGTCTAAAAGACATGTTGGTACATAGTCACTATGTGAGGGAATCGAAACCAGTAGTGAGTGGAGTGAGGAGGACGTTGGGATTCTACCCATGTGGTTCATGTCTGGCGTGTCGTAATATGGAAAGGACAAGGACTTTTAGAGCAGCCAACAGTGATCGGCTATATGATATTCGACACTACCTGACATGTACCACAAAGAATGTGATATACCACGCCACGTGTCCCTGTGGCCTGATTTATATCGGCCTTACCTCTCGAGAGTTCCGTGTTAGCTTAAGGGAGCACATCAGGGACATAGAGGCGGCTAAAAAGATGGAACCTGGCGATCCTAATTTAAAAACCTTGCCCCGCCATTTCAAATCCAAACATGGTTGCGACCCAACCAACTTAAAATTTAAAGCTATAGACGTGTGCCATTTGGGAGCGAGAGGGGGAGACTATAAAAAAGCTCTTGCGAGGAGGGAATGCCAATGGATAGTCCGCCTGGGGACACAGTCCCCAGATGGTCTTAATGAAAAACTAAGTTTTGTGTCATATCTCTGATTTTTGAAGTAAACTATCAAGCTTCTTGATAGAAGGATGTGGATATGATCTTCCTTCTAATTTGGAGGAGGATTTATATCCTATCCATAATGTGGATAGATATTCTTGTTTTTTGATTGGCTATACGTGTAGGATCTGAGTCGTTGACTATGCTGTGGACCCCCAGTTTTTCCTGAGGGTTCCTTTTGGCATTTTGTAATATGGTTTTAACTGTTTTTTATTGTTTGTCTGTGTTTTTAGCTGTTCTGTATCCTTCCCCTCCCCCACTCTACACCTGTACGTTTACTATCTGGATGTCATCTCGATTTGGACCTTTACAGTGGCGCCAGGACAGTGTAACCTGCATCACTTCTATGGATGCTATATGAAGGAGGACATCAGAATACATGGATAACGAGAGCGTCATATATAAACATATTGTTTGTGTATATGTATAATTCTGTGTGTATCAAGATTTTATGCACATATAGTATCCTTGTATATATAGATAGAAGTTAACATCTGAACTCATTTATGGGGTTGTATTCGGGTTACTAAGTGATGTCATAGCCGTATAGTGTCCATTTAACTTTTTACCTAATCTGGAAAGTATATATAATAGAGCAGGGCGTCTATGCCCTCTTCCAAAATGGCGGTTGCGGTCCTCGCATGCGCGGTCGCGCGGCCTCGGGCTGCGGCGTAAGGCTTCAGTAACACAGGAAGGTGCGTCAAATGACGCGCTTCCGGTGTGTGAAGGCCGGAAGCCGCTGCTCGGGCCAGCGCGTCCGCCCATTTGCGGCGTGGAGCAGCGCGAATTGGAGGCAGGTGGCGAGAGGGGTGGTGGCGGGGTATATAAGGATGGGGGAGACATGGCCAAACATGCCCCCTGAGGAAGCATCAGGGAAACGCTTTGGGGCGTCCCCTAGTGGTCATCTCCACATCAGGCACTGACATGGGTAAGCTTGAGCACAATTTCTATGTTGCTAAGTATGATGTATAATGGGTCTGAGTTATTAGTCAGTGGGTGTTGTATTAGTAGGGTGACATGGTATTGAACCCTCTATACACTACAAGCTGTAGCTCCTAGCCACATTTATACTAGGACTGCACAATGGTTTTTGTTAGAATCTGCTACCATGAATATGTCCTGGAGTGGGAGACAAGAAGACCCTAACCCCTTAGTGTCCTCTTTAATCCAGATCCATGTATAACTTATCTTTTACACTTTCTAAGCACTTTGTACCTGCAATTTTTAATCTCCTTGATGAATCAATAAAAGCATCTTCATGAAAAGCAGTTAAACTTGTGCTCTAAATCATTTGGGTCAAAAACTCTCCATAACCTAAATCAGTATGTTGAAAAAAAAGATGCAGTTAGTGGGTGATTTGTGGCAACCCCAAAGCAGAACATAAACTGTGAGATAAAGGGAATTCTTCTAGAATCTTAACTTTCAGATGTAACAACTCAAGTTAATGTAACGGATAAGTGGGCCTATGCTTCAACTAGTGCTGGTCAATGACCTGTTGGATGGGTCACTGATCCTTACAGGATGGGACCTATTACAAAGGGCTAGTGACAAAGGACCACCTACCTCTGAGGAACCTTTGTTAGGCCCCTTTCACATCAGCGTTTTTTGAAATCGCGGCAGATGCGGTGAAAAAACGCATCTGCCGCGATTACCGCATAACCGCTGCACTTGCGGCACAGTTGCGGCAAGCCCCATGCAATGTCTATGGGGCTTGCGGTAAGTGTGCGGCAGGTGCGGCAAGTGCGGTTTCGGCACTTGCGGCAGGTGCGGCCACGAAAAAAAACGCTGTCAGCCGCGTTTTTTTTGCGGCCGCACTTGCCGCAAGTACCGATACCGCACTTGCCGCACCTGCCGCAAGCCCGCATAGACATTCTATGGGGCCGCAACTGTGCCGCAAGTGCAGCGGTTATGCGGTAATCGCGGCAGATGCGTTTTTTTTCACCGCATCTGCCGCGATTTCAAAAACCGCTGATGTGAAAGCAGCCTAAGTGACTGAAAGCAATGGAGCTATGGAATGCCCTCTACCCCATATCCTCTTTAAAAGTTAAACCTTCATTGTGAAGTGTCCCAGAGTAAATGGCTCATTCCCCACCGTAGCTCTATGCCCCCTTGGAGTTATTTCAGTGAAAGAGATGGAGACGGAAAACTGATGTGTAGGAGGTTGACTATGTTGCTCTGTATCTGAAGATATGGAAAGAAAGCTTTCTGTGCCCATTACCTCAAATGTAAAGACAGTTGTTTAAGAACTCTAGACTCTATTACTGTCATCACTGCAGACTGGTCAATGCAATTTAATAGCAATGTTGACAAGTGGCCAGTAAAACGGTATGACCTGAACCAAACAAGTCCATGCACCCATTGAGGACCACAATCCCAATTTTCTTGAAGAGGACCAATTCGACTTGTTGAAGAAATCCCTTGCCAACCGCTATTGTGCCGGTGCACTCTACACCTTTGCCATTTGCTGCCTTGCTGGATATTTCACACAAACCACCGGTGCAAAAAGGGTTACTAGACCACGCTGCTGGACACAAGGAGATATTAAACTCCAAAAGACATCGATCATGCAATATTTACTGTGGTTTATTAGTCTTTAATCTTTTTGTAGTGTTTTTGCGCAATAGAAAATCATCCACAGATGGCTATTATTCTATCATAATTATACTGTAAATGTTTAGATCAGAGACATCAAAGGATGCCCCAAAAAGGGCCCTAGTATACCTGAAAATGGCAGACGATTTTGATCTTGTGGAGAGATATATAAATTGAAAGACACAGATTTGAAAAATTACATTAAAACACAATTCTATAGAAGATAAGTCACAATGAATCTTTGATTTTATTGCTTAAATACTATGTAATGAAAATTATTATTAGTGGTATTATTCATCACTATAATCTAATGCATTGTGGCTTATCTTTTGTGATTTTAACTCCTTAGTCGCAATAAATCTGGAAGGTTTAAACATTATTCCAGTGATTTTTAGACTCTTTTTTTCATGACACATTACATTTTATGCTAGTGGTAAAATGTGATTAATATATTTTGCGTTTATTTATAAAAATTAGATTTTTGACAAAAAATTCAAAGAAGTAATTCTTCCACTTTTAACGTTTATACCTTAATCCACCACATAAAAACGTTAGTACCGTAGTTTCCGGCGTATAAGACGACTGGGCGTTTAAGACGACCCCCAACTTTTCCAGTTAAAATATAAAATTTGGAATATACTCGCCGTATAAGACTACCCCTCTTTTACGGTATGATCCCCACTATGACCCCCACACAGTATAATGGACCCACATATAGAATAATAGCCCCTACATCTCTTCACACTGTATTATGGCCCCCACACAGCCCTAAAATAGCCCTGCATAAAGTATAGAGGCTCCCTCATACACCTTCAAGTATTATCATGCTCCCAGAGAGGCCTCTAAGTATTATAATGACTTCCATATAGTATAATTGTCTCCATAAATAATAATGCATCATCATAGTGCTCCATATAGTATAATGCACCCCCGTAGTCCTCCATATATTATAATGCACGCCTCATAGTCCTCCATATAGTGTAATGCACGCCATAGTCCTCTAGATAATATAATGCACCCCATAGTTCTCCATATAGTTTAATGCACCCTTATAGTCCTCCATGTACTATAAACATGTACTCCATGTACTATAAAGAGTGTAATGTGACAGCGCTGGGGTGGGTGGGAAGGGTGAATGACACAGAGTGGGGGACATACCAGCTCCAGATGGGGCGGTTTAAGAGAGACAGAGATGGGGACGTGCCAATGTCAAGGGGAGGGGGTAGGTGACATGGAGAGGGTTGTGCCAGTGGTGGTGGGGGAGTACAGCCCCCAGCAACCCCCAATATTACTCTGCAGCCACACACACACACACACAGACATACACACAGTCAGACACAGACACACACACACACAGTCAGACATACACACAGTCAGACACAGACACACACAGTAAGACACAGACACACAGTAAGACACACACACACACAGTCAGTCAGACACACACACACACAGTCAGACACAGACACACAGTAAGACAAATACACACACAGTCAGACACAGACACACAGTAAGACACAGACACACAGTAAGACACACACACACACAGTCAGTCAGACACACACACACAGTCAGACACAGACACACAGTAAGACAAATACACACACAGTCAGACATACACACAGTCATTCACAGACACACAGTAAGACACAGACACACAGTAAGACACACACACACAAAGTCAGTCAGACACACACACACACAGTCAGACATACACACAGCCAGACACACTGTCACCGGACCCTGCTGGAGCTTACCGCTGCCACCGCCACCGCCGCTGTACGTAGCCGGACACCGTAGATGTACGATAATAAGCCATCAGCCAATCAGGCGGCTGCTGGCGTCTGATTGGCCCTGGCATTACCGTACATCCACACTGAGCGGCGCAGATTACCTCCTTACAGGAGATGTACGGTAATGCTGCGGCCAGTCAGACACCAGCAGCCGCCTGATTGGCTGATGGCTTATTACCGTACATCTATGGAGCCTGGCGGCTAAGTACACGGCGGCGGTGGCAGCGGGAAACTCCGGGGGACATGGACGGCAGAGGCAGGTGAGTATTTTTTTTTTTTTTTGTGCCTGCACTCTACCGCTCATTTTCGGGGTGTGGGGGCTTATATTAAGCACCGTGGGCCCCCTGCAGATGCCGGCAATTTTTTTCTCCACTAGGTACCCGGCGTATAAGACGACCCCCGACTTGGGAGAAAATTTTTAGGGGTTAAAAAGTCGTCTTATACGCCGGAAAATACGGTAAATAACTTTTACCTTATGTCTGCTTTATATTAGCACCATTTGTAGAATATCCATTTACACTGTTAGCTAGTCAAGATGTTTAAAAATATAGCAGCATTTTTTATTTTTTCAAGGAAATTTACAAACCTCATTTCTTAAGGGACCTATTCAGTTTTCAATTGAATTAGGGTGACCTTCATATTGGAAAAACCCCAAAAGTGATATTATTTTAAAAAAAGTAACCATCATCATATTAAAAACTGCTGTCAATCATTTTATTAACCCTTCAGCTGCTTTTCCAGAATTAACACAAAGTGGAGTGATAGAAATTAAAAATGTTATTTTTACCGCTAAAATGATTCTAAGGGCCACTTTATGCACACCAACTTCTGTGTCCAACTTCTGAACAGATCTCTGGTTGCAGTGAAATCATGGACACATTGTAACATTTGTACACAGCCACAAAATGGAGCAATGTGTCCATGATTTCACTGCAACCAGAGATCTGTTCCGAAGTTGGACACATAAGTTGGTGTGTGTAGGGATGGGCGAATCTACTCGCTAGGACTCGTTACTCGGCGAGTAGTAAGGGACTCGCAGGACTCGGTACTCTGCGAGTTTCCCAGTGATTACTCGCACGAGTCCAATGCAAATCAATATCAATCCTAGTTTTGTCAGAAACGCTGACAAAACTAGGATTGCCATTGTTTGCATTAGACTCGTGCGAGTAATCACTGGCTACTGTGCCAGTGATAGCAGGGAAACTCGCAGATAACTGCTGTTTCTTTGCGAGCCGAGTCCAGCTGTCTTCTCTGTGCAGCTCCAGGGTCCTAGAGCCCGCCTGCTCACAGACATTATGTAGCAGTGCTGAGATTGTTCTCAGTCTGCTCATTCCCTGTGTACAGACATGAATGTCTGTGCACAGAGATGATGTAGCAGAGCTGAGATTGTTCTCAGTCTGCTTATTCCCTGTGCATAGACATCTATATTTATGCACAGGGGATGTAGCAGAGAGGACATCGCGTTTTGGACTGCGTCGGACGGAAGAGGATTTTTTTAATTAAAGATGGAGTCCCTAATGGCTTTTTTTTTTATTTCTAATAAAAAATTTTCCTTGTGTTGTGTTTTTTTTAAAATAATTTAATAGAAATTCATGGCGGTCATGTCTAATATTGGCGTGACCGCCATAAATTTCGGGCTTAGAGCCAGCTGATAATACAAAGCTGGCCCTAACCTCTTTATTACCCAGCGTGCCACTGCTACCAGGGCCGCTGGAAGAGCGGGGTTCAGCGCCAGAGGATGGCGCTTCAATGAACGCGCCATCTTCTGGGGCGGCTGCGGGCTGCAATTTGCAGCGGGGGGTGCCCAGAAAGCTTGGGCATCCCTGCGCTGCGGATTCCAGCCCCCAGCTGCTTAGCTGTACCTGGCTAGACATAGAAATTGCGCGGAGCCCCACGCATTTTTTTTTTATTATTTCATGAATTTCAGAGCCAGAGTCTCAGAGTCAGAGTCTCAGAGTCAGAATCTCAGAATTTCATGAAATAATAAAAAAAAAACGCGATGTCCTCTCTGCTATATCCCCTGTGCATAAATATAGATGTCTATGCACAGGGAATAAGCAGACTGAGAACAATCTCAGCTCTGCTACATCATCTCTGTGCACAGACATTCATGTCTGTACACAGGGAATGAGCAGACTGAGAACAATCTCAGCTCTGCTACATCATCTCTGTGCACAGACATTCATGTCTGTACACAGGGAATGAGCAGACTGAGAACAATCTCAGCTCTGCTACATCATCTCTGTGCACAGACATTCATGTCTGTACACAGGGAATGAGCAGACTGAGAACAATCTCAGCACTGCTACATCAGGCAGCAGGCAGGCTCTAGGACCCTGGAGTTGTGGCAGCCAGCACACTGAGGAGACAGGACTCTTATCTGTGCGAGTTTCCCAGCGATTACAGTTGCAAGGTAAACGTGTCCAATGCAAATAAATGCCAAAACTAGGATTGCTTCAGGCTGAAGCTTCCGAGACACATCTGCGATTTGTAAATCTCACACTACTCGCTATTACTCGCTTCCCCATTCATTAACATTGGACTCGCTAGACTCGCAACGAGTAGCGAGTCCTGTGCTCGGACTCGCTAGAGTCAAGCGATTCCGAGTAATTTAGGATTCGCCATCACTAGGTGTGTGTAAAGCAGCCCTAACATCTGAACAGGTCACTATAGCCAGCTGTCTCTAAAGCAATTATTTGATCTTACATTGCCATGGCAACAATAAGGACCACATAATTATGATCTCAGTGTGCTCCTAGAGCCCCCATGCTTTTTTGCAATATAGATGCCATTTTCTAAGCCATATGACTAAGGCTTGCTTCACACCACGTTTTTTCCCTGTCAGGTTCTGTCCGGGTTTTGTAGGAAGCACCGGACAGAACCTGACAGCCCCGGACAGAACAGAAACGGAGGGCAAATATGCCCTTCGGTCCTTTTTTCTGCCGGAATCGGCAGATCGTAGATGCAGGAGCTGTCTCCTGCTGACATTTCAAAATCTCGTCTAATGCGGAGCTGGCTGCCGTCCTGAAATCTCAGTGGGGAGCTCTGCATGGTGCTGAAGTTCAGCACCAGGCGGCACTGACCCTCTGCACCCGGCGTCCAGGAGCCATATCCGATTTTCTGTTGGATTCAGTGTGATCTGGTACCATAGACTCCCATGTTAGGGGGCGCTGGATCACTCCAGATCCCGGAGGATTTTTGGCAGATTTTTTGCCCTGGACACAAAAACGCTGCAAGCTGTGATTTTGTGTCCGGGGGAAAAAAACTAATTCTGCCGGATCCACCCGGACAGATGGAAACCTGATGGCAAAACATTTCCATCCTGCCCCATCCGATCCCATAGGAATACTATGGGGCCAAAATCGGATCCGGGGTTGTCTAGTTCACTCCGGATTGCCCCGAATCACAAAATTGTGGTGTGAAGCCAGCTTAACAACTTCTGCATTTTCACCTGTTGAGGGATGCTATTCTCTTATATCTCAGGTCGGTAAAAAGACATATTGGTGGTCGCAAAGTAGTTATTTATTGTATAAATATCACAATTATATTTAACATAATTATAAGTATTAATGATATCTTTTATTATTATTATTATTATTATTATTATTATTGATTATTAGTGTAATGAAGCAGAAAACAGAAGAAGGCAAAGAAATACAATACAACGGATAAATTCAATTGAGCAGAAAAGAAAAAACAAGGCAGGCATGACAGATAGTACTACCACACAGTTCAACTGAAGCACACAAAGGTTCTGTCATTAAGGATTTCACGCAGTCTTATCCAACACAAGAAAGGTTTAAGGTCTCCTAAACCAGAAATCCCTCAGTGTATATTTAATTAATAGGTGGGCCAGCACTTTGAGGGGCCCTTTAATTTTTGATTCGACAAGAACTCCCCTGTGATCCTCAAGGAATACTCACTCTTTCTGTTATCCTAGTCTTTTCTTTATTAGCTATCTCCAAGGGACTATATCAGTCAGCTAAAATATTCATTACAGACAGACCAAAAGTAATGTGTGACAGGATGAATTTTCAATGGATGAAGACAGACAAGAATGTCAGATGTAATTTTATGTTTAAAACAATAAAAATGCTATTAAATTTACTTTCAAAATGGTTAGTTAATATGCTCTTACTTGCATCAAAGGAAAAATGCACATGCAATCGTTAAAATAGACTTGTGCTGTCAACGAGTTTTAATAAATCAATACGAGAGGTAAAGAATAGTGATGAGCGAGCATGCTCGCCCTTACTTGGTACTCGCACGAGTATCTCGGTA
The DNA here is from genome assembly GCA_033576535.1 of Allobates femoralis. Lineage (NCBI taxonomy): Eukaryota > Metazoa > Chordata > Amphibia > Anura > Aromobatidae > Allobates > Allobates femoralis. Next base: position 201,169,697 of record JARQOC010000002.1, read on the forward strand.
CTCGGGATGCTCAGTGAGCACTGAGTAATCCCGCGATACTCGTGCTCATGCTGGGGTCCATCTCCCTGCGTATGTTGGCGCCTCTTTAGAGACCAACCCACATGAGGGATTGGCTACCAGACACTGTAATGCACAGCCAGCCATGTTGTTTGTGGCATTACAGTGATTGGGTGGCCGCACAGCGTCATCAGGTCTTTATAAGACTGAAGCGCTGTGCTTATCACTCTGCGCCATATACAGTCAGTGTAGGAGAGCTGCTGCTGATTCAGGGACAGATTTCGTGCCTTTCAGGTAGTGTAGGTGCAGGGCTGTGTGATCTAACACAAACAACAGTCCTTGAGGATTAATTAACTGTATACAAGCAGCAGGAGGCAGGGTACATAGAAAGTTAGGTGTGCCAGTATACCAGCCTGCATCACATCTGTGGCTGGTGTGCTGGCTTTAATCTCCTCTATCCATCCCAAAACAGTCCTTGTAAGGATTATTTTAAATCTCTATAGGCAAGAGGGTTATATAGCTCCATTTTCTAGACCTCACAAGACGCTGTCTACCTGTATGCAGCATTTGTAGCAGGTGTGTAGCCTGTAATATCTAAGTTTTCATCCATCCATCCCAAAACAGTCCTTTAAGAATTAATTTAAATCTCTAAAGGCAAGAGGGGTATATAGCTTCATTTTCTAGACCTCACAAGATGCTGTCTACCTGTACGCAGCATTTGTAGCAGGTGTGTAGCCTGTAATATCTAAGTTTTCATCTTTCCATCCCAAAACAGTCCTATTAAGGATTAATTTAAATCGGTATAGTAAGGTGGGGTAATATAGGCTAATTTTCTATACCTCACAAGACGCTGTCTACCTGTACGCAGCATTTGTAGCAGACGTCTAGCCTGTAATATCTAATTTCATCAATCCATCTAAAAAACATTCATTGGAATCCTTCAGTTAGTTGTATACAGGATGTGTATATAGCATCCATTCAAAATGCACAAGGCTGGTGGCAAGGGGAGAGGACGTGATGCTGGTGCATGCAGAGGCCGAGGCCGTGGGCAAGCTCGAATTGGGCCATGAGAAATGCCAACATCATCTCGCTCGACCTTCATGTCCCAATTTCTAGGGGACCGCAGCAATACACTACTTTTAAATCAAGAGCAGTGTCAACAGGTTGTTAGTTGGATAGCAGATAATGCTTCCAGTCAGTTAGGCACCACCACAAACATCCTGTCTTCCACACAGTCAAGTGTCAGTAGCCATGAGACTGGACTGCATATTCGTCACCCTGATCCTCCTTTCTCCCACCATGCCGAGTGTGATCCCACATTTGGATATTCTGAAGAGCTGTTCAGTATGCCCTTCATGGATTCGGGCCACTTGCCCGCTCCACTTGAAGTGGGGCCTGAGGAGATCGTATGTTGCGATGCCCAAATATTTGAGCAGCCACGGTCGCACGAAGGCGACTGTGGGAATGTGTCATAACAAGAGGTGGACGATGATGTGACACAATTGCCAGACAGTCAGGAGGCGACCAGGGTGCGGAAGTGGAAGACGACATGATGGATGAAACAGTAACTTACCAAACTTGGGCAGGAGGACATGCAGAGCGAGAACAGCTGTGAACAGGAGGCGGGAGGCGTAGCATCACAACAGGCCAGATATAGCAGAGTGGTGTCTGCAGACAGAAGGCGGGCAACCGTTCCTCGTAACAGCAACACGACGCAAGTTGCCAGTACAACACTTAGGTCTTCCTGAGTCTAGCAGTTTTTAGGCAGTATGCAGAGAATTAAAAAAAGGCCATTTGCAACACCTGCCATGCCAGCATCAGCAGAGGTAGCAAAAGTAGCAACCTGACCACCACCAGCATGATCAGGCGCATGGCAGCAAAGCACTCGACTTTGTGGGACATACCACAGGGTCCAGGAGCAGTGTCTGCAGGTGACACGGCTACTTCTTCCACTGTTGTGCGTGCAAGCGTATCCCCTTTACATAGTGCATGTGAAGATGCCTCCTGTCGTGCACCTGTCATTGCACAATCAGAAATGACACCATCATCAACCACGTCCTTGTCCCAGCGCAGCGTTCAGATATCAATACTCCGTCATTGGAACGCAAGCGCAAATACTCTGCCAACGCCCCACACACCACACTTCTAAATGGCACATTTCACTTGCACGAAAATGTTGCCTTTTAGGCTAGTGGAGACATTCCGCAACCTGATGGTTGTAGCCGTCCGTTTACTCGGTCCCCAGCCGGCCACTATTTCTCCCGCTGTGCCATCCCCGCATTACACAAGCATGTGTCCCAAAACATTAGCCATGTTGTTAACAACGGTGTTTCCAGCAAATTCCACCTAACCATGGACACGTGGACAAGTGCTTGTGGGCAGGGACACTACATCTCGCTGACTGGCACACTGGGTTAATATAGTGGAAGCCGGACCCAGTCGGACCTTTGGGACGGAACACGTCCTCCCAATGCCAAGGATTGCGGGCCCTAACTCAGTCAGGGTTGCCCCCACAGTCTACAGCTCCGGAATGTCATCCTTCTCATCCTCTTCCTCCTCTTAAGCCTTCACAACAATCCCAAGCTGGAAGGTCTACAGCACTGCCTCGCCAAGCGGCAACAGGCTGTGCTGAAGCTAATATGCATAGGAGACAAACCGTCATACCGTTGGTCCAGTGTGGATGGCCAGAGGACAGGAATGAGGAGGAGAAGAAGGAGGAGGAGGAGGATGAGGCGAGCATGGTCAGTCATCCTGTTGTTGATGACCCTGAAGTCTTGCCTGTAACTAGTCTGGTGCGCATTGCTGACTTTATGTTACGCTGCCTGTCCAGTGACCCTCGCGTTATCAACATCTTGGCAGACACTCATTACTGGTTGGTGACACTTTTAGACCCACTCTACAAGGAGAACTTTATTTCTCTTATTCCACCAGCAGAGAGATCTACAAAAATGCTGCAGTACCAGAAGGCCCTTGTTGGGGAATTTAGTCAAAAAATTCCCTTCAGAAAACTCTGGCGGCAGGGGTCACAGTTCGGTGGCCAACCAAGGCGTCCGGGAGAGAGAGCCACCACTCCAATCCAGCAAAGGTAGAGGAACACTCTCAGAGATATTGCAGGAAAAAAGCATTATTTGCGTCTACACTTAGATCTGCGCCCTTGTGTCTCTCTCTCTCTCTCACCCCTATTTCCAGTGATCGTATAGCCCTGTGGGATCCACGAATAGAACTCTCAGAGATATGGGAGAGTTTTCTCAGCCCCTCCATAGCACAGACCCTGAGGCACGGAGTACTGTCACAAGGACTGCAAAGTTTGTAAAGATGGTGGAGTACCTGGCGACAGTACAAAAGTGCTCCGGGATTCCTCTGTGCCTTATAATTTTTGGGTATCGAAGCTGGACACGTGGCATGAATTGGCTCTCTCACTTTTGAAGTCCTGGCCTGCCCTGCCGCTAGTGTTTTGTCAGAACGGGTTTTTAGTGCCGCCAAGTGGAATCATTACTGATAAACGCAACTGCCTGTCAACTGAAAATGCTGACAGACTGACTCTGATCAAGATGAACAAGGGTTGGATTGGGCCTGACTTCAGCACACCACCAAATGGTAGCAGGTAGGGATGGGCGAGTCTACTCGCTAGGACTTGTTACTCGGCTAGTAGTAAGGGACTCGCAGGACTCGGTACTCTGCGAGTTTCCCAGCGATTACTCGCACAGTAACGAGTCCAATGCAAGTCAATGGCAATCCTAGTTTTGTCAGAGTTTACTTTTCTCACTCGTAGACCCATATCACATCGCTATTTAGCTTGAATCTCCCCAAATCGTTTAAAAAATCGCACCGCTTCACGGATACCCGCTGTCAGCAGCGAGTGTGAGCGAGTCTAAGCGAGTCTACGAATCCGAGTCCTGTATACTGTATTCGGGACTCGCGAATACAGAATCTGTTATGTTCCGACAAAGCTTCCGAAACAGCCTAGCGTGTTAGGTCAGAAAACTTGTGAAGATGGACAAGCATGTTAGCCAATCATATTCAGCAATGCCACAGCCATGTTGGTTGTGGCAGGACTATGATTGGCTTCTGTCCATCGTGATGCCTATGTCATGTATGAGAGGCGAGGCTGCATATAAGCCTTGCCACGCCATTTTCTCCACATTCCTGTGAGATCTGACCTAGTGCAGGGTGAGGTAGATGCTGGAGAGATCATAGGGAGTGTCAGTCAGTGTAGGAAACTTAAAAATTCCTTATATTTAACCCAAACAGCTCTTCTGAGAGCTACCAGGAGGACAGAGGGTACTGTGTAGAGGACTGTAGGCAGGAGGCAGGCAGGGAGGTGCAGCCTTACAGTGCACACAGGACCGACCTCATAGCTTAGCTTACTCACTCAGCTGTCCTAATAGCTGAAGTCAGAGGCTTAGCTGAGGTACTATTTCCTATTTTTTTGCACCTGATAGATTTTGGGTCATAATAACCCCTTCAGTTTTCTTTTCTCTGTGGCAGACCAGTGCGTTGCTGCTCTCCTAGCTGCAAATAGCACGTACGCCACCTACTTGTGCGACTTACTTGTGCGCACTTAATAATTTTTGCAGGGACTAGTGTGCTGCTACACAGACACGGACACATTTCTTACTTAGGCTGCCTTCACACTGGCGTTCCCCTCCGCAGCGTTCTGCGGAGGGGAATCGCCATGTGTGCGCAGCCAGCGCAAGCCCCTATGTTTAGAATAGGACGCAGGTGCTGCGCTTGACAGCGCAGGACCGTGCGCACCCATACTCCCATTTATCTGTGCCAGCGATGCCTGCCACAAATCACAACTCGCTGCACCAGACAACATGTCGCGTCCCTGGTGCGGACGAGACGTGTGATCTGTGCGCAGATCACTGCACAGATAATATGGGAGTGAATGGGTGCGCTACGGTCCTGGCTGTCAAGTGCAGCACCGTGCGCTCCCATTATAAAGATAGGAACTCGCGGCCGCTGCGGTCACATTGTGCGACCCTCCGCAGAACGCTGCGGAAGGGTCCGCAAATGTGAACCCAGCCTTAAGGTGCACTTTTAAAATAAAACCTTTAATAAATATTTGTTAAAATAACAAAAAAATGTTCTCCCACACCTAGTGTCTATAAAACACACATTACAGACAGGGATGGGACAATATCCCTATTAAAGCCTGTCTCTTGTTCTCTTGTTATCATATAATTTGGATAAAAAACCACAGACACGGACACAGCAGCAAAAAACTGTTGCGAGTGGGGTTTCCAAAACGGCTATGCGAGCACTTTCCGAGACATCTGCGATTTGTAAATCGCACATTACTCGCTATTACTCGCTTCCCCATTCATTAACATTGGACTCGCTAGACTCGCAATGAGTAGCGAGTCCCGGGCTCGGACTCGCTAGAGTCAAGCGATTCCGAGTAATTTAGGACTCGCCATCACTAGTAGCAGGGTAATGTAAAGTTGAAGCCATTGTATTTATGGTTGATGTATATTCCCACGCCCTTCCTTACTCCCACACATGTGTATACACTTCCTGATTTGGGCTATTTGCTGGTAATCCTTCTCCTTCTCCTCATCCGCCACCACCATATTATCAGGGCGACCGTGGTCCATGATGCCACAAAAATATATTTTATTTACATGTTGTTTATGATGCCCTTGACCGTTAAAAAGTTAGACAGTAGGTTCATGTATATCCCCCAGGGGTAAATGTTTTAGTCCATACTTAGTGCATGGGCATTACAAGTATAGGAGATTCGCTCCTTTGTAATGGGAACAATATTTAAAGAGGCTCTCCTCCACGTCTCTTCCAGGGGCATCAGAGTGCCACCCAATTTTTGGCAGCCCTGCCTAGGGCAATACCAGAAAAGACCCACTTTCTATTAATGGGCACATTATTTAAAGAGGCCCTCATCCACGTCTCTTCCCAGGGGCATCGGAGTGCTTCCCAATGTTTGGCAGCCCTGCCTAGGACAATACCAGAAAAGACCCACTTTCTATTAATGGGCACACTATTTAAAGAGGCCCTCATCCACGTCTCTTCCCAGGGGCATCGGAGTGCTACCAATGTTTGGCAGCCCTGCCTAGGGCAATACTAGAAAATACACATTTCGTAATAAGGAGAACTATATTTAAAGAGGCCTCTCATCCACACATCTCTTTCACCTGTGGGCATACGGACCTTGTATAGGCACAAAACACCATTTTGTATTTTTTTTCTTTAAATCTTTCATGTAATCCAAAATACTGTCATACAGCAACACTGTCTCACAAATGAATATGAGCCCTTAACATTTTCCCCAGGAAAATGCATTTTGGTTTAATTTTTGGACGTTTTATTGTGAGTCTGTAAAGTGGTGTAATACTCAGACAATATTGTTCACAGCAGTGACCTGGGATTCAGAAATGCTGAAAAGGGTCTTCCCCATGCTGTTCCCTTGTCATTTGAGCACTGCTGTTATACTTTTGTGACATTTCCAAGGTTTATCCAGGCTGCCGGGGGTCATGCCGGAAAAATGCTCGGGTCTCCCATAGGATAACATTGGTTCTTAAACTAAGTTTAAAGCGCAATCCGGTAGGCTAGGGTCAAAACGTAAACGTGACCCTAGCCTTAGGGGAATCTCAGTGAAATACACTGCATATGCAGCATACTGCAAATTTTCCTCAGCAAGATCTTGCTGAGGAAAAACTAGTGGATGAGCATTGCACTATATTACAACTTTGTTGTGAGAGTAACCCAATATTTTATCACATTGCACTCGTTGAGTTTAAACGCGAATGCGAGCGCAATGGTGAAATAAACATTCAATTCATAGGCTAGGATCAAACTAGCACTGCAGCATCCGCCAAAAGGATTCGTTAAAAGGATGCATTTTTTCCCACGCGTTCACATGAAATGTGAGTACATTTATGTAGCATGCATTAAAGGATCCGTTAACGCATAGTACATGTATGTACCATAAGTTAACGGATGCATTTGTTATAGACTCCAATGATAAATTAACACAATTGACATAGTCTCTCAAACTGGCCAAAAAATGCTGTAGACGGCGTTATGATGTGCGCTAAAAAACACATAGTTACAAACGCATACCAATTTGGGTGCGTTATTTGTATTGGAGTCAATGGGTGTGTTAACGCATCAGTTTGTAGACATTGCTAGATGATAAAAACGCATCCTTTTGGCGAATGCTACACGCTAGTGTGACCTAGCATTGCTAGTTTATAAAAATGCATCCTTTGGTGATACTACAGCGCTAGTGTGACGCCAGCATAGGCATAAGCTCTGGTGGACATTCCTTCAGTCAGCATGCCAATTACACTCTCCTTCAAAACTTGCAACATCTGCAACATGTGTTCCGTGATAAAACTGCACATTCTAGGACTGCTTTACATAGTTTTTTTTTGCATCCATTGGAGATCAGGTGAAAATCACACTGACCAGATATGGTTTTTGCCCTTAAACTGGGTGCAACCAGTTGAAACCATACTGGTAGTATACTGGATATGTTTGCGGTTCGGTTATAATACAGGTACAGTTTCATCCAGCTTCATTCGATACCACGAGGAATTGTCTGGTTCCAATTGCCTGTCCTGGAACTGTATCAAACACCGAATTGGACTTCACTGAAAAATCTGTGATAAAAACATTCTACTCACCTGTCTCGGTGCTTTTGTCACTTCCAAGTCTACTCTGCCTGCTGAACAGCCAATCACAGATGCCCATTATCTGTGATAGCATCTGTAATTGGCTATTGTGCCCCACCCATTGAGTCAGTGATTGGTTGCTGGCACAGTGGTTGGGGTGCAACAGGCAATCACAGACACTGTTACAGACAATGGGCATCTGTGATTGGCTGTTCAGCAGCCAATGCAGTGAATATTATATGAGGCTAATAAGAGGGACCTGAAAGTGACTGCAACGCCGAGACAGGTGAGTATAATGCTTTAATCACAGAATTCTCAATGCATTCCCTGTTTGGGTTCATGCCTAAACACTTATGTGTTAGGTATGGACCCTGAACTTTACATGTGTGACAATACTTTGCATGTTGGGTAGGTATGCCAGAACTGGTTTTACCAGATCAGGAATGATCCGGTAAAACTGGATGCGGCACCCATTGACACACATTATAAATAACACCCAGTATGCCAGATCCGGTCAGAAGCGGTCGTTTACTGAACCCAAAAAATGCTAGATGTTGCATTTTTTAGGCTCGGTAAAAAGACAGTTTAGGCCCGGTCCGTCAGCAACTGGATGCAAACGAAAGTGCCCATTGAAAATCAACTGGTTTGCTTAAACAAAACAGTGGCTCTCTGCCGGATACCAAAAAACGCCTATGTGAAGGCACCTTCAGATTGGCCTTCTATTGTGGCCATATAAAAGGTACACCTGTACAATAATCATGCCATTTAATGTGTTTTATTGTGGTTCAGTATATATATTATATACATATACATAGTATTATCTAAATATAATACTATGGCTAGGGTCACATCTGCGTTTGTATTTTTGAAACCTGATCCAGTTTTGAGCTTACAAAAAGCTCAAAACCGGATCAGGAACCGCTCCTCATAGGAGCCCATTAGGGTACCTTTACACGAGCAACCGCGGCGATAAATTTTGACGGCGATATGTCGCCCTGGAAATATTGCCGTCAGATTGCCTCCAAATTGATGGCGTGTAATTGGGGAATTTGGCGGCGATATGTTGCCTCGCCCCGTTCGCCTGATTTTGGAACAGTCCTCTGAAATCAGGCGACCGGGGCGAGGCAACATATCGCCGCCAAATTCCTTCCCAACCTCACTAACATGCTCATCCCAGCCCTAACCCACCTCTTCAAGCTATTACTAACTTCTGGTACCTTCCCCTTGGCTTTCAAACATGCCACCATCACGCCATTCTCAAAAAGCCAAACTAGACCCGACTGCTAAGACGAGCTACCGCCCCATATCACTGCTCCAGTTTGCTTCCAAACTCCTTGAACACCATGTCCATGCTCAAATTTCCTCCCACCTCTCATCTAACTCTCTCCTTGACAACCTACAATCTGGCTTCCGACCCCAATCGTCCACCAAAATTGCACTAAGCCAATTACTAATGACTTGCTCACAGCCAAATTAACAGACAATTTTCAATCCTCCTCCTTCTAGGACCTGTCCTCTGCCTTTGACACAGTTGACCATTCTCTCCTACTACAGATTCTTTCTTCCCTTGACATCAAAGACCTTGGCCTGTTCTGGATTGCCTCATAACTTTCCAACCGCACATTTAGCATTTCCCACTCCCACACTACCTCCTCATCCCACCTTCTCTCTGTTGGAGTCCAACAAGGCTCTGTCCTGGGGCCCCTACTTTTCTCCATCTATCCCTTGGCCTAGGACAACTCATAAAGTCCCATGACTTACAGTACCACTTGTACGCTGATGACACTCAGATCTACCTCTCTGGCCCAGATGTCAATTGTCTGCTGACCAGAATCTAAGAGTGTCTGTCAGCCATATCCTCCTTCTTCTCCTCTTTCTTCCTAAAACTCAACGTTGACAAAATGGAACTCATCATTTTTTCTCCATTCCATCTTTCATCTTCACCACCTGATCTATCTATTATGGTAAATGTCATCATGCTCTCTGAGACCCCTCAAATTCGCTGCCTCGGAGTAACTCTCGAATCTGCCCTGTCCTTCAAACCATACATCCAAACTTTCGCCATCTCCTGTCACCTCCAGCTCAAGAATATTTCCAGAATCCGTCCTTTCCTCAGCCCTCAATCTACAAAAATTCTTGGTGATGCCCTCATCATCTCCTGCCTGGACTACTGCAACCTCCTCCTCTGTGGCCTCCCTGCTAACACTCTTGCACCTCTCCAGTCTGTCCTCAACTCTGCTGCCCGACTACTCCACCTCTCTCCTCACTACTTCTTTTTCTCCTCTCTGCAAATCTCTTCACTGGCTCCCAATTCCCCAACTAATCCAGTTCAAGCTGCTAACACTGACCTACAAAGCCATCCATAACCTGTCTCCTACCTATATCTCTGAACTAATCTCCCACTATCTTCCCTCACATAATCTTCAATCCTCCCAAGACCTCCTCCTCTCCTCCACACTTATCCGTTCCTCACACAACCGCCTCCAATATTTCTCTCGAATATCCCCCATCCTCTGTAATTCCACGCCCCAACACTTCCGATTATCCACCACGCTCGGATCCTTCAGATGGAACCTGAAAACGTATCCCTTCAGGAAAGCTTACAGCCTTCAATGACTGAGTTGCCACCCCACCGCCACCAGAGCTGCTGTATCACTGACCTACTGTCTCTTCCCCAATATCCTGTAGAATGTAAGCCCACAAGGGCAGGGTCCTCTCCCCTCTGTACCAGTCTGTCATTGTTAATTTGTTTACTGTAAACTATACCTATAATTTTGTATGCAACCTCTCTCAAGTACAACACCATGAAATTAATGGTGCTATATAAATAAATAATAATAATATTTCAAATGTTTATTTCTATTACTGTTAATAATTAGGGCTTACAGCGAATGAAAACCCAAAGGTCGTTATCTCAGAAAATTAAAGTAGGAAGGATGAAGGGTTAAAAAGCATGCTGCGATATTCCATGAGACATCTTAGGGTAAATATAATATCGATTTATTAGTCAATGTGTTTCAGGACTCCCAGAGACGCCCTGAAACATGGCAATATTACATTGATTTTTTATAATATTCTAATTCATTGAGATGCATTAGTATATACAGTATATATATATATATATATAAAGAGAGATTTTTGTGACACTCTTTCAGGGAATGTCGATGCCAAATGTGTCAGTATGTAGCCACCTAAGTGTTATGATATTGTATTGAATTTGTACTTTGAGAAATTGAAATCCTTAACAAATTTGTGAAAAGGTAAGAGTGGACACTGCTGTAGATGGCTTTTAAAAGGGCATTGTATGATGTGACATTTCATTTTTTTTTTGTGACATTTCCGTTATTATGCACCAGATAAGTGCTTTAGGTGTATTTTGCCATGTGCAAGTGTAATATTCACAAATTCCTGTCATACTTGCTAGAACATGTATTTGAAACTGTTACAGTGTATTGCAATTCTTTGTATCTTATAAGGCATTTTTCTTGGTCACTTTAGCCTTACAGGGATGTTTGCTCAGAAATCTTGGCAACAGTTCCACATCCAAGACCTGGGATAACCCCAGAACATTTAGCCACATTTGCAGATTATTTGTTAATATTACTTAATTTTTTTTAACTTGCTGCTCTCCTACGTAAAAGAAATAATGGATACATTAAGGGTATATGTCTAAAGTGACCCCTAGTAGCCCCAGAAGCAATCTACTGTATTTTTCAAGCCATAAGATACACTTTATTCCCGAAAATTGTGGGGGAAAGTGGAGGTGCATCTTATGGTCCAGATATATGGGGCTTGTGACTGTGGGGCTGTGCTGGGGGAGCAGCATCTCTGGAGAGTGCTGGATGAGGCTTGAGCTGGCTGCAAAGGCAGCCCGTGATCATGTGGGTCGGCTCATTAGGCTCATATAATATTCAGTGCATCCCCCTGTCTATCACCTCTCAGCACTGACAGATGGGCAGGGGAAGCGGCACATATAATATGAGCCTGTGTACACCCCCTCCCCCCCCCCATCCTGGATATGGCCCCCCATCTTAGCACACACACAAAAATAATAAATGATGTAACGCACCTCCTCGTCGCTTCCTACACCCAGCACTTCACGTCTTCCGGTCTGTGCAGTTTCCTCCTGTTTGTCCAGGACATCCGGTCATGTGATCAGGGAATGCAGCAATGACGTCACTGTGTTGTGCTGATCTCATGACTGGATGCCAGCACAGACAGGAGACATTACACACAGGAAGACGTGAAGTGCTGTAAGCAGGAAGCGACGGAGAGGTAAGTTATATTGTTTATTATTTTTGTGTGTTCGCTAGGATGAGGGAATCTATTGCTTTAAATGGGATTGAGCCTTGATATTTGCAAAAATTGAACATTTAGGGTAAGTGCACACTTACCCGGCGGTTTGGTCGGCGGCAGCTGGCGGAACCCGCCAGGAAGCTCCGGCGCCGTCCACCGGCTTCCTGGCGGGCATGTGCGGCGGGAGCCGGGCGGTAGCCGGCGGATGCACAGCGTGTTCTCGGCGGCGATTCTTCAGCGGCTGGAAGCAGCACATGATTCTGCTTGCAGCCGCTGCAGAACCGCCGTTTTTTAGAACATGCTCATTCTTTGCTAACCCGCTGGGAAACCTGCGGGTTAGCAACGGATGACGCTGTGTAACCGCCGGTGTGTGCACTGCCTTGGGCGGTTTACATTAGTTTTAATGTTAATCCAAAAGCCGGTTTGGATTAACATAAATTTAAATAAAACTAATGTAAACAAAACGGCGGTTTACACAGGTAAACCGCCGAAAACCCGCCCAGTGCGCACATAGCCTTAAAGAGAACCTGTCAATGGGATTTTGCTCTGTAAAATAAGGACAGCGTGAGGTAGGTATTAAAACACAAAATTCAATGATGTGACATATGATACTTTATGTGCTGCTGTTTACTTAAACTAAGTGTTTAATCACTAGGACATAATATTTGCTATGATTTCCTGGCTCTTCCATGTTGTCTAACTCTGCAAGGAGCTTAGTGTGCTCCAGGTCACGTATCTCAACTCTGTTCCATCTAAAATATCTGATTATGTCCAAACTGCTACACCCAGTAATCTAAAGGTCCCGTCACACACTACGATGTCCCAGCAATCCCACCAATGATTGGGATCGCTGGGACATTGTTATTTGATCGCTGGTGAGCTGTTACACAGGCAGACTCACCACTGATCAGGACCAGTGAGAACGCCGGTAACCAGGGTAAACATCGGGTAAACTAAGCAGAGCACTGCACTTTGTTGCCTGATGTTTACCCTGGTTATCAGCCTCTCAGCGTGTACTGTGCAGCTCTGGGAGGTTGTTCATCATTGGTCTCCCGCTGTACACACGCCGATGCTGGCGCCCAGTGGGAGACCAACGATAAAATAATGGTCCTGGCCATTATTCCACGATCAACAATCAATGAACTTATCGTTGGTTGTTGATACGTGTTACACACAACAATGTCATTTTGACTGATGCTGCAACGTCACAAAACCGGTGATGTTGCAACGATATCGTTAACGATATTGTAGTGTGTGACGGGACCTTAAGTGATACTTTGTTGGACTCAAGGTTTCTGCCTATATCATGCTGCTCTCAGATGAGGTAGCAAAAACCTCCTGACAGATTCGTTTAAACAGATACAGACAAAATGGGTAAGAAAAACACATAATCAAATGTTAAAGCTAGAGAAAGTAGGCATGCTCTAATATCAGGTATCATCTAATATTGGGTAAAACTAAAAACTGTAGATTTTATGTTTTAATTTCTTGCTAACACAGAATATACTACATTTAATATTGTCACACATGTAATTAGAAGAGTTTTCTTGCTACAGAAACAGAGTTGATCCTTTATACTATTCTTCATACAATATAAACCTTGTTTGATCACAATAATATTGATCAGTCATAAGTTTTTCCTTCTCTTTCCTCCATTTCATCCTTTGTCATCTATGACTGTTTCTTGTACGAGGTGTTGGGTGAGTTTCCTGACCTCATATCCCCAAATTTAATGTGATTTCATTACATAAAGAAACATATTGTTCTACATTCCCAATTTCCTCATCTCTTGATCAACTTCCAGCCACAAAACATTCCTATTGGTGGATATGTTGACGCCTCTAGGTCTCAAATGGCTACAGATACATGGTCATCTCAGCCATCTGCTGCCAAACAATTTTCCACATAGAGACCACTTCTGCTCCCTCTTTTCAGAGCTATATTTAAGGCACCACACACTCTTTTTGGGCCTGTACTGATACTACTACCATAGTATGCCAATACAATTTTAATTTTTAATTATTTTTGCAGGGTAGCTTGAATACATTTGTTTTTATCCCTCAAATCCAAATTTGCTTCGTTGTCCAACTCCGCTCAAACGACAAACAATGTTTATTTTTGGAAAATTTGCATAAATCCAACCTGATCATTGCTCCGTTCCAAAATAAGCTGGAGCAATGTCAAAAGTATCATAACGTGAGCTAATGTAATACTATAATTCCTGGGTAAAACCAATACTTGTGTCAAGCACTATATCTGTGTAGTCTGTGTTTTTCTTATTCATTGTTAACTTATGACCCTTACGTTGAAATATGTCTCTTCTATTGAAATATTCTCCCTATTATTCCCTGACACATGAAAGTACACCATAAAAAAGGTTAAATCATATGTAATAGAAATGAGACCTGTAGCTTTAAAGTGAGGTCAAAAAGAGGAAAGAAAACAGTCTGCCTGATTCTGTTTATCATCAATGGTCTCACGCTACGACCTGGTGACTTGTTTATAGATTTTTTATCGACTTTTATTGTTTTCTGCTTTCCTCATAAAAGTGTCACCTTCATTGTGACTTCTGTGACGGATGTCCCTATGATTTCAGAGAAATGACTCCACTGGGAGTTCCTGCAATATTTTACAACTAATTTACTGTATCCAACGGGCAAAATTCCTTTTCTTTCATGGGCTTGCTGTCGTTCTGTGCATACCATGAAATATTTACATTCTCTAGAATAAACTCATATATGTGTGTTTGTGTGTGAATATACAATATATGGTTGTTGCAATAATGCTTGTCTTGATATGCAATATGGGCTATACTGAGGTCATTATAGCATGTTATTATGCCAGTTATAAGAGGAAAACTATACTGCTGCATCCATATTAGGCTTGTGTTTTTATGATTATTTCCAATATTTTTTTAACAGCAGTCTTTTTTTGCCATCAAAAATGCTTAAAGCCCTGAGAGACTGACTGACTTTATGATAAGTCAATAGGACCTGTCAAGATTTGTGGCTGGATAAGTGCATGAACGAAACTCTTTAGGATTGAGAGTTGTCTCACTAGAGACTTAGGATACATTTTTGTGCAGAGGGCAATAGATTGTTTTTTTTATTATACTGTAGCACTATGCTGTAGAACTGTACATATAAAAGTTAGCATTTTTTGACTATAAGATGCACAAGACCATAAGACGTACCCCAAATTTAGAAGAGAAAAATTGGAAAAAAATATTTTTAATGTTAAAATGGGGGTCCGTCTTGTAGTCTTAAAGTCCATTTTATAGTCCAAGTGCAGCTTACTGAGGGAAGCGTGGCGACAGTAGAGCAGGGTTATAGAAGGCAGGGTCCCCACTCCAGGAAATCAATGGTGACACAAGCATAGCAATGCTGTGGGCCCTGGGCTTGGAGAAAGGCATATCTAAGTGGTGCCAGTAAAGCGATGCTGCAGGCCCTGAGCTGAGATGGGGGTGTTCCAAAGGCACCAGTCAGTTGATGCTACAGTCCCAGAACTGGGAAGAGGGGTGTCACGATGGAGTGAGACGAACGCCATTGATTTTCTGGTGATGGTCATGATGGACTTCAGGGAATAGTCTACTCATGCTCCACAGCCAAGATGTCAGAGAGCTGAGATCTCAATCTGAACATGTGCAGTCTATGCAGCCATTATCACTTTTCACCACTGGGAGATAAATGGCATCACCTCATGGCATCGCAACATCCCCTTTTCCAAGACCCAGGCCTGCATCATTTATCCACCCATTCCACCACTAACTTTCTGCTTTGTAATGACCTTAACTCCTGTGACCCCGTGCCACCTCCTCCTCGCCCTCCTGGTAAACTACAGCCAGACTATAATATGCACCCCAATTCCCTCCCTTCCCCCAATTTTGGGGAAAAATGTGTCTTGTCTGAAAAATATGGTATATTTCTTTTAACACAGTGTTGAAAAATCAAATATATTTAGTGTATAAGACATAACTCTCCTTCAAACTCCACCAAACCCAAAAGCTCTACGCAGTTGGCTGGCAGTGGTGACCATTCATGTAATTTTTTTCTATCCCCCTCTTCCTCAAGATGACTGGACCATCATTGTAATAAGCCCTGTGCTTTGTGTAACCCCCCATCTCGCTGTAGTTTTAAGCTCTTTTGATCAGGGTCGCCTTTATTTTTGCTTTAAAGGAAAACTGTCAGGTCAAAAATCCATATGTAACTGCTATCATTTTCTAATTCCTCCCTCTTAACTCTCTCTTTTATGTATTTCTTTTATCTATATTTCCCTCCTATCTTCTGTAAACTTCAAATAAAAAAAATTGATTCCATCTGTCACTTACAGTGAATGATCCACTTAGTTCTCTGCTGTCACTCCTCAAACATGAATGTGCATATCACATATTTACATTACTGCACAGGAGATCACTGGGGAGGACAGTATTTTCCTCTCTGTGTCTGCAGTCAAGAAAGAAGTGAAATGCAACACTGCTTACAGTAACAGATGGAGTCTAGATAAGGCAGACATGTAATAACTCTCTCCCTTCGAGGTCTCCTCATCAGAACAGACCTCCTCTAAGTGAAAGCTAAGACTGCACTGTTAGTAAAGGGAGGAGGGAGGAAAGAGCTGATGAGAGGGAGTGCATAATTACATGACAGTTTATACAGCACTGGACTATTCCTGTTTGGTTATAATGGAGAGGACTAATCCAGGAGCTCACTGTAGTGTCTGACAATTCTGATAACATGCAAACTACAAACAATACAATAATATTTTATATGTTTTTAAAGAGTCTTCCCAGGCCCTATCCAAGGGTAATGCTAGTACCATACTGAAAAATGACCTGACGAGTGCCCCTTTAATTATGATGTTTTGCATTTTTTACATTGTTTCTCTGCTGTAATTATTGTATTATATTTTTTACACTGATTCTCTACTTTAATTACTGCATTGTATTTTTAACATTGTTTCTCTGCTATATTTATTGTACTGGATTTTTATAATTGTTACTTATGACTGTTTGTTTATGAACAAATGAATTGTAAAGTGCTGCGGAATATTTGGCGACTATATAAATAAAGATTATTATTATTATTATTATTTTATCATTATTATTATTATTATTTGTAAGCATAAATCTTCAGTGACCAGCTGTAATATATGGTGTAGTGCTGTAAAAAAAATTAAAAAAGTAACCATTGTTTAAATTTTAATTTCAGAAATCAATAGAACAAAAAATAATAATATATTTTATCAGAGGAATATCCTTCTTTCTTGCTCTGGGCTGATCTCTCTCTGTTTTGAGTAAATACAGATGTTTTTAATTCAATAGGCTGGGGTCACACACACAGATATCTGGGCAGATATTGTTCACAGATCTCTGGTTGCAGTGAAATCATGGACACATGGTTCCATTTTGTGGCTGTGTACAAATGGAGCAATCTGTCCATGATTTCACTGCAACAGAGATCTGTGAACAATATCTGCCCAGATATCTGTGTGTGTGACCCCAGCCTTAGACAGATGACAGCTGGATCTCATAAGATTCTATGTGGAGAGAAGGAGGGAGGGTATTAGAGTCTAGCTCCCCTGTCTTCCTCCCTTCTACATAGAATTTTATGATCACTAGCAGCCATCTTGATCTGAGGAATGTAAAACTCTATTTACTGAAAAAAGATTTTTCCTGTGAGTCTGGAATTTTTAAATTATGAAAGATCAATCCAGAAAGAAAAATAAGCATTTTTTTCTGGTCTATAGGTTTTGCCATACTTTATTTAAAAAGTATGTGAGTTTTTACAAAAAAATTTAGAAAATGTAGAAAAATTGCAATTTTCAAACATTGAATGTTTACACCCTGAGGGAATCTTTTTCAGAGTTTTAGGCTGGAAGCACACTGTCTGTGTGATATGCGACTAAGGGGCCTTTCACACTTACGCTTTTTTCCTGATTTGGAAGATCAGGAAAACACTGATTCTTACAGGATTAATTTTTTTTGCCCATTCTCTTTAATGATTTCAGGAGAAAACATGAAGCAACAAGATTCTACCTGACAAAATTAAAAGTGAATGGGCGAAATACTGTAAGAATCTGTTTTTTTCCTGATCTTCCAAATCAGGAAAAAACCGCAAGTGTGAAAGGACCCTAAGTCGTTTTGTGTCACGGATGATTAACCTGGAATGGCCTCCCCCTCTCTGGACAGGAGTGTCAGCTGCTTGTGTTTCTAAGCATTTCCACCCTCCCGTTCACAGAGGGGGAGGCCATTCCTAGTTTATCATCCGTGACATGTCCGACTTATGCTAGGGTCAGACTTACATCTGCCCCTCAGCCTTATGGATCCGGCAGAAACTTAGAAATCTTCTGCCTTGGCGCATATGTTGCCTGTCTATTGATCTCTATGGCAACCGGACACTTACCACAGAGATCTCCAAGATATGCACTTTTGCAGAGCTCACAGGAAAATGCTGACATGAATTGGCAGGGCCGTATCTAGGGCGGGCTGGCGGGGCATTTGCCCTGGACGCAGGAGGGCACACCCCAGCCACCTGCTGCATCACCCGAGCGAGGTGTCTCCCCGGCAGCATCTTCCGCCCCTTCCCCTGCTCTGGGAGCCGTCACTTCTCTCTGCTCCCACTATCAGGTGACAGCAGGAGCAGAGAAAATGCCAGGCGCCGGCTCCTGCTATCCATCGTACAGAGCGGTTATGAGCTGCTCTGTACGATGGAATAGCTTCCTGATACCAGGCATTTCCGGGTCAGGGGGACATCAGTAACGTGATCAGTCACCTGATCACATTACTGAGGTCACTCGGCGGCCCTGCAGTGAAAAGGCAGCAGGATGGGGAAAAGTGCTCCAGCTGCAGGAGCTGAAAACCCCGAAGATGGATGTAATTAGGGGAAGGGGGACAGGTTGGGGGGAATAAGAGCCAAACTAGGGGAGAGGGAAGGAGATAAGAGCCAAATTGGGGGGAGGGCATAAGAACCAGATTGGGGGGAGGGGGTTAAGAGCCAAATGGGGGGGAGGGGGGAATAAAAGCCAAACTAGGGGGGAGAGGGGGAGGAATGAGAGCCAAACTGGGGGGAGGGGGGAATAAGAGCCAAACTGTGGGGAGGAGGGGAATAAAAGCCAAATTTGGGGGGAGGGGGGAATAAGAGCCAAACTAGGGGAGGAGGGGGGAATAAGAGCCAAACTGGGGGGAATAAGAGCCACACTGCAGGGAGGGGGTGAATAAGAGCCAAACTGGAGAGAGATGGGGGCAATAAGAGCCAAACTGGGGGTATGGGGGAATAAGAGCAAACTGGGGGGATAAGAGCCAAACTAGGGGGCATGGGGGGAATAAGAGCCAAACTGGGGGGGAAGGGGGAAATAAGAACCAAACTGGGGGGAGGGCGGAATAAGATCCAAACTGTGGGGAGAGGGGGAAATAAGAGCCAACTGGCGGGAGAGGGGGGATAATAGAGCCAAACTGGAGGAAGGGGGTGGAATATCTGTGCCAAACTGGGGATAGAGGGTGGAGGAGTATATTCCAGTCAAGGTTGGGGTGGAGAATATGTGAGACAAAGCGGGTGGGTGGACAGGGGGTGGGGGGAGAGGGTGGGAGTATATGTGAACCAAATTGGGGATAGAGGATGAAAGGAGTATATGTGAACCAAACCTCAGGGGAGAGAATGGGGCAAGTTTATGTTAACCAAGGGTGTAAATTTGAGGATTCAGTATAAAAGAGTGAAGGTACACAGTGGGAGGTGTGAGGAAGATGGCTGAAGCACAGTATGGTGAGTGAGGGGTATGGCTGCAGCACAGTATGATGAGTGAGGGGGATGGCTGCGGCACAGTATGGTGAGTGAGTGGGGATGGCTGCAGCACAGCATGGTGAGTAAGTGGGGGTGGCTGTCGCACAGTATGGTGAGTGAGGGGGATGGCTGCGGCACAGTATAGTGAGTGAGTGGTGATGGCTGCAGCACAGTATGGTGAGTGAGGGGGGATGGCTGCGGCACAGTATGGTGAGTGAGTGTGGATGGCTGCGGCAGAGTATGGTGAGTCAGGTGGTATGGCTGTGGTGCAGTATGGTGAGTGAGTGAGGATGGCTGCGGCACAGTGTTTGCATACGTTTTTGCAAACACAGTCCTAGACGCAACAGCCTATGTTTCTGGCTGCGTTTGCAAAAACGTATGCATTTTGCGTTTTTGCAAACGCACATGCGTTTTTGCATGCGTTTTCTATGCGTTTTCCATTGAAATCAATGGGGCCAAAAACGCATGCATTTGGATGCGTTTTTAGCGGTGAAAATGCATAGAAACACAAATGCAGCAAAATGCAGACCTGCATTAGATGTTAACTAGGCCTTAGGGTACCTTACACGTCGCAACATTGCATGTAATTTCACTTGCAATTTGCTGGTTGCAGTGAAATCTGGACACATTGTTCTATTTTGTTGCCGTGTACAAATGGAACAATTTGTCCATGATTTCACTACAACCAGCAAATTGCAAGGGAAATTGCATGCAATGTTGCGACGTGTAACGGTACCCTTATATGTTTAGTTAACACACTCTAAAAAAACCCTAAGGCCGGCTTCACACCACGATTTTGGTATATCAGGACTCTGTCAGGTGTTTTGCAGGAAACACCGAACAGAAACTTGACAGCTCCGGATAGAACAGAACCAGAGGGGAAATATGTCTTCCGGTACTGTTTACTGCCGGAATTGGCAGATTGCAGGGTTGAGGAGCTGTCCCTGCTGAAATTTCAAAATCTCAGGCGGGGAGCTCTCCAGGTGCTGAAGTTCACATGGCGCTGAGTCAGAGGTGTGGAGCCCTTTAGTGGATACGCGTTCGGATCTATGGAGGATCCAGGAGGATCCGATTTGTGCAGATTTTTGCCCTGGACAGAAAAGTCACAGCAAGCTGCGATTTTGTGCCGGGGACAAAAATCCAAATTCTCCCGGATACTCCCGGACAGATGGAAACCAGATGGCAAATAGCTGCCATCCAGCCCCATCCGGCCCCATAGGAATACTATGGGGTCGAAATCTGATCCAGGGCTGTCCGATTCACACCGGACAGACCCATATCAGCAAAACCGTGGTGTGAAGTCGGCTAAGCAAAAGTTTTTTTAGGTTCCCTAAGTCCTCTAAACTATTAGCATTCACATGTGTGGGCCAAAGTTTTCTTCCTAATCATCCCTATCTAATGCTATTCTTCAAATTTAATGTTGAAAAATATACTCATTTTACCTATGTTAATTAGGGTTTTGACTAGTTGAAGGGGCGTTAGTTTTTTCAACTTGTTGGCCTACTTTGCATGCTATCACGCCACTGTGGGCATGTGATAACATGCTTTATACACCACTGCATCATCAACATTGATATACAAAGCGTCACATGGCTTTTATACCTCAACATTGAACTTCTCTAACAAGTGCACTCTCGCTTCAGGCTCACTGCATATGATTGGAAGATGTCCACACTTCTGATTGTGCATCATCAAGTGAATGTAATGTAAATACAAATTGCAAATGCACTGCTTTCCCCGCCCACCTCCCAGTGCATTTACTTTCACTGCTGAGAGCAAGGAGGGAGTATGGGTAGGGGCAGCAGTGCAAATTCAGTTTTAATTTACTTTCAGTGATGCCATACTAAGAGGTGCGGTGTGGCTAGGGTCACATTAGCGTCAGCCTTTTGGCTGAAAATTCCATCTAAAACTTAGAAGTTTCAGCCTGAGTGCATATCGTTAAGTGGTGTAACGCTGTGCTCAGGCTGCCTATAAATCCCTATGGTTACCGGTCTCTCAGCGCAGCCAGCTGCTTGAGACAGAATGACCGGATATGTGCTATTCTTGAGCACACAGGGAAACACTGCAAACCGCCTGTGCGCTCAGCAAAAGCGCATGTCTGGTCATTCTGTGTCCAGCGGCTGGCTGTGCTGGGAGACCGGTAACCATAGCAATTTATAGGCAGACTGAGCACAGTGTTCACCACTCATTGATGGCGTCTCCGGCGCGTCCTGAGTGATGTGTGCGCTCAAACTCCGCACCTCATCAGACCTGCATCACCGGCATATCCTCTCTTGCGCTCCCCATAGCAGGTAATGGCGGCGGGGAGCAGGCAAGCACAGGAGCTCGCCATCTCTGCGTTCATGTACAGCTCTGCATTTGCCTGAGAAGCACCTGCGCTTGCTTTTTTCGCTAGCGCAGGGCAGGCAAACACAGGTAACTGCACATACGCAGAAATGTGAAAGGGCCTAGATGTGAAAAGGGCTTATGTTGTTAAGCAGACTGCAACACATTGGCCTGTTTCACATCTAAGGTTGGTGTGCGTTTTGCTTAATTTGGTTTCTATGTGTTTTTACTGCTAAAAACGCATTAAAATGCTAGCGTTTTTGCCCCCATTGATTTTAATGGAAACACATGTAAAAACGCATGCAAAAACGCATGTGCGTTTTCAAAAACGCAAAAGCATGCGTCTTTGTCAACACAGCACGAAACTTCAGGGAATGTGTCTAGCGCTGCGCTGGCAAAAACTCATGCGTTTTGCATTTTTGAAAACGCACATCCGTTTTTGCATGCGTTTTTACATGCTTTTCCATTAAAATCAATGGGGGCAAAAAGCGCATTAGTAGCAGTAAAAACGCCTAGAGACACAAATTAAGCAACAAGCACACCACCCTTAGATTTGGAACAGGCCATTTTGTTTTTGATTTACAAAAAAACTAGTGGAAAGACAAGGTCCCATTCAGTCTTATCAAACAAAGTTGTGCTAAGGCTTCATAAAACAGCGCACTACCTAAACCACATATTTTAAAAAATAATAATTCTATAGATTGACAGTTGAGCCTCAGTACTTTGATCACATACGTATGTGTAATATCATTGTCATATAAATGTTTTATCACAAGAACAACAAAGAAAAGTTACATTTCTCCAGCCAAGATACGTCACATAGAGGTTTAATACCAGAAAAAGTGTATAGCTTGAAGTGGTTTTTAGCTTACTATATCTATAATAAATGCACTTCCCAGTTAATATTCCCCCTGAATCGCAGAGGACATGTTTAATTGTGTCTTTACTGTTGATCAGCAAGATGTGAATGCATTGCATTGAATGATTTAGATTAGTTTTCAGTTGGAGGAAGTTCAACTTTTTCATTTGCTGGGGTCAGAGCTTACAGACTGAAATTTAAGTTGTTATACCTTTACATCACTGTCAAAGACCAATTACCTAAATAAGTAATAGTTTAGTGTACTGGACCAAGGAAAATTACATTTTAATGGCAATGCTTCACATCTTAAAAGATGAACTGTGAATTTATGACAACACTTAAGATGAAAGAGGTTTAGTTTAAAGCATGTCATAATAATGGTCCTAATAATGGAACTAACTTCATATGATACTTATTATAGTGAATTAATTGTCGTGAAATATGAATTACACAGGTGCCAATTTGTGTAGTAACACCTACTGTGTAAATGTGCTGCATTCTGACATTGATTTATCAGTCAGTCCTTTACTATCAGGATGGCATTTATAGTAAAATCCAAGGTACTGTATATTTTTAACCCCTTTATAGCATCCGCCATACATATATGGTGCAGGTTGGAAGCAGGTGCATGAAGTTCATTTGGTAAACCTGCCCCTTACTCAGCAAGTATGGCTGTGTGTTAAAAATTGCGAGTAGAACTAATAGACATTGACAGCAGCATTTAACATGCACTTGCCTGGAGGGGCGCACCATTTTAAGTGCTTGTCGGCCTGTAACTTGATCATAGGTTGCCGATGGATTGCTATTACAGCAGAGAGTCTGCTGAAGACCTCTGTGCTTGTCATAGTAGCGCTCCATTGAAACCCAACCTATGGACTTCAAAGGAGACTCTGATTTTCACTATATAATAATATATATATTTATTCATTTATATAGCACTATTAATTACTTAGCACTTTACATACATGAGTATGACTATTGTATATAGCGCAAATGATCCAATGGTAGCAGTTAGGGATAAGCAAGTAGTGAAATATTCAGACTCACTGGAATCGTAACGAGTAGGTTCTAATACTTGGGTAATAGTTATGATTAGCGAGCAAGTCAATAGGAAATGCGAGTACTATTCTGCTGGACCCTACAAAGTGGTCTGGGGGCCTGAGAAAAAGGCTGAAATGGATGCATAATAGTTTAAAAGCCCGGTGTTTAAACAATCAGCAGATGTGAGATGTGAATCTTGTGTACTCACTATATGGAGGTCTGCAGTGCGATATTGACTAAGAGCAGCATCTCTATATTTTTTTCTTTAGGACTCATTTAGACTAGTCTATTACATGGACATGTGTTTTCCATGTGCCATGCGGACCACACACAAAAAGCACACACACTGATTATTGCCAGTTCACAATCTCAGTCAAAGTTGTCAAGTGTACTCCCCTTGAGGAAGCCGAAGTCACCACGCAAGACCGGCGAAACGCCGTGTAAGGATTTTCTCTAATTTTCCTTGGTGACCACAGGACTTGCAGGTTCTTTTACCGACATTAAGATGGGTGTGACAACTTTGACTAAGATTTCAATATCAGATGTGACCAATTGATTATTGTAAACTTCTTGGTTTGTGTCAGTTTGTTCTCACCTGGCATAATACCAGTGAAACAATTAATGCACTTTTTTATAATATAACTGACACTGCCATTTACTATCAATTAGGGTGATCTCTCAATGGTTTATAATCAACTGAATATAGTGGATTTTTGCTGGTAAAAGTCAGCCTCCTTTCACTTGGTCAGCTTGGCAGTGAAATTTTGATCCTTTGCACTTGCACTTTAAAATGATCTAACTGACTTTGCCATTTACTGTTGTGAATTGTGATCAGTCTCTAGTTTGTAATCCAGATTGCAATTGTGACACATTTAATGTAATCAAATAATATTTGTTAAACCATCATTATATGTATGAACAATAAGGTCTGAAGTGGTTGCCATCTTTTGTTTGTTTTTTGCACCACAAATTGTAATTTCAAGAAATTTATCCACAATAAAAGAAAGATTTTGCATGATACTCAATGTTTTCTCCTGATTGAATACTACCACAGTTTGACTAGGTAGCTTTGGTCCAGTGTTCTGTTGAAATCTACCGCCACACAGCGCAGAAAACACTTTTGTATTGCATCTGCCCAAACCTACTTACCAAAACCTATTTGGGGTAGTACCACTGTTTGACTAGGTAGCTCTGGTCCAGTGTTCTATTTAAATCTACCGCCACACAGCGCAGAAAACATTTTTGTATCGCATCTGCCCAAACCTACTTACCAAAACCTATTTGGGGTAGTACCACTGTTTGACTAGGTAGCTGTGGTCCAGTGTTCTATTTAAATCTACTGCCACACAGCGCAGAAAACACTTTTGTATTGCATCTGCCCAAACCTACTTACCTATTAGGGTAGTACCACTGTTTGGCCACTCAGCTCTGCTAGTTTTACATCTATAGATTTTTGTTCCAACAACCACAGAATTGCCAATTAGTTACCCTCCAAAATGAGTGGCAAAAAGTCTGCTGATGGTGGAAAGGGAAATTGGTGTGATGGAAAGGGTAAAAATCTTCGTGTCTATGTGGTAGCTGCTAAAGTAACAGAAACATCTGCAGAACAAATACCGTCTTCAAGCCAAACTAAAATGTCTACGTCTTTTTGTGGAGGATCTGCTATCATCCCTTTCTTATGCAGCAGAGGATTGCTAAAACTTGTAGATGAGGCCCTAAAAGAGCAGGTCCTTCAATGGATATCCAGTGTTCCATCAAGTGGGCTCTCCTCCACCTCAACTTCGACATCACAAACACTCCAGTCCTCAGAGGTGTCACCCCAATCGCACTTCCTTCCTCACAGCTCACAAGTCTCCAGCCCCCGTACTGACTATGGGTTAACACAAATGGGTGAGTCTGCAGAGCTGTTCACACTATAGCCTGGGAATCAGAGGTCTGCTCCAAAGCTTCATTGAGTCAAGAAAAGGAAATGATCTGCACCGATGCCCAAAATCTTTTTAAGTCGGGTCCAGGCCCAGATGAAGAAGGGTCCGAACTTAATAAAGACCTTCATTCCCAAACTGAAACCCCTATTGGTGGAGACAATGACTGGACCTGATTGGAACAACAACTTTTTTTGTGCTCAGGGCAGGAAGAGGTTGGCTCTGAGGACGACGAGTGTGAGAACACACAGGGTGATGATGAGGATGGAGACTGAATCATATGTTCTTGATAATCCCTGAGGAAGAAGCAGAGGCTGCCCCAATACATGTCAGAAATAAATCACCATTGCACCAGACTTCTCAGGTCCTGGTTTTCCCTTCTAGCAGCGTGGATCACCGACACTTCATCCTTGTATCCAGAATATGCTGTCACTCGCTGCATGCTGAAATTTTCTTCTCCTGTCAAATCAGCGTGAATGAAAAATATTGCTTGTTGGTACTGTCCCATGCTATAACACTGGTTCAAGGGCAACCAGAGAAAACATCAAATAGCCAGTGCCTGCGCATTAAAGTACTTTGCTCTGCCATCAGCTAGACAAAGCAAAGAATGCATGCATAGGAGCGCAATGGAGGAGACTATGTGACTGACATATTATGAAGCAGAGAAGAGAATGCATTAGTAGGAAGAAAGGAGGCGCCAGACCGAGGCCTGTGACACCCATCGGACAGGACCGCTCCCCTAGGTAATAATAATAAAAGCTGTTCTTTTTGCATTATACAGATCGGACTGGGGACTTATATACATCATTCCAGAAAGTGGAATATAGGGCTTTACTGTTGGTGGCTGCAGTTTATATGCAAAAAAAATGCTGCTAGGTCCACTTTAAATGCAATTCAAATATAATAATTTTCTGCTTATCTTCTATGGATTCTCTATTGTTTCACTTTCTCCTCTTCCTCTCTAAAAACAGAACAAATCCAAAAATCCCCTGTTCATGGGAGATCTCCATAGGAAACCCTCAAAATCCATTACATTAAACAGAGGTTTCTAATGGGTTTACCCACAAAATTTAGATTTATAGAACACTCTAAAGAGCACTTTAGTCTTTTATGTTTTCATCAATAATTCTAGGATTGTGTCCAGGAAATATATTCTTCTGTCACAAGGCAAAAGTTAGTATGAAGCTTACCGTATTGAAAGCATATGCATGTTAACATGTGCTAATTTTGGGTTCATACAACGGTCATACCAAAATTTATACAGACTTACCAATTCTTTGGAGTCAAATCTGCTACATTTCTATTGTTTTAGTATCTACGTGTAACATTGCAATAGATGGCCAAAGTATCAGGATACTTGTTATACCTATACGGATCTTGGGAGCCTTTTGTGGCTTTAACAAACAGCATTCATCTGGGAATTTTGTTTCTCAAACTTTGCAATATATGTGTTAGGTTTTTTAGCCCATTCAGGAATCTGCGGAGGCCATTCAAGTCCTTCCAAAGTAATCTCATAAAACCATGTCTTTATGAACCTCACTCAGCTGTACTTGAACAAGGAATAGCCTTCCACAAACTATGGTCACAAAGACATTCAATGGCTTTAGAAAACCAAAATCTATTAATTGAAGCAAAGGGCCCACCAGAAATACATCACCAATTTTCTAAGTAAATATATTTCTACAGGTACTTTTGATATGTATTGATCACCAGATGTTGGTAACAATCCATCTAATCCACACAGGAAAAGAAATCAAATCATAGATGTCCATCAATTTTGTAATGTGTCTTAGGCGGCCGTCACACGCTGCAATTTCTTGAACGATATCGTTTAAGCGATCTGCTTTTTGATCGCTTAAGCGATATCGTTTGTGCATTGTTACGTGCGATCAAGCGATTTTACAATGTAAAATCGCTTGATCGTGACATCGCTGATATGAGAGCCGGAGCTCATATCTAGCGATGAACGATTTAACAATCTGCTTCATCGTGGTGTGTGACACCACGATGAACGATCTCCCAGCGGCAGAGCCTATGCTGGGAGATGGTATCTATGGTAAACGTCGGGTTACTAAGCGCAGCGCGGCACCTAGTAACCCGATGTGTACCATAGTTACCAGCGATCTCGCTGGCCCACATCGCTGGTGAGTCTGTCTGTGTGACAGCTCACCAGCGATGTGAACGATATTGTTAGCGATCGCGCGTGCACGTGATCGCTCACAATATCGCTCACAATGTCGAGACGTGTGACGGCCGCCTTAGGCTAGGGTCAGACTTGTGTCTGCCCTGAGCCTGGGGAATCCGTTAAAAACTCAGTGGCAGGCAGGAGCAGCGCATAGTGTTATCGGCATGTAACGCTATGCGCTACCTGCTCTATGCATCACTATGGCAACGTGATGTTTACCGCAGCCGGCGGCTCCACAACGAATCCCCTTTTTCAGAGCACATGAAACATGGTCTGCAATGTTTTCCTGTGCGTTCTACAAAGGCACATATCAGGGGATTCACTGTGGAGCCACTGGCTGCTGTAAGCATCACGTTACCATACCATATTCATTAAGTATACACAAGAAAACCCAATCATGTATGTTTAGAATGATTACAAAATCATAGGACGAATAATTCAAAACAATTCAATGTTTTATTCAATTATAACTCAATAGCACACATCATTTACAACTACTCACTCTTACATTTTCTTTCTTAATCTACTACACCCCTTTCTCAAACCTAAGGTCAAATGACCTTGAATTATAAAAAAAAGACCTTTGTCGAAAACAGTGAAAAATACAGAAAATTGATATACCTGTATCATATGTACCAAAATATGCCATGATATGGTTATTAGATTATTTGCAATGGATACACAGACACATGCAAACAAGTCTATCAATTTATTGCACACATTTTATAAAGTATATTTATACAAGAGTAACAGTATAGCTGATTCATTATTTTATGTTGCGCTGCAGCTGTTATTCTCTTTGTATCATCTCACATGGGTGCTATGGCCTGTCTCCCAATGGACAGAAACAGCATTGTAATGCATCCTGCACTGCCAATTATGCTTCATAAAATATTCAAAGATCTGTGTAGCACTTAGTTTGTGTGCAGAAGTGTATTTTAAAGAACGCCATAAAAATAGCTGTCAAGTCGTAAGCTTGGATAGTCTTACATCTTCCCTATTGGTCCTCTGTAACATCTAAGCCCTCTTTTGAATTTTTACAGAACAACAGCTCCACTGCTCAAACTATAATTTAATCTCTCTCCGGCAAGGTACAGATTAATTTCCTGGTAATGAAGATAGCAGGTGCGAAATTTTACTGCATGCATTAACAGCTCCCTTATTAGAAGGTTTAGAAACATATTCCACATTAAAGGACAAGCAAATGAGATGCGTTCTCCATCATCTGCACACTATATAGTTTAAATATGCCTACACTGTAGAACCAATGATAACTCTGAATGAAAGCATTACCAGGTGATTTACAGATCATTAGATATGCTTTATTTTTTATTTTATAATGTATTCCAACCACCAGCATTTATCATTTATTGACAGAACCATGTGTCGGGGCCTTTTTTGCTCATTGATATAAAGGTCCTCAGTGTTCTGTCCTCCGGACTAGCAGGTCCGCAGTAAATTAAGTGTTGGGTAGAGTGGTGGTTGTGCATTCATGCTGACAGTAAGAAAAAGCCAAAGGGCAGGACCTGAGGATTCCTTTGTGAGTGATCTGCATGGGTTCTATTGATTGGACACTCACTGATCAAAAATTATTTACTTACATTGTATAGTGGATATGGTAGGCTGGTTTCACACTGTGTATTTTTTCCTGTCCATGGGATCCTACTTTTTGTAGGATCCCACGGACAGGAACGAACACCACAGAGGGTGACCTTTTTCTGTCTCCGGGTCCGTGATTATCACGGATCCGGACACAGAATGAGCTGTGCAGAGTAATTTCACTTCTCCAATGTATATATACATTGCGGAAGTGAAATTTAAGTGAAAGCAGGGGTTAAAAATAAACAAAATCGATCCTTGCCTGTCCTGCAATCCCCCGATGTGCGGCATCTAGCTCCAGATGCTGAAAGGACCTGGCTGTGCGGGACTACCTGCTCAGCATCATCAGTCACATGACCGTTACCGTGGTAACCGGTCATGTGACGTCATGCCTGGTCATGTACGTATCGAGAATCGGATAACGGCGGTGGATCGCAGGACAGGTGAAATACAATTTTTTTTTTTATTTTTAACCCCTGCTTTCACTTAAATTTCACTTGCGCAATATATATATACATTGTGGAGGTGAAATTAGATGGTAAGGATCGATTTTAATGTACTGAGCATGCATGATCTTACCATGTTGGTAATGGCTGTTTTTTTCTGTGTTGTTTTTTACTAGTCATGCTGCAATAGCATTATTTCAGACTAATATAGCAGTAATGTTGATTACGGGGGTTTTGTGTGTTGTCGCAGTGTGTTTTTTTTTTAGTTTGGAACAGTATGTAGGCATTAACCAAGAAGTAACAGTAACATATATGAATACAAATTGTATATGCTGTAACTGTCTATATATATACAGTATATATGTATATAAAGATTTGCAAGAAATTTCTTCAAGGACCTTCAAGAAGGCACTGCACATGATGAAAGGTTAAAACCCTTGGGGGACCCAAATTGAGGTTTTTCACACATATTATCAATAGTCTACGGTTGTAAGTGTCACACCACTCTGTTTTATTATAAATCATATGAAGAGTATTATGACATTAGAAATCTGGAGTAGTGAACACAAATACCAACACACTATTGTACTAACAAATCTTAATTGCCAAATGAACAATGACTAGCAGTAGACAAGCTGTAACTAAGCTACCACCACAGAATTCTCCGGTTTGGGTACAATAGATTTAAAATGCCTGGGTGCAGATTTATTATCAATTGCCTATCAATATATATTTTATGCTGGATCTCATCAACAATGACTAGTACCAACAACTGAGATTATATGCTGGGCACAAACACAGGATGTGGATCTTAATACAGTGGGCTATATGGTGTGTACCTAAGTCTCATAGTACCCCAGTTCTGATGCCTTGCACCATGTAATAGGGGATAATCAGTTTTATTGTCTCCAATACAACATTATATAGGCATTCATATGTTAGTGCTTACCCATGCTAAAGTTGTAACTGGCCTCCTTCTATTGCAGGGGAGCCACAACCTTATGCCCGAAGGTTTCCTCAGGGGGCTACAAGGACCCCCAAACCTCCAACCCTTCTTATAGCCCCTGTGCCACCATTGGAATGGTGTGTTAAACCCTCCTTTTCCGCACACTCTGGGCATTTCCTGGGTCTCAGTGAGTCACCGGCCATGTGACTCATCTGAACCAATTAGGAAGCCAGCCGCGTGTGAATACACCCCGAGAAGACCTTCTGACACCAAAACAAAGGAATAAATGGAATGGAACACCACAAATAATATGTTTTGTATCAACATACAATAATCACTGGCAGGGGATACGTTAAATTCTCTCTAAACACTGGGATATCCTTAGGATGGAAGCATCACTTGGTAAGATTTCATTGAAACAACCAAACATGACAGCGAAACTGATTATCCCCTATTAGAAGGTGCCAGGCATCAGAACTGGGGTATTTTGATATTAAGGTTTAGTTGTGAGAGTGCACCTGATGGGGTGGGATACAGCATATAGCCCACTGTGTTAAGATCTACATCCTGTGTTTGTGCCCACCATATAATCTCAGTTGTTGGTACTAGTCATTGTTGATGAGATCTAGCATAAAATATACATTGATAGGCAACTGATAATAAATCTGCACCCAGGCATTTAGAATTATTGTACCCAAACCGGAGAATTCTGTGGTGGTAGCTTAGTTACAGCTTGTCTACTGCTAGTCATTGTTCATTTGGGAATTGATATATGTTAGTTCAATAGTGTGTTGGTATTTGTGTTCATTACTCCAGATTTGTAATGTCTTAATACTCTTTGTACAATTTATAATAAAGATGGAATAATTTTAAGACTAAAACGGAGTAGTGTGACTCTTACAACCTTAGACTATTGATAACGTGTGAAAAAACCTCTATTTGGGTTCCTCAAGTGTTTTAATGTATGTTGGAGGAGGTGTAGTAAATTAGAAGGATATACTGCCTAGGGATAGCCATGTTTTTGATAACATACTGAGACGTGTAGTCTAGGTCAGGGCCTCTGCGTTTATACCTAGCTAGCGGGGGGCAGGGGGGGTGAGCGCCCCGGGCCCCCCTGACATGAGGGGCCCATTGTCCGCCCACTGGGGGGCCCCGTGCCCGTGCTGGCAGCCGGCCGCCGTGCCGGCCGGAGAGGAGGGAGGACGGGACTTCCTGTCTTGCAGCTCTGCCCGCCCCTCCTCACCTCCTCCTTACAACAGATGCACATGGCGGCCGCGGTGAGTGTGCAACGCCCCCCCCGGTCCTTCAACAAGAGGTGTGTGAGAGAGGGGTGCAGAGGGTGGCAGGCTGTGCACGGGGATGAAGGATACAGGGAGGCTGGAGGATGGAATCTGCAGGGGACAGAAGATGGAATCTGCAGGGGACAGAGGATGGGATCTAAAGGGGACAGAGGATGGAAACTGCAGGGGGACAGAGGATGGAATCTGCAGGGGACAGAGGATGGAATCTGCAGGGGACAGAGGATGGGATCTGCAGGGGACAGAGGATGGAAACTGCAGGGGGACAGAGGATGGAACCTGCAGGGGACAGAGGATGGAATCTGCAGGGGACAGAGGATGGTATCTGCAGGGGGACAGAGGATGGAACCTGCAGGGGACAGAGGATGGAATCTGCAGGGGACAGAGGATGGTATCTGCAGGGGATAGAGGATGGAAACTGCAGGGATAGAGGATGGAAACTGCAGGGAATAGAGGATAGAGAGTGCAGGAGGATAGAGGATGGACAGCGCAGGAGGATGGAGAGTGCAGGAGGATGGAGGATGGAGAGCGCAGGAGGATGGAGGATAGAGAGAGCAAGAGGATGGAGAGCGCAGTAGAATGGGGACTGCAGGAGGATGGGGAGTGCAGGAGGACATTGAATGCAAGAGGATGGAGGATGGAGAGCGCAGGTGGATGGAGCATGCAGGAGGATGGAGGGTGCTGGAGGATGGTGGATGGGGAGTGCAGGAGGATTGAGAGCGCAGAAGGATGGAGCGTGCAGGAGGATGGAGGATAGAGAGCGCAGGAGGACAGAGAGCGCAAGAGGATGGAGAGCGCAAGAGGATGGAGCATACAGAAGGATGGAGCACGCAGGTGGATGAGGAGCGCAGGAGGATGGAGATTGCAGTAGGATGGAGGGTGCAGGAGGATGGAGAGTGCTGAAGGATGGAGGGTGCTGGAGGATGGAGGGTGCAGGAGGATGGGGAGTGCAGAAGGATGGAGAGTTCAGGAGGTGAGTGGCCATTTGGTCCAATTCTTAGGGGCGGCAGCTGCGGCAAATATTTCGACCGCCCCGGGTGCCACAAACAGTTGCCACGCCACTGCCTCAGATGATGGGGTGGCACTAGAATTCTCTGCCAGCACCCCCCCCCCCCCCGCTCTTCACATGGGGCCCCTGGGGGCAGATCTCGCCCCCGGGCCCAGAGCAGGCTAGCTACGCCACTGTTTTATACTGTTTTGTTGTGTGTACTATGGATAACATTTTCAATGCAATTTGCCATAAAAGCTTTTTTTTTCTAATCACCACCGGAGGAATAAGATGGAAAAATTTCTTTCATATCTTCACACCAGACTGGTTTGTCTCCAACCTTTACACTGTGCTTATTCATCTCAAGGTGAAGATTACACCCTGGAATACATGTAAAGCTGTGAGCTGACCTGCATTTTTATGTATTATGTAAATATATATATATATATATACATACAGTATATATACATATATATATTTATGCAATTAAATATATATATATATATATATATATATATATATATATATATATATATGAACATTTTCTTGGGCTTTGATCAGTTTCCATTCTATCATTTCTCTTGACGGATAGATGATTAGTTTTGACAAATTTTTCAACTACAAAATGTTGGTTCACCCCATGTAAATAGAGAAAAATGTACTTGGAGTTATTTTTAAAGATATACCCTAGTTTTTATATACATGTTATGGTGCCCCCTTGGTGTTAGGCTAGGATCACATTTGCATTTTATTTTACATCCTGATCCAGTTTTGACCATTAAAAATGCTCAAAACCGGATCCGGATCTACAGCCCATAGGCAGCAATACAAAAACCGGATTGCCCAAATGGCAATCTGGTTACTGGATCCGGTTTTGCAGCCTGCGGTAAAAATCATGCAGGCTGCATTTTTCAGAGCGGTTGCAAAACCGGATCCGTTTTTTTTTTAACATGAGCACCTATGGGAACCGAATCCGGTACCGTAAGGTACATAAATGTACCTTACGGTACCGGATCCGGTTTTTAAAATTGCAAAAATCCTCATTCCTAAATCGGATGAATTAATGCATCAAGATCCGGAATGAGGATTGCATTTTGACAACTTTTAAGAAGTATGAAGGCACAGTCCAATACCGCATCCTTATAGTGCCTTCTAAGTGTGACCCTAGCCTTATTCTGATCACTTTTGGCATTTCGTACTGGTATTTGGAATGCATGGGTCCAGAACATAGAGCCAAGCTCTGATAAAATTCCCCCATTGAGCAATGAATACCGTAAGTAGGTGGAATTTCTTACTTCAGGGACTATTTTTCTTAGCCACATATTAATCTATATAAAATAAAGAAACTTGTGAACATTGTCCTAAATAAATAAGCATGTACAAGTATGGAGCGGGTGCAATGCAAATGTGTATATACACAATATGACAACACTCTGCAAACATTATGTACATGAATTACACTGTTGCTACAAACATCGAAATGCAAGGTTCATATTAAATTATGTCTCGGGGTGTGCAGAACTGTGTTATAGTAAACGACCAAATAAACATAAAATTTCATTCGCTTCTATAAATGGTACACCAAATTGTAGAGAATCTCTCCCTTTCACATGCCCATTAGAGTCCATACAACTGTGCAAAGCAGAATCATTTAAACGGCTGTAAACTAAATTTAGTCCTATTTACCACTATTTCATGGTCAGTTTGTCCTAATGAACCATACCTTTCATTCCCGCCTCTAATAATTACACAATTACCCATCTCTAAAGTATCTTATAATCACAACTCTTGAGACAAATATTGCTTTCTGGTAAAGTAGACCCATTTCACATTTAATGAGGCTTCTCTTAACAAGATCAAGAGATGAGGTACCATTCTGAAAATAATCACATTATTTTAGATAGAAATATGGTATTCATACTAATATACTCAAAAGTAAGTGCAAACTGCATCTGATTCAATGACCCTTCTGCCACATAAGACAGCGGTCCTATAAACAACACATGGTAGGTGGCGGCCAAATGTGACATGTAGCATAAGGTAAAGATAAAATAGGGAGGGGGACAAGAGGCGCAATAGTGCCCTATCACTAGTGACACTTATATACAGTGGTGGTGCTGTGAAGCTGCTCACCTGGTCCAGTTGTGATCCCCACAACTGGTTTGAAGGCGTTTTTGGAAACGATGTTCCAGCTGCTGCAGGACCTCCACCAACCACTGGATAGTGGTAGGTATCAAAGAAATGATGGGAGTGCTGGTGTTTCACGGTCCGCGCTGCTTCAGGGTTAAATAAACTCACCAAAGAGCCAAATCGATTTCCATCCTTTTATTCCACCTCTCTCCTACGCGTTTCGGCGCCTATCCTGGCACCTTCATCCCTGATAAAGGAATAAAAGGATGGAAATCGATTTGGCTCTTTGGTGAGTTTATTTAACCCTGAAGCAGCGCGGACCGTGAGACACCAGCACTCCCATCATTTCTTTGATGTAGCAGAAGGTAGATGGCAGACAGCAACAGCTGCTCCATGAAGGGGGCACAGTCCAGGAGATGATGTGCCTGTGTTTGCGCATATGGTGTACGTGTTCTGTGTAGTTTTTTATGCAAGAATATAGCGTCCTCATTTTCTGGGATCTGGGGCTGTGTGATGGCTTATTTTATGCATCTTGAGCTGACATTTGCCGGATCTGGACAGAAATGCATACTTTTCCATGTTGCACTTACAAACTTAAAGCGTAACCGCCGTTTAAATTTTAATTAAATAATAATGTAGCGCACGTAATTGTAATAAACTTTCAAATTTACTTCATAAACCTTCCACAAGATGTCCCCACTAGACTGTGAATGAAGCTCATTCTCTGTGAGATCCATCCTCAGCCTCTCACACAGACTGAATACAGCCATATAACCATATAAGGCTTGGACCACACTAGCATTATGGCTTCAGTCCTGGGGGGTCCAACAAACAGCAGGATTCTGGCAGCATTAACGCACCATTACGGTAGTATAATGCTGCCTTAACACTGCCAATATAGTCCTATGGATGACAGATTCCATTGCACATGCAAACGCCGGTATGTAATTGCTGTAGTTTGAAATCTCACGCTATTTCGTAGTGCACAGGAAAGTGCTCCTCGTTGCTTTTTCCAGTGTGCTATGAAATACCGCGAGATTTCAAACTTAAGCACTTACATAACGGCGCTTGCATGTGCTATGGATTCTGTCATTTATAGGACTATATTGGCAGTGTTAAGGCAGTGTTAGGCTAGGGTCACACATAGCAATCCATTTTTGGAAGTGAATTCCATGACCAATACGTTTTCTTTTGGGTCCTATTTGAGCCTCCTGTACCCCTGAACGTTTTTGGACTTAGTCATTTTTTGACAAAAATTCTAGAAAAAACAAATCCGTTTTTCCATAGGGCCCATGTTAATTTTTTTTTTTTTTTGAAAAACGGCACCCAAAAACGTTGCTAGCAAGGTTTTAAGGTGCAGAAAAAAACGGATAGGGTGTTTATTACATCTAATTCGTTTTTCTATCAGTTTTTGGACTTAGAAAGAAAAAATGCTAAAAATGATGCCAAAAACGGACTAAGGGCTTATGTGTGACCCTAGCCTTACACTACAGTAACGCTGTGTTAATACTGCGTGAACCCTGCTCTTTGGCGGACACCCCATGATGATGGCCACAATGATAATGTGGCCCTAGCCTAAGGGAGGGGGCATGGCCTACACATATATAGCTTCATTAGGTTCCATGGCGCTTTACATGAGGAAAGGGAAGACAAAGACAAGTAGAATAAATGTGGACAATCAGGTCATACAGGTACAAGAGGGGAGAGAATCCTGTCTGCGAGGGCTCACAGTCTACAAAGGGCGGGTGTGGATACAGTAGGAGGGGGAAATGCCGGGCACAGGGCGGTGGACCGGGTCTCATTGCAGGTTGTAAGCTTGACGGAAGAGGTGGGTCTTCAGGTTTCTTTTGAAGGTTCCTAGGGTAGGTGAGTGTCTGATGTTTTGGGGCAGAGAGTTCCAGAGAATAGCAAATGCATGGGAGAAATCTTGTATGCAGTTATGAGAGGAGGAGATAAGGGGGGAATAGAGGAGTTCTTTGGAGGATCGTAGGTTGCGTGAGGGTCGGTATCGGGAGACCATGTCGGAAATGTAAGGAGGGGACAGGTTGTGGATGGCCTTGTATGTCATGGTTAGTGTTTTGAACCAGGATCTCTGGGAAGCGGGGAGATAATGTAGCACTTGGCAGAGGTGGGAGACAGGGAAGTAGCTGGAGGACAGATGGATTAGTAGGGCAGCGGAGTTTAGGATAGATTGGAGAGGTGCAAGGGAGGTAGCAGGGACGCTGATGAGCAGGAGGCTGCAGTAGTCGAGGTGGAAGATGATAAGAGCATGAATAATTGTTTTAGCGGTGTCTTGGTCAACGAAAGTGCGAATCCGTGAAATGTTTTTGAGCTGGAGTTGGAGGAGGTGGCGAGGGCCTCGATGTGGGGCTTGAAGGAATGGAAAGAGTTAAGGATTACTCTGAGGCACTTAGCTTGGGGGACTGGGCAGAGTGAGCAGTCGTTGACGAGGATAGATAGGTCGGATAGTGAGGGAAAGTTGCTTGGGGGGAAGATGATGAACTCAGTTTTGTTCATGTTCAGTTTAACAAAGCAAGCAGAGAAGAAGGATAAGATGGCGGACAGGCATTGTGGGATCTTGGATAGTAGGTAGGTGATGTCGGGTCCAGACAGGTAGATTTGGGTGTCGTCGGCACAGAGGTGGTACTGAAGACCATGGGACTCAATGAGTTGGCCTAGGCTGAGAGTGTAAATGGAGAAAACTAACGGTCCCATGACCGAGCCTTGGGGGACGCCGACAGATAGGGTGTAGGGCAAAGAGGAGGTGTGGGAGTGGGTAATGCTGAAAGTCCAGTCCACTAGGTAAGAGTAGATCCAGGAGAGGGCTAGGTCAGTGATGCCAAGGGATTCCAGGATCTGAAGTAGAAGGGAATGTTCAACAGTGTCAAAAGCGGCAGATAGGTCAAGGAGGAGGGGGACGGAGTATTGGCGCTTGCTCTTGGCGGTCAGTAGGTTATTGGTTACTTTGGATAGGGCTGTTTCAGTGTAGTCGTGGGGTCAGAAACTGGATTGTAGGTGGTCAAAGAGGGATTGGGAGGAGAGGTGAGAGGACAGTTCGGAATGGATGTGCTGTTCAAGTAGTTAAGAGGCAAAAGGGAGAAGAGATATGGAGCGATAGTTAGAGACAGATTTTGGGTCGAGGGAGGGTTTTTTAAGGATGGGTGTGATCAAGGCGTGTATGAGGCCTGAGGGGAAGGCGCTGTTAGTAAGTGATAAATTGAAGAGAGGAGTTAGGGTTGGGATGAAAATGGAGGTGAGGTTGGGAATGAGGTGGGATGGGAGCGGGTTGTGGGTGCTGGTGGTGAGGTGTGATTTTGACAGGAGAGAGGAGAGTTGGTCTTCAGTTATGGGGGGGAAGCAGTTGATGGAGGTAGAGGGCAGTGTTGGTGAGAGGGGAAGTTGTGGGGACAGTGGGTCAAAGCTGTCTCTGATTTTGTCAATCTTCTCCTTGAAGAAGGAGGCAAAGTCTTCAGCAAGGATAAGGGGAGAGGGAGGAGGAGTGGGCGGACGGAGTAAGGAATTGAAAGTTTGGGATTGTGGGTCAGGGAGGTTATTAGGGATGAGAAGAAGGCTTATTTGGCGGCAGTGAGTGCAGCCTTGAAGTCAGTGAGGGACTGTTTGAATAAAGCAAAGTGTTCAGTGGAATGAGACTTTTTCCATCTCCTCTCAGCGACCCTGGAGGCCTGTCTCAGGTCTTTAGTGAGGGTGGTGTGCCAGGGTTGCCTGTTTGTGCGTGGAGCATGGTATTTGAGGGGGTGGCTAGGTCGAGGGCCATAGTTATTCTGGTGTTGTATTGGGTGGTGGCTGTGTCTATGTCGTGTATGAAAGTTATGTCGGTGAGAGGGAGAAGAGATTCTGAGAATAAGTGAAGATCTATGCTATTTAGGTTTCTGCAAGGGTGATCGAGTTTGTGGAGAGAGGGTAGTGTATCAGGGGAGGAGAGGGAGGAGAAAGTGAAGAGATTGTGGTCAGTCAGGGGGACGGGTAAGATTGTGAGGTTAGAGAGGGAGCAGTGGTGTGTGAAGATGAGGTCCATCTTGTGGCCATCTTTGTGGGTGGCATAGGAGGACCATTGAGGGAGCCCAATGGAAGTGGTCAGGGAAATAAGTTTAGAGGCGGTTGGGTGGGAAGAGTCGATGGGGATATTGAAGTAGCCCATAATGATAGTGGGGATGTCAACAAAAAGGAAGTGAAGTAGCCAGGTGGTGAAGTGGTCAAGGAAGGAGGCGATGGGTCCAGGGGGATGGTAGATGATGGCCAGCTGAAGGTTACAGGGGGAAAAGATGCGGACCGAGTGGGCTTCAAAAGAGGGGAAAGTGATGGAGGAAGGCAGTGGAATAGGGGAGAAGGAGTAGGTGATGGACAACAGTACGCCGACACCACTGCAATGTTTGTCAGAGGGGCGGGCAGTGTGGTAAACACTCAGTCCGCCATAAGAGTGCAGTGGGGGCGGCCCGCTGGACTTTATTGGCAGCTTACTTCATGCAAGGACAGTGTGAGCTCATAAGGCTGTCAGCACACAGCTCCTGGCTGTGTGATCTTATCTGACTCCTCTCCATTCACATTGGCTCTCCTCCTCAGTGCAATTAGCTGATAACACGGGGCAGAGATGTGAATGGAGGAGTCTTATAAGGTCTCACAGAGCCTGTGTGCACTGCTGACAGCTCGTGCTCACACTGTTGATGCATGAAACCTGGGACACTAATAAGCTGTGAAGGCTGTTTAGGCCCCACTCCCCCACCCAGCATATGTCAGATTTAGAATCAGCCTAGGTGGACATCTTCTGGAAAGATTTTAAATGGTTTTCTATCAGAATTGTTTCATGAAGTATACTTGAAAGTTTATTATAATCACTTGTTCCACATTATACATAAATAAAACTTTAAACGGGGATTACACTTTAATTGTATTTTATTGGGATTTTATGTGATATAACAAAACAATATAGTATTTTTGACATGTAAATGAAATGGTACATCATTTTCTATATATTTTAAAAATATAAATCTGAAAATTGGGATATGCATTCGTATTCAAAATCTGTGGGTTGATGCTTCTACAGCAAAGCCGGAGTGATTAATTGCCTTGACTATTGCCAATTGCCTTGACTTGCCTTTACCAAATCATCTTATTATTAAATTGAGTTAACATGTGTGTAATTTATGTGGAAGCCTCAGATGTTTGTTTGTGAACATTAGGGTTGAAGCACCATTATAAAAACAAGGGTACATACAAGGCAGATAACAGATAAAGTTGTGGAAATGAGTAAAGCAGGCTTAAGTTATAAAACTAGCCCATGCTCTGAACATTTCATGGAGTTCTGCTCAATACATCCTCTAAAAATGGAAGGAGTATGGCACAGCTGCAAACTTACCAAGACATGGCCATTTAGCAAAACTGAAATCCCAAGTAAGCACAGCACTAGCTAGAAAAGCAGCAAAAAGGTCCATAGTCACTCTGGAGGAGATGCAGAGATCATTAGCTCAGGACATGATTCTGCCACAGGACAACTATTAGTCGCATACTATCTGGCCTTTATGAAAGAGTAGAAAGTAGAAAGCCATTTTTGAAAGCAGAATCTTGGACAAAGTGCCTCAGTGTCCGCGCTGCTGCTCCGAGACCAAAGAAACACAGACACAGGAATGTCTGGTTCAGCTACAGCCTTTATTTTTTGGAAAATAAAGGCTGTAGCTGTACCAGACATTCCTGTGTCTGTTTCTTTGGTCTCGGAGGAGCAGCGCGGACACTGAGGCACTTTGTCCAAGATTCTGCATTACGACCACGGTCACCGTTGGGAGTGCGGTCCCTGCAGCAGCTGCTTGTACGCTATTCTACCAGTTGTGGGTTTCACAACTGACAAAGGTGAGCAATTCTACATCGCTAAGTGAAAGTGTGTTATTGAGATAAGACCCTATATGCGCATTCTTTTTTCACAGATTTTTGAAAGCAAACCCATGAACAGGACATGTTTGGGAGCACAAAGAAGGCATTCTTCGCCAAATGCGATGCACCCACTTGTAGCTCTACTGTCTCAGACACAAAGCATATGAGTTTCCACTAGAGTGATCCCTTGACTAAAGACACAGTTCAGGGCCTCTAGAGACATCAAATGAGAATCTGGTTCTGATTCACCACAGTCTGCTGGATGAAGTTCCGAGTGGATAGAGAATCCAGATGGGCTAACACAGAAAACCAAGCACCTCCACAGGACATGGACAGAGGCAGGGTAAATGAGGGAGAGGACATGTTCCCACCTAGTGTCTTGTCACCTACAGAGCACAGGCAAGGAAGTCCTGGCATCCCGGGACAGGCATAGATGAAGTGTTCTGCACCATCACAGTAGAAACACAGGCCCTTGGCTTGACAGTACTGCTGACACTGCTCTGACATCCTCACATGGTCCACCTGCATAGGTTCAGGATTAGGAGCAGCAACTTGAAACTGGAACACCAGTGGCTTCTGGAGAGATAGGAATAGAAGCATAGGTACTTTCTTAAGTAACACATCCAAAGACCGCCCCTGGAATCTTGGGTTGACCCAATAGCCAAAGAAATAAATTTATCCAGTGAAGTGGCTTCTGGAGAAATGGGAATAGAGGCATAGGTACTTTGTTACGTAACACCTCCATAGACTGCTCCTGGAATCTTAGATCAACCCAAACAGTCAAAGAAATAAGTTCATCCAGTGAAGTGGAAACATCACGACCTGCCAGTTCATTCTTAATTTTTCCTGATAAAACTTCCCAAAGGCCATTCATTAGTGCTAAATTATTCTACCCTAGCTCAGACAAGAGAGTGTGGTATTCAACTGCATAAAACACAGACCAATAGTCTGATAATAACCTTCACGCAGCTGCAGGGAAGATAAGGAGTCACGGCCCGGCTCATTGAAGTTTTTCCTGAAAACCTCCAGGAGGTCCAGGATATCAAAGGTAAATGGGTCTCCTCTCTTCCACTGAGGATTGACCATGCGAGGTCCTCCCCAGTGAGGTGCTACATCAGGAACTTCACTTTGGTCTGGTATAAATCTGATGGGCCAAAAGTTGAAAGTGCAGGTTACACTGGTTGATGGAGCAACAGAAATGCTTGGGATCGCCATCAAAATGTGGAGGAGCAGAAATGCGAGGACTGGAAGCAAAGGCTGTAGTATCTGCTGAAATAAACAGCATATAAGCAAGGATACAGTCTTGGAGATTCTGTATGTGGATTTTTGCAGTCCTGCAAACTGTGTGGCCAGGGAGTCAGTGGGTTCAATGGTCTGATCAAACTATTATGCTCGCCAAAAGGGCAGGCATGGGGAAGTGGACCTGACAACTAACTTAGTAGATAAAGGACTAACTAAACCAGAATGTTGATCAGGCACCTCCGCTTATGCCTTATATACCCCGTGTCTCTCAGCTATAGGTCAATTGGCACTTTATGATAATGGAGTGCTGACCCTTTAAGTGCAGGCCAGGAGTGCAAGGCAGCAGAGGAGCACATGGGCTTGCAAAGAAGACACCTTCAGGGGTGCAGGGACCAGGCATCTCCCATGGCCAACTGTCACCCTAATCACACTCATTGCGGACCTGTGCAATATGCACAGGCTTTGAGAGCACGAGGCAGCAGAGGAACAAGATGACGGTCAAGGAGGAGTGTAGCAGGCATGCGGCTGGGCTGCGGTGGTGAGTAAACCAGCATTACTGCTAAAGGAAGGCAACATAGAATGGGGATGTCAGAGTAACACACATTCATGTGTTACATTGGCCCATAAATAGTCCAGACCTTTGTCTCATTGAGCATTTGCAGCAAGACTTGAAAAATGCTGTTCACAGACACTCTACATCCAATCTCACTGAACTAGAGCTAATTTGCAAGAAATAATGGACAAACTTTTCGCTTTCTGGATGTGCAAAGCTGTTAGAGACATACCCAAAAGACTTTCAGTAGTAATTGCAGTGAAAGGTTTTCCTACAAAGTATTGACTCATGGGGGCTGGATACAAATGCATGTTGCAATTTTCAGGCTTGTAATTTTAAAATATTTAGAAAATCTTGTATTCCTTTACAGTTCACAAACACTTGCAACATAGTGTTGGCAGATCACATAAACTACCAATAAATTACACTTACGTTTGTGGGTGTAAAGTGAAAACATGTGGAAAAGATATGAATACTTTTTCAAAGCACTGTATATTCAGCAGGGGAAATAAATATTGAATACTTTATCAATTTTCTACGTAAACATATTTCTTAAAGTGCTATTGAGATTAGTTTCTCACCAGATGTCAGTAACTACCAATCCAATATACACAGGAAAACAAATAAAAATATAAATGCCCATACAATTAGTTATGTGTAATAATGTGAAATGACACAAGGAAAAAATGTTGAACATGAAGAAGGATATGTGAAAAAGTCATAGAAAGTCATGGCACTAGCTAAAATCTATCTGTAATTGGAAAGCAATTCTGCCACTAATTAAAAAATATCAACTGGTACTTTGGATGTATACTTCAGTAAATCCTCCTGTTTCGTCATCTCTCTTGCAGCTAAGGATTTACACAATCCTACATTTGCAGAATATAGGTAGTTAGATCTCCATGATGTTTGGAACAACATTTCTGTTGCTAGAATTGATTCTGTATTCAAGGAAAAGAAAGGATGAGCTGCTGCGACACTAAACACTTAATATGAACAGTTAGATAACTGTAATGAGTGGCCGGGCTGCACAGCTAATGTAGATACAATGATAAAAAAGACATAGCAATAACTGCTCTAGAATATAATGAAAATGGGAAGACTTAGCTTCAGCAGTGGCCCCTGTGGAGTGCACAATAACCGCGCCAAGGTGCCTCCCGTCTTATTGGGTTCTGCTGAAGATAAGTCTTCCCATTTTCATTATATTCTTGGTTTTAATTACAAATAGAGGCATATATACCCATTTACACTACACAACTCTGCTAGTCATAGTGTTAGGACCCGATAAGACAGGAGGCACCTTGGCGCGGTTATCGGGCACTCCGCAGTGCCCACTGCTGAAGCTAAGTCTTCCCATTTTCATTATATTCTAGAGCAGTTATTGCTATGTCCCTTTTTTCATTGTATCTACATTAGCTGTGCAGCCCGGCCACTCATTACAGTTATCTAACTGTTCATATTAAGTGTTTAGTGTTGCAGCAGATCATCCTTTCTTTAATAATTTATTTGTCCGCTTGCACCTACACTCTAAGGTGATGCCAGTCATTCACACTATTATTATTAATATTCAAGGA
The DNA here is from genome assembly GCA_033576535.1 of Allobates femoralis. Taxonomy (NCBI): domain Eukaryota; kingdom Metazoa; phylum Chordata; class Amphibia; order Anura; family Aromobatidae; genus Allobates; species Allobates femoralis. The sequence goes on from JARQOC010000002.1 coordinate 201,214,387, forward strand.
AAAGTCTGATCACAGCAAATATTGATATTAATTATTTCTCCTTCAGCTCTGAGAGAGGACAGCGAGTTACATTCAGCTCCTGTATTTCCAAAGTAATGGCAACCAGAGCCCCCATTACAGGTATAATGGCAGACAAAGCTTTTCCACATAAATCATGCCAAGGCAGTATTCCTAGGTACAGGGGTTAATAGCTTACCCCCATTTGATAAGGCATTCTATGTGAGGCTACTCACAAAAGTCATCATCTAGATACCTGCTCTTCAAAGCTGTTTGCTAGACCTTGTGCCTATGCACGAAGCTGTAAAGGGCCTGTCACACGTGTCAATGTCACCCGTGATATCGCTCATGCGTCACAAATTATTAATCGCCTGAGTGTTGTGGAATTATCGCAGGTAAGATGTCACGCGTCAATATGACCCAGCGATGCGGTGATGTCTCCATCTTGCGAGCGATTTTATTTAGTCGCTTGTACGGTGTCAAAATAGAAAATACGTCGCTGAGTTTAGTGTCACACGCAGCGATGCACAAGGTCTACTGAGCGATGAGCGACAGGTTTTACATCTGGCAGTGAAACCTGCGATTGCCGATCAGCGACATATCGCTGGTTGCATCGCTTGGTCACACGCTTCAATGTCGCTCCTGCGTCACTTTTACATCGCTCGAGCGACTGAAAATCCGTGACGTATGAGCGACATTGACAGCGATATCGACGCGTATGACATCCCCTTTAGACAGTCATGAGCCACACATCACAGGTCTGTGAGCAACGTCTAGCCACCAACCCCCCCTCAGAGTAATGGCAAGCAGAGCCCCCATTACAGGTATAATGATAGACAAAGCTTTTCCACATAAATCACACCAACCCAGTATACCAAGGTCCAGGAGTTCCTACCCTATTCCCACTTAGATGTTGGCTACTAACAAAAGCCGTCATCTAGATACCTGCTCTTCATTGCTGTTTTCAAGACTTTGTGTCCATACATGAAGCTGTAAAACAGTCGTGAGCCACACATTACAGGCTTGTGAGCCACATGTGGCTATCAAGTCATAGGGTGGAGACCACTGCTGTATAGATAGATAGATAGATAGATAGATAGATAGATAGATAGATAGATATAGATAGATGATTTGTTTCAGCCCTTTCTTTGTAAAGTACATTATTTTTCACTTTGTACAATAAAAAAAGTGAAGCCATAAGTAGAACCGGAAAGGATAGAAAAAATCAAATCCACTAATCAAATTAATGTGTGGGACCCTCAGGTGCATTAACACTTAAGCCTTTCTAATTTCCTTGCTCGGGTTCTGAAGAGAAGGAGAGAAATTAAACTCTGTGTGTCAGGGATGTCTAATTACTTTTATAAGTTAACTGAAATGTGAGCCTAACAAATCCATTACTGAGCGCTCATCTATTTATTTTTTGTCTCTTATTTATTTTTTCCACCAGACACCTCCAATTAGTAAGGAGATAATGCCTTGCTCTTTGAATCACTCTCGCCACCTTGATACATAATGGATGGAGACGGACGACCCCACACTTTTAAGCTGCTTAGTCTCATCAGTTTTCAGTTCCTTATTTCCATAGCAACCTAAATGTTGGAAGACTGCACCACTTATACAATTGTGCTGCCACGTCAATAATAAAGCAATCAATTCATTACTTCTGACTTTTATCTCACATTTAATGCCAAATTGATTAAATGTGATGAGCAGCGGGTTTGTACTATTTTCAAAGTAACATTTCACAAAGCAGGGTTACGCAGCGGCCTATGCTACCGACACTGAAGAAGCTGCTTGCAGATTTTCAACTATGCTTTTATTTACAACCCACATTAAAAAATGTTTGTATGTACAGCTCCGCCGCAGGTTAATAAGCACCAAAAAAATTACTACAGTTGCTTTGCATTACAGATGTTTTAATAGCTGTTGGCCAAGCCATGCATATGAGCCAAGACCCTGACAAGCATTTGCACCTGTGAGACAGGAGAAAGCAGCTGCCAGATTATATCTACCATGAAATTAGAGGGATAGGGCATTGAAATTCCATCCACTAGTTACATATATCCCCTGACATCATCTGTTAGGCTGTGTGCTCATAATCAAGAATTGCAGCGTTTTGGATGCAGTATATTGCTGCTCCGTCCAAAACGTTGCATTTTACAATACAAGCGTAGTGGATGGGATTTCAAGAAATTGCATGCCCACTATGCTTCTCCTGACCGCAGCATTATTTCAGCTGAGGTGCTGGTTGCCTGACCTCTGCATATACGCAGCATGTTAATTTCATGCTGCGGACTCAGAAGAGATCTCCATTGGTTCCACTCATGGAGAGCCTCCGTAGGCCCACCGAAGATCAGGAGTACAGGGCGGCTGCTGTCTCCCTACATTCACCTGTGGTTCCTGCAGGTCCAGAGACACTGTGCCTCTGGATAGTGAGAATAGAACCTTAAGGAAGAGTCGGGAGGCCTCAAACACATGAGATGGTTGGCTGCTCCAGCTGAAATCTGTGGCTTTCCATGACTTTTATCAGTGTACACAGCAACCTTTACTCTCTTCCCACTACAACTGCAATTTGCTTTTATTCATTATACTTTATGGTACAACTTGATGGGCAGGCCTCCTCTATGCATTTTTGGCAATAACATGATAAGTTGTATTTTGTATATTACACATGTTACATTTCTACAGTAAATACTGTAACATTATACATTAGAGAATCATATTGACTCAGGGAGACAAAGATTCAATGCTGCAGCTTTTCACTATGAATATTCTAGAAAGCTAGGATATATTACCATGGCTCTTTTTTAGGAAGAAAATACATTTTACATCAGGCTAGAAATAATACTGCCATACATAAAGTGGCAAGAAAAATAGTGCTACATAATAGTAGTGACATATACAGTGAGCGTCTAAATAAAATCTCCACCAAACACACATACCTTAGTGCTGCATACAGTGCAACTAAATAAAGATGAGTGAATAGATTTCAGTGGAATTTAATTCTACTCAAATTTTACAAAAATCAGCATTCACCAAAATGACTTTTTGTTTTGTGTTTAGCTTATGCGCAGAATTAGAAAAATGGTGACAACTTGTTGCCATTTTTCTGAGCCATAAAAAGCCATCAAAGTGTTAAAAAATAAAAAAACAGTCACTGTTTTAGCACCTCCAAAGTTCACCGCCAATGTTGTGGTCCATCATAGAATTTTAGGATTAGCTTGAAACCCTGTGGTCAACGGTTTGGGATATGCTAGGCCCGAGAGGGTTTTGAACATGCTCTCGCAAGGGATGCAGCCAATGATGTCATGGTGTGTGCTGTGATCTTAAGGGATGCATGTGCAGAGCCCTTCTGGGTTTGAAAAATAAACGCAACTTCAAGCCTAGTGAACAAGGCTTTTAGTGCTGCCAACGTCGATCTGAAGATATGACGAGAACCGGACAGGTGGAAGTGAGGAGCGGTGAGGTGAGTATAACATGTTTACTATTTTTTACATATCACAGTTGTATTTAGTGAGGTCTGGAAAAACCCCATAGCATAATAAGCGACATTACAATTGTTGAAGGTAGTTCTCTAATCTAATTCCCAGGAAAAATGTGCAAACAGGCAGATTCGAATGTCGCTTTAAGCTCAAACTATCACCAACAAAAGCTTTCCGAGGCTAGCTTTACATTACGGTTTTGGAGATGCGGGTCTATCTGTTTTTAAAGGGATAGGCAGGGATCCAGTTTTGCCCCCCATGTATCCCTATGGTGCTGGATGGGTCATATATGGTCATCCGTTTATGAGAATTCAGTCCAGGATTCATTTTTGTCCTGTTATTTTCTGGGACCCAGAATCGTAGACTGCACCTCTTTTGGGTGCACCAGACAAAAACGGAGAGAAATTAATCTGGCGCAGTCTAAAGCACATAACACGTCTATGTAGATGGATCCGGGGAAAGAGAGGATTGTTTCCCGGATCGGATTTTAGGTGCTGAGCATGCTCAGAACAAATTCATTGGTCTTCCAAGCACAATATCTGTTCAGGAGATATACTGTCTCTCTCTCTCTCTCTCTACAGAATTGACATTGCCATTATGTCCTATGGCTGCAGATGTTGCCTATACTTTTATATGCACAAACTGGATCCTTCCAAAAACAGGATTATAATTGCCATTCGTATACACAAATCTGTTCCTGTCTGTGTGCTCCTTCAAAAAACAGGATCCATATGGACAGGCAAAAAGCGTGATGTGAAGGAGGCCTTAATCCCTTTTTCTTTTTTTACTCCACCTAAGGGTGGGACGTTTGTAACCATCTTGACTTTTCCATTACAAATACCTAAATCTGGGAACTTCCCAGCTTATACCTGAGGAAGAAAAAGCAGCAGAGGCTTTAGTTCTTACTAATTACCCCTTTTCTTTCTTTTCTGTAAAGCAGTCTCCTTGAGAGGTATCTTCTACATGATTTATAAGTGTTAGCTAAGCCTAGTTTTTAATATGTCATTTTTTATTCCATCTAATTATGGATCCAATTTAATGCAGTTGTAATAATGGGACATGTCCACTCAAACCAATTTCACACTGCTTTAACAAAAGAAAAACATTTAGGTCTAGCTATCGACTACCCGAAGATGCTGTGCTGTTCAATCAGAACTACTTAATTAAACAAATCCAATTTGTGAAAGAATACTCAGACCAAATATCAGCTGTAACCAAAGGCTCTTCAGTAGACCACAGGCTCAATTAGAGCACAAAGGCAAGATCTATTAATGGCTAGGGCTATAAAATTGTAAATGTGTAACACAATATGAAAAGGTTTCAGGTTGAATTTTTTGTGCGGCTAAATTCAAGAGAAAATCTATGCAATATTTTATTTCCCATATGATTTAACTCTAATTTTTAAGAAGGTCTGGGAATTTATTATATTAAAATAGCTGTTTGTTAGTAGTTCACTGAGTAGTAGTGTTCTTGGTGGAGTCCAAGGTTATAATTCTCTCGGGTAAAATATTCTCCTTCTACGATTGTGAAGTCTTCTGGGCTCTTCTTATGTTCCAGATCTTATGTTGATTTGATATTGGCATTCATGTTTTTTTGTGTGAGAGACAGATATTTTAATAATTGGGATATTTTTTATTACTCACACTGTTGTATAATATTTTGGGGATTCATAATTTGAAGCTACGAATATAGTATTAGGGATTGGCTATCTATGTCTCTTTATGCTATATTGGTAGATAGACTTTATAGAGCAGATATCTCCAGTCTGGAACATCTCTCCCACTCTAGCAAATCATGTCAACCCCAATAGTCACCTATTCCTATTGCAGCATTAATCCTATAGGTGAACTGTGCATGTGCCAGTCCATAAAAGAAAAATAATTCAATGGCTACACAGTTTTAAAAACTTCATAAAAAATTACGATATTTTAGTAATAGGGGTCTATTTTGTATGGCCCCAAACCATCCCCACACAGACATGTTTGCCAATTTCTCCTCAATTTGGAAAAATCTGTAAAAAATTCCAAAAACTGTTACCATGTTAAAGACTGCAAGCTTAGAGCGGGTATTATATGATTTTAATTCTGGTACTTGTTACTTTTTTATGTCAGTCTCCTTACTATATAAGAAGTAGTACGTAAGGTTATTTTTCTATTCTTTCTTAAAGGATTATTCCCATGTTATGCATAAAAGAGATGAGATTAAAGGGAATCTGTCAGTAGGCTTTTGCTACCGGACAGCAAGATGATGTAGTCAAAGAAACCCTTAATCCAATAATGTATCACACAGATCATTGGCTGCAGTCATTGTGACACAATCAAAGCATTTAGTTTTAGCAACACATAAGGGGTGAGATAGCTACTACAGCCCACATAAGGCTTTTAATAGAGATTTTGCATTTAAAGTGAGTTGTCAATCACAGGAGGGGGCATGTCTGACTGCCATATGTGTGACAAAGTAGTCAATGTAATCACCGGATAAAACCCTTAGTTTAAGTAAACAATAGCACAGAGCCTGATAAGAGAGGCACTGTTGATATTTGTTTTTAACCCTTACAGCATGCTGTCCTCAGATTACATAGCTAAAACCTGCTGACAGATTCTATTTAATAGGTAGTTGCACAATGGCAAAGCTCTCCCCACTGTTGAATATTGGAGTTGTAAAACACTTTGATATTTAGGTAGCTCCTTAAATATAATGAGGGGAGACAAACAAATAGGCAGTATCCTTCCCTTTAAAGATGTGAACAGAGATGCAGCAGTCCTAAGAGTGTGTGCACACAACGTGTTTATCGGACAGGCTCCGCCTTGAACCCACCTGAAAAAGCACTCAATAAACATAAATAATCAACATGTGCACAGTGTTGTCAAAATAACTTGCTGTGCACATATTCCATCATTTTTAATTTCTTTTAATCACTTCAGGCCTTGCAAGCTGTGACGCAACTAAAAGAAGTGACCTGACAATTATTCAGGTGACTTCTACTTGGAAGCTGCCACAATTTTATATATCTATAGTAGTGAGAGACAAGGGCGCATAGGGTCTTATCTTATGATAACAGAGGGTATAAAACCCTTTTTGAAAAGTGCTCACCTGGTGTGGTTGTGTGACCCACAACCAGAATCTGCGCATATACAGCTGCTGCAGGATCCACTCTTTCACATACAACGTGGAAAGAACGGGATCGGATGGACAAAGTGCTGGTGATCCGCGCTGCTGCAGAAATGACCGGACCCATGAGGTGTTTGGCAATGATGTAGCTTTTATTTATCCTACGAATTCAGAGAATACCTTGCTCCTTTGTCAGGGATTACATACATCATATGTTATCCCTGAGGAAGGAGCAAGGTATGCAGCTCCGAAACGCGTAGGAAATATAAAAGTTACATCATTGCCAAAGTCCTCGTGGGTCCGGTCATTTCTGCAGCAGCGCGGATCACCAGCACTTTGTCCATCCGGTCAGGGGTGAACCTAGCCTCTGTGCTGCCTGAGGTGAACTGCAAAATGGCGCCCCCCCCCCAGTAAATTTTTTGAATTGGTAGAAATAAATCTGGTTCATACAGATCTATATCTATCCTGTAAAAATGATGACAATATTGGGCATTTTAATTTAGAGAACTAGAGAAAGAGATGTCCAAACAAAGGATGTCAGCGCCATCACATGCACATACAAGAACCACACAGAAGAATTCAGCACAAGGATCATTAATGGCAATGGCAGACTTGGCACAAGCTACAGACACACAATAATGGCTGCAGAATGGTGCTCCTGTGGGCAGACACAGTCCTGCATCCTTATAGCTCAGGAGGCAGCACTGATTGCAACCTATTATTTTTGGCACACACCTCCAAAACTCTGGGCAGCTCCAATGTGGCAACTGCCTGGCACTGACTAGTCAGACATGTCTACCATGCCTCACCGTCTACACAGCACATCCAATGTGGCAGCAGCCTGGCACTGACTAGTCAGACATGTCCACCATGCCTCACCGTCTACACAGCACATGCAACAACCTGCAGTCTGAGCAACAACAAGCCGCCACTGCACTAAGCTGATAAAATGGCGCATCTTCCCCAACAGACCACGCCTCCTCCTGAAACACTTAGCCAATCACAAGTGCTGCACACTGTCCAGAGCTAAGAGCAGGGGCCTTCCTATGGGGCTAAGGAAGGGATGTGAGAGTAGGAAGGAGGATGAGCACCACCGACTTTCCACCGCCCGGGAGAAACATGGCTGGATGCCTGTATGTACCAATTAGTCCTGCAGAAGAGGGACAATGCATCTTGCACGAGCGGCATACATAGAAATCATGGGGCTCCATAGCAGAAGTTCTAACTGCTCCCTCCCCCAAAAAAATATAATATTTGGCTGGGTCACATAATAACACATCTCTCAACTCTGTAGCCTTACAAGGTAAATTTTCCTCCTATTGAAGCCCCTGGATTCCTCTTTCATTGCAGCCTAAAAGTATGATGCCAGCAAAAGTGCCCCATAAACACTGTATGATCCCCCCAAAGTGATCTCTCCACAGTACCCTCCACATGCACAGTATGATGACCCTACTGTACCCCCCTCAACTACTCCAGCACAGTATGATCTCCAACTGTGACCCCCACACAACCCTCCATGTAGTATAATAGACCTACATACAGTATAATGGCTCCTACATCTCTTCACACTGTATAATGGCCTCCAACACAGTACTCAAACAGCCTTCCATAAATTATAAAGGTTTCCACATAGGCTTTCAAGTTTCATCATGCCCCCACAGAGCCATCCAAATATTATAATGGCTTCCATATAGTATAATTGGCTCCATATATCATAATGCATCATCCATTGTCCTCAATATATTATAATGCATCATCCACAGTCCTCCATAAAGTATAATGCACTCCCATAGTTCTCCATATAGCATAATGTACCCCAAAATCCCCCATATAAATAGTAAATTAATAATAATGATAATGCACACCACACAGCCTTCCATTTAGTATAATTCACCATCTATAGTCTTCCATATAGTATAATGTATGCCCTTAGCTTTCCATATTATATAATGCACCCTCACAATCCTTCATATAGTATAATGCACCCCCATGGTACTCCTATATTATGTTGCACATTACATAGTGCCTCATAGTCTCCCACAAGTGTACTCACTGATTAAAAATGAAAAGTAAATACTCACCTCTCTTGTCACAGCTCTGGTCTCCTCATAGTGCCTCTTCCCTCTGCATGGGTCAGCACAGGGGAGCTCACTCATGACGTCATCGTCCCCTGCCATGCTGAGCTACAGAGTGCAGACAGCGGTGGCCGAAACTTGGGAGAATGCGGCCAGCAGCGGCATCCGCAGAGAGCTGTAGCTGTCACCGAGCCCCCTGCGGATGCTGCCCTCTGCTTACCAGCAGCAACTAACTTGGGTCGCATCATGATAGGTGCACCCCTGCACTTCCTAGGGTTGCACATATCTTTGTGCAGAGCGGACATTTTGCTTGATAGCATCTATATACAGGAGATACTAAGGCCCCTTTCACATCTATGCGTTTGCTGCGTTTTGCTTCATTTGAATTTTTTTTGCGTTTTTTACTGCAAAAACGCATCCAAACACATGCGTTTTTGTCCCCATTGATTTTAATGGGAACGCATGAAAAACGCATGCAAAAACGCATGTCAAAATGCATGTGCGTTTGCAAAAACGCAAAACGCATGCGTATTTGCAAACGCAGCTCAAAACGTGGCAAGCAACGTTTTGGGCTGCGTTTGCAAAAACGCTTGCGTTTTGCGTTTTTGCAAACGCACATGCATTTTGACATGCGTTTTTGCATGCGTTTTTCATGCGTTCCCATTAAAATCAATGGGGACAAAAACGCATGCGTTTGGATGCGTTTTTGCGGTAAAAAAGCAAAAAAAAAACGCAAATAAAGCAAAACGCAGCAAACACATAGATGTGAAAGGGGCCTAAGTTTTGGACTGCATACTCGCTATCAGTAAATGCAGTGTTTTGGATGCAGTGTGTTGCCGCTGCCTCCAAAACGCTGCATTTTACAGTACCCGCATAGTGGATGGGATAAATCCGATGTTCACTGTGCTTCTCCCCACCGCAGTGTGTTTTCACCTGCGGCGCAGGTTTCCGGACTTCTGCATCTCCGCAGCATGTTCATTTCAAGCTGCGGAGTCAGAAGCGATCACCATCAGGTGCACACAGGGAGAAGCCGCCCTGCACTCACTGCAGATCATGGGCACAGGGCGACTGTGTTCTCCCTGTGTGCTACTGTGGGTTCCCTCAGGTCAAAGACGCAGTGTCTCCGGACCATGAGCATGTACCCTTAATCAGTATTTATTGTATCTCTGGATGCAGTGAACAAATAACAGCAATTCTTGTAGGGTTTTTATACATATTTTTTTACATGTTTCGCATGGGTTAAATAATTTGATTTTTGTTCAGCTCAAACTTTTAGAGTTGAAATTCCAAACACTATGGGCCTTGTCACACCTGTGCTAGGCTGCGTTTGGCTGCATTTGTCTGCATTGCGTTAGCGCTGTGCAATCGCAGTCAAGCGCAAATCTAACGCTGTGTGTTAACACTGACATTATATGCTATGGGCGAACGCATACAAATGCAACCCAAGTACAAGTGCAAAGTGGGGCTGTGTTTGAACACATGGGTTAGTCTTAGCGCACAGAAAACGTAGCATTACACATTTCCTGTGCGCTAGGACTAATGCATGCGTTCAAACTCAACCACCTTTTGCACTTGCGCTTGGGGTTGCGTTTGCATGCGTTTGCCTATAGCTTTTAATAGCAGTGTTAACGCAATGCAGCCAAACGCAGCCTAGCGCAGGTGTGAACGGGGCCTATTTATGTATATATTTTTAATTGTAGTTTTTATCAGCTTTTTATAGTTTTTCTGTGTTTTACATTATTGCTCGGTGCTGTCTGCTGCACTATTCTATGCTGGTACTTTAGTAAAGTATGGGAATGTTCACTGCAATCTCTCCTGAGTCATTCATGTAAAATACAGAATTATCAGGACTCCCTGCACACTGATAATACAGGCAGCACAGAAATACAAGCCATAGATCTAGAGGAGCTGAGGTGTCTGCCTGGTCTGTGGGGGTTCTGTGCACACACTTGTAAATGTGGAGAGATCAGCAGGAAAACAGTAATTAAAGAGTTAAACGGAGGAAAGATGTTTATGTAAGCAGGAGGCTGTGGCAGAGCTCTATACTGATCATTACCTTTTCCTCTTGCCCCCCCGAACTCCAGAGGATTCTCACAGCGGGAGCGCAGTCTGGTCTGGTGCAGCTGTATCCCCCTGAGAGCTTCAGAGTCCTCAGTCCTGCCCTGCACAGCCGCCCGATGTGGCACCATTCTCCTGTGGAAGTGGAGAGAATGGCGCCGACAGCAGCAGTGGCAGGACCATATGAGCAGGAGCAGCATCTGCAGGGCCGACACTACCACCAGGTCCTCTGCTAATGCCGCCCTCTGGCTACCAGCAGGTGGCGCCACCTGAAACAAACACTTCAACTTGACTCATGGATGATACGGCCCTGCATCCGGTCCACTATTTTATATATAGAATTTAAGGGGAAAAAAGGTGGCAAAGACGAGAAAAAATCTACTTTATAACCTATGCAGGTATACCAATAAGTATAAGAAGCCAAGTGCACATACCCTAAGGCACAATTCCCCAACCTTTCTAACCTCGAAAGCCACATGCAGCCCTAAAAAAGGGTAGCGAGCCACAATCAGTAATAAGAGGGAGTTGCGTGCCCAATCCAGCTCCCATCTCCCTCATAGTAGGGACACCCACAGCCCCCATTACTAGTATAATGACAGCCAAAGCTTTTCCAAAGAAATCACACTGAGGCAGTATTCCAAGATCCAGGGGTTTATACCTTACCCCCATCCATTCTGCTTTTCTGTATGGGGCTACAAACAAAAGTCACCATCAGCAGACCTGCTCTTCATAGCTGTATGCTAGACCATGTGCTAATGCAACAAGCTGAAAGACAGCCCTGAGCTGCACATGATGGGCCAGCAAGCCACATGTGGCTCCCTTAGCTGCAGGTTGGAGACGCCTTCTCTAAGTCATGAGTCTGAGAAGTAGAATTTGCAAATATTAGAAATGTATGCCAAATACTTTCTATATGCCCAGGATATCTCAAAATAGACATTTGCATATTTATTACAGTTCTTGAGAAATACTTAATCTACAAAAAACTAGCCATTGTATCAGAAAAGATTGCACACTTCTCTGCACTGCACGTTTTCTTCATTGCCATTGATTCTACTATGCCACACTTTCATTCTTTGTTGGAGTTTATATGATAAATGTAGAAATGGTATGGATACATAATGGATGACACACATCTCTAGCCATTTGTAAGTGCATACATCACCAAGATCTATCATTTGAATACACTATAGAGTTATTTATGACCTATAAATAGGAAAAATAATCACATGCTAAATATATCCCTTGTAAGTACTTAAGTATGCTCATTAATGACCCTTTTAGTGTTACAAGCATGAAGGCACTCCACTAAGCATGTTGAATATAGCACATACTGCTATAAACGTGAGGATTATATTTTTATGATGATTGCCTTTAAAAGCATACCAAATTTTATCCATTACCTCTGCAGACTAGAGATATCAAGCATTGAAGCTGAATTGTCTAAAGAGAAAATAATATTTTCCAATCATGAGCTCTTCAGTAGAGGTAACTGAATGTATAAGCAATGGAACTGTGTATGGTACCATGATTAATTGATTTCAATATCTACAAAAAAAGGTATGTGCAAATATAGCAAATACTTTGTGGTCAATATACAAAATAATTGAGTGTAGATGGACGTTACTGTCATAGTGTACTGGAAATTCCCTTTTAAGCATTGATCCATTTTTGTGTGTATGCAGACGTGTACGCAGTGTGTTTGTACCAGTATAAAGCTTCCCATAGCTGGATGACGTGAAGATATTTTTACGCTGTATTAACAACCTTTAGTTGTATCGTATGCCGCTAACCATTTCAGCTATGGTTTTAATGTTCATTTACGCAGTCATCAATTGTTGTTTTTGCTGAGCTTTTTGCAATTTCCCTGTCTATTCAAATAACACTCAAAGTTACCTAAGGAAGAAAATGGACGACTGCATACAATGTCTTAAAAATAGAAATCTGATTAAAGGGTTTTTTATTTTAGATATTTGAGATATCAACCGGTAATGTCATTAACGTTTGACAGACATGGGTCCTAAGTGGTCTTGTCCCTATCTTTGGAACTTCTTTAAGCCTAGGGTCAGACTACCGTTAATAGCTAATTTTAACGGCATGGGTTTAATACTTAGAATATTTTCCAGAAGCGCATAGGCTAGAGTCACACTTGGCAGTCAGTTTTTTTTAATGGAACCAATAACGGATCCGTTATTTTGAGGCTGTTTTTTGAGCCTCCAGTACTGCTATGCATTTTTTAACTATGCCATTTTTATGGCTAAAAATACTAGCATTAACGGATCCGTTAATGGATGGTACCTATATGTACCATGCGTTAATGGATCAGTTTCCCATATTGTCCCATGTTAAAAAAACAGATACGTCTTTTGCCTGCAACCAAAAAATGCTGCTTGCAGTATTTTTTGGATCCGTTACTAAAACGATTAGCCTAGGGTCACACTTAGATCCGTTGAAAGCACCAGTTTTTCGAATTCGAAAGTTGAAAAAATGATGTTTTTAACGGATGCAGGGCTCAAGTGTGACCCTAGGCATGCATAGCGTTAATGCTATGCGCTTCGGGAGAACACTGCCCTTGGTAACCCGATGTGTTCCATGGTTACCAGCCACACACAAAGGTGCTTGGGGTGCCCTTTAGCTGAGTGCACAGAAACCGTTGCAGGCAAAGTTTTTCTGTGAGGTCAGCAAAAGTGCACTCCGAGGAGCTTTGTATGTGGTTGGTAACCATGGAACACATCGGGTTACCAAGGGCAGCGTTCTCCCGAAGTGCATAGCTTTAACACTATGCGCTTCTGGAAAATCTTCTAAGTATTAAAATCAGCTATTAACGGCAGTCTGACCCTAGGCTACTCCTCATCCTCAATGGTGCTGCGATCGGTGAAAGCAGAGATGTAGTAGCACACGCACCTTCCTTCATGTCTATGGGACTTGCAGATACTGCTTAACAGTTTCATGTGCTAATTCTTCGAACTAAGATGTCAATACTCTTTCAAGATATTACTGGAAACATCATCATGTTATATTTTAGTGAATAAAAAAGCTACTTGTTAACATTGATCACAAGCACAAGACCTCTTTGTGTTTAATAGCATTATTAAGATATTATAAAGCTGATATTCTAGATATCAGCATACCAATGATGCAAGTAGACTACAATAGGCTTCGGTGCAAAATTTGGACCTTCTTTCCCCCGCCGCTCTCCCAACTTGTTGGTCAGATGTATGGGTCCTTGTAGAGTTATGAATCCTGTAAAGACATTAATTTTCTGGTAAACATGTCACCTATACTGGTAAGGTAAAATATATTATTGTACCCATTCTGGTATATCTGTCTCCCAGCCTAGCATATATGATCTCCATCCTGGGTGCCTACTTGTATACATGTCCTCCATCCTTGTATATATGTTACCTGTCCTGGTAAATATATCTCTCATCCAGGTAAATATGTATCCATCATGGTATATACTCTGGCGATCAAAATTAGAGAACAATGTATGACCACTTGATTTTTTCAGACAGACTGTAATCTACATTGATAAACATTTGAAAGTTTTTGTGTAAGGGGGTACACCATGCCACTAGAACAGTGTTTTCCAAAATAACCGAAGTTTATCAACTTAAAACCTTTATTTTCCATAAAACGTAATCATCATAATTAGAAAACAGCAATGACTGTAGCACAGAGAAAGGTTAAACCTACATCTTGTGAAGGTTACAACGGTCACCAGTCAGTAGGAAATGCCCAGGCCTTTGCTGTGTACATGCCTTTGCTTTAAATTACTTCATCACATCTGCAGCCCCAGGACATCACTAGTTTCTCACACTGCTGTGGTGTGATTTTGGGCCACAGTTCTGTGACTGTTGTGGGTTTCTTGGCCATTCTTTTCTAACCAAGGATTTTCCAGAGGTTTTCTATTGGGTTTAGATCAGATCTCTTGGCTGGCTATTTCATTGTTTCAATGTTTTCTGTTTAATGGATCTGCTTTACCCTTTATGCCATGTCACAGGGGGCATTGTCCTGCATGAAAATTGCTGGCTGATTGAGTGCAGAATGCAATAAGGAACCATGTGTTGCTGAAGAAGGTTCTGATATGCAATTGCATTCACTTTGCCATGTATCTGTATAAAACTTCCAACCTCTAAAGCAGAAAATATTGCCCAAATGATGACACTTCCTCCACCACCTTTCACTGACTTCTTTACTGTCTTTCCCCAGTTTGGCGATGAACATAATGTTTCTCATGAGACCCAAATAAATTAAACTTTCTCTCATCACTAAAATGAACCGTGAACCATTTCTCCTCTATCCACACAAAATGCTCCTCACCAAAGGTGTGTATAGCCTTTTGATTCTTTATGCTAATAAAAGGTTTGGTCACTGCAGAGATGTCACGAAATTTCAGCCCTCTACGGCTTTTCGAAAAAAAGTTATTGCAATTTTAAAAACGGAATAGTTACAATTGTATCTACTCAGCCGGACGAAGGTTAAACATCAGGACACTGTATGACAAGACAGATCCTTATCCTTTTTATATGGCACTTAATGGTACATGTGTTTTTGCATGCGTTTTTTAAGGGTGGTATTTCTCCCCACAGGTGAAGCAAGGCCCGAGGGATAAGTGAACTCACATAAAAACAATAACACAGCGGTCTAAGGGAGCGCCAAAGGAATACTGGACAAATTAGTGGATAAGAACCGACCGAAACGCATTGTGGCAGTAGTATTGGAGGAAGAATAAAGGTCGGTTCTTATCCACTAATTTGTCCAGTATTCCTTTGGCGCTCCCTTAGACCGCTGTGCTATTGTTTTTATGTGAGTTCTCTCTACGGAGCCAAAGCGGCAGGAGCAGCCTGGCATATCTGGAGTGTTGAGGACCTGTGGTTACCTAATTACCGGGATAAACATACTGAGGACCTGCGGTGACGCGGTATCTGGTCCGGTAGGATTATGTGAAATTCGCGGAGCATGGAGTTGTGAACGCAAACACCGGCAGGACGGCAGCACTAATAGAAAGAGGCGACCGGGAGCCCCATCACCCACACTTTTAATCTTGGTTGTGTAGAAGTACACAGCCATAGGTGAGTGCACTGGCACTTTTTATTTATACAAATAGCCCTGTGTGTCTACACATGCGCCCTTTTCTTTTTCTTTCTGCGAGGGATAAGTGAGACAGTCTATTAGGGTGGTGCTGGTCGTTGGGGTGCAGGACAAAGGGCGCAGGAAAAAAAACGGAGGACACAGGGGTTATCGTTTCCTTTACCTTTTACTTGGCAGATGATAATGCAGTCCAGGATACTGGTTCCAGTTTGTAGACGGAGTCTGGCCAGCCTGGAGGCATTTGGGGATCCACCTTGCCAGGTGGGATTGGAGGCCTTCCTGCTGCGCTCTCCTTTCGGCTCCCT
This sequence comes from Allobates femoralis, assembly GCA_033576535.1. Classification (NCBI taxonomy): domain Eukaryota; kingdom Metazoa; phylum Chordata; class Amphibia; order Anura; family Aromobatidae; genus Allobates; species Allobates femoralis. The sequence goes on from JARQOC010000002.1 coordinate 201,230,506, forward strand.
GCTGCCTGTAGCTATGCTACGGCCCTCTTCCTGCGTTTTGGTTCTGACCAGTATGGCAGGTTGCATGAGCCTATCACGGGTACCACTGAACTGGTGGCTAGTCCGGCTCTCAGGATGCTGCTGTGCCGCTGGGTGTTCGGTGTGGCCAGAAGACTTGCAGCCACCTGCCCTCCAGATTCAGCTGCCAGGTTGTACAGTGCCCACACACTGTCAAGGACTCTGGCATTCTTTCTCCAGCGCTCCGCTCCGGGGTGAGTTCTCTCACAGCTCCACTCCCCAGAGCTCTTCTCTCCACTTCTTCTCTTTTCCCTCTCCTAAGACTAATTGACTAACCCATCTTCCTGGCCATAAGCAATGAAGGTCCCATGAAGTCGAGTTCCAGAGCTCCCCCTTCTGGCCTGGAGTCAGGAAAAGTGTTTCATGCTGGGTGTTACCTAGCTTGGGGATCTCCTCCTGTTTTCAGGCATGACATCACCCCCTGTAAGGAAGGCAATGCCACTCTTGGAACTGGACCACTGGGTGCCACATTTGCACAAATCTGTCATCAGATTTGACATTAAAAGCTACATAAAATATTAAGCCTTTAGACATGATGAACCTGGTCTGATGTTGATTTTTTTTGTTTTCAATAAGTCTATATATGCCTTTATTATCTAGGCTTATCTCATGCCCATTTTATTATAATAGGGCAGGAACAGGTTCAGATAGATTATGCAGCCATTCTCATATGTACTACAAAGTACACCAGCCTCATCAACTGAAAGGGTCTTTTTACAATGCGTACAGTTTGTATTATTAAATCATATGGTCAATACTCTCTGTCTCTTTTTTGATTAGGAACTTTAACATAATTTATAATGAATGAATAAATGAATGAATGAAAAAATGAATGAGAGATATAAAAACTTTTATAACCATGCTGTTATTATATTTTTGCTATTTTCTGAAGAGGACTTCATCTCTCGGGTTTTAGATTCTTTCTGCCTCCAGTAAGGCTACTTGGTAGCTTACAGAGTGTGTGCATTCCATTTGATAGCTCCTCATTGACTTTAATGCATCAGAGACTTTGATATATAACCTGAGCATTCACTACATTATCAGTAAACAGATGAGCTGCTTAAATGCACTGGCTGTGTATGCAGGAAATGTTTGTAACTGAACCAATCTTCCTAGGGATTCCGATGTAATGATTTAGGGTTAACGCTAAGACGCAGCTGAGAGGATTTGTGTGTGGGATTCTCAGCCTTGCAGAATACTAAAACCTGCTTAAATTGCCTGGCAAACTCTCCACGTCTTGCTTGTTTAATGTAATCCGCCATGTGCCTATCAGAGTTCAGTTTTAATAACTTGTGAGAGATTTAGAGCCGATACTGCCTCATGAGGAAGGCACCCATTTTTCATAGCTCTGGATCTTCTCCAGTGGGTAAACGTACGTTCGGTGGCTTTTTCACCCTTAGTATAAATAAAGATGAGCTGGAAGACAAGCTCTAAAATAAATATTCATCTACAGTCATTGCTCCTTTCTTGGTTACATTGTACCGGACATTATACAGGAAATGGCCATTAATCACATATATGTCCAGCTATTGGATTTGTAAAAAAATATTGTTATAATACTGCTATAGATTAGTACAAATATACATTCAATGCATTTAGACCATAGACCATATAATTTGCTTGATGGAAATTGAAATACTTAGCACAGTTTTTGCTTTGGAAGAGTTGAACTGTAAGATATTTAAAAAGCCCAACTTTAAAATATATCTGTAATTAAAGACGTAGAGTATTTCTTGGTTATATCAGCTTAAAGGCCATCCGTCACTTTGCAGTGGTCTCTATAGTAAGGCGTGTTCTTCATAAAGTGGGTTCATGGAACATTCTCTAATTAATATGCTCCTTACTGTGCAAGACAGTCATTAAGTGGCTGGCTTCTTCGTATGCTAAATTAGCTTCACCTTCATTTTTTTAGAGGTCGAAGAGGCGATTGATGGAGACCTTTTAGCCTGTAAGGGTCACTTTGCTCCTGTACCTTCTATGTCGCTTTATCAAAGCATCAGGAAGGAGATGTTATAATTTAAGCAATTTTCCAGCTACAAGGGGTGCCACTTTTGAGAGTTCATTACAGAATCCCCAAATAATATGTATATTAGGACAAAGGAGCTTTCTTCATGGATCTTATTTGCCATAATGAGTCATATTGTGACTCCTTCCCCTGTTAATAGTGATTATTCTTTGTAGTCTCTTCTAAGACAAGCAAATCAGTCCATATGCACTACAGACGGCACTTGTTGAGCACGTGGGCCTATTATGGGCAATGTGCAAGTACACTTGGCTGTTGTGAAAAAAATAGCCACAGCATGCTCTACTTTGGTCCAATTTATTGATCAGAATAATGCAGGCAATGAAAGGTAGCTATTGCATCATCCAGACAAGCACACAGTGCTGCACATGGAGACAGCCATGTATGAAACATGTCATAGCTATAGTTAATAAAAACACAGATAACGAAGTACTGGGATATCATGGCACAGAAAAATTTGATCTGGCAGCTAACTTGAGATCGGCCAATGGCTTTGGCAATTTTAACATATCTTAATAGATTTCATGAGATAACTTTCTGTGCTAAGTTATCAAGATGGCATGTTAATGATATAACTTTCTGTGCTAGGTTATCAAGATGGCATACTAATTGTATAGTTTATCTTGCTACTCCTGTAACCATTGCGACCCCTTGCTGCATCGGTCACAATTTACACACATGTGAAGACTGGGAGTGCAGAAGGAGGGCCATTGTAAATTCACTGGGGCGAGAGTAGTGGAATTTATAATTTGATAGTACTGGCAGACATTTTTACTTTTCTTCAAATTGAATAATTCCTTTAACGAGTCCATGGGCTATCTGAGCTATAAGGGTCAAGTTACATCTGCACCCAGTATCTCCTTGTCAGCAAAGCTGCTTCCCTAAAAATGTAACTCAAACTGACTTCTATTTCTACAGTTGGATTATCTGTAGCATTATGCATAGTATAATAAATGGTTTATGCATAAATATGAAGAATAATGAGAAGGCGGCACTCACCGGTTTATGGATCTTCTTTTATTGTTCATGCATATCAAACATCATTGCAGTTTGGTGCAGCAAGGAAGAGGAGGGGGTTGGAGGACGACAGCTGCCATTTCGCAGTGTTTTACCGCTTCAACGGGTTCAGATCTGGACGGTTGAGATCTGGACCCATTGAAGCGGTAAAACACCGTGAAATGGCAGCCGTCGTCCTCCGATCCCCTGTTCTCTCTCCCTGCTGCACCAAACTGCAATGATGTTTGATATGCACGAACAATAAAAGAAGATCCATAAACCAGTGAGTGCCGCCTTCTCTTCATTCTTCACATTTATGCACAGAAGCTTTGTCTAATCATAGAGGCGTGCAACACCGAGCAACAGAGGCACTCAGGAATATAAAAGCAGGTAAAACAACAATCATACCAGCCCCTTTTGTGACCCGTAAGTGCCCGGTATTCACCTATTTTTTTAATAAATGTTTTAATTGAGATAATTTATAGCCTTATCTTGTCCATTATAGATCCAAAAAGGCAAATGAATAAATTACATCTGTTCATGATTACTACCTTTTTACTGGGCCAATCAGTCAACACTTTCTAGCAATATAGTGGTTAATCTTAGATAAGCTTTCATGGATTGCTGAACGTTCATGGAACTAACCAATGTAATGTCTGCCCCGGGCAAGATAATGTTCTTTTAACGCCTTTGACTTTTCTAAGCAAAATATAATGCTAGCCATATAAGCAAAGATAATTGGAACCCATATCAGATAATTGACCAATAAATAGTGAATGATACATGAAAACGACCTCTATTACTAATAATGACCTGTTTCAGATCAGCTACCTTTTTCATACTATGTGTGTGGTCATGCTCCAACAACCTGTAAGGCTACAATGGAGCCCAAGTGGCTAAGTGATCATTTCTATTTGAGGATTAACATGCGTGGGTGACCTTCATAGAATTATGCTAAAGCACTGGCCTTTGAAATGCCAGTGTACAGTAGTTATTTCAGGAAGTGATGATATTAGTTCATAACCTCATAAGAATAACGTAAATCCTAAATACACACATTTAGCATATGTGGCTTAATGTATTTGCGGCATTTTAATAAGACACAAAAACTTAATCAGAGCATTTGACACTTCTGAAAAGTTTCCACTTCTATTAATGAACCCACCACTTGATATTAGTGTGTCTTCTTTATAGCCAAACATCATTACAAGGAGCAGCTGGTACCTTTTAATACCGTGTATTACAAGCAATAGCCTCCAATGAAATCTAATAAAGACCAGAGAATATTGAAACAGATGTTGGTCAGTGCATGACATACTCCAAATAGAGTAAAATCTGTTTTCTCTGTGGAAGTGAAATAGTTACGCTCTACTCAGTCATCTCTGCCTACAGATTTTGCTAAAGCGTGATGCAATTTAAAGCAGACAAAACCTACTCAATGCAAGTCACGCTCTTCTTACTTCAAATAGCTGAAAATTGTGGCTGTTCTTTCCACCTGATTCTTAAATTTAGGATTTATCACTTTTTCCTGCATCTTGACATAGAAGTGGAGGATGCATAATTTTTATGCAGAAGAAGCACAAGACTGGTTATAGATTCAAGTTAAATGTGAAAATTCAACTTAAAGAATAGAAAAACAAATCCACACCTTTTTCAGTATTTCAGATATAATAAGGGGTTGCCTGACAGTTTCATTGTTTTTTAGACAAACATTAATTTGATTGATAATAAATAGAGGCATGCTCACTTTCCAGTGCTCCTATGGATCCATCTCAGGCCACACTGGAGGTCTGTGCCTGCTTCCAGAGGTGTAACTACCACCGGTGCAGGGGTTGCGATCGCACCCGGGCCCTGCAGCCCAGGGGGGCCTATAAGTCCCTTTGGCCTACAGAAAAAGACTAATGCTATTAAAGATTTGCAATAATTGGGGTCCCCGTTGGAGCTTTAACATCTGGGCCCCTGGGCCTGAAGTTACGCCACTGCCTGCTTCGGATGTAATGTCTGCCCCATTCAGAAATCAGAATCATTTCAGCCTGTACTCGGTTGCAGCATTTAGGTCACTAAAAGAGCGCGTCACTGGATCTTCTCCAAGTACGCTCTCTTCTAGTCACCTGAATGCTGCAGCCAATTACAGTCTGGAGTGGTACAGGAACTTTAATATGTGGCAGATTCCAAATCTATGGCTGACATAGTGCCCCCAGAACAGCTGGTGCTGGATTGACAGGAGCATTGGAAGGTGGGTATGTAAAGATATTGACTGGTTGCTGTTGCATTTCTTTCCCTGAAGACACCAATTGTGTCTTTCATCATTGTGTTCATTGTTGTATGTGAATTATTATGTAATATCTATTGAACAGTAGGTTTATATATGATTACCAGACTGTATAGCAAGAAGTAGTTAAGTGTTAGGATTAGCCCACAAGGGGAGGGGGTTATATAATATGGAAAGATTTTTTTTTTTATTAATAAGGTTAGACAGTGCTTAAGGCCCAGTTACACACACAGATAATTGTGTAGAGATTGTTCGCAGTTCTCTAGTTGCAGTGAAATCATGGACACATTGTTACATTTTGTGGCCGTGAACAAATAGAACATTGTGTCCATGATTTCACTGCAACCAGAGATCTGCAAACAATCTCTGCACAATTATCTGTTTGTGTAACTGGGCCTTTAGTTTAGAGCAAGCTCTGAGGACACAATGACTGCACCGAGAGATTTGGCCTTAGTCTTTGTTACCATGGAGCTCCTGCACCATCTGTGGTCTGCTAACCGCATCACCATGATAATTGTGTCAGCCGACCACAGATGGGGCCGGAGCTCTTGGTGCAGTCATTATGTCCTCAGAGCTAGCGCTGAAAAGATGCTTCCATCGTCACCACAAGTTCCAATGCTGCAAATCTGAGATTACGATGACACCTGATATTATCAATCCAGGTCTTAATGACAAGCTGTCAATATTCATTAGTCATTACCACTTTCCATAACTCTGATGTCACCGCACCAGGGCATTGGGAAGAGCCAGGTAAAGCGCCAGGAAATGGCTTTTAATGAATGTGTCAATTATTGAGGTGGTAGCGGGCTGGTATTCTATAATTTTGGGGGGACAGTAACTATGGGCTCCACCACGCTAAGACTACCAGCCACCAGCTGCTTAGTTTTACCTTGGCTGGAAATCAAAATTAGGGAGAAGCCCAAGCATTATTTTTTTCTAGCCAAGGAAAAACTAGGCAGCTGAGAGTGGGAGCCCACAGCTGTCCACTTTATCTCTGCTGAGATTAAACAATATAGTGAAGCCCTTGCATTTTTATTCCATTATTTATTTAATTTAAACACTATCACAGCAGGTTGGCTTCCATACACTAATATGTATGTCAACCCATCACAGACACTAGTACAGATAATGGCAGTGCAGTCTGAGTGCAAGAGTCAATGACAAACACTCTCATAGAGAGTGAGCATCTATGATTCGCCATTGCTGGTCAGTGCAGTGTGTATTCATGAAGCTTAAAGAGTGGCCCAAGAAGCAAGCAATGGGAAAGTAGGAGATTGGTGAGCTCTATCTATATTTGTCTGTCTATCTATCTTTCTGCGCCAATTATCGTGGTGACATGGTCAGCTGTGACCATGCCATCATGGTAACCGTGTCACTTGGATCTGGCATAATGCTGATGTGGTTGCATCTGGTTTCATCCGGATTCACTAGAAAAAACATATGCAGTCAGACATGTTTCCCGAGATATCAGCCAAAACGCAAGTGTGAAACTAGCCTAACTCATCATAAAGTGGCTGAAGAGCCAATTAAAATGTGTTTTCTTCTTTTCCTTTTTTCATACTCCATTGTGGACACATGGTCTTATGAATTTTATGGCACCCGATTTGAAAATCTCTCCTGCAACCAAGTGGACATACACAGAAATTATTCTCTGGGATGCTTACTTACTTACTCCCTTATATGTTACCATCCAAACATAAGAAGGCAGTATTATGCAACCAGGAATAAGTAAAAGCCAGTAGAAAATTTAAAACCAGGCTGTTTAAACATGATCTAATAAGACTGATGTGTCTCACTTGATCACACTATCAACTATTCACTCCTGTTGCTTTTTGTCATTTACAGAGCAGTGACAGGAGGAGAGATGCAGTGTGGAACACTTTTGCTGCTGCATTTTTGTGTTTCTTTGCTTTAGCGGTGCAGTCTCAATTTACATTTGCCCATTTATTTCAGTTTGTAGGTCCTAGCTAATTATGTTTATGAATTGTCCAAATATGTATTGAATCATATCCATCCTTCACATCCTTAGACATTAAAAAAGTGCAATATAACTGCACCTATGCTTACTTTTTGCTAACCACGAGAATGTGATCATTTCGTTTTTTTAGTGATTAAACTACAAGTATAGGACGTTACATGTATTTACTTACTCTAGAAACAGCTGTTCCCCTTTGCATAACTAGCATTACCTGGTCTATGCTTTAAGGGATTGGCGCATCTTCTCTATTCAAGAGCACGCCACTACCCTACCGCCTGCTCCACTTCTGATGATTGACAGTCCAAATTGGTAGCATGGCTATACTACTTCTGGGAACCATGCAATTGAGCTGCAAACAGAAACAGCTTTGCTTCTGTAGCTTTGGCGGACATAATGGCATTGAAGCTGGCCAGAGCATTTACAGTGTAATTGATCGTCAATATAAAGTGAAATGTCTCCAAAATACTACCTATTAGTGAAAACTACTCTATTACATCCTGTTATAGATTTTCGGTTGTACAATACATACTGTTTTTTTATGCATAGTCACGATCTTATTTGAGAAACTCATTCCACTAGGGAAATCTGTATTCTTACACATTTGCAATGGACTCATCTGGTGCCACACAAGTAATGTTCATAGAACCTAAGCAAAGGGGCAGTTAGACACATACCGTATGTCCTTCACATAAATGGGTTAAGCATGCATATGATGTCCTTTACAAGAATCTGTCCTTGAAAAAAGAGTGTCCAGAAGCCTGGTGCTCTAAGATTCAGTGTATGTATGTGTATGACTTGTATGGTCTACGTACTTTTGCACAGTACATATAATGACCAATTGATTTTATTCTACGTTAGAATTGAAATCAATTGGTAGGACAAAAGGTAATACAGAACATAATTAAGTTATAAAATATTTATACAACATAATGATTCTTGTCAACCCCCACTCTAGTTAGATTAGCTCGTGTACCGAGAGATATTAAAGAAGCATTATAATTGTATTTCTTCATGGAATATATTAAGGGAAGGTTGTTGTGTCTTAGGATTTCTTACAAAATATAGGAATATTATTTAAATTTTAAAATATTTGGAAATGTAGCACATGCTGATATTATTTTTTGATAAAGTATATCAAATTTGTGAAATGTGACTGAAGATAAAAACAAGTGAAAACATTTTCAACCATTTTAACCTAGGGTAGAAATTCTGCAAAACAGAAGAATATCTGCAAACATATTGTAACATATAAATAAAAATTGAACACATCACTGATTTTCTAAGTAAAATTATTTCTAAAGGTGCTATTGATGTAAATTTGTCACCGGATGTCAGTGTCATGTACCCACTTCTCAGCACATGACTTGAGGAGCGCCTACAAGAGTTAATCTTATTTAATCCAGCACTTTACCTCTCCTCTAGGCTGTAAAGTAAGCACAAATCACACCCTGACACAGCCCACACACCCCAGGTACACAACACGCTGCCACTAATCATTAAACACAAAGGGTGATGAGTAGAGATTAGCAAACCTTTTGAAGTTTAGGTTAGTCTTTGTTCACAAGAAGGAAAATGATGATGTGTGGTTATCTGGAAGGAGCACTGGGGCACAAAGACAAGGGGGATCCTTAAGGTTTAACAAACCTCTTTATTTAGGCACTACCACAACACATTTCAACCATGATCTGTTGTCTTCCTCAGGTGGATTTAAAAAGTGTAAATAGGTGTATAGAGGCCCATTTCCAACAACCGCCAGTCCAGCATTTTAATAGTATATTGTGTTTTCTAACTATGTAAGAATGCTAATGGATATTTAGAAAACCCTAAAAAACCTTTGTCCAAGTATGTTAGCACAGGTTAAAACGGTTTGGCTGATTAGAGAAGCTATAAAATTGAGAATCTGGAGCATTACATTTGTTAGTTCTATGAAGCTCTCAAAGTGGCCAGAAAAAGAGAACTTTCATGTGAAACTCGACAGTCTATACTTGTTCTTAGAAATGAAGGCTATTCCATGCGAGGACTTGCCCAGAAACTGAAGATTTCCTACAACGGTGTGTACTAGTCCCTTCAGAGGAAAGCACAAACAGGCTCTAACCAGAGTAGAAAGAGAAGTGGGAGGCCCCGCTGCGCAACTGAGCAACAAAACAAGTACAGGGTGGGCCATCTATATAGATACACCTAAATAAAATGGGAATGGTTGGTGATATCAACTTCCTCTTTGTGGGACACAAGTATATGTGAGGGGGAAAACTTTTCCAGATGGGTAGTGACCATTTTGAAATTGGGAATTTTGGATCCAAATTTATTTTTTTCAATGGGAAGAGGGTCATGTGACACATCAAACTTTTTGAGAATTTCATTAGAAAAACAATAGTGTGCTTGGTTTTAACGTAACTTTATTCTTTCATGATTAATTTCAAGTTGCTATCACCATTCATTCCCATTTTATTTAGGTGTATCCACCTTTGTTTTTCTTTCTTGCAATGCCATGCCATACCCTGTGGACAGTGCTTGATTGGAGTCAATTTCATCCTACAACAGGACAATGACCCAAAGCACAACTCCAAATTATGCATTAACTATTTAAGGAAGTAGCAGGCAGTTGGTATTCTATCTGTAATGGAGTAGCCAGCGCAGTCACCAGATCTCAACCCCATTGAGCTGTTGTGGGAGCGGCTTTACCATATGGTACTAGTGATGGGCGAGTCCTAAATTACTCGGAATCGCTTGACTCTAGCGAGTCCGAGCCCGGGAGTCTAGCGAGTCCAAGGTTAAAGAATGGGGAAGCGAGTAATAGCGAGTAATGTGAGATTTACAAATCGCAGATGTCTCGGAAAGCATTCGCATTGCCGTTTGGAAACACCACTCGCAACAGTTTTTTGCTGCTGTGTCCGTGTCTGTGGTTTTTATCCAAATTATATGATAACAAGAGAACAAGAGACAGGGTTTAATAGGGATATTGTCCCATCCCTGTCTGTAATGTGTGTTTTATAGACACTAGGTGTGGGAGAACATTTTTTTGTTATTTTAACAAATATTTATTAAAGGTTATATTTTAAAAGTGCACCTTAAGTAAGAAATGTGTCCGTGTCTGTGTAGCAGCACATTAGTCCCTGCAAAAATTATTAAGTGTGCACACGTAGTCGCACAAGCAGGTGGCGTACGTGCTATTTGCAGGTACGAGAGCAGCATCGCACTGGTCTGCCACAGAGAAAATAAAGCTGAAGGGGTTATTATGACCCAAAATCTATCAGGTGCAAAAAAATAGGAAATAGTACCTCAGCTAAGCCTCTGACTTCAGCTATTAGGAAAGCTGAGTGAGTAAGCTAAGCTATGAGGTCAGTCCTGTGTGCACTGTAGGCTGCTCCTCCCTGCTGCCTGCCTACAGTCCTCTACACAGTACTCCTCTGTCCTCCTGGTAGCTCTCAGAACAGCTTTTTGGGGTAAATATAAGGAATCTTGAAGTTTCCGTACACTGACTGACACTCCCTATGATCTGCTCCAGCATCTACGTCACCCTGCACTAGCTCAGATCATCACAGGAATGTGGAGAAAATGGCGGTGGCAAGGCTTATATACAGCCTCGCCTCTCATACATGACATAGGCATCACGATGGACAGAAGCCAATCATAGTCCTGCCACAACCAACATGGCTGTGGCATTACTGAATATGATTGGCTAACATGCTTGTCCATCTTCACAAGTTTTCTGACCAACACGCTAGGCTGTCTCGGAAGCTTTGTCGGAACATAACAGATTCTGTATTCGCGAGTCCCGAATACAGTATTCAGGACTCGGATTCGTAGACTCGCTCAGACTCGCTCAGACTTACTGCTGACAGCGGGTATCCATGAAGCGATGTGATTGTTTAAACGATTTGGGGAGATTCAAGCTACATAGCGATGTGATATAGCGAGTCTAGCGAGTGAGAAAAAGTAAACTCTGACAAAACTAGGATTGCCATTGACTTGCATTGGACTCGTTACTATGCGAGTAATCGCTGGGAAACTCGCAGAGTACCGAGTCCTGCGAGTCCCTTACTACTCGCCGAGTAACGAGTCCTAGCGAGTAGACTCGCCCATCCCTATATGGTACGCAAAAGTGCCCATCAAGCCAATCCAACTTGTGGGAGGGGCTTCAGGAAGCATGGGGTGAAATTTCTCAAGATTACCTCATCAAATTAACAGCTAGAGTGCCAAAGGTCTGCAATGCTGTAATTGCTGCAAAGGAAACATTCTTTGATGAAAGCAAAGTTTGAAGAAGAAAATTATGATTTCAAATAAAAATCATTATTTATAACCTTGTCAATGTCTGGACTATATTTTCTATTCATTTTGCAACTCACTTAATAAATAAAAGTATGGGTTTTCATGGAAAACACAAAATTGTCGGGGTGACCTCAAACGTTTGAACGGTAGTGTATGTTCAACAAACAGATCGGCGACAGTTCGCCAAACTTACAAACCCAATTAAAATCAATGGAAGGCAAAATCTAGTGCTTAGAAAACTCCATCAAAGGGGCCAAAAAGCTGCCACATACAGCTCAAACTGTTTTACAGTGGAGCCCCGAAGTTTTGGCACAAATATTAGTTTCCTTCACTATTACTTAGCAAAATTCAGTGCTGCTGTCACCATGCTTCCATGCTCGCTCATGAACTTTTGACATATGCACTGCTTCCTCCTCTCCTCATTGGTTAAACACTGACTTAGGGTACTTTCACATCAGCGTTTTTTTTTAAATCGCGGCAGATGCGGTAAAAAAATTGCATCTGCCGTGATTACCGCATAACCATTGCACTTGCGGCACAGTTGCGGCAAGCCCCATACAATGTATATGTGGGCTTGCGGCAGGTGCGGCAAGTGCGGTTTTGGCACTTGCGGCAGGTGCGGCCGCACCTTCCGCAAATGCCAAAGCCGCACTTGCCGCACCTGCCGCAAGCCCGCATATACCGTATATACTCGTGTATAAGCCGACCCGTGTATAAGCCGACCCCCCTACTTTTGCCCCAAAACCTGGGAAAACCTATTGACTCGTGTATAAGCCGAGGGTGGACCCCAGCACAGGTATACAGCCCCCAGCAGTGTGGTATACAGCAGCCTCCCCAGTGGTATATACAGGCCCCAGCAGTGTTACAGCAGCCTCCCCAGTGGTATATACAGCAGCAGCCCCAGTGGTAGTATACAGCAGCAGCCCCAGTGGTATATACAGCAGCAGCCCCAGTGGTAGTATACAGCAGCCCCAGAGGTATATACAGCAGCCCCAGTGGTAGTATACAGCAGCAGCCCCAGTGGTAGTATGCAGCAGCAGCCCCAGTGGTATATACAGCAGCAGCCCCAGTGGTAGTATACAGCAGCCCCAGAGGTATATACAGCAGCCCCAGTGGTAGTATACAGCAGCCCCAGTGGTAGTATACAGCAGCCCCAGTGGTAGTATACAGCAGTCCCAGAGGTATATACAGCAGCCCCAGTGGTAGTATACAGCAGCAGCCCCAGTGGTAGTATACAGCAGCAGCCCCAGTGGTATATACAGCAGCAGCCCCAGTGGTAGTATACAGCAGCCCCAGAGGTATATACAGCAGCCCCAGTGGTAGTATACAGCAGTAGCCCCAGTGGTAGTATACAGCAGCAGCCCCAGTGGTATATACAGCAGCAGCCCCAGTGGTAGTATACAGCAGCCCCAGAGGTATATACAGCAGCCCCAGTGGTAGTATACAGCAGCAGCCCCAGTGGTAGTATACAGCAGCCCCAGAGGTATATACAGCAGCCCCAGTGGTAGTATACAGCAGACCCCCCCCTCATCGGTATACAGTGCCCCCCTTGCTGCCGCAAACCTGTAAACCTGTCATTGCCTGCGCCCACCGTAGGAGGAATCCGGAAGAAGCCGGATGAAGCTGGAGGAGCGCGATGGCGGCAGGACAGCTACAGGGATAAGTATAATGATCTATTCCTTTACAGGTTTGCGGCAGCAAGAGGGGGGCCCTGTATACCGATGGGGGGGGCCTGTATACCGATGACTCGCGTATAAGCCAAGAAGGGGACTTTTCAGCCCAATTTTTGGGCTGAAAAACTCGGCTTATACGCGAGTATATATGGTACATTGTATGGGGCTTGCCGCAACTGTGCCGCAAGTGCAGCGGTTATGCGGTAATCACGGCAGATGCGTTTTTTTTCACCGCATCTGCCGCGATTTAAAAAAAACGCTGATGTGAAAGCAGCCTTAGCTCTGCCCCACCCACTCTATGTTTCAGATATCCAAGAAGCAGAAATGGGAGTATTAAAACTGTGCTACCATTTAAAATCCTCAAATAAACTAATTGGCAAGAATTTCAGTGATTTATTCTCTACGCGTTTCCGGGTCTGTATGCCCCTTCTTCAGGAAAATCACAAAATGTACATCACAGTCATGTGACGGAGGGGAAATATATAGACCGGTAGAGTATACAATCAATTAGACAGTATTCAAACGAAAACACATTCAAAAATAGAGGGCATGAAGATGACACACTGTCACCTGACAATCAGCACATCCGTGCAACGAAATGGCACATTTTTAGTTTGCATCTGTAGTACATAGAATTGACATGTACATGATATATACAAACTGTTAGAATATTTACATATACAAAGCATAAGAAATTATTAAAATATTTTATATATATAGTTCAACAATATATAAAACAAATCAGTTAATCTACTTTCTCAAAAAAATATATTTGGATGTGGGATCAAACTTGGTAATAAGACAGCATTTTCTACACTATGGGATGAACCAGCTGATATTATTTTTTACTAAATAGTGGCAGAATTGATTTCTAATTGCTAATAGATTTCAGCTAGCATCACAACTTCCCATGGCATTTTTCACCTTTCTGTCTTCATGTGTTCAAGCACTTTTTTCCTGTGTCATTTCTCATTATTACATATCATTACACTTCTGGTATTCTGGTTTGATTTATTAACTGTGTGAATTGGATGGGTTGTTACCAACATCTGGTCAGCAATTCACATCAGAAGCACCTTTAGAAATGTATTTATTTAAAAAAATTGGTGACATGATCAATACTTATTTGATGAGCTGTAAATGACTTCCTATAAAAAGTAAAGTCAGTATATAAATGAAGGTATCCTTAAGGCACCTTTACACGCTGAGACTTTCCAGTGATCCCACCAGCAATCTGACCTGGCCAGGATAGCTGGAAAGTCTCTCTGCAGTCGCGGGTGAGCTGTCAAACAGGCAGACTCACCAGCGACCAGTCAGCAGCGACATCGCTGGTAACCAGGGTAAATACCAGGTAACTAAGCAGTGCGCACTGCTTAGTTACCCGGTGTTTACCTGGTTACCAGTGCCCAGCATCTAATGTGCGGCTCTGGGCATTGGCTGGGTGGTTGCTGATCGTTGGTATGGCGCTGTCACGCACAGCGATGCGTGCTCACTAGCGGGGGACCAAGGTTTTGGTCCTGAACGATTTGTAGCGATCAACAACATCACAGCAGGGGCCAGGTCGCTGAAGCGTGTCACACACTGCAACATTGCTGGAGAGGTCGCTGTTACGTCACAAAACCTGTGACGTTTCAGCGATATCGCTAGTGATGTTGCAGTGTGTGAAGTATCCCATAGAAACAAGTAAAGATACCAATTGGCTGTACCATCATGTGTTAAATTTACACATTTACTGACACACTGTGTGCCAAAAGCATTAGGTGGTGATGGATTTTTGGTAAGTGAAATACAAATTTATCCAAGGCTGCCATATTTTCAAAAAGGCAGAATTGGAGATTGTTTCCCAAGTAGAGATTTCCCTTCATCTAAATACTTATTGGAATTTTTTTATCTATTGTTTATCACAGGGTCTAGATGTAACTAGTGAAGTGGTATCAGTAATTTAACAAATGCCAAAATATGAGTTTAAAGTTAAGATTTAGATGGTTTAAGGGCTCATTCACACAAAGCGTTTATCCTCTGGTTTTGTTGATCTGGTTTTGACGCAGTTTCTGCACCAAAAAGTATCCTTTTTTTTAAAAAAGCATCACAATGCATCGTCCGTTTGAGTTGCTGTTTTGCTGCATTTTCGGGGGATACAGACAAACAAACACGCAGATACACAGACAAAAAGACACATTTTCTTACCCTCCTCAGTGATCCCACGGCAAGCCCCGCTGATGTCTACCTTCCGAGCACTGGCAAGACCTGTAAGTAGTACGAGTACTGACAGGACCTGCACATGTGAGAGAGATGATTGTGGTCAGATTACTGGGCGCTAAAGCAAGAATGCGACAGGGATTCAAGTGATTAGTATAACAAACATCCTTTAATTCACACACCAATATGCATTTCAACAGTGGTCTGCTGTCTTCTTCAGTAAATCCAACTGAAGAAGACAGCAAATCACTGTTGAAATGCGTATTGGTATGTGAAATAAAGGTTTGTTATACTAACCACTTGAATCCCTGTCACGTCTTGCTTAAGCTCTCCGTAATCTGACCACAATCATCTCTTTCATGTTATATCTCCCCCTTGGGGTTTGTGGCAGGAGCCGTCCACTTGTGTGATGATAACACCCCATTGAAGGACCTGCTGTGATGTCACAGTGACGCAGCGATCATGTGATTGGATACCATCCACGTGACTCGGACCAGGAAGTAAACCTACGAGTGGTTTTGGAGCAGTGTCTTTCACAGGCATCACACCGAGGTTATGCAGGGGTGCACAACCATACAAGGTGAGTGTTAAATCCCAACACACCTCAGTTAAGGTCCCCACTAGACCACCAGGTACCTCTCATTGTGCGCACTCTATATTTTCTTTTAGGACCTACCCATGTGGCTCTCAGGCTGAGTCACATGGGCAGGTCCTGTCAGTACCATACCCGTAGGTCCTGCCAGTGTTCTAAAGATAGATATTGCCAGGGCCCACCGTGGGATCACCAGGGAGGATAAGTAATTGGAGTGTTTGAAATGTGGAAAGTGCAGCAGCAAAACATAGCACTAATTGATATGTTCATAATTTTCTGGATGCACTTTCTGCACCACTATCGCATCAGTTAAAAACACTGACTTCTGCACAGCAGTTTGAAAATCCCACTCATGTTGCTGGCAGATGCAGTGACTGATCCATTTTTGGTGCAGTTTTCAAAAAAAAACACAGCACGAAAAATGGATCAAAAAAATTCCGTATGAATATAGCCTAATAAGTTCTGTTCACATTTCTGGTTTTAATTCATTTTTAAAGGTTATAATAGTTTTAAAAAAGTATATGTTACCAATGTAGCAAAAACAGCTGCACACTTTGGATCTCATTAACAGTTGGTCTATTATTTGTAGATTTGTCTCTTCAGTTCCAGACATGCGCAGTGTGCCCCTGAAGCCTGGGAAGTGTACAATCAGTCACAATGATGTGGGTGAGGAAAGCTGTGCTCATGCACAAGATTTTCAGAGAGTTGACGATGATGCAAACCTTTGCAAATCATGTTGTTACATTTGCAGGTTTGGGGATACAAACACCCTATCGGCAAATCTTAAGGTTAATAAGCATATGAAAAACAGAGTTTATAAAAATATCTTTTAAAAATGTTTTTAGGTGTATAACACAATGAAGGGTATTTAACGCGTGACAATGGCCGTGATCGAAGCTGGGTGACAGCTGCATAAGTCCGTATCCCCAATCTTAACAACATCACGGATGATCTGACGATGTGCAGCTTTTTTCATTTTTGTAAGAATAAATGTGAAGTTTTATACTATATCTCCGTATGATCTGCTGGCTTCAGGGAGAAGCTGCTAGACGGAATGGGACCTCTTTGGATAATGTAAATTGCCCTGGTTTTCCACTGAAAAAAATGAAGGAAAAACCCTACGTGTGAGCAAGCTTATGCTAAACCTTGAGATGAATGTGTTAAGGACCTGTCACACGCAGAAACCAAAGCTGCGATGTCGGAAGCGATGCGCGGGTGTGCGCTTGCTTCCAACATCGCAGCCTTGGTGTCACACGGCAGGATGTTGCCGGTGATGCTGCAGCGATGCGGGCGGAGCCATCGCTCGCTGGGCTGGGATTAGCACAGCGAGCGATTCGCAGCAATACTGCGGTATAGGCTGAATCGCCGCCAACATCGCTATTGCGGTGTCAGATAGCGCGATCCAGCCTAATCGCTGGTTGCAGACTGACAAGTTTACCTTCATGCTGGTAAACATATCAACCTGCGACCAGCGATAGATCGCAGTTGTGTCGCGCTGTCACACAGCACGACGCACTTGCGATTTCGCTAGCGACATCGCTGATGCGTCACTTTTCGGCGATGTCGCTAGCGACATTGACATGTGTGACAGGGCCTTTAGTGTTAGGACGGATAGCTTATATGTAACAAATTAGAGTATATTAATATTTAATACTTCTGTTGATGACATAAAGTAGAATATAATAACATCTTCCCAATTACAATTCAATGTCAATAAGAGTAAGAAACTTGTGATATCTTCTAACATGATTTTGAAATGCTCAGGACCCTCTGCAAGCACCGCTCACCGAGGAGAAGAAATACTGATATGCACAGTCTTGATCATCTTATCCAAAGACATAGAAAATAATGCAGAACATGGACATTACTTATGATGACTTCTTAGTGCCCTGAACTTTTTACTTTATTGTAAGGTACCGTTTATCACATCATTACATAGTGAAACAGCAGCAGCTGACAGACCATAATTCAAGCTTTTACCAGGGTGGTATAGAAACAAAAATAGTGTTTCGGCAGAAAAATATGCCAGCATGGCGCGGGTCCTGACTCAGATCTTAGTCCGACTCCCAAGTAAACTAGGCAAACTAGTAAGGAGGATCGAGGGTCAGAGGATGAAAACTGATTTAAAATATCATCCAATTATTACATTCCATTAGAAGATTCACTTACGCGTTTTAGGCGTAGACTATGAGTAAGGGCTCTATTCCTAAAACGCATAAGTAAAGCTTTTAATGGAATATAATAAAGGAATGATGCTGTAAATCAATCATCATCTCCTGACCTTCCATGTGGTAGAAGCTGGACCATCCTCCTTTCTTGTTTACCAGGGCAGTGCCTATAATGACATAGTATAGTAGATGAGTGTATCCCCCACTAATTAACCTATTTCTCCACCTTGTACTGTTTTTTTGGTGGGCTAGGATGAACTGTGTCTCTTTTATATCTTTTACTGCAACTACTGTATGTTCTTATCCAAGAACCAGAGAAGAATCTAGGTTTTATTTTAGCTTCCTAAAACTGGGACATAGGTTCTTGGTAAAGATACATCATAAAAATGTACTTTCGTGAATTGTTTCTTGAGTACGGGATGAAGGGGACAAAATGCATTATCATCTCTAGCAGCAGGACAACCAATGCAAAGAAGTCTGTTATGGTGATAGATGCCCACTAAATTATTTATAGATTATAATCTATTGATTTATAGCCACTTTAAAGTGATTTCTGGCACTTTCGTCTTTTCTACACAAGAAAGGGCCTAATCACTTGCAGCAAAATGTGCACATTTTACAGAGGTTACAATGGTTAGCCCTAAATCACATTTATTGCAACATATTTTCAGATCAGAGTGACAGCATATTAATATAATTCTGTATCTTAAAGCCAGTAAATGGGGAGATTTGTATCAATCTGTTGATTTCAGATTGGATGAACAGTACTATGAAAAGACCCAGCTCGTTGAAATAGAAAATTATGAGCCTCACAGTTCTGAAGAGAAGATACCTAAGAAAATGATCAGCCATAAACTGCAAAATGGATATATTCACAAAGATCATTAGCTGGTAATACAAAAGACAGGATGCCATGGGGTAATATCAGCCATATGTAAAATGATAATACATTAAGTTAAAAAAAAATTGAGTCATTTAAAGTAACACTGATACAGTATACTGATTTCACACTTCCATTCTGATGTGATCAAGCTGGAAACGCGTCCAACTGCACCCGGGCTAGTTTGTGCAATCGTACACAACTGCATCGGTATTATGCTTGATCTGAGTGTGGGATCTGGCAAAAAAAACCACTGTAGTTGCATCCACTTTTTCCCTGATCTGTCGGAAAGTTTAAAATTTACATACACCATGTTCCAAATTATTATGCAAATGTTCTTTTTCTCTGATTTTCCTAAATGGTCGGTGCAAATGACAGTCAGTGTAATAAAAGTCATCACCCGTTAGAGTATACATCGAATTTTATTGAACAAACATCCCAATGATAACAGTATAATCTTCAAAATGAAAAATAAACTCTAAATGCACTGTTCCAAATTATTAGGCACAGTAGAAATTCTAAGCATTTGATGTTTGAAAGAACTGAAAATGCTCATTTGTTGCATTTGCAGCATTAAGAAGTCATATTCACTGAAATGAAAAGCTATTTAACTCCAAAACATCCAAACAGGCAAAGTTACATGTTAACATAGGAACCCTTCTTTGATATCACCTTCACAATTCTAGCATCCATTGAACTTGTGAGTTTCTGGAGAGTTTCTGCTTGTATTTCTTTGCATGATGTCAGAATAGCCTCCCATAGCTGCTGTTTTGATGTGAACTGCTTCCCACCCTCATAGATCTTTTGCTTGATTATAATCCAAAGGTACTCTATAGGGTTGAGGTCAGGGGAAGATGGTGGCCACGCCATGAGTTTATCTCCTTTTATACCCATAGCAGCCAAAGACACAGAGGGATTGTTTGCAGCATGAGATGGTGCATTGTCATGCATGAAGATGATTTTGCTCCTGAAGACCCATTTTTGCTTTTTGTACCATGGAAGAAAATTCACTGTCAGAAACTATATACTTTGCAGAGGTCATTGTCACACTTTCAGGAAGCTTAAAGGGCCCTACCAGCAGTTTCCCAATGATTCCGGACCAAAATATGACTCTTCCATATCCTTGCTGAAGTCACAGCCTTGTTGGGACATGGTGGCCATCCATTAACCATCCACTACTCCATCCATCTAGACCATCCAGGGTTACTTGGCACTCATCAGTAAACAAGACTGGTTGAAAATTAGTCTTCATGTATGTCTGGGCCCACTGCAACCGTTTCTGTTTGTGAGTAATGTTTAGGGATAGCCGAATTGTAGGTTTATGCACCACAAGAAGCTTTTGAAGGATACTACACCTTGAGGTTCGAGGGACTCCAGAGGCACCAGCAGCTTCAAATATCTGTTTGCTGGTTTGTAAGGCCTTTTTAGCAGCTGCTCTCTTAATCCGATGAACTTGCCTGGCAGAAACGTTCCTCATTCTGCCTTTATCTGCATGACCATGTCTGTGCTCAGAATCAGCCACAAATCTCTTCACAGTACAATGATCATGCTTACATTTTCGTGCAATATCTAATGTTTTCATCCCTTGTCCAAGGCATTACACTATTTGTTGCTTTTCAGCAGCAGAGAGATCCTTTTTCTTTTCCATGTTACTTGAAAACTGTGGCCTGCTTAATATTGTGGAACACCCAGTTTTCCTTTTATTGTGCTCACCTGCCAAACTAATTATCACAGGTATCTGAGATTGATTTCAGTGATCCAAAGAACCCTGAGATACAATACCATCAATGGGTTTCGTTGACAAAGAAAAATACAAAAACCCTATGGCACTTCAAACCAATTTGCATAATAATTTGGAACATTTTGTAGGTCATGCCTACTAATTGGAGAGTGTTGCGAGGTGCCCTTGGCATGCTCAGTTTGAAAGCCAGATCCAGCCTGGGTGGATCCGCCCCTGGCCTGATCTGGTCCCATTGAAACCCATTCTATTTTTGGCCACAATGCGCCTCATCTGGTGACATCAGGCTTTTAAACCAGCCATAAAATTGCAACTTTATGCATCCAGGGAGGACAAAAGGATGCATTTGTTTAGGATTAGGTGGAAACCTTGTGCCACCACATGTGCCTTTGTCCCTATACTAAGGTCTAGTTCACATCTGCGCTCCGATGCGTTTGACAGCATTGCGCTAGCGCGGGTGGTAGCACAGTGCAAGTGCAGCCAAGCGCATCAGAGCGCAAATAACATTCATTGTGCTAACGCCACCATTACCTGTATGGTCGAGTGCAGTGAAATGGAACCCAGAAGTGCAAGTGTGAAAATGTCACAGCACATGCGCTAGTCCAGACACACCGGAATCGCGTCATGCGATGTTTCCGGTGCGTCCGAACTAGTGCATGCTCTGTGACACAGAAGATTTCAAACTTGCACTTCTGGTTCCGTTTGACTGCGCTCGCCCATATAAGGTAATGGCTGTGTTAGCGCAATTCACGTCAATTGAGCTCCAATGCATTTGGCTGTGCTTGCATTGCCCTACTACCTGCACTAGCGCAATGCTGCCAAACGCACTGGAGCGCAGATGTGAAACAGCCCTAAGTCTATGGAGATGTGCCTAATCAGGTAGCATCAAGGTTTGGCTGGATTAGGACACTGGATAAAAAATGTAAGTGTGAAACCACCCTTACTCGTTTACAGCAAGTACCAAATGTAGAAAGTCATACAGACTTAAAGGGGAACTCCAGTGAGAGAAAACTTTTTAGTATTGTTCCTGCCATCCTACATGATGAAGCAGAGTCATACACTACAGTTCTAGGATCTATAGATCTCTTATAAATCGATAAAATCATACCTGCTCCTTTGCTCTATCCCCCACCTCAGGAAACCGAAATCTCTGTCTGAGTGCTTCATGTAGAAGCAAAAAGCAGAAGGTGTGTCAGGGGTGTGGATGATGGGGGCTACAGGATCAGCCTATATTCATGCCCCCTCAAATTTCTGTATGGGGAAGGGGCATGGAAGGGGGCATGACCGCCGGCTCCATGGTCACACATACAATCCAGCCCCTGATATACCATCCTATGAGACGGGGGTCCAGGTTTCAAATAGCAATCATGTCACCAAACAGATACAGATTTATGCAGTGATCCTCTGCTGTATGATAATGCATAATGTGTACTGTTAATGTGAAATTCAAGCAGAGACAAATAATTACATTAATCAATTCAGCTCTGCATGGTCTCCTCTTCCCCATAAGAACATGGTGGATTCCTGTCTTTGTAACTTTCAATGGATCATCATCACTTCTCAGTAAAGGTACCTTTACATGGCACAACATCGTGCTCAACGTCGCTCAAAAGTGACATGTACAACGATGTTGTTTCATGTTTGTGTCGTTGCATGTAACTGAACGATGCAACTACGATAATTAGTCAAGTTGGAGTTGTCAGGTTTATGAACATGTTCTAAAACCTGATGATGTCGTCCAAGAGATCTGGTAGCATCGTTCTGTGTGACACCGCGATAACGATGTCATGGACGACTTCGCCCATTCACAGCAATGAGCAGGAACTGTTCGCGGGGTTGGCGAATGATAGCTGCTCACAACATCGTTGGTGAGTTGTCCACGATATCTAGACATGTGACGTCTCACCAGAAATGTTGAAATGATGTAAAAAAAGATTGCGCGCCCACGAGATATTAACAGACATCATTCCAACGTCGTGCTGTGTAAAGGTACCCTAATAATCACAGCAAGGCATCCAAAGTCTGCAGCATCTGTTACACACACGTTATAGTACACACCTGTATTATCACGTAATATCTATTAACAGCTAAAGAAAAATGCTATTTCACTGTTCCTAATTATAGATTGTCTTACATGATATCAATCTAAATGTAGGAATACATGTACAGTACTATGGTTTATTCAGTTTATCAATCCATGTGAAGGCACTTTCTGTTCACGTTATGGTCTTGTACCTGGCAGTTTTAGGCTATGTGACACGTCAGGTCCATGTGTAAAGAACTGCAACATGCACTACAAATATGTGTTCACAAGCTTCAGTTGTGGCAATTTATCCATGCAGTAATGCAGCCCAAAACAAGCAAAAATGGGGCATTTCACAGTACCAGGAAAGTGACTGAGATTCCTACAACGTCATGGTGATGCTGCTGTTGCTTATTTTCCCTTGCAGATATGAACATACAAAGCATGTTTTCAGATTTGCAGTATGTCAGCTCTTCCACTTTTATTTTTACATTCTTCTCAGCATTCATGCAGTGTTTATTTGCAGTGTTGTGCTGTCACATAGGATGGTATATCAGGGGCTGGAGTGTATGTGTGGAGAATGCGGCTGGCGGTCATGCCCCCTGCCACGCCCTTTCCCCATATAGAAATGTGATGGGGTGTGAATGTAGGCTGATCCTGCAGCTCACAGCATCCACACCCCTGACACACCTCCTGCTTTTTGCTTCTACATGAAGCTCTCAGACAGAGATTTTGGTTCCCTGAGGCGGGGGCTAGAACAGAGGAGCAGGTATGATTTTATCAATTTATAAGAGATCTATAGATTCTAGAACTGTAGTGTATGGCTCTGCTTCATCATGTAGGAAGGCAGGGGCAGGACTAAAATGATTTCTCTCACTGGAGTTCCCCTTTAATCTGGCATACTGTGTCCAGTCTTGGCCATCACATTTTAAAAATATACATTATCAAACCCAAGCAAGTTCAGAGAAGAGTGACCAGAATTTTGACTGGTCTGCAAATAATTTCCTATGAGGAACATTTACAAAATTTGGGAATGTTTAGCTTGCAAAACAGAAGACTGAGAGTAGACTTAATAGATGTGTACAAATATCTCAAGCACTGTCACACTCTAGAAGGATCAGCTTTATTCACATTTACACAAAAAAAAACTAGAAAAAATGGGATGGAACTGAATGGGAGGAGAAACTGATTAGAATCACATAAGATTGCCAAATGTTGTAAAGGCTGGGGGAAAATTTAAATTGCACAAAAAATGTTGCAACATTTGTAAAAAGGTTTTATGTCAGAGTTCTGGCAAAAAAAAACCTTGATGAATCAGACACATAGGTCCCATTTCTTCAAGAAACTTCAATTTCTCAAAATTTGTGTGCATATTGTAAGTAGCGCAAACATTCTGTGACTTTTGGCGTTAACTTGGCTATCCCAGCCAAAGTGTAGCTAAGCTTGGCCATCTATTCATGAATATTTATGACTCTTAAATCTCATACATTTTGCCAGAAATATACTGGTGGAGGCACTCTGCAGTTACAAGATGTGCCAGATTCAGTAATTGGCAGGCACTTCTTCATGAATTAGGCACCTCTTTCGCCCTTCAGACTGCAGTTTCCAACAGCAGTCTTAATAAATCTGGGCCACATATTTATTACTTCTAGCAATGAGTGATTGTGGTCGTTACTATTCGCTACTCACACAGATAGCATAGTATTCCCGATACTCGTTACTCTGTGAGTATTGCAGGTGCTCGTGAGTGATGTGTTGATTTTGAGCAATCTGACACAAATTGCCAGCTCCATTCAGTACATAAAGTGAGCTGGCAACCCAATGAGAGCAGATTGAATGTTTGGGTCTCTCTGGGGGGCACAGCAAAGTGTTGTATGCAGTGAAAATTAGAAAAAAAGTCCACCCTCCTGCCCTGCCTCGGAAATGCTAATTTTATGGCTGTCTGTGTGTGGGCAGAGCCCATCACAAATTGATTAACATTGGACTCGTTATTTGGACAAATACACAAGTATTAAAAATTACTCACTATGAATCTCCTGAAGCCGAGTATTTCACTACTTGCTCATCACTAATTACTTCACATTAGAGAATTTACTTTACATGTCGGATTACAAATTGCAATGCCTCATTAATGCTCATCCCCTGTGTGCTCTGTTTGTAACACAAAAAGTTAATTTCTTAGTGTTCTGCCTTCTTCCACATGTGAAGCTGTGGATATCTAGCAAACAGCTTAACCCTCGTTCGTTTCCCCAAGGAACAGACTGTAGGATTTCTGAAGTCTAAATTTTTTAAGGTGATGAACTTGATTGCGTGATAATGTGTGGTAAAAACTAGAATACAAGTACAGAATAATCACAGTCAGTACTGGTGCATTATAGAAACTAGCACTAACACAGTGATAACACAGGTTACAGTCAACATGAGTAACTAGGGTAAAGGTCACTGCAGCAGGCTCTATTCTATACAGAATGCATCCATCTGCATACAGTGCAAAAGGCATTTACTCAAATAGTGTATCTTAGAGCACAATACACTTCACTTTTCAGTATTCTACACAGAAATACCTTTATCTACATACCATGCAAACATGATAGCATGAAGAATTACAGGGTATAACACATCTATCACACAGATCTCTGAGTATTGGCAGCTGGATTATAACCTGTTCACACAGATTCTACACAAAAACATGTAACTGCATTGCTCTTACTGGAATCATCTGATGAGAGGAAAGTTGTAAGGAATGGAGAGCCAGACACACACATCTTATCTTCTCACTAAGGAGCTGGGAAACTGACTACAAGAATCTCTTTCTCCCAGAGGCAGGAGGAAGAAGGTCCCTTGGTACACACTATTCTTAAAGGAGACAGACTAAGAGCTCTGCTAGATCATGTTTAACATCTAAACAATGTAAATAGGCAACTAATGACCTCTACAGGTCGTAGCTAGTATAACTCTACAGTAGTATAAGTCTATGAATATTTTCTTAGCTGCTCATGAATGGGCAGAACACTTAGAGTTTTGGCACTTTTTTATTCTTTATTAATTTCATGTTATTTTTCTGTTAATTAAAGTACAATATTTTTATTCATGGCACAATGTACTGAATATCAGTTCCAAAAAAGAACAATCTTGAGCACAGATATGAGTTACAGTGTAATTAAAGTACACTGATCTCTTTGTATGGTAAGATATGGTTTGCAGCCAAACATTGCAATGCAGATGAGTTCGATACCCATCTCTAAATAATTATGACAATGTCAGGTACATTTCCTCAATACACGTCTTGTGGATTGGGTGCTAATTAAGTGTTATTCCATCATGCCTTAATTATGTTAATTCAAATTTGCAAATCAGTATACACAAAATTAACGCTGAATAATTAATTCACTTTCAGCAAACGCATAGGTTTCAGAATACGTTAAAGGAAACAAATTAAAACTGGAGCAGATTTCACATGATATCATTGTTACAGGCTGAAGCTGTTAACCAATGCTATGCAGAGTGCCTCACTATAAATGACTACTTCAGCATTCTCGATTAAATGAGCTTAACAATGTTATCTTTTCTATTTCTCGGGCACTTTAAAGTGTTACAAACAAAGGATGTGGCACTAACAATTTCTTTTAGTGTTAACCATCTAATTAGGCTTTTTATAATGAGATTGAATTGTTGCATGTACTATATACAGATGTTTAAAGACATTACGTTTTATGTATCATAAACCTTATGCACATTGTCTTCTTGATTGAAGCTATTGTTGGCTACAAACAGCAAGTAAAATATTAAAGGCCCATAAACATTAGAGATACGTTATCCAAAATAATAATTACTGTGAGAGCAGCAGACTATATCCTGTGTTTCGGGTTTCCTGACTCTCTCTGGACTAAAAATGATGTGATAAGAAGGATAGAGCCTAATTCTTTTGTTTTAAAAAGAAAAGAAGTAGAGGAATCAGATGGATAAGCAGGTGTCCTACACCTCTGATAACCATGAGAAACAAATGAAATTAAAAATTCCGGCATCTCAGGTATTAGGCTTTATTTGAGATATATTCAGTAATATGAATAAAAAGATGTCATGTATTTCTTTGTAGTTGCTCTACTTTTTGAAATAGTGTACAGTTGCCCACACAAGAATTTGAAATTATTTCCTAGACAGGGGTATTAATTACACTGTTCTGCAGCCAAATTGGTCCAGAGGCGAAAACAGTTAAAGCACAACTACAGCATTTTCTTTTCACCATTGTAGAGGCGCTATAAATGTAAGATTACTTCTCCCTGTCTAAGGCTAGGGTCACAGTTGCATTTTTCACAAGCGTTTTTGGAGACCTGCGTTTTCAAAAACGCATGTAAAAAACGCACCCATAGGCCCCCATATTAAAAAATGCATGCCCTAATAGCAAAAAAGCATGTGTGACAGTACCATGCGTCTTTGGTGCATTTCCAAAAACGCATGCGTTTCTTAATATGGGGCCTTATGGGAAACGCATGCAAAAACGCATGTACAATTAGTACCATTCAAAAACGCATGCGTTTTCCATAGGAGCCCATGTTATAAAAAAGCATGCATTTTTTTAACATGGGCTCCTATGGAAAACGCATGCGTTTTTGAATGGCACTAAATGGTACTAATTGTACATGCATTTTTGCATGTGTTTTCCATAGGGGCCCATGTTATAAAAACGCATGCGTTTTTCAAAACGCACCAAAAAATAGTACATGCACTATTTTTGGGTGCGGATTTAAAAACGCAGCCAAAAAGGCAGGGAGCCATCACACACCTTAAAAAACTCATGCTGACATGAAAAAACTCATGAGTTTTGTTAAATCACTAAAAAAACTCATTCCAACTGTGACCCCAGCCTAAGGCTAGAGTCACACTTGGCATGAGTTTTTTTTGGTGCCTTAAAAAAAAGCATGCCTTTCTGCATGCTTTTTTCCATTTCTGCATGCGTTTTTTAAGGTGTCTGATGGCACCCTGCGTTTCTGCATGCTTTTTTTCATTTCAGCATGCGTTTTTTAAGGTGTCTGATGGCACCCTGCATTTTTACATGCGTTTTTAAATCAGCACCCAAAAAAAGTTCATGAACTATTTTTGGTGCTTTTTTAAAAACGTATACTTTTTTTAACATGGGCCCCTATGGAAAACGCATGCGTTTTTGGATGGTACTAAATGGTAATAATGCACCATGCATTTTTGCATGCGTTTTTAATGTCAGCTACTCACATAAGTGCAAAAACTCATGCCAAAAATGCATGGCACTTTAGACATGCGTTTTTGCTATTAGGGCATGCGTTTTTTAACATGGGGGCCTATGGGTGCGTTTTTACATGCTTTTTTAAAAACGCAGGTCTCCAAAAAGCATGAAAAAAACGCAAGTGTGACCCTAGCCTTAGTATGCATACTCACGATCCGAACAGTAAAGTTTTGGACGCAGTGTATTGCTGCATTGTACTTTAAAATAACTTTGTCCCTTTAAGGGCCCTTTCACATCTGCGTTTTTCGTAATTCGCGGCAGATGCGGTGAAAAAACCGCATCTGCCGCGTTTGCCGCATAACGGTTCCACTTGCGGCACGGTTGCGGTTTTTTCCATAGGAAGTATAGGGGGACTTGCGGCAGATGCGGCAAGTGCGGTATTGCACTTGCGGCAGGTGCGGCAGAGAAAAAAACCGCAGTAAGCCGCGGTTTTTTTTCTCGCCGCACCTGCCGCAAGTGCAATACCGCACTTGCCGCATCTGCCGCAAGTCCCCCTATACTTCCTATGGAAAAAAACGCAACCGTGCCGCAAGTGGAACCGTTATGCGGCAAACGCGGCAGATGCGGTTTTTTCACCGCATCTGCCGCGAATTACGAAAAACGCTGATGTGAAAGGGCCCTAAGACACATTATGGAATCCTTCACATATCCATATTACAATAATTTTTGTAGTTACATGTGTGTCCGTACTATAGCTCTGTGGGTTTGCCATTTTTTTTTTAATTAATATTGTGACATAGGCTTGGTCACACATGCCCGTCAGTTTTTTTCCATTTACAAAACCTGATTCCGTTTTTGAAAAATGCCATTTTTGCATCTAAAAAACCCTATGCATTAACACATGCATTAACGCATGGTACCTATATGTACCATGCGTGAACGGATGCGTTTCCCATAGGGCCCCATGTTAAAAAAACGCTATGCGTTTTTTAGCAGTGCATTTTGACACTGCATTTTTTGCATTGGAACCTATGGATCTGTTAAGGTACCTTCACATGCCGCAATATTGGCTGGCAATCCTAAAGGCGATATGTTGCCCCGGATCGATCACCGTCAAAATTGCCTCACAGTTGCGGTGTGTGATTGGGGAATTTCGCAGCGATAAATCCCCTGTTGCCTGATTCATACCACATCTCTTGTGCTGAGATAATCTTATATATGTGTCCCTGCTATGTACTGTGTAGTAGATGTGTCTGACTGTACAGAGACATGGTCTGATCATACCACATCTCCTGTATAGAGATAATCTTATATATGTGTCACTGCTATGTACTGTGTAATGGATGTGTCTGACCAAACAGGGACATGGTCTGATCATACCACATCTCCTGTGCGGAGATAATCTTGTATATGTGTCCCTGCTATGTACTGTGTAATGGTCGTGTCTGACCATACAGGGACATGGTTTGATCATACTGCATCTCCTGTGCGGAGATAATCTTGTATATGTGTCCCTGCTATGTACTGTGTAATGGCCATTTCTGACCGTACAGGTACATGGTGTAATCATACCTCATCTCCTGAGTAGTGGAGGATTCAAAAGAGTATACAGACATTACAGCATGGGATTATACCTACTTCTTTTTATGAGGTAAAACATTTTCCTGCCTGTTTTTAAAACATGTTTTACCTCAAAGAAAGAATAATTTGCGATCTCATCTTGTTGTGTCCTTACACTTTTTCACTTCCTGTCTTGTTCAGGAGCTGTCGTATGAGCTGACCATATCTCTGTATGGTCAAATATGGCCATAACACAGTACATAGCAAAGACACATACTGTGTATAAGAGTATCTTAGCAAAGAAATATTTTTTAAACACATACAATTGTGGAAATAAGTATTATTTCAAGATGTATTGATTAAAATTTACTTTGTACATGGGACAATCCCTTTAAATATGATTCTCCTCTGTGTACCATGGGGCATAACTATAAATATTTGGGAGAGGAGTACTTGGTAATTATTTTTAACAGTTACAGCATAATTGCAGTATTAGGGACTGCAAGATAGTGGGCATGACCGGCTCAGTTGGTGGGCGTGATGCCCACTTTTTAGGAATGGCCTTGCAATTCCTTTCCTGTGCCTGATTAGTACCCTTTAGCCAGTCATTTTTGTTAACTAAGATCAGTAATCATCAGATTAAAGAGTTTAAATCATTAATCATGCCCCACTGACTCCATTTCCTGAGACTTCTAGCTGAGTAAACCCTGATAAACTGCCAGCCCCTGGCAGCTCATGGAAAGATGCTTGGCCATGACCTCTAAACCAGTCACACCTATTCAGTAATCCAGCCACCATGCCAACTAACTCTCATTTTTTCTACCCCAACATGCCCGCTGGTCAAGACAACAATTGATAAGCGGATTTTGCAAGAAAATAACGTTGGCATGCAGTTGACCAATATGACAACCAATGATAAACGGGCTGGGTCAACAGTATAGCAAGTGAAATGAAATGCTGGGCCACACCCACCAACTGAGCCATTTACAAACACTAATTTCTGACCCTTGATACTTCTAGAACGGCCCAATCACTTGTTTTCTTTCTGTTCATTCCTAACATTGTAGAGTCTTTGAAATGGTAATTTTTCCACAGGTTTTCACCACATATAGCCATGAAGCAGTCACTTTGTGTCGGGTCTCCAATAGAGATGATCAATTCTGCCAGGATTCCAATTCACCAAATAACACATGTTTTACAAGGAAATTTGCATTGGTTGCTCCATACACAAGGAATGTCCCTAATTATGTCCTGGGGTCTGCTATATTATCCTGCTAACAAATAGACCTCTGACATCACTGCGTGATGTGACTTTACCATGCATTACAAACTAGCGTACAATGCCATAATATCAGAGGCTTAGTCTGCAGTGGAGTACCCATCATAGTGTAATTAAGGCTATATAGAATGTGCGCGACAGGGGAAAGAGAAAAAGAGAGGAATTAAGGACTATATGGTGGGTGGCAGGGCACATGAGCAGTGAGTTGAGTCTTATTTAGATTTATTTAACTTTTTGCTTTCCCTCTATGGTTTAGCAAAATGGCAGCTGCAGCTGGCCGCAGTATTGCTGAATCCATGCAGAATGAATTGTAAAATATCTATATTCTACAGAACAAATTTGTAGAGAATACCATTCCACTGTAATAAATTTGTAATTGCTCATCTGTAGTCTACATCTCTTCTCCCTATGTGGGGTGTTAATACTTCTGAAAGAAATACGCTTTATCTACTATGATTATTCCTTTTTAAACAGCACAAGCAATAATTAAGAAAAAATGTAGCATTATGTGCTGCACAAAATTGTATCCTATTATACCTTTGTCTTCTAGAAATCCCTAAATTTATTACCACTGTGATGAAGTTATACCACATAAGATTTCAATTGATTTGATTTGTGTTTTCGTTGAATATTTAATAAATGTAAAACTTTGATGCCTAGACGTGAAAAGACCATTTACAAATCCATAAACTGAGGTGTTGTATGCGTTTTGTGATATGTATCTATTTTTGGTCAACCTTGGCAACTGGCAGTTTTGTGGCAACGATGAAAATATACCGTAGATACCTCTGAAGAATTACAGATAACGCATTGTAAGCATCATTGGGTGTTATGAAACGCCTTTGGAGGTGTTTAATGGCATGGTGATTTTTAAAATTGTTATGCAATTATGTTCTATACATACCTTATTACATGATATGAAGTCAGGAAAAAAATATGTACACCTTTTTGAACTTCATTGTTTTATATATAAGATTCAGAACATATTAAAAACACTTTCATTAGAAGATCTTAAAACTAGGTAAATAAAACCTTAGATTAAAAACACCACATGGAAATTTGTACTTATTTTAAATAGTCATTTAAAGCGAACCTGTCACCCCCTCCAGGCATCTAAAGATAACATAGCCGCCTTCTGCAGCACTAAGGCTGCATTCTGACAAGGTGTCTATAGCATTTATGCTCCCTTGATTCACTGAAATAAAGACTTATATAAAATCTGTTTCAAACCTGATCCAAGACCGGGAGGCGGGTTTTCAAGTGTCTGTCTCCCTCCTCTGTGGTGTCAGTCATCCCTCTCTGCTTTCTGTGTGCCACCTCCAGGGCCATCTCCCTGCATTACAGAGCTTTGTCAGCTCTGCTACAACATAGAGCTGCTGTTATAGGAGACCCCACAGTAGTAAATCTAGCAGGAGGATCCTTAGCAGACAAAGCAGTGCCTGCTACGTAGCAGCCCTTGAGCTGAGCAGGTTTCACTTTCAGTTTCTTGTACCCAGCAGCATTGCTCCTCAGCCCCTGATCTAAAGCACAAACTCAACTCTGCTGCACTGCTGACAGCTCAAGGGCTGCTACGTAGCAGGCAGTGCTTTGCCTGCTCAGGATCCTCCTGCTACCGGTAGATTTACTACTGTGGGGTCTCCTATAACAGCAGCTCTATGTTGTAGCAGAGCTGACAAAGCTCTGTAGTGCAGGGAGATGGCTCTGGAGGCGGCACACAGAGAGCAGAGAGGGATGACTGACACCACAGAGGAGGGAGACAGACACATGAAAACCCGCCTCCCGGTCTTGGATCAGGTTTGAAACAGATTTTATATAAGTCTTTATTTCAGTGAATCAAGGGAGTATAAATGCTATAGACACCTTGTCAGAATGCAGCCTTAGTGCTGCAGAAGGTGGCTATGTTATCTTTAGATGCCTGGAGGGGGTGACAGGTTCGCTTTAAGGCTAGGGTCACATTTTAAAATCAAATTGCGTTCACCGCATCCAGATCCGGATGCGGTGAACGCAATTGCGGTCCCACACATTTTTAATGAAAAATGTGTGGAGGGAACCACTTTGCAATAACCGGATTGCTCAGGATGTGCAAAGTGCTCAAAGTGTTAAAAAAGCTGTATTGTTAATATTAATTTTGGCCATCAAGTCTCTAGGGAGTGGCCACCCCTCCAGAGACATGCTACCCATTCAGGTGGGCATGTCAGGGGTTAATTCCTCTGTACA
Source organism: Allobates femoralis (assembly GCA_033576535.1). Taxonomy (NCBI): domain Eukaryota; kingdom Metazoa; phylum Chordata; class Amphibia; order Anura; family Aromobatidae; genus Allobates; species Allobates femoralis. The sequence goes on from JARQOC010000002.1 coordinate 201,263,630, forward strand.
GTATTGCTGAGTCCTTTCGGCTCTGTACAACTTTTATCAATGAACCCGGTGGCTCCCCTGACAGCTGTGCATACTATAGCTATTGTAGGTATAGTATGTGCGCTGTCCGAGGTCCTGAAGGCTTATACAGTAGATCTATGGGAAGCGCTGCAATCCGGGTTTAATAATAGGCTCCTATGAGGAGCGTTTCTTGATCCGGTTTTGAGCGTTTTAAAAGCTCAATACCGGATCAGGTTTAAGGATAAAAACCTGAAATGTGACCCTAGCCTAACAAAAACTAGGCAGAAATGCAAAAGTGGTTTGTGAAGAAACAAGTATACCCTACTGCTCCTGCAGAAATTGATAGGATAAGTACCAGTCATGTACTGATAATCAAACTCATATAGTTAATTGTTCATCTTGAAGTGTGATCATCTCTATAAAAGCAGAAGATTTGAAAGTTTGCTGGTCTGGAGTGAAATAATTTGTTAAGGGTGCATTCACACACTGCATATTTGCTGTGTATTTTTACGCGAGTGCTTTTGCAGTTTTTTTTAGCCAAAACCAGGAGTGGCTGATGAAAAGCAGCCGTAGGTGATTAAATCCAGAAGTGGAGCACTTGTTTCTATTAGACTTTTTCTCTGATTGTTCCACTCCTGGTTTTGGCTACAAAAACTGCAACAGCACTCGCGTAAAAATACGCAGCAAATACACAGTGTGTGAACGCACCCTAACGCAATTCATAGAATGTCAGAAATCAGCATTTATCTTAGGCTGGGGTCACACTTGGCATGCATTTTTGTAGTGACTTTAAAAAACGCATGCTTTTTTACATGCGTTTTTGCATGTCCGCATGCGTTTTTTAAGGTGTGTGATGGCACCCTGCGTTTTTGCCTGCGTATTTAAATCTGCACCAAAAAATAGTGCATGCACTATTTTTTGGTGCGTTTTGAAAAACGCATGTGTCTTTGTAGAAAACGCATGCTTTTTTTAACATGGGCCCCTATGGAAAACACGTGCAAAAACGCATGTACAATTAGTACCATTTAGTGCCATTCAAAAACGCATGCGTTTTCCATAGGAGCCCATGTTAAAAAAACGCATGCGTTTTCTAAAACGCATGCTTTTTTTAACATGGGCTCCTATGGAAAACGCATGCGTTATTGGATGGTACCAATTGTCCATTCGTTTTTGCATGCGTTTCCCATAGGGCCCCATATTAAAAAACGCACGCGTTTTTGGAAATGCACCAAAAACGCATGGTACTGTCACACATGCGTTTTTGCTATTAGGGCATGCGTTTTTTAACATGGGGGCCAATGGGTGCGTTTTTACATGCGTTTTTGAAAACGCAGGTCTTCCAAAACGCTTGTAAAAAACGCAAGTGTGACCCTAGCCATAGAGTAGAAATTATTTATACCCATCATTCTTAGTAGGATGATAAGGCTATAGCCGAGCAATTTTGAAGTCTTTCATTCCACATTGAGAAAGATTATTTAGAAATGGAAAATATTCAAGCCAGTTGATAATCTTTGAAGAAATGGATATCCCAGTAAATTTACATAAGGTCAGAACAATGCTCAGAGAAATTGCAAAAAAAAACAAGAGCTACAGCTCAGACTCTAAAGGCCCCGTTACACGGGGAAACATCTCCGGCAACATCGCCAGCAACTCAGGGGCATGGCGAAGTTGCAGCAACATCGCCAGTGTGTTGCCCGTGTAACAGGGTGATATCAACGGCAATAGTTGCTTGAGCAACATCGCCTGGTTTTAGGACAATGTCCTGAAACCAGGCGATGTTGCTTAGGCGATCTGGCAGAATCGCCCAGTGTGACACCGCAACTGCGATGATGAAAGCAACTTCCCCCATTGAGTCCATTGTTAACGATCACTGCCAGGGTTTAATTTAACCATGGCAGTGATAGTTGCTGTCAACATCGCTGCTGCGTTGCCGGCGATGTCTCCCAGTGTAACAGCAGCACAGCGATCTTGGCAAGCGGACAAATATGTGTGCACTCCCATGAGTTGCCAGCGATGTTTCCAGGGATGTTTCCCCATGTAACGGTACCTTAAGGGTGGGTTCACACGCTGCATATTTGTTGCATATTTTTACGTGAGTGCTGTTGCAGTTTTTGTAGCCAAAACCAGGAGTGGAACAATCAGAGGAAAAGTCTAATAGAAACAAGTGCTCCACTTCTGTATTTAATCATCCACTGCTGGTTTTAATCAGCCTCTCCTGGTTTTTGCTACAAAAACTGCAAGAGCACTCGCGTAAAAATAAATACACAGCAAATATACAGCGTGTGAACGCTCCCTAAAGGTCTCAGTAAGCATGTGAAATATGCCCATTCATGACAGTAACCAGTTACAAAATAAGTAACTGGATAAGTATGGCTTGTTTGACAATATTTACAGTAGAAAGAACGTCGCAACATGGTTAATGTTTGCAAAGTTGCATTAGAACAAACCACAGAATTTTTATGACAATGACCTTTGAACAGATGAGATGTAGGAATGTCCTCCGGAACACTGTTCTTTGGACAATGGAGTTGCTTAGTGATAATGCATTACAGCAGTCTTTGGCAAAAAACAAATACAGAGTGCCAGCACAAACACCTTATACCAGCTGTCAAGCACAGAGGAGTGACAATTAGGTTTTTTTTTACTAGACACAAGATCTGCGTACCTTGCAGTCCTTGAGTTTACCATTAATGGATATTCCCACTTTCAAGATCCTGCAGTGAGTACGGAAAGTGTTCAGACCCCTTTACATTTTTCAGTCTTTGTTTCTTTGCAGCCATTTGGTAAATTCAAAAAAATTCCCATGTAATGGGGTCTGAATACTGTATCCCAGTATGTAGTAGACCTGATAATAATATTAGCAAATATCTCCAATTAAAAATGTAGGACCGTTCTTAGGATTAACTATGCTGCTTACCTCAAATGCAGGGCATTACAATAGCCTAAGTATTCATGGTTACGACCACCAGCAACTAACCAACTAACTGTCACAATATGTGTGGTCGCAATGATGGATACCTAAGCTATGGTAATGCTCTATGGTAAGCGAAATGGAGAACTGTACTATTGCATTGTACATTTTTAATTGGAGGTATTTACTAATATCATTATTTTTACACCAACTACATATTGGTGTAAGATCTTGGAGATGGGAATACCCCTTTCATCCTTTTACCAACGTTCTCGATAAAAAAAACTTGAGCCTCTGTATTCAAAAGCTAAAGATTGGAAGAAATTGGACAACATGAGAATGATCACCCTAGCACAAGCAAATCAACGTCAGAAAAGAAAAAGAATAAACGTGTTGTAAAGGCCCTGTCAAAGTCCAGAATGCAAGGGAACTTGAAATTTTGTGATGGGATCTTTAAAGAGCTGTGCATAAATAAATGCCCATAAATCACAATGAACTTAAAGGGGTTTTCCCATGAACAAAGTTAATTTTAAAGTTGATTTTAATCAAGAGATCTTGGAATGATAACAATTTCCACAATTGGATGTGTTTAAAGAAAATGTTCCTGTGCTTATATATGTGCTATGTCCTGTAAAATGACCATATCTGAGCATGGTTTGGTCCTTGGCAGGGGAGGACGCAAAATAGTATACAGTATGGGATTGCACATAAATCTATCCTTGAGATAAAACATTTTTTATAAACAGGCAGAGAAATGTTTTATTTCACAAATAGAATCTGCTGTGATTCCGGGCTGTAATGTCTGTATACTCTTTTACGTCCTCCCCTTCCCAGGATCAAACCATGCTTTGTGCATGGTCAGACAAAGCCATTTTATAGTACATAGCAGAGAGACATAAAGTATATAAGATTATCTCAGTACAGGAACACATCCAATTGTGGAAATTATTAATATTCGCGTCCCGTCCTTTGATGTGAGCTCATGCGCTGAGATTGCATCCTTCCCTCCACTTCTCAGCTGATAAGATAAGATCAGCTAAGATGTGTAGCTAACACCACCGATCGGATCAACGATATGATCAGTGCTGTTAACCTTATATCATGAAAAACATCTTCTCCAGCCGCAAAATAAGCCATCACACAGCCCCAGATCCCAAAAAATAAAAATGCTACAGATCTTGGAAAATGGCGCAAAAGTGCAATTCTTTTTCTTTAAAAAATTCTGAATTTGTTTCACCACTTTTATAACATTAAAAGTATACATGTTTGGTATTTACGAACTCGTACCGACCTGAGGCAACACACCAATACATCAGTTTTACCATATAGTGAACATGTTGAATAAAAAACCTAAAAACCAACATGCACTTGCATTTTTTTTTGCAATTTAACCGCACTTGCAACTTTTTCCAGCTTTAAGTACAATACAGTATATTGTAAAATAAATTATTTTATTCAAAAGTACAACTCGTCCCACGAAAAACAAGCCTTCATGTGTCTATTTTGATGGAGAAATAGAAAAGTTATGGGTCTTGGAGGAAGGGTAGGGAAAAATGAAAACCAAAAAACAGAAAATCGCCTGGGTTGAGAAGGGATTAAAATTACGTTCGTTCATGGAAAAACCCCTTTAAGCAATGTTGTGAAGATGTGAAGAGTGGGCCAAAATTATTCTAGAATAATGTGACGGATGTAGTCATACAGAACATGATTAGTTTAACTTATTACTGCTAAAGTTGTTATTTTATAATATATAATGACACAATATAATGTCTTGTATATTTGTTCTGATCTGAAGTAAGACAGTGTTTATCCAATTATAAGATCTTCTAAGGACCAGATTTTTTGTTATTTTGTCCTGTAATATGTAAAACAATGTAAGGCTGCTTTCACATCAGCGGTTTCCGCTGATCGTGGCAGTTGCGGTGAAAAAACCACAACTGCCGTGATTACCGCATAAAACCGTTCTTTTCACGGCCGCACCTGCCGCAAGTGCCGAAACCGCACTTGCCGCATGTGCCACAAGCCCCATAGACATTGTATGGGGCTTGCCGCAAGTGAACCGCAAGTGCGGCTGTTATGCAGTAATCGCGGCAGTTGCGGTTTTTTCACCCCAACTGCCGCGATCAGCGAAAACCGCTGATGTGAAAGCAGTCTACTTCAAAGAGCTTGCACTTCGGTTTTCTTCTCATGACTGTAGAACAATTTTTCCTCAGCAAGCGTGATAGTCTCCATAATCATGAACACAGGGAAAAAGGACAGTGCTTCCTGAATCCGCGCTCCATATTCAGTGAAATAAGATGAAGTAACCACAGTTGTCAGGCAATGATGGCTTTAATTCCGACGCGTTTCAGAGCTAAAGACTTTGACTTTGTTGGTTCCCTGAGGAAGGAACTGTGATTTAGCTCTGAAATGCATCAGAATTAAAGCCATCATTGCCTGACAACTGTGCTTACTTTATCTTATTTCACCGTATGTTCAGCGTGGATCCAGGAAGCACTGTCCTTTTTTCCTGTGTTCGTCTTTGGCACCCTATGTGGGTGGAGTGTGGATCCTGCGGCAGCCATACTTATACCTTTATACCAGATGTGGGTATCACAATCGTCCCAGGTGAGCAGCGACAAAAAAATATATAACCTCAGTGCTTTCTCTCCTCTCTCATAGTTTGCATTAGTCTCCATAATGAGGAACTTTAGTCTCTAACATATGAATCGGCTTAACCATATTTTGCACCTCTATATTAAAGTGTCATTCCGATGATTCTGTGAATCCATTGCAGGATGCTCTTGAGTTCTGTACCACCTTTGAAAATGATGCTTCTCCATTTAGCAAACAGATGACTGCTGCAGCCTATGATTGACTGCAGTGGTCGGTGACTAGAAGACAGCATTATCAAATTTATCTGACTTCTGTTTGAAGCAGGAATAAGTTACAAAGCCCTTTGAGGGAGAGACTGGTAGATGACTATGGTATTGTTTTTTATTATGAGACAAATCCATGCTTAAAAACAAATCTCTATTGGACAATCCCTTTAATTAAACTTAAACGTTTCATATCTCTATATTCCTTTTTACTTTGTAGAGTGACTTCTACAAAGAAATGAAGAATAAAGATAATGACAAACTAGTGCAGTAAAGCTGGTGTGGCATCCATATGTTGGGATCCCGAATTTTTATCTTTCAAAATTATTATTATATGAATAAAAAGCTGTAGTGGAGGAAACATCGAAGGCTCAATAGAGCTTTAAACATTAATAGGCAAGCCTTTCCACTAGCAGATAGTCTAGTGAGCACAGAAAACCTGTTTCCTTGCTTTATCTAATATGTCTTTACCTCTATTTCTCACCAAAGATGACAGGTTGTCAAGTGCTTGGGTAGATTGTGGCTTTAAATGAGATGACAGCATTGTAGAGTAAGGTTCCTGCGAGACATTCATACTATAAAAGTCCCACTCAGCTAGTGCTGACATTTTTGTTACTGATTGAACCTATTCCAGAACAGATGTTCACACCATCCCATAAGAATCTCATAATGAGAAAATCTTGTGCTGTGGTTTACTAATGGACATAAATTGTTGACAGTAACTAGGGAAAGGTGAAAAATCTGGTTATAATCTTCATGTTTAGTTTAGTAGATGAAGTTCATTTGTCTTCGTCCTGTGATAGTAGCTTTCACAGATTGAAATTGCAATCTTGTTATGCTAAATTGTTCACAATATATTATACATGTTTCCTTTTATAAGCTATTAACAGGACATCTATGCTACAGATCTGCAAATATCCTTCCATACATGGTGGTTAGAATAACATTTTATATTATTTAAATTGAACTTGTCAAGTGAAAAAATGTAATTAACCTGTACACAGTGCAGAAGGGTTACAATGCAGGTTAATAGCATTCTAAACCTGCCCAGCTCCTACACATTGTACCCTACTGCCCTGATGAAATGTACTTTAATTCTCCAGGCAGTGTTCAGTCATGGGGGCAGTGCCAGCATGGGATTTGTCACCGCTATGTGTATAGAGAGCGGTGGGCTGTAACGATGCCCCCCACGCTGACAGTTGCTCTGCATTGGAACCTGCTGTTAGTGCAGGTGTACCGGTTAAAGCAGGGGTCTCAAACTCCAGGCCTCGAGGGCCGCACACAGTCCAGCTTTTCAGGATTTCCTTACTTTGACCGTTGGTCATTTGATTACTAACTGTCAAATACTAAGAAAATCCTGAAAATCAGCACTGTGTGCGACCCTCGAGGCCTGGAGTTTGAGACCCCTGGGTTAAAGCCAGCACTCTCCATACACAGAGCGGTGACTGAATCCACACAACCTTAATAACTGAAACCAGAACATTGCCAGGAGGATTAAAGTTTTTTGCTCCTGACAGTGAGGTTTAACGTCCAGGCACCGGACAGGTTAAGAATTCTATTAACCTGAAGATTTACCCCATATCTGCAGGTTAATAGCATTTCCCATGTGACATGTTCCCTTTAAAATGCACTCAGCAACTTGAATGTATGTTGGAATTCATCATTTGTGTTAATTTTGGCCTTTAGTTCCCCTATGTTCAGAATATTCTGGCTACCTTTTCTGTAATAATTCAGTGTAGGAGTTCTATATTTAAATTTTATTAGAGTAGAAGATTTAGGGTCTAAATAAAGGCTGATATAATGCATATTTCAGTACGGGAAAATCTGCAGCATGTCAATTTTTGCTGCTGTTTTTTCCACATTTAATACACCACTTACCCAACTCCCGCCTCAGAAACAGTGCTTATGCTCTATGTTAATGTGCAATTGATTACAATTATAATTTTATTATTATTATTATTTTAAATAATTATTTAATATATAATATTATTTATTATATAATATTATTATTATTAGTAGTATTATTTATGTGCATGTAAATAAATTGTGGGGATGTGGTGAGGAGCTATATAATTGTTTAAAAACCAATTCCTTATTATAAACTCTGTTTGAGTTCCCATGGGCTCATGCAGCCAGAGCAGGGACTTCACTGCCTCCGCTACGCTTATTCTGAAAATTCTGTACACTCTGAACTGTCCAAAGCAGTGTAGATATCTGTGGTTATTGCTGCTGCTCCTTGTATACTGGGCAGTGACTGAAGCTGCACCTTTATGACTGAATGCCAGATGCTGCCAGGAGCAATAAGGTTTATTTTTTCCCTGTAGCCAGGTTTTCAGGGCAGCAGTTGCACAACTTTGGAATGGTATTAACCTTCAAATTACCATGTATCTGAAGGTTATTAGCTTTTTTTCACATGAATGGCTCTCATCTGTTCAGAGGACCTTCTTCCACATGCTAGCTTTGTTCCCTACATGGCACATGGAATAAGGCTAGAGTCACTGAGAGGCATTGAAGCGCTAAAAGGTACCATTTTTCACAATTCCAAATTGTGGAAAACGGTAGCGTTAATGCTTCCATAGGCTCCCATGCAAAAAATGCATGGTCAAAATGCAACACTTTTGACGCTATGCATTTTTGCTAAAGCACCCAAAAATGTGGTAAGCGACATGCGTTTTTTTAACATGGGAGTCTATGGGAAACGCATGCGTTAATGCTAGCGTTAAAATGACATAAAAATGGCAACAGAAAAAAACTGCAATTAAAAAACTAATTAATGCTGGCCTCCAAAAAATGGCCTCACAAGTGTGACCCTAGCCTAAGGTGCTTTTGGTCAATAAAGACCAAAGTAGAACTTTTGGGGCTAAATACAAAATGCTATGTGTGCTCAAAATGTATACTGCTCATTACCCTGAAAACACAATCGTCACTGTCAAACATGGCAGAACCAGCATTATCCTGTGGGGAGGCTTTTCTTCAACAGGGAAAGGGAAGCTGGTCAGAGTTTATGGGACTATGGATGGAGCTAAATAGAGGACAATTCTGGAGGAAATCCTGTTAGAGGCTGCATAAGACCATAAGACTTTATACTGGGATGTAGGGTCATTTTCAAGCAGGATAACGACCCGAAACATACTACCAGAGCTACAATGAAATAGTTGAGATCACAGCATATGTATGTGTTTGAATGGCCCAGTCACAGTCCAGACCTAAATCCCATTGAGAATCTGTGGCAAGACTTAAAAACAATTCTGTTCGCAGATACTCTTCATCCAATCTCACTGAACTAGAGCTATTTCATGTGAAAATATGGTGGAAATATGCCCAAAAGAGAAAAGTAGTCATATAAAGTATCAGACTAAAGGGGAAAACAAATGCATACATATACTGTATATTCATATATATATATCTGTAGACTATGAGCCTTCATGGACAGGACCCTCTCCCATCGTGTATCAGCAAGCCTTCACTGTTCATATGTACTGCATTTGTCCTTGTTACCCCCACTTCTAATGTCAAGCGCCATGGAATCAATGGCGCTATAAAAATAAATAATAATAATAAATATATATATATTTGCAAAACCATGTATCACTTCCTTTAAACCTCATTAATTCTTGCTGCTTATTGCTGGTATATCACATAAAATCCCAATCAAAGACATTTAAAGTTTCTGAGTGTAATGTGAAAAAATTGTAAAGATGGTATCAGGGTGTGAATACTTTTTCAATGCACTGTAAATGTTATATGGTAAATGTTTTTTCTCTTCAACAAAATATATTGAATGTAATATTTTAGAAATATCTTTTTGTAAAGTTCTTGTAACTTTACTTTTCCACTTCTGGGCTACCCTGGCATTTATCATTCTTGCTGGTATTGTTTTAATATAGTAGGCAATAAATCTCTTTAAACAAGAATTGAAATGTAAAAAGAAGAGAGAATAGAAGAGAGAAGGAAACTAAACATTTTGTTCAGTGTTGTGTAGAGATCTGTATCTCCTCTCTACAAGTTCTTCTCTGCATTCTAATGCAGTAACTTAAAAATTTTGTAAGGAAACAGAGGTAGCAAAAATACATTAATAAAAATCCTATGACAAGATAAATCCCTTTCAGACACATGCCAATGTATAGTACCTGCCTTCAAATCCCACACGGTAAAAACCAAGGTTTATATAATATGTGTGTAGCTCCGATGCATATGATGACAAGGACTGTGAAAATTTGTCAGATGTCAGAAAGACACACGTATCATTTGGTTTGTGCCAGATTGTTTTCACAATGAGGAATAGATAAGGCAGATACAGAAATAGCTATTTTTGGGTCTTCAAGTCTGAATGACAACCAGACAAGTAGAGTCACAGGGAGCACTAATTGGTTCTGAAAGCAAAGTGATGTAGAGGCCAAGTATTTTACCAAAAATATCAGCAAGGACCTTACACAATTTACCATCTGTGATAGAAATGACAAGATGTCAAGGGCTCCTGTGTATAAGTAGCTGGATAATTTATAACATGTCATATTGTTACCATTAAAGTAATAATAATAATAATAATAATAATAATTATAATAATAATTATAATAAACCTTTTAATTCTCCTGTACATCTTGGAAGCTAAGAAAAAATGCAGAGGTGAATGAATCTTTTGAAATTCAAATCCACCAACTTTGTATAAACAAAAATGTGATTTGCGGTGAATAAGTTTGAGCAAACCTCAACAATAGAATTCTTGTAGTTTGTTGGAAAATACACATACGAGAAAAGATTGAAGGAAAATCTGAAGACCCAGAAATTCCCTTCTAACTCTTTCATTCTATGATTCCATGATTTTATGTCCAAAGGAGCTTACACTTTATAGAAGAGAGAGAGAGAGATGACCCCACTGGCCATAAGAGCCTAAACTTTACAGTCAAGAGAGGTAGAGGACAATGCTGACCATAACAGCAGAACTTACATTCTACAAGATAGAGTGGACTTTGTTGATCATAAGAGACAACATTGTACAGGATAGAGATTATCCAGCTTATCCTAAAAGTCAATCATAAAAGAGAGAGAGGACCCTCCTGAAAATAAGAGTTTACATTCCAGAGGAGATTGAAGGAGAAATGTTAACCTTAAACGTTTACCCTCTACAGGAGAGAGAGACTAACCTAATGACTCTGGAAAATGACTAGGCCATGTAAACTGTACTGGGAACTGATGATCTCTTTAAGCCAAGTTAGTGACAGTCCCTTGGACAAAGGTATGATAATCTGTAGGATGTCATACATGCAAGTCATTATGGGAAGCCCACGCAACACTGAAAAATTATGTCAGCCTCACTCTGAGTAGTGTAAGGGACCTTTCACATCAGCTTTTTTGTTGATTCTTGACAGATCCATGTAACGGCTGACTTGCAGCAAGTCCCATTCATTCTCTATGGGACTTGCAGTCAGGTGCGGCAAGTGTGGTTTTGCCGGATCCACCAGCCTTTGCTGGCAGCGTTTTGGTTTTTTTTGCACTGCCACAAGTGCTGGATTTGCCGGATCCGTCAAAACTGCACTTACTGTACCTGACTGCAGGTCCCATAGAGAATGAGTGAGGCTTGCCGCAAGTCGACCATTATGCTGCAGATGTGTCAAAATCTGCCGGATGTGCCGTGAATCAACATAAACACTGATGTGAAGACTCCCTAAGAAATAGCGCCAAGGAGGTTTTTTTTATATATTGCAAACCACAAATTGAATCTGAATTTTTTGATTTTGATGAAACAGCTGATTTCAGAAAAATCAACTTGAATTCAATCTTGAGCAGGTCTCATCTCTAACAGAGAGATTGTCAACCATTTTTTATTTGTACAGATATTATCAATTATTATTTTGATTTTTATTTTCTGTACAGATAAAAAAAAATTGATGACCTCTATCAGTGTCAGGCTTCAACATACCCAAGGGAATTAGAAGTTGAAGGATCAATGTGTAATGTCTCAGGAGATACTACTGCATAAAAATGGAAGTAGACATGCAAGGTTTGTCTCATATCGGAACATTATTTCTTACAAAAAAATGAATACGCAATGAAATGCCATGAATTCAACTAGAGTATAATTGCTGTTGAATTCTTTAAGCTCCAGAATATTGTACAGCAGTGTGTGAGCTTTGATGCCACATACTTCCTATACTTGAGAATGTTTGAAAGAAAATGTGATGACAGCAACCAATTAGTATCTATGCTTCTTTTTTAAATACAAAAAAATGCAGAATTCCATGAAGGCCATTGTCGTTTACACTTATCATATTTATCATCCCTCTTCATTTTCTGCAATGCCTGAACATATTTGTCTTTGTTGGCACCCATTTTCTTCTTTACATTATCTTCATGATATGGATTATTAGTATTTTTAATATGGGGCCCATTAACGAATAGACAAAGTATAAGAGGAGCTATAGCTAAGTTTAAAATCATTTTCATTTTAATTATCCTTTTATATGATGCACTATTAGAAATTCTGATAAACTCCTTCATGACCTATGACATGCAGGTTCATCATAGGTCGTGTCGCTCCCTCTGATGATGCAAGCTCATGCTGTGAGCCTGCATCATTCCCTGCGAATCTCAGATGATATCATCAGCTGAGATGTGTAGCTAACACAACTGATCAATCAGTGATTCGATCGGCAATGTTAACCCTTTAAATTGTACTGTCATTCAATCACAGGGCAATCCAAAGCCTCACAATGTGTATCGCGATGTTCCCCGCAGTGATCGGAGTCCTATGGTGAAAGACAAAAGAAATATAGGGGGCGCACTAGTGCATTACCATTATTACCAAGTGGGAAGATTCAATTAAGTAATCACTAACCTATTCCTGTTGTGCAATCCCCACACAACAAAGGTGTTGATTTAGAAAGTGGTCAGGGTCTCCTTTCTCCTGGTTCAAGTTCTAAGACTGCAGGTCCTCAAATCTCTGCGAGCTGCTCCAGCCGTGCTCTTCAATAAGATAGGATATGTGAATTCAATTTGCACGGTCTCGTGCTGAGCGCTCCAAAACAAAGCTGAGGACTCTGCTGACTGGAAAGTCCTTTTATTGAAAATCCTCCATCCGCCACAACATGTTTCGACGGTGTAGTACCGTCTTTCTCAAGTGGAGTCCTATGGTGGCACTGGAAGCTCTCTGGAATTACTTCCTGTGGATGGATTGTGAGCACTGGCATCCACAGACAGTGATTATCTGTACTATGTACTGAAGGGCTGCAGCTCTTCAGTACATAGGACAAGCGATCGGACTGTACAGTGCTGAGGCCCTCTATTAGCCAGTGTAAAATAAAGAGAAGCAAAAAAAAGTTTTAAAAAATATGGGGAAAAAAAACAAAACATAAAAATTCAAATCACCTCCTTTCACCCAATTCAAAATAAAGCTATTAAAAAAAAGAAAAAATATACACATATTTTGGTATCACCGCATTCATAAATGCCCAACCTATAAACATATAAAATCAATTAATCAGATCGGTAAACTGTGTAATGGAAAAACAGGCCAAACACCAAAATTACATTTTTTGGTCGCCACAACAGTGCAATAAAATGCAATAACGGGCGATCAAAACACCTTATCTACCCCAAAATAGAATCAATAGAAATGTTAGCTCAAACCGCAAAAAATAAGCCATCACATAGCCCCAGATCATGAAAAATGAGAACTCTGTCCCTACTTCATCGTCCAGTGATTCTTCAGATGATGAAGAAGTAGTGGATCCAGCAGAACGTACAAATAGAACATCCAAAACTAATGTTTTTTGGAACAGTACTGCTGGGGTTCTTGGACGCACCCCATCACATAATATTATGAGAGTTGCTGAAGGCGCTGTAGGAATTCCCCAATTCTTGTCCAAAAAAGATGTTTTCTGTAAAATTTTTTCAGATGATATTGCAGATGAGGAAGTTTTGTGTACTAACTTAGAAGGAAAACATATTGCTTCAGGAAGGAAAAAAAATGGAAAAATATAACAAAAGAGGAACAATATGGTTAAATTGCCCTTACTCTTCTGGCAGGGTGTACAAAATCGTACGGTGTGCCAATCAGAGAATCATTTCTGAACCCTTTTTCAGATCCACACTACAAAGCTACAATGTCAGTCAATAGATTTGAGAATATTCGGAGAAGCCTTCGTTTTGATGATAAGAGAACTTGCCCTGTTAGGTTGGAAACAGATAAATTAACCCCTATTAGCTACATCTGGAATCTTTTCATCAAAAACTGTACAAAGCTTTACCATTCTTAGTGACAATGTGACAGTGGATGAGCAACTTCTTGCCTTTAGGGTACGTTCATTCAGTACATGCCCAGTAAACCTGCCAATTATGGCATAAAAATTTTCTGGATGTGTGATTCTACAAGCTATTATGGCATGAATGGTCTTATTTACTTTGGCAAAGAACCTGATGCTCCAGTCCAGAAAGACCTATGTTCTAACATAGTAAAAACACTTGCAGTACCAATTTTCAGTTCTGGAAAAAATATAACAATGGACAACTACTTTACCAATCTGGAACAAATTTTTGCTTTAGAAAAAACTCACACTTGTCATGAAGCACAATCCCAAGCGACCACTTTATGAGAGTGTCTTTGGTTTCTGCAATCAAGCGACAATGGTATCTTATAAAGCAAAGAAAGAAAATTCTGTGATCTTACTGAGCACAATGCATCATGATGGAATTATTGACACCGATGACAGGAAACAGAAACCTGAAATAATATTGCCATTATAATAAAGCAAAAGGAGGTGTGGACAAGATGGATGAAATGATTGGAGAGAATTCATGCAAGAGGCAGAAAAAAAGGTTGGCCTGTAGTAATTATTTATAATATCCTTGATGTGTCAGCCCTCAATTGCTATATTGTATATAGTGAAACTCATTCAGAATTCCATGCCAACAGGAAGGGCAAGAGACGTCTATTCTTGACGGAACTTTGCTATGAACTTTTGATGCCTACCATGATGGAGCGAAGTAACACAAAATGCTTGCCAAGGCAAATTACGGAAGTTATTATCCGATGTGGTATACATTTTCAGGAACATCCAGAGCCAAAAGAAAAAAAAAGAAAGCACTGTTATATTTGTCCAGCAAAGAAGGAAAGGAAATCTGAGTGTTTCTGTACTACTTATGGACAAAATGTCTGCAAGGAACATTCTTCTGAAAAAATAATGTGTGAAAATTGTTGGGGTAATCAGTAAAGTTGAAAAGGAAAGTTTTTGAAAATAAAAATTCATGCTCCATGTTTTTACTACAACTTTTATATAAAAAGCTTTTAGACAAAAAAATCATTATATATATCTAATATATAATTGCCGTAGCTCACTTCCGTCATATTCGGCGCTACTTCCGTCGTCGTGGACGTGGCTGCCTCTCAAAGCCTAACTCGCAAGCTTTGCGAGTCCTTGCAGAATAGCCTCCACTCTCTGTCAAAGGTTCACTTGCAATGTCTTGGACTCCTAACTCGCAAAGCCTCACTCGGAATGGCTTTGCGAGTCTTCACAGAATACGCTGCATTGTCACTCAAAGCCTCACTTGCAATGTCAGTCTCTCTCTCTCTCTCTCTGCCCGCGGCCGCTCCAGCCTCTGCCCGCGGCCGCTCCAGCCTCTGCCCGCGGCAGCTACAGCCTCTTCCCGCGGCCAATCCAGCCGCTGCCCGTGCACGCATGCTGCCACCCTGAGTGCCATCTGCCGACCATCCGCCGCGGCCCCCGGCCTCTCCAGCACTAGATGCCGGCTGGGTGTCAGACAATGGCAGCCTGCCGCCCGGCACTGCGAGCCCGCCCATTGTCTGCAGAATTGAGCGGGCACTAATGGGGCACTGCTCCAGGACGCAGCTCCCCTGTCCTCTGTGCCCTCCAGCCTCCCCTGCCTTCTGTGCCCTCCAGCCTCAATCCAGCCGCTGCCTGTGCCCGCATGCTGCCACCCTGAGTGCCATCTGCAGACAGGAGGGCACATGCCGACCATCCGCCGCGGCCCCCGCCCTCTCCAGCACTAGATGCCGGCTGGGTGTCAGACAATGGCAGCCTGCCGCCCGGCACTGCGAGCCCGCCCATTGTCTGCAGAATTGAGCGGCCACTAATGGGGCACTGCTCCAGGACGCAGCTCCCCTGTCCTCTGTGCCCTCCAGCCTCCCCTGTCCTCTGTGCCCTCCAGCCTCCACTGTCCTCTGTGCCCTCCAGCCTCCACTGTCTTCTGTGCCCTCCACCCTCCACTGTCCTCTGTGCCCTCCAGCCTCCACTGTCCTCTGTGCCCTCCAGCCTCCACTGTCCTCTGTGCCCTCCAGCCTCCACTGTCCTCTGTGCCCTCCAGCCTCCACTGTCCTCTGTGCCCTACAGCCTCCCCTGTCCTCTGTGCCCTTGAGCCTCCCCTGTCCTCTGTGCCCTTCAGCCTCCCCTGTCCTCTGTGCCCTCCAGCCTCCCCTGTCCTCTGTGCCCTCCAGCCTCTCCTGTCCTCTGTGCCCTCCAGCCTCCTCTGTGCCCTCCAGCCTGCCCTGTGCCCTCCAGCCTCCCCTCTCCTCTGTGCCCTCCAGCCTCCCGTTCTCTGTGCCCTCCAGCCTCCCCTGTCCTCTGTGCCCTCCAGCCTCCCCTGTCCTCTGTGCCCTCCAGCCTCCCCTGTCCTCTGTGCCCTCCAGCCTGCCCTGTGCCCTCCAGCCTCCCCTGTCCTCTGTGCCCTCCAGCCTCCCGTCCTCTGTGCCCTCCAGCCTCCCCTGTCCTCTGTGCCCTCCAGCCTCCCCTGTCCTCTGTGCCCTCCAGCCTCCCCTGTCCTCTGTGCCCTCTACCCTCCCCTGTCCTCTGTGCCCTCCAGCCTCCCCTGTCCTCTGTGCCCTCTAGCCTCCCCTGTCCTCTGTTCTGTGCCCTCCAGCCTCCCCTGTCCTCTGTGCCCTCCAGCCTCCCCTGTCCGCTGTGCCCTCCAGCCTCCCTGTCCTCTGTGCCCTCCAGCCTCCACTGTCCTCTGTGCCCTCCAGCCTCCCGTCCTCTGTGCCCTCCTGCCTCCCCTGTCCTCTGTGCCCTCCAGCCTCCCCTGTCCTCTGTGCCCTCCAGCCTCCCCTGTCCTCTGTGCCCTCCAACCTCCCCTGTCCTCTGTGCCCTCCAGCCTCCCCTGTCCTCTGTGCCCTCCAGCCTCCCCTGTCCTCTGTACCCTCCAGCCTCCCCTGTCTTCTGTGCCCTCCAGCCTCCCCTCTCCTCTGTGCCCTCCAGCCTCCCCTCTGCCCTCCAGCCTCCCCTGTCCTCTGTGTCCTCCAGCCTCCCCTGTCCTCTGTGCCCTCCAGCCTCCCCTGTCCTCTGTGCCCTCCAGCCTCCCCTGTGCCTTCCAGCCTCCCCTGTGCCCTCCAGCCTTCCCTGTCCTCTTTGCCCTCCAGCCTCCCCTGTCCTCTGTGCCCTCCAGCCTCCCTCTGCCCTCCAGCCTTCCCTGTCCTCTGTGCCCTCCAGCCTCCCCTGTGCCCTCCAGCCTCCCCTGTCCTCTGTGCCCTCCAGCCTCCGCTGTGCCCTCCAGCCTTCCCTGTCCGCTGTGCCCTCCAGCCTCCCCTGTCCGCTGTGCCCTCCAGCCTCCCCTGTCCTCTGTGCCCTCCAGCCTCCCCTGTCCTCTGTGCCCTCCAGCCTCCTCTGTGCCCTCCAGCCTGCCATGTGCCCTCCAGCCTCCCCTGTCCTCTGTGCCCTCCAGCCTCCCGTCCTCTGTGCCCTCCAGCCTCCCCTGTGCCCTCCAGCCTCCCCTGTGCCCTCCAGCCTCCCCTGTCCTCTGTGCCCTCCAGCCTCCCCTGTGCCCTCCAGCCTCCCCTGTCCTCTGTTCTGTGCCAGAAGACCAAGGCACTTCCGTCACTTTGTCCGCACTTCCGTCACTTTGTCCGCACTTCCGTCACTTTGTCCACACACACATACATACACACTCCGCTATACTTACCACCGGCCCTGTGTCCGCCCCCTGGATCCTCAGTCGACATGTCGCCGCCCCCGAACTACTGGATCCAATATAGCGTCCAAGAAGGCTTGCCAAACTTCCTAGACGCCATATTGGATCCAGTCCTCCAGGGTCGGCGACATACTTTGTCCAAGATGGCGTCCGGGAAGTCTCGCCAGAGGACGGCGACATGTCGTCTCAGGATCTAGGTGGCGGGGAAGACGCAGGGCCATTGGTAAGTATAGCGGAGTGTATGTATGTGTGTGTATGTGTGTGCTGACCACTCTGCCCACTCCGCTGCGCTGACCACTATGCCCACGCCGCTGCGCTGACCCTTTGCCCACGGCGCTGCGCTCACCACTCTGCCCACGGCGCTGCGCTCACCACTCTGCCCACGCCGCTGCGCTGACCACTCTGCCCACGGCGCTGCGCTGACCACTCTGCCCACGGCGCTGCGCTGACCACTCTGCCCACGCCACTGCACTGACCACTCTGCCCACGCCGCTGCGCTTACCACTCTGCCCACGGCGCTGCGCTGACCACTCTGCCCACGGCGCTGCGCTGACCACTCTCACCACACTAACTGCTAACCACTGAGCCACCGCACTCACTGCTAAACATTAAGCCACCGCACTCCCTGCTAACCACTGAGACACTGCACTCCCTGCTAACCACTGAGCCACCGCACTCACTGCTAACCACTGAGCCACCGCACTCACTGCTAACCACTGAGCCACCGCACTCACTACTAACCACTGAGCCACCGCACTCACTGCTAACCACTGAGCCACCGCACTCACTGCTAACCACTGAGCCACCGTGCAGTGCTAACCACTTAGCAACCGTATACTCTGCTACCCACTGAGCCACCTGTATACACACAATTAATTTCACCGCACTCCCCTAACTATTAGTAAATAAACTATATATGGATTCTAGACTACCCGATTCTTTAGAATCGGGCCGCCATCTAGTATATATATAAAGAATTATATAGAATGCATATATCGGGCGTTTCAAGCTAGTGTCATTACTTTTTTTGTTTTATGCACATAATTACAATGTTTTGAAACAATCACATCTCAAATAAACTTTAAAAAGTATTTCTATTTGAGTTACTCCATGTTATTTGCACACAGGCCTAAAAGGCCCCAGGTATGTGAAAGTGTAGATTTCTATGGTTGCCCGTTCTAGGGTTAAAAACTCCTGAATTTTTTTCACCACATATATACCGGTAATAGTAAAAGTATACATGTTTGGTATTTACACACTTGTACTGACCTGAGCCAACATATTACCACATCAGTTTTACCATATAGTGAACATGGTGAATAAAACACCCAAAATACAAACATGTAATTGCACTTTTTTTTGCAATTTCACCAAACTTGGAATTTTTTGTTTCCCATTTTCCTGTACACTATGCAGTAAAATATATGATATTATCTGAAAGTACATCTCGTCCCACAAAAAAAACAAGCCATCATATGTCTATATTTATGGAAAAATGAAAAACATTACGGCTCTTGTAATAAGGGGAGGGAAAAAGCAGAAAATTGCTGGGGGTGAAGGGGTTAAAGGTATCAGATTTCAAAGTCCATCTGTTAAGGTATATGAAATTTGGGCTGAAAATTGGTTTGCTATCTGTACAGAAAGATATCGCATGTCATTGGCCACAACGAGGTTCATTTTATCAATAAGGACAAAAAGTATTTCAAAAGAATATTTTTTTTGTGTGGTTTTATTGCGATTTTTACACATATTTGCTTTTATATTTTTACCACATGTGAACATAGTCTTATATGTTTTGTCCTTATTTGGTATAAGCAATCTACTGTACTCATTCATGACGTGATAACACATTGAAAAATGTATGTGTGTTAGTCAACTCTTGCCCAGGGTTGCCATCCAACCACAAATTCCAGGACAGTCCATAAACATAGGGCATTTTTTGCCCTGCCGTAAAAATAAATGAATGAGTCCATGATTTTCTTTTAAACTAATACAGATTACATATTGTAATTATCATCTTTTTATAGTTAACAGTGAATGCAGTTGAAAAATTCCGATCATAATTATGGACAACAGATAAATATCACTCATGATCATAATGTTTCTTATAGTTTTCCAATGTGTATGTGAAAAATATTGTCTTTCTGTGATTTTTGGAAAGGTACCAAAAAAAACTTGCTCTTGACCCAAAACCTAATAAATGGTGGCAGAAAGTTGCATAAAAAAAGGCTTGTGTATATTGTTTATTGTTGGTGTGTGATTTATTTTTCAGTTATAACCTGAATTAGATAAATACAAAAAGAATAAAAGATTGATCCCTTACTGTGTCATGATCATGTGTACAGTATGTACTACAGTTGTCTCGGTGTGTCCTATGTTATGTATGCTTCAGAACTTCCATTGCTTATCACCTATAAACTTTATATGAGTAGTTATGAGTTTTCCACTTTGTGAACACATGCGGCTTAATATACATCTTTATTTGTGTTTAATATACATCTTTGTGCTGTGAGGCACCGCCGGCATGATCCTCATGGCCGGGGCGCGTCACATGCCGGAGCACGGTATGATCCTGCTCACACTGGCCGGTTTATGACGCTGTGTGAACCTGTGTTGAATACAGTGAGTTTCATGAGCCTAATGAGCGGCAGTGAGAGTGGGATGAGATCCATGAGGAATAGGATGTAAGGAGTGATTGCTAACAACCCGGAACACAGGGAGTTAACAACATGAGCTGTGTGGAAGGCTGATTGCCAGCAGCTAAGGGGGTGTGTCCATGTGGGAGTGGCTGGCACGATAAGAGCCAGCCACCTGAGTGATTGGACCAGACTTGTGTGAGGTCCATGCTCAGCCAGTCTGTGTGAGAGACTTGTGGAAGATTAGATCCATTTTCAGCCAGACATGAGCCTGAGAAGATGGAAGCTGAGACCAGTCCAGGGCAGAGCAGTCCAGAGGCTCTGTGTGAATGAAGGGAGCATGCTAGCTCCAGGTCGGTGCCAAGATCCGTGGTTGTGATAGCACCTGGTGGGGAAGCCGTGGCTGAACCCGGTGGATACTGGTCCGGGCGTGGGGTGAAACACGTCCGGGAAAGGAGCCCGTGGGGGACGCTTGGTGGACCCGTATCCAGGTAGCGAGACCCGGATCCGTGCCCGGTAAGACAGCGGTTCCCGTGTAACGGAGAGAGCTGTGTGTGATTAATGCCAGGCGGGCATAACCGCTATTGGGTCCGACTAGTAAAGGACCCGTTGATGTATGAGGGCTTGGGCAATGGCCCTGAATGTGAGATGATGGCCTAGATGTAAGAGCCATGTATAACGATGTGGGGAGAGAGAGAGACCCAGCGAGAATGGATGATGTTGGAGGCGTTCCGTCCCTGTGGGACGAGAGGGAGGCTTGCCCTGCTGCTTGCAGAGGGTACCCGTTCCTCAACCACGACCTCTAATGGTGTGGGTGTGCCTGTGGTGCCAGAGACAGGGGTAATAGGGCTCCTAGTAGGTAACGGATGTAGAGGTTCCCGTGCACTATGGTTTGCCAGTCCCTGTAATGGGCCATGGAGGGGCCACAGTCCATGGATGTGGGCTGTGAGCAGGTGTGTGATCCATGGACGTTTGAATGATGGATCACATATGGTGTGTAAGGTCCCGGTCAGGCAGGAATCCTGACTACGGGTGAATGTTTATCATCATGCTGGGGTGACTAAAGCCAGGCGGCAGGTACCGCTATTGGGACCCACAGGGCCCGTTGAGGCGTATGTAACGAAGGTCAGAAGCAGGGGTTAAAAGGGCTCCCGTACTGGGTAACGCGTGGTTAGGCCGGAGGCCGCAGCCACGGGTTACTAGGGTTTGCCAATCCCTGTTATGAACCCGGAAGGGTCATCATCGAAGTATATCAAATGTATTTATTATAAAGGTACTGTAAGATGTGTAAGTAGGCCGGAGGCCGTAGCCACCACGGGAGCTGTTAGTAGAGCTCCAATGGGGACAGAGAGTCGTGGTTACAGGTCCCGGGTTACTATAAATCGTTATGTGCAATATAAGTGTTGTGATGTTAAATGTAAATGTATGGTGTTTATGTAAAGTGTTGTTAATCAATGTGATATGTGTGAAACATGCTACCCGGGTTATGTGATTAATATTTGAAAATAAAACGGGTAGACATTGGTTAACTTAAAAACACGTGTTCTTGTCGTTTTGCAAGCGGGTTCCCGGTTGCTACCTCACAGTGCGTTAGAATCACTGCTGCGAGTGCATTAAAAAAATTTGAAGGAAATAAACAAGGTTACCAATGCTGCACTAAAAATGAATGGAGGAGCTGTTGGTGGTAATGTGTACTTGTGTCGAGTCCAAATCGTAAATAAAAAGAGAAAGTATATGTAAGAGCTACCACATTTCCTGTAGATAGTAGATTGAAAGATGCCCTTAATAAATACAGAATACCTGACAAATGGAAAAGAATTGATGGAGTGAAGCAGGGTTTTCAAAAAAATCTACATATGATCACTCTCTTATATAAATAGAACCTCAAGCAGACAGAGTGAAACTGAGTTGGAATATTGCTTAAGCAATGCTTAGGGCTATATAGAGTGGTTGAGCAGGGCCGGCCCTACCGCTGTGCGAGTTGTGCGGTCGCACAGGGCGCCACCTAAAGGGGGCGCCAGAGCGGTAACCCCGAGTCACACTCGGGTTTACCCGCAGGCAGGGCCGGGATGACAACTAGGCGCATTTTGTGCAGGGCGCATTTTTGCCCGCCCCCTGGTGAGGCCCCGTGCTCCCCGCCGGCGGCCGCGGCGCGTCGGCCAGAGAGGGAGGAGGGCGGGAGTCAGACTTCCTGTCCCGCGGCTCTGCCCGCCCCTCCTCTCCTCCTCCGTACAGCCAGCGCCCAGCAGACGCACGGGCACGGTGACGGCGGTGACCGGTGAGTATGTAAAGGCGCGCCCCTCCCCCCCAGTCCGCATACTAGGCCCTGTATTCACCACCACTGGGCCCTGCTGTATACACCACCTCCACCAGTGGGCCCTGTATACACCACCAGTGGGCCCTGTATACACCACCAGTGGGCCCTGTATACACTACCACTGGGGCCTGTATACACCACCACTGGGGCCTGTATACACCACCACTGGGGCCTGTATATACCACTGGGGCTGCTGTATATACTGCTGGGGCCTATATATACACCACTGGGGCTGCTGTATATAGTGCTGAAGCCTGTATATACCACTGAGGCTGCTGTATATATTGCTAGGGCCTGTATATACCACTGGGGCTGCTGTATATACTGCTGGGGCCTATATATACCACTGGGGCTGCTGTATATAGTGCTGGGGCCTGTATATACCACTGAGGCTGCTGTATATATTGCTGGGGCCTGTATATACCACTGGGGCTGCTGTATATACTGCTGGGGCCTATATATACCACTGGGGCTGCTGTATATAGTGCTGGGGCCTGTATATACCACTGAGGCTGCTGTATATATTGCTGGGGCCTGTATATACCACTGGGGCTGCTGTATATACTGCTGGGGCCTGTATATTCCACTGGGGCTGCTGTATATAGTGCTGAAGCCTGTATATACCACTGAGACTGCTGTATATATTGCTAGGTCCTGTATATACCACTGGGGCTGCTGTATATATTGCTGGGGCCTGTATATACGACTGGGGCTGCTGTATATAGTGCTGGGGCCTGTATATACTGCTGGGGCCTGTATATACCACTGAGGCTGCTGTATTACCCCTGGGGCTGCTGTATAACCCCTGGGGCTGCTGTATAACCCCTGGGGCTGCTGTATTACCCCTGGGGCTGCTGTATTACCCCTGGGGCTGCTGTATAACCCCTGGTGCTGCTGTATAACCCCTGGTGCTGCTGTATAACCCCTGGGGCTGCTGTATAACCCCTGGGGCTGCTGTATTACCCCTGGGGTCTGTATATACCACTGGGGAGGCTGCTGTATACCACACTGCTGGGGCCTGTATACCTGTGCTGGGGTTCACCCTCGGCTTATACACGAGTCAATAGGTTTTCCCAGGTTTTGGGGGCAAAAGTAGGGGGGTCGGCTTATACACAGGTCGGCTTATACACGAGTATATACGGGTAGTAATCCTACAATGTCTGCTGGACATGGTACGGGGAGGGTTTATGGCTCAGTTAGTACACACTCCATACTTCATGGTATGGGGAGGGTTTATGGCTCAGTACACACTCCATACTTCTTGTTATTAACCAGTTAATGCTCTCTTGTCCACCGCACTGCAGTTTCAAAAGAGGACAACAGCGAGACAAGCAGCAATACGGCGTCAGAGAGTCCCTGACCTCGAAATAGAAGATCCTCAGATCCTGGTATTGTGACATAATATTAAGAATAATACTTTTTGCATTTATATTACACTATGAACTCCACAGCACTTTACATACATCATGAACACTGTCCCCATTGGGGCTCACAATGTAAACAACCTATCAGTAAAGTAAAAGTAAAGACGCCTCATGTAGATATTGTTTCAGGATCTTTTTTGCAGGTGATTTTCTTTTTATAAATACTTATATTGCAGCATGCTTTGTGTGAGGCATTTTTAGGCGTTTTACATTATATGGATAAAAAAAACCACACTAGACAAGTGATAAAGCCAAGCATCGTCCTAGCAATGTGTGCCCCAGGTCTCCATGGTTTCACATGACGTTATTTCACATGAGACCTGCAGCCAATCAGCAGCTGTTTCATTATCCCTTCCTTCAAAACTGTGATCCAGAATAAATGAGAGCTGCTGCTGTTCCCTGATTTCCTCGGGATGTCAGTTTTATATGAGGAAAGAGTGAAGGTGCCACTGATTGGCTGCATGTCTCATGTGACATGGTCTGGGGGCACCAAAGGGGAATTTTGCACAGGGCGCAATTTAGCCTGAGGCCGGCCCTGTGGTTGAGTAATATGAGAAATCAGATGAATAAAAAGATAGGTAAAGATTGAGTAAATGAAACACTAAAGGGGCTTATCCCTAAATAATCAAATCTAATATATAAAGCTGAATGTGTATTTGTGTGTGTATGTGTGTATATCCGGGATTGGCATCTACACCGTCGCAACTACAGCTACAAAAATTTGCACAGTCACACGTCTGGACCCCGGGAGCGTCATAGGCTATGTTGTGAGGCGAAATTTTAACCCTGCGCATTCCAGTTCAGCAAACAATTTTGCCCCTATCTACATAATGGGGAAAAAGTGAATGGAAAAGTGTTGGAGGAAAATCGACAGCTGTCAGCTATAGAGACAAAATTTTGCACAGTCACACATCTGGACACCGGGAGCGTCATAGGCTATGTTGTGAGGCGAAATTTTAACCCTGCGCATTCCAGTTTACCAAACAATTTTGCCCCTATCTACATAATGGGGAAAAAGAGAATGGAAAAGTGTTGGAGGAAAATCGACAGCTGTCAGCTATAGAGACAAAATTTTGCACAGTCACACGTCTGGACCCCAGGAGCATCATAGGCTATATTGTGAGGTGAAATTTTAACCCCGCGCATTTCAATTCACCAAACAATTTTGCCCCTATCTATATAATGGGGAAAAAGTGACAGTTACCAGATGACAGTTGTGAATAAGAGGGGCTTAATGATAGCCCCAAAGACTAACAGCACATACCAGCATATAGTCACTAAGATGGGGCCCCAACATGAGATATTCACCACACACGGGGACATGTATACACACCACATGCACACAAAGAGTAACAGCAAGTGTATAGTCGCTAAAGTGCAGCACCAACATTGGATACTCACCACGCACCCGAACAAACACACACACACCACAAAGAGACACACACAACACAGAGACACACACCTCCCCCAAGGGGACACACACACACTCTATAGCGACACATGCACTCACCCCACAGGGACACACACACCACAAAGAGACACACATAACACAGACACACACACCACACAGACCCCCCCACAGGGACACACACACATAGCCACCCTATAGGGACACATGCACTCACCCCACAGGGACACACACACACCACAAAGAGACACACACAACACAGATACACACACACCACACAGACCTCCCCCACAGGGACACACACACATACACTCCCTATAGGGGCACATGCACACACCCCACAGGGACACACACACCACAAAGAGACATATACAACAGAGACACACACCACACAGACCCCCCCCCACAGGGACACACACATCTACACCCCAGGGACACACACACCACACAGACAAACACAAATGTGCACAAATCACCTCATACGTGTGCTATCTTTATTTTCCAAACATAAACATCTGATTAAAAACAGCCAATGTGCAACACATGTGCCATATAGGGAATTAAGGCACATGTCAGTCACATGAGCCGTCTATTATGTGTATGTGTGAGGTAACATATACTGCCCGGCCAGGGGGAGGGATTACTGTTGGCTGGAGATTTATTAGGCTGCCTATAGCAATCAATCACAGCTCAGCTTCTATTTTCCTACAGGTCATTAATATGACATATTCAAATTCAATGTTGTTATAGCTAACAGCAGTTATTTATTAACCCGGGCGTAGCCGAGTACTACAGCTAGTCTAATATATAAAGCTGAATGTGTGTGTGTATGTATGTCCGGGATTGGCAGCTACACCGTCGCAACTACAGCCACAAAATTTTGCACAGTCACACGTCTGGACCCCAAGAGCGTCATAGGCTATGTTGTGAGGCGAAATTTTAACCCCGCGCGTTACAATTCACCAAACAATTTTGGCCCTATTTAAATAATGGAGAGGAAGTGACAGTTAACCAGTTGACAGTTGTGAATGAGAGGGGCTTAATAACAGCACCAAAGACTAACAGCATATAGTCATTAAAGTGAGGCCCCAACATGGGATATTCACTACGCACGGGGACATGTATACACACCACATGCGAACAAAGAGTAACAGCTAAGGTGGAGCCCCAACTTTGGATACTCACCACGCACTCGAACACAAACACACACACCACAAAGAGACACACACAACACAGAGACACACACCACACAGACACCCCCCCACAGGGACACACACACATACAGACCCTTTAGGGACACATGCACTCACCCCACAGGGGCACACACACCCCAGGGACACACACACCCTAGGGACACACACACCACACAGACAGTCACAGATGTGCACAAATCGCCTCACACAACTCGCCTCATACGTCTGGTATCTTTAATTTCCAAAAATAAACATCTGATTAAAAACAGCCAATGTGCCACACATGTGCCATATAGGGAATTAAGGAGTTTTCCAGGGACAATGTGTCGTCGGTCCGCGTGGCCACAAATGACTGAATCAGAAGTTCACTCTATACCTTTATTTGGATCCAACCAACGCGTTTCGGAGCCTGCTATGCTCCTTCATCAGGGAGTGTATGAGATTACAGACATATCACATCGCTTTTATATATACTTCGACAATGTATACACCTTCATCACATGATCATTACGTCAGTAGGAGTGTACACTGACGTCAGAGGAGGCTTTTTTTTTCTTTTTTGTTAAAGGCTCGATCAATAGATTGAAAAAGCATTGGACTAGGATTAAAACACATATATAAAATGTGTTTTAATCCTAGTCCAATGTTTTTTTTTCCAATGTATACATTGTCTAAGTATATATAAAAGCGATGTGATATGTCTGTAATCTCATACACTCCCTGATGAAGGAGCATAGCAGGCTCCGAAACGCGTTGGATGGATCCAAATAAAGGTATAGAGTGAACTTCTGATTCAGTCTTTTGTGGCCGCGCGGACCGACGACACATTGTCCCTGGAAAACTCTGGAACCTGACCACATAGCACGTGGAGGTGTGGGTCCAGCAGCAGCCGCTATTACATGCTTTCAATACTGGTTGTGTGTCACACAACTAAACCAGGTGAGCAGTTATCATTACGGCTCTTTAGCCGCTGATTGTTATAAAGATAAGACCCTATCTGCGCTTGCTTCCTTCTTTTGGTATATATAGGGAATTAAGGCAGATGTCAGTCACATGAGCTGTCTTTTATGTGTATGTGTGAGGTAACATATACTGCCCGGCCAGGGGGAGGGTTTACTGTTGGCTGGAGATTTATTAGGCTGCCTATAGCAACCAATCACAGCTCAGCTTCTATTTTCCTACAGGTCATTAATATGACATATTCAAATTCTATTTTGATATAGCTAACAGCAGTTATTTATTAACCCAGGCATAGCCGGGTAGTATAGCTAGTTAAAAATAAATTAGAAGCTGCTTGGCTAATAGGTACACAGTATTTGGTGATGCATGCAAATGTCTAAAATTGGGGACTAATATACCTGAATAAGAATAATGTGATTTTACAATAAGCAAGTTAGAACGTTGGTGGTGTTAGCAAACATCTAAAATTATGGACTAATAATGTATACCTAAATAAGAATTATGCACTATATGGCTACAGATGGTATATGTGGTAAGGCATAATACTGCTTGATACAGACATTGATGGTATAGTGCAAAATAAATGCTGTTAGAGAAACACTTCACGTCTTCGGCCAAGGCACCTGAAAATCCCTGAGTACCACCGTCAGCCCAACTCTGCAACATATCACTAGGGCACTGTCCTCAGTGAGCTCACGAGGACCAGCCGTCAGCAGCAATCATCATAAGGACAAGACAACTCATCCCATCAACCAACACTAAAAGTGAGTGTTCCCTAAATGTTGTACTGCCCCTGAATCATGCATAAGTATCCAAATGCCCCTGGCAGAAAAAGTGTTCCTCACCCCTGCTCTACAAGAAAGAGAAGCCCCCCTGATAAAAAAAAACAAATACTTGTCAGGTGAAAGAGACACAAAGAGGACTCTGCTTGCCATTACAGGTTATACTCTACAGGAGTTTATACTTTACAGAATAGAATGGCCTACCCAGTGAAATAGAAAATTACTTTGCTGTATAAACTGTGTTGTACTGGGTACCACTGATTTCTCATAGCACAGACAACAACAATGAGTAAGATATTATTCCTAAGATGTCACACCTGCATGGCATTATGGGAAATCAAGCACAGCAATATAAAATGACGTTGACCCTCTGATAATTTATGAGTGCAGAAAATGGTGATGGGCAATTTTTTTTTGAACTGTAAATAAACGTCTCAAAATGTTAAAATTCACATGAAATCACTGAGTTTTGGAAGTTCAACTCAAGCTCCATCTTCTGCAAATCGATCCACTTATCTCTAGAAATGAGTCCTTCAGTAGCCTAACATAACTGGTGGATTTTCAAACCTATGAGTATTTTTTGTACAGTTGTTGAATAGCCATTATTTGTAAGTTTTGCAGCTGTCTTCATCTGTCTATCCATCTATCTATCTATAAAAAAAATTTTTATTTATTTTTATGGTTTGTACATGGCAATTGATTCCTGCCAAGGACTGATAAGCACCTAGCAATGCTATACTGAAGCGCTGCTCTAAAACTTTTTTTCTAATATCTATCTATCTATCTATCTATCTATCTATCTATCTATCTAAATATCAAAATTGGACAGCACTCATGATATCTGGTTCAATACTTTTCTCTGTTTATTGGCCCATAGACTGCAACGTTTTGGCAGATTTCTCTGCCTTTCTCTAGCAATGTCTGTCTATCTATCCATCTATCTATCTATCTATCTATCTATCTATCTATCTATCTATCTATCTATCTATCTATCTATCTATCTATCAATCTGCTGAATCTATCCAGCACAGCATAAACAAGACTTTAAAACACCATGGACAGAGTTTTTTATTCATGGTAGATTGAAAGCATAGCTTTGAGAAATACATTACTGTGGTGCAGAAGCACAAGCAATGCAAAGAACAAGCTGCCAGCTGTCTGTGCCCAGTGGACTCTAGTAAGTTGGTTCCCAGGGGCCCTTTGTAGATAGAGTTTTGATGCATGGTCATGAGACAAGACAAGCTGTTCTACCTTGGATTCCGTTGTACAGATAACAATGTCTTTTTTCGAAGGGGAAGAAATACAAAGCCTGTCAGAATTTTTACTGATTGCACTTTCTAGAGACTCAAGGGTAAGAGAGGTAGAGATATGGTTCTATATCTTCTGTAAAATATATATTGTTGATGTTCAGATATTAAACCTTCATTGTACTATCATATAGTATTATATTTGCAAAATGCAATGATACGTACATGAAAACGCATAGCATAGAATAATTTTTATTAACTATATACTAGATAAAATATTTTTTTGTATCTATCCAAATACATAATAAAAATAGCTTAGTTGTAAAAAATCGGAGATATAAACAATTTACAACTTTTACTAGAAGCAATAAATATATTGTGCAAATATATTTCATATATCCTTTCATTGTGGACTTCTAAACAAGTATTTGAAACAAAAATTAAGATTTAGACAGTAACAGAGAGGTTCAATCCTACAACAAATACATGGCGCGAATTCTGGCCAGTGGCTGGAAAAAATAAATATGCATAAATCTATCAGATAATACTATTGTACAATCCATCAACCATTAAGCAGAATTGTCACATGGTAGTAAGGAATAACAGGTGGACCGGGTTTTCTAGACTGTCCCTCAGACTAGGGTGACCTTAGCTGTCCCTTATCCCAGAGCTACCTCTCATGGTGAGGATGTGTAAGCTGCCACCCTTGACCTGCTCCTGGCCAGCCCTGGTCTCATACCCCCTTCTCCCTTACCCAGATGAGCTGGGAAAGGAGTGGTAAAACTCCACACAAACAGAGCAACAGGGAAACCAAAGATACTCATTTACAGCAATGCACACAGAGGTGTAAGACAACAGATGTGCAGGAGGAAACATAGAGCAAGGAGGAAAATAGGACAACAAGAGGATTTTCCCAACACACCAAATGGCACCTCAATAGATCACAAGCATCTGGATCACCGCAGCACATGGACCGGTATCGTAAAAGCTATAATTGGCATGATAAGACAGATTCCACCATCTTAATAAGGCAGGGAGCATCTGTGATAGGTTTCCCAGAACATGTTATCCTAGAGGTAATAAGGAATTATATAGAGACTAGCTGTGAGCCCGATGCGATTGCATCGGGATTCTAGAATCTGTGTATAGGGCATTGCTCGGGCTGCTGCAACGACTCCCAACGCCCCCTTGGCGGGCATTGCGAGTGAGTCGCATGGGTGATGCGCGCCCACGAACAAAGCCACGGAGGTAGCGGTGTGTGCGAGGGAAGTCGCTACGGCAATTATATAATAGATTATCAGTATTGCATCGGGATTCTAGAATCTGTGTATAGGGCATTGCTCGGGCTGCTGCAACGACTCGCAACGCCCCCTTCGCGGGCATTGCGAGTGAGTCGCGTGGGCGATGCGCGTCCACGAACAAAGCCACGGAGGTAGCGGCGTGTGCAAGGGAAGTCGCTACAGCAATTATATAATAGATTATCAGTATGTAATATATAATTTCCCTAACGCGTAAGTTTCGGCGCTGTTTCCATCGTTGTGGGCGTGGGGCGCAGCGCCCACGCGAACTGTGAAGCATTGCCGGCACCACTGATTGGCAAAGCCAAGCGGCCGTTGCGAGTCCTTGCAGAATAGACGCGACTCACTAATTTATGCATAATCACATACATAATACTGATAATTCCTATATAATCACATATATATAGATGGCGGGCCGATTCGAAAGAATCGGGTAGTCTAGAATCCATATATAGTATATTTACTAATAGTTAGGGGAGTGGGGTGAAATGAATTGTGTGTATACAGGTGGCTCAGTGGTTAGCAGTGAGTGGGGTGGCTCAGTGGTTAGCAGTGAGTGCGGTGGCTCAGTGGTTAGCAGCGAGTGCGGTGGCTCAGTGGTTAGCAGTGAGTGCGGTGGCTCAGTGGTTAGCAGTGAGTGCGGTGAGATTGGTGAGCACAGTGGCGTGGGCTGAGTGCTGAGTGCAGCGCTGTGGGCAGAGTGGTCAGCACACACATACATACATACACACACACAGACACTTCGCTATAGTTAGCACCGACCCTACGTCTTCCCTGCCGGCTGGATCCTGAGTTGACATGTCGGCGCCCGCGGACGACTGGATCCAATATGGGGTCCGGGAAGTTTGGCGAGACTTATTGGACGCAATATTTGATCGAGTAGTTCGGGGGCGGCGACATGTCGGTGATGCAGGGCCGGTGGTAAGTATAGCGGAGTATGTGTGTGTGTGTGTCTATGTGTGCGGAGAAAGTGAGTGAAGTGCGGAGAAAGTGAGGTGTGGTGATGTGGCCCCTGGCCGGGTGCATCACACGGGTTATCAATGCAGGTCTGTGTTCACATGGGCCGGTTTTCCTGATTGTGTGTGGTGTGTGAAACCTGTCCGATGTACAGGGGGTTAACAGCTGAAGAGTTTTCATGAGCTGAGTAAAACAGCTGAGTGTGAGTGCTGAAGATCCGATACATTCATGAGCCTAATGAGAGGCTGAACCTGTGGGGATGAGTGCTTTGCTGTGTGGAGAAAGTGAGGTGTGGTGATGTGGTCCCTGGCCGGGTGCATTACACGGGTTATCAATGCAGGTCTGTGTTCACATGGGCCGGTTTTCCTGATTGTGTGTGGTGTGTGAAACCTGTCCGATGTACAGGGGGTTAACAGCTGAAGGGTTTTCATGAGCTGAGTAAAACAGCTGAGTGTGAGTGCTGAAGATCCGATACATTCATGAGCCTAATGAGCGGCTGAACCTGTGGGGATGAGTGCTTTGCTGTGCGGAGAAAGTGAGGTGTGGTGATGTGGCCCCTGGCCGGGTGCATCACACGGGTTATCAATGCAGGTCTGTGTTCACATGGGCCGGTTTTCCTGATTGTGTGTGGTGTGTGAAACCTGTCCGATGTACAGGGGGTTAACAGCTGAAGGGTTTTCATGAGCTGAGTAAAACAGCTGAGTGTGAGTGCTGAAGATCCGATACATTCATGAGCCTAATGAGCGGCTGAACCTGAGGGGATGAGTGCTTTGCTGGGCTAAACCTGAATGGTGCACAGGGGGTTAATCACATCTCAGGTCTGTGTGTGAGTAAAGATGTGCTGATTGACTCACTGGGTTGCAGCTGTGAGTGAGCAGGCTGGATAGGAACCTGCCAGGTGTCTGAGTGACGAGAGGACGATGGGATTCAGAAGTCCAGAGCACTGCCATGTGAGGAGGTGCTGGAAGTGATCCGTCCCCAGTGGGTAAGTGATGGGAGCCTGCCAGCTCCATGCTAGTGCACCTGATGTGTGCATGGCAGCCAGTGTCCAAGGGCCAGGCGGTCAGATGTGCCGTGTGAGAGAGCGAGTACGGCTCCAGGGCCAGGTGGTCACAGCTGACTTTGGGACTGACTGTATTCTTGTTACTATGTGATGTCTTATGTAAACATGCCATGTGTGAGGACTCATGTGCGTGGTGGTGGTGGTGGTTGTGGTTGTTCACTGCTTGCAATGCCCGCTTTGTGGGCATTGCTTCGCGAGTCACCTGGCCGCTACGCAGCCACGGACAGAGTCCTGGAGAAAGTTCCGAGCTACGCGAACAAAGCCACAGGAAGTCAGCTACGGCAATTATATAATAGATTATCTCCCTCTAGCCCAATCACTAATGAGAACACAGCTGGTTGATGCCCAAGCCTCCTCTTATTTGCTATGGAGTGACTCTTAGATTTATTGCATATATGTGAATATATAAATTAATTAAATATGAGAACTGTATTTTGAATATTTTCGAGTTCTGCATTGTGAAAAGTTTGCAGGGTAATGTATTTTTCAGGAAATTACAGGTAAAGAATATTCACGCTCTTGATGATGAAGTAAAACTCTACAAAATTAATTATAGTTCGGCTTTCATCCCAAAACACAATAAACACACGTAATTAAAGCAAATTACACAGCACCTTTACAAAGCTCACACTAATTAATAGCTTGCATGGTTGTACAGAGTAGACAGAAATCTTTTGTGCAGCAGTGAAAAAGAATCATATCCATGAGGTTCCCGGCATTGTGAAAATAACACCCATTAAATCATTAACCAGCCAAACATGTAAAAAGACACATATACAACAATGGTGTTAAGCAGGTAGCAGTAGCTAAGCAGGGCTTGCAATGAATATACCCATTTGCTAGGGAACTTGAAAAGTAAATTGTCACTTATGTTTTCAATTCATGTCATGAGAAAATTATTGTACTGTCATTGTTATAGGGTTAGAATAAAATGTGTTCTAATGTATAGATCAAACTTGACATATAGAGAAAAGAAAAGAGGGAGTTGTGCAGACAAATTATATGTTGTTTACAGAAAAGGCTTTAATATAGTGGGTATTAATAAAAAATAAAATATCTGCTTGAACAGTACCAGAAAAAAGTTTGGACACATCCAGGCAATGATTTCCTTGTTCTTATTGGAATGTGCCTATTGTAGATTTAAACTGAATGCAGCAAAATCAGAAATGAACAAATATGGAAAAAATATGAAATCAAACGTATGTGAAACATACTAGAATATGTGTAAAACAGATTTCTCAAAGTACCCCCCTCTTATTCTGCTAACAGCTTTACACACCCTTGATATTTTCTTAAGGAGCTTAAGCAGGTAGTCACTTGGAATGGCTTTCCAACTTCCCACTAGTTTGAAGGAGTTACCAGAGGTGCTTAGGACTTTTTGGATAATTTGTCTTCATTCTTTAGTCTAACTCAGTGTTTCCCAAACTCCAGTCCTCACAGCACCCAACAGGTTATGTTTTCAGGATTTCCTTAGTATTGCACAGGTGATGCCTTGATAATGATTCCATTACCTGACCAAACTTAAGGAAATCCTGAAAACGTGTCCTGTTAGGGGCCATGAGGATTGGAGTTTGGGAAACACTGGAACTTATCCCAAACCATCTCAAATGGGTAGAGATCAAGTGACCGTTGAGGACATGCCATCCGCTGCAGCATTTCATCTCTCTCCTTCTTGGTCACAAAGCCCTTCTATAGATGGACTTGGATCATTGTCCTGTGTTAATGCAAATGATGGGAAGAAGAGACAGAGGTCCCAGGATCTGCGTTGCCAGCTGTTGAAATGCAGTGCAATGATGGTTTTAATTAAGGATTTAAAACCATCATTGCACTGAGAACTGTGGCTTTTCCAACTCATTTCAACGGTCGGCAGTGCGGATTTTGGAAGCTCTGTCTCTTCTTCCCTGTATTCAGTTCTGACACCCCTCTGCGGATGGATTGTGGATCCTGCAGCAGCCAACTTAACGCCCTCATACCAATTGTGGGTCACACAACTGTCCCAGGTGAGCAGCAACAAGTGAAACCCCTGCACATATTGTTGGGATAAGACCATATTGCACTTTCTCTCCTTTCTTATAGCTGAATGCAAATGATGGATCCACTAAGTCCAAACCAGATGGGAAGGCAGGTCATTGTAGAATGCTATGATAGATATGTTGTGGGTTGTAGTTTTTTTAAAATTCTTCTTTTCCACACTCAGACCACAACCTTCTTTCATTCTCAGTCAAGTACTGTCAACCCTTCAAGGACACTCCCAACTCCTTCACCTATAGGAATATACGTGCCATTGACACTGAGAAACTTATAAAGAATTTACAGTCTTCACTGGCCCCAATCTACTCCCTCTTCTTGTACTGACTCTGCTCTAAAACTCTATAATGAAACACTGCAAAATGCCCTGGATGAAGCTGCACCTCCTACACTTAAAACATCTCAGCATCAACAGCAGCAACCCTGGCACACACTGCAAACATGGTTTCTCCAGCGGTGCTCCAGGTGTGCAGAACGCCTGTGGAGAAAATCCAACCTGGCCAAAGATTTCATCCATTATAAGTTTATGCTACAAACATACAACACCGCCCTTCACCTTTCCAAACAAGCTTACTTCAACACTCTTATCACTTCACTAGCCAACAACCCTAACCGACTCTTTGACACGTTCCATTCTCTCCTCAGTCTAAGAGTACAGGCTCCAACCACCAGCCTCAGCGCTGACGATCTGGCCAAATATTTTAAGGATAAAATTGACAACATACGACAGGACATTTCCTCACTGCCTCAGGACATCACGCTTTCTCCTCTCTCCTGCACTTCATCCAACTCACTTTCGGTCTTTGATCCGGTCACAGAGGAAGAAGTCACCCGGCATCTTGCATCTTCTCGCCCTACTACCTGCACCAGTGACCCTATTCCCTCACATCTCCTTCCATCTCTTTCTCCAGCTGTCACATCTCACCTAACTAAAATATTTAATCTTTCCCTCTCATCTGGTGTTTTCCCCTCCTCCTTCAAACATGCTAGCATACATCCATTATTAAAAAACCTTCCCTTGACCAGAACTCTGCTGCTAATTACCGACCTGTCTATAATCTCCCCTTCATCTCCCCTTCATCGCTAAACTCCTGGAACGCTTGGTCCACTCCCGTATGATCCGCTATCTCTCTGACAATTCTCTTTTTGACCCTCTACAATCCGGCTTCCGCTCCTTACACTCTACTGAAACTGCCCTCACTAAAGTCTCTAATGATCTACTAACAGCTAAATCGAATGATCACTACTCCCTGTTGATCCTCCTGGATCTCTCCGCTGCATTCGGTACTGTGGATCACCAGCTCCTTCTCTCTATGCTCTGCTCTATTGGGGTTAAGGACATGGCTCTCTCCTGGTTCTCCTCCTACCTCTCTGACTGCTCCTTCACTGTATCTTTCGTTGGCTCCTCTTCCTCTCCTCTTCCCCTCATGGTTGGGGTTCCTCAGGGTTCAGTCCTAGGTCCCCTTCTCTTCTCTATATACACTGCCCCCATTGGACAAACTATCAGTATATTTGGCTTTCAGTACCATCTCTATGCTGACGACACCCAGTTATACACCTCTTCATCACCTCCACATTACTACAAAAGACCAGTGATTGTCTGTCTGCTGTCTCAAACACCATGTCTTCTCTCTACCGTAAATTGAATCTGTCAAAATCTGAACTTCTTGTGTTTCCTCCCTCTCCTAATCTTCCCAAACCTAATATTGCCATTTCTGTATGTGGTTCTACCGTTACTCCTCAGCAGCACGCTTGCTGTCTTGGGGTTATATTTGACCCGGATCTCTCCTTTACTCCCCACATCCGGTCTCTCGCTTGCTCATGCCACCTACACCTCAAAAACATCTCTAGAATTTGACCTTTTTTTACTGTTGACTCTGCAAAAACTCTAACCGTTGCCCTTATTCATTCTCGCCTGGATTACTGCAATTCTCTATTAATCGGTCTCCCTCTTATCAAACTCTCTCCTCTCCAAACCATCCTCGACGCAGCAGCCACGGTCATATTTCTCTCCAACCGCTTCACCGATGCCTCTATCCTGGGGCAATAAACAAGAAGGAGAGAGGAGGCGCAATGGTGCAATACCGTCTGTTTAATTAATCCCTCAAGAAGGTTGTATATATGGGCACTAACCTGATAATGTTGTGCAGGCCATGCACAACACTGGTGTGAGCGTTGTTTTTTTTTCCTTTGTTACCTCATGTAACCCCTGGTCCTCACAGCGCTGGAACCGAGCTGCTCCTGCCGTGTAGCTCAATGAGACAATGCAGTTTACTGAAGGATCCACGGTCTGTAATGGGCGCTCAGGTAAAAGCAAGGGACTCCCAGGTAAATAAAAAAGGCTTTATTCCTCGTGCCTCCATAGCCACAACATGTTTCGACGGCTTATGACCGTCTTCATCAGGTGAAAATTTCACCTGATAAAGACGGTCACAAGCCGTCGAAACATGTTGTGGCTATGGAGGCACGAGGAATAAAGCCTTTTTAATTTACCTAGGAATCCCTTGCTTTTACCTGAGCGCCCATTACAGACCGTGGATCCTTCAGAAAACTGCACAATCTATCCTGGGGCAGTCATTGCACTGGTTGCCAATCTGCTATAGAGTACAATGTAAAATGATCACTCTCACTCACAAAGCCCTCCACAGTTCTGCACCACCCTACATCTCCTCCCTCATCTCTGTCTATTGCCCTACACGTGTCCTCCACTCCGCAAGTTACCTAAGACTGACATCATCTACAATCCCAACCTCTCATTCCCGTCTCCAGGACTTCTCGTGAGCTGTGCCAATTCTCTGGAATGGGTTACCGAAAACAATTCAATTAATTCCCAATACCAATAGTTTTAAGCGAGCCTTAAAAACACATCTCTTTAGACTGGCCTATCACCTCACCTCACTTGTCTAACTATTCCTATCTTCCCTTTTCCAAATCTGGCCTCTCGTGTCATCTGTCTGCACCTGCAGTCTGTCTGTCTGTCTCCCATGCATAATATAGCACTTTATCCATATTGTACAGATCCTGACCGATGACCAATTCATGCAGCGTTATGTGAATCCCTAATTATTATATCGATGGCTTGGACCATGTATGACATCATTTGTTACTGTTACCTGTTGTGCCTCCCCTATTTCCTCTAGATTGTAAGCTCTTGCGAGCAGGGACCTAACTCCTCATAGTTTTTGAATTTTTGTTACTCTGTATTGTCTTATATTGTCTGTACATGTCCCCTCCGAATTGTAAAGTGCTGCGTAATATGTTGGCGCTATATAAAATTATTATTATTATTATTATTATTCCATTTATATCATCAGCACAGCACCTTCAAACCATCACACCTTCCCTACTATGCTAATTTAGACTAATCAGACCACAGGAAATAATTACATATCCTCTGCAGCAGAGATAATTCTTGGTTTTCCTTTCCTGTAGTGACCCTCAAGAAAGCTAGTTTCATTAATGGGATTGATGTTTTCATGACTTCATTTGCAGATCCTTCAAATTTTTTGATTGATTGACCCTCTTGTCTAAACATAATAATGGACAGTCATTTATCTTTATTTAGTTGAGTAGGTCTTGCCATGTTCTGACTTAGAACAGTTCTGGAATAACGGGAAGCACTTAATGGAACCGTGTACAAACCACACATGATGGTCATAAATACTTACCGAAGACTGATGATTCCAAAAATTAACTTTTGATGAGGCATACCTGATTATTTTTAGTATTATAGGAAACTACCTGATGAAGCTGCTTAGGAGAAGGTTGTGGAATGTTGTCATTAGAATAAAAGTAGAATACTTAGAGGAATCTAAGGTTTAACATATATTCTAGTTTGCATATTCTAGTTTACAAATATGTATTTACATTATGTTTCCATATATATACCCTCTTATGTTGCTTTCAGTCTGAATCTACAATGTGTGCATTCCAATAAGAACAAGGAAAATCACTGTATGAACAGGTGAGAGCAAACTTTTGAAAGATACTGTATATAGACAACTTGAAACTACGAGACTTACAAATGGTATTGTTTACATAATAAGGATGCAAGAAGTGATTTATTTTGTATGTTCTCCCAATGTTTGCGTGGGTTTACTCCCGGTGCTCTGGTTTCCTCCCACACTACAAAGACATACTGATTAGGGATGGACGAACCACCTGTTTTTCCTGTGTTTGTGACCTGTGAAACCAAACACAGAGTTAATAGATTTCACATACTTACCGGGTCCACGTTTTCTCTCCATGGTGTGACGTAGCGCTGTATCACTTCCGGGCCGCCCCTTATCTTCTGGGCGTATGTGATTAGCTGTTGAAGCTAGTCACATGACTATTCCTCAGAAGCCTGGAAGTAAAGCAGCGCCACCGCACAGCTGAAAGGAATAATGGGGACCTGGTAAGTATAATGTGTCTTGTTATTAACTATATACTTGCTTTCACAGATCACAAACCCCAATGGTTCACCCATCCCTAATACTGATAGGAACCTTAGATTGTGAGCTCCAATGGGGACAGTGTTGGTGATGTATGTATGCAAGCTCTGTAGAATTAATTACGCTATAAAAGTTGTTGTTATTATTATTATTATTATTATTATTATTATTATTATCTTAAACTGGATAAGAAGAAACATTTTTTATTTTAATATTAAAGAATTATTCCTATCTTTAGAAATTATTACTTACCATTAGGACACCTTGCTGAACTTTAGAGGACTGACTACTAGTACCTTTAATAATTCTGAAAACACGACCCTTAAATGCCTTATCTGAATGTAAAATATATTGCAATCTGAGAGTCCTCAGTATTTAATACCTTTTAATGGCTAACTGAAAAGATGGTAAGCATGGCAAGCTTTCGGGACACTATGGCCCCTTCGCCAGCATGATGAAGGGCCACAGTGTCCCGAAAACTTATGTTTACCATCTTTTTAGTTAGCCGTTAAAAGATATCAACCACTGAGGACTCTCAGATTGCAATATATTTTTCTATCTACTGGCTAACACAGTATAAATATTCTTTACCTTAAGTGAATCTGGCTCGCACACCACTACTCTATTCCTCCGCTATTGGACTCCCAGAAAAAATGATCCATGTATTTAACAGCAAATGGGTGACCATAAATATCCGAGTTGCTTAGCCCTCTAAAGTTGAAACGTCTGTGCTCCAAGGGCTGAAAGATTAAAGTGCACCACTAGGGAAATATAAAAACTTCATAGAACTCTTGGATTCTAAGATTCTGTTTATTTAGATCTCATCCGTATACTAGACATAATAGAAATGAA
The DNA here is from genome assembly GCA_033576535.1 of Allobates femoralis. Classification (NCBI taxonomy): domain Eukaryota; kingdom Metazoa; phylum Chordata; class Amphibia; order Anura; family Aromobatidae; genus Allobates; species Allobates femoralis. The sequence goes on from JARQOC010000002.1 coordinate 201,303,913, forward strand.
TAAGGGATATAGTATTTACTTTGCAGGTTATCTTATTAAAGTAAATGATTCAACATATAGACAACCCTGTTAGGATTAGGTCTGTTCTGGCCTTTGTACAAAACATGTTTTTAGTGTTGCTGCATTTTGGGAGCAATAACTCTGTGAGAGCTGTAACAGGTAATGTAGCTGTATGAGAGCTAGATTTTTGCAATATGGGTTGTATGCCTTAATGACAATATTTTGCAGGACATACGGATTATAGAATGCTTTCTATTAACTCTTTGTGGAAAGGAATGGAGAAAAAATAGTGTCAGCTAATATCTTTTACATCTTGTGCCTTTTTTTCATGTGTAAAATATAGCGTATGTATTCTATATTCTCTGGGTTGATATTATTACAGCAGTACCAAATACCTAGAGTTTTTTATTATTTGCAATGAATAAAATATTTTCATTTTGTAACACATTTCTAAAAACATAACTCAATCTTCATACTTAATTGCTTAACAGAACCATTTTGGGGAGACATAATTTCTTGATTTTTTGTTACTGCTTTTTGGTGGGGGGGATTATAGTGGCAGAAAGAGAAAATTTCATTATAGTTTTTTTCTGTACTTTTTTGAGCATTTCTTATTGAGGTTAACTAATGTGTTACGTCTTCAATAGGTTAAACTCTTCCTTTATTAATCAATTGATATAGTTCCATATAGTTTGGTAAGTAGAGATACTGGGGAATCCCAGTGGAGCTCAGCAGCTCTATATATAATACATACAATAAATAGTAGAAAAATTAGAGCATGTTGCTACAATATTTTGCATATAAAAACTTGATTTATTAAAGTACTAGAGACATAGTATATACTAAATTACAAAAGACAAAAGATGCCACTATTACAAATGCACTAGCACCAAGGTACAGTGGAAATATCATACAATAGGATTGACAATCAATGCAAACCATAGGTGAAATAAACCCTTGTTTAGGGAATCACAGAAATGCCAATAAATCATCACAAAGTTGTAGATAGGCTGTACTGTGAAATACCACCCCCATATATGGTTGCTGCTCAACTAGTGAGCTGATCAGTCCATAACTGTTAGAGGTCCAGATCCATACCAATAGTGCGTGTAGTGCAGGGAGGAGGGAACCCCCTTAGTACCAGACTCCTGACGTACGTTTCGCTTGGTTTCCTTGCTTGTTATCACGATTGCTTCATCAAGAGGAGGTTAACTATTGTGTTACGTCTTCAATAGGTTAAACTCTTCCTTTATTAATCAATGTTCAAATAGGTAATAAAATCATGTACATCCTAGGACTGGCGGCCCCACCTTACGCTTTTTGTATGACTCCTTACTCATAGGCCTATTAATAAAGGAAGATTTTACCCTACGGAAGGCGTGGTACTGTATCCTCCTTCATCTATATGATTTGTAGCTAGGTATATATTTTTTTCTGAAATGGCAAAACATATTTTTAAGATCGGAAGAGACGTAATGATTTGGATGTGATATTTGCCGGCTCTGCTCGAGGTCATTAACAAGTCTCTCTCATGTGTGTAACTTAGAGAGAGATTTGTCAATCAGCTAGAGCATGAACAAGGAAAGTCGCATCAGACTCATCTTGTCTATTCCAGTTGAATTTGCAAAATACCAGAATGTTTCAGGTGCTTATTCATACTGCAGCGCAGTATGGGCAGTACTGCAACTGTAGTTTGGGCACCCAAATCAAGTGACTCTCTAAGTCTCCTTAAGGCACGTCACTAGGAATGAATTTGATTGTTGATATAACACTAAGTTGTACTCAATATACCTAAGCTTTATTGTCTGTAAGTGTAACACTGGCAATATATATACTGTTCATTGGCGGTAAGTGACCGCTAAACTAGACATCTATTTGTAGAAAGTGGTTAGGAATTGTAGAAGAAAAAAAAATCTGTTTATTTTTGACTTTATAGATAGGAGTTCTGGGCCCTGCAGCAGATGACATAAAATGAACTGTCTAGAAATGTGCCTAAGGGACTCCATTTACCATACACTTTTGAAATGCTTAATAGACTAAAACAGCTTACTTGCAATTATATTTTCTTCACAATTTTCTTACCTCTCTCGACAGACAGGGTGTTCAGTAAAAGCCCTCACAAAAAGGAAAATGTCATATTTTAACCAGTAAAATATAAAATATAGAAAATAACAGTAGAGGGTTCGCGTCAAGTAGTGAAAGGCACAAAAATATAGATAATGGGGCCCGCCATGAATTTTAATGTAGAAAATGCAAATCAAATGTACTTGTCACTATACAATGAGAATAAGGTGAAATTCCGGCTAATCCGCAAGAAAATGTGCAAATTGCTATGGCATATAAGGTAAATATACTTACAGTACAAAAGGCGATTGAGTCAGATTGATTTGAAATAGCTCTCTGAATCATAAATGAGCAATTTTGTTTAAGTTAAAGACCCATTGTACTATCACATGTATGAAAATCCTAACACCTCACAGCAATGTTCCCCAACTTAAGGTTCTCCAGCTGACACAAACCTATTCCCAACATGCCATGACTACAAAAGGCTCCAAAGCCACAGATTGTCTCTCCTCAGGCCCAGGAAAAATCCAGCGCTAACAAAGAATACAAGTAGAAATGTCAAGAATGCTTGACAGTAAACTACAGTTTTCTCAAAAAACGTCCAACAAAGAAACCGAAAATTACTATTAGATGTATTGTTTAGAAGAACTTTTCACAGTTTTAAAGTGGTTGGTTGATCATGTGTGCTATAAGGGAACATTGATGTCACGGCACCTCCCAACTTAACATACCCTTTGCAGGCCTTATATTAGAATCAAAAGTAATAATTTAAATGGCCTCTATAGTACTTATGATCAGTCAATGACATCTTTATCCGGGGAAGATCAGTTTTCTGTTGATCGCGGTGTCGTTTTAAACTTATCTTACCTTTACATTATAGCAATATTTAGACCCACCAGTCTAAACCTTAATTATATATTATTAAGACATTAAAACCGTTTGTTATCAGATGTATGCATCCAATTCTAACATGGTATCCAACTGTTGTGGTAGAGTATTTCCTAAATGTTTTGCTCTAACTTTAAAGAACCCTTGTCTAAATCAATGTCTAAATAGCCATGTAAGACCCTGGGTCTTTGTTAAGTCAGGGGGAAGAATTTATGTATCAATTCATTGCATTGATTACACATAATATTATGTATGAGATACAGCCTTTGTAACTAACCCATGCTCTGGCTTACTGATAAGAGTTCTCAATAGAGGACCTATGTATCTTAATTCAAAGCTAATAGGGTCTATGTTATCAGTTTTTTCCCCTCCAAGTGACATAATTATGCAGTAGAAATCCTAAAGGAGTTGCCTACCTAAAGTTTAATGCACAGAAAACAACCCTTTTAAGGGATCCAATGTCATCACATTATTCAAATAAAAGAATAATTACATTTAGACTCATACAAAGTGCTTACCGTGAATAACTTAACAAAATATTCTCCAAGCATATTAAAATACTGTTGTTATCTTCATTTCACTCTCGTCTACACATAGTAATATTTAGCTTAGGATAGATGTCACTTTGTTGAGAGACATAAAGAGGGATGATATGTCTCTGATATTGATGCATTTGACAATCCATTGGAAAATCACAAAGCCTATCTATCAACTGTCACAGAGTTTTTCACATTAACTAAAATGTAGTGCCTGCCTTTACAGTAACCTTGATTTTTTTTTTTAGTCCGATGACAGAGTCAATAACAATTTGTATAATGATATGTATTCCAGGCAATTTTGAAATATATGACTTTATGTTGTACTGGATGCCATTCACCCTATGAAGGCTATAGGTACATATGATTTTCTTTCATAAAAAAAATTGCATACAGTCTATTTAAATCATGATTGGGTTTACATGATGGTTAGAATGGGTTTTCAATTAAATACAGACTTATCTTTACATAAAACATCTCTCTATTTGAGGTGTAGATTCCCAACAATTGCACAGGGTACATTAAAGAGGACCTGTTACCCCCCCTGGTGCTATGCTAACTGAATGCAGCATGTCTGCTGCATTCAGGGAAGGGGTCCCCCATGTTTCTAGCCCCATGTAAGTTTTTAAAAAGACTTTATAAAGTGTACAGATACGGGGTCCGGAGGGAATTACTCAGCAATGAGTCATCGCTGTTGCTGGTGTCCTCCCCACCTCCAGCCCTCAGCGATGACACATACAGGAGGCTGAACAAGAGAGGGCTGGAGGTGACACAATGAGGGCTGGAAGCGAGGAGGACACCAGCAGCAGCAATGACACATACAGGGGAATGAACAAGAGAGGGCTGTAGGCGGGGAGGACACCATACAACAGCGATGACTCATTGCTGAGTAAGTCCCTCTGGACTCCTTAGCTGTACACTTTATAAAGTCTTTTTAACAGCTTCCAAGGGGGCTAGAGACATAGGAGACTCCTTCCCTTTAAATAAATGACTGTAAAGAATCCCAATTAGTTGAATCAAAATTGTAATGCTGCTGATGTCCTTGTGCTCCACCCAGTAAGGACACCTACACAATCACCTCTCCTGTGCTCAGCAGCTTCTGCTCTGGTCACTGCCACATCTCTCTGCTCCCAGGTCCAGAGCACGCAATCCAGGTCCCTGGGAGCATGCTAATGGCATGAAGGTGCACACTTTTTGCCCCTTAATATGGAGTGCACGCACTCCGTAAGTGCCTGCAGCCAATACCTGAGCAATGAGTACATTTAGCCTGCTGCATGTTTGCTAGTTGACAGGTCCCTATACCTGTGTATGCTAACCTGTGTTCCAGTACTATAGTTGTTCAGTCCAACCCTATGTTCATTTACCTGAGTTTCTGAGTCCATTCCAGTCTAATATAATTGTAAAATCAATAGAAGGATTAGCTCCAACCACCTAATATTCCCAGGACTCCCAAGCAAACCGGAAGCTCTTTTCTTCTCTTTCCCATACCCCCTTCCCCCCCCATCCTCCCCTAATTTTATTTTTTAACTCTTTTAAAACCTGCAGGTATGTGATTGGATAGAAACAATTGATGTATATTTGTCACACATGCGAGAGAGGGGGTGTTTTTGCTTTTAAATTGTATATATTTCTGTTGTCTGTATTGCCATTGTTCTGACGATTAAGTGGGCTAGACCCACGAAACGCGTCCAGAAGCTCCTCTGGAGTATGTGTGATTTTTTAATTTTTTTGAAAATAAAAAGAAATTTTGTGGCACCGGATTCTACACCTTTATTCTAATATAATTGTACCCATGTACCAATCTGTACCAGCTGTCCTGCCATCATGCCAGTATCTGTTGTGCAGTCTTTACAAGCCATCTTGCAAGTACCTGCCATCCATTCTGTACCAGCCATTCTTCCAATATTCAGCCTGCTAACCTGTCTCAGCTGTCCAGACTGTACCTAAGTCTGTACCTGCATTACTGAACCCTAGGGTCACCTGCCGCAGTAGCAGGAAGTGCACTGGAGTGGCAACTGGTGACTACCTTCTTGCAAAAGCCTAACCCCACCATATGTGGCTCTATTGAACACTAGGTATTTATTTATGTCCCTCCAAAATAAGGCTACATTCAGACACAACATTTTTGCTGCTATTTTTGAGGATCCGTTTTTCCAGTGAAATGCAGGGACTTTGGGCATCCCAACAAAGTCAGTGCATTTCAAGATTTGACATTTAGAGAGAACTGTATTCATATACCGTATTTTTCGCTTTATAAGACGCACCTGATTATAAGACGCACCCCCAAATTTGGTGAAGGAAAAGAGAAAATAAATAATTTTTAATGTTAAATGGGGTCCGTCTTATAATGTCAGTGTCCGTCTTACAAATCAGTATATATGTCCCTCATCCTGGTACATAATCCCCCCCATCATGGTATCCCGGTATATATGTCCCCCCTATTCTGGTATATATATCCCTAATCCTTGCATATATGTCCCTCATCATGCCATACATGACCCCATGCTGTAAATATGGCCCCCCACCCTGGCATATACATTCCCCCATCTTATATCTATATATTCCCCATCCTGTATATATGCCCCCCATCCTGTATATATGCCCCCCATCCTGTATATATGCCCCCCCATCCTGTAAATATGTCCCCCAACCAGTATATATGCCCCCATCCTGAAACTATGTACCCCCATCCTGTATATATGCCCCCCATCTTGAAACTATGTCCCCCCATCTTGTATATATGTCCCCATCCTGTGTATTGTCCTGTTTGTGTACTTTTGTGCCTCTTCCCAACCCCCCTCCCGGACCCCAATGGCTTACCACATTCGGCTGCTGAATGGGGGTCCCGGAGGCAGGTTCAGGAGGGTGAAAGGCACAGGTGCAGGACTGATGCTGTGGGGGAACTCGGGTGCAGGAAAGGAGTACCTGGGGTTGAGAGGCGGCAGCGAGCGGTGGGCGCCGCCATATTCTCTCTGCCCGGCTGTATTCACTGCTGCTAACTGTGCAGCCAGTCGGGAGAGACTTCAATAAAATGGCCGCGGCCATAACGGAGACCCGCAGCCATTCTGGAGTCTCTACCTCTACCGGCCGGCTGCACACTACTTAGTGAATGAAGCCAGGCAGAGAGAATATGGCGGCACCCACGGCTCGCTACCACCGATCATCCCCGCAGCTCCAGTAGTGCAGCTGTGCCCCATACCCTATGGAAGCGCACCCCTACTCAGCAGCCGCACATTCCCCCCTCCTGGTAATATATATAATTTTTTTTTATTACTTATTTTTGCACATTCGCTTTTTAAGACGCATCCCCTTTTACCCTCCCAAGTTGGGGGAGGCAAAAGTGTGTCTTAAAAAGCGGAAAATACGGTATATCCAATCTCTGTATTATATATATGGGTTAAGCGCACAATCTGGCTAGTGGCTGGAACCTTTCTCTTTTAGTCTATAGATTGTTCTTGGTCTTGATGTCTATTAATAACACAGTGTATTCATATAACCCTTTCTCGGGAATTTTATTGAAATTCTTTAAAACCAATTTAAAAGAATTAATCACATTTAAAAATGATTTTTATAAAGGTTTTTTTAAAACTAGATTTTTTGGGTTATGAGGGATTTTGATACAATAGTATGAGTCCCTCCTTCTGGTGCTTCCTCCCATTGTCCCTCTCTGTATACCTGTAATACAAATATATGTGTATTACTGCTGGCAACCTTGATTTTTTTTGGCTTCCTGTATATGTTAATTCATTTACCTTTGTTATATTGCTGGGGTTCTTTCGTTTTGTAATGATCGTCGTCTTGCTTTGTTGCTTCAGCGTCAACCTGCAATTGCAGGTGCCTTTGTGGCTGGGGCGCGTTTTCCCGGTCAGCTGATGTTCTGTCACCTTGTCTGTGCGGTCAAGCAGCAGAGCGGAGCGATGCGTACAGAGTGCTGTGCAATGTCAGATGTCAGATAGTTAGTAGCGTCTACACCATCATGTTTCAGAGGTCACGGCCTCCTTTCTCTGGAAAGCATGCCTCAGCCACAAAGACACCCACCTGACAGAAGAGGAGATCTGTGGCGTCTTGATCACGCTCCCAGATCTACCTCCACAGCGAGGAGAGAGACCGAATGCCAAATAGAGGAGAATCCAATTAGAAGGCAACAAGTAAGTGCCTAAACAAGGGGAGAATTAAGCTGCCAGCAGCAGCAGTGACTGAAAGATATATTGTACATTTCAGAGAGAAGAGTTAGAAACTAGAAGGAGGAGTGGAGGAGAGACCGCATTGAATGAAATCCAACACAAAGTTATAGAAAGGTCAGAGTATGAGCACTGCAGTAGAGAAATAACATGAAGGATAAGGCAATATTGGGATTGCAGAAAGAAATAAGGACAACACTGACCGCACCTAGGCAAAAAAGACAGATATACCATACAGGTGAGAGCAAAGAGGAATACTTCCAAATCCTGGAAGAAAGTAGGGTAAATTACAAGCTGAATAATTGCAGGTTGAAACTGAAGCAACAAAGCAAGACGATCATTATGAACGAAAAGAACTCCAGCAATATAACAAAGGTAAATTAATTAACATATACAGGAAACCAAAAAAATCAAGGGGTACAACAGTAATACACATATATTTATATTACAGGCATACAGAGAGGGACAATGGGAGGAAGCACCAGAAGGAGGCACTCATACTACTATATCAAGATCCCTCATAACCCAAAAAATCTAGTTTAAAAAAATAAATAAAGAAATAAACCTTTATAAAAATCATTGTTTTTAGATGTAATTAATTGTTTTAAAGAAGTTCAATAAAATTCCCGAGAAAGAGTTATATCAATACACTGTTATTAATAGACACCAAGAACAATCTATAGACTAAAAGAGAAAGGTTCCAGCCACTAACAAGATTGTGCGCTTAACTCATATATATATATATATATAAACAGAGATTGGATATATATGAATACGGTTTTAACAAGTAAAGGGTATACAGACACATGGCATCACCCGGGGCGGACAGCTGCCAATCATAATAAGGGAGCTCCAGTGTTTAAGGTGTAGATACACAAATATCAGCATTCAGACAGAACGTTTTGTGAAACTCCGCTTTTGGGCTCAAAAATGGATCCTCACAAAGAATGAGCATGTAAATTTATTTGGCGTTTTCTGCTGTGCTAATTACTCACCCTCCCCGCGATCCCACGGTGATCTCCAACGATGTCCTCATCCCATGAGGCTGCAGGACCTGTGAGTTATGTATTCAGTGTTTCTAGGACCTACCCATGTTACTTTACTCAGTCAAATGGTGCAGTGCTAGGTCCTAGTAGCATCAAGCACATCACTCGCAGGTTCTGCAGCTTCCTGGGACTAGAAGATCTCTGGAAATCACTGCTGGTTAGTGGGGAGGGTGAGAAAGTGAAAGTGTGTACTGTGTGTGTGTCTGTCTATGCATATGTTTGTGTGTCTGTCTGCCTGTGTGGATGTCTGTGTCCCCCCAAAAAAGAGTAAAAAAGCAGCACAAGTGGATGATGTTTCTAATGCTTTTTTACAAAAAGAGGATCGATTTTTCGTGCAGAAAGGCTGGGGTCACACATGGCAGTCAATTTTGTTTTAATGGATTAAAAAATGGATCCGTTATGTTGAGGCTGTTTTTTGAGCCTCCTGTACTGCTATGCATTTTTTCGACAAACAAATGCTGGCAAAAACGGTTCCGTTAATGGATGGTGACTTTTTTTAACTGATCCGTTTCCCATAGGGCCCCATGTTAAAAAAACTAATTTGTTGTTTACTGCACCAGAAAATTACTGCTTGCAGCATTTTTTGTGTCCTGTAAAAAAAGCATAGCAGAGCAGTCACAGTTGAGTCCAGGATCCGTTAACAGATTTAGGGCCCTTTCACATCAGCGTTTTTTGAAATTCGCGGCAGATGCGGTGAAAAAACCGCATCTGCCGCGTTTGCCGCATAACCGTTACACTTGCGGCGCGGTTGCGGTAATCCCCATAGAAAGTATAGGGGGACTTGCGGCAGGTGCGGCAAGTGCGGTTTTGCACTTGCGGCAGGTGCGGACGCGAAAAAAAACGCGGCTGACTGCGTTTTTTTTCGCGGCCGCACTTGCCGCAAGTGCAAAACCGCACTTGCCGCACCTGCCGCAAGTCCCCCTATACTTTCTATGGGGATTACCGCAACCGCGCCGCGAGTGTAACGGTTATGCGGCAAACGCGGCAGATGCGTTTTTTTCACCGCATCTGCCGCGAATTTCAAAAAACGCTGATGTGAAAGGGCCCTTAGTTTTTGGACTTAGAATTCTAAAGTTCAAAAACCGATGCAAATAACGGATCCAGGAGTTATGTGTGACCTCAGCCAAACTGCACCAAAAATGGACCCCCACAATACGCAGCATAAATGCTTTGTCTGAATGTAACCTAAGTATGGCCCATGGTGCAGTGGGTGCACACCCATCACCATGACAAAAATCTTAAAAGAGGAATCCAAGATTTTTTTTGCAATTATAATTGGCACAACATAATCACTGTGATGTGATAGAGATGGGAAATTGTTCTAGGCTGGCTGAAAATTAAAGCACTAAACGTAGGATGGTAGAGAGCAGTTTTCAAGGCTCTCATCTAGAGGCTTAAGCGTATTGAACAGGCTATTTGCTTGGGCCCTGCAAATAGATTTGTACCAACTTTATGTGTGACCCTTTATTATGCAGTTACCCAATCATTTTGATTGGTGCCAAGTAATGCTACATATCTGGAAAGAGTTTTAAATCATTGGCTTCAATATCTAAACATGTTTGGGTTTGTTACCAGTATGCCATCTAGTTGGGAAACAATGCTTTTATATGAACGGAAAAACTGACAACAGATTTATACTAAAAGGATTTTCCAGGATTGATCAAAAAAACTTTGGCTTTTTGTTATTTTTGTTTTATGATAACCTTTATTGAAATTAGGATTATAAATTGGCATAACCTTCCAAAACACATCCACTGATCACAATTTTAGATAACTTTCCATATTGTAGAATTGTGAAAAAATGTGTGTGTTTCTACTACTGGAGCGCTAAAATTGATTTATGTTTTTGCAAGAATGGGTCTCCTGAGGAATAAATTAAGGGTTAAAGCATTTTCAGGACATTGGTGGCTCAGTGGTTACCACTGCAGGATTGCAGCTCTAGGGTGCTGAGTGGAAATCTCACCAAGGACAACATCTGCAAGGAGCTTGTATGTTCTCCCTGTGTTTGGGTGGGTTTCCTCCAGGCACTCCAGTTTCTTCCCACACCACCAAAGACATACAGATAAGGTGTTTAGATTATGAGCCCCAATGGGGACATTATTGCTGATGTATGTAAAGCGCTGTGGAATTAATAGTGCTATATAATTGAATAAAAATTATTATTATTATTGGTTGTTTTACTTGAATTTCAGATTATTTTTACTTTATTTTAGAATTTACAAACATATGATAATAATATATTATTACTTCCTACACTTCCAAGGGTTTTGTGCCCAAATTATTGATGTTACCACTGCAGGCTTGCAGCGTCTAGGGTGCTGAGTGCAAATCTCACCAAGGACAACATCTGCAAGGAGCTTGTATATTCTCACCGTGTTTGGGTGGGTTTCCTCTGGGCACTCCGCTTTCCTCCCACATCCCAAAGACATACTGATAGGATGTTTACATTGAGAGCCCCAATGGAGACATTATTGCTGATCAGGGGCGGCTGGCCCAGGTGGCAGGGGGGCAAGTGCCCCCCAGGCTGGTAATATTGGCCTCTTCCAGGGCCGCCCCCATACAGAAATGGGCCGTTCCGCCTCCGCTTTGCGGCCGCTGCCGCTAATCTCACAGCAGCTGTCGCGCTGGGCACTGTGGTAAGTGGGCTGCTGATTGCTCTGCTAGCACCCTCTAACGCCATTTACCCCCCCCCCCCGCTCCTCATACTCTGCTAGGACTCCCCCTGCTCCTCACTTCGGGCTGGCAGAACAATTCTGCCTCCCGTTATTAGAAGCGCCAGCCCGCCCCTGTTGCTGGTGTATGTAGAGCGCTGTGGAATTAATAGTGCTATATAATGGAATAAAAAATATTATTATGATTGTTTATTCTACTTGAATTTCAGATTATTTTTACTTTTTTTAGAATTTACAAAAATAGAATAACAATATATTATTTCCTACACTTCCAGGTGTTTTGTCCCCAAATTATTGATGTTTTTTTTTAACGTAGATGATCATTTGAGATTTTTTAAAATAGAGCAACTTCTAAGGTACATTGCACATGCATAAACAAAGGCAAAGATTAATGCTGAATACTCATTAATATATGGAAGCCACTATGATAAGCACTAATGAGTTCAATTTAAAGTTCCTGTCAACATCCTACTAATGGGCCTATGAGAAGATACAAACTCCGAGCAACAATTACTGCTTGTCAACTTGTGTGGAATTAATTTCCAGATGAGTCATTCTGGAGCAAAGCCTTCCCCTGTTTCATCTCAAAATGTCTTAATCTCCGATCTGCAGAGACTCTTTGAATACGGAAGCCAAATTAAAAAATGCGCTGCTAATCAGGACATTTAAAATCCTTTGTCGATAAAGAGGAAGAAAGAGGGAGATAGGTTGGATGTTAAGAGTACACAGAAGTTTCCTGCTGGGTTTTGATGTGGAATAGGTATTAAGAAAATACTGCAGCAAGAACAAATAAATTGCTTTAACACATTTTATGCCGAAGCAAACTCAAGGGCTTTGTAATGATAAACATTGATCTTCGGCTTTTACACTCTTTACAATATTACTGTGCACTATGTGTGGTAGCACCGTATCAAACTGTATTTGATATCATTTAGTAATTTAATTATTTCGTTGTTTACATCTATCTAAATCAAAATAATAATTAAATTATTTTTTCCCAGCATTGTATCACCAGGGGCACAATTGCCTTTCGTACCCTTATTCGTAAACATAACAGAAGATTTTTTTTTAGGTGTATTGTTGCCATCAATTTCTAAATGAGTTAAGTTTTATTAAGTGAAATGAAATAATGTCTAACTTTCAACTTCCGGTCTGTGATCTATGTTCAGTTGAGAAAAATATATGGATATAAGTATAAGAAGCTTATATTTTACCCAGCACATCGATATTTTAGGAGGGATTGTAAATAAAAAAAATATCATTGTAAAACAAAAAAGATTCTAATTTTATATTTTACATCTCACTCTCTCAACAATTTTAAGAAATGTGTTTATATTTAAAAGTTAAAAAGTAATTCTCAACACAGTCAGCTCATATCTCTCTACTGCCTCCAAAGTAATAGAATTTACCTCTAAGACTACAGTGTATTAAACTCTCAGCCTAGAATATGCCTTATTATGGGGTTTTGTCCGACACCAGAGCATAACAAATGTAGAGGTTTATTAAAAAAAATGAATGGCCTCACTTGTATGGCCGCAACAGCCCGACACCCAGTACTGCGATGAGATCGAGCTGAGCAGGCCTAAGGCAATGTGCGTAATGAAGTCATAATGTCAAGACATAACAATGTGAGTTACCCGGGGAGCTGATTAGGTCTTGAACGATGAATGCCACAATACGCTCTCAGCCTACTCAGTGTAGGGAGAGCTGGTGTACAGTGAAGAAAGAAATGCAAGACGAGAAAAGATCAGGGTTAGGCCGAGTTGATACAACCATAACTTTGGTCAGAGTGTTGTCTGTAAAAAACTGACAGCACTTTGACCAATGTTAAGTAATTGAGATACTCAAATGTGCATATTTTTTTATAAACCGTATCAACACTAGTTTCCTGTCTGCATTAGATGAAACTTGTGTATCTAAGGGTACCGTTACACCTGCCAACGCCGCCGGAGATGTCGGCGGCGACTGGCGGGAACGCGCATGGCTTTGGCGCCTCACCAGCGTCACCGTCCCCCATTTACATGGGGCGACACCTCCGACGGCGCCCTGGCGAGCTGACAGGCGGCATCAAAACCCCAGCGGCGATGCAGGACAGGGGAGCCTATGGATGGGAGCCTCCCATCACCTGTCAGGTCACCGGCGGCCGGATACATGGGGCGATGTGTACACATCGCCCCATATTGGCCATCTGGTTTCACATCACTGATGTGAAACCAGGTGACCTCCTGGAGGCACCGATATCACCCCTTTACATTAGGCAACGTAGGGGCGATGTCGCCGCCGATAGGCCACGCCCCTACGTCACCTATGTAACCGCGGCGATGTCGCAAGGTGTAACGGGGCCTTTAGTCTATGGGTATAGTAAAAATTGGATCCTATATTAATCAACTATAAAAAATACATATCGATAAATTGAAATTCATTAAAGGGAACCTGTCAGCTTGTTTTAGCCCCAAATCCTACCACAATCTATCCCTACGCCTTGCTAGCTCAGCCCTAATTATCCCTCTCTGAGCTAAAACTGCACTATAAAGTTTTAGAATAACAATTTAATAACTTACATATTCCTATGATAATGAGGGCTCCAGTCTACATCCATAGACTGAGATGAGAGGTCCTGGGTCTCCATTCTCCCCTCCTCACAGGCTCTTAGCACACCCCATTGGGCGCCATCATTCCTTTTCGCCTCTTTGTTTGAAATTTCAGCCTTCATTATACACACTGCGCAAGTGCCAGAGCCGGACAGTACAGCCCATACACCTGCACACTGCGCAGGAATGGAACTGACGTCCGACTCTGTGTCATACTATGAGGAGGAGGAGGTGCGATTTTCAAAACAGGGGATGAGAAGAGAAGGAATGATGACACCCAGTGGGGTGTGATAAGAACCTGTGGGGGGGGGGAGAATGGAGAGACCGTCCATCTCAGTCTTCACTGTAGACTGGAGCCCATATTATCATAGGGATATGTAAGTTATTAAATCATTTTTCTAAAGCTTTAAAGTACAGTTTAAGCTCAGAGAGGGATTATTAGGGATGTGCTAGCAAGGTGCAGGGACAGGTAGTGGTAGGATAGGGGGCTAAAGAAAGCTGACAGGTTCAATTTAAGATAGAAAACTGTAATTGATCTTCTAAATTTTAACAACTGCTGATTTATAAAAACAAATGAAAACTGAGCTGGAAACTGTCTTTTTATCTAGAAATTAAGATGATTTTTTACACTTTTTCATAAGCTTAGCCTAGTGGAGAACAAATATGGGAGCTGAGATAGCTAGGTGCTGAGTGAGCAAGCTATTATTTCTATATTTTTAAACCTCTTGCGCAATTTTGAAGGATTTGCTCATCAAAAATTGTAGATTCAGAAAAATAACTTAACTCTAACGTCACCACGCCCACCACTGAGAAACTGATTTTGGCAGTGATCATTGTGACATCAGAGTTGGGTTCATCCAAGTTTACAACTGATGCAGCTCTGCTATAAATTTGGATGAACTTTCTCACGGCACTCAGATCAAACCTGGGTGTCCGTGTGTGCCTGCTTCTTGCTGCAAACAGACACGTGTCTGCTCACAGCAATGTAGCAGAGCTGAGCATATTCACTGAGGGACAGACTTGTGGATTGTCATCATTTTGGTTAATAAAGATGGCAAACAGGGATATCCTTACTATTTATTCCAATTAGAAGTTTTTTCTCTGTGTTGTGTTCTTTTAATGTTTAGTAGAGAAATTTATAATAGGTGGCTCTAACATTGGCCTGACATTATGAAATTTATGCTTGGTGCCAGCTGGCATTAAAGAGCTGGCATCAATCCCATTATTACCAAGCGTGCCAATACCACCAGAGCTGCTGGAAAGCCCGGTAAATCAACTGAAAATGGCACTACGAAAGTATGCACCATTTTTAGGTGTGGCTTTTGGGCTGTGATTTTAAGTGTGGGGGACCCAGAATGCCTGGGCCTTACCATGCTGAGAATCTCATCCCCCAGTTGTCTGGGTTTAACCATGGCTGACAATCAAAAATACGGCAAAGCCCAAACATAAAACATTTTTTAAAATTATTTATTTAAACAATTAAAAAAATAAGCTTTCCTGTGTTTTGACTGCCAGCCAAGTTAAACCCAAGCAGCTGGGGATGGCAGTCCATATCTCTTCACTTTATCTGTGCTAAAAATAAAAAATACAGTAAAACACTACATCATTTTTTTCAATTATGTATTTATGTTTACAGTACAGTGATGTCAGTCAATGGGTGAGGGACACAACAGCCAATCACAGACACTGTCTGTTGGGGCAACCTGAAAACAGCCCATACATTTTAGCATGCTAGAATGTATGGGCTGTTTCCAGGTTAGTCCAACAGCCAATCACAGATGCCCACTCTCTGTGACAGTATCTGTGATGGGCTGTTCCACCCTCAGAAGGGAATACCCAGGAAGATAAAGAGCAGCCCCAGAAATATAAGTGGCTGGATGCTGGTAAGTATAATGCTGCTGTTTAATCACTGTTTTCTTGCTTTTCACAGTTCCCTGCCCACGAACTGAGCCCGAAATGTAACACAGACTTCTCAGGGATGACCTTGTTTGGGGTTTGTGCCCGAACACTAGGTGTTCGGGCGGACCCCAAACTTTAGTCATATGTTATAATAAATTAGTCAGGCATACTTGGTTATGTCCTGTCCCATTTCCACCCACTTTTCTATAAGATGGCACAGCTCGCCTGGAGTGGTGTAAAAATTGTGAAAAGTCACAAAACATATGCGCAACTTCGAATTTTACAAACAATGCATTTTAAGGCTTTTTCTTCTTAAATTGTGGTCAAACCACCTCGATTAATCAAACATATTGTCTTAGGCCCCTTTCACATCAGCGTTTTTTTCAAATCACGGCAGATGCGGTGAAAAAACCGCATCTGCCGTGATTACCGCATACCGGCTGCACTTGCGGCACGGTTGCGGCAAGCCCCATACAATGTATAGGCGGGCTTGCGGCAGGTGCGGCAAGTGTGGTTTTGGCACTTGCGGCAGGTGCGGGCGCGAAAAAAAACACGGTCAGCCGCACCTTCCGCAAATGCCAAAACCACACTTGCAGCACCTGCCGCAAGCCCGCCTATACATTGTATGGGGCTTGCCTCAACCGTGCCGGAACTGTGCCGCAAGTGCAGCCGGTATGCGGTAATCGCGGCAGATGCGTTTTTTCCCCGCATCTGCCGCGATTTGAAAAAAACCTGATGTGAAAGGGGCTTATACTAACTCTTTTGGAACACTGTCCTTGGGCAATCTTAAACATTCCCATTGAGAGTAGACAAGCTGGATGACCATGTGCTGGGATTTTCTTTAGTCATGATACCTACTTGTGGGACTAAAAAGGAAGTTGGCTTATAAATGTAGTAGTCAGTGTCAGGCCCTGGTGATAACAGGCATCATGATGTACCAACACAAGTACCAGTACAATGTGTTATGCACGTTATAAATTATCATCAAAAATATTTTGAGCACCGCATGATCTGGTTTTCAATGTAAGATTTAGGATAGAATTACAAAATAAGAGTATGTTACAAATAGAGCTGTTATTCTTTATTATTATTATTATTATTATTATTATTATTAATGGTGTACACTTCTATGATCCCAGATAACCCCTGATGTCGATGTTTTGTATTAAATTAATTCTGCAGAGGAGATAAAAAGAACAAAATGTCTTCACTGTAACTCAAAATGGTGTCTGAGAATAAAAAAAGGAAAAACATGAATCTCAAGTCCTTGGGTGTAAGATTTAATTTACTGGAACATAAAAGAAAAGAAACAGTATCTGAAAGATGGATTATTTTACAGCTTCCATATAAAAGAATTGATTAGTAAGGAGTATCATTTTTATTTATTTCCGACCAGGAGAGTTCAGAAAATGTTTTCTAACGGTGACACGAAGACATAGTCTGAAATATTGATAATATGCAATCAGCTCTAATACAATTAAAGCGTAATTGCCAATAATTCTGCTGATTCCCAATATCTTGTTTTCATGCATCTATTAGATCTGTCCAATATAATGGTTTCCAGAGGAACATGTAAACTAATTAAAATATAGATGGACTTCTTATCACATTCACAACATAAAGATTCAATTACACTTTAATAAACCTATTCTAGCATTTTCTAGGGTAATATAATACTGTCATGGTCTAAAGACACAAATGAGGAAGATTTCAGGGTTCTGGACCCAAGAAATGACATTTTAATGGAATGGTTCTAAGTTCAGTGAATAATACTGCATTAAAATCTTTGGAATTATTGATGCAAGGAATTATTAATCCAATGGAAAAGCTTTGGTTCTCTCTATAAGGTGCCATGGAGATTTTTTTCCTGTTAAAAAAAATCTACATAATTTGACAATATGTAATATTTGCATAAACATATTAAAAATAAATTCATATATTATTATTATTATTATTATTATTATTTTAATAATAGATGGAATAGCCTTGTGCATAAAAAGATGAAGGGTTCAATTCATCATTTTTGTTTTTTTTATCACCTTTATTTTTTTCTGGTTAATAAAAATGGCTCACATCGTTCATGAATTTCGGGAAAAGTCAAAAAAGGTCTTTTTTTATGTCTTGACCTTTTGAGACTTTTTAGAGCAAAAGTTGAAAATAAATTTCAGGTATGTCAGATATCATTCCAGATAGAGAAAAAATGTGAGCGTGTAATAGGGACTTTAAGAATATTTGCATCAAATTTTTCACCTTTTGAAAAGTCAAGGAAGATTGTCAATCTATTGTAGTTCTGCTTCATTGTTATTGTTTACAGCACTATTCCCACTACTTTCGGTATGTAAATATGAGATTCTTCAGATATTGTGTTAAACCTTGCCTGATGTAGATACGTGAATAGTCTTGAAAGTCTGCTATTTGTCACTAATTTTAACCATTAAAATGTATCAACCACTGAGGAATCTAAATTTTGAGAACTTTTCCATCCACTGGCTAACATGGTACAATATATATGTATCTTGCTTTTTCCATTGAAAACAATGGAAATATTAAAGTTCCATAGGATATATGGGCTGTCATGTGGGTGACACCATGGCATCAGTGTTGTATACAGGTGCTGCTGTGTGCAGGTTATTAGGCCCCCTCCATGCCTACAGTTCTGTATACTGATATACAATCTTTCTGTTATCAGCCACTGAGTTATCAATGCTGTATACTGATCTTTCTGCTACCAAACACAATTTTGTTAGTGCTGTGCACTGATCCTGGTGTGTGCAGATCATTCATTATCTATCTCTATAGGTGTAGACCAGGAAACTGTATGACATGATATGGAGCTTCAGTCCATGACGATTAGCCACTATCTGCTGAAGCTTTTACAAAGCTGGTATTATCAGAGATTCTATAGTGTCTAGTCATATATAGATATAACGGTCCATTTACACGCGGCCACAGGAAGGTAGAAACCGGCAGGCATCGGACACAATTGTGCCTGTTGCCTTGAAAAGACCACGATGTGGTGGCGTGTAATTCAGGACTTTCCTTCCTGTGTCTTCCCTGTCTTACCCCAGTGGTGCCGATGTGCTTTCCACTGTGGAATGTACAGTGTTGGCCAAAAGTATTGACACCCCTGCAATTCTGTCAGATAATACTCAGTTTCTTCCTGAAAATGACTGCAATCACAAATCTTTGGTATTATTATCTTCATTTAATTTGTCTTTAATGAAAAAAACACAAAAAGAATTGTCCTAAAGCCAAATTGGATCTAATTCCACACCAAACATAAAAAAGGGGGTAACAAAAGTATTGGCACTGTTAGAAAAATCATGTGATGCTTCTTTAATTTACGTAATTAACAGCACCTGTAACTTACCTGTGGCACCTAACAGGTGTTGGCAATAACTAAATCACACTTGCAGCCATTTGACATGGATTAAAGTTGACTCAACCTCTTTCCTGTGTCCTTGTGTGTACCACATTGAGCATGGAGAAAAGAAAGAAGACCAAAGAACTGTCTGAGGACTTGAGAAACCAAATTGTGAGGAAGCATGAGCAATCTCAAGGCTACAGGTCCATCTCCAAAGACCTGAATGTTCCTGTGTCTGTCTACCATGCACAGTGTCATCAAGAAGTTTAAAGCCCATGGCACTGTGGCTAACTTCCCTAGATGTGGATGGAAAATAAAAATTAACAAGAGATTTCAACACAAGACTGTGTGGATGGTGGATAAAGAACCTCAACTAACATTCAAACAAGTTCAAGCTGCCCTGCAGTCCAAGGGTACAACAGTGTCATACCGTACTATCCGTCGGCGTCTGAATGAAAAGGGACTGTATGGTAGGAGACTCAGTAAGACCCCACTTCTTACCCCAAGACATAAAAAAGCCAGGCTAGAGTTTGCCAAAACTTACCTGAGAAAGCCTAAAATGTTTTGGAAGAATGTTCTCTCTTTTTGGGCAAAGACATCAACATAGAGTTTACCGGAGAAAAAAAGAGGCATTCAAAGAAAAGAACACGGTCCCTACAGTCAAACATGGCGGAGGTTCCCTGATGTTTTGGGGTTGTTTTGCTGCCTCTGGCACTGGACTGCTTGACCTTGTGCATGGCATTATGAAGTCTGAAGACTGCCAACAAATTTTGTAGCATAATGTAGGGCCCAGTGTGAGAAAGCTGGGTCTCCCTCAGAAGTCATGGGTCTTCCAGCAGGACAAGGACCCAAAACACACTTCAAAAAACACTAGAAAATGGTTTGAGAGAAAGCACTGGCGACTTCTAAGGTGGCCAGCAATGAGTCCAGACCTAAATCCCATAGAACACCTGTGGAGAGATCTAAAAATGACAGTTTGGAGAAGGCGCACTTCAAATATCAGGGACCTGGAGCAGTTTGCCAAAGAAGAATGGTCTAAAATTCCAGCAGAGCATTGTAAGAAACTCATTGATGGTTACCGGAAGCGGTTGACCGCAGTTATTTTGGCTAAAGGTTGTGCAACCAAGTATTAGGCTGAGGGTGCCAATACTTTTGTCCGGACCTTTTTTGGAGTTTTGTGTGAAATGATCAATGTTTTGCTTTTTGCTTCATTCTCTTTTGTGTTTTTTCATTGAAGACAAATTAAATGAAGATAATAATACCAAAGCATTTGTGATTGCAATCATTTTCAGGAAGAAACTGAGTATTATCTGACAGAATTGCAGGGGTGTCAATACTTTTGGCCAACACTGTATATAGCTGGATGGTATCACTTCCTCCACAGTAGGAGTAGACGGCACTTACTGCTTTATGTGTTCCACAGTAGAACACATGCTGGCACCGCTGCCTCCTACAGAGCCTTCAATTTTTTCAAAGGAGACCAGAGCAGCGGAGGATAATGGGGGTGTATTATAATAATTGGATGACTATGGGGGCTACCTTAAGAATGGGGGACAATGGGTTGCATTATAATACATAGAGGACTATGGGAGGTGTATTGTAATATATGGAGGAATATGGGGATGCATTATAATAATTGGAGGACTATGGTGGCAGGAGGAGGAAGAATATATATACTAGGATGGGGGACATACTGTATATACCACGATAAGGTCCATATTCCAAGATGAGGGACGTTAATACATAATGAAAAGGAAGAGGGGTACATTTGTGAGTCTTTATAGTATTTAGAACATTACATGGGGACCATTCAACTGACCAACATGCGCGTGAGGGGGGAAGGCCCAAATTTTGCATCAGGGCCCATTGGACTCTAGTTATGCCACTGCTCAGGATTATTGCTCAGTACTTGCTCCACCTGCCCTGTATAAAGATACATGTGTATTTTACGAGATTTAGGTAATACATGATCTAATTAGGATATGTTTCACTATGTAATTAGTAGTTGGGAGCATTAATGGGCTGACAACGTATAGCCACAGTTCCCTTTACTATGACAGCTTATGTTATCTGTATGGTTATAGTTGGTGATTAGGCTCCATAGGTGCAACGTGACTGGCTGAAAAATGTATGAATTATTTTCCCTGCATATTCTCTGTTGTTAATTTTCTGATGAAGAAGCATGGAAGCTTTGAAACATATTGAATTAGCTCACTGTATATTTTTATGTTTCCTGGAGCTCTCATACCGAAGACTCAAATAGCAGCACAAATGAAGCACATGTCCACCTTCTCTATTAAATATTTCTCTGCATATTGTTAGATGTTACAATTTTGGACAGATCTTCCTACAGTCAGGTTCCTGGCCTTTCTAAGCAATTCCCCGTGTATTGTATTCCTGCATTTGTGTTATTATGGGTTGACCTTGGTGTTTTGGCTGCTGGACCCTTTCAGCCTCACTTTATGTATAATATGAATTTGCACTTAGTTTATTAACTTTGTTGACAGCATATATTTTTATATGATATAAAGGTAAAATTCCTGGCTGTTAGTGTGAATATCTCTGAATTACTGTGGTATTTTCATGGTTGGATGGCTTCTGGTAAAATGTATTATACGCCCTTATTTTTATGGCATATTTTCAGAGAAATGATTCAAGGTGTCTTAGGGATACTGGTGTGTCCTGCTAAAACCAAGACATTTTGAAGGCTGATTAAAATGTAGATCCATGTTTTTAGTGAATTCAAGGACATAACTGACCTTAATATTGCACCCATGTGATTAGTTTATTTATTTTCAGGGCTACCAGCACATACAGGAGGTACCACAATATGTTGCTTATAAGCCAGGTTAATATGGGGTCCAAAGCTGGAATTGAGGTAGCTTCCGCCAGCATATCTGAGTGTTTTTCACTCACAAGCACTGTTCGTTTTCATAGGTCACCTGCAAAACCTAAAAACTGTTGGTTGGAAGGTATTTATGTTTCTATTGTCATCCAATCTGATTGTGAGCAGATTTCTGGTGTTGTAATACTGGCAGTAGCCATTACCGAACTACAAGAAATTTTGCAGTTTAAGAGTTTAGCACTATCTCACCGTTATATCTGTTTTTTAAAGAGGTTGTACCACAAACAGTTGTATATTTTAATTAATAGATCTTGGAGTAAAACAAGTTTCCTCAATTGGATGTGATAAAAAAAATGTTCCTGCCCTGGGTTTATCCTTAGAAACGATGTCCCTGTATAATGTATGTGTGCGACCATGCAGGAACAGGTCTGATATACCACAGCACCTGGGCAGAGAAGAGAGTATACAGACAATAAAGCTGGAAATTGCAGCTTATTCTTTATGTCATGTAATAACAAGTTTTTTTAACAGGCAATTAAATGTGTTTCCTTACATAAAATGTTGATTGCTCTCAGTGTGAGAAACAAGATACAAATCTTGTAGTTGTGATACCTTTTAATGGCTAACAAAAATAAAATAAATGATATTATAAGGCGAGCTTTCGAGACGACTCAGGTCTCTTCATCAGGCATGGTATGACAAGATATTGAATAAAACTCAAAATATATGCATGCACAACTAAAAATGATTGGACATTTGACTCAATAAACATTACAGGGACTGGACATTTGGCAAAATAAACAAACAGCCTCGGGATGATCTTCAAACAGGCAGGCCCAGAGGTAATAAAGTCCTTAGGACACTAAATTATAAGAAACCCTGGTGTCTAAGATTTCCATGTCTTTGATTTAATTTTGAGAGGTAATTTCAAATCCCAAAAACACAGAAGAGTCTGTGAATCCAAGCTAATTAGAAGCTTCAATTGTATACAGAACCGGCTGAACATTGCTGATGGTTTTATGGCTCATTACCACTTCTAAACAATGTTGTTCAAAGACATGGAAATCTTTTTGCCAAATGTCCAGTCCCTGTAATGTTTATTGAGTCAAATATCCAATCATTTTTAGTTGTGCATGCAAATATTTTGAGTTTCATTCAATATCTTGTCATACCATGCCTGATGAAGAGACCTGAGTCGTCTCGAAAGCTCGCCTTATAATATCATTTATTTTAATTTTTGTTAGCCATTAAAAGGTATACAACTACAAGATTTGTATCTTGTTTCTCACACTGAGAGCAATCAACATTTTCTCAACTGGCTAACACGTACCAAACCTTTTCCTTACATAAAGAATCAGCTGTGATCCTCGGCTGTAAGGCCTGTATACTCCCTTTTACGTCCTCTCCTGCCCAGAGTGTGGTACATCCGACCATATCCATGTATGGTGAATTGTCTATTGAGAGAGGATGTTAACTTGAACTCTATTGCCACCTACTGGAAGCAGCAATTCTAAAAGTCAAAAATGACTCTTTAAAAGCCTGGTAACATGACTTAGGATTTATACCAGATCAAAACCTTAATTTGCTGACATGGTATTTCAGAGTAATTGCCCCTTGTCAGTGCAAAGTGTGAGACTGATCTGGCTCTGTGACAAAGTGGTGTCTATGGGGTAAGTTTTCATTTTATTTTAGAGGAGCATTGTGGCTTTTAACTCTCCTTATTACTGACATGCCAGCTTGATGTGTCACTTTCCACAATTAAAAGAGCTTACCCCTTAGATGCCACGAAGAGAATAATCCGCTGTGCTATTCAAATAATCAAAAAATATATTTTGGTATCCTCCATTTACATGACACACTCTATTTTCACATTTTGTGATTAGATTTGTTTTGTCTAGTATTTCAGTTGTTTAACAAGGAGAGAAGCTTCACCACTTAGACCCCATTTAGCCTCTCATTCAGCCAGATCAGATCTTATATTGGGGCAATTATCCTGAAACACCATGTCTGCAATAGAGGTTCTGATATGCGATAAATCTTAAGTTGTATGACAAGACTCAGTAAAGGGTTCAAGTCTATTTCCTCTCTGAAGAGACAAATTGCATATTTTATTTCCCAGGGGAGCATTGCGGTCATTACATCTCTTTATTACTGGCATGCCAGCTTAGTGTGTCACACACCACAAGGAGAAAAGCTTACCCCTTATACCTGTACGGTCGAAACATCCATTAGGCCCCCTTCACACCACTATTTTCAGGATCCGGGACTGTCCAGTGTGAACTGGACAGTCCCGGATCCGGTTTCGGCCCCACGGTATTGTTATGGGGCCGGATTGCAGCGGATGGCAGTGTTTTGCCATCCGGCTTTGTGCTGTCTGGGAGGATCTGGCAGATTTTGTTTATGCTCAAAATCGTATGCTCTCGCATCCTCCTGGATTCGGCGCGATTGCACCAGATCTGAGAAAAAATTGGATCCAGGAGCCGGACACCGAGTGCTGGAGTTTAGCAGCACTCAGCACCATGAGCTATCCCCTGCAGAGATTTCAGAACCACGGCTAGCTCCCCGGTAGCCGCGATCTTGAAATTCCAGCAGCTGTAGCTGTAGCATATTTGCCCTCCAGTTCAGTTTCAAAATCGGGTCCGGGGGCTGTCTGGCTTAGAGCAGACAGCCCCGGACCTGATCCAGCCATGGTGTGATGTGAAGAGGGCCTTACACAAGGGCACATTTATAAGATTATCTCAGCCCCAGAAGATGTTTTTTTAACACATCCAATTGTGGAATTTATTTTTATTGTAAGATCAGTTAATTAAAATGTACAATTGTTTTTGTTACAAACCCTTTAATCATTATTTAAACAGATTATATTTGATCTTTTCTAAGGGGAGGCCTCAGGGACAAGGCTTTCAATAAAACAGTTTATTGATATGGAACTTTATTGCTTGCAATTTAAGTAAATTTGGTTTTAAATTCTGGCATTTTTTTTGATGCTACATTTTCGGTTGTCACTTTTACAGGTTGCAATATCTAACCTGTTTCAATAGTTAGGTTGATTTGCAACTCATAATTAGAGATGAGCCACCACCCTGGTGTTCGAATTCGATTTGATTCGTCGAATCGGGTGTGTGTTCGTCGAATGTTCGTCAATGTTCATCGAACACATATAAAACATCTTCTTCTAACTTAGGACCGTGGGGGGAGCAGCTCCGGGAAACGAGGAGTGCAGCACCAGGGAGTGGGGAGGGAAAGACCAAGGCAGGGAACCCGG
The DNA here is from genome assembly GCA_033576535.1 of Allobates femoralis. Lineage (NCBI taxonomy): Eukaryota > Metazoa > Chordata > Amphibia > Anura > Aromobatidae > Allobates > Allobates femoralis. The sequence goes on from JARQOC010000002.1 coordinate 201,329,264, forward strand.
CGGTGAGAAGACTTCACCGCGGGCTTTCCTTCTCTGTGCTGCGCTCTTTGCTCCCTGATGCCCCCCACTCACTCCCCCGCTCTCCCTTGGATGGGCGAGGAGGGGGGGGCGATGAGGCATCAGGGAGCATGGAAAGTCGTCTCACCACTGGCTTTCCCGCGGTTATTTCAAATGATCAGCTAATGCAGATCAGCTGTTCATTTGAAGTAGCTTCGGTGCTGTCAGGGTTCATGTGACTTCATGCAGCATGAATTCACATGAACTTTCCTATAGCCACCAAGCGCACAGCTCAGCTACATCTCTGGTAGAGGTTCTCTACCAGAGATGTAACTGAGCTAAAGAAGAAAACTTGATTGGACTACGTCGGACGGAAGATACATTTTTAATAAAGATGGAGTTTAAGTATTGTTTTGTTATTTTTTCTAATAAAGAATTTTTTCTCTGTGTTGTGTTTTTTTTTTTAAAACTTTACTAGAAATTCATGTCGGTCATGTCTAATATTGGCGTCGGCAGAGAGAGTTAATTAACATCCGAGATATTCACTACTCTCTGCCGAGCGCTCGGCATTTTCCACTGGGTCGGAATTGATGTTGGTGTGAAGGCATAGTTCACTCGCGGTCATAGCCCCAGCTATGACCTGGAATGAACTCTGACTGTCACAGTCAGTTGTTAGCCTGCTGTCATTCTGCATAGATGTGTGTCTATGCAGAGGGATGCAGAGCTGACATTCCTTGCCATTTGGATTACGTCAGATGGAATTTTTTTTTAATAAGGATGGAGTCTAAGTTTTGTATTGTTTTTTTTCTAATAAATAATTTTTTCTCTGTGTTGTGTTTTTTTTTTAAAAACGTTACTAGAAATTCATGGCGGTCATGTCTACTATTGGTGTGACCCCATGAATTTCCGCTTAGTCCAGCTGACAACACAAAGCTGGCCCTAACCCTTTATCACCCAATGAGCCACCTCACCAGGGCCATAGAGGAGCTGGATACAGCGCCAGAAGATGGCGCTTCTATGAATGCGCTATTTTCTGGGGTGGCTGCAGGCTGCAATTCGCAGTGGAGGGGGGGCCAGAAAGCTTGGGCCTCCCTGTGCTGCGGATTCCAGCCTCCAGCTGCCTAGTTGTACCTGCTGGACAAAGAAATAGCGTGAAGCCCCAGGCATTTTTTTATTATTATTTTATGAAATTCATAAAATAATTAAAAAAAGGGCTTTCTATATTCTGTTTCTGTTTTTTATATTATTTCATGAATTTCATGAAATAATAAAAAAACAAAAAAGTGCTTGGGGCTTCTTGCTATTTCTGTGTCCAGCCAGGTACAACTAGGCAGCTGGGGGCTGGAATTCGCAGCGCAGGGAGGCCCAAGCTTTCTGGGCCAGCCCGCTGTGAATTGCAGCCTGCAGCCACCCCAGAAAATGGCGCGTTAATAGAAGCCAATATTAGACATGACCGACATGAATTTCTAGTAAAGTTTTTAAAAAAAAAAACACAACAGAAAAAAAATTCTTTATTAGAAAAAATAACAAAACAACATTTAGACTCCATCTTTATTAAAAATGTATCTTCTGTCCGACGTGGTCCAATCCAGTTTTCTTCTTTAGCTCAGCTACATCTCTGATAGAGAACTTCTACCAGAGATGTAGCTGAGCTGTGCGCTTGGTGGCTGTGGAAAAGTTCATGTGAGTTCATGCTGCATGAACTCACATAAACCCTGACAGCACTGCGGCTACTTCAAATGAACAGCTGATCTGCATCAGCTGATCATTTGAAATAACCGACGGATCCATTTTTCTAAGGGTGCCACTAGTGTCCCCTGAGGTCCTGGAGTTTTTGGCAAATTTTGGGACTTAGTAATTTTTTCATGAAAAACACATATGAGTTAATGCAGGTGCCTATATGTGCCATGCATTAATGCATGCATTTCCCATAAGTCCCCATGTTAAAAAAAATGCACGTTTTTTTAAAGCACCCCAAAAAATGCAGCTAGCAGCGTTTTTGGCCTGATGCATAAAAACGCATGTGGTTGTTAAAAAAACGCACACACATGTGTTAACGCATATGCGTTTTTGGACTTAGAAAGAAAATGTCCAAATGTTCCCAAAAACGGATTTAAGGCAAAAACGGATGGCATGTGTGAACCTGGCCATAATCCGTTTTTGCATCAGTTTTGGAACTTAGAAAAAAAATGCAAAAACTGATGCCAAAAATGGACCAAGGGCTTATGTGTGACCCTAGCCTTATTCTGCTTTCCTTTTAATTTTTCTAATCAAGCATGCACGATGTGGCTAGTTGTTGGTGACAAGAAGGGGCTCCATTACATTGCTGTTTTGCTTACCAGACTGGTTTGTTGCTCAATCACTGGTTATGCCCTCTAAGGGTGGACCATGGGGAGGGAGGGCTGATGTTTTTGGGTGAGCCATTCTACATCACAGTAGCTGGTTGTAGGTTTTAAAGGCAAATGGTGTAGGCTAACACTGCACATATCTGTGCACATAGCATATGTGGAAGATGCACATGGAAGAAAATTAGATTCAAATCCTCAGAATTTTTGGATGAAATAAGGCATTATTCAGATATCTGTTTTTTTTATGTACAAGAAAAACTGACCAATGTTTTCAATCAATTTCACCTTAGTGTCAACAGAGTTTGCTCCAAGTATGAAACGTTTTCCTCATTTGCAAAATAAAAAATCTCTATTTTTTCTTCTAAAAGGGTTTGTGAAAATAGGACCACACTTGAATGGCATCCCAGTGCTGTCCGATTTTTTATGGACCCATAAACTTGCATTGTCAAGTCTAAACCAACACTCTGCTCGGATCAAAATCAGATATTTCTCAGTGATTTTGCACTGACGACTCGGCCCATATAAAATAACATAGATGTGAATGACGCCTTTCAGCATTGCAGATGCAAATGTAAAATGCATCCATAAAAAACAAAATAGCACTCGCACACAAAAATCAGACATCAGTATGAGACCTTACATTGATCATCCTTAAAATTTCAAAGACGGCAGTTATTACAACATGTCAAGCAGCAGACATTGGGGACAACAAAGATTCAGACTGGTAAAGGGCGAAAGCGATTCTTCACTGACCGGGATGATCGTCATCGTATTTGAATGTCACTAAGCAACTGCAGGATGACATCAAGTGACCTATTAAAGGAAAAGGGCAAATGGCAGCTGGGTTGAAGTGCACAGCAAGAACAGTTCGTAACAGGCTCCTAGAGGCAGGGCTTAAATCATGTAAAGCTAGAGAAAAGCCTTTCATCAATGAGAAGCAAAGGAGAACCAGACTGAAGTTTGCCAAAGACCATAAGGATTGGACCATAGAGGACTGGAGTAAGATAATCTTCTCTGATGAGTCTAATTTTTAGCTTTGCCCAACACCTGGTCGTCTAATGGTTAGACGGAGACCTGGAGAGGCATACAAGCCACAATGTTTTGCACCCACTGCGAAATATGGTGGAAAGGATTTGGGATGATCTGAGGAGGCTTAAGCAAGGCTGGAATTGGCAAGTTAATCTTTGCAAAGGACGTATGAATCAAGCCCATCCAAGGTTATTCTTGAAAAACACTTGCTTCATTCTGCTCAGGCAATGTTCCCCAACTCTGAGGACTGTTTTTTTCAGTAGGACAATGCCCTATTCCACACAGCTAGGTTAATAAATGTGTGGGTGAAAAAGCACCACATGAAGACCCTATCATGCCCTGTCCTATCTCCAGACCTTAACCCCATTGAAAACTTCTGCAATGTAATCAAGAGGAAGATGGGTAGTCATAAGCCATTAAATAAAGAAGAACTGCTTAATTTTTGTGCCATGAGTGGCATAAGGTCACCCAAAACAGTGTGAAAGACTCGTGGAAAGCATGCCAAGACACATGAAAGCTGTGATTAAAAATCATGGTTATTCCACCAAATATTGATTTCTGAACTCTTCCTGAGTTAAAAACATTAGTATTGTTGTTTCTAAATGAGTATGAACTTGTTTTCTTTGCATCATTTGAGTCCTGAAAGCACTGTTCTTTTTTAATATTTTGACGATTTCTCATTTGCTGCAAATAAATACAAAATTTTTAGCTTTGAATTTCAGAGACATGTTGTCAGTAGTTTATAGAATGAAAAACCAATGAACATTTTACTCAAAAATATACCTATAAAGAGAAAAATCAGAGAAACTGAAAATTTTGCAGTGGTCTCTTAATTTTTGCCAGAGCTGTATCTATCCAGTCCGAAGGATACACCAATGTTTTCACTGCAGATCCTGTCCCCATTGTGTTCTGCATAGGCTTAGAATCCCATCAGTCACATAATTACAGAGTCTTGCTATGGATGCAAGATTAAAAGTGGAAGCACCATTAGCCACCTGCTATACATGGATGACATCAAGCTGTATGCGAAAAATGAGGAGATATCAGTTTACTGATCCACCTGACAAGGATCTACAGTGATGACATTGGGATGTCCTCCGTACTGGAGAAGTGTGACCAGTTGGAAATAAAGAGAGGCAAGGTAGTAAAGACAGATGAAGTAGAGCTTCCAGCAGGGCACATAGCAGATGTATAGACCTACCACAAGTACCTCAGCATCCCACAGGGATACAGTAACCATGATTAGAAGACAAGTTAAACAGCAACATCCAAATACCATCAAAGGGTAGGAAAAGTCCTGAAGAGCCAGCACAATGGGAAAAATAAGATCTCTCCCACCAATATATATGCCCTGCCAGTTATCAAATACCCTGGTGGCATAGTGTGCTGGCCAAAAGAAGAGATGCAAGTTCCAGATATGAAGACCCAGAAGCTCCTTACAATGCATAGTGGTCTCTATCCCAAATCTAACACCCAAAGATTGTATACAATAGAAAGGAGAGTGGTCAAGGCTTGACAGGCATCCAAGCCACCATCATGGATGAAACAAGGAGTATCCAGGAATACATCAGAAAAATGGCACCAAAAGATGAGATGCTGAGGGAGAGCATAACACTGCAACCACAACAGTCCTGGAAGAAAGCACACAAACATTAAGTGCCGTGGCAAGACAAGCCATTGCATGGAATGTACCATCGAAAGACAAAGGAGGTAGCTGACATGGATAAATCCTAACAATGGTGGAGAGAGATGGATTTCAAGACAGCACAGAGGCAATAATCATTCATAGCAGCACAAGAGCAGTACCAGATCCATAGAAGCAGGGATCTACCATACAAAACAAAACAAGATTCAAGGTGCAGACTATGAAAAGAAACCTCAAAAACATTGCAACACATAGTGGCAGGGTGCAAAATTCAATCAGTAACAGCACACACTGAACACCACAATCAAGTACCATGGATTGTATACTGGAACATCTGTACAGAGTGTGGGTTAAGTTCCTCTAAGTCCAGGTGGGAGACATCAGAAAAAGTGGTGGAGAATGAAAGGTCTAAAATCCTGTGGGACTTCAAGATCAAAACAAATAAGCAGGCGTTGGCTAACCAACCAGATATCATGATAGTAGACAAGGACCAGAAATCAGCAATGATGATATGGCAGTGCCAAATGACAGTAAATCAGAAATACTGAATATGAGAAGCTGAAGAAATACCAGGGCCTCAAAGAACAACTGGAGAAGATGTGGAAGGTGAAGGTGACAGTGATTCCAGTAGTGATAGGAGCACTTGAAGCAGTGACCTCTAAGTTCTTAAAATGGCTGCAACGGATCCCAGGAGCAACATCTGAACTTTGTTCAGAAAAGCGGAGTGCTGAGAACAACTAAGATCCTGCACAGAATCCTCAAACTCCCAGACCTCTGGCAGAGGATCAAAGAATGAGGAAGGACAAATAACCACCCTAAAGGGGTGAGAAGGTAGGTTATTGTGTATATATTTTTATTTATTTATATATGTACCAACAGGGCAGCTAGGCAGCTTTCTTGATGATGACCAATTAAAAGAACAACACATTTCTTGTGTAGTGCAAGTTAAAATCCAGAGTCCATCCCACATATTTGCACCTAAGAGAAATGTACTATTATTACCTTTGTCAGGAATGAGTTATATATTTAATCACAAATGGCTACAATGCTAATTGGAAGACATTCTCTTATTTTGAGGAGTTTTTGGGGAATATTTTAATTTCCTGAAGCAATTTTGAATAGTTTTTGAAGCATTTTAGATTGAGTTTTTCTCAAACCATTTTGCAGCCTTTGGATTAGACAGTGCCGAGTTTGGAGTGGATTCCATATCAGGCACATTAGCACTAAAGAAGTTATATACACTTTCATTTTTCCACTAGGTGTTTTAGAATGACTTAAGTGGAAAGAGAAATCACAATAAAAACTGAATATATGAACCACAACGTTTTTACAAGAGACATGAAATTAAATAGTATTTTTTAGGTGGTGGTTGAAGTGGATCCACTTTAAAACATTGACAAAAAAACTCTGTGTGCTAGATGCATTTCCAGACATTTTGTGCAGCGTTGGCAAAAACGCATGCGTTTTGCGTTTTTGAAAACGCTCATGCGTTTTTGCATGCATTTTTACATGCGTTTCCATTAAAATCAATGGGGCCAAAAACGCTAGCATTTTTATGCGTTTTTAGCGGTAAAAACGCCTAGAAACGCAAATTAAGCAAAACGCATACCACCCTTAGATGTGAAAAAGGCCTTTTAATATTGCAAAAAGGAAAATTAAAACTCATATGATAAAATCAATACATTTGGATTATTATGTTAATCTGTTTTTCCCTAGTCTATCAGTTGCACAATATGGCGTTACCATGCCCCTGTGCGCGACGCGAGACAAAGCAGAGTTTTTAATATCTTTTGCAGGTCCATCCCCCGTCCCTCCTCTCAGCATAAAGGAGTGACCCTACTTGAGATCACCAGTTTAATTACACATCACCACCGTAAAAAACAGAAACACATGGCCTTGTGCTGTCTATGGATTAGTGGAAAACAGGTTAATGTTCCTTTCAAATTGTCGTTTTCGCCAAAATGCTGCAGATGCGACAGATTAACTGCATCTGCCACATCTGACCGCCTAACGGACCGCACTTGCTGCACTTGCGAAATGCCCCATGCATGTCTATTGGCAGTTGCGGAAAGTGCGGCTAAAGGAACAAAAACGCGTTTCTTTCGCAGCCACCTGCCGCATCTTACTGCAAGCCCCAAACTACACATGGCATTGGCTTGCTGCAAGTGTGCAAGCCAAGTCGGCCGTTAGGTGGCCACCTCAGCAATGCGTTTTTTTGCCAGATCCTCCGGATCTGGCAAAAAAGCTAGTGAAGTCAGAGTCTAAACCATAATCTAATGTTCGTATTTGTCCATAGCAGCACAATATATGACCTAGAATTTATTTATTTGGAGGGTTGAGACAGAGTACAGAATAGATTGCAAAGTAATAGAAAGCAGAGAATATTTCGACAGTAGTATTTAAAGAAAAGTTATCAGAGTGGACTGTGCTGAGTTACATCAGTGGTCCATAAGAGACATAATTTCCTTCAGATCAGGTTGTTGAAACTGCCCTATCAGAAAGAGCAGAAGTGAACTGGAGTGATGGAAATTTGACATTCTGGCGAACATAGCTGAAATGCAATCACAATCTATCTGACAAAGGAGGTTGAGCTTTTCCCTTTGGAATTTTTCCTCATAAAGACTAGTAGGTTTTCAATCCTTGTGAAGTTCCGAGATCTTCACAAGTAGTGAGGGCGAATCCTAAAACTACTTGAATCGCTAGACTCCGACGGAATCTGAGTCCAGAACTCGCTACTCGTTGCGAAGTCTAGGATTCCATGTTAAATGAATGGGGAGGCGAGTATTGCAGCAAATAATAGGGGTCAGGCAGCAGAGGAAAAACACTGCAAATCCCCATGTTATTCTTTTAAAGCAAGGCCAAAAAGCCGCTGGCTTTTAAAGAATAGTAAAAAAAAAATAATATAGAGAATGAACCGGGGAGGGTGAAGAGGGTTGAGGGAGGGGTGCTGGAGTGGAAAGGGTGAGGGGGTGCACGGGACGGCGGATCCTTACTGCGCCTCCGCGCGACCGCTGCAGATTCCTTCCCGAGTCTCTGCTGCTTCTTCCGAATTCCCAAACATGACAAAGCAGTGATAAAATTAACTTCCGTCACTGCTGGAATCTCCAGAGCAGGCGAGTCTGGCTGACAGCAGAGTTCAGCTCAGGTCAAATGAACCTGAGCTGAAACCTGACTGTTTAGTCTATTCTCACTTGCTACAATTCCTGTCTGTCTAAGCACAGCAGGATGTATGAGCTGAGATTGCGAAGTAGACAAAGAGTCATTTTTTAATTAAAGAATGAGTCCCTAATGGCATTATTTTTTTATTTCTAATAAAAAAAAATTTTCTCTGTGTTGCGTTTTTTTTTAAAACAATTTTAATAGAAATTCATGCGGTCATTTCTAATTTGGCGTGAACCGCCATAAATTTCGGGCTAGGGCCAGCTGATTAATACAAAGCTGGCCCTAACCTCTTTATTACCCAGTGAGCATCGCCACCAGGGCCACTGGAAGAGCGGGGATCAGCGCAGAGGATTGGTGCTTCAATGAACGCGCCATCTTCTGGGCGGCTGCGGGCTGCAATTGCAGCATGGGGGTGCCCAGAAAGCTTGGGCCTCCCTGCGCTCGGATTCAGCCCCAGCTGCTCAGCTTGTACCTGGCTAGACATAGAAATTGCGCGGCCCACGCATTTTTTTTAAATTATTTCATGAAATTCATGAAATAATAAAAAATAAGGGCTCCCCTATATTCTTGTATATGGCCAGGTACAAATAGGCACCTGGGGGTTGGGGGCAGCCCGTCGATGCCTGCGGATCCGCTGGTCGCAAAAATTGGTAGAAGCCACTGAAATTTTTTTCTGACAAATCCATAAACAATTATATAATACAAGGGACTGGCATCTTATTAACCCCTGGACATGGGCGAGGGTTAATAAAGATGCAGTCCTTTTTTAGGATTGTTTTATTGTTTTTCAGAAAAAAATGAATCTGGCTTCTGGCCATATTTCGGAACCAGCCGCATCAACAGGCATCGATGCGCTGCCCCCAACACCCGGTGCCTATTTGTACCTGCCCAGACACAAGAATATAGGGGAGCCCTTTATTTTTATTAGTCATGAATTTCATGAAATAATAAAAAAAAAATGCATGGGGCTCCGCGCAATTTCTATGTCTAGCCAGGTACAGCTAAGCAGCTGGGGCTGGAATCCGCAGCGCAGGGAGGCCCAAGCTTTCTGGGCACCCCCCGCTGCAAATTGCAGCCCGCAGCCGCCCCAGAAGATGGCGCGTTCATTAAAGCGCATCCTCTGGCGATGAACCCCGCTCTTCCAGTGGCCCTGGTGGCGGGTGGCTCACTGGGTAATAAAGAGGTTAGGGCCAGCTTTGTATTATCAGCTGGCCCTAAGCCTGAAATTTATGGCGATCACGCCAATATTAGACATGACCGCCATGAATTTCTATTAAATTGTTTTAAAAAAAACACAACACAGAGAAAAAATTTTTTATTAGAAATTTTAAAAAAAAGCCATTAGGGACTCCATCTTTAATTAAAAAAATCCTCTTCCGTCCGACGTAGTCCAAAACGCGATGTCCTCTCTGCTACATCCCTGTGCATAGATATAGATGTCTATGCACGGGAAGTGAGCAGACTGAGAACAATCTCAGCTCTACTACATCATCTCTGTGCACAGACATTCATGTCTGTACACAGGGAGAGCAGGCGGGCTCTAGGACCCTGGAGCTGCCAGCAGCCCGCAGGACCCGGAGCCTAGAACAGAGCAGACAGCCAGAAAACGGAAGAGAGGTAAGGAGAATTTCCTAACTTAGGACTGGGGGGGGGACCGGACTCGTTACTGTGCGAGTAATCCCTGCGATTACTCGCACAGTAACGAGTCCAATGCAAGTCAATGGCAATCCTAGTTTTGTCAGAGTCTCTGACAAAACTAGGATTGCCATTGATTTGCATTGGGCTCGTTACTGTGCAAGTAATCGCTGGGAAACTCGCAGAGTACCAAGTCCTGCGAGTCCCTTACTACTCGCCGAGTAACGAGTCCTAGCGGGTAGACTCGCCCATCCCTACTCAAAAGACATTTCAAATGTCAAGGATGGCAAGATCCTCTTCCAGAGATGATGTTACTACAGGGGCATAAATTTGAAGACAAATCATCTAATCCAGATTTTCTGATGATAGGTATTTTGGTTTGAAGGGGGATGATTAACAATATCTTGCATACAGTGTAGAGTTTGTTTGAGGACAAAGCCTGTAGCTCACTCATCCTTCTTGATGATGTAACAGCTATCAAGAGTACCGTCTTAAAGATTATGAACCTCCACTCCACAAAATTCAGGAGTTTAAATGGCTACCAGCCATCTTAGTACTAAGCTCTGTAACTCTGATGCTATTAGACTTAGGTCCTCTGTCAAATCTTGCCTGTACAAACTCCAAGATATGTGGGATGGAAGTATATTCAGAGTTGAGATTTGTCAAAATGCTCCAAGAAAGAAAGATTTTTTTTATACGTGCATAGGACCTGTTGGTTGCTTCACTTCTTGAGTGAGCTTGCATAAACCAAAACCCTGTTCAAAAATCCTTGGTTTTCAGTAAAGGTCAGCCTGAAACTGTTAGACTGAGTTCTCAAGCTCTAACATGGATCCTCTATATATGAGCATTGGTTGCCTCATTTCTTGAGTGAGCTAGTGTAACCAACACCCTGTTTGAAACTCCTTGGTTTTCAGTAAGGGTGGTCAGCTTCCAAACCGTCAGACAAAGTTGTCAGCCTCAGATATGGATCCTATTTATATATGCTTAGGACCTGTTAGTTGCTTCACTCCTAAAGTGACCTAGCATAATGAACATCCTGTTTAAAAAAAACCTTGGTTGTCAGCAAGGATGGTCAACCTCCAACCCATAAGACTGAGTTCTCAGGCTCTGACATGGATCCATTTTATATGTGCATAGGACCTGTTGGTTGTTTCACTCCTAGAGTGAGCTATAGTAAGGATGACCGTCTGACTCTGAAATGGTCCTAGGATTGGGTTCTGCCAACTATCCAGAACTGACCCAGTCTCATAGACTCCTAGAGTGAGCTATGTCATGAATAGAGTTAACCACAATCTCTTGGACCAGAATGGAAGCAAGGCTATGAAGGACACCTTATCCTGCCTGGGGTTCATGAACACCCCTGGTATCCTGTAAATCGGCAGATAAATATATGCTAGCTGGAAGCTGCATGGGATGACCATAATGTCTAATGCAATAGGGTTGTCCGGCTACAGGAAGAAATAGTTCACTGTCCTGGCATTCCCTCTGGTCACCATCAGGTCAAACTTTAGAAACCCCAAGTCAGTGTAAACTGCCTGAACACTTCTGGATTCAATGACTATTCTATCGGTCGATAACAGCCTGGTGACCATTGACTCTACCCACTGAAAAAAATCCAAGCCACCTCTGACATGAGAGGGGGAGATTTCATCCTGCATCTTCCTCTGCGGAGAGAGATACAGTATATAGTTCCAACTCAGAGAGTTGATCATACACCCCAAGAAGGATTTTGAGTTCCTGGATCCCATACTTATCAGACATCCAAGGTATGTAAGATTAATCTTTAAGTGTTCTAGAAGGGGAGGACAAGATAAGACTAAGAGCAGCCAGTCATCGAGAAATAGAACAGTGCTTATTGCGAATACCATCCTGCTTGATTACTAGTCACACTTGCCTGATGGTTCAGACCCAGACACAGTAGAGTATATCTTCCCAACTGGAATATTGGGAAAGGTTCCAGATCGAACAGAAGACATAGCCTCTCTATCGCCCCATCTAGAAATTTCTGCTCGAGAGAGCAAAAGTCTTTGACTCCTATGCCTTCCTTGGGGACAGATGATGAAGGGCAACAACAAATTACCGTACTGATTGTACACTTTCATGCCCCAAACCTGTGACACCAAGAGATGACCTAACAGCACAGCACACATGTGTCAACTTTTTCGTGCTAGATGTTTCAGAGGCTGAGCACCAATGGAGGACTTCTTAGAGGCCAAGGGATAAGATTGAAATTTGTGGCCATGTGGCCAGAGAGCAAGTACAGTAGGGGCGTGAAGAGGAAATAAATGTCCTGCACTAGCAAGGAACAAAGTAAGAACTGGTAATCTCAGGAAGGTTCCCCCCCTTATGCTGGGAGGAGGCACGAAGTGGGATCTGCAAAACTTATTAAAAGTTCCACTTTGTTCCGCTGGAGCATAGGGGCATGGTAACCCAATACTGTGCTGCTGTGGAAAAAGGGAAAATATATTTACCTTGTATTAAAATAAAGTCAAAAGTTTACATATATTTTGTTAGTATTTGGTACCATTGGCCTTAAACTGTATGACTTGGGTCAACAGTTTTGGATATCCTTCCACAAGCTTTTCACAATAGTTGGCAGGAATTTGGGCCCATTCCTCCTGACAGAACTGGTGTAACAGAGCCATGTTTGTAGGTCACCCAGCTCACACTTGCCTTTTCAGCTTTGCCCATAAATTACCAATAGGATTGAGATCAGAGCTATGTGATGGCCATTCCAACATGAATTTGGTTATCCTTAAGCCACTTTGTAACCACTTTGGCAGTATGCCTTGGGTCAGTGTCCATTTGGAAGACCAAATTGAAGTCTCCTTTCTGAGTGGTATAATGGCTGGGATGCCCATTTGTTTGTACTTGCATATAATTAGTTTGTACAGATTAATGAGGCACCTTTAATATCTAGAAATTGCATCAAAGGATAAACCAAACTTGGTGCAAGTCCACAATTCTCTTCGTGATATCTTTAGCTGATTTCTTTAGACTTTCCCATAATTGCTATAAAAAGAAGCAGTGTGTTTCAGGTGTGCATTAAAATACATTCACATGTGTGTCTCTAATTACTTCAGATGTTGCCAATAAACCTAATAGAAGCTTCCAAACACATTACATCTTAATATGTGTTTCCCCAAATTGTTTACAGTCATAGTAATCTTAGTGTATGTAAACTTTTGAATTTTCAGAAAGTAATAAAAATGTCTTAAAACATTCTCTCTCTCATTATTCTGGCATTTGGCAAATATTAATAATTAAGGTAATCTTTAATTGACCTAAAACAAGAAAGGTTTATTCTGATTTCATGTCAGATAGTGAGAAAAACATGCATATGTGTCTTTTTATATAGTATATGTAAACTTCTTGTGTTATATCTGATCCTACAGTTGTATATTATCACCCTCCAACTTGCAGGTTAAAGTAAGAGAGTGAGACATAGCACAAAATAATAAAATATATGAATGCTGTAGTGTGTTTGGAGATCAAGTAATCTCCATTTATACTTGACAGTGGGATATTTTTAATCAAGACTACCGTATATACTCGTGTTTACCGAGTTTTTCAGCACAAAAATTGTGCTGAAAAGTGCCCCCCTAAGCTTATACACGAAGTCAGTGTGACGGCTGAGATGTGTGGAGCGGTGTTCCGGGCTGGTGGAGGTGAAGGGAGGCTGTACAATGAGCGGGGCAGTCACGTGCTCCAGCTCATTAGTGCAATGCAAATGCACTGCATCCACCCTGTCCATCAGCGCAGTGGGAGCTGGCATATTAAAATTGCTGTCAGGCTCCTCCGCCCCCCTGGGTTTAGTATACAGCAGTGCCCCCCCTGTGGGGTTAACAACAGCCCCCCTGTGGGTATACACAGTTTTCCCCTGTGGTATATACAGCCCCCCATGGGGTATACACTAGCCCACCCCCAGTTGCTGCGCCGACACCTGTAAAAAGAAAGCGTTTCATACTTAATCCTCATGCATGTCAACCGCGCACATCTCCGCTCTCCTTGCACCCGCTTCCATCCATATGACCGCGTCACAAATTATGAAAGTCATTTATTTGTGCGCGGTCATATGGATGGATGCCGGTTGCAAGGAAATGCGGAGGATCGCCAGTGACAGCAGGAGATAAGTATGAAAGGCTTTCTTTTTAAGGTGTGCTGTCAGCAACGGGGGGGGCTGTGTTATACCCACAGGGGGGCTTGTGTATACCCATAGGTGGGGCTGTGTATTCCCACAGGGGGGCACTGTGTATACCACACAGGGGGGGCTGTGTATTACCACAGGGGGCTGTGTATACCCACAGGGGAAGCACTGCTGTATACTACCCCAGGGGGGCCTGCTGTATACTACCACAGGGGAGCCGACTGCTGTATACTACTACAGGGGAGGCTGCTGTATACTACCACTGGGGAGGCAGCTGCTGTATACTACCACTGGGGCTTGCTGTAATAGACCTCTGTGGTTGCTGTATACTACCACGGGGGTGGCTGCTGTTATACTACCAACAGGGGCAGGCTGCTGTATACTACCACAGGAGGCTGCTGTATACTACCACAGGGAGGCTGCTTCATATACTACCACAGGGGAGGCTGCGTATACTACACAAGGGGGAGACTGCTGTAACTAACACATGGGGAACTGTGTATACTTCACAGGGGGGACTGCTGTATACTACCACATGGGGAGATGCTGTATACTACACAGGGGAGACTGCTGTAACTACCACAGGGGAAGACTGCTGTTACTACCACAGGGTAGACTGTTATACTTACCATGGGGAGGCTTTCTGTATAACTACCACTGGGGCTACTGTAAAAACCTCTGTGGCTTGCTTATACTTACCACTGAGGAGGCTGTTGTTTTCCAACGTTAGTTCTCAAGGCCCCGCCAGGTCATGGTTGTGGACATACTATAGAGAGAATCGGTGGCGATTTTGATATCTTGCTATTTAAATCCATCATGTATTACTAAGGAATCGTGAAACTTTGTTGGTCCTTGAGGACTGGAGTTGAGAATCACTACTTTAAAGCACAAATTACTTGGATCAAAACGCCAAGAGCTTGGCATTTCTAGGACACTTCCTATACAAATGGGAAGCAGAACTTTAAATGATTTCATACTGTATGTGGCGATATCTAGGAGACATATAAGCAGAAACTGCGGAAGAAAGAAGGCTTTAATAATATCAATTACATTTTCTGATGTTTTTTAATTGGTCATTGACTTTTTGCCTCATTGGCAGGAATATATAAATAAAAGAACTTGATTCAGCAGTCAATTAATATTATTTCTACTCTATTGTAACCTACACTGTATACAATAACAATAGAGATGAACAAATTGAATTTGTTTTCATTTTCACAAAATAAAATTTGATTTGCTAGAACCTGACTTTTTGCAATCAATGTTCTTGAATCAAACAATTTTGCTGAATTCATTGTATTTCTGCGGTTTTGCTTGATTCTTTTTTACATTAATACTCACCGCAAGTCAAACCTTGCCTGTTGCTGTAACATCTCCATAACCTTTCTGCTGGCTTGCTTCCTATCTCCCTAATCACTGGTCAACAAATTTTCACAAAGTCGTTACTAAGATAAAATTAGTCACTTATTAATTTTTATGTGCTCAAAACGAATATGAGAGTCAAAATGCAAAATTGTTTTTTTTGTAATCTACAATTTTTGTTTACATCACAAAATTCATGCCAATAGTAACTTATCTTACATTTCTTTGCCTTTCTCTTGTACATCGTTTCGGGAGCATCTCTGGGGAGTTTATAGCAATAGTCTGTAGTGATGAACAAATTTTGCTTGAACATGTTTGCCAATTTCAAATTTGGCAAGAACACGGTCGATTCAATTTGCCACCTCGAATTCAAGCGATTTGCTGAAAACTTGGGAAATTCGGGAATGTTCAGTAATGCTTGGAAATGTGTGTAGCTTAACATAGGACAGAAGCATTTGTGCAAATGCACTAATGCTTGTATTCTACGTTATACTACACACACAAACAGGCAGACCCAGATCACCTTACCGTGTCTCCGCTGCTTGATTGTGCCAGTCCATCTTCGCATGCTCCCTCTCACTTCCGCATCTGCACTGTCAATGAGTGACGTGTGCTGTCAGCAGATCTGATCATCATAGCAATCGCATCACGTGACCAGATAGTGTCAGCTGACTGGTCACTTGACTTGATTACTATGGTGACCAGATCAGCTGCTGCACGCGTCAATCACCGCCAGCTCTGCTCCATTTGTGTCGTGATTCGCTGAGGTCACCTGAGTTCACGGTTTAGGTAACCATGGTGGCCGCTAATCATAGCAGGTACCATGGTTACCTGAACGGTGATCTCAGGTTGCCTCAGTGAGTCACTGCTTATGGACAAAGCTCGCAGCTCATTCATTCAGCGACTGGAGGTTGTGGTGACAGAATGATGTATTCTTCACCATAGCCTTCAATGAAAAAGACATTGCAGAGGATCATAGAGAATAGAGAGGTATAAGGGTGGGGAGGAGTTAATAAATATGGAGTCACTAAATGTCTCTGTGTTTTTATTTGAAAGAGGACCTGTCACCTCCCCTGGTGCAATGCCAAATTAATGCAGCACTGAATGCAGCATGTCTGCTGCATTCAGGGAAAGGTCCCCCATGTCTCCAGCCCCCCTGTAAGCTGTTAAAAACTTTATAAGGAGTCTGGAGGGACTTACTCAATAATGAGTCATCGCTGTTGCTGGTGTCCTCTCTGCTTCCAGCCCTCTCTGTGCCACCTCTTGTTCAGCCTCCTTTATGTGTCTGCCCTCCTTCCTGCCTCCAGCCTTCCGTGTACCACCTCCAGCCCCCTCTTGTTCAGCCTTCTGTATGTGTCATTGCTGAGGGCTGTAGGTGGCACAAAGAGGGCTGGAGGCGATGAGGACACCAGCAACAGTTATAACTCATTACTAAGTAAGGCTGGGGTCACAGTACCATTTTTCACATGCGTTTTTGGAGACCTGCGTTTTCAAAAACACATGTAAAAAACGCACCCATAGGCCCCCATGTTAAAAAACGCATGCCCTAATAGCCAAAAAGCATGTGTGACTGTCCCATGCGTTTTTGGAGCATATCCAAAAACGCATGCGTTTTTTAATAAGGGGCCTTATGGAAAACGCATGCAAAAACGCATGTACAATTAGTGCCATTCAAAAACGCATGCGTTTCCCATAGGAGCCCATGTTAAAAAAATGCATGTGTTTCCGGAAACGCATGCGTTTTTTTAACATGGGCTCCTATGGGAAACGCATGCGTTTTTGAATGACACTAAAAGGTACTAATTGTACATGCGTTTTTGCATGCGTTTCCCATAGGAACCCATGTTATAAAAACGCATGCGTTTTCTACAAAAACGCATGCGTTTTTCAAAACGCTCAAAAAAATACTACAAGCACTATTTTTAGGTGCAGATTCAAAAACGCACCCAAAAACGCAGGGAGCCATCAGAGACCTTACAAAACTCATGCTGACATGAAAAAAAGCATGAGTTTTGGAAAATCATTAAAAAAAACGCATGGCAACTGTGACCACAGCCTAAGTCCCTCTTGACTCCTTATCTGTACACTTTATAAAGTGTTTTGTACAACTTACAGGGAGGTTAGAAACATGGGGTACCCCATCCCTAAATGCAGCACACATGCTGCATTCAGTGCTGCATTCAGTTAGCATAGCACCAGGAAGGTGACAGGTCCTTTTTAAATAAAATGATTTTTCTCTATTGTGTCTTTTTTAACCATTTATATGAGATTCCTAATTGCCAGGTCTAACTTAGCCTGACATTAAAGGGACCCTGACCCCTCCAAATCACTCCCAACTCTATTAATACCTGTCCCTGCACCCTAAAAGATCATTAGCAGCGGTCCTTTTCTGTAAAAAATCCGTTCTGTAAATTGTGAAAAACGCCATTATACACTTACATGTCAGGGACTTCTTCGCCTTGAATAAGTCTAACAGGGCGTTCCCTGTGAGACTCTAAACCCTCCTGAGCAGTGCTAATCCTAGTCCTCCTCACCCTCCTGTATGGGCGTAATAGCCAGTGTGATGCTATTTGCGTCACATCTGGTCTTGGTGATGTGTGTAAGCTGACAAGCCGCACATGCGCAGATGCGCATGGTGAGGTCGGCTTACACCTAAAGGGTGTACACACGTCACCAGGACCGGATGTGATGCAAATAGCGTCACACCGGCTATTACGCCCATCGGGGCGTGATAATGCACTGCTCAGGAGGGTTTAGAGTCTCACAGAGAGTGCCCTGTGAGACTTATTCAATGTGAAGAAGTTCCTGACATGTAAGTGTATAATGGCTTTTTCCACAATGTTCCAGAATGGCGTTTTTTACAGAAAAGGACCGCTACTAATGATCTTTTAGGGTGCAGGGACAGGTATTAATAGAGTTGAGGGTGATTTGGAGGGGTCAGGTTCCCTTTAAGAATCTCAGGGCTTATATTGTGTCTCTGTAATTTTCATGCTCGAATATCATAATGTAATCTTTGTAAAAAAAATAGAATTCACAGAATTGTCAACAGAAAATGTATCATATTTATTTGCAATAGTAAAAATTTCAATAAAGGTAGCAGACGGAAGGAAACTATTATCTCAAGAGCTTGTAATTTATAAATTATTAAAGAAAAATCTGACGTCGATTGCAGAAAACTTGTTTCTTTCTTGCGCCTGCACTTGCTTCTCACAGTTCAGCTCTTTGTGCGCGGTTTCTACATTTCTAATGTATTATTTACCTTATAATGTGGTTACTAATTCACGCCGAATAGTAATAAACACTAACTTGTTTTAAAAGTTTTCAATTGCTTGTAAGATGACAGCAGAATGCAAACAAGCTTACACCCTTCTGTTTAGAAATCTCAAGACACAGCTCGCTTCCCCTACTTGTTAAGTCAACCTCCAGCCGCTGATGTGCTTCACAGAATACCAACATTATGCTAAGTCTGCTTTTCAATTCCTCTCTGGAGTTGGAAATGAAATGTTCTAAAAACCAGAAGGGCGTTTGCAAATCACATTTTCATTGACTTTTGTATGTACAACTCGAAAGACAAATAAGTCTGCAGCGATTCAGCAAAGCACTGCTGACAATATTGGAACCAATATAGTAGACGATGTATGATGCTTTTATTGATATTAAGCTCGGTTTTCTGGCTGTAAGAGTTGTACCTCCTGATACACTGCGGCAGTCTGCTGAATGAGAGATGCTGTATAATATATGCCTCATGTTCTTGATTTTCTGCAGAAGTGTTTTATGCAGCTTAAAGGGAACCTATCATCTAACAGTGTCAATGACATAGTCTGTGATGACTTGTAGAGAGATCATTGCTGGTTAAAGGATTAGCCTAAGGCAGCCTAACGAGATGTTAATGTTGTTTCCCTGCCAATTAACCCCATATCTGCAGAAAAATAGTGCTTCGGGGCATGAAAGGATCCCTTAAATACCCTTTAATACAAAATCCTATAGGTTTCAATGCACATATCAACCCCTGGATGGTGACAAAAAGACACATATAGCATTACGAACTCCGGGCAGAGCATTACAAAATCATATGGTCATTTTGCAACCTTCATCTTGGGGTATACTAAGATGAGGGAGTGTAAAGAATGTATCAATCTCACTAATATTCTTAAAGGGAATCTTTAGCAGGTTTTTGCTATGTAATCTGAATATAGCTTTCTGCAAGGGTTAATACAGAGATTTCAGCCATGCATCTCTTATCACAAAGGGTATTTTTTAATTTCTCTGTCAGTTTAAGCGTCTGTAGCTTTATCGTTAGTCGAACCCAGCAGCCATGAGATCAGGTTCCATTCCGCCCCCTCTGTGATTAGCAGCTTCTGTCTATAGAATTATACACTGAAAGCCTTGTGTGTGGGGGGAAGGTGGGAGCATCTCTACTGTTTTACTAAAACTAAAATCTTTGATTTTGTAAGAATGGCTGAACCTAATAATCTAAATGATGCATTGCTGGATTCAGGGTCTCAATGGCTAAATCATGCTACTCTTAGGTGAGGTAGCAAAAACCTTTTGACAGGTTCCCTTCTAGTAGGCATTCCATTTTAACTTAGCTTCTGTCGCAACTACTATGATGCTGCTAAAAGTTTTTTTTCTCATAGCAATTGAGTTTTTTACCAACCATGAGGTTATATTATTTACTGTAATTTGTAGAAAATTCCCATTGACTCTCATAATTTTAGCTCTGACACTATGCATCTAACTAATTTGCTTTCAAAACAACGTAAATACGAGCGGGAGCACTCACCGGCCTTTCCAATAGTCCTTTATTTATTACTAGCTGTACTACCTGGCTACGCCCGGGTTAATAAATAACTGCTGTTAGCTATAACAAAATAGAATTTGAATATGTCATATTAATGACCTTATTAAATTAAAAAATTCCCAAAGGAACCAAGGGTTTCATTTAAAAAAGATTTTTTTGTAATTGAAGCCCTTGGTTCCTTTGGGAATTTTTTGATTTAATATTGATTAAGGGTTGATGCTATCCACGGATATTTGATTTAATCCATATTAATGACCTGTAAGGAAATAGAAGCTGAACTGTGATTGGTTGCTATAGGCAGCCTGATAAATCTCCAGCCAACAGTAAACCCTCCCCCCGGCCGGGCAGTATATGTTACCTCACACATACACATAATAGACAACTCATGTGACTGACATCTGCTTTAATTCCCTATATGGCACATGTGTTGCACATTGGCTGTTTTTAATCAGATGTTTATTTTTGGAAATTAAAGATAGCACACGTATGAGGCGAGTTGTGTGAGGCGACTTGTACACATCTGTGTCTGTCTGTGTGGGGTGAGTGCATGTGTCCCTAAAGGGTGTGTATGTCCCTGTGGGGGGGGGTCTGTGTGTTGTGTGTGTCTCTGTGTTGTGTGTGTCTTTTTGTGGTGTGTGTGTCCCTGTGGGGGGTCTGTGTGGTGTGTGTCTCTGTGTTGTATGTGTCTTTGTGGTGTGTTTGTGTCCCTGTGGGGTGTGTTCATGTGCCGCTATAGGGTGTGTGTGTGTGTGTCCATGGGGTGTGTGTGTCTCTGTGTTGTGTGTGTCTCTTTGTGGTGTGTGTTTGTATTTGGGTGCGTGGTGAGTATCCAATGTTGGGGCTGCACATTAGCGACTATGCACTTGCTGTTACTCTTTGTGTGCATGTGGTGTGTATACATGTCCCCGTGCATGGTGAATATTCCATGTCAGGGCCCCACCTTAGTGACTATATGCTAGTATATGTGGTTAGTCTTTGGTGCTATCATTAAGCCCCTCTCATTCACAACTGTCAACTGGTAACTGTCACTTTTTCCCCATTATGTAGATAGGGGCAAAATTGTTTGGTGAATTGGAACGCGCAGGGTTAAAATTTCGCCTCACAACATAGCCTATGATGCTGTCGGGGTCCAGACGTGTGACTGTGCAAAATTTTGTGGTTGTAGCTGGCAGCTGTCGATTTTCCTCCCACACTTTTCCATTCACTTCTTCCCCATTATGTAGATGGGGGCAAACTTTTTTGGTGAACTGGAACGCGCAGGGTTAAAATTTCACCTCACAACATAGCCTATGACGCTCTCGGGGTCCAGACGTGTGACTGTGCAAAATTTTGTGGCTGTAGTTGCGACGGTGTAGATGCCAATCCTGGATATACATACATACTTACATACACACATACATACACACATACATACACACATTCAGCTTTATATATTAGATAACACAGCGATTATGTGCAGACTCACATGGGTTTACGGGGGGAGGATGGGGAGTCCTCTGAAACAATGGACCATTGCACTAACCTGGAGAAGCGTCCGGGAGTGGCATGAAACGGTCAGTCGTTTCAGAGGAACCCACATCCCATTTTTCGGTATCTGTGGCTGTGTGATGGCTTATTTTTTACGTCTTGAGCTGATGTTTCTAATGATACCATTTTTGGGTAGATATGATGTTTTGGTCGCCTGTTATTGCATTTTATTGCAATGTTGCAGCGACCAAAAAAACGTAATTTTGGCGTTTGGACTTTTTTTTCTGTTACGCAGTGTACAGATCTCATTAATTGATTTTATATTTCGATAGTTCAAGCACTGCTAAATACGGCAATCCCAAATATAAATTTTGTTACTGCTTTTATTTTGAATTGGTTGATTTGAACTTTTGTGGGTTTTTTCATATTTTTAAAATCTTTATTTTTTACTTTTACTTTATTTTACAGTGCCCATACAGCACCACAGTGCTGCACAGTCCGATCGCTTTTTCTATATCCCAATGAGCTGCAGTACATCGGGCCATAGCATAAATGATCACCTTCTGTGGATGGCAGCACTTGCCAACCATCCACAGGAAGTGAACCCTGATAGCATCCGAGGTCATCATAGGACCCCAGGCTATCAGGTAACAAACAGAGATCCACAATCTTATCACTGGATCCCCGATCATGACAGGGAACGACGTGATCCCTGCAGCAGCGCTTTGAATTGCGCAGTCAGTGAACAACAGCAGGATTCAAAGGGTTAACACCGCCGATCGTATCGCGGATCCGATCACTGAGAGTAGCCACACATCTCAGCTGATGAGATTAGCTGAGATGAGGGGGAAAAATGTGAGCTCACTGTCGGAGCTCACATCAAACGACACATGACGTTCCCAGTATGTCAAATATCAGGAAGCAGTTAATGTAAATATTAATTGGGTTCCTGAAAGTTTGATCCCACCAATCTAACATTTAGAACACTCCATGAAATTTAAAGAATTGGTAACCCCTTTTAAAATTTAAAATAGATTATGCCTTGTGGCTTATCTCAAACGGACCAGTCAAAAATTGAGTTTTTTTAGCATTCTGCTGAGTGGGCGGATTATACGTTGTTAAGAAAAAATATATGACATTTAAGCCTTTGAGCATCAATATATTTTATAACATTTTATGGACTATTGAAAATGTGAAATATGCACAATTCTGGGAAATTTCTATTTTAATCATTTCAGATTTTACATCAATCTCTCCTACTGTTTTAGTTCAGTCAATATCTACTTAACATTTTCACAGCAAGAGTTGACCAGCGGTTGGTTCAAAGAATTAAAAAAGGTCGCACCGCATTTATAGTTAAGCTATTATTTCACTGAAAATAACATGAAAGTATGACTTATAGTGACAGGTCCATCTCAGATAATGATAAAACCACTTCAGGAGTTGTAGAAAAAGGACTCTTTTTGGTATATTGAATACTAGAGTGCAGGGGCATGTAAGAAATTGTCAGATGGTTTATAAAGGCAGCTGAATTAAATTATAGTGTACAGAACATGACGTGGTCTTCATAACCTACACTTCTTAATCTAAGATGTGTGCTCTATTTCTATTCTATACCTATTGAGGACAGGTAAGTACTCTTTCATTATATAGTTAAAGAATAGAAAGGAATGACTTCTAGTGAACTTTTATCTATAAAAAAAAAAACATTTATAGTGCAGACATGTGCACAATAGTTCTCTGCTTTAATGATTTTACCCTTGATATCAACACATTGTACATGGACCTTGCTGTCTATTTAGATTTAAAGCACCACTTCAGCATTTGTTGCTGTTTCTGTGCTAAATGGGGGTTTCAAACCTAAGACTCCTGTCCCGGTCTTATACTTCCCTTTTAGCATTTTCATCTTTTGTCTTGTTGATGCTGCAGTCCTGTGGTGCCATCTTGTGATTGTAACCTCTGACTGGCCAGAAGTCAAAAGGTACATTACAAGCTCTCAATACAAGTTTATAAGAGCCACAACTAGGCCAGAATAAGGCTCTCTTAGACTTCTATTGAGTTGTAACTTTAAATCTCCAGTGCTTTAAAATGTAATGTTAGAAAAACTTGAGGAAATATGTGGAATCCAACTGCACTGCTGTACAATCAATCATATATAAGTAAATCTGGGAATGCAAGTGGCTTTATTCAACACGTTTCAAGGTGTATTCCTCACCCCTTCATCAGGAAACCCACCAATGATGAATAGGTAAGGAATACACCTTGAAATGCATTGAATAACACCGCTTACATTCACCAGTTTCCTTGGTATATGATCAATAGTGCAGTTGGATTCCACATATTTCATCTTTTTTTTTCTACTATTGCTTAAGCCCGTGGATACTACAGCAGGTGTTTAGAGCCTTTTATACTGGTTGTGTGTAACATAAGCCTCTAAGGTGAGCAGTTTCATCTCAGTCTACATGTCACCATTTTTTATCAGATAAGACGCTATAGAACTTTCTGTACCACAGTTATTCATTCTTTAAAATGTAATGTAAAAGAATGGAGAAGGGTCTCTACAAGATAGCATGAACCATGGCCAGATTGTGTTGCTATAGAGGTCTAAATAACTATTCAAAGAGATCTAGACATTTGGGTGTACTGTAAGTTCTTACCCTAGATGTTTTTTTCATAATGTGAAAGAGCATAAAGTAAAACACATCCTTGTAGATCCTACACATATCACTATTTTGACCCTTACCGTGTCTTTTGTGGTGACTTTACCCAGCCAGCAAATCAGCAGTGACCCAGCTCACACAATGGCTTGCCCCATTAGCTATTTCTAAGTATTACCATGTTAATATAGAATCAGAAATTAGAAAAATATTAGAATCTGACAGTCCTTAGTGGTTGATACTTCTTAATGGCTAACTAAACAGATGGTAAATAATAGCAAGCTTTTGAGACAATCAAGCCATCAGATACAATCCAAACTCCACAGATACAGACAATCACCTTCGGAGCCTCATAAATACATTTTTGAATTAGGGTTACCATCCAAGAGCAATTGAAATCAAAATTACAAGAGCCACCAGAATACCAAGAAATCATCTCCTACTTTACAAATCTAAAGGATAAAACAACCAGGTCCCTCTTGTAGTCACCTAAAATCCAAATCTGGAGATGATAAGAGGAGCTGCACGGAAACTACAACCACCACTACAAAAAGATGCCCGACTAAAATCTATATTTCCAGACCCCCACTTCTGTGTTTTAGGCAGCCCTTGAATCTAAAAGCATCAATGTCAGAAGCTCACTGTCCTCTCCACAAACAAGAGGAACCTTTCCCTGCAACCAGAATGGGAGAAAAACCTGTCCATGTTTACACCATCATATCAAATAAAAGTCATGTCCAAATAATCACCACCAGTGTCAACCAACTCCAAATTGGATATTATAGGAGAGGGGAGTGAAATGAGGGACCACACAGAAGGGAAGGAGCAGCTAGGATTGGACACAAAGGTAAATTAATGGATAGTGTGGGGGCGATAAGCTTTAAGAGCTTTGTTTTAAACATTTCTGCATACCAATCTAATGAGAAGACCAGAATCAACCAGGAAAAATATTAAAACCATCCTAAATGTGAGATATCACCAATCCAGAAGTTTCCCAAATCTCCCACTGGCGACTGACTCATTCTTTTTGCTTTATTGAGTGAACCAAACAATGTTCATGTAGATAATGGGAATTTATCCTACCAATGAGTTCCTCCTGTGTGGGGGTAGAAGCTTCCCTCCAGTGCCTTGCCAAGCTCTGACGAGTCGCTATCAAAACATGGGTTATTACTGGAACTAAGTTTGGGGGAAGAAGATCTAACCCAATATTTAGGACTGCCAGGGGCCCCTCTAGAGTTGAATGGAAACCTGTCAGCATCCTGATTAACTCTGCCACTTGGTTCCAGAATTCTCCTAAGGGACCACAAAGTAAGGAAGAAGCAGCCAGGATTGGACACAAAAGGTAAATTAATGGATAGTGGGGTGGATAAGCTTTAGGAGCTTTGTTTTAAACATTTCTGTTCACCAATCTAATTATGAGAAGACCAGAATCAACCAGGATAAATATTAAAACCATCCTAAGTGTGAGATATCACCAATCAAGAAGTCTCCCAAATCTCTCACTTGCGACTGACTCATTCTTTTTGCGTTATCGAGTGGACGAAACAATGTTCATGTAGATAATGGGAATTTATCCTACCAATGAGTTCCTCCTGTGTGGGGGTAGAAGCTTCCCTCCAGTGCCTTGCCAAGCTCTGACGGGCCGCTATCAAAACATGGGTTATTACTGGAACTAGGTTTGGGGGAATAAGATCTAACCCAATATTTAGGACTGCCAGGGGCCTCTCTAGAGTTAAGAGGAAACCTGTCAGGGTCCTGATTAAGTCTGCCACTTGATTCCAGAATTCTCCTAAGGGACCACACACAAGGGAAGGAGCAGCCATGATTGGACACAAAAGGATTGGAAACCACCACACATGACCCAGATTCCCTTGTTGTCCACAACCCTTCCAGCATAATGGGGAATATGATTTGTTACATTTGGAAATTTTATGAGGGGTCAGATACTAGTTCATATGTATTTTCTTTAGTTGTTCTAGATGATTAATGTATGAGGAGTGCCTTTGAGTAAATGTCCACCAGTCCACCAGTGTTCAGGGGTGGCTGAGAAAGAGAGTGCCTCCTCCCAGGCAGTCATATAAGGGAGTTTGACTGACTCTGCTGGCGAATTAAGAGTCCTATAGAACAGAGACAATCCATGTTCACTGGGGTATTCTACTTTAAAGTATTTCTGCATCATGTCTGATGGGTCAGGGCTCCACCAAGCTGGAAGTGTACACGACTGGATAAAATGACGAATTTGGAAGTGCTGATAAAAGGACGTTTTGAGAATCTTGTAAAGTTGGGACAAATCTGCAAAGGAGGGGAATACAGGGTCATCTAAGAGTTTGTCAAGCGTGCTTAAACCAGATTTCACCCACAGGTTTAGAGGCAACCCAGAGATGTGTGCCTTGAGCGCTTTTACAGAAATGTATTTAAAAAGGGATTTTATCAGTGTTCTATCAAAGTTTTTCCAATAAGAAATCAACGAGGACATTGTATGTAAGGGAAAATTCAATTTCAGGGGTTTCAGTAGCTTGATCTCTACCAAAAGGCTAGTAGACGTGTGGGGAGCAAACTGTCTTTCTATTTGGAGCCATCTATAATTAAGGTCCCCAGCTCACCAATCCTTTGCGGCCTCGAGTATGGCCGCCTTGTGGTACAAAGATACATTTGGTACTACCATTCCACCACGAAAATATTGCAAATGTAGAGCTTTGACCACCAGTCTTGGTATTTTGTTTTTCCAAATAAACTTACCAAGTAGGGATTGTAGGAGCCCTATCCATCTAGATGGGAATTTGAGAGAGAGACATCTGCACAAGTAGGTAATTTTAGGCAGCAACGTCATTTTTACAATTTGTATTCTGGCAACCCAGGACAGTGGGAGAAGGGTCTGCCTTTCCATGTCCCCACAAACTTCCGAAATCAGTGATTCGCAGTTCAACTTAATTAGATTTACACATTTTTTCATTTTAATTCTCAGATATGTAAATACAGCTTCCTCCCACTTAAAGGGAAAATGCTCTACTATTCTATCCTTTAGCAAAGGTGTAATATTTATGGGGAATATGATAGACTTCGTGGCATTTAATTTGTAACATGAGATTCTGGAGAATTCAGCCAGGGTGTCTATGGCACCCACCAGGGACCCCTCCACGCCGGTGATAGATAACATCAGATCATCTGCATACAATCCCACCACATGGTCCATATCTCCCACATGGACTCCATGTATGCTTGGATTAGTTGTAAGAGCCTCTGCCAGCGGCTCCATTAACAAAGCAAAAATAACTTGCGAAAGAAGGCGACCCTGCTGGGTGCCATTAGTTATCATACACCGGTCTAAGGTGAAGCCAGATGCACTCACCACCACGTTTGGATTAGAGTATAAGGCCAACACAACCCTTTTAATATCCCCTACAAAACCAAACTTATCCAGAACCTCACCCATATAACCCAGTGCACTCTGTGAAAAACCTTCTCAGCATCAAGAGACAGCAGTACACCGGGGAGTTTATTAGTCTCCATTATCTCCAGCAAATCTATTACTCTTCTAGTGCCATCCTTAGCTTGTCTCCCAGGGACAAACCCAACCTGGTCCGGTGCTAGTAGAGAGGGAAGGACAGACATTATTCTGGCTGTAAGGATTTTAGAGAATATTTTTATGTCACAGTTTAAGGAGATAGGCCTAAGGCCGGCTTCACACCATGGTTTTGGAGCTGTCAGGCTGTGTCCGGTGTTTTGCTGGATTCACCGGACACAGCCTGACAGCTCCGGACAGAATAGAACCGGAGTGCAAATATGCCCTCGATTCTGTTTTCTGCCAGATTCAGGACTGCGGGGCTGCTGCCGCTGTTCAGGTCCTGAAATTTCAAAACCGCAGCTAGCGGGAGCTATCCGCAGTTCTAAAATCTCAGCAGGGTGCACTCCAGGTGCTGAAGTTCAGCGCTGGGCGCCACTGAACATCAGCACCTCACATCCGGGAACCGGACAGATTTTCCGGAGCCCATAGACTCCCATGTTATTGGGCACCATTGGGATCCGATTTTGTTTAACTTTTTGCCACGAACACAAAAATGCTGAAAGCTCCAATTTTGTGGCCGGAGCAAAAATCGAAAGCAGCCTGATGCTGCTGGACAGGGACAAAACCGGATGGCAAATCCCTGCCATCCAACCCTATCCGACACGATAGGGCTACATTATGTCCAAAATCGGGGCCAGGGCTGTTTCTCAGAGTGTTCTGGGGTTTCTCAGGTTTAAGAATGGTTGTGATTACTGCCTCAAGGTTTTCATGGCTTACTGAAGAGCTACATTTCCAACAATGTAAAGATTTTATGAGGTAAGGAGCTAAAGTTTTGACGAAACAATAATAGTAGGAGTTAGAAAAACCATCTGGTCCCAGAGCAAAGGACGTTTTAGTAGAACTGATTATTTGTTCTATTTCAATGATAGATATGGGAATATTTAGATCACTTAGCTTTGCCACTGATACTTTGGGGAGTGAGATTTTTTCTAGGAAGTTACCAATTTCTTGTGGGTTAGGCTGGACTGTATGGAGATCCTCTTTTAGGTTGTACAGTGAATAATAGAATCGCCTAAATTCTTTAGCTAAGTCAATCAGATTTCGTACTTTAGTCCCATCAGTATGCAATCCTATTTCTTATTTCCCTTTTTTTGATTCTCCTAGCTAAAATCTTCCCTGCTCTAACCCCCATTCCATAATGTTTTGTTTTGGACTTTTTAAGTGCTTTTTCATACTGGAATAAAAGTAGAGCACGCGGCCTCATTCTGTGTTCTGTTGTTTTTTTGGGACAACTGTGGGGTAGGATTGTTCTTGTATTTTTGTTCTAGATTGTTAATTTAAGTTAATAGGTCTGAAACTGCTGCCTGTCTTCTTTTTTTTTCTACTGCTGCCATCTTAATAAAAATACCTCTCATGTATGCCATGTGGTCTGACCATACCACTTCGTCTGACGTGGAGTTATTATCATTTATGTCAAAGAAGTTTTATAATTTGGTCTATTAATTCAATGTTTCGTTTGCTGGTCAGTAAAAAATCATTTAAACTCCACCTATTAGCTTTGACCAATGAGTCCCTATCAGATATGGTGAGTGAGAGAGGAGCATGGTCAATCCACGAGATCACATCTATCGTTGCCTCAAGTGCACAACCTAGAATTCTATCATCCACAAAAATATAGTCTATCCTGCTATAGGAATTAAATCTAGGGGAGAAATGGGAGTAATCTCTCTCAGAGCTTTGGAGATATCTCCAGATGTAATGAGACTTATCGGTGATTACATCTCTCCTCTAGGTATACGTCTGTTTGAGCAATCTAACACAGCAGACATGGGGAGGTTGAAATCTCAACAGACAATTTAAAACCCTTTGGAGAACACATGTACTTTCTTAAGTGTTTGTCTGATAAATGAAAACTGGTGTGTATGTGGGCCATATAGAGATGCAATCATGTACCTAGTATTGTTTAAAGAACAATCAAGGAAAATAAAATGCCCCTCCGGATCACTAGTAGTGTCATACAATTTAAAGGATAGGGAGTCTCTTATAAAAATATCCACTCCAGCTCTTTTAGCCTTGTTGTTTGCAAAAAACTGATGTGGATATCGAGGGTTCTTTAGCCGAGCATTGTCCTGCGCCAACAAGTGCGTTTCTTCAACACAAATTACATCAGCAGTTTCTTTACAAATATTCTGCCAGAAGATGGATCTTTTACCTGGCAAGTTCAAACCGTTGGCATTTATAGATATAACCTTAATAAGCATTGTTAATACTATATACTGCTTTATGTAAAACCATTGCTCCAAAATGAGTGACAAATATGGGGAGGACAGAGAGAGGGAGGACAGACAGGGAAACAAATTTGATTGTATAAGCAAATGCAGGGTTATCAAACCTAAATTTTCGCTTCCCTTACAGTTCCAAAATCAAGCAAACAGTAAAGAAAAGAATTAAAAAGTAGTTTGAAAGAGAGGGAAAAAAAGACACTTTGCCTGGTTTCAACATCGCCATAGAGGCAACAGACAAAGAGTAGAAGGCAGGAAGCAGAGAACGGCTCTGCAGTAATCAAACATGCCGTAAACCAGTCTGGGTCCAGTTTTTTATTTTTGTCATTCGGATATATAGGGTGAAACTTCCATTTTAGCAATAAATCTTTCCCCTTTTCCAGGGATGTGCAGACAAATATGGAATTGTCCTTTAAGACTTCCAATTTTGTGGGGAACCCCCAGTGGTACTTTATTCTTTGTTCTCTGAGGGCTGTAGTATACAGCATATTCTCCCTCCTCTGAGCTAGAGTACCTGCCGACAAGTCAGGGAATACTTTCAGGTGGGTCAAATTATCTGGAAATTTCGGCCTTTTCCTCAGACAAGCCATAAAAGTCTCCTTTATAGTATAGAAATGAATGCAGGCAATAGGATCTTGTGGTAAATCTGAGTTAAGGCCTTTTGGTTTTGGAAACCTGTGTATTCTATACACAATTAAATCCTTGCTGTCTGCAGAAGGAATCACCGTGTGTATGAAGATTTGCAGAAGACTTGGCAAATCTTTGTCAGGAGTAGATTCATCAATCCCTCTAATGCAAATATTATGCCTTCTGGATCTGTCCTCAAAATCCAGGGTTTTGTTGTGGATTTGAGAAACCTTTTCTGAAGCCTCATTAGCATCTATTAGTTCAGTATGAGATTTAGTAAGTTCTTCCGCTTCTGCTCCAGAAGATCTGTTCTAGATCCTAGATCCTGTAATTCTCCCCTTATCTCTGCCTTAAACTCAGCTATCATTCCTTTAAGATCAGATTGGAGTTCTTGCATGAGGGCCTTAAGCAAAGCCTCCATTGTTTTCTGTGTAAGGGGGATATCTGTTTGAGCTTACTCCCCCCCTCCTGAGACTGCCACATATAAAGAGCAGGAAGAAAGAGCTGGGGAATGAGGAGCTGCAGCCATGTTGAAAGCAGTGTTCAGTATCTGGTCTCTGGAGAAATATGCAGTCACCTTCCTTGGCTATCTTCTTGCTGACTTGCCATGCACCATTGGACTCACTGTGTCCTCAGGTCACCAAGTAACTTATTTAGCGCTTCCCAGAGTGGTTTTTCACCCTCTTGTGCCGAGTTACAGCCGATCTCTCCTGGAGCTCCTGCTCTAAGCTCAGCCATGTCTTTACCCCTCCTAATACAGACCAGTATGCTCTGCTTATTCAACCCTGTATATGTGTATATATGTGTTTGTTCAGAATGTGTCATTATAAAGCCTGAAAAAGAGACCTGAGCTGTCCCAAAAGCTTAATATTATTTACCATCTTTTCAGTTAGCCATTAAAAGGTATTAACCACTGAGGACTCTCAGATTCTAATATTTTCTATTTACTGGCTTACACAGTACAAACATTTTTTACCTAATCAGAAGTTAGTGACTTGTTGGGATCGAATAAGTGTATGAATAAATTCTAATTTGGGAGCTAATCCAAAGTATATTGATCATATAATTTGAGACTAGCCAAAATGGAAAATTTGATTGATTAATTGTTTGATTTCGAGACAAAGATCTATCTTCTAACTTGGGAATTAATCTCAGCCAAAATTGCGCCCTCATAAACCAGGAAAACTAAAGATGTTAAGTTACCGGAATGCTTCACCCTAATGGTGACACTATGAAGTAAGGCTATTGTTGCTGCTGTAACCTACACATTTGGACCCTTATCCTCTTAGGCACATGCACCTCTTTAATCTTGTAACAAACAAGAAACATTTGTCTCGAAGATGTTAAACTTGATAAACACAGTGGGCTATTTATTCTTTTACAGAGGAATTATTACACTATACATCCATCCTAAGTACTCAATATTAATTGATACCCAGAGAATTGTTTATGTATATTTATTTTTACCGATAACTGTGCATCAGTAGTATAGGGGCAAGTTCTGCCATCTCCATAGGTGAGAGTTTTGGAATTTAGTCCTATCATTATATGCAGTTTCAGTGACATATATATGGCTCTAATAACTTGCTTAACAATTTGCTTATGTTTTTACTTACTGTAAATTACCCTAGTAGATGTTTTGTAGGTGTTAACTACTTAAAAGTTGATGCTCAGGTGAAGTGCATTTTAATAGAGATGATCTGTTTGATCTGCGGAAGATTAATATTGAGTCGAATTTCGTGAACTTTGCAGGTCCCCATGAATTGGAAAACTTTGCAATTAGAATAATGAGGATCAACATAACATACTCACAGCATCCATTCACACACTGCTGAAGCATCAGCGAGTATGGTAATGATTCTGAAATGCCTAAAGGAAACCCCTAAATGCAGCTATAGCATGGCATGGTTGTGATGCCTATTGTTGGCTATCACAGGTAAAAGATGGCCCATGTGCTCCAGTGTAGGGATAGGACTTCAGAGCGCACATCTCCTAGATCACAGCCTTTGTTTTTTATTCTTCACACACTGCAAACAAGGAGAAAAATATTAACTCCCGAAGTGAATTTGGTGTCTCTCTTTCTCTCTCAGTAGCCCAATGGATTTTCATTATTGCTAGGGGGGCAAATATATTTAATGCAAGTTGAATTTTTGGGTAAAATTAGATTTTCAAACGAATTACTTGTATCTACATTTTGTTAAAAAAGGTTATTAATAAGTTAGAGACAGTTCAAAGTTGGGCAAGTAGATTATTACAAGGGATGGATGGCCTCCCATATTATGAGAGGTTGGAAAAGTTGGCTTTTTTAAGTTAAAATACATGTGTGGTCAATAAAAAGGGTTGACCCATGACTTAATCTTTATAAAGGCCTTACAAAAGACCAGGAGGCATTCATTAAGACTGGGAGAAAGAAGATTCCAGGAGCTAAATAGGAAAGGGTTCTTTATAGTTAGAGCAGTCAGACTGTGGAATGCCCTACCACAAGAGGTAGTAATGGCAGACACTATATCAGTATTTAATAAGGGGTTAGATGCTCTTCTCACACCAATTGACATTGTAGGTTATAAATAATCTAGTTACCGTATGTAGAATGTATTGGAGGAGAAAGGTTGAACTTGTTGGGCCTGTCTTTTTTTTTTTAACCTCTATCACTATAGATATAGATATATGACGGCTATATTTGTTGCAATACAAGTTGTGAGTCACATTTTTAAAAATTGAAAAATAAATGCCAAGTGTGGCTAAGTCATGAAAAAAAATATCTTCCTCAGTTATTTGCATTTATTTTTGCAACATTATTTGTGTGCTAAAAATGGTCGGGTATCTTGATTTTCTACTCCAGGAATCTCCACGTCTGTGTCTATTTTCTAAGACCCATACATTTTATTATTATTCCTATCTACTGAGCTGTGTGAGGACTTGTTATTTTTAGGGTAAGCTGCCATTTTTATTATTTTTGAAAAGTTTTAGGTGACTTATAATTCCTGCATCTTCATCTTTTTCTTTAAGGCATTAACTGTGTGGGTTAAATCACATTGAACTTTGAAAGATCAGATTTATATGGACACAGTAATACCAAGCATGATCTCTCTTTGCTTTTTAACATTTGGTTTGTGAAAAAAATGTTGGTAGTGTTTAAAAAATATATGTTAGTTCTCCTAAGGGACATTAATATGGCTATACACACACACATATATATATACATATGGAATATATGTATATGCGCTAATATATACTTATACATATACGGTATATATATATATATATATATATATGTACAGTATATAGTCGGTGATCACTTTAAGTATGACCAGTTGTGATGGTATCCCTTTAGCATCCCACGATTGCGCTCATACCACTTAAGTGCCACTCTCAATGATAAAGAGGTAGATGCTGGCTGTATAGTACAGCAAGCATCTCACCATGCATGAAGTGGGCTCAACTCTTGACACTGCTTCACACATACACAGCATCATAATAAAAGGACATTTTCACATATGTAGCGATATCTTTTCAGCAGTCTCTTTATCATCAATGACAGTATTTGAAAATCTTAATGAATGATAATATATATATATATATATATATATATATATATGTTACCATCAATCATTACTGATAAGTGGCATCCAATAACATGTGTAGAAAGGTCTCTCATAGACATCATTGACAATCCACAGCCAATAATTTCTTATAGTTTATTAGACTGCTTTAAAACAAATGTCTAAATGCTGTTAGTGAGTAAAGGCAAGATGGCTACCACCAGATTCATGTACAGGAAGTATGATAAAATAATTCCCATAAAAATAATTAGCAAATGAAAATAGATTAGAAAAATATTTTCACTATCAAGCTATATTTATTAAAAACAATATAAGTGTTATATTTCCTTTAATCTACAGGTGGAGACTTAAAGAAAACCTGTGTAGCATAGTAAGACAGTACTACATATAGCATCATAGGTATTCAAATGAACTCCCAGAATGGTTAACACATCCTGTACAACACACTGAGTTGAATACTGCAAGAAGATATATATATATATATATATACATACAGCAGATTCCAGAAGTGTATGGTATGTAATAGTAATGAAACAAGAGCCTTTGCAAGAAAATTCCATCGGTGATGAGTGCTTTGTACATACCTGAATGGATTCTGTGGTGTGAAGATGCAGCGGCTATTCGTCCCCATAGGGTTAAAAGGCAGAGGGTGAGAATCAATACCCATCTGATGAAGCTTTGTATCTCTCTTTTACCCATTCTGAAACAAAAAGTAATAATGTTACATTATATGGCAATGTAATCATAGTCAAAACCTTATCTGACATCCTAAAATCGCTTGTGTAAGGAATAGAATTACACACTTATTGTATATGTCAACAATGACTTTTTCAGATGGATTTTGTTTGATATGTGCCTCAAAAATGCTAAGAAAAAGCTTGGTGTAATGAACATAACCAATTCTATGAATTTCTGATCATATGTTCAGACTTTTAGAAGTCCTTTAAATGCCCAGTGGCTAAAAGAAATGAGCAGACCATTCTTCAAGCATTTTCTGCTCTGAAGATGCTCAATACTTTGCAATACAATTATCCACTCTCACCTTGATTATTGCAATTCTCTTTTAATTGGCCTCCCCCGCACTAGACTCTCCCCTCTCCAGTCCCTCCATAATGCAGCAGCCATGGATACCTATCTGGCTAATCATTGCTTGGACGCATCCTCTTTATGCCAGTCATTGTACTGGATACCGAAATGAATCTGTCGACAGGATAGGGGGTGCTCGGATTCCGGGACAGGTTGCTACTTTAGTGGAGATCATGGCTGGTCGGGTCCCAGTCCCGTGCCCTGGTCACTCAATGGCTGAGGGGAAAATTATTTGGGATGGGGGATTATTAAACGTGACGCCACCTGTGGTACCTGGTAATGTAGTTACCAGCGCTGCAGCCGGCCGCTGAGGTGATGGTGATGCAGCTTTGGGTAGTACAGCTCCCCACAGGTGGAACTTTACCTCAGGGCAGCGGGGTGGATGAGGGGAGTAGTAGTCCTTGGCTCTGTGGTGCTGTAGAGGTCCTTCAGATGATAAATAACTGATGCAGAAGCCAGATAAGCTCAAACAGTTCTTTACTGGTATCAGATGGATCAATAGGTACATGGTACAGTCTAGTTTGCCAAGAGTTTGTTGCCACAGGTTTTGGGGTTCGCCACAGAGTCTGTCAGAGGTGCCTTTCCCACACTTTCTTGGTCCTGTTCCTTTATTGGCTCTTTTGGCTCCTTACACTCCCACTCTTGAGTCTGATTTCTGGTCCCTGGGTCTGTTGCTTAATGTCTCTCTTACATGTCAGCGTCTTGAACCCAGCTATGGGACAGAGGTTGGACTACTTTGATGGGTGCTGTGGCACCTTCTTGATAAGGCCCACAGCCTGCCAGTCATCAGTTTGGAATGAACCTTAACAAACCGCCTCAGTTCCGGTTTACCTGTATTGACCTGGACTCTCCAGCAAGCTCCGACCAGTCCTGGAGTGGCCCCTTCATTGTCTGGGTCACCTCTCAGGTTAGAGGTGCCCTCCTGCCATGCCCGCAGGGTCCCCTGCGTCCGTCTCTGCTGCTCTCCTCACACCATCTGACTGACTGTTGTCAACTGTCACTGTCACTTATGTCACGTCTCCTGCTCTGCTAAGCTCCACCCCGTGGGACGTACTGAATATACAGTCCCTAGTGCTAGGGTGGCTGTGATTGGGATTTTGTGGTTTTGTATACAGACTCTGTAGCTTCCACCTCTACCTGTGACTATGGAGGCACTACACCTTTTATTTGGGATGCAGTACCCCCCTGTGGTGTCCTGCCAGAGGGGTGCCACATATTCATTATAGGATACAATTTAAATTGCTTGTTTTCATCCACAAAGCTCTTCACCTCAGTATCTTTCTGCCCTCATCTGTGTCTATCATCATACCATTCTCTGTGTTTTACAGCAACCTTTGACTAACATCCCCACTAATCCGAACCTCCCACTGCCGGCTCCAAGATTTCTCCCGAGCTGCACCAATTATCTAGAATGCTCTACCCCAAGAAATCAGGATTATCCGCAATTTACACAGTTTTAGGCGCTCCCTACCAACACATATTTTTAAGGAAGCCTATTATGCCCCCTAATCAAAGTCTTTTATATATAGCCATTTTCTATTTCTCTCAATATAATTCTCTTTCAAACTCCACCATACCTAAAAGCATTACAAAGATTGGCTGGTGATGACTCATGCAGCCTTTAGCAACCCCCATTTCTTCAAGATGGCTGGACAATCATTGCAAATAAGCACCTGTACTTTGTGTCACCCTCACCTCATTGTAGATTGTAAGCTCTTATGAGCAGGGTCGTCATTATTTTGCTTTAATTTTTGTATTTATTATAACTGTTGTTATGGTGAACCACTGAATTGTAAAGTACTGCGGAATATGTTGGCGCTATATAAATGAAGATTATTTTTATTATTATTACTACAAATCAACGGGAAAGCTCAAAATACGGCCAAAAAACTGACAGGCTCTTTCACTTCAAAAAGGGCTAGTGATTTCTTTATTGTTTAATGGAGAAAAAAATCAGTACAAAATTCAACCAAAGAAGGATGAAAAAATGTGATGAAAAAACAAACACTGATGGAAAACAATGAACAAGCACTCAGGGAATTAATAAAAGACACTTCAGGGTAAAAGATGCCAATGGCCTGAATCATCCTCCTCCTGGTTCATCCATGTGTGAAAACATCATGTGCACTTAGCCTAAAAGTTTTTACGTGAGATATAATGTTACTAATTGCATATTGAATTCATCAATTTACTTTTCTAGCATAATAATACACCATTTTTGGAAATCTTTGTTTCATGTCAGGCAACTGCAATATTCTTGTTCTCATTTGGAGGCTGAAATCCATACAGAACCAATACTTCTGATAGTCGAGTGTTTGGTAATAACACTAATGAATCCACAGTGACCTAAACCGCCTGGACACCTTACTGCTACATTGTAGTGAACCTTAGAGAGAGGAGAGCTGCTCTTGTGATGTAATTAGTCCAGATATGATATACTGGATTGAATTACAATGGTTTTATGATCTAAAAGTCATCTGAGATCTTGAATTTCTAAAGAACTGAATTGTTGCAAAACTTTATATTCTAGGGTACTTCACACACTGCAACATCGCTAGTGATATAGCTGAGACATCACAGGTTTCATGACGTAACAGCAACCTCTCCAGCGATGTTGCAGCGTGTGACACGCATCAGCGACCTGGACCCTGCTGTGAGGTCGCTGATCGCTGCACATTGTTAAAGACCATTTTTTGGTCCTTGGTCTCCCGCTGGTCAGCACGCATCACTGTGTGTGACAGCGAGAGACCAACGATCAGCAACCTCCCAGCCATTGCCCAGCACTGTAAGTTAGATGCTGGGCACTGGTAACCAGGCTAAACACCGGGTAACTAAGCAACACGCTCTGCTTAGTTACCCAGTGTTTACCCTGGTTACCAGCGTCCTCCCACTTAGCCCAGCTTGTAAGTGGGAGGACGCTGGTAACTAGGGTAAACACCGGGTAACTAAGCAGAGCGCGCTGCTTAGCTACCCCATATTAACCTTGGTTACCAGCGATGTCGCTGCTGATTGGTCGCTGGTGAGTCTGCCTGTTTGACAGCTCATCAGCGACTGCAGAGAGACTTTCCAGTGATCCCGGCCAGGTCAGTTCGCTGGTGGGATCGCTGGAATTCTCAGAATGTAAAGGGGCCTTATAATTTATTAACTTTGAAAACAAAACAGCTAGAAAAGCTTTTAACGGATGAGGTAAGTCCACACAGTTTTTTTTAAATACGGTTTTGAAGTAGAAACAAAGTGGAAACTCTAAGGGTCATTTCACATCTATTCACCCAGCATTTGCCTGCCCTGCACTAGCACAAGTGCAAGCGCAGGTTCTCTCGCAGGCAAGCCCAGGCAAGCACATTGGTGCATAGATGCAGAGCCCTTACGCTTGATTCCGCCACCATTACCTTCTATGACAAGCACACGGGAGCGGAACCTGGAAGCGCTGGTCTGCAGAGGGGCACAGTCAGAGCGCATGTGTCACTCCGGATGCACCGGAAACATCGCATTACACATTTCCTGGGCGTCCGGAGTGACGCATGGGCTCTGACTGTGCACCTCTGCAGGCATGCGCTTCCGGGTTCCGCTCCTGTGCGCTCGACCTAGCAGGTTATGGCAGCGAAAGCGGAAGCAAGCACAAGGGGTCTGCATCTATGTACCAATGCGCTTGCCTGAGAGAACACACGCGATGGCACTTGTGCTAGCGCAAGGCAGGAAAGTGCTGGGCGCATAGATGTGAAACGGCCCTAAATCCTACTCAAAAACTCATAAGTTCTCAAAAACATGAAGGCTCTGATCAGTTTCTCCTCCAAAACAACAAGTGTACACATGGCAGAAATGTAACAATTCTGGATTCTTCACTAATTACTTTAAAAGAAGTAAAACCTATTGTGGAAATCTTCCACAAATCCAAAATATATAACTCTCCATATCAATATGATGGGTAAAATTGCAAGATTTATGATAGTCATTTCTGAAAGTGTTGGCACCCTTTAAATTGTTCCAGAAAATGAAGTATTTCTCCCAGGAAATTATTGCAATTACACATGTTTTGTCATACACATGATTATTTACTT
Source organism: Allobates femoralis (assembly GCA_033576535.1). Classification (NCBI taxonomy): domain Eukaryota; kingdom Metazoa; phylum Chordata; class Amphibia; order Anura; family Aromobatidae; genus Allobates; species Allobates femoralis. The sequence continues at coordinate 201,368,635 of JARQOC010000002.1, forward strand.
TGTGTTTATTGGAAAAACACATGAAAAACACTGAGGAAGAAAGGGAAGTTGGAAGTAATTTAACATTAATCCCAAAAATAGGCCAGACACATTGTGGGTAATTAACTTTGTTTCAAGCATTTGATGTTCTTTCAATCTCACTTGTTGCAAGTTATAGGTGTGGGCAATATACAAATCACACCTGAAACCTGATAAAAGAAGGAGAAGTTGACTCAATTTTTGCATTTGTGTCTGTGTGTGCCACACTAAGAATGGAGAAAAGAAAGAGGAAAAAAGTACTTTCTGAAGACTTAAGAACCAAAATTGTTGAAAAAAATCATGTCTCTGACACAGAGTAGTGAAAAGATAGACTGCAATTTGCCACATTGTACTTGAGTAAAGGTACCGTTAGACGGGGAGATGTGGCAGCGATGTCAGAATACAATAGTTGAAAAATAAATAAATAATGACAGCCCTGCTCGCAAGAGCTTACAATCTAATATAAGTTGGGAGTGACACAAAGTATAGTTGCTTAGTTACAATCATGGTCCAACCATCTTGAGAAAATGTGGAATAGATAAGAGTGGAGTAAGTGGCCACCAGCCAGTCTGTGTAGCGCTTTTTGGTATGATGGAGTTTGACAGTTATGTTCAGGGAAGGAGTGGATAACCTATGTCTAAAGGACTTTGATTAAGGAGAATGATAGGCCACTCTGAAAATATGTGTTTTTAGGGAGCGCCTAAAACTACCGTATGTAAGTTATGAATAGTCCTAATTTCTTGGGGTAGAGCATTCCAGAGAATTGGTGCAGCTCGAGAGAAGTCTTGGAGCCAGGAATGGGAGGTTCACACTGATGCAGAAGTTAGTCTAAAGTCTCTCACAGAGCGAAAAGAACGGGTGGGGTGATAGACAGAGAAGAGGGTAGAGAGGTAAGGAGGTGCTGCACTGTGAAGAGCTTTGTGGGTGAGAACAAGCAATTTGAATTGGATCCTATAATGTATGGGCAGCCAGTGCAATGTCTGAAACAGAGCGGAAGCATCCAAGTGAGGCCTAGAAAGAAATTAAACAGTACCTACAGTCAAATATGGTGGAGGTTTTGGGGTTGTTTTGCTCCCTCTGGCACTGAGTGGCTGGACTATGTGCAAGGCAAATGAAATCTGAAGATTACCAAAGGATTTTGGGTTGCAATGTAATACCCATTTAAAGTCCAAATCCTTGGAGGTATTTGGGTAAATTAAAGCCAGTTGTGATTATGGTTGTGTTTGCGCTATTTGCATTAAAAGTATTAACATGTGCATAATGTTTAATAATTTTAGTGATTTTTTAAATATAACACTTCTGTTTATAGCTGTTTTTTTCCATTTTTAACTGCACAAAACTACTGAAGTGAGTTTGTGATTTGTTCACTGTTCTCTCTGTTCTCACATCCATTTGTTCTTTACAAATGCATGTTCCATTTAGAACTGACAAATGGAGCATTTACAAACAAAAAAATTTGCATGCTGTGCAATTCCTGTTTGAAACTGAAACAGACAAGCACCACGACGTGATCACACCCTTAAAGGGTGTCTTGTCTTAAGTCATCTATGTGACTGCAGACTTGTGAATTCTTGCATCATGTGCACTTTGGGCTGTGAGAATTTTCCAGTGCCAGCACCAGGAGCATCAGGAACATGACCACAGGTATGTAGTTTGCATACATGCATACAATTAACTTTTTCTGACTTTACTCAATTAAAGTGTATTAAGTCAGGGCAGATACAATCTAGTCAGAATGTGGCTAGAAGTATGCAAGTCACATACTTACTGTCACATGACCGCATGCCCCTAGCATCAGCATTGGAGAATCCTAATAGCACACAATGTGCAGAATGTAAGTATTCACAAGTCTGCAGTCACACACAATGTCTGCAGACTAGTAGCTTTACATGTACCCATCATTTTCAATTCTGCTTTAAAATAAAAAATAAGAAACTTTGTAACATATGATATCAGACAAATTAGCTTCTTTCTCTGCCAGAATTGATCAGTTATTATCAAAATTCTCAATTCTCAGGTAGAATCTGTATTCAGTGAAGACTTTCCCATTAATGAGATAGGAAATGGCAGCTGTTACTGATTAGATTATATGTGGATAGAAGATGGAGGAGGAGCTAAAAGCAGAAGAATGAACTGTAGTGAGAGTTTCGCCCTCTGCTCCCCCTTCTATCTACAGAGAATCTCATCAGAAATAACTGTCATCTACTATCTCAATGATGGGAAAGTCTTCACTGAATGCAGATTTTACCTCAGAATTGAGAATATTGATAATGACTTATCAATTCTAGTACAGAAAGGAACCAATTTGTCTGATAAGATCAACTTCAAAGTTGCTTACTTTAACCCCTTCACCTCCCCATCCTGATTTGACCGTAATGACGAGACCATTTTTTGCAATTCTGACCAGTGTCACTTTATGAAGTAATAACTCTGGAATGCTTAAATAGATTCCATTGATTCTAAGATTGTTTGTACACGACAAGTTGGACTTCATGATTGTAGTAAATTTAGGTCAATAATTTTTTAAAAATAATTTGTCACATGTCTTCTTTACATTAGCACAATTTTGGAAACAAAACTTTTTTGTTAGGAGGTCAGGAGGGTTCAAAGTTCATCAATTTCTCATTTTTCTAAGAAAAGTTTACAAAACTACATTTTTAGAGACCACATCACATTTTAAGTGACTTTGAGGGGCCTATATGACAGAAAACACCCAATTGTGACACCTTTCCAAAAACACCCCACAAACGTCTTGAACCATAGTCAAGAAGTCTTTTTTTTTAACCCTTCAGTTGCTTCACAAGAACTGAAGCAATGTAAAAGAAAAAGTGAACATTCTACTTTTTCCAACAATAATGTTGCTTTAGCCTCCACTGTTGCATTTTCACAAGGGTAACAGGAAAAAATGGACCCTAAAATTTATGCAATATTTCCCAAGTACGCTGATACTCCATTACTGATTGAAAAATCACTGTTTGGGTACACAATTCGACTCAAAAGGGAAGGAGTGCCATTTAACTTTTTGAATGGAAAATTAGCTGGAATCGTTAGCTGACACCATGTTGTATTTGTAGAGCTTCTTATGTGCCTAAACAATGGAAACCCCTACAAGTGACCCAATTTTGGAAACTAGAATTTTTTTATTTTTACACAGGCAACGGGTTAAAATGGATCCCTAAATTTGTTGCACAATTTGTCCTGAGTATGACGATAAGCCATATGTGGTGAAAGACTACTGTTTGAGCGTATGGCAGGCCTCAGGGAAGGAACATTTGATGTTTCAAGCAGAAAATTAGCTGTGATCGTTAGCTGACACCATGACACATTTGGAGAGCCTTTGACATGCCTAAACAGGGAAAAAAAAACACAAGTGACCCCATTTTGGAAATTAGACTCCCCAAGGGATTTATCTAAGTGTGCAGTGAACACTTTGAACTCCCTGGTGCTTCACAGCATTTTATAACGTTGAGCTCTGAAAATGAAAAAATACTTTTCTTCCACAAACCTTTTAGCTTCAATTTTTTCATTTTTATAGAGGCAACGGGTTAAATGGATGGCAAATTTTGTTGGGCAATTTGTCCTGAGTATGTTGATAATCCATATGTAGTGGAAAACCACTTTTCATGCTTTTGTAGCACATGATGGCTCAAAAGTGAAGAAGCAATGTTTTAGAAAACAGATTTTGATGGAATGGTCTGTTGGTGTCATGTCATGTTTGGTTAGTCTTTGATGTACCTGAGCAATTGAATTCCTCCACAAGTTACCTCATTCTGGATACTAGACCCCCAAGGAATTTATCTAAATGTACAGTGAGAACATTCAATCCACAAATGTATCACAGAATCTCACAACATAGAAATGTGAAAATGATAAAATTGAATTTTTCCCTCAAAAATGTTCTTTTGGTCATAAATATTTTTACTTTTTCAAGGATAGCAGAAGAAATTGGTGCCCAAAATTTGTTGTTAAATTTCCTCTGAGTTCTGAGGATACCCCCATATGTGGTGGAAAACCACTATTTGGGTACATAGAAGGACTCGGTAGGGAAGGAGTGCCATTTGATTTTTTTTGGAACAAAATATTTGCAGACTCAATTTGCCAAAACAGCAGAGACCCTGTCAAGTAACATTATATTGGAAATTCCACCACTCTGGGAGTTCATCTATGGCTGTAGTGATTATTTTATCTTTGGAAACAACCATGAAGTCAATCGAAGTGAGTTTAAAATTATTAAAAATTTCATTTAAGCCTTTGCATTGCCCAGTATATTGTAATGCTCGTACATGGTGCCCAACTTGTGCTCATGGAGAAACAAACCCTTGTAAATTAAGCAGGCTTTCTCACTACAACAGTGCCAAATATATGGGCGTCTAAACTGTGGTTTAGACTTTTGGGGCTCAGAAGGGAGGGGAGCATTTGGACTTGGGAGTATAGGTTTAGATGGTTTTATTTTTGCGGGCAAGGAGCCATAGAGCTTTTCAAGAGCCTTTGTACTACCAGTAACATAGAAGCCCTCTATATTTCTGTTAACACATGACTAACCTGAGTGGGGACTTGTGTTTTTCTGGGTTGAATTGAATGCTATTGGTGGCAATTTGGGCACAGAACATTTTTGATCAGTTCACATGTATCCTGTGCTCTTACATTCGGGTTCCAGCTACATCTGTGAAATACATGGCTTAGATGAAACCCTCAACGGATCCATTCACTATTGAAACAGCAGAGTTAGGCTGGAGTCACAGTAGCATTTTTTACAAGCGTTTTTGGAGACCTGCGTTTTCAAAAACGCATGTAAAAACGCACCCATAGGCCCCCCATGTTAAAAAACGCATGCCCTAATAGCAAAAACGCATGTGTGGACTGTACCATGCGTTTTTGGTGCATTTCCAAAAATGCATGCGTTTTTTAATAAGGGGCCTTATGGGAAACGCATGCAAAAACACATGTACAATTAGTGCCATTCAAAAACGCATGTGTTTTCCATAGGAGCCCATGTTAAAAAAATGCAAGCGTTTTAGAAAACGCATGCGTTTTTTTAACATGGGCTCCTATGGAAAATGCATGCGTTTTTGAATGGCACTAAAAGGTACTAATGTACCATGCGTTTTTGCATGCGTTTTCCATAGAGGCCTATGTTATAAAAACGCATGCGTTTTCTACAAAACCGCATGCGTTTTTCAAAACGCACCAAAAAATAGTACATGCACTATTTTTTAGTGCAGATTTAAAAACGCAGACAAAAATGCAGGGAGCCATCACACACCTTAGAAAACTCATGCTGACATGACAAAACGCATGAGTTTTTAAAAGGCACTAAAAAACGCATGTCAACTGTAACCCCAGCCTTACTCGGTATTTGGGTTGCCCTCTGTTCAATAGTGTCTTTATTTTGAAAGCTGCACAAAACTGTAATTGACTGCACTTTTTCGCACACCTTAAAAGAAGTGCAAAAATATGGTCACTTCCATCATGGCTGGAGAGGGTGACAGCATCCCCTGCAGACCTCTAGCCTATGGTAGGGGCTATTTCAACCCTAACCTTAACTGATTGTAATGATTCAAGTAATTTCATTGCCTGAATCATTACAGTCACCGTGATTGACTATTCAGAATGGAACAGCCAATCACAGTGATTGCAGTTGCGTCGTGGGGAATCCATCCCCGGGAAGTTAAGCTCTGGTCCCCTGGATACCGGAGCGTGATCGCCATTACCGCGCCTACGATGCTGCGATTCCGCCATGATGAGCAGATACATCATAGGTCATGAAGGGGTTAATGGGTACAGTTGATTTGTTAAATAGAAACTAAAACAATGGTCATGCTTTAAGACTGGACAGCCCCTTTAAGGTGCATATGTACTGAAAGATTACTGTGAATGAGCATTCTTAAGAATAATCTTTCAGTTTAAACAAGCTGATGATGACCCAATGAACGAGAAAAAAGCTTGTTCCTTCATTGAAATGATTTTTAAACAGGCATAAAAATTATAGCTCTGAACAGCACATTGTGTAGTCCGCTAATCAGTTCATCTAAATGCACCAATAGAAGCCGCATTAACCATCAGTTCAGGGTTGTGGCTCCTGCTCTTCAAAGCCAATATGATATCCTTATACCTACATACAATATTGCTATTTTATTAGTGGCTAATAGCAAGGATCCCATGCAGAGGATCCCCCATTATGATGTCCAATATGATATACACTCACAGATTCTACTTATTTATATTAAATCAATGATCAGAAGAAAAATAATTTTAATAAAATAAATATATATATAACTAATGAATGTCAGCACATGATAGACATATACTGCATATATATCAATGTAGAGTACATCACTGTGTCTCCAAATCAAGTGTAACAACTCAATCTCTGGTTTAAATGTAAAGGACTTGACATCGGTTTCTAGCAGATGAGATATAAGATTACAGAAATCTTTGAAACAGTCTGCAGCATATCCCTGCCTAACTGTTGCTCACGTCTTCCCCGTCAGACAGTCTATCGGATACCTTCATTACACATCCACTGGCTGTCACAAAGCAACAATATCAAGAAATTAACAGGCGAAACACAGAAAGAAATCCCAGCCCTGGCGACCTGTGCAGTCATTAGGCTGGAAGTAACTTGCTATCTTTTCCTCATCTCTGCACAATATCAATAATTGTAGTTTCCTGATTCTGCTGGGCTGCGCTGTGCAGGAAGGACTTATTAGCAGAAGCCACTGGGATACAAAGTCCTTTCTAATGTATTGGTTTCTTATTACGACAATACGCCTGGGAAAGGGACAAAATGTTCTTGTAACACACATGGCAACTTGTAGAGAAAGAGGCATGTTGGGAGTTCACAAATCTCAAAGGTGGAATCAGTCCACTTGTGCGGGAGCATATGCATACATTCTAAGGTACCAGCTAAAGTGAGCTATGGAAGGACATGTTATCTGAAACAATGGGCTCTGCAATTACAATGGCAAGGTCTAATCATTTAAAATTATTTTTACTGTTCTTTGTAATAAATTAAAAGTAATGTGAAAAATCTATTTTATAGTAATTCTCATATTTAAATGCAAATTGTCTCTACAGAGAGGAATACCTAAACCTATGTTTGGCCAAATTCAGAAAGGCTAACCCAGATAAGAAAACCATCATGAGGAAGCCCAAGGAAAACTAATCAAGGTGACCCCGCATCCTTTGAGACCCCTTAAACCCCACACTTTATATCTTATACGGCATGACTGCTTGTCCTATATTCTAGCTGGCTGTTGGAAATGGGTCATGAGTATGGATGCGTATCGCATCCAAAACGCAGCAACCTTGGTCACACTGACCATGTAATTTTTCTTCTGTATGCACTTTATTGGAAAATTTAAAAAAAACAAAAAACAACCACTATGAGACGGATTCTATTACATTAATTTCATTGATTCTGAAGGCTGAGGTAGGGCCAACCTCCGTGTTCCATGAGGACAAGATTAAAGAGCAACATGGAGAGCTGAAATCAACATAGTTACCTTTCCTTCTTTACCACTCACAGTGACCAGGAAAGCTGAAATCAACATACCGTAGTTACCTTTCCTCCTTTACCACTCACAGTGACCAGTTGGTACGATTCTAAGTAGTCACACTTCTATTTTTAATTTGGTGTGCCTCTATTCCGTCCCTGTGTAAAAGTATTTTATTTTTTTTTATTCCAATTGTTGCATATTTGCACATCACTTTGCACTTATTAGAGGGCTATGCACAATCTTTGTTGATTATTGATTGCACTTGCTAGGTTTAGAGGCAGCCATGTTTCTTATACTGTATGTGACTTTTGAATTTTTTAGGGGTATTCTTTGGTCTTTTGTCCTTTTCTGCAATCCTCATTGTTTTCTTATACATTTTCTAATCAATAGTTTCAGGATCTGTGCAATATTATCCTATATGTACAGGAATCTGAATTACTACCTTTTCATTAACCACTGTGCATCTTTAGCTGGCTATACAATATGTATAATGAGTCAGACCAGCGTCTTTTGAATGGACTGGCTACCATTACCAGCAGCCCGGGAGTCACGTGAGTATAAGGCGGTTGGAGCAAAACCTTTTCCCTTACTCCTAACCTCTCTCTATACAATATGTAGCCTCATGAGGATCATCTATGTTGCGTTACAATATGTGGAGGACCAACAGTGGAATCATTTAGATATTGCACTCTTGGTGAAAGTTATAATTGTATCACTAGTGTAGATTCACACATCTTTCCTTATCATATTTTGTTTTTTCCTGTACTGGGATTAGTTTTATTTCTTTTTTTTTGTGTTCTCTCTTTTCTGTGTCCAGGTGCATTTATGTGGGTTGGGCATCCTTGGGATGTTTTTTCAAGGTGTATCTTTTTAATGTTTTTAATTTTATGTCATTAATAAAGATTTTTGTACCTCTACTTTTGGCTGAAAACTCAATCAATCTATAGGTTTTCTACAAAGAGGAAGTAGACATGAAATCTTGTGCCACGTATTGGAAATAGCTTGGAAACAAGGTATAAACATCCTAAGACTATGTTCGCATGACGTTTGGAGATAAAAAAATTAGTTCTTTAAGTGGAAACGGCTTTTTTGGGGACTTCTTTTCAAAATTTTTATGTACTGATGTAGCTTTGAAGAGGTTATTAAGAGCTTTACAAGTTTTTTTCTTCGAAGCCTTTCTGTTTGCCAGCGCCAAGTTTGGTGCAAATTTTTTGTAGCATTCTCTGCACTAAAAAATGAAATGCAGTTTTTATTTCAATAGACATTTTAAAAAAAAAAAAGAAAAGAAAAAACACTCAAAACAATCATAGGAACCATGACTGTTGTGCAGCAGAACGCATTTGGAGCCAATCAAATACCTTCCTGATGGTATTGAATAATGGATAAGCATCTGCCTGTATTTCCAAGCATTGAAAACACTAAATAATGTGCAACGTTGCAGACCATAACGCAGCAGTCGGACAAAAAATCTTTAGTGCAGCAAAAAAAAGACCTATCATAGTTACATCCCTTTGACAACTGGAAAATGTTCAACGGTGCCATATAATATAGACATTTGCCACATCTTATTCACAGACGTTGATTGCTAAAAACAATTTATCTATACCTACATCTTTTAAAGTATTCTTCTTTTTCTCAAACTTGACAAAAACCTTTACATATTTCTGTTCATAAATTTATATATATAAAAGCCAAATAAGTTTCAAATTGTTGTTTACTATTGGGTCAACCCCTTCTCATTCTATATATGTTTACACCCATTCAGGGGCTGGCTGGGGCCTCTGGACCTGGGTGGCAGTTTCGTACTGCCAGCCCTTAGTTGAGAAGCGGGGGGTGCTATCAGAAATTTTTGAGAACGGGGAATGGGGGTGCTGCCATGGCTCTCTTACCAGCTTCGACGCCATGTGCTGCGGTATCGCCACGCCGGCCGCAAAGCGACACCCGCGGCCGGCCCATTTCTGTAGAGGGGCGGCCCTAGATGTGGACTACACCACCAGCCCAGGGGGCACTTGCCCCCCTGCCACCTGGGCCAGTCCGCCCCTGCACCCATTATAATAAAAAAGCTTATACTCACCTCGGCTGCCGATGACATTCCAGCAGTGCTGGTACTTGCTCTACTGTTGTTCACCTGAGGTTGTTACATCATGTGAACCCCGCATCCATTCACCGCCGACTTCACTGTCTCCAACTTTAGACATACAATTAACTAACAGAAAGTGACCAGTCTCTAAATGACTTATACATCAGAAGGCATGGACAGTGAAAACTGCTGGTGGTGATTGGACGTACAGTAGGTCTCGCTTAACAATCTCACATTAACTCTGATAGACTGATTGCCAACACTGCTGGAAATCATTGACTCCTGATATATACAATGCAAACTGTTTGCTATATATATCAACACTTTCATAATTTTACATAGTATAGATTTTATAAAGAAGTTTTAAAATCTACCAAATGTTTTCTATTTCTAACACTCAGCCAAGTGTTAATTTTATCACAAGAGTCACATTTGGAGGAAACGTTTATCTGGCATTGGGGTCAGAAACCTCGTAAATAGGATTATATCAATCCTCACCTCAGTGTAGAACTAAAATGTAACTACAACGTAATACAATTATATTATAAAGATGGATTTCTTACTCTCATTACAGTCAAACTTAATAAATTATATTAGTATAATTATCCCTCTAAAGCAGGGGTGGGGAACTTCAGGCCTCAAGGGCCGCCAACTGTGCAGGTTTTCAGGATTTTCTTAGTTTTGCACAGAGTGTTGGTATCACCATCAGTGCAGGTGATTATATATTATCAACCATGCAATACTAAGGAAATCCTGAAAACATGGCCTGTTGGTGGCCCTTATAGCTTGGAGTTAACCACCTCTGCTCTAAACAAATAAAGCCAAAAACTCAAATTCAAGAGCAAGTTCATATGATGGTCATTTCCTCCTGAAGGGCAAATTCACAGAATGGACATTTCCACCTGAACAATCTGGGGTAGTCGTACTTTGGATATCCCATGCAATTTCACGTGGAATATGCTCAAGGAAAGATGTAGATTCTCTTTTTTATTTCAAATCTGCACAAGTAAAAATTGTACACTTTGGTATGAATATGAAGCTCCATTGATATGAATAAGAGAAGGGATAAAGATAGATGTTATGTGTAATTCATTGTGAAATACTTGCGAAAATACTAGCAAGTGGACATGCTTTGAAGGGATGTCAGAGACAAAGCATACAGTGGAGAAAATAAGTATTTTATACACTGCCAATTTTGCATATTTTCCCACCAACAAAGAACGGAGAGCTTTGTAATGTTTATCGTAGGTACACTTTAACTAGTTGCTTCAACCATGTTAAGTTCAGATGACTACTTACTGTAATATAGTTAAAGTTAAAGTCACGGATTGATCCAATGTAGATTTTTAGTTTTTCTTTCCACAGAGGGTTAGATGACCGAATGTCTATATAGTCAGCAGATCTTTCCTAATGTCATAAGAGAAACTGATAAAGACTACAGATTTTATATGTATACAAAAAGCAAATAGCGGTGTGAATGCCTGAGGAAGATAGCTTGCTATCGAAATGCATCACGGTTGGGAGAGTGTAAAGCTGTATCAAAGGTGTGTATTTTAACGCTTACCCCTCTTCCTCAGTGCTTCATTCACACCGTTATTTGCTATTTGTATACATTCATCCATTGATAACGGTGGAAGCTGCTCCAAGTTTGAAGGACTTAACCTGAAGTCATAGAGGAACACCCACCCGGTCACATGGTGTGAGTCACATCACTGCAACCTCTGGAATCAGGAAGCCGTAATCTGCGGTGATCCAGCCCGAAGTCTTTCAATGTCCAGGCGTGTACCTCCGTTGTGCAAGGTCTGTGCACAACTGGACAAGGTTAGTGAGCCTATAAACCTTAATTATACCATCCCCTTGGGTCCTCACTATAGCACTCTTTCTTTTCTTTACATATTTTATACAAGCCGAGATGGAGACTCCCCTGTTATCAAAAAAGCCTGGTATAAAGGTCACATTTGAGCTCACCCTGATGAAAATGCAGCCATCAAGCAAGCAGCAACAACTGTCATGATTCCTCTGCTTTGCATTCAGGGTTTGCTGGGCTAAGTGATTGTCAGTTTAGTCATCCTCTCTGGAGCTGAAATATACTGGGTTGTTGGTGTTATGATTGACAGCTCAGTAGCCCAACTCTTTCTGGGAAGTGGTGAGTTTTTGCAGGTGCTCCCTGTCTCCTGTAATTGACCAGCCTTTTTGATGTCTGATTATACCCAGAGCTCTGCCAGTTTTAATTTCAGCTCTGTTGTACTAGCTTTGCCTTTTGTATCTGTGCTTCGGAAATTGATCATTTTCTGTCTGACCTTGTCTGTTTTTCACCATCATTTTGGCTTGTCCCTCTGCTCTAATCCACTACTCTCCAGGAACTAACCTCAGACCGTGACTTTACCCTTTCTGTCTTGATGCACTCTCCTGGTACTTGACCTGTACGTTTGACTATTCTGATCCTACTTGTCCATGTGGTGACTAGCATCACAGAAATCAGGTCTAGAGTTGAGAGACTTTTACAAATGCAGACTAGGACCTCAGTGGGACCTGTCACTCCAGATGTTCTTAAATCCTAACAGAAACAAGTTTACTTACTGCTCTTATTGGTGCAAGCATAGTTCAGAGGGACCTGGTTCTTTGTCAGTGATGCTATATAAACTGGTCATGTGATGTAATAAAGTAGATATCTACGGTACACTGGCTGTGCTATGTATGATTTCCTAAGTGATAAACAGGGGCGGACTGGCCCAGGTGGCAGGGGGGCAAGTGCCCTCCAGGCTGGTGATATTGGCCTCATCTAGGACCGCCCCCATACTGAAATGGGCCAGTCCGGCTCCGCTTTGCAGCCGCAAACTTCACGGCAGCTGAACAGCCGAAGCGCCTGGCAGCGTGGTGAGTGGGCCGACAGCAAGGCTAACTCCCCCCCCCCGCTCCTCACTTCTCAAACTCGCTAGCATTCCCCCCCCCGCTCCTCACCTACTGCTAGGGCTGCTAACATGTCAATGCCTCCCAGGTAAAGGTGCTCCAGCTCGCCCCTGGTGATCATACAACTGTTTTTGTTCATTTGGAGATCAAATGGAATAGAAGGAGTGTCTTTTGTTCCCACAACTGTGAGAGACAGAATCTAAACAAATCTGAAAATCACATTGTATGAATTTCACATAATTTGCATTTTATTGCATGAAAAAAGTATTTGATATAATAGTAAAGAGGACTTAATATTTGGTACAGAAACCTTTTTTTGCAATTACAGAAGTCAGTCGTTTCCTGAAGTTCTTGAAAAAGTTTGCACACATTGCAGCAGGGATTTTAGCCCACTCCAAAATCATCTATTTTAGTCTCATTAGACCACATTACCTTCTCCCATGACTTCTCTGGATCATTCAGATGGCCACTGGAAAACTTCAAATTGGCCTGGACATTTGCTGGTGTGAACAGAGGGACCTTGCGAGCCCTGCAGGATTTTAATCCATGATGGTGTAGTATATAATTAATGGTAATCTGTGTGCTAGCTCTTTACAAGTCATTGACTGTGTCCTCTAGTATAGTTCTGGGCTTCTTTCTGACCTTACTCACAATCTTCCTTACCCCACGAGGTGAGATCTTGAATGGAGCCCCAGACCAAGGAAGATTGACAGTCATCTTGTGTTTCTTCCATTTTCTAATAATTGTCCCAACAGTTGTTGCCTTCTCCCCAAGCTGTTTGCTTATTGTCCTGTATCCCATTTCAGCCTTTTGCAGGTCTACTATTTTATCCCTAGTGTTCTTAGACAGCTCTTTGGCTGCGGCCATGGTGGAGAGGATGGAGTGTGATTGATTGTGTGGTTAGTTGTCTTTTATACATGAAATTAGTTCAAACATTCGCAATTAATACAGGTAATGATTGCATAGTAGGAGCGCTTCTTAAAGAAAAAGTAACAGGTCTGTGAGATCCAGAATTCTTGCTGGTTAGTAGTTGATTAAGTACTTTTTTAATGAGGTCAAATGCAATACATTTATTTAGATATCATTCAATGTAATTTTCTTGATTTATTTTAGATACTTTCACAGTTTAAGTGTACACATGATAAAAATAAGAGACCTCTCAATTCTTTGTAGGTGGGAAGACTTGCAAAACCGGCAGTGTATCAAATACTTATTTTTTCCACTGTAGGTCCTAAATATGAGATTGGTACTGGTCCAGCACCTGACAAACTGACTGATCAGCTGAAATCTGCTCCAACATTGAAAGGAGAAGAGGTGTCATACCCCGTAGAGGTCACTAAACATTATGCATATAAAGAAATATACAGATGAACTCTAGAACACGGTAGAAATACACTTTGCTAATGGGAAGTCGAATAAGGAAAATATGAAAATGTGAAAATTCATAACTGCTTTAGAAATATATGAAGAAAAGGACATGCTTAGCTAATGTATTGAACAATCCATAAGAGCCTGATATCCAGCAACAAGGTGTTCTCCTCTATAGGGAATCCATTTTTCATATATTGCATTTTCACATTCTCCTTATTCAACTTCTAATTAGCTTAGTGTATTTGTACGATGTTCTAGAGTGCAGCTATGTATTTCTTTAGAGTTGCCGTATATTTTTCAACTTGCACCTGTTCACATATATTGGTGAACTAAACAACATACAGAGCTTCTGTGTTCCATCTCTGGCTCAGTTTACACTATTCTTATATTAATGACCTATCTTATTTATAAGCTATAGATACACTATCAATTCTTTAACCTTTGATATACAGTTGTGGCCAAAAGTATTGACACCCCTGCAATTCTGTCAAATAATACTCAGTTGTTTCTTTCTGACAATGAATGCAATCACAAATTCTTTGGTATTATTATCTTCATTTAATTTGTCTTCAATGAAAAAACACAAAAGAGAATGAAGCAAAAAGCACAACATTGATAATTTCACACAAAACTCCAAAAATGGGCCGGACAAAAGTATTGGCACACTCAGCCTAATACTTGGTTGCACAACCTTTAGCCAAAATAACTGTGATCAACCGCTTCTGGTAACCATCAATGAGTTTCTTACAATGCTATGCTGGAATTTTAGACCATTCTTCTTTGGCAAACTGCTCTAGGTCCCTGATATTTGAAGGGTGCCTTCTCCAAACTGCCATTTTTAGATCTCTCCACAGGTGTTCTATGGGATTCAGGTCTGGACTCATTTCTGGACACCTTAGAAGTCTCCAGTGTTTTCTCTGAAACCATTTTCTAGTGCTTTTTGAAGTGTGTTTTGGGTCATTGTCCTGTTGGATTCCCATAACCTCTGAGGGAGACCCAGCTTTCTCACACTGGGCCCTACATTACGCTGCAAAATATGTTGGTAGTCTTCAGACTTCATAATGCCATACACACGGTCAAGCAATCCAGTGCCAGAGGCAGCAAAACAACACCAAAACATCAGGGAATCTCCCCCATGTTTGACTGTAGGGACCGTGTTCTTTTCTTTGAATGCCTCTTTTTTTCTCCTGTAAACTCTATGTTGATGCCTTTGCCCAAAAGCTCTACTTTTGTCTCATCTGACCAGAGAACATTCTTCCAAAACGTTTTAGGCTTTCTCAGGTAAGTTTTGGCAAACTCCAGCCTGGCTTTTTTATGTCTCGGGGTAAGAAGTGGGGTCTTCCTGGGTATCCTACCATACAGTCCCTTTTCATTCAGACGCCGACGGATAGTACGGGTTGACACTGTCGTACCCTCGCACTGCAAGGCAGCTTGAACTTGTTTGGATGTTAGTCAAGGTTTGTTATCCACCATCCACGCAATCTTGCGTTGAAATCTCTCGTCAATTTTTCTTTTCCGTCCACATCTAGGGAGGTTAGCCACAGTGCCATGGACTTTAAACTTCTTGATGACACTGTGCACGGTAAACACAGGAACATTCAGGTCTTTGGAGATGGACTTGTAGCCTTGAGATTGCTCATGCTTCCTCATAATTTGGTTTCTCAAGTCCTCAGACAGTTCTTTGGTTTTCTTTCTTTTTTACTTGCTCAATGTGATACACACAAGGACACAGGACAGAGGTTGAGTCAACTTTAATCCATGTCAACTGGCTGCAAGTGTGATTTAGTTATTGCCAACACCTGTTAGGTGCCACAGGTAAGTTACAGGTGCTGTTAATTACACAAATTAGAGAAGCATCACATGATTTTTCTAACAGTGTCAATACTTTTGTCCACCCCCTTTTATATGTTTGGTGTGGAATTATATCCAATTTAGCTTTAGGACAATTCTTTTTGTGTTTTTTCATTGAAGACAAATTAAATGAAAATAATAATACCAAAGAATTTGTGATTGCAATCATTTTCAGGAAGAAACTGAGTATTATCTGAGAGAATTGCAGGGGTGGCAATACTTTTGGCCACAACTGTAGACCTAGATTGCAATCTACTTACATAATCGGGAGTTGGGCACTGTAGCCCAATCCCAGACTCCTTTGCGCGACTGCGAGTGATGACGCGCAGCGTCATCACGAGCCGCAGCCGCTCTACAGTTAAAAAAAAAAAAATCCTCACCTCTCCCCGAGCCCCCGGAGTCTCCCGCCGTCTTCCGCCGTGTTCCGCTAGGCTCCCGGTGGCTCTGCAGGCTCCCGGTGCCTGCAGTGGTCTTCTATCTACTGCACTCAAGGACCTGTGGTGATGTCAGAGTCACGTGACACCAGCTTACTCCAGGCAAATCGCAGGTCACGTGACTCTGACATCACCACAGGTCCTTGAGTGCAGTAGATAGAAGACCACTGCACGCACCGGGAGCCTGCACAGCCACCGGGAGCCTAGCGGGAGACGGCGGGAGACTCCGGGGGCTCGGGGAGAGGTGAGCATAATCTTTTTTTTATTTTTTTTAACCCCTGCCTTGCAGGAGCACCACCACAGACACCTGTATATTCTGCCACCACACAGATGCCTGTATACTATCCCACCACACAGACACCTGTATACTATGCCACCACACAGACGCCTGTATACTATGCCACCACACAGACGCCTGTATACTCTGCCAACACACACACGCCTGTATACTCTGCCGCCACCACAGACACCTGTATACTCTGCCGCCACCACCACGCACGCCTGTATACTCTGCCGCCACCACACAGACGCCTGTATACTATGCCACCACACAGACGCCTGTATACTCTGCCAACACACACACACGCCTGTATACTCTGCCCCCACCACAGACACCTGTATACTCTGCCGCCACCACCACACACGCCTGTATACTCTGCCGCCACCACCACACACGCCTGTATACTCTGCCGCCACCACACACGCCCGTACACTCTGCCACCACCACACACGCCTGTACACTCTGCCACCACCACACACGCCTGTACACTCTGCCACCACCACACACGCCTGTACACTCTGCCACCACCACACACGCCTGTATACTCTGCCGCCACCACCACAACACGCCCGTACACTCTGCCACCACCACACACGCCTGTACACTCTGCCACCACCACACACGCCTGTACACTCTGCCGCCACCACCACACCTGCCTGTATACTCTGCCGCCACCAGCACAGACGCCTGTATACTCTGCCGCCACCAGCACAGACGCCTGTATACTCTGCCGCCACCACACATGCCTGTATACTCTGCCCCCACCACACCCGCCTGTATACTCTGCCGCCACCAGCACAGATGCCTGTATACTCTGCCACCACCACAGACGCCTGTATACTCTGCCGCCACCACCACACCCGCCTGTATACTCTGCCGCCACCAGCACAGACGCCTGTATACTCTGCCGCCACCAGCACAGACGCCTGTATACTCTGCCACCACCACACACGCCTGTACACTCTGCCACCACCACACACGCCTGTACACTCTGCCGCCACCACACACGCCTGTACACTCTGCCGCCACCACACACGCCTGTACACTCTGCCGCCACCACCACACCTGCCTGTATACTCTGCCGCCACCAGCACAGACGCCTGTATACTCTGCCGCCACCAGCACAGACGCCTGTATACTCTGCCGCCACCACACATGCCTGTATACTCTGCCCCCACCACACCCGCCTGTATACTCTGCCGCCACCAGCACAGACGCCTGTATACTCTGCCACCACCACAGACGCCTGTATACTCTGCCGCCACCACCACAGACGCCTGTATACTCTGCCACCACCACACATGCCTCTACACTCTGCCACCACCACACACGCCTGTACACTCTGCCACCACCACACACGCCTGTACACTCTGCCGCCACCACAGACGCCTGTATACTCTGCCACCACCACACATGCCTCTACACTCTGCCACCACCACACACGCCTGTACACTCTGCCACCACCACACACGCCTGTACACTCTGCCGCCACCACACACGCCTGTACACTCTGCCGCCACCACACACGCCTGTACACTCTGCCGCCACCACCACAGATGCCTCTATACTCTGCCGCCACCAGCACAGACGCCTGTATACTCTGCCGCCACCAGCACAGACGCCTGTATACTCTGCCGCCACCACACATGCCTCTACACTCTGCCGCCACCACACACGCGCCTGTACACTCTGCCACCACCACACACACGCCTGTATACTCTGCCGCCACCAGCACAGACGCCTGTATACTCTGCCGCCACCACACATGCCTGTACACTCTGCCGCCACCACACACGCCTGTACACTCTGCCACCACCACACACGCCTGTATACTCTGCCACCACCACACACGCCTGTACACTCTGCCGCCACCACACACGCCTGTACACTCTGCCGCCACCACCACAGATGCCTCTATACTCTGCCGCCACCAGCACAGACGCCTGTATACTCTGCCGCCACCAGCACAGACGCCTGTATACTCTGCCGCCACCAGCACAGACGCCTGTATACTCTGCCGCCACCAGCACAGACGCCTGTATACTCTGCCGCCACCAGCACAGACGCCTGTATACTCTGCCGCCACCAGCACAGACGCCTGTATACTCTGCCGCCACCAGCACAGAAGCCTGTATACTCTGCCGCCACCAGCACAGACGCCTCTATACTCTGCCGCCACCACCACAGATGCCTGTATACTCTGCCCCCACCACCACACACGCCTGTATACTCTGCCCCCACCACCACACACGCCTGTATACTCTGCCGCCACCACCACAGACACCTGTATACTCTGCCACCACACAGATGCCTGTATACTATGCCACCACAGACACCTATATACTCTGCCAACACCACCACACACGCCTGTATACTCTGCTACCCACAGAGCCGCCTGTATACTCTGCTACCCACAGAGCCCCCTGTATACTCTGCTACCCACTGACCCGCCTGTATACACACAATTCATTTCACCCTGCTCCCGATGCAATTGCATCGGGCCTTTTTACTAGTATTAGGCAGAAAAAGATGTTCTTTTTTAAGTATACTGTGACTTTATTATGTTTCTGACATCGCCAGTTATTTACCGTATTTTGTGTTTTCATTTTTGTCCTTCTATTCTTCTAAGACCCATAATTTTTTTATGTTTATATCCATATCAAAGTGGGATTTTTAGAAATGTATATATTTTTACAATTTTTAATAAAGAATGGCTTTCTTACATTTTATAGTATCTGTTAGTCCCCTAAGGGGATTTAAACCTATGGTCAACTGATTGATTGTACTATATAGCACAATATCACAAATTGCTGTGTACATTATATCAAAAACCACCGCCTTCTTCAAAGCCCAGACACTAGCTTGGTTTCAATGGTGCTCCTTAATGATGGGCACAAAGGTCTTCAATAAAACATCACCCTGCAGGCATGCAGTTGTGTTAATGCCATTATTAGAGATTGACAGGGCTTTTAACAGGTTAACAGTGACAGTTGGTTGTTAGTGGATGGTATAACTATATGGCTCCATACAGCTGTTCCCAACTTGAGCTGTACATGCATATCGGATGAGGTTAAATGATATATTCAGTAGTATATGAAACAGTGCAGCACTTTTATAAATGTCAGCCAGTAATGACTTTGCCTATAATGAATGAAACACAATGAATGGTGTACTACATTTATTTCTTTAAATTTCTTTCTTCTTCTCCAAGGCTAATAAATAAAGATGTTCTTTATTAGGTACGAACACCTTCTTGTAACCTCATGTGCTATCAGATGCTGTGTTTGTGCCCCCTACCAGTTCACACCATGAATGCTCTCAGCTTTCATGCAAAGAACTTAAGCACAGGCTGCCACCTCTCTTCTGATTTGTGAATCTTCATCCCAGACCAACACTACAAATCCACTTTAATATTACACTGGTAAGATGCACATACAAAAGAGCCCAATCTATAGAAGTCACCTAAGAAATAATTCCCTCTTGTATATTATTGTAGGCTTGAGTAGAGCTTACTGAACACTGTGATTCACATGCAATTTTCTACATAATAAAACCCTTATCATTGCTCTCCAAGTAGTTCTTCATCTATTTGCATGGTTTCATCTTTCTGCTTATTACATTGATACTTAGGAAATGCTATACAGCAAACCAAATGACATGCTGGAAAGTCTCTCATACCATTCCTATACATCACATACATAATTAGCATATTATTATTATTCTGATGTCGTACATCTTATTGTAAAACATAATTATAAAGATCACATTAATCATACTGTGATGGTACATGTAAATTGCACTGATATGAGAGTATACTGGTAAATTAACTTATCTCACGACTATATATTAATCAATTTCCGATCTCCCACATCTTCACTTTTTTTCCATAATCACTTGAAAAAATCCATTTATAAAACTATGTACACATTCTAGTGCTCATCTTTTAAATTGACTCCAGCTTTACATCTTATTTTTGAATATAAAAAATATTCCCCATCTTCAGGAATTCTGCATAGAGATGGGCGAGTCCTAAAAGACTCGGAATCGCAAGACCCCAACGAGTCCTAGTCCAGGACTCGGGACTCGTTGCGAGTCCAGCGAGTCCAATGTTAATGAATAGGGAACCGAGTAATAGCGAATAATGACATTTACAACTCGCTGATGTGTCTCTGAAAGTGTGCGAGTCCAAACTAAAAAAATTGGTTTTAAGTGTGCACAGCCACCGAGATGTGGTTTGGTGTTGCTGTATGCGTCACTTGCTGGCAGGATAAGTGCGCCTGCTCACACTTGTCAGTGAAGCCGCACACTACACTCCCTAAGGTGGTGTACGTGCTATTTAAAGGTAGGAGAGCAGCAACGCACTGGTCTGCCACAGAAAAAATAACGCTCTATGGGTTATTAGGAACAAAAATCGATCTGGTGCAAAAACAAAAAGGAAACAGCACCTCAGCTAAGCCTCTGACTGCAGCTATTAGCAAAGCTGAGTAAGTAAGCTAAGCTATGAGGTCCGTCCTGTGTGCACTGTAAGGCTTCTCCTTCCTTCCCTCCCTGCCTGCCTGCCTGCCTACACAGCACTACTCTGTCCTCCTCCTAGCTCTCAGAAGAGCTTTTTGGGTTAATATAAGGAATCTTCCCTACACTGACAATCCCTGATCTGCTCCAGCATATATCTCTCTCTCCCTATACTAGGTCAGATCGTCTCAGGAATGTGGCCAAAATGGCGGGGACAAGCCTTATATACTGCCTTGCCTGTCATACATGACATTGGCATCACGATGGACAGCAGCCAATCATAGTCCTGACACAACCAACTTTGCTATGCCATTACTGACTATGATTGGCTATCTTCACAAGTTTTCTGACCTAACACGCACGCTGTGCTGACTCGGAACATAACAGATTCTGTATTCGAGAGTCCGACTCCCGAATACAGTATACAGGACTCGGAATCGTAGACTCGTAGGACTCGGAATCGTAGACTCGCTCAGACTCGCTGCTGACAGCGGGTATCTGTGAAGAGTCAAGCTTATTGCCATTGAATTCCATTGGACTCGTCACTGTGCGAGTCCAAGCTGGGAGATTCGCCGAGTAACGAGTCCTGCGAGTACCTTCAGAATCGCCGAGTCCCGAGTCCTAGCGAGTAGACTCGCCCATCCCTAATTCTGCACACTAACACATCCGATTATTATCCACCATGCTCAGATCCTTCAGATGGAACTTGAACACCTTCCTTTTCTGGAAAGCTTACAGCCTGCAATGACCAGTTGTCACCTCACCACCCCCGGAGCTGCTGCCTCACCACCACCAGTGCTGTCACCTCACCATCCCCGGAGCTGCCACCTCACCACCCCCGAAGCTGCTGCCTCACCACCACCAGTGCTCTCACCTCACCACCCCCGGAGCTGCTGCCTCACCACCACCAGTGCTGTCACCTCACTATCCCCGGAGCTGCTGCCTTACCGCCACCAGTGCTGTCACCTCACCATCCCCGGAGCTGCCACCTCACCACCCCCGAAGCTGCTGCCTCACCACCACCAGTGCTCTCACCTCACCATCCCTGGAGCTGCTGCCTCACCACCACCCGAGCTGCAGCAAACCCTCAACCCACTGCCTCCTCCCCTTTGCTCTATAGAATGTAAGCCCATGACAGCAGAGTCCTCTCCCTTCTGTACCAGTTTGTCATTGTTAATTTGTTCACTGTAACCTACAGTACATACTGTATTTTGCATGTAACACCTTCTCATGTACAGCACCATGGAATTAATGGTGCTATATAAATATATAATAAGTTTGCTTGCAGACTCTTATTTGGTTTTTGACCATTCAAAACTACAACACCCACACATGGTCTTTTCTATGAAAGAGTAGACCTTTTAAACTTTGAATTCTCAAGCTCGAACACATTTTTCCCCCAAATTTGCTTTGAATAAATTTGCATAAATATCAGTACTGGAAACTTGTAATTTCTTGGAAAATACACATGGGGTGAGAAGAGAGAGAACCCTGCTAACTATAACAGCTTGTGCTCTAATGGAGAGAAAGAGGATCCTACTAACCAGCACAGATTAAATTCTACAGATGAGAGTGATTTACCCAATTTGACTCTGGAGATAGAAAATTACTTTACTGTACAAACTGAGCTCCACTGGGAAAAGTTGATCTGTGA
Organism: Allobates femoralis; assembly: GCA_033576535.1. Lineage (NCBI taxonomy): Eukaryota > Metazoa > Chordata > Amphibia > Anura > Aromobatidae > Allobates > Allobates femoralis. The sequence continues at coordinate 201,391,244 of JARQOC010000002.1, forward strand.
TGGCCCAGATATTAGGTAGCACTGTATAAGACATAATAATCTTCTAGATATCATAGACGTAGAACTTTATGCTGAAGACAATGCAAAAAAAACATATCTCCGATGTGTCTGCAGTGTAGGAAATGGTGCCAGGTGAGGCTTTTTGTTAGCCACATATTATATCTTAAATTTGACTCAAATTCGATCCTCCTCGGGTTGACCTACTGATCACTAGTCTTCTCTTTGTTTTACTAGAATACTTCATTCTCCTAGTATGGGAAAACCCTATAAGTGGAAACTGCACTGATCAGAAAGTTATATACCGTATATACTCGTGTATAAGCCGACCAGTGTATAAGCCGACCCCCCTACTTTTGCCCCCAAAACCTGGGAAAACCTATTGACTCGTGTATAAGCCGAGGGTGGACCCCAGCACAGGTATACAGCCCCCAGCAGTGTGGTATACAGGCCCCCCCAGTGGTAGTATACAGCAGCCTCCCCAGTGGCATATACAGGCCCCAGTAGTATATACAGCAGCCCCAGTGGTATACAGCAGCCTCCCCAGTGGTATATACAGACCCCACCAGTATATACAGCAGCCCCAATGGTATACAGGCCCCAGCAGTATATACAGCAGCCCCGGGGGTGTACAGCAGCCTCTGGGGGCATACAGCAGCACCAGCGGTACACAGCAGCCCCAGCCATACACAGCCGCCCCCAGGGGTACACAGCCGCCCCCAGGGGTACACAGCAGCCCCCAGGGGTACACAGCAGCCCCCAGGGGTACACAGCCGCCCTCAGGGGTACACAGCCACTCCCAGGGGTACACAGCAGCCCCCAGGGGTACACAGCCACCCCCAGGGGTACACAGCCGCCCCCAGGGGTACACAGCCGCCCCCAGGGGTACACAGCCGCCCCCACGGGTACACAGCCACCCCCAGGGGTACACAGCCGCCCCCAGGGGTACAAAGCCGCCCCCAGGGGTACACAGCAGCCCCCAGGGGTACACAGCCACCCCCAGGGGTACACAGCAGCCCCCAGGGGTACACAGCCACCCCCAGGGGTACACAGCAGCCCCCAGGGGTACACAGCCGCCCCCAGGGGTACACAGCCGCCCCCAGGGGTACACAGCCACCCCCAGGGGTATACAGCAGTCCCCAGGGGTACACAGCCATCCCCAGGGGTATACAGCCGCCCCCAGGGGTACACAGCCGTCCCCAAATGCTGGCACTCGCCCCCCCCTGCTGCTTAACTTACCATCCGGTCTTCTGCTCAGCGGCGGTCCTCGGTGCTCCGTTCTCCATGCCCCGTCCTCGCTGCATCCAGAATCCCTGGCCATCGCACGATGACGTCATATACCTGCGACGGCCGGGGATCCCGGATGTAGCAGGACGGAGCACCAAGCACGGAGCACCGAGGAGCGGCGCTGAGCAGAAAACCGGATGGTAAGATAAGCAGCGAGGGGGGCCTTTACAGCAGCGGGGGGCCCTTACACAGAGGGGGGGTGAGTGGCAGCATTTGGGGGCCATATGCACTGCTTCCCCCTGCCGCTGATTGACAGGGGGAAGCAGTGCATATATAATGAGCGGCCCCACGTGACGGGGCCGCTTATACAGCAGCCTCCCCCCGCCTCCTCCAGCCTCCCCAGCCCCGGACACAGAGCCCACGGCATCACATACCGTGTATGACCCGTGTATAAGCCAAGGGGTAGACTTTTCAGCCCAATTTCTGGGCTGAAAAACTCGGCTTATACACGAGTATATACGGTATATACAATACTCCATTGTTGTTTGATACAGTAAAGCTGTTTTGAGTTTTTGTGACATCAGTCCCTTTACAGACAAGCCACGAGGTATGGTAGTCAAATTTTGTGGACAGATACCAGAAGAGCATGTCATCGACTAAGGGAAAGGACTAAAGTGTAGTCAGGTCACAGTCAGGGGCAGAATACCAGTAGAATGCATCCAAGGTCTGGCAGCAATTGATCAAATTGCTGAGCACATCTTGGTATATATGTCCCTATCCTGATATATACATATATCCCCATTATAGTATACATGGCCCCATCCTGCTATATTTGGCCCCATCCTGCCATGTATAAACTTCATCCTTTAATACATGATATCCATCTGTCTTTTAATGCTCTGTTTTTCTGCTATGCTTTCGACACCACAAATGCTCCAATTACTTACCATCCCCGGCAATCCAACAGCAAGCTCCGGCAATGTCTTCAGCTGGACCTGTGGGTATAGTACTGAGAGGCCCTTCTTATGTGACTCAGTCTGAGTGTTACATAAGCTGGTCCTGTCAGTACTCATACTACATGCAGGTCCTGCCAGTGCTTGGAAGGAAGACATCACTGGGGCTCACCGTGGGATCGCTGGGGAGGGTAATAGAGTGTGTTTGTCTCTCTCAGTGTGTCTGTGTGTCTGTTTATCTGTCAATGTTCCCCAAAAACAGAGCAAAAAAGCAGCACAGACTGATGATGTGTCTAAGGCTATGGTCACACATCTAAATCCGCTTTTTAGAGCCCTTAGAAAAATGGATCCGTCAAATTTAGGGTGCCAATAGTGTCCTCTGAGGTCCTGAGCATTTTTTGGAAATTTTGGGACTTAGTCATTTTTTCTCAAAAAACGCATGTGTTAATGCATGGTGCCTATATGTGCCATGCGTTAACTCATGCATCACCCATAGGGCCCAATGTTAAAAAAAAAAGCATACTTTTTTTACAGGACCCCAAAAACGCTGCTAGCAACATTTTCTGGAGCCCAGGAAAAACAGATTTCCGTTTTTGAAAGACGCAGGTGCCCCTAAGTGCAACATCTGTTAACGGATTCGTTTTTGGGACTTAGAAAAAAATATACAATTTTGCTACAAAAACAGACCTGAAGCAAAAACGGATGGTATGTGTGACCCTAGCCTATGATGTTTTTTTTTTTGCAAAAAGAGGATTCATTTTTGGTGCAGAAACGGAGAGCAAATGCTCTGTGTGAATAAGCCTTAATAGTTTAAAGTCCTTTACAGATTTTACATTGGCAGTGTAGTAGCTTCTAGTTACATATGACGTCTTCCTAGTACTGGGTAAGGCTTGCGTCATACATACCATCTGTTTTTGCTTCAGCTCCACTTTTGTAGCAAAATTGTGCATTATTTGTCTAAGTCCAAAAAACAGATCCATTAATGGATGTTGCACTTAGGGGCACCTGCATGCGTTTCTTTTAACATCGGGCCCTGTGGGTGATGCATGCGTTAACACATGGCACATATAGGCACCATGCATTAGCGCATGCGTTAACTCATACATTTTTCGAGAAAAAATTACTAAGTCCCAAAATTTCCAAAAAACGTTCAGGACCTCAGGGGACACTATTGGCACCCTAAAAGTGACAGATCCATTTTTCTAAGGGCTCCAAAAAGCGGATTTGAATGCGTGACCCTAGCCTTAAGGTACCGTCACATGCCGCCATATCGCCGGCGAGAACGCTGGCAATTCACATCGCATGTCCGTAGTGGCGTGTGACTGGGCTATCCTACGGCTAGAAATCGCCAGTGGAGCATCGCCTGATTGCCCTGCCCGGCAGTAAAATCAGGTGGTATCCACCAGGCGATATCAGCGCATCCTGGCGTGTCACAAGGCGATAGCGATGTATGCAGCGATACCGAAATCAATCCCATAGGCGTGCTTGGATGGTGTTTTTTTGCACCACATCTGTGGCAATTGGTGGGTGATACTGCGATCCGATTGGTTGGCCGTGTCCGAGGTGCCTTAGTTGATGACCCGTGCGTTCACGCTAGGCTGACCAATGGGAACACAGTTCCGTCCACCAACCAGTGAAACACACTCTAGCACGCCCCTATCAAAACAGTATGCCCACATCGCTGCTACAATTGTGGCATGTGATGCAGCGATGTGTGAAGGGAAAATTGCTTCCGGTCTCCTGCAGACGATTTCCAGAAGGCAGGATCGCCGAAGATCGCACGCGAGATCGCTACGTATGACAGTTCCACAGCAATCAGAAAAAAGTGCCCGAAACGCGCACGCTCACGTCAAATCGCCAGCGATGTGGAAGCCATATGTGTGTGACGTGTGTGGCGTGTGACGGTACCTTAAGACCCATTTCATGCAGAATAGTATTAGAAATATTTCTTAGATATTTTGTTCTCTGTTCACATTATAGAATTTCTCAGAGTAAATTGTCCTGTATCAGCAGACAAATCTTTTATTTTAATTCACATGCTACCAAAGAAAAGATCTATTTGATTTATCTGAAATTTTTCAGCAAACCATGTTAGATTGTAATATCAACAAGACAGGACAATGTTTTAATAATCTACCGACCTCCTGCTTTTAGCTGATTGGTGGTGAACTTGGTGTCTTCTGCTGCCCAAGCTATTTAATCAGTACAAAAAAGAAAGTTGCTAAGCTGCTGTCGATTTGTATACTTACAAAAGTCTGATAAGACCACTTCAAACTGAATCAAATGCTTCATTGTAATATTAATTAGGTTTATACAAGTTTTCAACTTTTAGATAGCAACAATAATGCTCACATTTAATCCTAGAAGACAGTGATCTTGTCATTGTGAAGAACTTAATGCGTACTTGTCCTAATTTACATTTCATAAATCAACAGTGCATGTGGAAGAAGTTTGTATTATATCTTATCAGACAAATTTCCTTCTTTGTATGCCAGAGTTAATCCGTTAATATCAGTAATTATCAAAATTCTCAGGTAAAATCTGTATTCAGTGAGGACTTTCCCATTACTGAGATAGGAGATGGCAGATGTTACTGATGAGATTGTTTGTAGACAGAGGGAGGAGGCGGGGCTCTTTGTCTAGCTCCTCCCTCCTCCCATCATTTTAGAATCTCATCAGTAACAGCTGCCATCTCCTATCTCAGTAATGGGAAAGTCTTCACTGAATACAGATTTTATCTCAGAATTGAGCCTTTTGATTCTGATAAGATATATTACAAAGTTGCTTATTTTCATGTGTATTATTGATTTAGGAAATAAAAATCAAAGCAATGGTTACGCTTTAAAGACCAGCATATAATGAAAGCTTTGCATCTGTTTTTATTCTTTTCCCGTATTACAATTATTAACCATTATTTATTATAAACAAGAATAAAAGGTATGTGACATGTATTAAACAACTCCTTATGACTTTTTACATTTTTATTCAACCCTCACTCGCTGCTGTGTAAAATTTACATACGGATCCACGTCTTCTCCACAGTATCATGATTTATTGTTGTAAAGAAGAAACACATCTTAAGTTCTTAACTACCCAGGTATAAAAAGTTGTTGTTCATTTTGGAAACATAAATAAAGCTTTGTTAATTCAATCTTATTTTGTTTTCATGCAGGATCAATTGTTGCAGGTGCTGTTGCTTTTGTTCTGCCTTTGTCATTATTTTGCAACTGGGGTTTTGTTTTAAATAGACCCCAGCGTGTCGTAGGGATCTTTGGCAGCTGAAGGAAAACTCATGTTCACACTCACAATAGAAATTTATATTCACAATTTGTTTTTCTATGCTGTTACAGAATGAGTCTTTTTTTATTGTTTTCTTTGTAGGAGATGAAGTGATTATTTCAAGGTCAAAACCAAGAAAGAAGCATGAATATACAATCAAGTGAAAATGAGACTGCGGTTAGAGTCATTCCCGAGAAACATTCACGGACGTCTTTTTGAGACATGTGATGACAAATGAAAATACCTTTCCTTTAGTCTTATCTGTACTTCTTAAGAACCAAATTATTGGACTCTTTCACTTGATGGTTATGATATCATTTGTAACATGTAGTGAATTCAAAATTTGGGTTGCATATGATAAACTATTGATAGCTCAACTGAAATGATAGATAATAAGTTTAATGCCTCAAAAAGCAATGACGTGGTATACTTATAATGGTGGTAAGTAATGTTTACGGGCAAGTCAAGTGATCATTAATCTATGCTGATGCTAGTTTTACAATATACCTTCATAAGGAGTTAAACAGAAATTTGTATTATTTTAACAACTTGTCAGAAAGTTTAATCTGTGTGGACTGGGGAGTGAGGACCTCACTAATTGTACATGATCCAAAGTGCTCATATACAGTTATGACCAGAAGTTTACATACACTATATAAAAAGAAACATATGCATCTTTTTCTCACTATCTGACATTAAATCAGAATAAACCTTTCCTGTTTTAGGACAATGAGCATTACTATAATTATTTATATTTGCCAAATGCCAGAATAATGAGAGAGAATGTTTTAAGACATTTTTATTACTTTCTGAAAAGTCACAAGCTTACATATACTAAGATTACTATGCCTTTAAACAATTTTGAACAGCCCATATGATGATGTCATGTGTTTGAAAGGTTCTGATTGGTTTATTGGCAACTTTTGAGTTAACTCTTCAAAGACCGAGTAAAGTATAAAAATGGCAGTATTTAACCCCTTCCTGACCTATGACGTTATAGATACGTCATGAAAGTCGGTGCGTTCCTGACCCATTACGTCTCTATAACGTCATGGCTTCTTTGCGGTCCTGCAGCTCTGGTGACAGTGCCAGTGACAAGTCACCGCAGCTGCAGGATCGCAAGGACATGTACTTTAACCCAGGCTTAGACCCCCCCGTGGCTAAAGTCGCTCTGATTGGTAGTTGAAAATGAAACTGCCAATCAGAGCGAATCAGAGGAATTCACCCCTCCAGATCTGATTGGAGCTTTCCAATCAGATCTGGAGGGGTGGATCGGCGGGTGCCCTCCCCCTCCTCAGCACCCCCTCCCACTCCAGGGCTCATCAGGGGCCCCCCTGCTTCCCATCCGCCCCACTGTAATCTATCTGCCGGTGGGTGCACCCGCCGGTGCACTCGCCGGTCAGCCTCATCAGCCCACTCCCTGGCTTAGTGCCAGCTGCCAATAAAAAAGCTGGCATTAACCCCTTTATTACCCAGTTTGCCACCGGCACCAGGGCAACTGGAAGAGCCTGGGTACAGCGCCAGTAAATGGTGCTTCAATGAATGCACCATTTTCTGGGGTGGCTGTGGACTGCAATTCACAGCATGGGGGGCCCAGAACGCTTGGGCTTCTCCATGCTCAGGATTCCAGCCCTCAGCTGCCAAGTTGTTCCTGGCTAGGCCAAAAATATGCAGGAGCCCCACGTCATTTTTTTTTCTAGAATTAGATCTAGAAATAAAAAAAAATTGGCTTTGCTGTATTTTTGGCTGCCAGCCAGGTACAACAAGGCAGCTGGGGGTTGCTGGCAGTCTTCAGCTGCCAAGTTGTACCTGGCTAGACCAAAAATATGGAGGAGCCCCACGTCATTTTTTTTTCTAAAATCAGTTCTAGAAAAAAAAAGCCTTCCCTGTATTTTTGGTAGCCAGCCAGGTACAATTTGGCAGCTGGGGGGCTGGAATCCTCAGCGCGGAGATACCCAAATGTTGTGGGCCCCCCATTGCAACCCACAGCACATGGGTTCTCCATACGCGACATGGTGTCTGCTAACAAGTTCAATGGAAAATTAGCTCCAATTGTTAGCGGAAACCATGTTGCGTATGGAGAGCCTCTTCCTGTGTGCCTGAACATTGGAGCTCCCCCACAAGTGACCCCATTTTGGAAACAAGATCCCCCAGGGAACTTATCTAGATGCATAGTGAGCACTTTGATTCCCCCAGGTGCTTCACAAATTGATCTGTAATAAGGAAAAAGAACTTATTTTTCACAGAAATTTTCTTTTTTCATTTTAACAGATCAATTTGTGAAGCACCTGGGGGTTCAAAGTGCTCACTATGCATCTAGATACATTCCTTGGGGGTTTAGTTTCCAAAATGGGGTCACTTGTGGGTGAGCTCCAATGTTTAGGCACACATGGACTCTCCAAACACAACATTGTGCCCGTTAACAATTTGAATGGATAATTAGCTCAAATTGCAGTAAGGAAAAAGTCTGTAGCGCCCCCCAGTGTCCAAAAATCTCCAAGTTTTCAGCATTTGGAAGTAGCTGAAACCCTGCAGATTAGGAATCGGGCCATTTTTTACCGTATTCCGGTGTATACCGGTGATCACATTAAAATACAGTGAATCGCAGGTAAATAAAATTATTTCTCTGTCATTCAACAGGATCAAACCTGTCACATGACAGAAAAATGTCTGTCCTGGTCCCCAAGTACCGGTACATAGCCCATCGGTACACATCCTCTCCCCATCCCCTTCTTCTAAAATGGTGCCAAGCCCACCAGACACTGCCACTTGCAGCCACCTCTTGTGGATTTCTCTCCAGTGTGACATGATCACACATGTCACATTGGAGAGAAATAGCCCCCTGTTTCTTTTGTCTCCTAAGTACCCCAGTGTGCAGCTCCAGACCTCACTGTGCACCCCGCCGTCATTATCATCATTTCCCTCCCATCTGACATGTCAGACAGGAAAAAATATCCTGTTTTGTACTGCCCTGCCCGATCCCACCCCCAGTCATCTCCTGGTCATCCCCCGATCCTCCACCTCATTGCCTCGGTGATGGCTCTGGTATGGCTTCCATGGCTCCTCTGGCTCTTGTGACTCTTCTTTTAGTTTGTCGGGTGCATGCACAGACAGAGAAGAAACTGCTTTATCTGCGCATAGAATGACAGTTCATGACCTCAGTGACACCATGGAATGTCACAATCCTTGGTTCACACAGGAATCAATTGTGATCCAATCATGGGATCACAATTGACCCTTGGGTGGACCAAGGATTGTGACCTTTCATGATGGCCTCACTGAGGTCATGACTTGTCAATCACCCCCATATGCTGTAAAAGACTGGAAATCATCAAGAGACCTTCCACTGGACTACGTCAGACCTTCTCACTGGACTGCATTGGATTTTATTTTTTTTTCCAATAAATTGGGGAAAATCAGTTGTTGGGGAGTTTTTTTTTCAATAAATATTTTTTGGGTGTTTATTTGAGTCCTTACAAATTTGGTTAGTAAAGTCTGATTGATGCCTTGATGTTACTAACATCTAGGCTTAGTGCCAGCTGGCAATATTCAGCTGGCATTAACTCCTTTGTTACCCAGTCTGCCACCGCTACATGGCAGCTGGAAGAGTCACATACATCACCAGAAAATGGCGCTTCTATGAGTGTGCCATTTTCTGGAGTGGCTGCAGGTTGCAATTCACAGCAGGGGGAGGGGGGCAGAAAGCTTGTGCCACCCTATGCTTAGGATTCCGGTCCCCAGCTTTCTAGTTGCGCTTGGCTGGAACAAAAATATGGCAAAGCTCCATGTCATTATTTAAAATTTTTTCATTAAATAATTTTTAAAAATTGCTTCCCTAAAATGTTTGGTTTCCAGCCAGGTAAAACTAGGCAGCTGGGGTTGGTGGCCCTCTGTTGCTGCCTGCTGTACCTGGCTGGCAACAAAAATATGGCAAAACCCCACATTGTTTTAAAAATGTATTAAAGAAATAATTAAAAAATGTATTTTTAATTACCAGCAAGGTAAAAGTAGGCAGGTGGGGGTAGGTGGCAGCCCGTACCTGTCTACAGCAGAGTGCCACGTTACATTATGGCATCTTGATAACCATTTTTTTCCCCAGCCTAACCTAGCTTTATTCACAGTCAGAACAGTGAACAATTGCTCAAATAATGCAGCAAAATCTGCATGCAAAAATATGGCAAAAATGCACCACTGGCACAGCCTTTTTTCTACTGTGTTTTTTTCTGGAGGTCCGGATTTCTGGAAGCACAAAATCTGCACCACTATTTCATAGTCGGCACATAGTATAAGGGTATCTTCACACAATCAGTGTTTTTAGCAGTTTGGTTGCAGCGTGTTATCACTATCTCTAAACCGCTGCGTTGTACAGCGCAAGCACAGCGGATGGATTTGTAAAAAATCCTGTGCCCACTGTATTTGTTTTCTCTGCAGCATTAACTAAACCGCAGTGCGGATTTTCGTTCTGCTGATTGACCGCAGCATGTCAATTAAGCGCTGCGGAGTCTGAGGTGATCTCAGTGAGTGAATACAGGGAAAAGCCGCTGTGGGCATGGGTGGCTGCAGTCATCTGTGGAGATCCCTGGCATTTCTGCAGGAGAGGAGACACCGCATGCAGGACACAGTGTCTCTGGGTCACGTGCACATACCCTAAATGTGAGGCATTTTGTGAAAAAAAGAAAATTTTCAATATGACGACCTATTGTTATCAAATTCTGGAAAGCACCTGTGGGTTCAGAATGCTCACTAAACCCCTGGATAAAATCCTTGAGGGGTCTAGTTTCCAAAATGAAGTAATTTGTGGAGGGATTCTGTTGTTTAGTCACCCTAGCGGCCCTTCAAATGTGTCATGGTGCAAGCAATCTATTTCAGCTTTTAAAAAAATTAAAATATTGCTCTGTCTCTTCAAAGCCCTCCCAATTGTCTAAACAGAACTTTTTGTCTACATTTTGGGTATTGTTACACTCACAAGAAAGGGAATAACAAACTTTAGGGTCCACTTTTTGGCATTACCTCTTGTAAAAGTTAAAAATTTGGTGCTAAAGCAACACTTTTGTGAAAAGAAAGAAAATGTTCCATATGATGACCTAGTGTTATCAAATTCTATGAAGCACCTGTGGGTTCAAAATGGTCACATAGCCTTAGATATAAGCCTTCAGGGGTCTAGTTTCCAAAATGGAGTCACTTATGGGGGGTTTCTCCTGTTTAAGTACCTGCCATTTTTCCAAATATAAGATTTTGACTACATGTGGGATATCATAAGAATGTGGGTAACAAAATTGTGGGGTCCACTTTTTGGTATTTCCTCTTTTAAAAGTAAAAAATATGGTGCTAAAGCAACACTTTTGTGGAAAAAAGTTTGCTGACTTTTTGTTATCAAATTCTGTGAAGTATCTATGGACTCATAGTGCTCACTATATACCAGGATTTAATCTTTTAGGGGTCTAATTTCCAAAATGAGGTCACATGTCGGGGGTTTCTGCTGTTTATGTACCTTAGGGGTCCGGGAATTACAAGATGGTGCCCATTATCTATTTCAGTCAAATTTGCTTTCCAAAATCCAAATAGCACTCCTTCACCCATTTGTTCAAATGGATGTTTGTAACCATATGTGAGGTATCGGTGGGATCAGAAGAAACTGGATAAAAAATGTTGGCATCCATTTTGTCATGCTATCGCTTGTAAAAGTGAATAAATCAAGGCTAAAGCAACATTTTTAGGTAAAATATAAAAGTATTTCTTTTTTCATTCCACTTTGCCATTCCTGTGTAGCAGCTGAAGGATTAATAATCTTTTGAATGTGGTTTTGAATAGCTTGAAGGGTGAAATTTTTGGAAAGATGTCACTGTTGGGTATTTTCTGTCATATAGGACCCTCAGAGTGACTTCCAATGTGATGTGGTCCCTAAAAAATTGGTTTTGTAAATTTTTATGTAAAAATGAGAAATTGCTCATGAACTTTGAACCCTTTTAACTTCCTAAAAAAAGATTTTTTTTCAAAATTGTTACTGATGTAAAGTAGACATGGGGCAAATGTTATTTATTTATTAACTATTTTGTGTGACATAACTCTCTGGTTTTATTGAATACAAGTTCAAAATTTGAAAATTGCAAACTTTTTAAAATCTTTGCCAAAATGAATAATAATAATAATAATAATTTTTATTTATATAGCGCCAACATATTCCGCAGCGCTTCACAATACAAAGTTCACATTTAAACAATCATAAGAAACAATTAGAAAATCAATACAATGCCAAAAACAATACAATATCAAGCATAATATAATACAATAATTAGAGCAAAAAATGGCAACCCTGCTCATAAGAGCTTACAATCTAACAATGAGGTGGGGTTGACAAGGTACAGGTGCTTATTTACAATGAAGGTATAGTCAACTTGAGGAGATGGGGAACAGATAGGAGCAGAATAAGTGGCCACAACCCGTTATTTGTGATCCACTTGAGACGGCATGGATAGGCTATGAATAGATGACTGACTAGGGATCATGATAGGCCGCCCTAAAAAGATGTGTTTTTAGGGATCGCCTAAAACTATCTAAGTTGTGGATACACCTAATTTCTTGGGGTAGAGCATTCCAAAGAATTGGTGCGGCTCGGGAGAAGTCTTGGAGTGGGAGGTTCAAAATTCAATTTTTTTCACAAATAAATGCAAAAAAAAAAAATTGTTCTAAATCTACCACTAACATGAAGTACAATATATCTTGACAAAAGAATCTCGGAATCACTGGGAACTGGTGAAGCGTTCCAGATATATAACCTCATAAAGTACACTGGTTAGAATTGCAAAAAATGGTCTAGTCATTAAAAGGAACCTGTCACCCCCTTTGGGCATTTTTAACTATGCCTTCCAGCATTTACATGATGTAAATGGGGTTATAATAACCCCTGTATGTGCCCAGACTGGCCCCTCATACCTGAAATATGAACCTTTATTATGTCCATAGCTGGCCTCTTACTGAGACCGGGAGGCTGCTGTTTAGACTTGGGGTATGATGTTCTCGCCGCCCTTGCAGGCTGCTAAACCTGCCCTACAGTTTTTACATTTCCTGCCCCTCCTCTGGCGCTTGAGTAACAGCATCCTTAGTTGAGCTTTTGACAAGCCAGGGTTGGCGCAACATTATCTGTGAGATGCAATGTACAGATGATGTCGCGTCAACACTGATAAATCAAATGCAACTCCAGAGACATCAAAAAAGAGAGAGATTCTTGGGACTCCAGTCTAGCCACCAAGAATCACTGACCTGATTGCTAGTACAGAGTCCAGTGAATCGATCAGCTCATCTCTAGCTACATGTGCAATAACCCTCCCTGCTGCACTTGCAGCTCATTTACATACAGTTTAAGCTATAGAGTTCTCAAAAACAGCAAAGCAAGTTTTATTTCAACTTCTCAATTACATATTGCCATGCTGCTGCTGAGACTTTGCTCCTTTCCTGACAAGCAAGGAAAAAAGGTATTTCCATTAGTTGAGATTAGTAAACAGAGTATAAGTGTATAAAAAAATGGTACCTGCCTCCTCTGCTCAGTCCATTAGATGACCCTGCCAATTAGTTTGAACACTAAGTGGTGCCATCCTAAGTGTCAATAAACAATTTTTTAAAGTCATGTTTAATTAATTAAGTACTAAATAGGAAACTTAATGATTGAATAAACTTTTTAAAGGGGAACTCGAAGAGAATTTTTTTTATACTGTCCCTACCCTCCTACATAGTGAAGTTGAGCTGTCCACTACAGTTCTAGGATGGTTAGATCACTTATAAATCATTAAAATCATATCTAATCCTCAGCACTCACCCCTCCCTCAGGGGACAATACATATCAAAGTAAATGCAGTCTTAGGCTGCTGCAATGAGCAGGGGGTGTGATGTAGGTGGGGCCGATGGAGCTCCATGATCATCCTACATTCCAGCTCCCTCATACTTCTTACTAGTGTAATGAACAGGGGTTAAGGCCATGCCCCTTGCTGTCATTATATGCCAGTCCACACTCTATATACCAGCTGAATGTCTCAAACCATGCTCCTGAGCTGAATGAGAGTGTGTATGCTTGTGCAGCTGCCACTGTCAGCTCAGGAGTGAACAGCAGTGACAGCTGCACAAACGTGCACACTGTCACTCAGTTCAAAGGTAATGCCAGACATACCACAGACATATAAACTGTGGGCTGGCATATAGTAAGAACAGGAGGGCGTGGTCACACCCCCTGTCCATTACACTAGAAAGAAGTATGAGGGAGCTGGAATTTGGGATGATCATGGAGTCACCATTGGCCACACCCCCACCACACCCTCTGTACTTTGCTGCTAATTCTGCTGTATGACCTATTGTCCCCTGAGGGAGGGGTGAGAGCTGAGGAGCAGATATGACTTTATTGATTTGTAAGCGATCTAAACATCCTAGAACTGTAGTGGACAGCTCAGCTTCATTACGTAGGAGGGCAGGGACAGTACACAAAAATTGTTCCTCACCGAGTTCCCCTTTAAACCTATGGTGGATTTTACACATATACATTGAGGAGAAAAATGATATCGCTTTTTGGACATTAGTTTTGAAGTATGCAGCTGATCAGCAATTTTCCCTTCATTTTCAAGGCTGTAGTTACCTTCAATCATGCAAAATAGCATAAGGAAAAACTGCTTATAAAACAGCTTTCCTTTGCTCTTCCTCTGATATATCCTTTCTTCTATAAATGATTCATCTGTAGCTTAATGCAGTAAACATCTGTAATCTGAGCGCTTCTTTCATATATATTTATATTTGGCACAGTCACCAGGGACAGCTCGAGTTTGTAGAACTTAGTTCAGTTGGATTTTTTTTTTAATACCATATTTATTAAATTACTTTTTTGACTAAAATGAACAGAAACAGTAGTCTCAGGAGTTTAATTTATTGTGCAAAGAAGCCAAAGAACCTTCACAGTGCATAAAGGATTTGGTGTGTATATCAAAGTGATGGAAATGGATAGTGTTAGTTGCTTCCTGGCAATTAAAAATGTAATAAGATTCCATGATCTGAGATCTGAAGAAGTTTTATCCTATGTGTAACTCTCAATATAAATTAAAAATCTGCAGGCATTTGGATTACAAAGGAATATAAATATCAGATATTTTCAAAAGACTGTCCTGATGAATATATATTGAATTAGAGAGCCCATAGTAAAATTTGGAATGAGTCCTACAACACCAAAATCACTTAGCAAAAGCTCCCCGTTCACATTAGACTAATGTTGGCTGAATCCACTGGGTTTGGACGACAATTTAAGAATTATGAGGGCTTCAGATAATTGATTGTTGAGGGAAATGTCCATCAAGCCTGTCCGATTTTAGATTGACAAGAGATAAGCCGCTAGCCGACTTGTCAGCTGGTGGTCTCCTTATACAGACGTCGGAGTTCTCAGCAACCTTGTAGGGTTTATCTAAAGTGGTAATAAACTACACATATACATCACTGAAAATAAGTCTCCTATGATTAAGGGACCCAGCATCGGTTTCTATGCCTGCAACCCTAAAGGTACCTTTACATGCCGCTACCAAAGGTAGCAACAGTTAGGCACCGCATGTGCACGTGCGCGTTTTCAACGGTTGCTAACGGTACCTGATACCGCAATTACACGCCGCCACAAGGTGCTCCACAGAAGGTATTTTTGATCCCTGGAAGTGCCAACGGGTGCCGCAGGTTACCTTCTGTGGAGCACCTTCCCTGATTTACACGCCGCCACCACAAGGGAATCTGGGCATACATACTGTGCGCTGTAACTACCTAGGCATGCGTGCCAGAGTTGTGTATTACACGGCGTTCGTACGGTGATTGGACAATGCAATAACATCATGATTGGCCAGCCAGTGCAGGGAGGCTGGCTAATACATGACGCTATAGCAAATGTGTAGTGACTGGTCATCTCGTTAAATATGCCGCCCTGTACAGGGACAGCCAATGGGTACACAGTAGTTCCCACCAATGATAGCTGATGGAGCGTGGTATACATGACGCTGTAGCACGCCCCAGGTAACTCAAATACCGTACCTGTGTCCCGATTACACGCCGCTACCATAGTGGTTATACCTGCTTGTTTTTCAGCACGGCTGAAAGACAGGTATCCAAAGAGACAGGACGGTACAACCTGAATTACACGCCGCCACTTCGCGGTGTTTTGAAGGTAAAAGGCACAATTGTCTCCGACACCTGCCGGTTTCTACCTCTCGGTAGCGGCGTGTAAAGGTACCAGTATAGTTATACTCATATAGAATTATTTTTATAGTTCTGAGATCCAAATATGCAAAATGCTGCATTTGATTGCATAATTTTAAATCAATTCAGTTAGGATTTACTGTAATTTTTTAAGAAAAAAAACTGATCACTGAAAGGAGTTGATCAAAATAAGCCATTACAAATAGTCACGCTTTTTACTTTTAGAAATGTTCAGCTACGTTACCCCTTTTTGTAGACCTCATAGAAATAGATTGGAGCATCAGAATTCAGGCATATAACTAATGCTTCATTTAAACTCACCTGACCATCAGGACCCCTTTTTAGTCATCATTAGGGTGCCAGCACTGGACTTCCCAACCAATGATGTGGTGTGGGGTAGAGTACAGGGGTGGTGTTCCTGAGTGCTAAATTCTTGTGTGCTCAAAACTACTGGGTTCCCACCTTCAATTGATCTGGGGCTAAGGAATCCACTGCAAATTCAGCTTTTTCTTCTACTTTAAGCAGTGCAGTGAGAGTCTAGTGTAGTTTTCCCTTCAGCCGGAGAACAGACTGAATGAGTTAGGGGCTGCATTGTCATCTTGGACTCTGTTACCAGTGCCTATGTAGAGCACCACAGTGGAGATGAGATAGATGTTTTTACCTTGACAGGGCTCGCTGGCTGCTCCTTGCAATAGGGCTTATTATATAAATCTATTTGGTGAAAAGCAAAGGCGTAGACATCCTTGACTTTTTTTTTTTTTTCTGCATTAGGGAAGCAAATTGGAAACCCTATCCAAAAAAGAAATATGTATGATTATACTTTTGTTAACAGGGTTATTTTGCATCTTAATTTGGTCACCTTTGAAGGTATTATTTATGCTGTGATAGAGGCTTTCAACAATCATCTACCATTTTAGCATTATTAGGCAGTGACTGAAAAGACAATGCTCAATATAATAAAGCATTGAAAGTGAACGCACTTGTACATAGCTATGTCATCTTGGTCACTGCCTATGCAGAGCACAGCAGATGATGATAAAATAACTTTGATTTCTGTGCACTGCATAGGCAATGACCAACATGATGGACGTGATGTTTAGTACAAATAAGTATAAATTATGAAAACCAAATTGTAAAGACCGGGTACTACTGGGATTTTGTGTTGGGAGTTTCCCTGTGTATCAGTCGTCTTAGATGAGGCAGCTATGCACCTGGGTGTGCTCACTCAAGTGTATGTTAAATACAACAGTCCAGAAAAAAGAGGGCACTCACCCATTTGGTGGTCTGCACCATCGGACCAGCAGAAGTGCCATTCAGGGCACAAAACGGGCCGTTATCCGGCATCCCTCCATGTCCCCCCCTCCTTCAATTGTACTTTATGGAATCCTGAACGGAACCCTGAAAAGGGAATAAATTCCTAAGAAGCATCAAATGGATGAGTGCCCTCTTTTTTCTGGACTGTTTTATTGTACAAATAAGTATGTACAAAGCATCTGCTAATGAGGCCATCACCTCTCTACTTAATAAGTAAGAGAACCAAGATGACAATTTAGGTAGGAATGTTGTGGGCCAGTTCCCACTTAGTCTATCCTGAACTTGTGGACTGGATTTCAGCAAGTGCATGCAACTGGACTGGCTAGTTAGAAAGTGCAAAATGCTTGCCTTACCAGGGTGCTGATGACCCATGCTGCAACATTGTCCCTAACAATGAAGTAAACATAAAACTTGGACCAAAAAAAAAGTAAAAGCAAAGTAATATATGAAAGGTTGCTTCTCAAATGTAAAAATGTTGGCTTTCCTGATGATATTTCTCATGATGGCTTTAATAAAGTGCTAGTGTCATGGAAGAGATATACAGCATTGTACATGTGCTATGATTGTGTTTCTACCTATTTGCATACTATATTAAAAATATGACTGAACCACAAATTGTTTACAGCTGATAGTTTCATCCAATTACCGGACATCTGATGCCAAGGTGGGATGTATGAGACCACTGAGTCTGATCACAACGGCCGCCCTATTGAAATCTATGAAGAGAAGAGATGACACTGCCATGGCAGAGACATCAAGAGGTAATGACCTTGATATGTTAATCTTTAACTATTTTTATTAACATAAAAGTAAATGAAGAAAGCCACACGTTTACAGCCACTTATCCATTTACAGCAGCCGGAGTGCGACAGAACCCTTATTTTTGGAGATAGGCGCAGGTCCCAAAAAGTGAGGCATTATTTCTACACTAATAATCACCAGGATATAGCTATGAGTTGGTCAAATTCAACACTTTTGGAAGGCTTGACTAACCATGTGCTTTCTGTTTCCAGACTCATTATGTGCTCCTTATATATCAGTACTGTGTGACCTCATCAATGCACTGCAGAAAATGCTTATTGTACACAGGGAATTGAAAGGGAGAGCATTGTTTTCACTTTTTTTTTTTTAGTAAATCCACAAATTGTATCTGTTCCCAAAGGCACCTTAGAAAGCAGCCTCCTATTCCTGTGTCTTGTCTCTTCTCTGGATTGTAGTAGCTTAAAGCACAACTACAGCATTTTTTTCACTGCTGTATTGGCGCTTTAAATGTAATCCCACTGCTCCTGGTTTGTATACTCACCTTCTGGCATTTTTATTTTTTACCAATGCCACTCCGGTCCTGCGGGGTCATCTTGTTCCTGTAACTTTTGGCTATCTGGAAGTCAGAAGTACATCCCAAACACTCAATCATTTCTATGAGAACCAAAATGAGAGCAGAACAAGTCTCCTATTAAGATGTATGGAAAAGTGACCTCCAGTACAGCTAGGAGCTAGTCACATTTCACCGAAGACCGACCGGCATGCCGCTGGAGAAGGATGTAGGTGGCGGAAGGTGAGTTTATGACAGGGCTCAGGGACTTAAATTTAAAGTATCATTACAGTAGTGCAATCAAAAAACACTTGCTGTAGTGGTGCTTTAATTCAATTTAATGTGACTACACATGAGCATTAATTCATGGAGGTCCTCATTTTAATGTTTAACACCAAGCAACATATCATAAAAGTTTGATATTTGAATACCCTTTGAACAGCTCAAATTGGAGATATCAGAAGATTATTTAAACTGGATGTCTCCTTTAAGGACTTATATAACATTTTACATGTTTCAATGGGATTCTTGTTTGTGTGTTAGAACATTTTTTCCCTATCTCGTGTTGCTGCAGCGGAAATCAAGCTTCCAATGTGGCACCTGTATATGTGAAATATATCTGCTGATCCAAACACAGATCAGATATTCTTCCTAGGTGAATCCCCTGCATGCTAATCATGTGGTTTAACTTTCAATGGAAGGTAATCAGTAAGCAAAGGCCAAAGGGAATGCAGGAGGCTGCACTCTCTGTAACAAGGAATTATTTCCCCCTGGTGGCATGAAAGCAAACTTACGTCTTTCATGTAGTACATCTATCTGACAGAGAGGAGGATGTTTCTGCCTTGACAGGGCTTGCAGACTTCTCTCTGCAATAGGGCTTATTAAATTAATCCTTCCGTTTGTGTTGTCACAATGTTTTAGACCGTTGCCGGTTGTATCTAACAGCTACTGCGGCATGCCACGACTCGAAAAGAAAAGCACAAACGTCTTTGATTTATGTTATATTCTTATTTTCCTTTTCAGAAGCAAGTCAAAAAGCAATTTCCTGTACTAAATATATATGATTGTACTTTTGAATCTGTTAACGGGGTTATTTTATATTCTGATTTGGTTATTTTTTAACACATGAACGCTGTACTAGAGGTTTTACGACAATCACCTCCCATGTATTTATCATCATGGTAAACCTGTAAATAACGCAGTCAATGCCAGATGCGGAGAACTGTATATGTCAACCTCATACCCACTGGAGTCCAGTCCTGTAATAGTCTGTCAGCGTGATGGCTATTATATAAAAGAAATAGAAAACACGGGAGACCAAAAACAATGCTACGACAACACATTAAAGGATTTAGTTTACATTTGCCTTTTAAATTTTATCCATCCGAAATAACCATAGTGTCCTTGGTCTCCAGCTGTGCTAACATAGATCTGCCAGTGGAGAATGTGACTACATGAAGACAGAGCAAAAGGTTATATAGTACTAAGTGTAAAGAGTTTGGGCTACACACATTCACTCTGTATACAACATGGTTTGTAGCATGGGCATCATTTAGTCATAATGCTCCAGCAAGAATCAGATGGAAGAATAGAATCATTGTTTTTCTCTGTTAAAGATTGGTTCTAGCAAAATTATATGGGTTACACATAGTAATACTTTCTATTAATTGACTGATATCTTAAAAAGTTATATAGTTGGAGCCTACGACATGGTGAACTAATTTCCATCTCTTTCCTAAGGCTAATCAAGTACTAGTGTCTGAGTTCTAGAGAAGCTGAGAAGATTTGATTTGTTGTATCCAAGACAAAAGGAAAAGGGCATCCTGTTTGACAGGGAGTGTGAACTAATACACAAATCCAAAGTTTCTTCCTATATTTTAGAACAGATGTCCATTTATTTCCATTCTATAACTTAAACAGTTACTGGTTTTGATACTTTGACATCCAATGGGCTGAATGTATGTCATTCTGATAATATGCCAATAAATTAAATAGCTTCCTATTAAATTATTCCTACTGTATTTGATGTTGGTCAGCACCATGGCTTAGTGGTTAGCACTGTTACTTGCATCACTTGAGTCCTGTTTTCATATCCTCTAAGGACAAAATTTT
This sequence comes from Allobates femoralis, assembly GCA_033576535.1. Classification (NCBI taxonomy): domain Eukaryota; kingdom Metazoa; phylum Chordata; class Amphibia; order Anura; family Aromobatidae; genus Allobates; species Allobates femoralis. Next base: position 201,411,644 of record JARQOC010000002.1, read on the forward strand.
CTAGGAGTTTGTATGTTCTCCCCGTGTTTTGCATTTGTTTCCTCTGGGTTCTCTGGTACAAAGATACTACAAGATATATTAATAGGGAATTTAGATTGTGAGCCTCAATAAGGACAGTGTTGGTGAATGTAAAATGCTGTAGAATTAATGGTACTAGTGTAGCGCCCCGCTGGTCAGCGCGCTACAAAAGGGTACTGCACCCCGAACAGAAAGTGCAGTATTTTTGTCCTGGAAGGGGGTAGCAGAAGTCTGAAGCTCCCCACCACACACATACACCTAGAGACAGTGGGCATATTGGACAGCCCGTTACCAGAGTAACTGGTCCCATTGGGAGGAGAGCTAGAGTATATAGTGAGTGGGAAAAGAGTGGGAAGGAGAGAGGAGAGGAGAACCTGAGAGAACCTAGGAGATTGTAGGAGAGTGAGAGACACAAGAGAAGAAGAAGTAACGGGGAGGGCACCTCAACCTGGTGATCCAGACAGAGAGGGGCAGACAGAGGGTGACTGAATGCCCCGGGCCTAGTCCAAAGTGGGGAACCAGCTCCGAAGCGGTGCAGAGGTCCATCCCTGAGCCGCAAACACTGGTATGATCGACAGATTCTTAGGAGCACGATCCGTCCGACATATGTAAGGTTCCACCACAAGCACCAAATCGGGTTGGGCCCCTAGAGAGAGAAGAGGGTGTCCCATATAACCCAACAGACCTGGTAGTAAGCGGGATTCGTGCAGGGCAGCACAAGGAAGAAGGAGTGCCCAGAGGTAGGACAGTGGAAGAGAAAATGAAGGGACATAGCTGGAGCTTTGGACAGACATTGCCTTCTGCCAGGATCACCCGGTCCACTACCCTGGCTGTAACCACCATATATTCTGTAAACTGCAGATTACCGGAGTAAAGACCCATGCAGAGCAAGCAAGTCTCTGTGTTTCTTCCTGGTTAACTGTGACATTCCAGTCTCACAGCAGTGACTGCGCTGCCCTATTCTTACCACACTACACTGCCCCAGGGGACCCGACTCTACCTGTAGGGAGCTACAACACCTTGCTGTCGCCCATCACCCCAGAGGTCCCAGCAGCATCGGTGCCATCACCCGATCTACAGGTGGCATCACGACATTCATCTATAAACTTTTACCCCTGTAAATACCCCTTTTTATTGTCACCCCAAGGGCACGGACTCGGGCACTGACCATGTGTGACATCCTTGCACACAACCACCTGAGATCTGAGTACCCCAGACCCTTGTGGGCCCGACACTATATAAGTGAATAAATATTAAATATAGTACTATATTATATCCAGACAAAAGAAGAAACAGATAACCAAAAAAGGAAAACCGGTTTTCATTTTTTGGTTATTTGATTCATTGGAGTCTGTAAGACTAAAGCAATTTTATGTTGCTTGTGGTGTAATTATAGATTGTATGGAACTTATTCTGATAAGAAGAAACAGGAAGACACTCACTGCAGTTATGATCTTCAAGATTTAAGTAATTTCATTAACATGACACAGGCAGGCAGGAGGGGGAGTGGAAACACAGGATTACAGTAGCCGTTTTGCACCTGGGTCGGTGGTACAATGGGTCCTCACTTACTAAATCTTAAAGACCATAACAGCAGGGAGTGCCTTCTTGTTTCTTCTTATGTCTTGATCAATTGCTGGGTCTCCATTGCTCTGGGATTGAGCACTTCCTGATCTTTGCCCTGGTGTGACTGTAATATACTGCCAGCAACCGACTGTCTCCCATTGTGAACAGTGCCCGTCGTTTTTCATTTACTCTGTTATTATATTATTTCTAGCATATGGAAAACAATCTAGCTATCTCTAGCCTGCTTTCTTCCTTTGTAGCCAGTGCCCTTTGTTGTACTCCACATTGGGTTTTACAAGTTACCCAATGAACTCCAATAATATCATCACCTAAATCATTTAAGGCCAACTCGGACACTCATGTTTATCTGAGCATTAAGTAGCTTTGTAGTCAGCTACCTTGTGCATTGAAGTTTGCCCCTCATCTGTTAACTATTTCAGCACACAACTCCTTGTGTCTTCAATCTGAATCAATTTCGTGGCTCAGTCCTGCAATTAATTCTCAATTTGCTGTAAGATTTGCTAATTTCTGGACTAGTTCACACTATAATTCTGTTGCATCAGGCTTTCAATTGTCTCTACAAACCAGTTTGCCTGTTCACCACTACTGTCAGTCTCCATTCACTTCTTTGTGTGCCTCCTAACTTTGTGTCTTCTAGTGTCCCCTTCTCTGTTTGTTTGCCTGCTTACTTTACTAGGCGACCCTGTTCCACATGCCATATGGCAAGTCCAGCCAGCCACCATCTTCAGTCCAAGTTGTCCAACCTGAGCTGTGGCTTAGATAAAATAAGTTATCAGGGGATTCATTAAATGTAAACCAGTCACTCGCCCAAATGAAATTTTACTGTAGATGTAGGGTTAATCTGCTGATTAGTAAAATTACAATGTTGTAAGGATGCTGTGCTAAAAGTGCAGCTACCAGGAGAAAATGAAATTTATTCTTCCTGGAAGCTGCTAGCTTTCAGTCATAGAACCATGCCTGGAGCAGCTACAGTCACCACTTAAAGCACTTTAAAAACTTGCTTTGCAGTGCATGAGTGCAGGGTACAGCTGCCTCCAATAATGACTGCTGCTGCACAGCGCATCCATCAATGACTGTTAAATTAATAAAGTTCATTTAGTCCTAATAATCATGCTTTCAGTAAGAAAGCATTGTAAATCTATTAAGCTGCAGATTAAATGTATATGTGTAGCTTAAAGGGATCCTGTCACCTCCAAAACGCCACCTAAGCTAGCAAAACATGTCCCTGCAGCATCCCATCACTTATCTCACACTCCTTTTGTCTCCTAAAAGCATCCTGTGAAAGTGCATAAAACCGTTTTAATACTCACTCATTAGTGATTATAATTAGCAGGGGCCATATTCTTTAGTCACCAGGGGGTGTTGTTTTGCAGACTGAATGATCCACCCCCTCTCTGTCTGTGCTGCTGTGAAACTGAAGCTGAAGGCAGGACTAATGATTTGCATTCTGTGAGTGATAGAGAGGGGGAGGGTAAAGCCTGCACATCACAGCAAACACACAGAGACAGGGTGGATCCTGGAGCTGCAAAACAGCCCGCCTTGGTGACTAAAGAATATAGTCACTGCTAATTATAATCACTAATGAGTGAGTATTAAAACGTTTTTATGCACTTTCACAGGATGCTTTTAGGAGACAAAAGGAGTGTGAGATTAGTGATGGGAGGCTGCAGGGACATGTTTTGCTAGCTTTTTGGAGGTGACAGGATCCCTTTAATAGCATTTGTGGACATGGCAGGTTTCCTTTACCAAATAATTTATCTTTTGGTAATGGGTGCAGTGGAAATGGTTACCTTTGTGGATTTCAAAATTTTGTTGTGAGATATAAATAAAAAACAAGATAACCAATTTAAAGTAAAGTAACCCTGGCAGTGCTCTATGAGCCAACAAAATGTCCTATAAATATGGGACTTACTCAGTAACTTCAGGCCCTGGGGCCCCGGTGCGAAAGCTCCAACTGAGCCCCAAATTATTGCAAATCTTTAATAGTATTAGTCTTTTTCTATGGGTGAAAGGGACTTTTGGGGCCCCCCTAGGCTGCAGGGCCCGGGTGCGATCGCAACCCCTGCACCTGTTGTTGTTACGCCCCTGGGCTTACTACTTTCTATTGCTAATTAATTGACATGGATTTTCAAGCTGTTCACAATAAGTCTGAAGCCAAATTGTAGTATTACTCACGTGAGGATAGCATCACAATGCCTGAACTGGCCACGGATCTCCTAACCTGAGAGTGAAAGCTGCATAGAAGTACATGAAGCTGTCATGCTCGGGTCAGGAGAGCCGCTGCCCAGTCTACCAGTCTACGCAATGTGATGACACCCTGAGTCATATACTAGTTTGACTCCAGCTAAATATAATAATCTTGCATACAAGCATTGTCCATTCTCATGGCATTTAAAGCACAACCGCTGTTTACATTTTTATTTAACAATAATGTCGAGCAAGTTATTTAAAAAAAACTTTCTAATATACTTAATTAGAAAATTCTGCTTTCAAACCATCTAAAAACCTTCCACAAGGAGTCCCCAATACACTGTGTGTGAAGCATACATATTTTCATTCTGAGTCAGATCTGTCTTCACAGTGAATACGGGGCATGTAATCAGATCAGGGAGGGGGCATGGACTACCTTGCTGACTGTAGCTCATGAGCAAGCAATGTATCAAATTAGCACAGGCTACAGCACAGTCGCTAAGCCATTTCAGAAGGTCAGGATCAAGGCAAGCTCCTCAAAAACAGCTCAGTCACAATCTCTGTTATCCCCTTGTTTGATGCTAAACCCTCCCCCACCCCCCCCGCAGCTCACTGTCAGCCTGCTCTCAGAAGTTGTGAAAATACACACACAGTTTACTGTTCCATGTCAGATGCTAACTACTCCTGCACAGCCATAAAATGCTGTTTTTTAAAAGAGCACAGCAAAATGTGAGAAAATAAGTCATATCACACAAAAAAAGCATTAGCTTAGCTGCTATGTGACCCATCATTAACAACCAGTGCAGCATTGTTTTTTTTTTTTTAATGAAAGGACATTTGCACTTTAAGTAATAAGAATTTGAATATTAAAGTCTGGAGACATTGTGTGTACAATTTATGTGTCAAAGACTGGAGTTTGCATTATCACATAATGCCCTTCATTTTAGAGAGGTGCTAGGTAAAAAATTAAATAAAAACATGGATCCCAGAAATACAATAACTTCAATATGAGAGATGGGCTAATACCCACCCACTACATAGCCGCTTACCTTAGAGGATTGTGGAGTGAGCAGGCACAACACTGGGGTTAGCATATGGTGCACAGGTCAGAATACATGAAGAACCAGCTGTAGCAGTTGCTCGGGAGAGTTTATGATGTCAGTTCAGACTACACAGCTGTTCTTTGCAAGTAATAGGATTAGCGCTCAGAACCTATTTCTAAAGCTGCAATCTCACCAGGTTACTCCCCTTAAAAACTCAAAAAACAATAAGTAAAGATTATATCAATTTTTGGAGCCCGCTAAAGGATCACACTGTCACAGTTTGGTTTTGGCTCTATCTTTAAGAGTTCTTTAAAATAACACACTACAATAAGATCACACATAAAAAATAACACAAAATTATATAAAAATACAAAAAACTTCAAAATACATGCATAATAAAATATTCATGTATCAGAGATTTCTTATATTTTCCTACAAGGCAGAGAAAGGAAGTGATTCCCTAAGGTGATTGCCAGCTGGAATCACCTTGTAGGAAATTATAAGAAATCTCTGATATATGAAGGTTTTCTCATATATGTATTTTGAAGTTTTTTTGTAATTTTATATAATTTTGTGAGATTATTTTTGTGTGTGTGATCTTATGGTGGTGTGTTATTTTATCCTCTCCCTGACATATGACAAACTGGGTATGTCATGTGTCGGTTGCCCGCCTTTGATGTGAGCTCTGGTGGTGAGCTCACATGGTACCCCTGACATCTCAGCTGATATCATCAGCTGAGATGTGTGGCTACCACTGCCGATTGGATCAGCGATCCAATTGGTGGTGTTAACCCTTTGAATCCTGCTGTCATTCACTGACAGGAGGATTTAAAGCATCACAGCTAGAATTGCGCCAATCCCCTCGGTAATCAAATATCCCATGATAAGATCACACGATCTCCATGCGTCACCTGATAGCTTGATAGCTTGAGGTCCTATGGTAACCATCAGAGTTCACAGAGATCCACAGAAAGTGATAATTTATGCTATGTTCCGATGTCCTGCAGCTCATCGGGACATAGTACAAGTGATCGTACAGTGAAGCACTGTGATGCCCTATGTGGCACTGTAAAATAAAGTAAAAATAAAAAATAAGGTTTCTAAAAATATGAAAAAAAACACTAAAGTTCTAATCAACCTCTTTTGCCCCATTCAAAAAAAGCAGTAACAATATAAAAAATACACATATTTGGTAAAAGTCCAAAAATCAAACTTTTTTTTGCAATTTCACCGCATTTTTAATTTTTTTCCTGTTTTCCTGTACACTATATGGTATAATAAATGTCTTATGAATTTACATCTCGTCCCGCAAAAAACAAGCCCTCAGAAGTCTTAATTGATGGAAAAATACAAATGTTATCAATCTTGGAAAAATGGGGAGGGAAAAATGAAAACCGAAAAATAAAAAAAGGGGGTAAAGGGGTTAAAGAACTCAAAGATAAAGCCAAAACCAGACTATGACAGTGTGATCCATTAGCATGCTCCAAAAATTGATATAATCTACACAGCTGTTCAGTCCATAAAGTGCCAGCTGGGGAAGAATCATGTGACTACATCAGTCCATTAGCCCTCTCCAATTGAGAAGCACCTAATATAGGAAAGCTGCTTTTTAATTGGAGGAGACTGATGGATAGGTCTAGTCAAATGACCCTGCATTAGCAGCCATTTTATGGACATTTACCTAGAATTATTGGGTTAAGAGAATAGTACACAAATAAGCATTAAAAAACTGCAAGTACTTAATATTGTGATTGCCTCACATGCATGCTCATCACACATTGTACTGATTTTTTTTCACACCTACTGTCTACTATCACATATTTTCTGCCAGCCCAGATCTGTTGAAAGTGTTATGTTTTCGGGATTCATCCAGCCTTTCTCAGTCTCCCCCTTTTGGAAAATGTGAATCTGTGCTAAAAAAAAGTATTAAAAGAAAAAGAGCATAAAAAGTTTAACAATGCATTGTGGGAAAATTTGTCAAAGCTGCAAGCCTTAATTTCAGAATATTTCACTTATCTGATGCACTAAAAAAGACATACCTTAAGTCTATACCTATTTGTCCCCGCAGCTAGCCACTTCTTTGCACTTTACCCCCTTATAATACCCTGCCTTACCTTTCTCCACCTTCTAAATCAGCCAAGCTATGTGTAAAATTTTCTGTAAGCATGTTGCAGCAAAGATGACAATTAAAAATTGTTTGATAAAAAAAGACATGGTCAGAAAGGGAGATGAATGTGAGCTTGGGTTGTACAGTTTGAAAAAAAAGTGCTGTAATGTCTTTACAATATAAATATATTAATCCCTTATACTCATATAAACACATTCAGAAAGGTGCCCTGTTCAAAGATATCAGCAATCCCAGGAGTATCTCTATTAGGCTGAGTTTATTTCTTAAAATACCTGCTATTTCTCTGATGGATTTCTTCTGTTTCTTTTCAACAGACCACATTTTGTTAGTTCAAAGCAACATCTTTCAAATGCAAATTCCACACCTGGAATCAGCTCCAGACCTATAACCTGCATAATTAATGATGAATTATTGAGGAAATAGCTCATGCAGCCCATTAACCCCTTCCCGACCCAGGACGCAGCATATGCGTCATCAAAACAAGTTCGTTCCCGACCTTGGACGCATATGTTGCGTCCTGGTGTAATCGCGCTCCTGCAGCTCTAGTGAGAGGTGTCACTGACCTCTCACTTGAGCTGCATGTACAAGAGGACTTGTACTAAAGCCCAGTGGGGTGGCTTTGCTCCCCCGTGGCTAGGACCGCTTCGAATGGCAGTTTCACTTTCACTAAAAGTGAAACTGCAAAGCGGTATGATTGTAATGTCTCACCAATGAATGGTGAGACATTACAATTCAGCGGCCTGATGCTGCCCATGCTCTCCCCATCCGGAGGGGGGGGGGGCTCCAGATCACCCCCAAGCACCCCCACCGCCAATCCACATGTCCCCGGATGTCTCCTCTCTCTTGCCGCCGCATCCGCCGATCATCCTCCTCTCCTCCCGGTGGGCGCGCGGTGCTCTCCCCGGCCCCCACCCCACTGATCTCCCCATCACTTTCCCCCTCCAGATCACCCCCCGCCCCTACCCTCCGCCCCCCCATCGCTGATCCGTATGTTCCCCGTTCACCGCTCTGCCCGCCGATCATCATCCTCTCCTCCTGGCGGGTGCGCAGGTGCTATCACGGCTCCTCCGTTCCCGCCGATCTGCCTCCTCGCTGTGGCGCCCCTCCTCCCCTGCTGGACTACTCCGCACCGAGGTGAGTGTGAATGAATGGATGGATGGTGCATGCATGGGTGGATGGTGCATGATTGGGTGGATGGTGCATGCATTGGTGCATGGATGATGGGTGCATGGATGGATGGATGGGTGCATGTATTGGGCATGGATGGGTGGGTGCGTGCATGGATGCATGGGTGCGTGCATGGATGGATATGTGCATGCATGGGTGCATGGATGGATGGTGCATGGATGGATGAGTGCATGCATGGGTGCATGGATGGTGCATGCATTGGTGCATGGATGGATGGTGCATGGGTGCGTGCATGGGTGCATGCATGGATGGTACATGCATGGGTGGATAGTGGATGGATGGGTGGGTGCATGCATGGATGGATGAGTGCATGCATGGATGGATGCGTGCATGCATGGGTGCATGGATTGTGCATGGATGGATGGTGCATGGATGGATGGGTGCGTGCATGGATGGATGGATGATACATGGGTGCATGGATGGATGGGTGTGTGCATGGGTGCATGGATGGATGGGTGCTTGGATGGATGGGTGCATGGATGGATGAGTGCATGCATGGGTGCATGGATGGATGGTGCATGCATGGGTGCATGGATGGATGGATGATGAATGGATGGGTGGATGGATGGACGGGTGCATGGGAGTCATGGTGCACTGTACGACAATCATCTGATGTACCGTGCACCATGACTCTGACCCTATAGACTACAAAAAGGGATCAGGTATCCTCTTGTAGTCTCTGGGGTCACAGGCATGGTGCACTGTATGGCAATAATCTGCCGTACCGTGCATCACGACTGTGACCTCAGAGACTACAACAAGGGATCAAGTGTCCACTTGTAGTCTCTGGGGTCAGAGTCATAATGCAAGGTACAGCAGATCATTGCCATACAGTGCACCATGACTGACCCCAGAGACTACAACAAGGGATCAAGTGTCCTCTTGTGGTAGTCACGGGGGTCAGTCATGGTGCACTGTATGGCAATGATCTGCCGTACAGTGCACCATGACTCTGACCCCAGAGACTACAACAAGAGGACACTTGATCCCTTGTTGCAGTCTCTGGATGTAGCAGAGGCGATCGAGCGTCGTGGGACCTTCGTTGTGGACTACGTCGGAGGCAATCGAGCATCGTGGGACCTTCGTTGTGGACTACGTCGGATCTTTATAATAAAGATGGAGTCTGAATTTTGTTTGTGTTTTTTTTTCAAATAAAAAGATTTTTCTCTGTGTGTATTTTCTGACTATTTACCAGAGATTCCTAATGGCGGGTCTAACATTGGCCCTATATTATGAATCTCGGGCTTAGTGCCAGCTGCCAATAAAAAGCTGGCATTAACCCCTTTATTACCCAGTTAGCCACCGCCACCAGGAAGAGCGTGGGTACGCAACTGGAAGAGCGTGGGTACAGCGCCAGAAAATGGTGTTTCAATGAATGCGCCATTTTCTGGGGCGGCTGCGGGCTGCAATTCGCAGCATGGGGGGCCCAGAACGCTTGGGCCTCTCTATGCTGAGGATTCCAGTCCCCAGCTGCCTAGTTATACCTGGCTGGACCAAAAATATGGCGGAGCCCCACGTCATTTTTTTTTCTAGAATCAGTTCTAGAAATTTAAAAAAAAATGGGCTTCGCTTTATTTTTGGTTCCAGCTAGGTATGACGAGGCAGCTGGGGGTGGGTGGCAGTCCGTAGCTGCCAAGTTGTACCTGGCTGGACCAAAAATATGGCGGAGCCCTATGTCATTTTTTTTCTAGAAATAATTCTAGAAATAAAAAAAAATAGGCTTCGCTGTATTTTTGGTTCCAGCCAGGTATGACGAGGCAGCTGGGGGCTGGTGGCAGTCCGTAGCTGCCAAGTTGTACCTGGCTGGACCAAAAATATGGCGGAGCCCTATGTCATTTTTTTTCTAGAAATAATTCTAGAAATAAAAAAAAAATAGGCTTCGCTGTATTTTTGGTTCCAGCCAGGTATGACGAGGCAGCTGGGGGCTGGTGGCAGTCCGTAGCTGCCAAGTTGTACCTGGCTGGACCAAAAATATGGCGGAGCCCCATGCCATTTTTTTTTTTACTTCTACCAATAAAATGACAAGGAGCTTTGCCTTATTTTTGGATGCCAGCCAGGTACAACTTGGCAGTTGGGGGGCTGCAATCCTCATCGTGGAGAGACCCAAATGTTGTGGCCCCCCCACGCTGCAAATTGCAACCTACAGCCACCCCAGAAAATAGCACATTAGAGGTGCCATTTTCTGGTGCTGTACCCCAACTCTTCCAGTTGCCCTTGTGCTGGTGGCAATGCTAGTGGCACACAGGGGTTCTCCATACGCGACTTGGAGTCCGCTAACAATTCCAATTGTTAGCGGACACCATGTCGCGTATGGAGAGCCCCTGTGTGCCTAAACATTGGAGCTCCCCCACAAGTGACCCCATTTTGGAAACTACACCCCCCAAGGAACGTATCTTGATGCATAGTGAGCACTTTGAACCCCCAGGTGCTTCACAAATTGATCTTTAAAAATGAAAAAATAAATTTTTTGTGGAAACAAAGTACTTTTACATTTTTACGGATCAATTTGTGAAGCACTTGGGGGTTCAAAGTGCTCACTATGCATCTAAATAAGTTCCTTGGGGGGTATAGTTTCCAAAACATGGTCACTTGTGGGGGAGCTCCAATGTTTAGGCACACAGGGGCTCTCTAAACGTGACATGGTGTCCGCTAACAATTTGAATGGAAAATCAGCTCAAATTGTTAGTGGACACCATGTCACGTTTGGAGAGCCCCTGTGTGCCTAAACATTGGAGCTCCCCTACAAGTGACCCCATTTTGGAAACTAGACCCCCCAGGGAACTTATATAGATGGGTGGTGAGCATTTTGAACGCCCCAGTGCTTCACAAATTAATCTGTAAAAATGAAAAAAGAAAATTTTTGTGGAAATAAAATTACTTTTTCATTTTTACGGATGAATTTGTGAAGCACCTGGGGGTACAAAATGCTCACCACCCATCTGGATAAGTTCCCTCGGGGCTCTAGTTTCCAAAATGGGGTCACTTGTGTGGGAGCTTCAATGTTTAGGCACACAGGGGCTCTCCAAACGCGACATGGTGTCCGCTAACAATTTGAATGGAAAATCAGCTCAAATTGTTAGCGGACACCATGTCGCGTTTGGAGAGCCCCTGTGTGCCTAAACATTGGAGCTCCCCTACAAGTAACCCCATTTTGGAAACTAGACCCCCAGGGAACTTATCTAGATGGGTTATGAGCATATTGAACACCCAGGTGCTTCACAAATTAATGAAAAAAAAAATATTTTGTGGAAAAAAAGTACTTTTTCATTTTTACGGATCAATTTGTGAAGCACCTGGGGGTTCAAAGTGCTCACTATACATCTAGATACGTTCCCTGGGGGGTCTAGTTTCCAAAATGGGGTCACTTGTGGGGGAGCTCCAATGTTTAGGCACACAGGGGCTCTCCAAACGCGACATGGTGTCCGTTAACAATTTGAATGGAAATCAGCTCAAATTGTTAGCGGACATCATGTCACGTTTGGAGAGCCCCTGTGTGCCTAAACATTGGAGCTCCCCTATAAGTGACCCCATTTGGGAAACTAGACCACCCAGGGAACTTATCTAGATGGGTGGTGAGCATTTTGAACACCCCAGTGCTTCACAAATTGATCCATAATAATGAAAAAAGAAATTTTTTGTGGAAAAAAAAGTGCTTTTTCATTTTTATGGATGAATTTGTGAAGCACCTTGGGGTTCAAAGTGCTCACTATGCATCTAGATATGTTCCTTGGGGGGTCTAGTTTCCAAAATGGGGTCACTTGTGGGGGAGCCCCAATGTTTAGGCACACAGGGGCTCACTAAACACAACATGGTTACAGCTAACAATTTGAGCTGATTTTTATGCAAATTGTTAGCGGACACCTGTCGCGTATGGATAGCCCCTGTGTGCCTAAACATTGGAGCTCCCCCACAAGTGACCCCATTTTGGAAACTAGACCCCCCAGGGAACATATCTAGATGGGTAGTGAGCATATTGAACCCCCAGGTGCTTTACAAATTGATCTGTGAAAATGAAATAGTACTTTTTTTTTCACAAAAATTTTCTTTTAGCCTAAATTTTTTCGTTTTCACATGGCAACAGCATAAAATTCATCCTAAAATTTGTTGGGCAATTTCTCCTGAGTACACCGATACCTCATATGTGGTCATAAACCACTGTTTGGGCGCACTGCAGGGCTCAGAAGGGAAGGAGCGCAATTTTACTTTTTGAATGTAAAATTAGCTCCAAAATTCAAATTGCGCTCCTTCACTTCTGAGCCCTGCCGTGCGCCCAAACAGTGGTTTTTGACCACATATGAGGCATCGATGTACTCGGGAGAATTTGCACAACACATTTTAAGATCCATTTTATCCTGTTGCCCATGTGAAAATGAAAGAATTGAGGCTAAAAGAACATTTTTGATTAAAAAATTAAAATATCCATTTTTTGTTTCCACTTTGCTTTAGTTCCTGTGAAGCACCTGAAGGGTCAATAATCTTCTTGAATGTAGTTTTGAGTAGCTTGAGGGGTGCAGTTTTTGGAATGGTGTCACTTTTGGGTGATTTCTGTCATGTACACCCCTCAAAAGGACTTCAAATGTGATGTGGTCACTAAAAAAAATGGTTTTGTAAATTTTGGTTGAAAAATGAATAATTGCTGATGAACTTTGAACCCTTATAACGTCCCAACAAAAAAATATTTTTTTTCCAAAATTGTGCTGATGTGAAGTGGACATGTGGGAAATATTATTTAATAACTTTTTCTGTCACATATCTCTCTTGTTTATCAGAAAAAAAAATAAAAAATGTGAAAATTGTGAAATTTTCAAAATTTTTGCCATATTTTTAATTTTTTCACAAACAAACGCAAAAATTATCGACTTAAATTTAATACTAGCATGAAGCCCAATATGTCACGAAAAAACAATCTCAGAATCGCTAGGATCGGTTGAAGCGTTCCCGAGTTATAACCTCATAAAGGGACACTGGTCAGAATTGCAAAAAAGGCCAAGGTCTTTAGGGTCAAAATAGGCTGGGTCCTGAAGGGGTTAAACAGCTTCTGATATAATTGTCCAGTTACTTTTGGTCCCTTGAAAAGGAGACAACTACATATTAAAGAGCTGTAATTCCTAAACTCTTACCCCAATTAGGATGTGAGAACCATCAAATGAAAACTGAGAATTTCAAGCCCATATTGAATATATAACTTATCTTGAATATGTTTAGGTAAAAAGCTAAAAAATAAATACCCAAAGTTGTGTCATTGTCCAAATATTTCTGGACCTCAAAGTACACAACAGAATGTATATATGAAATATGTATGGTATCCAGGGGCTGGCTGGCCCAGGGGGCAGGGGTGCAGATGCCCCCCAGGCCAGTGGTCAAGCAGCAGTTTTGCGTCTGCCCGACCATTTGTCATGTTGGTCTGGGAGGTCACTCTGCCCCTGAAGCTCACTGCTCATGTGCTTGTCCCCCTGGCTGAAATTTGCCAGCCAGCCCCTGATGGTACTAGAGGAATTTGATTGCTGATATTTAAGTGGTAGGGATGGAGGCTTAAAAGAAAGTAAGAAAAAAAACACAGTGCTCTCGATATTCTAGCCTATCACTACTAATGATAAATACTAAGTTTAACAGCCATACTTCCTCCGCTTGTGTGGATTTATATACACATAAATTTTAGTAACCTTCTGTCACAGACTGCTTTTGATCTGGAAGGTTGTAAATTTTACATAAAAAGTATGACAAATATTTGTACCAGTACAGGGCCAGGCTTGTTTATCACATCCAGCAGAGAGAATCCACTCGAAGTTTTGACGAATGTTTTTAGCTCGTACAGACCGACCTACATTTTCCATTGTTAGTACTCTAGTAAATTAGTTTCTTGTACAAACATTGTTTTACTTAGTGCATTAATAATAGTGAATAAGAATGTGCCTCTAATTAGAGACAACTATCATCAATAAATATTACACCAAGTTATTTGTATTTTGTAGAAACTGAACTTTAGTTCCAATCTGACAGTCTTATCATTTCAGATTAAGACATTGACCTGAGATTTGCATTTACATTCAGAGAATATTTTTGGATACTTTAGGAACAGGAATATCAGTTCTATTGTTCTTATAATAAGATTATTTCTGCAAGAATTAAATAAATTAAAGCCCCTTAGCGTACGTCCGGTGTAAGTGTAATATTTCCTTTGGATTGGAACAGAAACATACAAGGGAAACTGATGGCAGAAATTTATGAGCAAATTTGGCACCTAGAGTATCAGTTTTGTCATCTTCCCACAATGAATAATGCATAAAGTATTTATTTGTAGTAAAATAAATGTTGGGTTGGTCGCTAAAGTGTTCAAAATGAACCTTGCTAAACAAGATTTATATGCAGTATGTAGTCATAATCTGATGAATCTAACCCCAAAAAATGGAAATCTATAGTTATAGATTTCATTGATTAATTGATCTAAGTTTACATTTTTCCTACATTTACAAAATAGAATAAACTTAAAGGGAACCTGTCACCAGTTTTGAGGATTCTAAACTGTGCCCACCACCTTTAACCTTATGTAATTGGGGTTCCTGAAACCCCTTTATATCCCCAGATATCCCCTTGCATACCTTATAAAATGAGTTTTATTCTTTCCCACCACATATGCTAATTTATTTTATAAGTCATATGGAGTGGGCAGATTGCGGTCAGCACCGCCCCGCTCCATGCCAACACTGCCCCTCCTGATTGTATGGAAGTGGATGACATGTCGACATCATCCACACAATTCTGAAGTCTTGTGCCTGCACAGTGGCGCACCTCACTTTGCCCCATTGAAGAGCCACTGATTTCACTGTGCAGGTGTGAGACTTCAAACTCGCATCAGCTGCACAGTGCCCAAAGCCTCACATCTGTGCAGTGTAATCACCGGTTGTTCAATAGGACACAGTGAGGTGAGCCTGCGCAGGCGCGAGACTTGGGAATTGTGTGTATGATGTCACTATGTCATCCACTTCCATACAATCATAAGGGGGTGGTGTTGCCATGGAGCAGGGCGCACTGATCGCAATATGCCAACCTCCATATGACCCACAAAAGAAATTACCATATGGTGTGGGACAGAATAAAACTGTTTTTATGAGGTATGCAGGGGGACAGGTGTGGATATAAATACAATGAAGGAAGCCCAATTTCATTATGTTAATGGTGGTGGGCATGGATTAGAACCCCAAAGCTGATGACAGGTGCACTTTAAACTAAACCCAACCTTCCTTAGATTCAGGGTCATCATTACAAAAGAAACAAAACTTACAATTCTAAATCCATGATAATGTTTCATTCAATTGTTTCAGGTTTTTTCAATTGTAACAGGTGTGGTCCAAAGCTAACATTGATTTTAATCCTAAATGTTTGTCTATTTGATTGCAATAATCTAATAGTTTTTTCTCATACACTGAAATTAAAAAGTTACTACCATTTCTTCTCTGCATTAACTGTTTCATTTTTTTATCTGCTGCCATTTTGATGAGATTTCATTTCAGAATCCCCACATCATGCTGGAATACTCAAACGACATATTATCAGTGGGAGGGGGCTTCGATTAGAGCTGCAGTACCTGTATCAACCCTGAAATGAAGCGTTATCAGTGACATCCATTTCAGGGTCTGGGCCCTGTTGTACTGAGCATGTGTCAGTTGTCAAATATATTAAATGCTCCTTTCAAGCTCTCTTGTCATGTTGCAATATTCCTTTCAATACAAAGTGCATTTCCACACCTGTCATAATGATAAGTGAGAAGCTGGCAAGAGATCACACTGTTAGTGCCCATTATAAGATGAAAATGCAGGAAGCAGAGACCAGCCCGGACCCTGAACAAATTTCACTATAAGGGCGGGGTTTGTTTCCACTCCTGCTTGCCACAGTCTCTCCTTTACAATGCACACTGACAGTGCACTTCCATTAGAACTGGCAAGGGAGCGCACTCTGAGCATTGAAAAAATATTGCACAGTGGCAAGTACCCTTGTACTGATCATTTTCCAGAATTGACAACTGACACGTGTAGATGATCTAGGACTATCTTAGCCCCTGAAATGGATGTCACTCATGAGTTTTCATTTCAGAGTGGGGACAGAGGCTGCGGTAATGACGACGTCCTATTTGAGTATCCAAGCATGCATTGTGGATGCTCAAGTTAAATGTCATCTAAACATAAGGTGGTAAAAAAAGTTAGTATAGAAAGGAAACAATAGGGAGTTTTTAATCAATGTATTCTAGAAAAGTGATTTGTTTAAAGAAGACCTGTCACCCCCTTGTGCTATTCAAACTAAATGCAGCACTGAATGCAGCATGTCTGCTGCATTCAGTGAAGGGGTCCCCCATATCTCTAGCCCCCCTGTAAGCTTTAAAAAAGACTTTGGAAACCTTACAGTTAAGAGGTCTAATGGGTGGGATCTTATTAAAAGGTCCTGGCTGCTGGCACGGTCCTCCCTGCCTTCTCCATGTGTGTTCCGCCCCTTCTATGTGTCTGCTGCCGTCTCCTCTTCTGCTGGGTCTGCCCTCCTCTTCTGCTCCTGCTCTGTGTGATGTCAGCAGCAGAAGAGGAGGGCAGACCCAGAACAAGAGGAGGCGGTGGAAGACACATAGAGGGGGCACACACAAGGAGGAGGTAGGGAGGACTGTGCCAGCAGCGAGGACCTCTTAATAAGATCCCACCCAGACGACCTCTTAACTGGAAGGTTTCTAAAGTCTTTTTTGAAGCTCACAGGGGGGCTAGAGCCAAGGGGGACCATTTCCCTGATTCCAGCAGACATGCTGCATTCAGTGCTGTATTTAGTTTGCCATGCACCAGGGGGGTGATAGGTCCTTTTTAAATAGACATTTAAGATTAAAGTCAATCTTAATTTCGGACCACCCCTTTATTCAAAGATAAGAAGACAGATGCTAAGGAATAGCAATTATAGTGCTGAAGGACTCACCCTGTATATCATCATATTGTCTTTATCCTACGTATATATGTTGGTGCAATTTGTTATTATACATATTTTTCTACAAAACCAGTTCATATACAGATGTTTCGTTCTTTACCTATCCTCTTGGCTCTGGCTCAACACATCCCAAAAAATGTGTCATGAGATAACCAGCTACGAAAAACAATTTTTTTCATACTATATCAGAAGTTATTTTTGTTATATGTGACTAAAAGTAGCCTTCTAGTGATTACAATGTAAATTTCCATGTGTCAAGTGATTTCCTAGCATTAACAGTGTATTTAATTTGTATCTTGAGAAATTGGAATATTTACCATGTTATTTCCAACTGTCTAAGTTATCACCTATCCACAGGATAAATAGTAACCTGCTAAATGCTAGGACCTAATTAATCCACAGAGGAAAACATTTCAAAGGCTATACTGCTCCATTTTATGTCTATGAAACGTGTAGGTAGCTGAGCATGGACACTGCTCCATTCTTATAGTACAAATCAAAACTTTATTGTCACTTTGGGTCCCAGTGGTTGAACCCCCAGCAGTTGGTAAGTTATCAGTCCCGTGGAAATGGCAGAGTTTGATAAGTCTGAAACTCATCATATTTCACATGTCTACTTTCAAATTCATGTACTACTTCAGTTCTTCAGTACATACAAATACAAGTCTAGAATTACTGAATGGCTAACCATAACCCCCAAGGCCACTAATTAAAAAGGAACCGTTATTTCAAATTTCATTTCATAAATCAATAGTGCACATGAAAGTAAGAAACTTTGCAATATGTCTTATCAGAGAAATCTGCTTCTTTCTTCTCCTGGATTGATCAGTCATTTTCAAAATTCGAAATTCACGGGTAAAATCTGTATTCGGTGAAGACACATTATTGCATTTCTGAAATTCTGTGCATCAACACATCCAATTATCTATCCAAACTTTCAGACAGAACCCATCTCTTCAATAAAGCTTATAGCCTGCTATGACCTTGCTATCACCTTACAACCACTGGGGCTACTGCAAGCCCTTAGCCCACTGTTTCCTCCACATTATTCTATAGGAGGTAAGCTGGAGAGGGCAGGGTTCTATCGCCATCTGTTCCAGTCTGTCCTTCTTAGTTTGTTTATTAAATTTTTCACTTGTTTTTTTACGTGAACCCAATTTTGCATATACACAACCATGGAAGCAATGGTGATTTATCTACTTATATAATCGGGAGTTTGGGATTCGTGGCATTGTAGCCGCACTAGCTCACACCGCCGCCACTCTCACCGCTGAGGCCTCAGTGTCGCCATGCTGGTGGAGTAGCGGTGTAGGGGCAGTGCCCCTCTCCCCGGAATACACACCGGCCGCAGCGGCGGCTCTCCTCACAGCCCCCCCCGCGGCACCCCCGCTCCTCCTCCTGCCCCCCCCTACTCCTCCTGCCCCGCCCGTGCTTTGCCCCACTCCTTCTGCCCCACTCGCACTCCCCCCTGCTCCTTCTGCTCTGCCTGGGCTCCTCCCCGCTTGCACTCCCCGCGTTCCCCCGCTCCTGTGTCATCTCTTCTTATATTTACCCTCCGCCGAGCTCTTGGTGCTGCGAGTAGTAGCAGCCATTGTGCTGATAGGACCTTGCATGATGTCAGAATGACATCTGCCTTCTGCGCTGTGATTGGCCCGCTTGCGGTCATGTGATATGTGATGTACTTATCACATGACCGCGAGCGCCCCAATCACAGCGCCGAACGCTGACGTCATTCTGACATCATGCAAGGTCCTATCAGCACAATGGCTGCTATTACTCCCAGCACCAAGCGCTCGGCGGATTGTAAGTATAAGATTTTCACAGCCTCCTCCATCCTCACAGCCTCCTCCATCCTCACAGCCTCCCCATCCTCACAGCCTCCTCTATCCTCACAGCCTCCTCCATCCTCACAGCCTCCCCATCCCCTCAGCCTCCTCCATCCACTCAGCCTCCTCCATCCACTCAGCCTCCCCATCCTCACAGCCTCCTCCATCCACACAGCTTCCTCCATCCTTACAGCCTCCTCCATCTTCACAGCCTCCCTATCCTCACAGCCTCCCCATCCCCTCAGCCTCCTCCATCCCCTCAGCCTCCTCCATCCTCACAGCCTCCTCGATCCTCACAGCCACCCCATCCTCACAGCCTCCTCCATCCTCACAGCCTCCCCATCCTCACAGCCTTCTCAATCTTCACAGTATCCCTATCCTCACAGCCTCCTCCATCTTCACAGCCTCCTCCATCCTTACAGCCTCCTCCGTCCTCACAGTCTCCCTATCTTCACAGCCTCCTACATGCTCACAGCCTCCTCCATCCCCTCTGCCTCCTCTATCCTCACAGCCTCCTCCATCCTCACAGCCTCCTCCATCCTCACAGCCTCCTCCATCCTCACAGCCTCCTCCATCCTCAGCCGCACTGCCTGACACCGCCGCCATCCTGCCAACCGTCGGCCTCGCACCCTCTGCAAGGTCCACGCTGCCCGGATGCCAGCGGTGGCTTCCGCCCCTCGCCGCTCTCTCACCGCTGCGGCCTCAGTGTCACCATGCTGGTGGAGTAGCGGTGTAGGGTCTGTGGGCGGGTGCCAGGAGCCAGTGACGTCGTCCTGTGGGTGGCGGCGGCCAATGGGAGTGAGCGGACAGTCTCAGGCTGCAAAGCCTGACACGCCCCGCTCACTCCCATTGGCCGCCACCGCCACTGCAAGTGGATTGGGCGCTGTGTTGTACACTCAGGACGCCCATCCCATTGGCCAGGACACACACCGCCCAATCCGCTCCTTCCCCTCAGGTCACATGTGTGACCTGAGGGGAGGGACTGATCCCTCTCTGCAGCACCCAACCTGCCACAGAGGACAATGCCGTGTGACTGGGGCTGTGATCAGCCCCAGCATTCAGCCACGTCCTGCCACCGATCGGTGATGTCGCCGTTCCAGCCGTCCAGCCGGACCTCTCCTCACCCCTCCAGCCGGACCTTTCCTCACCCCTCCACCCCCACCTCTCTTCACCCCTCCACCCCCACCTCCCCTCACCCCTCCAGCCGGAGCTCTCCTCACCCCTCCATCCGCACCTCTCCTCACCCTCCAGCCGCACCTCTCCTCACCCCTCCACTCTCACCTCTCCTCACCCCTCCAGCCTCACCTCTCCTTACCCCTCCAGCCTCACCTCTCCTCACCCCTCCAGCCTCACCTCTCTTCACCCCCCCAGCCTCACCTCTCTTCACCCCTCCAGCCTCACCTCTCTTCACCCCTCCAGTCTCACCTCTCCTCACCCTCCAGCCTCACCTCTCCTCACCCCTCCAGCCGGACCTCTCCTCACCCCTCCAGCCGGACCTCTCCTCACCCCTCCACCCCCACCTCTCTTCACCCCTCACCCCCACCTCCCCTCACCCCTCCAGCCGGAGCTCTCCTCACCCTCCCATCCGCACCTCTCCTCACCCCTCCAGCCGCACCTCTCCTCACCCCTCCACTCTCACCTCTCATCACCCCTCCAGCCTCACCTCTCCTTACCCCTCCATCCTCACCTCTCACTCACCCACTCTCACCTCCAGCCTCACCTCTCTTCACCCCTCCAGCCTCACCTCTCTTCACCCCTCCAGTCTCACCTCTCCTCACCCCTCCAGCCTCACCTCTCCTCACCCCTCCAGCCGGACCTCTCCTCACCCCTCCAGCCGGACCTCTCCTCACCCCTCCAGCCGGACCTCTCCTCACCCCTCCAGCCGGACCTCTCCTCACCCCTCCAGCCTCACCTCTCCTCACCCCTCCAGCCCCACCTTTCCTCACCCCTCACCCCCACCTCTCTTCACCCCTCCACCCCCACCTCTCCTCACCCCTCCAGCCGCACCTCTCCTCACCCCTCCTGCCTCACCTCTCCTCACCCCTCCAGCCCCACCTTTCCTCACCCCTCCAGCCCCACCTCTCCTCACCCCTCCACTCCCACCTCCCTTCACTCCTTCAGCCGCACCTCTCCTCACCCCTCCACTCCCACCTCCCTTCACCCCTTCAGCCGGACCTCTCCTCACCCCTCCACCCTCACCTCTCCTCACCCCTCCACCCTCACCTCTCCTCACCCCTCCACCCTCACCTCTCCTCACCCCTCCACTCTCACCTCTCCTCACCCTCCAGCCTCACCTCTCCTTACCCCTCCATCCTCACCTCTCCTCACCCCTCCAGCCTCACCTCTCTTCACCCTCCCAGCCTCACCTCTCTTCACCCCTCCAGCCTCACCTCTCTTCACCCCTCCAGCTGGACCTCTCCTCACCCCTCCAGCCGGACCTCTTCTCACCCCTCCAGCCGGACCTCTCCTCACCCTCCAGCCCCCACCTTTCCTCCACCCCTCCACCCCCACCTCTCTTCACCCCTCCACCCCACCTCTCCTCACCCCTCCAGCCTCACCTCTCCTCACCCCTCCAGCCCCAGCTTTCCTCACCCCTCCACCCCCACCTCTCTTCACCCCTCCACCCCCACCTCTCCTCACCCCTCCAGCCACACCTCTCCTCACCCCTCCACTCCCACCTCCCTTCACCCCTTCAGCGGACCTCTCCTCACCCCTCCACCCTCACCTCTCCTCACCCCTCCACCCTCACCTCTCCTCACCCCTCCATCCTCACCTCTCCTCACCCCTCCAGCCTCACCTCTCTTCACCCCTCCAGCCTCACCTCTTTTCACCCCTCCAGCCTCACCTCTCTTCACCCCTCCAGCCTCACCTCTCCTCACCCCTCCAGCCTCACCTCTCCTCACCCCTCCAGCCTCACCTCTCCTCACCCTTCCAGCCTCACCTCTCCTCACCCTCCAGCTGGACCTCTCCTCACCCCTCCAGCCGGACCTCTCCTCACCCTCCACTCCCACCTCTCTTCACCCTTCCACCCCCACCTTTCCTCACCCCTCCATCCGCACCTCTCCTCACCCCTCCTGCCTCACCTCTCCTCACCCCTCCAGCCCCACCTTTCCTCACCCCTCCAGCCCCACCTCTCCTCACCCCACCAGCCCCACCTCTCCTCATCCCTCCAGCCCCACCTCTTTTCACCCCTCCAGCCCCACCTCTCCTCACCCCTCCAGCCCCACCTCTCCTCACCCCTCCAGCCTCACCTCTCCTCACCCCTCCAGCCTCACTCTCTTCACCCCTCCAGCCTCTGCTCTCCTCACCCCTCCAGCCTCCTGCCACATCATACTCTGCTATCCACAGAGCCCCCTCTATACTCTGATACCCACAGAGCTGTCTGTATACTCTGCTACCCACACAGCCGCCTCTATACTCTGCTACCCACAGAGCCGCCTGTATACTCTGCTACCCACAGAGCTGCCTCTATACTCTGCTACCCACAGAGCCACCTGTATACTCTACTACCCACAGAGCTGCCTGTATACTCTGCTACCCACAGAGCCGCCTCTGTACTCTGCTACCCACAGAGCCGCCTCTATACTCTGCTACCCACAGAGCCGCCTCTATACTCTGCTACCCACAGAGCCGCCTCTTTACTCTGCTACCCACAGACCCACCTGTATACTCTGCTGCCCACAGAGCCGCCTGTATACTCTGCGACCCACAGAGCCTCCTGTACAATCTGCTACCCACAGAGCCTTCTCTATACTCTGCTACCCATAGAGCCGCCTGTATAATCTTCTACCCACAAAACCACCTGTATACTCTGCTACCCACAGAGCCACCTGTATACTCTGCTACCCACAGAGCCGCCTGTATACTTTGCTACCCACAGAGCCACCTGTATAATCAAATTACCCTCAGAGCCGTCTGTATACTCTGCTACCCACAGACCCGCCTGTATACTCTGCTACCCACAGAGCCCCCTGTATACTCTGCTACCCACTCACCCGCCTGTATACACACAATTCATTCCACCGCGCTCCCGATGCAATTGCATCGGGCCTTTTTACTAGTAAATAATAATAACTAGCTGTAGAGCTCGGTGTTGCCCGGTTATAGTAACTAACTGATATTAGTTATAAGAGTGTACGTGTGTGTTTGTGTATATATGCCCTCTATACACATTAAACCTGCCCTCCCACACTTACCCCCAACCTCAACCCGCCCAACCTGCCACCTCTCTCCCAAACCTACCCCTCACCCCACTCCAAAACTTCCATTCTTCCCAAGAAAAATGCCTCACAAAGGCACACCCTCCTGACCCCTGGTGTTATCTGGAGGGGCATCTAGGCAGATGCATTATGAAGGGTGGGGCTAACTGAAGGGGTGGGGTTATCTCGAGAGGTGAGCTATGTAGTGGGCATGGCTATCTGGAGGGGCAGGGCTATGTGGAGGGGCTGAGCTATCAAGTGAGTGGAGCTATCTGGAGAGGGCGCAGCTATCATACATACATACACACATACACACAGACATACATACCCTCAGCTTTATATATTAGAAGATATTAATAATACATGCTCTGCCTCCAGCTCCTCCCTTTCCCCCTTCACTCTACATGAACCTGCCATTTCCTATCTAAGTAATGTAATAACGTGTATTCACTGAATACAGATTTTACCTGTATAATGAGAATTTTAAACATTATTGATTAGTCCTGAAGAAGAAAGAACTAGATTTGTCCAATAAGATCTATTACAAAGTTGCCTCTCTTCATCTGTTCTGTTGAGTTATGAAATAAAAATTAAAAGAACAGTTACGCTTTTTCTATAGGAGGTTTATACTTTTGTCAATGGACTCTAATGTCAGCATTTGTTCAATGCTATAAGCTGCCAATTCAGTCAGAAACAGACTTGTGTGCCCATATTGGCTGATTGGAGAGATAATTTGTGGTCGGAAGGAGCGCTTAGAGGCAGAAGACAATGGGAGAAGTTTAAATCGTTGACAAACCACTTTATTTTCTAAACCGCAACTCGTTTCTTCAGTGGACCACACAGGGGTGCACAACAACGGAAGGTGAGAGGTAAACCCACCCCCACCTTATATCAATTGTCCCACTAGACCACCAGGTATTGTTCATTGTGCGCTCTCTATTGTTAATTCTTGTTCCCATCTGTGGCACCCTGTGAAGGTAAAGCCTCAGAGCCAACTAGTTCACTTAGGTATTTCCACATCTGGTACTCACATTCACCCAACACCTTCAACTCCAGGCCTGTAGGGGAGCACCACTGGTTGTTGTCAAGCCAGATCTCCTATAAATAAAGGTGCTGGGGGTGGAGTTAGCCAGGATGTGCAGTCACTAGAAGAACTGTGAAGATCAGCTCAGTGGCTAGTGAGCTAACCTGATCCCCGGAGCCATGCTAGGCCCGAGATCAGCACACTGTTAGAGCCAATGTGAGGTCCAGAGAGAGTGAGGATGAGAGGCAAAGGTGAAGAACACTAGAGTGGGGGCAGAGGAGCCATCCCGGCTCACTCCACCAGAACACTGGTCAATGGAGTCCGAGTCTGCAGAAGGGATAGAGATAAGCCCAGCAGAGAATCCCAGTACACCGTGGAGGCTTAGCTCCTGGACACCCGCAGCACCCACATTTGAGAGCCAGTGACTGCAGAAGAGATAGCGGTAGCCAAGCGAGAGCCCTTAATGCAGCAACATGAGTGTGAAGAAACAGGAAAGGTCAGGCCTGGTTTCACACACGCCATTACCGGACCTACAGGTGGCGTCATGACTGACAATAACTTTAATCCCTGTAAATATTCTCCTTTTTACTTTGTTACCAGGGGCACGGACTCTGGCACCGACCACCCGTGACATCCCTGTACCAGTACACCCGAGATCTGATTACCCCAAGCCCTTGGCGCGAGACACATCCATATTGGCTGATGACCTTCATAGAGGATAATGGAGAATTTTTAATAATGCTATTGTTATCCCTGGAAATAGGTACACAAGGAACTAATTTTATTACGAAATGAACTGTATGCATCATGGTTAGTAGGTTCAGTGCTGGCATAAAATGTACCAACCTGTGTGTTCTTTCAGGATGATATATTGTGTATTTCTATTCAAGGGATGCTGTTTGAAAACATGACTACCTTCATATAGCTCACCACAGGCAAGCAATATTTGCACAGGCCAGCAATACAGGATGCTATGACAGCAACATTAGTGTTACTTTATATAGTGACTGTTCTTCAGAATGTGAATATTGCTCTTTTACTCCCTGGGGCTGAAAAGTGCATGAGCAGGAACAATTCCAATGACTCCAATCTGCTGGTCATTGAATATATAAAAATAACAACCTAATGAGATATCATAATAAATTTCACCTTTCAATCATATTTGATTTAAACACATTTAAAGAAAACTATTCTCAATTTGTGATAAATTTTTCCATTTCTGCATATCGCCACCGGCCATTTTCCTGCGTAATTACAGTTTTGTATCCTCTGTGCACTTCCTTTCATTTCCTTTTATAAATGAAGCCTAATGATATCACATTTCCTTAACTTCAAACATACGGGATGACAAACCTTTGCTCATTCTTTATGTTTCATTTGCTAGTGAATGTATGGTAAATTGTATATAGAATCCCTTATTCTTCCTGACAGCTGGGTGCAAACTTTAAAGAAACAGGACATAAGAACATGCAGAGCGCTGTCAAAGACCTTCATTGCTTTGCCTATGGATTAATAACATTGAGTGGCACATGTATAACATAGCTCTCAGAGATTTCATTTAACTTCACATAAGTGGGACTAGCACATAACTCCCCCATCGAGAGCGAAGAGAAATGAGATAGGTGGGAAACATCAATTCACAGATAGGCGACTTGTTAACGTGTATTGTATAACTGTGACTGTCAGATGTGTCAAGGCAAAAGTGAGGATCTTTATCTCTATTATAGCCATGTTAACTCATAGTTCGAGTAGTAATTTATAGACCTTTTTAGCACTAAACCTAGCAGCAAAGCTGATCCAAAGACATCTATTGTAGTTTTTTAATCTATGCATTTAATTAATAATCCCTTTATAAAATGGGTAATTAAACTTTTTATATTCTTGCATGAAATTGTCATTAAAACATTTGTCTGATTATATTCTCTTTTACTGCACGGATCCCACTACAATAAATGAAAGGAAAAATGTACATGATGTTTTTTTTGACATATTGCTGGCTTAACTGGTTCTCTCACCTCATTCCATTGACAAACTGCTGAAGTTCAAGAAAAAAAAAAAGATATCAGCTGCCTTGGGTCAATTGAAACGTATTCCCTCCTACCAGCCGCTACCGGTAAGCACATTGCTGGAAGGAAATGAATTCCAGATTTGCTATTGGAATACCTAACTAGCCATGCCCAGGAAAAAAAACAGCACAAAACTGCAGGACTTCCAATTCCAGTAATGATTATATATCCCACCACTACAACTAGGCAATGTTTTATCTTTAACCCCTTAGTGACAGAGCCAATTTCCACCTTAATGACCCGACCGTTTTTTGCAATTCTGACCAGTGTCCCTTTATGAGGTTATATCTCCGGAACGCTTCAACGGATCCTAGCGATTCTGAGATTGTTTTTTCGTGACATATTGGGCTTCATGTTAGTATTAAATTTTGGTCGATAATTTTTGTGTTTATTTGTGAAAATATAAAATAATTGGCAAAAATTTTGAAAATTTGACAATTTTCAAATTTGTAATTTTTATTTTGTTGAACCAGATCTTTATGTGACACAAAAGAGTTAATAAATAACATTTCCCACATGTCTACTTTACATCAGCAACAATTTTGGAAAAAAAAATTTTTTTGGTTAGGACGTTATAAGGGTTCAAAGTTCATCAGTAATTTTTCATTTTTCCAGCAAAATTTACATAACCTTTTTTTTAGTGACCACATCACATTTGAAGTCTCTTTGAGGGGTGTACATGACAGAAAACACCCAAAAGTGCCACCATTCCGAAAACTACACCCCTCAAGCTACTCAAAACTACATTCAAGAAGATTATTAACCCTTCAGGTGCTTCACAGGAACTAAAGCAACGTGGAAACAAAAAATGGCCATTTTAATTTTTCCAACAAAAATGTTCTTTTAGCCTCAATTTTTTCATTTTCACATGGGCAACAGGATAGAATGCATCCTAAAATTTGTTGGCCAATTTCTCCTGAGAACACTGATACCTCATATGTGGTCATAAACCACTGTTTGGGCGCACGGCAGGGCTCAGAAGGGAAGGAGCGCAATTTGACTTTTAGAGCTAATTTACCATTCAAAAAGTGAAATGGCACTCCTTCTCTTCTGAGCCCTACCGTGCGCCCAAACAGTGGTTTATGACCACATATGGGGTATCGGTGTACTCAGGAGAAATTGGCAAACAAATTTTAGGATGCTTTTTATCCTGTTGCTTATGTGAAAATGAAAAAATTGAGGACAAAAGAAAATTTTTGCGAAAAAAAAAGTACTTTTTCATTTTTACAGATCAATTTGTAAAGCCCCAGGGGGTTCAAAGTGCTCTCTATGCATCTAGATAAGTTCCTTGGGGGGTCTAGTTTCCAAAATGGGGTCACTTGTGGGGGAGCCCCAATGTTTAGGCACACAGGGGCTCTCCATACGCGACATGGTGTCCGCTAACAATTTGAATGGAAAATTAGCTCCAATTGTTAGCGGACACCATGTCACGTATGGAGAGCCCCTGTGTGCCTAAACATTGTAGCTCCCCACAAGTGACCCCATTTTGGAAACGAGACCTCCCAAGGAACTTATCTAGATTCGTGGTGAGCACTTTGAACCCCCAGGTGCTTCACAAATGAATCCGTAAAAATGAAAAAAGAAAATTTTTGTGGAAAAGAAAGTACTTTTTCATTTTTACGGATCAATTTGTGAAGCACATGGGGGTTCAAAGTGCTCTCTATGCATCTAGATAAGTTCCTTGGGGGGTCTGGTTTCCAAAATGGGGTCACTTGTGGGGGAGCTTCAATGTTTAGACACACAGGGGCTCTCCATACGCGACATGGTGTCCGCTAACAATTTGAATGGAAAATTAGCTCCAATTGTTAGCGGACACCATGTCACGTATGGAGAGCCCCTGTGTGCCTAAACATTGCAGCTCCCCCACAAGTGACCCCATTTTGGAAACTAGACCCCCCAAGGAACTTATCTAGATTGGTGGTGAGCACTTTGAACCCCCAGGTGCTTCACAAATGAATCCGTAAAAATGAAAAAAGAAAATTTTTGTGGAAAAGAAAGTACTTTTTCATTTTTACGGATCAATTTGTGAAGCACCTGGGGGTTTAAAGTGCTCTTTATGCATCTAGATAAGTTCCTTGGGGGGTCTAGTTTCCAAAATGGGGTCACTTGTGGGGAGCGCTAATGTTTAGACACACAGGGGCTCGCCATACACGACATGGTATCCACTTACAATTCCAATTCATAGTGGACACCATGTCACGTATGGAGAGCCCATATGTGCCTAAACATTGGAGCTCCCCCACAAGTGACCTCATTTTGGAAACTAGACACCCCAAGGAACATATCTAGATGCATAGTGAGCACTTTGAACCCCCAGGTGCTTCACAAACTGATCCGTAAAAATGAAAAAGTACTTTTTTTTCACAAAAATTTTCTTTTTTTCCTTTTTACAGACTAATTTGTGAAGCACCTGGGGGTTGAAAGTGCTCACTATGCATCTAGATAAGTTCCTTGGGGGTCTAGTTTCCAAAATGTGGTCACTTGTGGGGGAGCTCCAATGTTTAGTCACACAGGGGCTCTCCATATGCGACATGGTGTCCGCTAACAATTTGAATGGAAAATTAGCTCCAATAGTTAGCGGACACCATGTCGCAGCATATGGGGAGCCCCTATGTGCCTACACATTGGAGTTCCCGCACAAGTCACCCCATTTTGGAAACTAGACACCTCAAGGATTATATCTAGGGGTATAGTGAGCATTTGGAACCTACAGCTACTTCACAGAATTTGATAATGTCATATTGAACATTTTCTTTTTTTCACGCAATTTCTCACTTTTAGAGCATGTGCACAAGACACGGAGACACCGTGTCCTGGTCGTCTCCTCCCCTGCATTTTTTTTTTTGTATTTCTTTATTAAATTTAAAAAAAAAACGACGTGGGGCTTCGCCATATTTTTGGTCCAGCCAGGTACAGCAGGCAGCTACGGGCTGCCACCAACCCCTTCTACCTAGTTTTACCTGGCTGGAAACCAAAAATATAGGGAAGTCCCTTTTTTTTTTAATTATTTCATGAAATAATTTTAAAAAAAAATGGCGTGGGCTTCGCCATATTTTTGGGCCAGCCAGGTACAACTAGGCAGCTGGGGGCTGCAATCCTCAGCGTAGGGAGGCCCAAGCTTTCTGGGCCCCCCCCCCGCTGCAAATTGCAGCTTGCAGCCGCCCCAGAAAATGGCGCATTCATAGAAGCGCCATTTTCTGGTGCTGTATCCAGCTCTTCCAGCTGCCGTGTAGCGGTGGCAGACTGGGTAATAAGGGGTTAATGCCAGCTTTTTCGCAGCTGGCACTAAGCCCGAGATTCATAACGTCTGGCCAATATTAGACCGGACCATTAGGAATCTCTAGTAATTTGTAAAGAAGACACAAGACAGAGAAAAATATTTTTATTAGAAAAGAAACACAAACACTATTTGGACTCCATCTTTATTATTCTTTGACGTCCAACGTAGTCCAGTGGGAAGGTCCGACGTAGTCCAGTGGGAGGCCCCGCAACGATTCTCAGTTTTATAGCATATGGGGCATCCCCCATATGATATAAAAGCAGGTTTATTGCCAGGAGGATGACAGGTCATGAACTCAGTGAGTTCATGACCTATCAGAATCCTCGGGTCACAAGGGGTTAACTGTGCTCTTCATGGCGGTCTCCACATCAGGTCAACATCAGTGGTGATCTATCAGGATCCTGGGATCCCATAGGGATCCTGGGATCACCACTGATGGTGATCTGATGTGGAGATCACCATGAAGAGCACAGTTAACAAGGGGTTAACTGTGCTGTTCATGGTGGTCTCCACATCAGATCACCATCAGTGGTGATCTATCAGGATCCTGGGATCCCATAGGGATCCTGGGATCACCACTGATGGTGATCTGATGTGGAGATCACCATGAAGAGCACAGTTAACAAGGGGTTAAGTGTGCTGTTCATGGTGGTCTCCACGTCAGATCACCATCAGTGGTGATCCCAGGATCCCAGGATCCCTATGGGATCCCAGGATCCTGATAGATCACCACTGATGGTGATCTGATGTGGAGACCACCATGAACAGCACACTTAACCCCTTGTTAACTGTGCTCTTCATGGTGATCTCCACATCAGATCACCATCAGTGGTGATCCCAGGATCCCAGGATCCCTATGGGATCCCAGGATCCTGATAGATCACCACTGATGGTGATCTGATGTGGAGACCACCATGAACAGCACACTTAACCCCTTGTTAACTGTGCTCTTTATGGTGATCTCCACATCAGATCACCATCAGTGGTGATCCCAGGATCCCAGGATCCCTATGGGATCCCAGGATCCTGATAGATCACCACTGATGGTGATCTGATGTGGAGATCACCATAAAGAGCACACTTAACCCCTTGTGACCCGAGGATTCTGACAGGTCATGAACTCACTGAGTTCATGACCTGTCATTCCCTGGGCCGCACAGCAGGGGTTAACAGCGGTGCACGCGTGCGCGCACACCAGAGTGCGCGCACAGAGGAGGCGAGCGCCGCAGGAGAAAGAAGCAGGAGCCGCCGGCAGGAGAAGCCCCCAGGACCGGAGGACCGCGGGACTGGAATCAGGATCGTTGGTAGGTAAGAGTGGTGAGGGGGGATTTACTGGGGCTGGGGGGGGGCCCTACAAAGAGTTTTAGAGGCGGCGGGGCCTCTGGGGAAAAGGCACCGGGCACAAGGCATCAGGGAGGGGGTGCCCGGTGCCCGGAGGCCGGGGGATGCCCGGAGGATGCCCAGAGGCTGGGGGATCCCTGCAGGGGACTAGGGAGCACCGGGGGAGGACATTCCCATGCAGCCTGACATGTGTGACATGTCAGGCTGCATGGAGATACAGGGAAGGCAGCGCACCGCCGCCATTTTTGATTGGTACGGGGGGGGGGGTGGATGGAGGTGTGTGGGGGGCCTGGGGGGGGCTCGAGGGGTCTTAGGGGCCTTAGGGGTTAATGGATCACTTTGATCCGACATGTGTTTTCATGTCGGATCAAAGTGAAAGCATTTTTTACAGAGCACTTTCACTTTTGTAATGTGATGACCGGTAAACGGTGTTTACCGGTCATCACATTACAGGTGCGGGTACAAAAACAGCTAATTACTAATCTCTAGGGTGTCAGCTACAATCGGTACGCTGACACCCTAGAGGTATTAGCTCCAGGGGCGGCGCTATAGAGCTTTTTCCTGCCAACGTCTACAGACGTCGGCTAGGCTTTAGTACCCTTTTTTTCCGACGTCTGTAGACGTTAGGCTGTCGTCTAGAGGTTAAAGGACCTCTGTTGGGCATGGCAAAGATTTGGAGGAGCTGAAATGTAACGTAGCAAACACTAAATTATAGTTATATAGGACGCAACATGCAGCAAAACATGCTATTGCTAATAATTTGCCCTTGAGTTTTGAACCCCGAAGTTTTTGTGTTGCTTTTCTGGAGTTTGTCAAGGAAATCATGGACTACCTAAGGATCACCAAGGAATTTTGCAGTGACTTTATCTAATGCATAATTCTTCCTTCCCGTGAGCAAGTGTCCTTTTCTCTTTTCATTATTAGGTCCATCTGAGCATTCAGAAAAAAAAAAAAAAAAAAAAAAAAAATATATATATATATATATATATATATATATATATATATATATATATATATAGTTGTGGCCAAAAGTATTGACACCCCTGCAATTCTGTCAGATAATACTCAGTTTCTTCCTGAAAATGATTGCAATCACAAATTCTTTGGTATTATTATCTTCATTTAACTTGTCTTCAATGAAAAAACACAAAAGAGAATGAAGCAAAAAGCAAAACATTGATAATTTCACACAAACCTCCAAAAATGGGCCAGGCAAAAGTATTAGCACCCTCAGCCTAATACTTGGTTGCACAACTTTTAGCCAAAATAACTGCGATCAATCGCTTCCGGTAACCATCAATGAGTTTCTTACAATGCTCTGCTGGAATTTTAGACCATTCTTCTTTGGCAAACTGCTCCAGGTCCCTGATATTTGAAGGGTGCCTCCTCCAAACTGCCATTTTTATATCTCTCCACAGGTGTTCTATGGGATTCAGGTCTGGACTCATTGCTGGCCACCTTAGAAGTCTCCAGTGCTTTCTCTCAAATCATTTTCTAGAGCTTTTTGAAGTATGTTTTGGGTAATTGTCCTGCTGGAAGACCCATGACCTCTGAGGGAGACCCAGCTTTCTCACACTGGGCCCTACATTATGCTGCAAAATTTGTTGGTAGTCTTCAGACTTCATAATGCCATGCACACGGTCAAGCAGTCCAGTGCCAGAGGCAGCAAAGCAACCCCAAAACATCAGGGAACCTGCGCCACGTTTGACTGTAGGGACCGTGTTCTTTTCTTTGAATGCCTCTTTTTTTTTCCTGTTAACTCTATGTTGATGCCTTTGCCCAAAAAGCTCTACTTTTGTCTCATCTGACCAGACAACATTCTTCCAAAACGTTTTAGGCTTTCTCAGGTAAGTTTTGGCAAACTCCAGTCTGTTTTTTTATGTCTCGGGGTAAGAAGTGGGGTCTTCCTGGGTCTCCTACCATACAGTCCCTTTTCATTCAGACGCTGACGGATAGTGCGGGTTGACACTGTTGTACCCTCGGACTGCAGGGCAGCTTGAACTTGTTTGGATGTTAGTCGAGGTTCTTTATCCACCATCCGCACAATCTTGTGTTGAAATCTCTCGTCAATTTTTCTTTTCCTTCCACATATAGGCAGGTTAGCCACAGTGCCATGGGTTTTAAACTTCTTGATGACACTGTGCACGGTAGACACAGGAACATTCAGGTCTTTGGAGATGGACTTGTAGCCTTGAAGCTCATGCTTCCTCACAATTTGGTTTCTCAAGTCGTCAGACAGTTCTTTGGTCTTCGTTCTTTACTTCATGCTCAATCTGATACACAGAAGGACACAGGACAGAGGTTGAGTCAACTTCAATCCATGTCAACTGGCTGCAAGTGTGATTTAGGTATTGCCAACACCTGTTAGGTGCCACAGGTAAGTTACAGGTGCTGTTAATTACATAAATTAGAGAAGCATCACGTGCCAATACTTTTGTCCACCCCCTCTTTTATGTTTGGTGTAGAATTATATCCAATTTGGCTTTAGGACAATTCTTTTTGTGTTTTTCCATTGAAGACAAATTAAATGAAGATATTAATACTAAAGAATTTGTGATTACAATCATTTTCAGGAAGAAACTGAGTATTATCTGACAGAATTGTATATATATATATATATATATATATATATAATTGAAGGTGAAGTGGATAAGTTTAATCCTGACTCTTGTGATGCGACGTTTCGACCGTCAGGTCTTTCTCAAGCATCAAACACTGCATCACAAGAGGCTGGATTAAATTTGTCCACTTCACCTTCAACGTGGAGTGCTGCCTGTTTTTTTTATTCTTACATGTGGCAGTTGAGCACTGCAGATACAGGAAGTATTGCACCCAAATTTTTCCATTAAGATTGTGCTGATTCTTTCTTTCTTGATATATATATATAAATATATATATACCGTATATATTTGTGTATAAGCCGAGTTTTTCAGCACAAAAAATGTGCTGAAAAGTCCCCCCCTCAGCTTATACACGTGTCATAAGCCGGCCGCCTGCCCCCCCCATCGGTATACAGGCGCCCCCCATCAGTGGTATACAGGGCCCCCCCTTGCTGCCGCACACCTGTAAAGTAATACATCATTATACTTATCCCTGTTGCTGTCGCCGCTCCTCCGAGTCTTCATGCTTCCTCCTCCGGCGCACAGGCAGTGACATCATTGCCTGCGCCCGACGGTCACAAGCAGGAAGAAGCATGAAGACCCGGAGGAGCGTGGTGTCAGAGGGATAAGTATAATGATGTATTACTTTACAGGTGTGCGGCAGCAAGGTGGGGCCCTGTATACCACTGATGGTGGGGGCGCCTGTATACCACTGCGGAGGGGGCCTGTATACCACTGCGGAGGGGGCCTGTATATCGCTGGGGCCTGTATACCACTGGGCCTGTATACCACTGGGGCCTTTATACCACTGGGGCTGCTGTATATACTGCTGGGGCCTGTATATACCACTGGGGAGGTTGCTGTAATACTGCTGGGACCTGTATATACCACTGGGGAGGCTGCTGTATACCACTGGGGATGCTGTATATACTGCTGGGGCCTGTATATACCACTGGGGAGGCTGCTGTAATACTGCTGGGGCCTGTATATACCACTGGGGAGGCTGCTGTATACCACTGGGGCTGCTGTATATACTACTGGGGCCTGTATATATAACTGGGGAGGCTGCTGTATACTACCACTGGGGAGGCTGCTATATACTACCACTGGGGAGGCTGCTGTATACTACCACTGAGGAGGCTGCTGTATACTACCACTGGGGAGGCCTGTATACTACTGGGGGGGCCTGTATACCACACTGCTGGGGGCTGTATACCTGTGCTGGGGTCCACCCTCGGCTTATACATGAGTCAATAGGTTTTCCCAGGTTTTGGGGGCAAAAGTAGGGGGGTCGGCTTATACACGGGTCGGCTTATACACGAGTATATACGGTATATATATTTTCTACATAACCCTGGCTATAATATGATGTCGGATGTAGCTGAAGCCCTGAGGCGGTTACTGGGACTTTTATTTTGGTACCCTGTCATTAGGATAGGTCATCAATTTGTGGTCATTAGGATTGTGGACATCCAGCACCTCTGATGATCAGCTGTTTCCGGTGCTATTGGCAAATGGAAATGTTCAGTTATAGATATGCACAGAACAGCTCAATCATCTGTATATTGGCCATAGTCCTGAACTGAAAATCTGCCCCGTATTGATGTTAACTATAGAGTTCATGGAGATGTGCTTTTCTACTGTGTAAATGAGCACATGTGGTTGCCAGCACTGGATGGAGCTGATCAGCGGGGTTACTGGGTCTTGCACCCTTACCAATCAGATATTGATGACCGATCTTAAGTGTAGGCCATTGATTTAAAGGTCCCGAATAACCCCTTCAAAAGGATTACAATAGTACTTCCTATATTCTCCATAGTTGCACTATACAGCAGCTATAGACACTGAAGAGAAGGGGTACATCAGCTCATGTTGGTAACATACCCTCTTTATAAATCCTAATTCTCTGTAAATCATCAGTAAGTTAATCAACAAGGAAAAAGGAAACCAACCCAAAGCCTAAAGTTTCATGGTGGTGGAAATAATGGGAACCGCATAAATGAAGACGTACATGGAACTTCAACAAAAGAAGGAACCAGTAAAAAGATTTTTTTTTTATTCTTCTACCTCTCTTCTAAGTACTTTCCTGAATAGCTACACCAAGTATATGCCTCTTTTGTATACAAGAGCATCTCAGTGAATTAGAATATCAACCTAAAAATCATTTATTTCAGTAATTCAATACAAAAAGTGAAACTCATATATTATATAGAGTCATTACACACAGAGTGATCTATTTCAAGTGTTTATTATGTCTACAAGTGTTGATGATTATGGCTTACAGCTAATGAAAACCCTCAGAAAATTAAAGTAGAGAGGATGAAGGGTTATAAACAGCGCTGCCATATTCCAGGAGATATCAAAGGGTGAATATAATATTGATTGATCAGGTCTCCCTGAAATGCCCCCAAAACATGTCAATATGATATTGATTTGTCTTGAGGAGTGGGCCAGGGAGCTCTGAAACGTGTTGACTAATACATCAATATTATATTCACCCTATGATGTCTATTGGAATGTGGCTGCACAGGTTTTAACCCTTTATCCTCCCTACTTTAATTTTCTGAGGATTTTCATTGGCTGTAAGCTATAATCATCAACATGAACATAAATAAAAACTTGAAATAAATTACACTGTTTGTAATGACGCTATATAATATATGCATTACACTTTATGTATTGAATTACTGAAATAAATTAACTTTTTGAGGATATTCTAATTACCGTATATACTCGCGTATAAGCCGAGTTTTTCAGCCCAAAATTTGGGCTGAAAAGTCCCCCTCGGCTTATACGCGAGTATATAAAAAATACCGCAGCAGCCCCGGAGGTATACAGGCCCCCCATCAAGTTCCAGGGCCCCCCCCTTGCGCGCCAGCCTGTAAAGGAAAATCATACTTGCCAGTTTCCTGTCGCGCCGTCCGCAGCTGCCGACACGCGATCCCCGGCTTCATTCCGCATCTTCCGCATTTCCTGTAGTCGCGGGCAATGACGTCATTGCCCGCGACCACAGGAAGTCGGAAGCCGGAAGACGCGGATTGAAGCCCGGGATCGCGTGTCGGCAGCTGCGGACGGCGCGACAGGACACTGGCAAGTATGATTTTCCTTTACAGGCTGGCGCGCAAGGGGGGGGGCCCTGGAACTTGATGGGGGGCCTGTATACCTCCGGGGCTGCGGCTGTATACAGCCCTGGGGCTGCGGCTGTATACAGCCCTGGGGCTGCTGCTGCTGTATACTACCTAAGGGCTGCTGTATATACCTATGGGGCTGCATATGGGGCTGCATATGGGGCTGCATATACCTCTGGGGCTGCATATACCTCTGGGGCTGCATATACCTCTGGGGCTGCATATACCTCTGGGGCTGTATATACCTCTGGGGCTGTATATACCTCTGGGCCTGCATATACCTCTGGGCCTGCATATACCTCTGGGGCTGCATATACCTCTGGGGCTGCATATGGGGCTGCATATACCTCTGGGGCTGCATATGGGGCTGCATATACCTCTGGGGCTGCATATACCTCTGGGGCTGCATATACCTCTGGGGCTGCATAAACCTCTGGGGCTGCATATACCTCTGGGGCTGCATATACCTCTGGGGCTGCATATGGGGCTGCATATACCTCTGGGGCTGCATATACCTATGGGGCTGCATATACCTCTGGGGCTGCTGTATACTACCACTTGGGCTACTGCTGTATACTACCACTGGGGAGGCTGCTGTATACCTCACTGCTGGGGGTTGTATACCTGTACTGGAGTCCACCTTCGGCTTATACGCGAGTCAATAAGTTTTCCCAGTTTTTGGGGGAAAAAGTAGGGGGGTCGGCTTATACACGGGTCGGCTTATACACGAGTATATACGGTAATTGAGATGCACCGATATGTCTGTACTGCACTTTGTGAATGCAGTTTTGTGTAGTATTGATTACTCTTTTTGATACAGTTGAGACAAAAGTATCCTTTAGGCACAATTATGCCAAGTGATAGTCTATGAGCTTTTTGGATTTATGCATTTGGAGAATTTCCTGTACAATTATGTCTCAAGTCTAGACCTAGCTATAATTATGCTGGTGTAGTCATAAAGATTCTGAAATTCCAACATGCTTTTAGTATTTCAATGAACACTGTTGCATTGTATATGTTCATCCTTTACTTGACACCTATTGACATTCTTAACTTAGCTACATAATTCTCCTACCATTCTCTTGACCTTGCATTAACTGGAAATTGTGAGGCGTGTACCCACCGTGTAACCATTCTGGAACGCTGTTATAGATTGTACTATTATTGTTGTCTAGGTCACCTGGCTTTCTATTATAACATTACAAGAGCTCCATCTGGCAATGATTATAGGGACGCAGCACTATAGCCATCCATATCTCTTATACGACTGTCAACATCACATGGTGTACTAAAACATAATGTCAAGGACCCAATGTAGCTATTATGATATTGAACTGCTATATTTACTGCCTGTGATTTTCCATAGTTATCGTGACATTGCCAACTACTGACTAATCCTGAAGAATTACAATATTTCAAAAGTATTTGCATGTATTTGTTCCCATTTTAGAAAGGGTTTATAAATCGCAGTAAAATGCACAATTAGCCATTCTTTTTCACTAAGGGTGCTTATACAATCATTTCTAAACACTGACATTGGTTCCCTTTAAATAACTCAGTTGGGTACAGCAGATCAAGCTGTGTATATTGACAAGGTTGTGTAGGTGTAAGGAGCTCTTTTTTCCCTTATTCTTTAATATTCTGCCAATTTTCACATTGCCAGCGTCGGACCTGCTGCGCATTCCTAATCAGAACTAAATTGTTGCAGTCAACCGGCATCTAACCTCAACGTAAAATTATTTGCAAGGAAGAAAATTACGCATAAAAGTTTGTTCGGAACAGAAACATATTATCCTCTGGCTATCTTCTCCATTTCCACTCCGCTATCGGCGGCATTGTAAACAGAATTTACATATGCACCAGCAATGATCTGCTGGCACGGCCACTTATTCAAGGCAAATTATGCATCAGATAAACATTGTATTTTATCAGCGGGAACAGCAAAGGAAGCTTAGACTGAAGTGTCAACTATTTGGCTTCAGTACTGGAATAAATCATGTGGCATCTTAGTAAAAGACAAGTAAATATTTGATTTTTTTTCATATAAATATCTCTCTTTTTTAAAACAGTCTCTTTGTCTCCCAAATATTCTGTAATATATTCATGTGAAACCTCCCAGAGCAAAATTATGACATTTCTTTACAAGGCATGTAAGTAGAGTGATATAGACATAACGCAAGGCGCCCGGGTACGTGCTAGAGGTTGAGTTATGTCAGCAGCGTTAGCAGGGAAGTATCGGCTATATATACAGATTACTTATACTGAACATATTCTGCGGGTGCTCTGTTTGTGTTCTGGTGTTTTATTTCTGCATTCAGAGTCTAAAAGCAAATGCCGCACTTTCATAAGTTCTAAACACAGCCTCAGGTTTAAACCCTTCACCTTCAGACGATTTTCAGTTTTTTTCAATTTCATTTTTTTTTCCTCCCCTTCTACCAAGAGCCATAACTTTTTTTATTTTTCCATCAATATAGTCGTATGAGGGCTTGTTGTTTGCTATACGAGTTGTACTTTTGAGTGAGATTATTAAAGGGACTCTGTCAAGTGATTTTTTGATCAGATACTAACAGTACCCTTGAATAATGATCAGGTAGACTTTGCACAATATTTAAAAATCATTACTGTATCCTTTGTAGATCTTTTGCTATAAGCACATTCAAAGCCAGCAGGCAGCAGTAAAAGTAATTGACCTGACTCCTGAACAGTCACAGTATGTAAATTATTGTTTATTATTCACTCCTGCTCAAGCAGCTATCCCCTCCCTCCGCCTGTGCTCTGTGAACCACTACTAGTTTCAGTTTAATTTTCCATACAAGGGGAGCAAACAGAAGGATACAGAGCCCTTTGGTTTTTGGTTTAGATTAGAGCAGGCAGTGACTTCACTACATGAATATTCAATAAGTAAGTGATCACTCACTATGATTGACAGATGTAATCAAAATGTCTTATATTGCAGTTTACAGAGGATAGGAGGTAAGCATAAATAGAAGAAATACATAAAGAGCTTCACAAGAGGAATTAGAAAACGATAACAGTTACATATGGATTTTTGACTTTACAGACTCCCTTAAAAGGGAACCTGTCACCCCCCTGGGGCATTTTAAACTATGCCCACCAGCATTTACATGATATAAATGGGGTTCTAGTAACACCTGTATGTGCCCAGACTGGCCATTCATACCTGAAATATGAACTTTTATTCTTTCCAGAGCTGGCCCCCTATTTAGACCGGTAGGATGTTGTTTTGACAAGGTGGATCGTTTTCTTCTCGCCCATCCAGGCTGCTAAATCCACCCTTTAGTTTTCAAATTTCAATAGAAAATAGAAATACCACATTGGACTATTTGTAATGCGGTTACAGGATCCGGTTTTGCAGCCTGCGGGAAAAATCATGAAGGCTGCATTTTTTTTCGGATCCGGATTTCTAACATGGAGCCCTATGGGTCCAAATCCGGTACTGCAAGACACATATGAATGCCTGCAGTACCGGATGGGTTTGGAACAACAATGCAGCATCTGTGTGGCATATCAGCACAGATGCTGCATTGATGTACATGAAGGGTTAATGTGTATAATATATGTGGGCAACATGTCTCCACCCTCCCTAGAGACATGGTGGCCAAATGCAATGGCATTTTAGCTGTTAACTTCCTATATTAATGTTTAGCCAATATTTGTAGGCTTGTACAAATCATCATTGGAAGCCGACGGCTCCTGGTTGTCAGCACAAGCATCAGTATGCAATGAGCGTAAGCACATTGCTGGCCAGCATCTTTAATAAGGAGCTGTCCCAGGTGCTTACGCCAACTGCGTACTGTACCCGCCGCTCTCCATGGTGCTGACGGCTTAAACATCAGCTCTATGGCCAGCACACATTGAAACTCCAGTGCGCTGGCCATAGAGCTGATGTTTAAACCTTCCGCACTATGGAGAGCGGTGGGTACAGTACGCTATTGGCGTAAGCACCTTGGACAGCTCCTTATTAAGGATGCTAGCCAGCAATGTGCTTACGCTCATTGCGTACTGATGCTCGTGCTGACAACCAGGAGCTGCCGGCTTCCAATCATGATTTATAAAAGCTGACAAATATCGGCTACACATTCATATAGGCAGTTAACACTTAAAATGCCAATGCATTTATCCACCATGCTTTAGGGAGGGTGGAAACTCCCTAGAGACATGTTGCCCACATATATTATACATATTAACCCTTCAAACATTGATCATACCCACAGCAGAAGGGTTTAAAAGAGCATCCAGCTACCGATCCAATTTTTTATCACCCATGTTATAACACGCCGGATTGCACCGGATCTGGCCTGATCCGGGTGGATCTGATTCAATCCGATTTCAGTCCCAGGACACAAAATCTGTGTTTGGAAAGCAGGGGAACATTGTAATCTCCACAACGTCTACCGCATCCAGTACCGGATGCCACATTAAGGAGACATCCAGTACCACATGTGGATTTAGGGACACACCTTTTACAGGGCAAAATTAATATGAAGGCACAGGAGATTACCGCATCCAGAAATGGATGCGGTAACAGCATTCTGCCTTCCAAATGTGACCCTAACCTAAATCTGCTAAAAACCTTTTATAGACTTATGTTATCCACAGCAGCCACTCTAAGAAGGCAAAGTGAGAAAGCAACTGCATGGAATGTTGTACGATACATTCACATGTCCAGTAATCATCCATTAGTATCCAGCAGCAATCCAAAGGCAAAATCATTGTGCAAGCACAACCCTTTTGTCCAGTTTGATAAAAAATTGATTTCTGCAGCATGTTTTTTTTATCATGGGAGTCTATGAAAAATGGATGTATAAACTGATTGCTATTTATCTTCCATTTCAAACTAATACAGTAAGGAAAAAAATAAATCCTTTACAAATGAAAGAAAAAATCAGATGGCTAAATAGCAATCAGTTAACAGATCTTTTTTCCATAGACTTTCATTTAAAAAAAAAATGCATCGTGCAGAAATCAATTTTATCAAAATTGACCAAGAAGTTGTGTTTGCCTAAGGTCACACTTGAGCCCTGGATCCATTAAAACCATCAGTTTTTTCAACTTAGAATTTTAGAAAAACGGATGATTTTAACGGATCCATAGGCTCCCAAGCAAAAAACATAGTGTCAAAATGCACTGCAAAAAAACGCTATGCGTTTTTTTTACTGCACCCAAAAACGGTGCTAGCAGCATTTTTGGGTGCGGTAAAAAAACGCATAGCTTTTTTTAACATGGGGGCCTATGGGAAATGCATCCGTTAACGCATCGTACCTATATGTACCATGCGTTAACGCATAGCATTTTTGGAATGAAAACATATCAATCTCCAAAATCGGAATTAAGTTTTCAAAAGGCAGAAAAACTGACTGCTAAGTGTGACCCTAGCCTTTGCGTTACTTTTTTGCCATTGGATTGCTGTTGGATCCGTTCTAACATGTGATTACTGGACATAATTACTGGACATGTGCACTTAGCTTAAGACTGTATAGATTCCTTGTAGTTACAGTTTATTCTACTGTATGTATTTATTTTACTCGCTTATTTAGTACCGTTAATTTCCACAGCACATACATCAACATCACTGTCCCCACTAGAGTTTACAATCTAAAATCAAGATCAGTATATATTTGGAGTATTGGAGAACACCTATGTACACATAATAAACATAAAAAGAGCATGAGAACTCATTGCTGATATTGTTCTTGGCAGAGATGAGCAAACTATTTGAAGTCCGGCTTTGGACACTGCAGCTAAACATTTTGACACACTGTCTGTGACAACGAACTTGACCCGAACCTGAATGGAAGTGACTGATTGGCAGCTTTCTGCCCACATACAACCAGCTATAAGAAAGCACTTCTGGAGTGGAACGACAGTTTTTTTTTGTTTTTTTCAATTTCATTTTGCACACATACTACATCTAAAAATTGTGCTTTTAAGTCCAGTGTGAGACAATCAAACACTGCATGTGGCTCAGACTGGGCTAAGCACCAACTGTACATGTCCACATGATACTCGCTCCAGTGCTTTGCGAATGTAAAGCACCCGAATTACAAACCCCAAATGGTTTGCTCAACACTGGGAAGTTCACTGACCCAAACTGAACCAAACCTTGAAAGGTTTGCTCATATCTAGTTCTTGGTTGCATTTAACCCAGAACTTCAGAGTTGCAAGGCTACTATATCTCTATACACAGACCTCCCAGGTGGAGCTCAATACAAAAGTGAGTGAATGAGTTAAACCTGATGAACTTAAACAGCAACTAAGCATCATCCATAGGTACTGACTTGTATTTCTTTTTGTGTTTGCCATGA
Source organism: Allobates femoralis (assembly GCA_033576535.1). NCBI lineage: Eukaryota > Metazoa > Chordata > Amphibia > Anura > Aromobatidae > Allobates > Allobates femoralis. The sequence goes on from JARQOC010000002.1 coordinate 201,454,543, forward strand.
TATTTCAGAGTCAAGAGGTCTTGACATTTAAGAACAAATATAAGAACTATGCTACTGAAAACATAAATGTAGAAGTAGTGTGAGTAAAAGAAAGTAGTGCAAAATTAAAGTGCTTTACATGGTTAGTTTAAAAATAAATATTTTTTTGTATAGTCTATGCTCTTGTTTTAATATTTCTTCTGAATTTGGTAATTTTTGCATTACATTCCTGTAATATATTTTCAAGACCTTTCCACAGGTTTATTATTACTTGTGAATATACATATGGTTCTCCAAACAAAATATCTTGAAATGATTGATTCCGCTGTAAAATTCATACTGCAATACTAATTACGGCTCCTCAGCAGTATTTTTCATCACATCTTAGCTGGAGGCTAAATGGTAAACTTTAATGACTCTAGAAATATTCCACTTTCTTTAAGAGAGATAAAGCATGCTGAAAGAAAACGAGATGCCTTGGAAAATGAACCCACAAACTAGTGACTAAGCATAATAAAACAAGAGAGATAATCAAGATGGTTACATAGATTACATTGTAGTCACATAATTTCCATGAATTATCATGCTGGGTTATTCCAGAGGAAGGCAATGGCAAATTGAGTTTGCATGTAATAATTAATCCTTACAAATCCCAAATACAGTGAATACAATAAATCCCTGAATAAGGATTGTGGTAGAATGTATGTCATGAAAAGCATCCAAACCTTCATTACTCAAGAATAGTGATGGCGAACCGGTCGGGGTCTGTAGTGTTCTGGACTGGGCTTGGACCAGTAAAGCAAGAAAAGTTAATAAACATAATATACTTACCAGGTACGTGTTTTCCCTTCCTGCTGTGCTGTGGCGCTGCATCACTCCTGGACCGCTCATTATCCTCTGGGCGTATGTGATTGGCTTTTGGAGCCAGTGACTTGAATATTCCCAGAAGATAATGAGTGGCCCGGAAGTGATTCAGCGCCACGGGAGAGCTGGAAGGGAAAAGGCAGACCCGATAAGTATAATGTTATTTATTAACTCTTTGCATGCTTTAACAGTCCAACTCAGGTCCCAAACACTACAGACCCCGACCGGTTTGCCTATCATTACTCATGAACATTGTTGTATCTACCATGGAGGTAGCCTTTTTTATGATCTTTTCTTGGGTTTTATACATCAAGGTAAAGAACTTGACTACTATTGGCACTGAGGGGGAACATAGCTTTTGTTGTCTGTCCATCTTGCCATAAATCAGCTATAGCTAGGGATGAGAGATGAACATTGACTTAAAAAAAAATCAGTATTCAGGTTTGGAGCTCAGGTGCTTTATGTACACAAACCACTGGAGCGAGGATTGCTATGCTCGGGTACACTTGATGCGAGCCACTTGCAGTGTTTGAATGGCTCCCACTGGGGGTAAAATCAGTGTTATCGGACGTAGTGTATGCAGAAAAAATGACAAATCCCTGGCTGCCCTGCCTGGCTGTATGTGGGAGGAGAGCCAAAGTGACCCATCTGTGAGTTCCAATGCAGTTTGGGTCAAGTTTGGGTCCAGAACAGAACATTATATAAAGTCTGTCTGAACCTCCAGAACCTGAACTTCCACAGGTCCGCTCATCTCTAGTCATAGCTGCTGCTGTTGTTAGTAATTAATAAAGGGTGCTCACTGCAGAAATCTTGTTGGGTTCAATATTATTTATCTAATTTAATGATCTAACTCTTATGGTGGGTTTACACACACCAACTTATCTGTCCAACTTCTGACCAACTTACTGGTTGCAGTGAAATCATGGAACATTGCTCCATTTTGTGGCTGTGTACAAATGGAACTATGTGTCCATGATTTCACTGCAACCAGCAAGTTGGTCAGAAGTTGGACAGATAAGTTGGTGTGTGTAAACCCACCATTATAGTGCCTGTTTGCAGCTAGGCATTGCAATATTTATAAAGGGAAACTTATTTTTGCTTGATAAATTAACTTTAAAATTTCCAGAAATATTTTGGAAGTAGAAGTTGAATGGTCAATATTACCATGATAGGGATCACATGTAAATTTACGACACATGGTCACAGCAGTTGTATGGAGCGGGCTTAAGATTTGAGCCTGAACCAAACACAACTAGTGCCAGTTGTGTTACATAGTCAACATTTACCTATATTAGCAATGACCAGGACAACTTTCACCTGCTGCTGTTTAACTATTTAAATGCTGCTGCCAACCATGGGTTTTAATGGCAGCTACGGCAAATATTAATGGATATTATGGATAGATGGAGGAGAATCAGACCACATATTGTTGCATGTATTATGATGCCTTGGAGACATATATATCAGTATTAGAGATATAGTAGGATATTTTTAATGGTATTTATGTGAAAATTGCTTTTATTTTTACTTTTAAATGCATTGGATCAATCAAAAAATGTATGAGAGATGTATTTATAGGCTTTAAAAAACAGGGAGTATTCTAATACTGTGCCCAGTTGTGCAATATTATCTTCCTAAACAATAATTGTGATCTTATGTTGTTCCAGCCATTTTTATTGTACTTGACGGTTTGAGCAGTAAATCACAAAACATTATTGCCTGCTTATGGCTTTTGTAAAGGGGACTGTGAAGCAGGAATAAGTTATGGACATTTTAAACTATAATGGGAAAGAACATTGTGTGAATAGAAAGTAAAGTACCTTTCCTGTGGTGGTGTTCAGATTAAAGTTTCCTTTCATAATACAAGAATTCTTTAAGGATTAGATTCTTGAACCGCTCATGATTTCAACATTGTTCTGTATCACCCTGAGGTTTCAAGTACTTCCTATTGCTATTGAAATTTCTAAACTTCCAGTTTTTTTCTTCTGCTAGCCTTAAAGTGGTATTCTTTTACTATAATATTAATGTTTTATCCTTACTATAGATCATCAATATTGGTCGTGGTTGTCCAACTGTCAGTAACCCGGGAGATCAGCTGAAAAAAGGCTGTTACAGAAAATGCTCAGGTTCCTTCATTCAGCTGATTTGTTGGGCTAGTAGGAGTCTAATCCCAACTGATCAAATATTGATTACCTCTGCATGATTGCTCATTCACATGACAAATCTATCAGATGCTGTTCCTTTCATAGCTTGGAGGCTAAAGCCAACTTTCTGCAATTCAATTGCCATGGCCACAGCCAGCATTATACCTCAGGTTGATTCAGTGCTCTTGTGGCACCCTGTTGCTACAGGTAACCTCAGACTCACCTACAGCACGGGTGGGTTTCCACAGTGGGTACACAGCCATGAACAACACCTTCCACCCCTGCACAGTATGGTGAGCTAAACTTGCTGCTCTTAGGCAATATCCCCTATAAATGCTGGTGCTGGGGGCGGAGTTAGTTAGAGTGTGCAGACGCTAGAAGAGCTGTGAAGATGTCCTGGTGGTCAGTGCCGCGTTAGACCCAAGCCAGTGACTCTGAACAGCCTTCAGAATAGCCTTGCAGGGCCCAAGAGTGGGGTCGGAAGGTGAGGAGAGAACAGACGAAAAGTAAATTGGGGACCGAGGACCCATCTTTGGTTCACCCCAGAAAGCATTCCGGAGTCCGAGTCTGCCGGAGAGCACCTAGCCCAGCAGAGAATACCGGTTTACCATGGAGACTCCAGTCCCCTGGGCATCTGTGCAGCCACCAACAAGGGAGCCAGGCACCGCGGAGAGAAGAAAGCGCAAGTCCATCGTGGGTTTCCCAACAACAGCACAGGTGATAGGAGAGCAGATGAGACCAGCCAAGTTTCATACAGGGCAGGTGTTTCACACACACGGGAAAAGAGACAAGGAGGCCTTATACTCACTCACGGTGGAGATCCGGAAGTGCTTCTTGACCACCCAACAGTAGACTGGACTTTTATCTGCAATATCATCAGTAAAGATAAAGAAACAACCTACAGTATGTGTGTGTCAATTCCTCAACCCCTGACCCTGCCATCCACAGAGACTGTCCCTTTACCTAACAGCCCGACCAAATCCCTGCTCCATCCCTTATCATCATTACCAAACTCCCCAGGGATCCAGCTCCATCTGAAGGGAGCTTCAACACCAAGCTGCCCATCCATCATCCCTGTAGGTCCCCCATGCAGCGCTGGTGTAGTCACCAGAACCACAGGTGGAATCATGACAAACTCTATTCCTATTTCAATTCCCCTTTTTAAGCTGACCACCAGGGCCACGGGTCTGGGCAGGCCACAAGTGAAATCCTAACCGCAGCTGAGGGTCCAGATACCTGAGTCCCCATATAACCCTGGGGTGCGTCACTCTACATTACAAATACATATGATAATATGTTGATCACTTTAAAGTAACAGTACATCAAATAATACATCTGATATTTTTTGCTAATTTATTCCAGCTAAATAATATGCATAATAGTTAATATCCTAATATCCTCTTCCTGTCTAAGAACCCACTAACCATGTTTCAGCAAAGCAATAAGGGCAAATGCAAGACAAGTATCAAACTATATTATACTATTATTAACTAGAATCAAAAGAAATATTATGAAAGTATAAAGGTCATTGCTGGCCTTCCTCTTCACCTTTTAGCTTCTATTATTCCTACCATAGTGTCCTTCCCTAGTGATTTTTCAATTTCTATTATATTTCCAAAGTAGGCAAGTCGTAGCTTGGTGATTCTTTGCTTCAAGTGACAGGTCGGGCTTGATTTGTTCCAAAATTGATTTGTTTATTCTTCTTGCCATCCATAATATTGATACCATCCTATTCCAGTACCATATTTTGAAGGTGTTAATTATTCTTCTGTCTTGTTCCTTTACTGTCCATGTTTCACTTCCATATGTTACTACAGAAAAGACCAGAATATGTAAGAACTATGTCTTCAGTGGTGTAACTTGAAGCTCATGGACCCCGATGCAAAAGCTCCAAGAGGTCCCACAATTATGGTAAATCTTTAATAGCATTATTGTTTTTCTATGTGCCAAAGGGACTTTTAGGGGCCCCTAAGCTCCAGGGGCTGGGTGCGATTGTCAGCCCTGCATCTGAGGTAGTTACACCCCTGTGTGTGTCCATTGCTTGTAAAATATTCCTTGATTTGAAGACATTGTCAAGTGACTTTATTGTTGATATTTGCACAGCTATTCTCCTATGGACTTCTGGTATTTACTGCATCTTGAGTGGACATTTATTAGAGTAGGTTGAAGTTCCTTACCACTTACAGTTCATTACCATCCATCTCAAATATGTCCTGGTGTAAATTGCTTTGAAAAGTCAAAACGTTTTGGTGCAACTCAGTTATTCAAAAATATTGCCACTTTAGGTGTTTTCAGATCAATCCCAGGTATGCCAAAATAGGTGGAAAGAGTCATGATGCCACAGCATGTATCATTCAGCCAGGCGCATTTACCTTCACTATGCCTCCCCATCAAGACCAGCTGGAAAAAAGCAATTCTAGATGAATCAGAGCCATAGTGCTCAAATAATTCCACCAAACAAGTATAATTATCATAATGTTAGTGATGACACAGAATCCATTATATCTAATCGGATCACTCCATGACTGGCCCATCTTGCATTTGGCAGAACTGCCTGATAGCAGTACAGATCTACAAGGTGGAGTTTGCAAAATTGCTAAATTATTGCAAAAAGTAAGATAAGAGATATAAATAAGGAAGGACTAATTAGTGAAATGTTCAAATAACTTTTTATTGTAAGTGTCATAAATACTTAAGCATAAACCGAGTTTTCAGCACCTTTTTTAACCTGAAAAATTCCTCCACTCGACTTAAACTTGAGTCAGTGTGGGGGGGTGGCTTTGGAGCAGTGAACGAAGGCTGGAGCAGGCTGCAGAGGCCGCAGGTGGTCACGTGGGCCCACTCATTAGGCCTCCTTCACATCACGATTTTTTGGGATCTGTGGCTATCCATTTTAAAACTGATAGCCACGAATCAGATTTGGCCCCCATGTATACCTATGGGCACAGATTGGTCCTTAATGGCCATTCGTGTGTGCAGGAATCCAATTGTGTCCGCTGTTTTCACATCCCCAAAATTGGAGACTGCTCCGATTTTGGGCATAGCGGACACAATCGGACAGAATCGGACAGCATCGGATCCGACGCTGTCCGATTCAAATAACATGGGGGGTCTTTGGAGCTTGGATCCGGAAAAAAACTGAATCATTTACTGGATCCGATTTTAGTGTACTGAGCGTACATGTATGATATTTTTTATTCTAAAAGAGTGACTATTTCATTTAAAAATGGGGTTTTCCAGGGAGTAGACAATGCCTTCAATTGGAATCATTATAACCGTTGAAATGGGATCCCCATGTATTATGCCAGTGCTAATGTTACCATATGGTTAATAGATGTAACTAAAGCATTAAAATACCAACTAAATATTTGCACACGTTCACCCTGCTGCTTCTTAAACTCATAACTTTTCATACATGACATGTAAACCAGTAAAAGCAAGTGCATACAAATGAAAACCATTGATTTTCACATTTTTTAATGTGTCCTTGGATAATACAAATAACTACAATAGCACTAAGAATAGGCATTTTACACACTTAGCACTTCAAATTCAAGGTTTCAATGTACCACTAGAATTAAACGATGTATAAAAATCATTCTGCATAAGAATCCAGCTTAATATGTCTTTATTTGCAGAAGGTGAGAGTTTGAGAAATGGTATCGAGGTGGCTCTTTCCAAATACAATCCAACATTTGATATTCAAAATTAAAATTCCAAAATATGACTTAAATGTTATAAATGTGGAATTTCTTGAACAGATAGAGAAATATATAAGATATAAACTTGCCTTATTCTTTCAGAGTGGTAATTGATGAATCCCATCAAAGACATAGATGTACCTTTACGTATTGTAAGGAAAGTAGTTCCCAGACAAGGTAAGATACTGTTTTTCGCTTTATAACACGCACTGGATTATAAAACTCACCTCAAATTTGGTGAAAGAAAAGCCAAATAAATTTTTAATGGCAAATGGGGTCCATCTTATAATGCCAGTGGCCGTCTTACAAATCATACACATAATCCACATCCTGGTACATGGCCCCCTTGTGCTGACAGGTAGCCCCATTGTTCTGGCATATAGCCGTGTGCTGGCACATAGCCCTCATATGCTGGATATGCCCCCGCTGGCACGCACCCTTTGTCACTCTGTGCTTCCAGCTCAGCGGTGGATCTTCCTGTGTCACAGGCATGGGATCATGTGACTAGGGTACACAGTGATGACATCACTGTGCTGTGCCAGTCACTTGATCCACTGCTGGGCACAGACACAGGAAGAGCCACCACTGAACTGGAAACACTGAGCGACGAATAGTGATTTTAAAAAATTTATTATTTTAGTGTGCGCACCAGCAGGGGTGTGAGTGCAGGCTCATATAATATGCACCACTCCCCCTGTCTATATCCCAGCACGGCTTCAGCACTGAGGAGATGGACAGGGGGATGCAATGCATATTACATTAGGCTAATGAGTGGGGACACATGACCACAGGCTGCCTCTGCAGCATGATCCAGCCCGCTCAAAGCCCTGGACACTGCTCCAAAGCTGCCCCCCTCCCCTACAAGCCATCCTCAAGAAAATTCAAATTATAAAACGCACCCTCCAATATCCCCCAAAATTTGGGGGAACAAAAGTGCGTCTTATAATGCGAAAAATACCGTAAGTACATCATGGCTAAAGCATCAAGGTGTATAATGTTTCTAAAAGCACATCACCTAAGCTTGTCCCCATGGGGGGTGGCGCTGTACCCCTGCGTCTACGATCACTGTGATTGGCTGTTCAATTCTGGACAGCTAATCACAGTCATATCAATGTTTCAGAAAATGAAATTGCCTAAAACATTGAGATCCAGCTATGATCTGTGCTACAACAGCACCAATCATTGGCTGGAGCATAGCAACGGTGGCCTCACTCCCTCCCTGATTGGAGGATTCGTGCTGTGACAAAAAATTGCTCCAATTAGCGTGCAGAGAGGTAGTTTGACCTCACAGTGACCGCTCTCCTCGGCCTCACTCCTACATAGAGACATAAGGTGTCATGTCATGTACATCATGTGATTTCCTGAAGAAGGAATATACAGACACTAAAACATGTAGAGAATAAATCAAATAAATCTCGTGTCCAAAGAATTCACTCAACTATTTCAAACTGGAGCGCAATTTTTGAAATCGCCTTTTCTATACTTCGATATCTGGATCGTCCGACATAGAGACATGTGAAGAGCAGTCCATTTGCCAGTCTGCACCATCATTGCGCTGGGATTTGTGGTTACAAAATTGATTTCTAATTGTGACACCACTACCTGTCCTGTGCTGCTGCAGCTGTGTGCTACTGTTCTTCTGCTGTTATCTGATGTCATCTGTTGTTAGTTTGTAGAAGGAAGATTATTTTTTTGTTCCCGTTCCTGCTCTTCTCCTCCCTTCATTGTGCTGCAAGCACTAAACAGGTACTTGACTGATGTGCAGGTACATGATCCCTGATCAGGTAATTGATCACTGATCGGGTACTTGATCGCTGATTGGGCATGTGATCACTGGACAGGTACTTGATCACTCGAATTTTAGCAGGTTTTTTTTTTTGCACCACATCTGTGCATGCATCTTGCAACTATTGAGCCATTAATCAGTGACACACATCACTGATCGGTGACTTTTTTGTCCCTTTTTCCCCAAATCTGTACATGCATCCTACAACCGCTAATTGGCATCCAGTTGATTTTAATTTCTTTTTTTTTTAAGTAAAATAAACATAAAGAAATGTTTTTAGATCATATGATATTCCTAGATGACTTTGGGACAGTCAAATATATTGTATTAATTGTCGTCTACTATATTATTTTTTACTGACTAGTCAGGATTAGTGTCAGTTGCAGGCGCTCTTACTCTTTACTTTATTTTATTTTACTGATGTTCTTTTAGTAAGTTTCTTTTTTATTTCACTATATTTTAATATTCTCCTGTTTATTTACCTTTTCTTTCTAGGTTATTTTCTTTTGTGCTTCTAAAAGTTAAAAATGTTTACACCAAACACTTTCATATGCACGCACTTATGCACACGCACATGCAAGCACTCATACACACACCTGAATAAAGTTTAGCTATTTTACACACACACACACACACTACACACTACACACACTCGTCCCAGTCATCCCAGTCCTAAACACTGTATTCAGTCGAGGAGGCATATGCTATCATTGCCTCTGACATTGATAGAAAGGAAGAGGATCCTACCTTCCTTTATTTCTCCTCACTTCTCTCTCTCCTCCAGTGATGAATAACCACCACATGACATCAGAGGGCAATAAATAAGCCATATTCTAGGATAAGTGACCCCCAAACCAGCAATAGTGACCTCCTATGGATCTCGTGCTCCGAAAAATTTACCACCACGGATTCCAGATTTTATTCCCCAATCAGGAATCCAGTTTGGTACTACCGACCTCATAGAAATAGACTTTTTAAAAGTCTTTTTCTTGGATCAGGTGGTATGTCTCATGGTGTTGCCAACAAATTTGTATGCTCAACAATGTTTGGCCCCAAACTCTGCTTAATCCTTTTCTATTAGGACTCCCATTGATGCAGTAGAAATGATAAAGTATTGGGGCCTGGTTCTTCACATGAGCATAGTTAAGAAGCCAGATGTTTGTCAATATTAGAGTATTGATATTTTATATAACACCAGTATTCTGCCTGACTATTTGCTGAAGTGTACATTCCACAAAGGACAATCTGTGTAGATGATTCCTTTATCCACGTTAAGGGGAGGCTGAAATTCCACCAGTACCTTCCCAGCAAGAGGGCCAGCTATGGCATTTATCTCTGCAAGCAGTGCGAGAATACCTTAGGTTACAATCACAAATTTGGAGTTTATGAAGGAAGGGAAAACCCGGATTCAACCCCAGAAATGCAAAGGTCCACAAACTGGACTGTGTTCTGGGATACAACAAAAACATGTGGTAAAGTTGATCTTTATGATCTAGTCATCCAGCCCTACAGTTCCATCCTGAATGATAAGGTATAGTACAAGAAGCTGGTCATGCAGATAACACAGACGGCATTATACAACGCTTTCATGCTATCATAATGAGCAGCCCAAACTGGTACCTTTCTTCAGTTTCAGGAGGTAGTTATCAAGGCCCTGATATTTGGAAGTAAGGCGCAGGCCCTAGTACCTCTGGAACTGAAGGGCCCATATAGTACCAGGACAACGTTTTCTAGGTTAGGTCCCTCAAACAGCTAGAAAAGAAAGGTCACAAAAGAGATATTGGTCTTCTACAAAAGAGGGATAAGGAAGGACACCATTTTTCAATGCAACGCCTGCCCTGACAAATCTGCACTGGGTATGAAAAACTGTTTCAAGGTCTACCACAATTCCATGTAGTAAATTCACATATGCCAATCTGATAAGGTAAAAAATGTTTATACCGTGCTAGTCAGTAGATATCAGCCTGATAAAGAGGCCATAGTGTCTCAAAAGCTTGCTTTACTTACCATCTTTTCAGTTATCCATTAAAAGGTATCAACCACTGAGGACTCTCAGATTCTAATATTTTCCATATGCCAACCTGACATTCTCTACACAACCCACACATGCCAACCTGACAAATGCTACACAACTCACACTTGCCAATCTGATATACTCTACACAACTCACACATGCCAACCTGACCTACTCTACACAATTCACACATGCTAACCTGACATATTCTACACAACTTCACAACATCAGTCCTTTCCTTCTGAGTGCTGCAATGCACCCAAACAGTCTTTTCCCACCACATATGGGGTACCAGCGTACTCAGGAGAAATTGCTCAACATATTTTGGAGACCAATTTTCCTATGTATTCTTGTGAAAAAAAATAAAAATGGGAATAAAACAAATTTTGTAGTAAAAATGTTTTTCATTTTCACGGCGCAATGTTATAAAGAACCTGAGGGTTCAATGAGCTCACCACACATCTCGATAAATTCCTTAATGGGTATAGTTTCCAAAATTGAATCAGTTGTGGGGAGTTTCCATTGTGTAGGCACATAAGAGTCTCTCTAAATGCATTATGACACCCGCAGACCATTCCATCAATATCTGTGCTCTAAAACATCACTCCCATTATTCTAAGACCTGCCGCGCACCTAACCAGTGGTTTCCATAACACAGGGGGCATTAGCATACTCAGACCCCAAAATGTGTTGTGCAGTTTCTCCCTTTACCGTTGTGAAAAATGAAAAAATTGTGATTAAAGTAACATTTTGTGGAAAAGTGTTTTTTTTTTTTTTCTTTTTTCTCAATGCAACATTATAAAATTCCCTGAAGAACCTGGGGACTCAAAGTGCTCTCCACACATCTAGATAAATTTCATGGGGTTATACATTCCATAATGGGTCACTCGTAGAAGATTTTGACTGTTTAGGCTAATCAAGTGTTCCCCAAATGCAAAATGACAATCGCAGACCATTCCACCAAAATCTGTGCTCCAAAACATCACTCCTTCCCTTCCTAGGCATGCCATACATCTAAAAAGTTGTTTCCCATCGCATATGGGGTACTTGGAAAAAAATGGACTCTTATATGTATTGTGCAATGTCTCCTTTTACTCTTGTGAATATGAAAAACTTGAGGTTAAACAATATTTTTGTGGCAAAACTGTTTTTTTTTTCCATTTTCATGGTGTAATATTATGAATGTTCCTGAAGCATCTGGGGGTTCAAAGTGTTCACCATACTTCTAGATAAATTCCTTTGGGAGGACTAGTTCCCAAAATAGGCACACTTGCAGGGGTTTCCACTGTTTAGGCACATCAAGGGCTCTCCAAATATGACATGGTGTCATCTGCTAATGATTCCAGCCAATTTATGCACTTGAAAAGTCAAATGGTCCTTCTCAGCCCTGCTGTGTGTCTAAACAGTAGTTTTCTATCACGTGTGGCATCAGTGTTCTCAGAAGAAAATGCACAACAAATTGTAAGGTGCAATTTTTTCTGTTACTCTTGTGAAAAAAAAAAAAATTAGCCCAAAGAACAAAATTGAGGAGAAAATGGGATTTTTTTTACTATTTTAAAATTCTGTGAAGCACTCTGAGGGTTCAAGGTGATCACCACAAATCTAGATAAGTTCCTTGAAGGGTTTATTTTCCACATTTGGGTGGTCTCCCCTGTTTAGGCATATCAGTAGCTCTCCAAATATAACATGGCATCCACTAATGATTCCAGACAATTTTGAGCTTGAAAAGTCAAATGACACTCCTTCTCTTCTAAGCCCGGCTGTGCACATGAACAGTAGTTTTTCACTAAACATGGAGTATCAGCGTACTTTAGAGGAAATGGCATAACAAAGCTTGATGTCCTTTTTCTCTTGTTACCTTTTATAAAATGCAACATTTGGGGCTAAAGGAAATTTTTTTTGGAAAAAAGTACAATTTTCATTTTTTTCCTTCCATATTGCTTTACTTCCTGTGAAACTCCTGAAGGGTTTAAAAACTTTTTTATTATGATTTAGAGCAGTTTGATAAGTGCAGTTTTTAGAATAGTGTCATTTTTGGGCATTGTTTGTCACATAGGTCCCTCAAAATCGCTTCAAATGTCATGGGGTCCCTAAAAAATGTGACTTTCCAAATTTTGTTGGAAAAATGAGAAATTGATGATAAACCTTTAATCTTTCTAACTTCATAATAAAAAAATATTTGTTCCAAAAATTGTGCTGATGTAAACTAGACATGTGGGAAATGTTATTTACTATTTTGTCTTTAGTTTAAGGGCAATAAAATTAAAAGTTTGAAATTGAGACATTTTTTTACATTTTCACCAAATTTCTGATTTTTTTTTCACAAATAAATTCAGAAAAAATCCTAAATTTACCACTACCTTTAAGTACAATATATTATGAAAAAAAATCTTAGAATCACTGTGACCTGTTAAAGCATGGCAGAGTTATTATGTTATCCTCCCAGACTCCCTCAAACTGCTGTGTATGCCAGTAGACAAAGTTAGTCACCATGGAGAAGGGTGGAAACAAAGGCAGAAGGTAGGCAGAGAGAAGTGGTGGGAATTCTCCCATCATAATTATACTAGGCGTATAGACATATTTGTTTTGTATGCTTTCAGTGTTCATAAAAGTCAAATGGCACACCATTTTTTTGTACACTATTCTTTACTAAAAAGATGGGCCTGTAATTGTAATATACTACCTTTAATGTAGGGGAGCTCATTACACATAGGACAGCTGACAGATCCAACTAACACCTTGGAAGGACAGGCAGTTGGTAGCACTCTCCAAAGGGACACAAAGTCCAAGACTTCACTAAACCTACTTGGAGATGATATGCATTTACAGTAGACAGAGTTCAAATTCCAGGTGAAGATTTTAAAATGTAGTTCTTTTTTCCATACACGTAACATAGTTACAACCTATCTTTTTCAAGTACCTAAGTATTTCATTAAGACCTAACACATTCTGAAACATTGTATGGATTAAATCCAATCAAAGAAAAACATTCAACTTAAGGGATGCATCATACTAAACCCAGCATTCAATTTACATAGCACTGCACTGATCTAACCATGCACTGGTCAGAGCAGCTCCAAAGCTAATAGCAAATCAGAATAGGAAGTTCAGGGTGCAAAAGTTGTTTAAAACTTCACTGAGAGGACTGAGAGGAAACTTAATAGCTGACTACAAATGTCTCAAGTGTTGTCACACTGTAGAGGGAACAGCTTTATTCTCATTTGCACAAGGAAAAAATAGAAGAAATGGGATGAAACTGAATGAGAAGAGACACAGATTTGATATTAGAAAATGTATTTTGACAGTGCTGGTGATCAACAAGGCTGCCATGAGAGGTGGTGAGTTCTCCTTCAATAGAAGTCTTCAAACAGAGGATGAATATTATCTGGGGTGATTATTGATTCCTGCTTTGAGCAAGGGGTTGGACCAGATGACCCATGAGGTCCTTTCCAACTCTACCATTCTATTATTCACAGTAATTTTAAACAACTAAAAAATCCTATTGCTTATGCATGATAAAGACAAGAGTGGTAGTGGACCTATGCGTTTTGGCATAATCCAGTAACTCTTTTGTATGTATGGTGCATGACTGACGCAGGTCTGTGTTCTTCACCTTTTCTTTCTATTGGATCCTTACCCCACTCTTATGCTAGGGTCACATTAGCGCTAAAAAAGTATTGCAAAAGTGCGAGGTGTTTAACACTAGGTATTTTTGCAAAAGCCACAAAAAACGCTGCTAGCAGCAAAACGCATGCATTTTTTTTAACATGGGCTCCTATGGGAAACACATGCGTTAATGCATGGTACATATATGTATTATGTGTTAAGGCATGCGTTAATGCTAGCGTTAAAATTACATCAACATGGCAGCAGAAAAAAAATGTCTAGCATTAACTCAGACTTCCCAAAAGCAGCCCCCCAAGTGTAACGCTATACTTAGTAGTGGCGTAGCTTCAATCTAATGGGCCCAAATACAAAGTTTTTTAAGGGTCTCTAACTATCATGGGACTTTAACAGTATTGGTCTTTTTATATGGTCAAAAGGGAGTTTTGGGCTATCCCCCTTAGGCATCAGGGTGTGATTGCAATCCTCGAACCTACTATAGTTACACCCCTGTGTCACGTCCTACTGACGGACCCCACACGTGGACCCACTGGACCGCGTAAAGCGGATGCTGATACCTGGTTGATAGAGAGGCGGACCAGTACAGTCGAGTTAACGGGTTTATTGAACAGAACAGAACAGAATAGAACCCACGCCCCAGGGGAGGGCCACACGGCTACAGCACCGGAACACCAGCGAGGGAGACCCCGGAGCGCTTGACCCCTATACAGGGATACCGCCGGGACCAGCCTCGAAGGGACCAATGAAGCGGACACGTGTGTTAAACCGACCCAAGGCGACGTGGAAACAATACAGCAACCGGGTAAGATAAAACACAGAGAACCGGAAACCAGAGAATCCGGAGAGGGAACTGAATCAGCATTCCAGCAAGGAAGGGATCCAGAAGGGTGACCCGGAACACGGAAGTCAGCAAGGAGCCGGTAAGGCGGAGATCTGTAGGAGGAAACACACTGAAATCAGTTAACCAGCAAAACAAGGAACAACCTGACCAGGTAGAAGTTGCCCTGGCAAAGACTGACAGGAACAGGAAGCTTATATATCAGCAGGGCGGTCCTGATTGGCAGGACACAGAGGCTAGGCGATTGGCTGAGGAGAGGAGCATGCTCTCTGCAGTCTCTTCAGAAGAAACAGGTGTGGAGATGCTGTTTCATGTGCTCAAGCAGTGGTACCGGAAGTGAGAGGAGCAGAGTGGCGCTACTCCAGCAGAGGGCGCTGGAACGTGGGTGCCAGGCGGGGACGACTTCTCTGGCTGCTGAGGGTGCAGGGAGAGGTCGCTGGAACGCTGCAGCAGACCTCCGGGTGGTAACACCCTGATTCTCAGGCAGGAGCTCTGCACTCCTCCTGTTGCCGGAGCTGCACACCTTTGGGTAGGGTTTTTGAGCACTCAGTTTGTTTGCTCATGTCCTGGACAATACTGATTTGCTAGTGCTCTAAAGGGCACTAAAAAAAATTATAAAGATGCAATTTCTCTTGAAATATTCTTTTTGTAAAAGTTATAAATTGTATGTAGTATAATACAACTATTGTAACGTGTAAATAATACCACAGGAGCCTTGGGTACATTGTATTTTAACACATTGCTGTCAGTTCACCTTGGAAAGAGAATAACAAGTCAGATACAGTATATCAATACTGTACACGCTGTCCCACATTGCTGCAGCCAGAAGGGGTTAGCAATATATTCCTTTATTACTCACTGAAATCAAAAGCCGGAACCCAGATGTGTGATGTTTGCTGTTAGTGTAATAGAAATTCACTCAGAGTCATTACACTCTGTAGATTTGATCTTGCTGGGTTTGCTGACACAGGGTTAACCAAGCTTGTCAGTATCATGAAGTCCCTTCCTAGCAGAGATACTTCTTGTCAGTTGTACACTGTGTATGCATATTCTTTGCGAAGGCCACATGACTAGCATAAAGATCCTGTAATATCTGGCATGGGAAAAGTAGTGTTCCTATATCCCAATTCCCATTACTCGGTATAACTTAATGTGGCAGCCCCAAGTTTGGTGTAATGTGATACAGAACAAAAGACAAATAGAGAACAAAGAAAATTGGGTTACAGCTCATTTTATGCTCTTGAGCTTAATTGTAAACTTAATCATTTTGATGACATAAAGCAGCGGCTGATGCACAAGGGGCGACATTAGTGTAAATTACTCACTCGTAAAGTTTTCGTTACATAGTGAGATTTCTGTTTACAACTTGGTCCTAATTGATGACTTTCCTTGTGTATAAGTTTTGCTTTCCTATTAATTTACAATTAATGCGCAAAAAAATAAAATTGTGGGAATATTTATTGGGAATGAGCAAATATATTCGAGTGGAATTTAATTCAATTTAAACATTAGAAAATTCCGCTATTTTTCTGGTCAACCTTCTCATGAAGGTTAAAAAAGAAAAAATAATTCAACAATATATTACTGACTTCTACACCTTCGCTCTTCACCAGAACCGTTCTGTTCCTCATCGCATATCCTTTCCCCACTGCAAATGCTGAAATCCACATGATAACATGGTGTCGCAGTTGTGCAGGTCCATCTTGGACCTGATCCGAATTGGAATATTTGGCCTAGCATAGGAGTGTGAAACTCCAGGCCTCTAGGGTCGCCAACAGGTCACGTTTTCAGCATTTCCTTAATATTTATTGCACAGGTTATAATTGAATCACCTGCACTGGTGAAGATTCCAACCCCTGTGCAATGCTATGGAAATCCTGAAAACCTGCAGTGTGAGCAGCCCTCAAGGCCTGGAGTTCCTCACCCCTGGCCTAACATGATGAGACCCAGGAATTCTGCATTCATGTGATGATAAGATGTGGACTTGTGATGGTGAGGAGTGGAATAGTCGGAAAACTAAGAAGTAAAGTGAGTATAAGAATTTTCTATATTTTTTTTATTCATTGTGCTCTGTAGTCTGCACAGACCCCAAAGCCATAAGGAACATTATATTTGTGAAGAATAACTCTCTACCAACTGAACGTACAGGAAAAACCCTCGAGAATAGGTGAATCTAACTTTTGCCTGATTTGCTCATTTGTATTCATTATTTCTATTATGCTGGCCTCTCATTATTTTTTTCTGAAACTTGATCCTTTTTTACCTTCTGTCAATTAGAAAGGTACAGGAATACTGTGGCGCCCCTATGTCTAGGCGCCACAGGGAGGTATTACACTTTGCAAATTTATGTAGTGCCTCTATCGCTGTCGGTTTAGGGTTTAATCTATGCCGTCTGAATTCACTCACAACACTAGGCCACCTTAGAGTAAGGGACTGATTATTCAGTAGGTCCAAAAAGGGGTGGAGCCTAGGTTAGGGCAGGAGACTTAAGTGACAGTTAGTGAGAGAGTTAGTTCAGTTAGTGCTGGGAAGGCAGTCAGTCAGGACGCGCCTGACAGCTCTGTGACAGGAGGGATCACCCATCTTCAGGAGAGTGTCCCGGGACAGAAGGGAATGGACAAACACCGATTGGAGCCGGTTGGTAACGTCTGGGGAACACAGGCAACACGGAAGCCGAGGGGGTCAGCAGTTCCTCCCTGGCCATAAACCGACGAGCCGCGGGCCCTCTGAAACCGGGTAGCCGTAGGCGCCACAAGAAGGTACCTCACCCCTCAGGCCCAAAATCAGTCCAAGATTACAGGAGTAACAGTCCAGATTCCGGTGGCTGGAGAGATAGTGCACTTCTGCTACTCCTGTCCGCACCAGTAAAGGAAAACCCGTGCTCCACCGTATGAGACCAGGGGACTGGCGGGAGAGCTCTGCAAGGGTGGTTAAATAGAGAGAAGGACAGAATTAGACCCGAGAGACTATTAGAAAGGAACATCTGGAGACTCCAAAGGGGTACCCTGAACCGACAACTAGTACCCGTTAAACCAGACTGTACCGTGTTCTCGATAACATCTGCCGGTACCAGTAAAGTGGAGTTGAAGTGGAATCGGTCTCTGTCTTTCTTCCAGCCGGCACCCAGAGGGCCTCAGCAACATCATCGTCTCACCGGAGGGGTAAGAACAACTACTCCCCTCATCCTCCATCACCGCTGCCCTGAGGTAAAAGCTCCATCTGTGGGCAGCTGGACCACACTGAGCTACACCCATCATCACCTCAGCGGCCGGCCTGCAGCGCCGGTATCCAAATTACCGGGATCCACAGGTGGCATCACGTACTCTTTATCCCTGTAAATATTTCCCCCCATCTAACAAATGACAGCCAGGGCACGGAACCGGGAACCCGACCACCCGTGATTCCCCAGTTAAATCCATCAAACCCAGGCCCAGTATCCGAGTACCCCTTGCCCTGGGCTCATCAATACAAATTAGGGTGATATGTTCTGAAGGCATTTGCTGCAGTGCCTGGCCAACCTTGATCACCACGTAAGACCCATACAGTCAATACTAATCATAATTCTGGCTGGATCTATTGATAGCCTCCACCAGGTCTGAACTCAGCAACATAGTCACTTCTCTTTTTTTCCCTCCATGATCCCCACAGTCACAGCAGACTCACTTGACATACACTACCCCACCCAACACAAGGATACTCCTGGCCTACAACACTGCAGGAACCTAGTCACTACCAGTCTGATAAATGATTACTGAGTTAGCTTATCATGTGTATTGACTTGTTAAGTAGAACTGCATCAACACTCTCCTTCAGAGGTTTATTCCAGTACTCAAGGTAATACTCTGTAAAGCTTCCCAAGAACTACAATCTTGTCTCTTTACCTCAATGTATCACCACCACCATAAAAATTTGATGTTTTAAGCTATAAATACAATATGACACACTTTTGACAATTTGGCTGGAGGTCTAATATTAACACAGCACAACAGTATCTTCCATTGTAAGGCTGAAGTGCTAATATCCCACCAGTATACTAAATAAAACTGGAAGGACAAGAAAGTGTATATAAGGTCTTATCCTCAAGATATGTAGGTTAGGATAGAGAAAGGGGTTTTCACCTAAGATGGTCGTGATAAAATCACAACGCTCTGTATAGTTCAATAATGATGGCTGCTGCCATCCCTACAGGCATAGCTAGCAAGGACCAGGCGTAGGAAGGGGTGAACACGGCACTGACATATATCAGGAATCACACAATATAATGAAAATGTGATTTTATTTCTCTATGCTTTTCAAAGAATAAAATCCCCATTTCAGGAGAAAAAGTCCCTGATGTACATATGTGATTTTTGTCATGAAGAAGTAGATATCCCTGAAACGCGTAGAGAAATAAAATCACATTTTCATTATATTGTGTGATTCCTGATATATGGCAGCACAGGGTTAACCCCTTCCTACTCCTGCTCCTTTCTATCAATGGCCCACCAGTAGGGATGGGCGAATCTACTCGCTAGGACTCGTTACTCGACGAGTAGTAAGGGACTCGCAGGACTCGGTACTCTGCGAGTTTCCCAGCGTTTACTCACACGAGTCCAATGCAAATCAATGGCAAACGCTGACAAAAGTAGGATTGCCATTGTCTTGCATTAGACTCGGCTACTGTGCCAGTGATAGCAGGGAAACTCGCAGAGTAACTGCTGTTACTTTGCGAGCCGAGTCCAGCTGTCTTCTCTGTGCAGGCTGCCGCAGCTCCAGGGTCCTAGAGCCCGCCTGCTCACAGAGATGATGTAGCAGAGCTGCGATTGTTCTCAGTCTGCTCATTCCCTGTGCATAGACATCTATATCTATGCACAGGGGATGTAGCAGAGAGGACATCGCGCTTTGGACTACGTCGGACGGAAGAGGATTTTTTTAATTAAAGATGGAGTCCCTAATTGCTTTTTTTTTATTTCTACTAAAAAATTTTCTCTGTGTTGTGTTTTTTTAACCCTTTATTGGAGATTCTTAGTGGCTGGGTCAAACGTGGCCTGACATTAAGAATCTCGGGCTTAATACCAGCTTGTATAACAAAGCTGGTATTAACCCCTTTATTACCCAGCGTGCCACCTCCACCAGGGCCACTGGAAGAGCGGGGTTCAGCGCCAGAGGATGGCGCTTCAATGAACGTGCCATCTTCTGGGGCGGCTGCGGGCTGCAATTTGCAGCGGGGGGTGCCCAGAAAGCTTGGGCATCCCTGCGCTGTGGTGGCGGTGGCACGCTGGGTAATAAAGAGGTTAGGGCCAGCTTTGTATTATCAGCTGGCCCTAAGCATGAAATTTATGGCGGTCACGCCAATATTAGACATGACCGCCATGAATTTCTATTAAATTGTTTTAAAAAAAACACAACACAGAGAAAATTTTTTATTAGAAATAAAAAAAAAGCCATTAGGGACTCCATCTTTAATTAAAAAAATCCTCTTCCGTCCGACGCAGTCCAAAACGCGATGTCCTCTCTGCTACATCCCCTGTGCATAGATATAGATGTCTATGCACAGGGAATGAGCAGACTGAGAACAATCTCAGCTCTGCTACATCAGGCAGCAGGCGGGCTCTAGGACCCTGGAGCTGCGGCAGCCTGCACACAGAGCAGACAGCCGGACTCTTATCTGTGCGAGTTTCCCAGCGATTACTTGCACAGTAAATGAGTCCAATGCAAATCAATGGCAAAAATAGGATTGCTTCAGGCTGAAGCTTCCGAGACACATCTGTGATTTGTAAATCGCACACTACTCGCTATTACTCGCTTCCCCATTCATTAACATTGGACTCGCTAGACTCGCAACGAGTAGCGAGTCCCGGGCTCGGACTCGCTAGAGTCAAGCGATTCCGAGTAATTTAGGATTCGCCCATCACTACCCACCAGTAACATAGGCTCTGGCGGCTTACTATCCAGCTACACATAAACATTACCATTATACCTATACCTCAATATAATAAATGACTGGGCATCTTGATGAATGAGAGATGAATTATGTGCTGTCTTTGTACGTAGTGAATTAGGAGTATTGTGTTCATACGGGAAGGGTTGGGGACTCACTCCTGTAATGGGATCTTCATGAGGATTCGTCTGTTCCCCTGTGGGCCAGTCCGAGACTGGCAGGTTCAATATACCATCATAACCAGGACTTTCTTGGGACTGTTGAATATGCAAATAAGCACCTTATTCTTTTATTTCCGTTTAATAATCTTAGAATCGTTTCGTACAATAATTTATCTGCAGTTTCCATAATGTTTGGAAAAGACATTTCTATAAAGCACATTATTGTCTATTATAAGCGTTGTAGAATTAGCTAACCATACATGCAGTAACACACCTCCTTTATGTGTTTCTACACATGACTGCATTTCAATTGAGAGGTGCTGGGACTATTTAATTAATAGCACCGAGTATTCAAAGGTGCATGTTGCCTACAGAGTTTGATCTAAACCAGTGAAGCTTGGTAACTGAATAGACCTTTACAGTAATTATTTGCAATGCCCCATTCATCACTTGCATGCGATCAGTATATTGTTAGAGGATAGCGGGGAAATAGACGGAGCTCATTAAAGGGTGTACTTTTTGGTTTCCGAGTAGATTTTCTGCTTTTCAAAGCTTATAATTTGCACAAAGGTGTAGGAATTATAGTCAAGTGAGATCTTTAACACGGGTTCTTTATATACTATACTATGTATTAAATGAATGAATCAACCGGAATAATGCGCTTCTATAATAATCATGCAAGGCATTTCAGCGAACGCTATTTGTTAAAGGTTGTCTTGCAAAATGTCATACAGCATGGACAAGTTGAACTGCACCCTACAACGCGGTATTGTGCTACCAAGGCTGTCTGCAGACAACAGATTAAACTGCTTGCAATGATAAACCCTGCACCTTGCCGCATGTGATTGATTGGATGAAATAAATCCATCAGCTTCCTGAAAAGGCAGCCGAGGCTTTAAAATGAATCCTCGACATGTCCAAGTGAAGAAGCCAAAATTTAAAACAACTTGTCTCAGATAATGTAAAAGCTAAAAGAGGAATATAGAACCACTTCAATTTCCATCTGTGTTAAACATAAAAAAAAATCTGTTATGTTTTACTCATCAATGTCAAAGTTGGAAGCTCCCAAAGTCAAGTAATAATTTCAGAGCCACACAGTCATAAAAGGAATATTCTGCCAGGTTATTACAAGTGCCAGCTATCTGGAAATGTTTATTCGGGACTATTGATATATAGATTTGTCCCTAAAGTACATAGTGAGCCAAGGTGTTCACTGCAAGAAGACCTTGTTAAGCAGAATCTATGTACAAAGCCTCCTCCCATTATCTACCTTTCATATTGCAACAGTTATGAAGTTCTGCTTTTTATATACTAGTGCATCTCAATGAATTAGAATACTATCAAAAATCAAAGTAATATTGCCATGTTTCAGGACTTTTCTGGGGGCCCTGAAACCCGTTGATTAATAACTCAATATTATATTCCCCTCGTGGAATATAGAGCACAGTTTTTAACCCTTCATCCTCCCTACTTTAATTCTCTGAAATAATGACCTTTGGGTTTCCATTAGAAGTAAGCCATAATCATCAACATTAACATAAATAAACACCTGTAATAGATCACTCAGTTTGTAATTAGGGATATTTTTTCCTGGGTTTGTGACCGGCATTGCCCTGTTAAAGCAAGTAAAGAGTTAATGCACCTGATATACTTACCGGGTCAGAAGTGACGCAGTGCTGCCGCACAGCTGGACCAAATACTGTGGACCCGGTAAGTATAATGAGGACTCCTTACTTGCTTTATCAGAACAACCCTGGTCACGAACCCAAACAGTTTGCCCATCCCTATTTGTGATGACTTTATATAATATACTGTATACATTTCACTTTATGTATTGAATTAATGAAATAAATTAACTTTTTGATGATATTCTAATTCATTCAGATGCACTAATATGTAGAGATGTGCAAATATATTTAAAAAATTGATTATTTTAAAATTTTTGATAAATATAGAAATAAAGGGCATTTGGCTTCATTAGGCCATGTTCACATCTGCGATGGAGGCATTATTACATTTTATGGAAAGCATAGTTGAGCATACATGTGTTTTTTTTTATTCCACCAAAATGATACACCCAAAAATTTCATTATTATTCACTGGGTCTGTTTGGCGCTGTTGGTGTCGGTCATGCAATGGATCTGTCACGGCTTGAATTTCATTTTTCAGCTCCCTTGACAGAACTGAAAAAAGTAATTCAGAACACAGATATGAACTGAACCCTAAAGTGATTGACATTTGGACATTTCCATAAATGCAGAAAACATGTCAGCGTTAAAAATAAAATCTGTAATATACCTATTGTATAGTAAAATGGTTCTTTTTCCTATTTTTTAATAGTTTGAAGCAAAACCATCCGGTAACAAATATGTATGTAAGAGTACATTATATATACATTCAAGGTTAAAAGGGAATGTGACAGCTGAATCACGATGTACTGACCACAGGCAGCATGGATAAGGCTCTGGTTTTGTTATGTTTTACTCTGAAACACTGTAAATATATTGTGAATTGATAGCCGGATATGAAGTGATTAGGATGAGTAGTCACAGAGGCAGTGGCGTAGCAACTGTTTGTGGCGCCCGGGGCGGTCGAAAAATTTGCCGCCCCCTTGGTCGTTGATAATTCCGGGGGTCAGGGGGGTAACGCTAGTGGGTTAGGAGCCACTTAAGTGTACCTGTTAATCAGGGTCAAATTCAATGGTGATAAGCTGCTGTAGGATGCGCGCTTACAGCCTCCGGGATCCGGAACGGCCGCTGCCACTTAGTTATGATGTCATGCCGTAATACCGTAAAGTGCGGGCAGCGACATCACCACAGGTCCTATCACCGATCACCAGTGTCCCTATTATAGTCATCATATTGTTATCTGGAACAACAATGTTAACAATTCATCAATAGAACACGCTGGGATATACAGTATATAGCACCAAAGATAGAAGAATGGAATAAATCAAACACTGAATACAAAACAATCTAACTATAAATTAATGAGAATAAACAGTAATATACACATAGGAAACATTGCACACGGAGGAAGATAGTAATACCGTGTTTCCCCGAAAGTAAGACCCTGTCTTACATTTTTTTGGGGGCCAAAAGTGGCCCCCTGTCTTACTTTCGGGGGAGGGTCTTATATTGGCAGCCCCAGCCTACTCACATTCACACACACACACACACACACACACACACACACACACATACACCGTATATACTCATGTATAAGCCGAGGGTGGGAAATACAGCAGACCGCCACCCCAGTATACAGCCCCCAGCACAGGTATACGGCCCCCAGCAGTGTGGTATACAGCCCAGCAGTGTGGTACACAGGGTATACAGCCCCAGCAGTGTGGCACACAGGGTATACAGGCCCCAGCAGTGTGGCACACAGGGTATACAGGCCCCAGCAGTGTGGCACACAGGGTATTCAGGCCCCAGCAGTGTGGCACACAGGGTATACAGGCCCCAGCAGTGTGGCACACAGGGTATACAGGCCCCAGCAGTGTGGCACACAGGGTATACAGGCCCCAGCAGTGTGGCACACAGGGTATACAGGCCCCAGCAGTGTGGCACACAGGGTATACAGGCCCCAGCAGTGTGGCACACAGGGTATACAGGCCCCAGCAGTGTGGCACACAGGGTATACAGGCCCCAGCAGTGTGGCACACAGGGTATACAGGCCCCAGCAGTGTGGCACACAGGGTATACAGGCCCCAGCAGTGTGGCACACAGGGTATACAGGCCCCAGCAGTGTGGCACACAGGGTATACAGGCCCCAGCAGTGTGGCACACAGGGTATACAGGCCCCAGCAGTGTGGCACACAGGGTATACAGGCCCCAGCAGTGTGGTACACAGGGTATACAGGCCCCAGCAGTGTGGTACACAGGGTATACAGGCCCCAGCAGTGTGGTACACAGGGTATACAGGCCCCAGCAGTGTGGTACACAGGGTATACAGGCCCCAGCAGTGTGGTACACAGGGTATACAGGCCCCAGCAGTGTGGTACACAGGGTATACAGGCCCCAGCAGTGTGGTACACAGGGTATACAGGCCCCAGCAGTGTGGTACACAGGGTATACAGGCCCCAGCAGTGTGGTACACAGGGTATACAGGCCCCAGCAGTGTGGTACACAGGGTATACAGGCCCCAGCAGTGTGGTACACAGGGTATACAGGCCCCAGCAGTGTGGTACACAGGGTATACAGGCCCCAGCAGTGTGGATACAGCCCAGCAGTGTGGTACACAGGGTATACAGGCCCCTGCAGTGTGGATACAGCCCAGCAGTGTGGTACACAGGGTATACAGCCCCAGCAGTGTGGTATACAGGGTATACAGGCCCCAGCAGTGTGGTATACAGGGTATACAGGCCCCAGCAGTGTGGTATACAGCCCAGCAGTGTGGCATACAGGCCCCCTCCTGCTGGCACACTGCCCCCGAACAGTGTTCTGAGCCCCCCCCCCCCTTTTCTGCTGCCGCCACTGCTGCTCACATCTTACCCTCCAGGGTCTTCTTGCAGCAGCCAGCGCGTCGGTCCTCCGTTCCCGTCTTCAGCTGTCTCCCGGATCATGTGACCCGTCGCAGCGCATGACGTCATCGTTAGTGCAACCGGTCGGTCACATGATCCGGGAGTCAGCTGAAGACAGGAACGGAGAACCGACGCGCTGGCTGCTGCAAGAAGACCCTGGAGGGTAAGATGTGAGCAGCAGCAGCAGGGGGGGCCTTACATTAGCCCCCCCCGGTTGTAAGGCCTTATATTCAGGGGAGGCCTTACATTAGCAGGCACCCCCTTTACCCCTAGGCGGCCTTACAATCGGGGGGGGGGGCTTACTTTCGGGGAAACACGGTATACAGGTCATCACCTAGTACAGAGATCAGAGGATGGCAATATACAGGTGTACACCTAGTACACGGCTCACACACACACACAGAGGCACGGCTATCACACACACACAGAGGCACGGCTATCACACACACACACACACACAGAGGCACGGCTATCCCCACACACACACACACAGAGGCACGGCTATCACACACACACACACACAGAGGCACGGCTATCACACACACAGAGGCACGGCTATCACACACAGAGGCACGGCTATCACACACAGAGGCACGGCTATCACACACAGAGGCACGGCTATCACACACACACACACAGAGGCACGGCTATCACCACACACACACACACAACACAGAGGCACGGCTATCACACACACACACACACAGAGCACGCTATCACACACACACACACACACACAGAGGCACGGCTATCACACACACACACACAGAGGCACGGCTATCACACACACACACACAGAGGCACCGCATACACACACACACACACACAGAGGCACCGCTATCACACACACACACACACACACAGAGGCACGGCTATCACACCACACAGAGGCACGCTATCACACGCACACAGAGGCACTGCTATCACACGCACAACAGAGCCACACTATCACATCACGAGACTTCAACTACACAACTCACAATCTACAGATTCCTCACAATCCTCTGTGCTGCAGGAGGGCTTGTTCACATGGGCAGCTTCACCTGCTCACAGCAGCTGGGTCCCACTCCCCGCCCCTCCCCCACTCACTACAAAGCAGGAGATCAGTCACCTTGTGACCCGGAGCTGCTCCTAGGTGTCCTCCTGCAGCACAGGTAGCCACCTCTGCTGGCTCTCACTGCTTCCCTTCATTCACATCACTGGCCAGTCATTACCCCCTCCCTCCTCTGCTCTCCTCTCCTCTCAGCTCAGCTCCTCTGCTCTCCTCTCACCGACACCTTCAAGCTGAGCTCTTCCCTCCGCTCCTCCGCTCTCCTCCTCTCCTCGCAGCTCCCCTCACCTCCTCCAGTCTCTCCCAGCATGTGTCCTGTGCTCTGCACAGCGGGACGCTGACTGATGACACCACCTCCCTCTCGTGCACAGCAGAGCTGCAGGGGGCGGGAGATTTGAAAGCAGCCAGCAGCCGGCGTGCTGCACTGATTCAGTATATAGCGCAGGCGGCGGCCGCGGATCCTATGGCAGTAGCTGCCACATTGCCGCCCCTACACATGTGCCGCCGGGGGCGGACCGCCCCCCCCGCCCCCCCCCACGCTACGCCACTGCACAGAGGTTCTATATGACCACTCTGTCTTGTCACCGCCCATTCCCATAAACTGACAATCCTCTCCCTTTACACACATACTGGGACATACCTGCCAATATAAGTGATGGGAGAGTGTAGAACACAGCATTGTCATGCCTTTGTCTCTAATCACCCTAATCACTTTGTCCCCAGCCAGCATTTTATTGCATCTTTTCCTGCACACATTGGCTCATCTGATAAACCAACATGTGCCTCTAACAGCCGCAGGTGGATCAGAGATCTGCCCGCAGCTATTAACTAGTTAAATCCTGCAATCTCTGACTGTGACATATAAAACGTGCCAGCATGGAGAGCACTATTCCCATGAAAAAAGG
The DNA here is from genome assembly GCA_033576535.1 of Allobates femoralis. Lineage (NCBI taxonomy): Eukaryota > Metazoa > Chordata > Amphibia > Anura > Aromobatidae > Allobates > Allobates femoralis. The sequence continues at coordinate 201,482,055 of JARQOC010000002.1, forward strand.
TTGTGGGTATATGAGGAAAATGTCAGGTGGCTTCAAAACGCATAGATCAAACAAACCACATGTATTTTCAACTAAATTTAAATTTTTATTCAACACCATCTATCCAGCAGCAGCACAAAGGAATCACACTTTTTTCCATCTTACTATACTGTTGCTAGTTTGATGAGACTGCGGCTATGCAGCATTTTGCAATACTCTTTATTGGGGCCTATATTCTACCTCTCCAGGTGCTCACATACCTTTACACTCACCTATTATCCTTGGATAAGACCCTATTTTGGTGTCTCTTTTTTATTCAATATAGTACAGTAGGCCTTTATTCTGGTAAAACAATGAGTCTCTGCAAGGATAGAATCAGAAATGGCTAGCATTGACAACTGTTATAGGTTGACCCAAGTGTAGTTTTCCCCCCTACAGTCCAAGCATATATATATAGACTATGTAAAGCTCTGTGACTACAGTTTAATATCAGCATATCTTCAGGGTCTCCGATGCGTTATCTTCCTGCAATGCACACCCTTCCAATGACCTTCCAATGTTTTGTTTGGTCAGTGTATATCTCATTTATATGAGTAAGAAAAAAGCTCATTTCAAATCAACGCAATCTTCAAGAATCTCATTAAAGATCTCATTAAAGATCTTATTTACAGTGATAATGTGATGGTCTAAAATAAGATAATCTTTTGTCTGGCAAGCAAAAATAACTCATTGCACATCCTTAAGAACCTCCTGTTCTGTTTGTGACTCCTTATCAAACAGAAGATAGGTCACCCTGACTTCATTAACTTTAAGCCATTGCCGCATTGGAAAACGCCTCCTGTTTTTGTACTTAATGTGAAATTAATGTTTTCTGTACAAATAGGGATAGAATTTACTCTTGGTTTTATTAATATGTTATTATACCTTGTAATGACTGCACTTCTGGGATTTATTTCAGAAGGAACGCCTGATTTATGATTCACATATTAGCTATCTCCACGTTTGTCTGAAGAAGATTAATGAGATTATGTGACTGCGGTGGAGTGACATTTTTATTATTTTTGTATTATTCTTTTCTAAATTGTATGTCTTAATTGCTGAGTTGAGAATTAAATATGATAGAACAAGTCTTGACGAATCCTCTATAGAATTAAATATTATGAAATGATTTTACATGACTCTTTGATGCAATTACAGATGGATGACTCTTACAGAAGCTTAGAACAACACTGTAATAATAGTCTTATATTTACAGCATATTGCTTAGTTACAAAGTGTTTTCTAATTGTGCCATAGTGGAATTCACGCAACATTTGCGAGTTTAATACTGATGCGTTATGTTCCGTATAATTTACACAAACAGTAGTAGACTCATTGCGAGTGCATTTAAAGGCATATCATATCAGTAATGTCAGTAAAGTTATCTAATGTCTTTCCTCATCACTATATTATTTACTTCTAAATAAGTGACTGGTAAATTTCCCTCCCAAGCCAACAGGTCAGAAGTTGTTAATCTGTCAAAGTTTCCACACTGGAAGAAATGGAAATACAAAAATCACCAGGGGTTACCTTCTATGCCAGTCAAAATTGGGGTCAGCTTTTAAATGTAAGTTTGTCAATAAAAACAAATGTCCTGTCTAATTTAGTTATTTTATCAAATCCTTTTAGAATATGGATTCAGCAGCTATTTGCCGCAAGTATGAATCCCAATGTGTTGAGTTAGGAACTTACCTTAAAGCTTTCATATCATATGATAGCCACTCAAGTTAAATAGTTTCCAGGTATGGCTTGAGTCTGGCAGAATGGAAGCCATTTTGCTAGAGTGGGTCTCTTATACAGACTCATGGTGATTAGTCTGGAGCTGAGGTCCTCTAATGTGACATCCATACTATCAAATAAGGCATGTACAACTTGATGTTGTCATGTACGGACTGGGAAAATGTCCACCATACTGCATGACACAACTGGACAGCGGGATGGTAAAAAGGGGAAGAAAGGCCTTAATAGTAGGGAGCTGGGAATAGGGACTATTCCTGACACTGGCCTGTGTCTGCCCCTTTATGCCCTGACACTCTGAGCATGTCCTTCTCCCTGCCACTGTCACATGCCTAGCACCTGTCTGTCACCTAAAGTTAAATTGGCTGGTGCCCTCACCAATGAGGTCACCAGCATCACCACTTCAGGTAATGCAACACAGGGATAGGTAAAGTCAGACAGGGGAACTCACAGTAATGATACTTGAAAAAGGCAGCAGCACTCCATGACAAAGCAAAAGCGTCTCCAGGAAATCTCCAGCTGCTGAAAACTACTACCAAATAGTAAGAGATTCTAGTGGAAAATGAACTCTCACAGTAACATCAGGTGATGGATCATGTGACTATTTAAAGGGTGTCATCAATCACATCACCAAATTAAAGCAACAGCAACAACGGCATGGAAAAAACTAATATTAGCCTTTAATGTACCAAAGGAAATTAACAACATTTAAAATGAACAGACTTCAGAGCAGTCAACTCATGACAGATGTTAGTTAAAGGGAACCTTGCAGTCTTTGTGCTAGTGGTGCTGTTTTATTGCTCAAGGTGAAAGTCTTGTAACAATCAATAGCAGTAGAACGTTTTCAGCCCTGTTGGGCTTTCTTCAGTACAGACAATACCTTGTGAGACTAAGCATTGGTTTATAGGGAACAGACTAGTCCCTATGTTGTCAGCACCTTTTAATATGAAATCCTGTGGTTATTAACAATATTTCATGTGGCTCACGGGTTCTGCCAACAAGGGCTTAGGTATGAGTATGTTTGTCTATGTGGGGGACTTGCGATGGCGGTGAGCCATTAAAAATCAGTCCAAGATTATATGACTAGATGAGGTTGACTAGACCAGAAGGTAGGTCCCCTTTGGTTCTTCCTGCCTTGCTCAAAAAGACTGACAGGTGTCTCCCTATATATAAAGATAGGGTAATACATGTCAGTCTCCAAATTATCAAACCTTATTTGAGCAGCATGAATCAGTTATCAAATGCCCATTGAATGGTTTATTACATTTAAAAAAAAAGTTATTTTCAAATGCAGTACTCTATCAGAAAATTTCAAGTTAGGTTGTCTTGTTTAGGACTCTGTTTAGAGCCCAAAGTTGCTACTAAGAACATCACTCATAATGGAGAGCTCAGAAATATATGGTCAGGTCATGGATTATTTGACATATGTAATATTTCATTTCTCCTGGGGTTGTGCTGCAGCAGAATTAAACACTTACTGAATAATTTCCACAGCAACAACTAATCTGAGGGTCTGAGACTGAAGGTCCCAGCAATGAGATACACTGTAATCGGATTTATATCAGGGGAATCCCTATAACAAGCAAGATAGATCAATTGAATTTTCATGATTGGTGTTGTCTTTGAGGATTGTGTCAATTACCGCCTGAACAAATTGGGTGAAGTTCAACAAAACTGTCTTAAAAAGTCAATGCATAGAAACCAATAATAGTTCAGATTTCATTTATTTAATTGCCCTGGTGCAATGATAGCTGCAATGAAATTGGTTGCAATGGGGATCAAAGCCAATTTTTCTTGTAGACAGTTTTGATCAATCTGCCCCATGTTCATTCCATGGGTATATTGCATTTGTACAACTAAAGTGCCTTCAACATCTACAGAATGCGCCAATCTCACACAAATCAAAGTACAGAACTATAAGATGTTATGACATCAGTGAACATGCTCCATTGAATAAATCTACACAACTCATTCCTGCAAAGCCAATTTACCACACTGTCACTCAAAATCTGCCTGCTTAGAAAAGCATCTGACATGTCAACTTGCCGACATGTCAAATCATACATTTTGAATTAAAGCCGTCTTAACTTATACATTTATACTAGTCATACACAATTAGTGATGTGTTTTCATAATTTTAATATTTAAATAACACAGAAAAAGTGTGCATTCTCATCTGTATGTGCTCAAACAATGATACATTCCATTTTGAAATGATCAAGGTCAATGTAGGAGGTAGAAGACGCACACCACTAAAAACACGTAATGGATTACTCCATCAGGTGCTGCAACAGGCTTAACAGTAAAATCATTACCTGTTTATCATTTCACAACATATTATTTAACATCCAGAAAAAAATGTTTTCAGAAGAATATCTGGCACTACCGTTGCAGAACTGTTTTCCTAAATATTGTTTAATCCAAGGTTATTAGCACACACCACTATACCAGTAACTATCATGGGACCAGTAAATTCATTGGCCATCAAAACGCCTCCACCAGCTTGCTTTCTCGTAGTGGTTCCTTGTGTAATCTTTTCCTCAGTTGATAAACACAGTGGCACAAACAACATGATTTTTCAGACATGACCAAGTTCTATTGCTCAAAAGTCCATATATCATTTTCACATCTACACTGTAGGTACTTCTGGAAGTGGACAGGGGTCACATAGGGCACTCAAACCAGTCTACAGCTTTGCAGCTCCATATATGAGCAAGGTGCAAATACACAGTCTGTTCTGATACTTTACTATTAGGGTGGTGCTTTACACTGTATGTATGCCTTATATGAATAATTGACTAGCCCATGGTATCACAACTTGTGCCTTATCAGATATATTTTTGGACAACTCCAGACATAAAGCATAGTCATGTTATATAATAATTATTAGACACCATCATAGTAACAGTGACCAAAGAATAAACAAAGTCTTTTATTAATGCACATCTACAGTCATGACAAAAGTTTTGAGACTATCAAAAATTTTAGAAAAAAGAGGAATTTTCAGCTCACCACTATGATGACTGCATATAGAACTCCAGCACAGGAGTAACCCAGTCCAGACTATGCACAGCAGAATCATCATAGTGGTGTGCTAAAAATCCATGTTTTTTGCATCATAAATATTGTTCTTCACAAAGCTTGCTGCATCAACTTTTAAAACAGTATATTGTAATTATTCTAGATTGTTATCAAGAGTGATTGGCTCATTGAAAAAAATGCTAGTTATACAATCTCATGAAAATAATCTTACAAAAACACCATTTCCAATTAATATCATCCATGGCACAAAATTATCTGTTTATATAATTTTAGTAATCTTCTCATTAGTTCAAGAGTAAAGGTACCTTTACACGCCGCTACAGAAGGTTGGAAACAGCCGGGTTTCGGAGACAAATGTATCTTGCACCGTCAAATCAACCCGAGGTAGCGGAGTGTAAACTAGCTTGTTGCCACCTGTCACTTTCGGCACCTGTTTCAGAGAAGTGCTCTAAAACAGGTTGGTTTCAACCCGATGGTAGCGGTGTCTAAGTAAGGTAGGGTAAGGTTTTTTCGCCACCTAGTTAACTCCCTGGGGCATGACACAGCCTCCGGGATACCGCGCCCCATCAGCGATCATTGGTGGAAGCTCCTGCATTACGATTGGTTGTTGCTGCATAGGGCGGCATATTTAAGGAGCTGACCACTCACACTACACAATTGCAATAGCATCATGTATTAGCCAGCCTTCCTGTGCTGGCTGGCCAATAATGATGCTACTGCATTGTCCAATCATTGTATGTGCGTCTCGTAATCCACAATTCTGGCACGCCTATGTGTTGTCCCTGCTGCCCCAGGTCCTCCCATATTACCTTCTGTAGCGGCGTGTAAATGAGGGACGGTGCTCTACAGAAGGTAACTTGTGGCACCCGGCGATGCCTCCAGGGATAGTTTAAACCTTCTGTAGAGCACCTTGTAGCGGCGTGTAAAGGCGGTATCGGGTACCGTTTGCAACCGTTGTTACGTGCTCGTGCACGTGAGACACCCGGTTGTTTCCAACCTTTTGTAGCGGCGTGTAAAGGTACCTTAAGTGTTAACAAGTACAAGGAAGCTGGTATTACTCTCATGCTGATTGATTCGTACAAGCAGAATGGCAGCTTGGCATGAGGGTAAGAATTGAAATCATTATTGTCATCTGTTAAACATTGCAACCTTAAGGAAATGTAGTCCTTATTGTTTTGCTTCAAAAGGGCTTTACAAGAAAGGACATTACTGATTGTAAGATTGCCATTAAATTAAGCATTTATCAGTTTATTAAGAATTTCAAAATATTTTTAATTGCAGAATTCATCAGGTTACACAAGAATATCCATCAAGTGCAAGACCATTACCTAAAGAGGAATTAGCTATGGGACCGCTTCAACACAAGTACAAAGCTTGCTCAGGAAAAGCAGAAAGGCAGGTGACAGTTAGGGATGAGCGAGTACTGCAAGAATCGGACTCGCTATACTTGCAACGAGTAGGACCCAGTGCTCAGTACTCATTGCGAGTATTGCGAGTCCAATGGAAGTGAATGACGGGCGAGTACTTTCGCAGTGTATCTGTATATATACACTGCGAAAGTGCACTAAACGTGAATAAAAGTTGGTAAAAAATAAAAAAATATCATACTCACCAATCCGATGGCTGCACCGGGACCGGCAAAGCATACATCCGATCAACGACAAGGACCTGTGAGTCTGACAGCCAATCAGATTGCTGCTAGCGATCTGGCCAATCAGATGGCCAGACATCACAAACCAACTGATCGCTACTAGCCACCTGATTGGCTAGATTGCCAGGTATTGAATGTGCATCAATGACCTGGCAATCTGGCCAATCAGGTGGCTAGTAGCGAACACATGGTTGGCCAGATCGCTACCAGCCATCTGATTGGCTGTCAGACTCATAGATTCTTGTCGTTGATCGGATGTCTTCTTTGCCTGTCCCAGTGCAGGTGTGGGATAGGTGAGTATGATATTTTTTTATTTTTTAACAACTTTTATTCACTTTTAGTGCACTTTCGCAGTGTATATATGGGTACACTGCGAAAGTGAAAGGACTACTCGCTACTCCTGAGTAATCACAAGAAACTCGGGGAGTAGCGAGTAGCCCGAATATCATTACTATTCGGCGAGTGCCAAATAGTAACAAATTTTACTCGCTCATCTCTAGTGACAGTACATTTACACAAGTAGTAAGGTGAAGGCTTTTGGATGCTACGTGGTTGTCCAAGAGTGCAGCAAAAAAGCCACTACTTTCCATGAAAACCATTCAGAATTGATTGCAATTCTTTAGGATACATATGAATTGGATTGTTATGGCCTAGGGTAAAGTAGTGTTTTCTGGTTAATTGTCCTTTAGACTAATTGTTAAATGTAGAAGAAAGAATGTCTGGAAAAAATAAGCTGCGTCTTATTTCATGCTCATTCAATGGGATCTTTTACAATTTTGCCTATGAATGCTGCCATGAAAAAATAATGGTAAGCTAAACATTTGCCAAACGCAACTTTACCTAATAATTCAGCAGCAATTTGGTAAAAAACTATTATTTTCCAGCATGATGGAGCATCATGTCACAAGGCAAAAATGAGGAACTGTAAAAAGAGGAGAGAAAGTGCAAAAAGGTTTTATCTCTATAACAATTACATCGCATGAACAATTGTCACTGCTCACCTGGGATGGTTGTGTCATCCAGAACCGGTATGAAGGTATGTAATGCCTGCCGCAGGATCCACACAGGTTCCTTTGTTTGTTAAGGCAAAAATGATAACCTCTGATCAATCCTTAAAAGGTTGAGTTGAGTTTTTTGCTTCAACCTGATGTATTTGTCAATAAAGGTTTAACAACTTATAACATTCTTATACTATATACTAAAGAAACATCTGAATAAAAGATCTAAAAACACTGAAGCAGCAAACTTTGTAAATACCAAGATCTGTTTGCCTTAAAACCTTTAGTCAAGGCTGTATCTACAAATGTACTTCTGGCTTTGTTAAAGGAAAATCCATCACACAGGGGCGGAACTACTGTGGTGCAGCTGGTTCAGCTGCACCAGAGCCCCGACCAGCTAGGGGGCCCCTTCAAGCCTGCAGGGGGGCCCCCAGCCGACCCCCGTAAGCCGTTGTCAGAGGAGAGGAGGGTCAGACAAGGGAAGCAGAAAGCTTCCTGATTCCCTTGCCTGATCTCGCCCCTCCTCTCCTCTGCCCCTCCGGCTCCCAGGAGCGCACTTGGCGTGGCTCAGCAGGTAGGAGAGCCGCCGCCGCCAGCCGCCAGCACCACCAGTCCCCTCCTACCCCCCCCGGGACCGTGCCGACGGCCACCAGCACCCCATCCCTATGCTCCTCACCTCACCATGGCTGCACCAGGGCCCCGGGGGTCAAGGTCCGCCACTGCCATCACGTATGAAATTTGTGCATGTCTCATTGTTCACCTACAATTTTTTGCTTGGTATAGAAAAAAATCTGGTTGTTTACAAATCATGAAAATGTGACAATTTTACTGCAACTTTTCAATAAACAAATGTCACCATGGACGCCTAACCAAAAATGTGATCATTGCAGAGGAACTATGACTATATTCGCTATGCTATTTGCCACCAAAAAAGAAAATGCTAACGAAAACCTTGTACGAGAGTAAATAAATATTTGCTGTGTTGCACACACAGTGAAATTTCATCCATATATAACTAGCACTTCATCAAAAGTACATTAATTCAGGGTGACCCCAATATGTTGTTTTCCTTTACAGATATGCTTATGTTTCAAAAAAATACATATCATTTCTCTGTTGATAAGTGTCAGTTCTCTTTTTTTACGGTGAATACAAAACCACAGCAAGTAGGATTATATTTGCCTTATAATTACCATAAAAAAAGCTCAGGAATAATTTCAACAAAGACGTGTCTTTGTGTTACACTGGGGAAGGAAGAGCATTGGAAAGGTTTAAAATAAACACTGCAAAATGTTTATCTCGTCAGCAAAAAGTCAGATTTACATGTTTTCGATGACTGGAAAAGAAAAGCTGCAAAGGCTGTCACATTTATACAATTAAGGACTTTGAATGGATTAGATTTTGGCTCCTTCAATAAGCCATTACACTATGAGTCCTTTTATGACAGAATCCTTCCATCTATGCAAGAGAAGTTGAGCCAATAGTATAAATATTAAACATTTAGATGATGATTATTTAAATGCAAAAAAATGACTCTAATACTGTATGATGAAAAGTGAAGACTGGAAATCCAAAAATTGTTTGGTTTTAGAAATAGCATGAGATTAATAATTTGGAAAATAAAACGGCATATCCTGCTCAATTCACGGCTCAAGTGATCATAGAGAAAATAGCAAGAACGTTTGCTTAGTAAAGCCATTATCGAAGTGACCATGATTTGTCTTCATAGATTATCTCAACTCAATAGAGAAAGATGAATTTCCAACATTATGCAAGAAGAGTTGTCTTCAGCGACCATAGGAGATGAGGATCTTAAAACTTCACATTTATTGAGCCATCACATTAAAAAACATAGACATGCAGATGATGGCAATCTCAGTGCACAGAACAAATCCCAGATGTTTCAACCTACACGGTCTTAACACCCTGCACTATGATTGCCACCAAGTGCATGTCTATGTTTTTTAATGTGATGGCTCAATAAACTTAAAGTTTTAAGAACCTGATCTCCTGTGGTTGTTGGAGACAACTCTTCTTGCATACTGGATTTCCTCACCTCCAGAATAAGAGCGGCTCTGTGTGTCGATGACCAGCCGAGGAACTAGGACATAACAGGGTGAGCTGAACATTTCTCCTACTGTAAATTTCCAACAATTTTGTGCTTCTTAAACAAAAAGCCACAGTTTTTTCAGTACAAAATTAAATTCCAAAAAACACAACTCCCTCTCCACACCAATGAAAAAATAATATAAAATCAGAAGCGAATGTGTTTCAGATGCATATATTTAGTAATTGCATATAAAAAGGTAACACCATAGGTTACAACCTTTGCCTTAATTTTCTTTTTCTGGACTTTTGTTGATGACATGCACAACTTTCTTTTGGAATGAATGACTTTACAATGACTGCAATCATCAACAACTGAGAAAGGCTAGGGTCACACTTAAAATCTGAATTGCGTTCACCGCATCCAGATCCGGATGCGGTGAACACAATTGTCTTCAGACATTCAGCAATCCAGGAACCGGATTGCTGAAGCCGCAATCCGGTAACCGGATTACTCAGGATGTGTAATCCTGAGCAATTCGGTTACCCGATAGTTTGCTCATCCCTGCTGCCGCAGGGGTGAGCAAACTTTTCTGTTGTTAGTAAAAGTATTTATTTAATTAATAAGTGCTTGTACAATGTGCCCAGTCCCCCTAGACCTTACACCCACTCAGGTGGGCATATACTGCTATAATCTGTTATGTACAACAGCTGACTCCTGTCAGCTGTTGCACAGTTTTATGAATGAAAGCGCCGGGCTCCTCAGAGCGGCGCGCATACTATTGCTAATGGTATAGTATGTGCGCCGCTGTCTGAGGTATTGAAGCCACTTAAAGTAAGATCTATGGGAAATAGTATGCGCGCCGCTCAGAGGAGCCCGGCGCTTTCATTCATAAAACTGTACAACAACTGACAGGAGTCAGCTGTTGTACATAACGGATTATAGCAGTATATGCCCACCTGAGTGGGTGTAAGGTCTCTAGGGGGACTGGGCACCCCCTAGAGACATTGTACAAGCATTTATTAATTAAATAAATACTCTTACTATACATAGAGCACTTTGCATAGTGAGACCAAGAGAACAAAGAGTGATCATCATACATCACACTAGTAAACACTAGTAAACGCCTCTTTCTATTTAAAAATCTTTGGAGGCAGAGTTATCTTCCAGACAGCATCCACCCCATAGCCTGGAAAAGCTCATTTACATCTACATACATAATTATCAGTTTCGTCTTCTGTTCGCTGTAACACATTCCCATAATGCAGTGCGCCAGTATCAGTGCATGCGCAGTAACAGCTATGTCGCTACTGCGCAACGACATGGCTCCCAGACATTCTTGTCACTGCTATTACCGGACATGCGTAGTAAGAGCCATAACTGTGCGGTGTATTCGCGCATGCCCAATTAGGATTTTGGATTACCTCACGGAGCACAAACTTCTCCACACTGCCATACTTTGTCAGACTTGCATCATGCATTTGCTAAATGCATGTGAAAATCGTGAAAAACACATGCGTTAACGCACCCATAGACTCCAATGCAAAAAACGCATTGCAAAAGTGCAATGCGTTTAACGCTATGCGTTTTTGCAAGTGTGTCACCTGGGGCAGTGGGAGCTCGGGTATCCAGGCCCTTTTCCACTGTGGTGGGGGAGATGTCACTGGTGGCCTGCCCGGACCCATGGCCTCGGAGACCGAACTTTTAAAAAGGGGAATATATACAAGGGAATAAAGTTTATAATGTAGTTCTCGTGACGCCACCCGCAGCTTATGGTGATTGAGCACCAGTGCCGCTTCAGTCCTCCGGAGGGTGGCGGTATAGCAGCCTTGATGGTACAGCTCCCTGCAGGTGGAGCTAACCCCCCGGGGCAGGGATGCACCGGTGATGGTAAGGGTGCTGGTAATGGATGGATGGATGGATGAGCCGGGGCCTGGTTAGATGGTTGGACAACGGGACAGTCTCTGAGGATGGCAGGGGAAGGAACTGACACACACACCGCTGGTTGCTCTTTACCTTGTTACTGGTGTTGAAGCAGGTAAATCGTCCAGAGTACCACCGGGTGTTCAGGATGCACTTCTGGGTCTCCACAGCAAGTAGGTATAAGGCATCCTCTCTACTTTCCCTGTGTGTGTGTAAAGCCTCTGCCTGTGTAGAACTTGGCTGGCCTCCTCTGCTCTCTCATGCTCCTCCTGTGCCGTCATCGGGATACCCTCTGTTGACTATCGCTGACTCTCCACGGTTCCTGGCTCCCTGGTATGTGACTGCACAGGAGTTCGGGAGACTGAAGTCTCCATGGTTTTCCAGTGTTCTCCACTGGGCCTGAACACTCCATTGGTCACAGACTCCGGAGTCCGGTGGTTGCTCAGGGGTGAACCTAACGCTGGCTCCACGGTCCCCCACTGTTCTGCCTCTTCTCCTTGCCTCTCAACCCACTCTTGGACCTTGCAAGGCTACTGGAGACTGGTCAGGGTGACTGGCTCTGGCCTAAAGCAGCACCGAACACCAGCACTTCTTTGCAGCTCTTGTAGCGTCTGCCACACTCTGTCTAAGTCTGCCCCCAGCACCAGTATTTATAGTGTACCCGCTGTGGAAACCCATCCATGCTGTGGGTGAGTCTGTGGGAATCTGTGGTTACCAGGGCGCCACACAAGTGCACCAAAAAATGCGGTATGCAGCGTTTTTTGGTGCTTTTGCAAAAACACATGCTTTTTTTTTAACTTGGGAGTCTATGGGAAACGCATGCGTTAATGCATGGTACATATATGTTGCGTTAACGCATATATACATGCATTATATACATGCATATATATGCCTAAAACTGAAAATACATGCCATGAAAATTTCAAGCTCCCAAGTCTGACCCAAGCCTAACTTGTCTCTCAATGGTAACTCCCCTTTTATTTAAAGGGATCCTGTCACCTCCAAAACGCCTACTAAGCTATCAAAACATGTCCCTGCAGCATATTATCACTAATCTCACACTCCTTTTGTCTCCTAAAAGCATCCTGTGAAAGTGGATAAAAACGTTTTAATACTCACTCATCAGGGATTATAATTAGCAGGGGCTATATTCTTTAGCCCTAGGGCATGTTGTTTTGCAGGCTCCAGGATCCACCCTCTCTCTGTCTGTGCTGCTGTGATGTGCAGCTGAAGGCAGGACTAATGATTTGCATTCTGTGAGTGATAGATAGGGGGGAGGGTAAAGCCTGGACAAGCAGAGCAACACAGACAGAGAGAGGGTGGATCCTGGAGCCTGCAAAACAACACGCCATAAGGGCTAAAGAATATAGCAGTTTCTAATTATAATCACTAATAAGTATAAAACGTTTTTATGCACTTTCACAGGATGCTTTTAGGAGACAAAAGGAGTGTGAGATTAGTGATAATATGCTGCAGGGACATGTTTTGATAGCTTAGTAGGCGTTTTGGAGGTGACAGGATCCCTTTAAATAAAAGGGGAGTTACCATTGAGAGACAAGTTAGGCTTGGGTCAGACTTGGGAGCTTGCCATTTTCATGGCATGTATTTTCAGTTTTAGGCATATATATGCATGTATATAATGCATGTATATATGCGTTAACGCAACATATATGTACCATGCGTTAACACATGCGTTTCCCATAGACTCCCATGTTAAAAAAAAGCATGTATTTTTGCAAAAGCACCAAAAAACGCTGCATACCGCAAAAGGAGTGTGGGATTAGTGCTAGGATGCTGCAGAGACATGTTTTGGTAGTTTAGGAGGTGTTCTGGCAGTGACAGGATCCCTTTAAACTAAGCTGTGGAGGCAGAGTTATCTTCCAGGTATCATCTGCCACATAGCCTGAAAGATTCATATAAAGTGATAAAAGATAATTTCTCCACCACAGAACATCTGATATGAAGCACACAGGTATGATTATTTTTAGCATTCTATGACCTGTATGCCCATATTAATAGTTTAGATAGGTCATATGTGTTGACAGACTCCATTTAACATGGGAGTTTGGCTTTGTGGTTAGTTTTATGTTTATGGGGGTCTTTAGAGATGAAAAAAACAAGAGCCAAAAGAGAGATAACTTACTTCCTGATACAAAATATGGTAATTAGAATAAATCTTCTGAACAACAACCCATCTCCAAGATTGCAGTGTTCATCATTTGTAACAGTATCTCTGAAGCCATCTGGCCATTTTTTGTTAAATCGTTCAACATATTGCCAATGACAGCTTTATCTTACAAACAGATCCATTTCCTAATACTGAGACCTACAGAAAAGTCTATTTGGCAGATCATTGTACTAAATACTCATACGAGGTCACCTATAAACCAACTTCGTTGCTTTGGTTACCCGCCTCTGAAGTGCTCAAATTCTGCTATGCAATGTATTTTCTGTATACTAATTACTAAACTACATGTAATATTCGATGTGCAATATACCGTGCTGTGCAAATTAATTGGGACAAAGCATTTTTTAAGTAAAATCGTAAGTTGGTTACCAGTCAGTGATTCAAACCAGTTTTAATTGCTTTGAACAGGTGTGAGTGTACAACCTTGAGTAAAAAAATTATGGTTTGACTGGTTTTAGTCAGAAAATAACAGCTAGCTGCCCCCTTAGCTTCAGTTGAGAGCTTGTTTCTGTGAGGAGTGGTTTAGTGTACTTTTTCTCAGTGTGATACATGCCTGTAAAAATGGATGTTACTCCATGGAGGAGGTCTAGAATTATTACTCTTAATGAACATACAGGTCTTACTGTAAGAAAAATCGCTTCCACTGTTGGTATTGGAAAATCTACCATTTCAAGAATAATTGACACACACAATGAAACTGGATCGTTTTCTCCAAAACAAAAAAGCAAATGTGGAAGAAAAAGGAAAACGACACCAAGAACTGATAAAACACTTATCAGAAATAGTAAAACTAATGCAAGAAAAACTTGCTTTATTTGCACAGCACTGTAATTAGGAAACCAATAAAATAATGCTCTAATTATCTACATCTTTGCTCCTTTCTGTCTTTGATGCATCTCATGTTCTTATTTGCATTAGTAGAACCTGCTAGATACTGGTTGCTACAGTTCAATTTGCTGTACACTAACATCTCCTAGTCCAATCCAAGTTTTACTTATCATATTTTGTAAGAATAATATAAGAAAAAGATCAAAGTGCTTTCTATACTTCCCAGACTGATTGCTAGGATGCTAGGAACAATTGTCCATTAGTTAGTTTTTACTTAGAAAACACTCACAAATAAATAGAGTAAGATATGATAGAAATGTCTCATAGATGCTGGTCCATGTCTTTGACTTATAAATATCTTGAGCATAGACCTTAAATCTCAACCGTCAGTACTGTGCATGTGTGGTTATGGTCTCCAGTCACTTCTCTGCCCTTACTAAAGTTGACAATGACCTACTAATCACCAAGAGCAAGCGACACTACTCTGTCCTCCTTCTCATGGACCTCTCTTCCAACTTTTACACTGTGGACCATTCCTTCTTGTGACAGATTCTCTCATATTTTGGTATCACATACTTTGCCTTATCCTGGATATCTTCATATCTAACACACTGGAAAGTAAGTGTCTCCCTCTCCCACACCACCTCTTCACCTTTCCCCTTGTCTGTTGGAGTTCCCCAAGGTCCCGTTCTAGAATCCCTAATCCTCTCCATCTACATCTTCACCCTGGGACAGGTCATAAAGTCACACGGCTTTCAGTATCATCTCTATGCTTATGACACACAGATCTACCTATCTGGATCTGACATCACCTCCTTACTAAGTAAAATACCACAATGTCTTTCTGCTACTTCATCTTTCTTTTCTGCACACTTTATAAAACTGAACTTGGACAAAACAGAATTCATCATTTTTCCCCCATCTCACTCTACTACACCACCAGCCCTATCCAGCAAAGTAAATGTCTTCTCATTTTCCCCAGTGCATCATGCTCGATGCCTCTGTGGTAATCCTCAACTTTGGCCTCTCCGTCAAGCCACATAACTAAGCCTTTGCCACCTCCTCCAAACTCAAAAATATTTCCAGTATCTGTACATTCCTAGACCAAAAAACTGCAAAAGCACTTTTGCATGAAATAATCATCTCCCGCCTCGACATCTACATCCTCCTACTCTCTGGCCTCCAATCTAGCACTCTTTCACCACTCCACTCTATCCTAAACTATGCTGCCTGACTAATCCACTTGTCTCCCACTACTCTCCAGCCTCTCCTGTCTGCCAAGCCCTTCACTGGCTTCCCATTACCCAGAGACTGCAGTTCAAAACCCTAACTATGATATACAAAGCCATCCACGACCTGTCCCCTCCATTTATCTGTGACATGGTCTCCTGGTACTCAACTACACTTAACCAGCGATCTTCTAACAGGATCTCCTCTATTGCCCTCTAATCTCTTCTTCCCACAACCGCATACAACCTTTCCGTCATACATCCCCTATACTCTGGAACTCTCTGCCCCAACATATCAGACTCTTGCCTACAAACCTTCAAATGTTACCTGAAGGCCCACCACTTCCAACAAGCCTACAACTTGCAGTGATCCTCAGTTCACCAAACTACCACACGGCCAGCCCTACCTTCTCCTAGAGTATCCTCACCCATCCCTTGTAGACTGTGAGCCCTCGTGGGCATGGTCCTCTCTCTTCCTGTACCTGTGCCTTGCATTGTTCATAGATATTTAAATTGTCTATGCATGCCTCTTTTCACATGCATGTAAGGTGCCATGGAATGATTGGTGCTATAGTGTAAAAAGGACATAAAGTCCGAAACGTCGCCACCACGCCATAGGCATTAAAAACCCACTTTTTTGAACTGTTGGTAGGGATGAGCGAGTCTACTCGCTAGGACTCGTTACTCGGCGATTCTTAAGGGACTCGCTGGACTCGGTAATCGGCGAGTCTTTTAGCGAATACTCGCTCAGTAACGAGTCCAATGCAAGTCAATGGCAATCTTAGTTTTGTCAGAGTTTACTTTATCTCACTCGCTAGACTCGCTAGACTCGCTCTATCACATCACTATATAGCTTGAATCTCCCCAAACAGCAGCGAGTCTGAGCGAGTCTACGAGTCCGAATCCTAGCGAGTCTGCGATTCCGAGTCCTGTATTCTCTATTCGGGACTCGCGAATCCAGAATCTTTTATGTTACTAGTCAGCATTGCGTGTTAGGTCAGAAAACTTGTGAAGACAGCCAATCATAGTCAGTAATGCCATAGCAGCTTTGGTTGTGTCAGGACTATGATTGGCTGCTGTCCATCGTGATGCCTATGTCATCTATGACAGGCAAGGCAGTATATAAGGCTTGCCCCCGCCATTTTGGGCACATTCCTGAGAAGAGCTGACCTAGTGCAGGGAGACTTGGAGCAGATCTAGGGACAGTTAGGCAGTGTAGGAGTCACATATAACCCAAAAGTTCTTTTCAGAACTAACAGGACGGAGTGTAGGAGTCAAGATTCCTCACACATAACCCAAAAGTTCTTTTCAGAACTACCAGGACGGAGGATTGCTGTACAGGACTGTAAGGAAGGGGAGATAGGAGCAGCCTTACAGTGAATCCAGCACCATCCTCAGAGCTTAGTTCACCCAGCTTTCCGCAGAGCTGTAATCCTAAGCTTTTTCTTATTTTTGGCACTAGTCTACCAAATAATTTTGGTGCCATTTTTCCACAAAAAATTTCCTGTGCCAGTGCGTTGCTGTACGGTGTCCTGCCTGCAGCTCGCACGGTACTTGTAAACTTGCACGCAGCCAGCACCGCAGCCTAACAGTGCCTGGTTCTGCGTACTAAACAATTTTTTCCTGTGCCAGTGCGTTGCTGTACGGTGTCCTGCCTGCAGCTCGCACGGTACTTGTAAACTTGCACGCAGCCAGCACCGCAGCCTAACAGTGCCTGGTTCTGCGTACTAAACAATTTTTTCCTGTACCAGTGCGTTGCTGTACGGTGTCCTGCCTGCAGCTCGCACGGTACCATCCATCTGCCTTAAAATATCGCAGGGTGCTTTCACATCTGCGTTTTTCGTAATTCGCGGCAGATGCAGTGAAAAAACCGCATCTGCCGCGTTTACCGCATAACCGTTCCACTTGCGGCGCGGTTGCGGTTTTTTCTATGCAAAGTATAGGCATACTTGCGGCAGGTGCGGCTTACTGCGGTTTTTTTCGCGGCCGCACCTGCCGCAAGTGCAAAACCGCACTTGCCGCACCTGCCGCAAGTATGCCTATACTTTGCATAGAAAAAACCGCAACCGCGCCGCAAGTGGAACGGTTATGCGGTAAACGCGGCAGATGCGGTTTTTTCACCGCATCTGTCGCGAATTACGAAAAACGCAGATGTGAAAGGGCCCTAAGCCTCTAGTGTGTACCTTTCACGAAATAGTACCTGCTACTTGTTTTACAAGCCCCCAGAAAGCCACCAGAAATTATAAAATGTTTGCTTTTACAGCATGGTGTGTGCCCGAGAATCGCTTCCCCCTCCCATCATCGGCTCCAAATAAGAGAAAAACCTGCGAGTTTGGACTCGCACACTTTCAGAGACACATCAGCGATTTGGAAATAGCATTATTCGTTATTACTCGGTTCCCTATTCATTAACATTGGACTCGCTAGACTCGCAACGAGTAGCGAGTCCTGGGCTCGGACTCGTGCGGGTCTAGCGATTCCGAGTAATTTAGGACTCGCTCATCCCTAACTGTTGGTGCTGTTTTTTCATTTTTTCTACACTATATATATATATATATAATTAGAGTTGAGAAAGCAGTCAAGCAACCATTCATGGATAACATTGGAACTCGTGAAAGAAAATCTGAATGGAGAGATTCTTATATATGTGACCACCTAACAATTCACAGCAATATGGTGGTCATGTGATCCCTGTAGAAATGCAGGTTCCACTTTTGATCTCGTCTATCAGACATTTAGGTCTGAGAAGGTATATTTGCAATGTGTTCAGTGGCCACCACTATTGTCTTACAGCGCCGAGGTTCTGGGTTCAAATTCCACTAAAAACAATATCTTTAAGTAGTTTGCATGTTCTCTTTGCGTTTAAATGGGCTTCTTCCCGCACCGCAAAGACATACTGATAGGGAATTTAGAACATGAGCCCCAATGGGGATAGCAATAAGAGCTGTAAATATAATTATTCTATGAAAATAAAATAAATGTAGAGAAGACTAAACAATGGTTCCTCTTTTTCAGCCAAAATGAATAACCAAATTTTCCCAAAAATGTTCAAAATACATGTTTTCATTTAGTAAGGTACAATACAAAATAATATTGTGGTACCGTGTTACCCAGAGAAATCGATGTAAATAGTATTATAGGAGTGATACCTTTATTGGCTAACCCAAAAAATTATATTTGTAAGCTTTCAAAGCTCAAGGCTCCTTCATCAGACAATATCACAAATGAATTACTAAGACATTTAAATACAAAATACAGCAGGACATAAGTAGATGGACATTGGACCTAAGGAGAAAGAACATTTTCTGGACACAACCATGTACATCAAAGACAATACCGTACAAACGTCTATTTACCATAAACCCACAAGAAGTCCGGCATACTAGAGATGGAACAGCTTTCATCCAAGACACACAAAAAAATCAATAATCTACAGTCAAGCTTTGAGGTACATCCGGATCTGTTCAAACAATGAAGATAGAGAACTACAACTACTATTGTGGTGCCCCACTGGTCAGGCGTCACAAGTAGGGTACTGCACCCAAAGAAGAGCGTGTGATTATCCCTGTCGCAAGTAGAATGCAGAACACTGTGGAAGGATTTGATCTCAACCCACACCCACCAATGCAACCGGGGGAGGTCCCAGAAAAGAGAGTTGGACAGGGGGAAGTGTGAGAGGAGCAGTGAGAGAACGCATGGGGAGTCTTCAGGAGTGTCTTCCCCGAGGAAAGACGGAGAACGGGAGCTTACCCGAGAGATAAAGGGGGCTTCAAAAGAGGGCTAGAGAGAGAAGTAGCCAAGACAGAAAGGTCCTGACTTGTTCACCCGGAGTGCACGGGTCTGACAACGTGGCCTGGAGTGTTCATCCTCCGACCGTACTCGTCCCGGCTCCGAAGACGTTATCAGGGTGTTTATCTACTAAGACGTAACACTGCTAACTAAGCAGGCATTGAAAAGAGAAGGAACAGGAGAAGGGTTAGCTCCAAGAAGGTACCACTAGAGACTGCCACAGACTTCCACTGTGAGCTGTATCACCATCTTGATCAGTTTTTGCAAGTAAAGTACCTGGAAGAGTGAACTGCCTCTGTGTTTCTGTCCTGCTTACATCGACTTTTCTCAACGGTTTGCACCGTCCTGGTACAGATAACACTGCCCCGGAGGCTTAGCTCTACCTGTAGGGAGCTGCTTCACCCTAGCCACAATACCACTACCCTCCGGAGGACTGTGGCAGCGCTGTCTAGTCACCAGGTACTACAGGTGGCGTCACGAGACAAAGACTATGATCCCTTGTAAATACTAAAAAAAAAAACTTCTTTTAGGCTGTCCCCCAGGGCTAATGATCTGGGCAGGCCAACGGCAACATTCCCTGCTTGGAGAGAAAGAGGCCCAGACATCCGAATTCCCATACCCTGGGGTGCTACACTATCACTAAGGAAAACATTCCTGAAACAAGATTACCATCCAATGGTAATAGATGAACAGATCCACAGAGCTACAAGGGTCCCAAGAAGCAGCCTCCTGGATTACAAACAGAAGGAGGACAACAACAGGGTGCCTCTTGTGCTCAATACAATCCTCACATGAACATACTAAGGAAAATTGGAGCTGATCTTCATCCCATATTTCACAAAGACCACAGACTAAAAGTCATATTCCCAGAACTACCACTGCTCTCCTACAAACAGCCCCCCAACCTATGGAATCTCCTTGTCAGAAGTGTCCTCACATCATCATCACCGACAGGAAAATTCTCCTGTAACAACAAGAAATGCAAGACGTGTACCCACATACTACCAACACATACAGTCCTTATACCCAACGCAAACCAGGACTATAAGATCATGGACTTCTTTTCATGTACATCCTCCACTGTGGTGTATATGATACAATGTACAAAGCGCACTACAGGAATGTATATTGGGGAAACAATGCAAAAGCTACAAACAAGGATGAATTTACATAGACATACAATAAAAAAAATAAATAAATAACAATAAGCTGGACACGCCGGTAGCAATACACTTCTCTAAGCATGGACACAGCATGACAGACTTAAAAGTTATAATATTGAAAGGCCACTTTAAAAATGATTGAGAACGAAAAATCTGGGAGTTTAAATTCATATGAATGTTCCAATACTTAAACAAAAGGGCTCATTTTAACACCTGGATTCATGAGTCATTAAATGGACACAATTAACACTTCCACAAGAAGATCTTTTGATAAGTAAAAGACCACTGTACCTCATCTACATCATTAACAAAGACTTTATTTCAATTTCCTTAGCCCACCTCCATCTCCTTATGTCCTGCTGAATTTTGTATTTAAATGTCTCAGTAATTCATTAGTGATATTATCTAATGAAGGAGCCTTGAGCTTTGAAAGCTTATGAGTCAGTCAACAGGATAGGGGGTATTCGGATACCAGGACAGGTTGCTACTTCATTGGGGATCACGGCCGGTTGGGTCCTGGTCCCATGCCCTGGACACTCAATGGCTGAGGGGGAAACTATTTGGGATGGGGGATTATTATACATGACGCTACCTGTGATACCTGGTAATGTGGGCACTAGCGCTGCGGCCGGCCGCTGAGGTGATGGAGGTGCAGCCAGAGTAGTACAGCTCCCCACAGATGGAGCTTTACCTCAGGGCAGCGGGGTGGATGAGGGGAGTAGTAGTCCTTAGTTCTCAGGTGCTGTAGAGATTTCCCAGGTGACAGACTAAATAGAGTCAGAGTCCAGATTAGCTCAAACAGATCTTTTACTGGTACCAGCTGGTTCAATATGGGTACACGGTACAGTTTAGTTTACTGGAGATTTGTTGCCACACGTTTGGGGGGTTTACTACAGAGTCTGTCAGAGGTACTTTCTTTGTCACTTTCCTGGTCCTGCTCCTTAGGGCTCTATGGCTCCCTTCACTCCCACTCTTAGGTCTGATCTCTTGTCCTCGGAGTCTGTTGCCTAAAGTCTCTGTATTTGTCAGCGTCTTGAACCTGACTGTGTGACAGATGTTAGACTTCTTGATGGGTGCTGTGGCTCCTTATTATCAGGCCCACAGCCTGCCGGTCAGCAGTTTGGGATAAACCTGGCAAACTACCTTGGTTGCGGTATACCGGTGTTGACCTGAACACTCCAGACGGCTGTCACCAAGTCTGGGTTGCCCCATTTCTTGTCTGGGTACCTCTTTAAGGTTGAGGTACCCTCCTGTCAGATCTGCAGTGTCAGCTGCGTCCGTCCTCTTTGCTGTCCTCACACCGTCTGACTGACTTCTGTCAACTGTCACTGACGTCACGTCTCCCACTCAGCTAAGCTTCACCCCCTGGGACCTACTGAATATACAGTCCCTGGTGCTAGGGTGGGTATGATTGTGATCTTGTAGTTTTAGCTACAGACTCTGTAGCTCCCCCCCTCCACCTGTGACTATGGAGGCACTACACCTTCTGTCTGAGGTGCAGTACCTCCCTGTGGCATCCCACCATACGGGCGCCACACTTACAAATATAATGTTTTTGGGTAAGCCAATAAAGGTATCACTTCCAGAATAATTTTCTCAATCTTTTTTTGGGACTTAAGCATTTACATTATTTAGTAAGGTGAAATTGGAGAAAGCTGATGGGGAAAAAACTATTTAGACTGTTAGTTCAATTAAAAAGCAATTCTTTTCTTTTTAGTATATGCCTTTATTTAATGTTTGTGTCTTTTGTATGTCACAAACTTCTATGCATAATAATGATATCACCCAAGGCAGCATTTTTATGCTTGAATGTCATGAGAACGTAGATGTCAGAAATATGTTGTGTCTTAATATATGCTGGACATTGTTTCAGCCGGTCCGTCATTTCCCACTCACTACAATTTAGTCTTTGACAGTTGAAAAATGCTTGTAATACAGTGACAAGGAAATACATTTATCATCCATAGACACATAGTAACATTCAGTATCTGCAATGTTTCTGTCGACAATGTAAACCTGTATGGCTATGATCAGGCTATTTTAGACATTTCACTTTTGAGAAGCAATAAGTAAATGGAAATCATTTGCAAGGTAATAACCATGTAGGGACATTTCTGTATATGGAGCTGACTCTATTTATGGACCTACAAATGATGTATTGTCTGCCTGCAAAGATTTATAACCCTATCTTTGACATAAATGACATTTCTATTACATGGTATATGTGGTTTATGAAATACACCTGAATAAAAGTAAAACCTATATTTAAAATACAAATTAGTTCGATCTTCATTTTGTAACTTAAGATATTGCATCTTGAAACATTTGCTATTAATGATCTGTAAGGAGTCTGTATGTTCTGTTCCGTGTTTGCGTAGGTTTCCACCGGATTCTATGGATTCCTCCCACACTCCAAAAACATACTGATAGTTGCAAATGTATGTAAAGTGCTATGGAATTAATAGCACTATACAAATGAATAAATATTATTATTATTCATATTATTATTATTATTTTATAACTATCTTTAGGTTATTTGGAGGTGTAGTAGGACTCCCAGAGATGCACAGTCTATGGACCAAATTATTGGGACTCTTACGTATTGAGTTCATTTACATCCCATTCTAAGTTCATAGACCTTACCAATATGTTGATTCCATGTTTGCCCATTTAACAGTTTCCACTCTCCTGGAAAAGATTTCTACAACATTTTGAAGGTTTCTGTGGAAATATTTGCTCATATATTCATCTGTGAGAATGTGTGAGGTCAAGCACGGTTGGATGAGAAGAAGGCCCAGCTCACAATCATCATTCTAGTTCATCTCAAAGTATGATGAGGCTGAGGTTAGGGTTGTGGGCAATCAATCAGCTAACCATTATTATGGACCTTGTTTCGTGAACTTGTGCACAGTCATGGTGGAATGGAAAAGAGTCTTTTCTAAAAATGAGTATACAAAGTTGAAAGTATGCAAATATGCACAAAGTCTAAGGGCCCTTTCACATCAGCGTTTTTTTCAAATCGCGGCAGATGCGGTGAAAAAACTGCATCTGCCGCGATTACCGCATACCGGCTGCACTTGCAGCATGGTTGCGGCGCGGTTGCGGTAAACACCATACAATGTATAGGCGGACTTGCGGCAGGTGCAGCAAGTGCGGCCGCGAAAAAAAATGCTGTCAGCCGCGGTTTCTTTCGCGGCTGCACCTGCCGCAAGTGCCAAAACCGCACTTGCCGCACCTGCCGCAAGTCCGCCTATCCATTGTATGGCGTTTACCGCAACCGCACCGCAACCGTGCCGCAAGTGCAGCCGGTATGCGTTAATCGGGGCAGATGCGGTTTTTTCACCGCATCTGCTGCGATTTGAAAAAAACGCTGATGTGAAAGGGCCCTTAGTCTGTTGAGGCATTAAGATTTATCTTCATTTGAACGAAGGGACTTAATCCAAATCTTGAAAATCAACCCAATATTATTCCTCTTTCATCCTTTACAGGCAGGTAATGTTCTCCTGGTATTCACCAGACTCAGACACGTTCCTCAGGCTGCCAGAAAGAGAAGTTTGATTCATCACTCAGAGAACATGTGTCCAATACTCCAGAGTCCAGTGATTGTGTGTTTTTTACCAATATATCTGATGCTTGGTCTTGGGTTGGGGTATAAGGCTTTCATGAAAAACATGCTATAAAGGTCTATTGCACAGTTTTTGTGATTATTTATAATACCATAGAAGGTTTGGAATGCTCTACAATTATTAACCCTTTCACTCCCAGGCAATTTTCTATTTTACGGTTTTTGTTTTTGCCCTCCCCTACTTCCAGGAGCCATAACTTTTTTATTTTTTTTGTTAAAATATACACATGAGGGCCTGTAAGGGGCCTTTCACACTTGCGTTTTTTTCCTGATTTGGAAGATCAGGAAAAACCCAAATTCTTACTGTATTTTGCCCATTCACTTTAATTTTGTCAGGTAGAATCTTGTTGCTTCATGTTTTATCCTGAAATCATTAAAGAGAATGGGCAAAAAAAATGAATCCTGTAAGAATCAGGTTTTTTCCTGATCTTCCAAATCAGGAAAAAAACGCAATTGTGAAAGGCCCCTTAGTTGCAGGACAAGCCTTATGGCCACTTTACACACACCAACTTATCTGTCCAACTTCTGAACAACTTACTGGTTGCAGTGAAATCATGGACACATTGTTCCATTTGTACACAGCCACAAAATGGAGCAATGTGTTCATGATTTCACTGCAACCAGTAAGTTGTTCAGAAGTTGGACAGATAAGTTGGTGTGTGTAAAGTGGCTCTTAGTTTAGTTTGACATCATTTCTTATACCATATAGTGTACTGGAACACGGGAAAAATTCCAAGTGTGACAAAATTGCAAAATAAGTGAAATTACACAATTGCTTTGAGTGTTTTGAATTCACTGTGCTCACTATATGGTAAAGCTGACTTGTCAGTTTGATGCCTCAGTTTGGTACAAGTTCGTAGATACCAAATATGTATGCTTTGAATTTTATCTAAGTGGTGAAAAAAATTCTGAAGATTTTTTTAAAAAAGAATTATGTTTTGGCACCACTTCCATGACTCATAGCATTCTCATGTTTTGAGATCTAGGGCTGGGTGATGGTTTATTTTTTGTGTTTTAAGATGACGTTTGTAACTATACCATTCTTATGTAGATCTGATGTTTTTATTGCCTGTTATTACAATGTTGCAGTTACCAAAAGCCTATAATTTTGGCATTTGGACTTTTTTTTCTGTTATGCAGTTTACAGATGTAATCAATTTATTTAATATTTTGATAGATAGGGAGTTTCTGAATGTAGTGATACCAAATATGTGTATTTATATATAGTTTTATATAATGCGGCAAAAGGAGGGTTATTTGAACTTTTAGATGTTTTTTAAATATTTTCATATTTTTAGAACTTTTTTGTAACTTTAACTTTATTTTACATGCACCATCAGGGCACCTAAAAACTGCTTAGTCTGATTTCTTGTGCTAAGCAGAATCGTGCTGACACAGGTCTTTTCACAGCACAAATGATTTATTTCTATGGATGCAAGCATTCGCTGGGTTTCCACAGGAAGCAAGTCATGACAGTATACAGGGTTCTCATAGGACCCCTGGCTGTCATGGCAACATGCCAATGCCCTGTGATCGCATCATGGGGCTGCCGATGTTCATGGGGTACAGCGTGATCCCAACCTTGCCATTTTAGATCACGCTTTCAATGATTGACAGTGTGGTCAAAAGGGTTATCAGTGATGGGTATATTGCTGATCCTCTTGCATCTGTTGCCTGCACATGCTGGCTGATCAGATCATCCGGTATTTTCAGGGAATAATGTGAGCTCAGCGTATGAGCTTAAATGAAAGGGAGGGAGGTGACCAAGGATGTACCACTAAATTATTGGTCATGAAGGGGTTAAGTCAGGAATGCATTGGTGACTTTTATGCACTATATGTGCGTGGTAGACTGTAACTCTTTTGGGGTCCCTTTGACCCGCCCCCGGGCCTGGGCTGTAGTTTTACGGTGGATGTCACGGGCAGCCTGTGCCCGAGCCGGTGGCCCTGGAGGTCGCTGAAAAAGGGGTTAAATAAAAATAAAATAAAATAAAAAGAGTTTGTGACGCCACCTACGGTATCCGGTAATGATACCGGAGCTGATTGTAGACCTCCGGGGTGATGATGAGGCAACTTTGTTGGTAACACTCTCCCTAGGTGGAGCGGGGTCTCCGTGGCAATGATGGTTGGTAGGGATTTTACACAGAGGCAGCTCTCCACACAGCCTTGTCCCTTGTGCAGCAGGAGATTGCGACACATCAGGTGAAGATGCTGGCGGACAGTCTATATCAAAAGCAGGATCAGGGCCGTAATAACAGACACACACGCTGGAAGTTGTTTCCATACCTTTAACTGATAGTGATGGTTCAAGGTAACATCCAGGGTACTGTCCAGGTGGTCGGGTGGCAGTTAAGAATTTCCACAGCCGATGAGTTGTGGGGCCTCCTTGTTTCTGTGTGTGTGTGCTTAAGTCCTGGCCTGTCTGAATCCTGGCCCTGACCTCTCCGGTGTCTTTCACTTGTATAGCAGGCTGTGAGAACCTTCTGTTGGGCACCGATACTCCTCTGCGGCCGCTGGCTCTGTTGATTGCTGTGCTACAAGTGTCAGACAGGGCCTCCGGTATTCTCTGCTGGGCTAACTGGACCCTTGCAGACTCAGACTCCGATGTCCGGGTTGCTTCCGTTGCTCTCCTGGGGTAAACCGGTATGGTTCCTCTGCCCCCACTCTGTCTCTGGTACACCTTGCCTCTGACCCTCACTCTTGGGTCCCTTACACTGGCTAGGCCTCCTCACTGGCATGGGCCTAGCATGGCTCCTTTCACCAGGATGTCTTCACAATCCTCCCTGGAACTGCACTGCACAACTCCTCCCCAGGCCTGAATTTATAGGGCACCTTGCCTGAAGTTGGCAAGTAGAGCTCCCCCTTCAGGTCTGGTGTGAAAGATGTTGCATATATTAGTTTATCTGATGTGGAAATCCCTCTGTGCACCAAGTGTCCCTGTGCCTAGTGACCCTCAGGGGTGCCACATTACTTGGCTAAGTTTTTGTAGTTCGGAAATTCTTAGACTTTTTCATTCAGGAATTAGACTGAAACAATCTTTAAGTAATGTTTGGAAAAGCAGACTGCAAAATCGCTTTGTCTCTGCTGAAGTCATGTAAGCAATGATACAAATTGAATGAGTCAGTGGACTTGTAGATCTATGTTTGTTTTAAAAGGGAACCTGTCAGGTCATCTATTATCCCCCAGCTATCACTGTCTGGCCCTGAAACTTCATAATACTATTCTAATCATCCCTGTCTGAGCTCATAGTGTAATGTAAAAGGTGAATAAAAGCATTTATACACTTACATTTCAGTCTACAGCTTGGACGAGGGAGTCTGCCTGGCAGGATAATATTTAACTCACTATTAACTTGCATGGCTAAAGGACCTGTGTGATGTAACATTCATGAGACCATAGTGGGCGGAGCTGAGCAAGCAAACTCATATTATGTTATAGGGACTTAGCTCCCCCTATTGTAGTCACATGGTTATGACATCACTTCAGGTCTCCCTTCATGTTCTAACATAAGGTTGAAATGTTAAATATTAACCTGCCAAACAGTCTCCATCCTCCAAGCTGGAGACTTACTGCCTCATTACATAAGGAAATGTAAGTGTATAAATAAATGCTTTTCTTTCACTTTTCACATTACACTATGAGCTCAGACAGGGATGGTTAGACTGGTATTATAAAGCTGTAGGTGCAGACAGTGATAGCTGGGGAGCATAAACTAACTGACAGGTTCCCTTTAACTTATCTCTTTTCTTTGGTCTGGATAATTGCATTTAATAAAGATTATTTTAATTTGCACATTATTTTACACTGCTGCCTTTTTCTAATTATCCCTCATGAAGCAACATCAAAAAATGCACTGGAGTGGTAGTTGTTTAATATACTTTAATTAATTATATATGGTCTAATTTGGTCACTGGACATTTGCATCCATTACAATTATATATATATTATCTAGAGAAACCCCTAGGAAAAGAAAAACAAAAGGGGAGACAAGTGCGGCACAGATTTAAGCGCAGTACGTGAAGTACAATGAAACAACATACAATAGTAAAGCACTCACCTTACACCAAGGTAATGCTAGGGTCAAACTACCATTTGTAGCAGATGTCACGGACATCCGCTAAAAACGTAGTCATTTTTTCAGCAGCGCATATGCACTTTTCAGTGCAGCTGCCGCTCAACGCTGCCCCTAGTTACCCGCTTTAGCAGAGCAGACAGGGAAATGCTGCCTGCAGCGTTTCCCTGTACACTGAGGAAAAGCGGCCGCTATTCAGCTTGATGTGTAGCCGGTTACCACGACAACATTGGGTAACTAGGGGCAGCGTTGAGCAGCAGCGGCACTGAATAGCGCATATGCGCTGCTGAAAAAATGACTACGTTTTTAGCGGATGTCAGTGACTGCTAAAAACGGTAGTCTGACCCTAGCCTATATAAGCCTTGAAATAGACCACAATCATGTGGTGTTGATATAACATTTCATCTCAGTGGCTTACAGCACACACTGGATACAATGGAGGGATCCTCCTTCGGAACTTGTGGGAAGTGTTCCACATAGAAAGTCGTTGCACTTAAAGATCAATGAAATGTTGAACATGGGCTTTTATCAGAAATACGTTTTCCTGAATCTGCAGAATTCATGTGCTCTTAATTTTATCCTGGACTTTTTTGATACTTAGTTAGTTGTGACAGTTTAATAGTATGGATTAAAATGTATTGTTTTACAGAATCTGGAGGCTGAATCTTCCATTATTTTGTTTTTTTTGAAACTCTGAGTTCCACAATGATTTCCTTGTGGCCTATGTCTCTGTATAGGTGAGCTGACTCTTTTCTTATTTATTGACTTTAAAGTCTTGGTAAGCAGTCACACTTTTATGAACTAGTTTAGGGCAATTTCCATATTGGGGTAAGGCATGTATCTTCACAAAACTCTTGTGAGTACTTTGGCATATTCATTTAAACATTTTTTTTGTTAAACATTTTCTCATTAGGTAAACCCTGCCTAACGGAGACTTATTGTAGATTAGATATGCCTAATGTTGTTATACTAATTTTTGCTTAAAATGTTCTCCTACAGAAGTCGCAACCAGCGGATATTTATTTATAAAACTACTTGTCTTAGCAAAAATATCTAATTAGGTGTTAACCAATTCATTTTTCCTTTCCCTTTCCATTGTTTCTTTCCTCTACTTTTATATCATAGGCCATGTTCACACACATGCGTTTTTTTGCCCATCCCTGCGTTTTTGGGGTGTGAAAAAAAAACGCAGGTGCGTTAACGCAGGATACATGTGAGTGTACATGCGTTTTTCAGGACCACTTGCGTTTTTTCCCCATACCCCAAAAAACGCTGCATGCAGCGTTTTTGGGTGCTGGAAAAAAACTCAGGTGTGTTTCCCCAAAAACGCATGTGTTTTTTAAAATGGGCCCCTATGGGAAACGCAGGCAAATGCAAACGGAAACGCAAGGCACATGCAGAAACCTGCGTTAACGGTAGCGTTTTTGTAAAGGGGTCATCAAAAATGATTTTTTTTTTTTTTCAATAGCACCCCCCCCCTATATAATAAAGAAAATACCAAAAAAATTGTTATGATAGCACAGAATTTTCTGTGTGCTCAGCTGAAGCGCACTTCCTGGAGCTTTGTGTGAGGCCTGCTGTTAAGGTAAACAGCGGGTTACTATAGGGCTCTGCTGCCTGGCAGTGCATAGCGTTAACGCTATGCGCTGCAGGTGAATTTTCTAAGTTTTTAATAGTTCCGTCATGCTAGGGTCACAACGCAAATGTGACCCTAGCCTAAGGCTAGGGTCAGACCTGCGTAATGTCTATGTTAAATGCATGCGCTATTTTCCTGTGCAAATCGTGAAAAATGCGTGCGTTAACGCATCCATAGGCCCCAAAGCAAAAATGCATTGCCAAAGTGCAATGAGTTTGACACTATGCGTTTTTGTTAGCACATCGAAAAGTGCGGTCTGCAGCGTTTTTTGGTGCTTGGGCAAAACGCATGCTTTTATTTAACATGGCAGCCTATAGACGACGCATCCGTTAATGCATTGCAGTTATAGAGCCATAGGATGCGTTTTTGTTTTTGTTTTTTAGCTGTTTTAAATTAGAAATCACTGATGTAATAGGTCACGTGACCTGTGCATGCTATATATAGTGGCATGCAAATCAGGAAGTGTCATTTTGCCCCCAGGTGTGCCACTCTCATTTGCAGCAAATTCACCTTCAAGGTATGTACACATGTGTTGAAAGTGTTCTCATCATGTATGTTGCAATTCAAACATAAAATACAGTACATACTACATGTAACAATTGTCTATTCATGTGTTTCATACACAGATGTCTGATTCTGAGCTTTCAGAGGCCAAAAACCTGTATAACCCCTCAGTCTCAGATAAATCTGTGAGTATTTTTTATATTTCTTTTGTTTTGTGACCAGTTTTCCCATCCAAATGCTGAATATGTCCCCATCTCTTTTCATGTGGGGGGTTGAAGGGGTTGTTGGGACACGTGTTTGTTCTGTGCTTCTGCCACCTTATTTTGTGGCCCTACCATGGTTGTTACATTTGTAACATAGCTTTTAAGGTTGAAGGAAGACCTTAAGTCCATCTAGTTCAACCCATAGCCTAACATGTTTATCCAGAGGAAGGCAAAAAAAAAAACCCTGTGGCAACACTAAGCTCCACATTGGGGAAAAAAATTCCTTCCTGTCTCTATATATGGCAATCAGACTAGTTCCCTGGATCAACGCCCTATCAAAGAATCTAGTATATATAACTGTTAATATTATACTTTTCAAGAAAGGCATCCAGGCCCTTGTTAAATGTTAGTAGTGACTCACTCATTATAACATCATGTGGCAGAGAGTTCCATAGTCTCACTGCTCTTACAGTAAAGAATCCGCGTCTGTGATTATGATTAAACCTTCCTTCCTCCAGACATAAAGGATGCCCCCTTGTCCCCATCTCAGGCCTAAGAGTAAAAAGATCATTAAAAAGGTCTCTGTACTGTCTCCTCATATATTTATACATTATTATAAGATCACCCCTAAGCCTTCGCTTTTCCAAATTAAATAACCCCAGTTTAATAACCTGTCTTGGTATTGCAGACTCCTCAGTCCTCTAATAACCTTGGTCGCTCTTCTCTGCACCCGCTCTAGTTCAGCTATGTCTTTCTTATACACCGGAGACCAGAATTGTACACAGTATTCTAAGTGTGGTCGCACTAGTTACTTGTATAGAGGTAAAATTAAGTTCTCCTCATGAGCATCTATGCCTCTTTTCATACATCCCATTATTTTATTAGCCTGACACTGGGCACTAAAAGTGAGTTTGTCATCTACCCATACACCCAGGTCTTTTTCAGTGGTAGTTTTGACCAGTGTTTTATATTTAAGCACATAATTATACCGTTTATTTCCTCTGCCCAAGTGCATGACCTTACATTTATCCCCATTAAAGCTCATTTGCCATTTATCAGCCCAAGCTTCTAGTTTACATAAATCCTCCTGTAATACAAAATTGTCCTCCTCTGTATTGATTACCCTGAAGAGTTTAGCGTCATCTGCAAATATTGAGATTCTACTCTGTATGTCCCCTACAGGGTCATTAATAAATAGTTCAAAAGAAGTGGGCCCAATACTGACCCCTGTGGTACCCCACTGTTAACTGTGACCCATTCTGAGTGTGTTTCATTAATAACCACCGTTTGTTTTCCATCACTAAGCCAGTTTTTAACCGACTTACACATATTTTCCACTATCCCCATTGCTCTCATTTTATGTATCAACATTTTGTGTGGCACCGTATCAAAAGCTTTTGAAAAGTCCATATACACTACGTCCACTGCATTTTTCTGGTACAGTCCAGAACTTACCTATTCATAAAAGTTATCAGATTAGTTTGACAGGAACAGTGCCTCTAAAACCCATGTCGATATTGGGTCAGGAAGTTATTTTTCTTCAGATACTCCAGAATTGCATCTCTTAGAAAACCCTCTAGGATTTTACCCACAGTAGAGGTTAAGCTTACTGGCCTATAGTTTCCAAGTTTCATTTTTTGTCCCCTTTTTGAATATTGGCACCACATTTGCCATACGC
The DNA here is from genome assembly GCA_033576535.1 of Allobates femoralis. Lineage (NCBI taxonomy): Eukaryota > Metazoa > Chordata > Amphibia > Anura > Aromobatidae > Allobates > Allobates femoralis. The sequence goes on from JARQOC010000002.1 coordinate 201,514,385, forward strand.
ATGTCCTGTGGTACAGACCCTGTTATTATGGAATATTTAAATATTAAAAATAATGTTCTATCTATGAAGGTACTTAGTTCCTGCAGTAATCTGGGTTGTATCCCATCTGGGATTTGTCAATTTTAGTGATTTTTCGGCCGTGCCGTACTTCCTGCTGTGTTAAGCAGGTGACATTTAATGGAGAGTTTTTGTTATCACTGATCATGTTGTCTGTCATGGGATTTTCTTGTGTAAATACTGTTGAAAAAAAGTCATTTAGCATATTGGCTTTTTCCTCATCCTCATACACCATTTCACCTAGACTATTTTTAAAGGAGCCAACACAATCATTTTTTAGGTTCTTACTATTTATGTAGTTAAATAATATTTTGGGATTTTTTTTTTCTTTCTCTGGCAATGAGTCTCTCTGTCTCAAGGCCACGTTACACACACAGATATCTGTGACCAACTTCTGAACAGATCTCTGGTTGCAGTGAAATCATGGACACATTGCTCCATTTTGTACACAGCCACAAAATGGAACGATGTGTCCATGATTTCACTGCAGCCAGAGATCTGTTCAGAAGTTGGTCACAGATATCTGTGTGTGTAACGTGGCCTTTAATCTTTGCTGCCTTGATTTGCTTTTTACAGATGTTATTTAATTTTCTGTATTGATTGCCTCATCACTACCTACTTGCTTTAATTCCCTAAATGCTTTCTTTTTGTCACTTATTGCGCCCTTTACAGCTCTATTTAGCCATAGTGGTTTCCTCCTATTTCTAGCATGTTCATTCCCATAGGGTTTATATTGTGCACAAGTCCTATTCAGGATGCTAATAAACATCTCGCATTTGTTTTGGGTACCTTTATGTCTCAGGATATTGTCCCAGTTTTATTGCACTAAGATCATCTCTAAACTGTTGGAAATTTGCTTTCCTGAAGTTTATTGTCCTTGTAACCCCTCTACTACACATCTTATTAAAGGATGCATAAAAGCTTATTATTTTGTGATCACTGTTACGCAAGTATCCTCCAACTCGTATATTTGATATGCGGTCCGGCCTGTTGATTAATACTAGGTCTAGCAGTGCCCCCCTTCTTGTTGGGTCCTGACAGTTGTGAAAAGTAATTGTCTCTCATAGTTGTCAAAAACATATTACCTTTGCTGGAACTGCATGTTTCTGTTGCCAAACGTATTTCAGGGTAGTTGAAGTCCCCCATAATAATGACTTCTCCCTGAGTCGCTGCTTCATCTATTTGCTTTATGAGGATATTCTCCTCCACTTCCATTATTGTTGGAGACTTAGAACAAACCGCTATCAGTAATTTATTATTTTTCCCCCTCTTCTTATCTCCACCCATAGGGACCATACATTTTCATTAGTCTCACATATATTATCACATAGGATGGGTTTTAGGGATGATTTTTAGTGATGAGCGAGTATGCTCTGTGCGACTCGGTACTCGCACGAGTATCTCGGTACTTGGGGTGCTCGGCGAGCACCGAGTACTGCCGAGATGCTCGGACCGCTCGGTAATAAATAGCGATCTGAGACACATACACTGCTCCCTTCAGTGCACACAGTGAGCTGGCACCATACAGGGAGCAGATTAATCGATAGGATCCCTCTGGGGGCCACAGCAAGGTGTTTTATGCTGCGGCGATTTGAAAAAGCCCACCCTCCCGCCCTTTTCCGGAATGACTCGTTTTATAGCCGGAAGTCTGTGGGCGGAGCCTGTCGCTCATTGACTTACATTGGGCTCGGTGCTCGGCCGAGTACACGAGTATCTTGAGATGCTCGGCCAGAGCACCGAGCACCCGAGCATTTTAGTGCTCGCTCATCACTAATGATTTTACATATAAACACACACCTCCACCTCGTTTATTTGTACTGTAATTTCTGAATGCCCTGTAAATTAACAGCCCAGTCATTGATCTCAACCAGCCATGTCCCTGATATCCCCACCATGTCATAATTATTTTCCAACAAAATGTCACCTGCTGTTCTTGCTGGCCTGTAGCTTGACACCAGCATCTACACCAAAGTGGTGGTTATGTTCATTGTGAAAATACATGTAGTACGCCACATGTGCCCTTTAGATTTGTGGTGCACCAAAGTCAGCCTCACACACTTGTGTCACCTGTAATGTCTCGCACATTGTGTTGTTGCATTGGTTCATGTGGTCAGCATGTTTTGCTATATGTTCATATTTGTTACTGTATACGTGCCTCAAGGCCTCCATTTATGACAGTGTTCTGGCCCAAATTGGTTACACATGGCCTGTATGTTTGCCCACATGTCCTGATGAAGGTACCTAAACATGCCTTCACACACAATGTGTTTTGTGGAAGTAATAGCGCATTGCACCTCAAAGAACACATTAATGTTCCATGTGCTACTGTACACTTTGTGTGTACCAGGTGATTATACAGTAGGCCACAACATAATTGTTTTTTCAATGGTCATTGTGGGTCAATACACATGTATACACATATGCTAGTAATTATGGCCAATCTTTAATTTTCACTTTGTCCATTTGCAGAAAACGGCTACCTCAACAGTGTCTTCGTATTCTTTAGCAAAACGAGAAAGTGTATTGTGTCAAGAATTAATATTTAAATACTCTGTAAGCATTCTTAGAATGTGCCATTACATGTGTGACACATGCCATGTCACATATGTGTGCCTAATGGACTGAGTGTGTTCTCTTCTCTTAATGTCACATAACCTGCAACCATGCAGATCTGTAGTGTCCAAATAGGGGCTGCCTGACTGTAGCCCAGACATTACATACATACATGTGTTATAGGCCGCACATATGTGGTTTTAAGTTCCTACAACAAACCACACACAACATGGTCAAAACACACAAACATGCATGACACATCACTTTTGTGTTTGCTTGCCCAATATGTGTTTTTTGTTCACGCCTAATCTATTTACTAACTAAAGGCTTTATATACATTACCTAATGCCCTATAAGCTTTGCAATCAGACAACAAAATTCTTGTGTTATGAGTGCACGTTTACTGACAGAAATCATTGTGAGTTTCCATGTGTTACTGTAGGTGCATGTGTGTGCCTACTGAAGTCCACGTGTTATATTATTGCCAATCATTTACTCATGTTTTTTTTACCATTTCCCCTCATAAACAAACAAAGCACAAGAAGTCGCATAAAAAAGGACATAAAGGGAAAAAATGAAAACAGACACACAGGGGCGTGTCCTCTCACATCGCCGTAAGGTAAGTTAGTGGGACCCAAATGGGGTTCATACGTTGTAACCATTGGAGTTATCTTGTGTGTGTTCAAAAAACACATCACATATGTTTGTTCCCTTCACATGCACAGGTTAAGGAGGCTTCAAAAATCCGCCAAAAAACGTCTGTAAAGAAAAGGAATGTAGAGTGGAAGAATATCCATGAGGTAAGCCTTCTGGTTACGTACATTGTTAGGTCCGCCATTATTTATGTGTGGCCAGTGTGCCTGTATGACATGAGCTAAGTGCACTGTGTAGTCATCTTGCATGGAATACATCCATCATAATATATGCATAAACAATGTTGCCATTTGTGTACACCATCACCTGCTGGTGTGTTTTATTTGTAGGGCCCAGTGAAAAGAGACAAAATTGAATATCATAGTGGTGTATGAGAAGCCCAAGATTGACAATGAGACACAGTTCAACTTGGGATCAAGGAGACCCTGGCCACCAGAATGAGGTAAAAAACCTGAGGATCTGGACCACCAAAATACTAGAAATGTTCCCAAATTTCAAGTCTCTGCCACTTGAGAATCAGCAACAGATTGGTAAATAGCCATGCTTACAAAACATAAATAGCACCTTAGGTAGCATTCTTCATCAATGATAGCCAACATATATGTTTGTGTGTGTCATGTAATTAATGTTGTTTCCTTAATTCATGCAGTTTGAATTGTCCATGGTCGGTGGAGGTCCATACGGGATAGATATGTGAGGCATGTGAGAGATCAGGAGAAGTATAAAAGTGGCTCCGCACCTCACCCACCACAACTTTACAAACACTTCGATCAGTTGATGTTTTTGCAGAAAACTGTCGAAGGGCATATGTAAGTGCCCACACATAATGATGTTTCTTACTGTTTAGCCTAACAACATGTCAAGTACATGTGTCTTAACTGTATTTTTTTTACAATAAACAGGACATTCAGTAGTACACCGGCCATGGATCTGGATGTGGCTGAAAGTAGCGGGGAAGGGCCCAGCACCAAGGATCAAGGGGACGACCTGTTGCCGTCTCAAAACACCCAACCTAAGAGACAGACCACACGGTCATAAGGAACGATCACCACTGGTGCCCCGGATCCCATGTCTACCCGGCCTCGGGTCACCTGGCCTAGACGCCAGACAGTGCAGAAGGAGTATACTGACATGTTGATCCTGGATGGCCTACATTGGCTTCAGGATGCTTTGCAGATTCAGAATAGTGGCCTGCAGAGGCAAATTGATGACATGAGGCACAGAGACTCTAACCAGGCCAGCAATGAATGGCAGCAGCTGATGTCCTCCTATGTGCCGGCTCTGTCCATCATGGATCCTCAGTACAGGTTCCAGTTCAGAGAGGAGTTGAACACACTCATAGCAAAATATTTCCAAAAAACTCCTGTAAACATCACGATTGTTTATGATGATCAATTGCCTGTGGTTGAGTAGTATCCACCTCAGGTTTTTTTTTTGGATAATGATATGTTTCCTGTGGAAATGGTTATGTAGTTGGAAATATTTTTTACCATTTACCTTCATATTGTTTTTTTGAGTTCATACGTAGCCAAAACCATGTTTTAGGCAGACGTTATGCTACCTCTACGTTTGTTGGCCCACAATGGACCTAGTTACTTTCACCATGTGAGTTAAACATGTCTTATGTTGTTTTAAATCTGTGTTTGTGATTTGTCCACATGACCAATTCTCTACCAAGGTAATCTAATCCTTGTGGCATTTATCTCTGGCCATATAAGGTGCACACTGTTTGTGATATGCACACAATACAAGTGTAGTGATAAGGTGTGTCTGTGGCGAATTGGCCACCATAACCATACATGGCATACATATCAACTGCAAGCTTGCTTTCATACATTACAGGGGTGACATTGTGTGTGAGAGAGCTATGTGTCAATTGTGTTGCCACTATATATGCTCACATAAACATCAACCCAGGGATTTGTTTGTTGATGAGGTATGGGGAATATACCAAGGACACAATGGATCAATGACATGGCAAACCATAATTGCCCTTGGAAGGACCCAGATGTCAACTCATTGATTAGTACCATGGTGCTGTGACCGTTGTAACCATGTTATCTGTACGTGGCCAACATGTACCCTGCATGGTGTGGGAGATGTTTAAAGTCCAGGGCCAAACATTACGTTGCTGATAATAAACACAAGCAAGCGATTTTATTTACGCCAACATGCCCATCAAACATATATGCATGCTACGCCATCACCACAGGGCTACTCATCATGCACAAGCACACAGGCCTATGAGAACATCTTGAACAGTAGCATGGGCAGGTACCCGTAGTTTGGAGTATGTGTGTGGAATTGCAACATTAATCCTTCAATGTGTGCTGAAACGTAACATAAGGTGAAAAGTACATTAGTTTGATGAGCAAAAAAAACACAAACAACAAATGTTGTGGTTACAATTTAGTAAATAAAAAGGTACACAAACAGTAATGTCAAAATAATTACACAAATTGTCAAGAAAATGAACATGGGCTAATAACCACAAATAAGGGCCCAGTACAAAGAAATATGCACAGCAAGCCTGGGTATCTGACCATCCACAGTCATGAAGTATTCGGCGAATTGATTCTGCCCTTCCATGGCTGCCACAGGAGAATGGACATTGGCATCTTGGAGCCCAATCAGGGTTGAATCCCGTTCATAGGGGTCCACTATGAGAGGGTCATGCCGGCAGACAAAGTTATGTAAGCAGACACATACCTTCACGACACTATCCATGTTGTGAGGGTGCAATTGAATGCATGAGAGGAGTACACGCCACTTAGAGAACAAGATTCCAAAAGCACACTCCACATATTGGCATGCCCGACTTACTCGGGTATTGAAGTTACGCCGAGTCTGGGTGAGGGTGCGGCTGGCATAAGGCTTCATGAGGTTCATGGACAGCTGGAAAGCCTCATCTGCTACAAGCACATAGGGGAGACTGGATGCCATTGTTCCAGGTAAAGGGCATGGTGGGGGAATATTGAAGCGGTTGTGATATAGGGCTTTCCCCATGTTGCTGGCTTTAAAGACACGAGAGTCGTTTGAGCAGCCATATGCCCCAATGTCCACAGCAACAAATCTCCCTTGGACATCGGCAATTGCCATTAAGACAATAGAAAAAAACTTCTTATAATTATAGAAGTTGGTGCCACTATTTGGTGGCTTGCGTATCTGTATATGCTTGACATCAAGGAAACATATGCAGTTGGGGAACTGAGCCACCTGGGCAAAATAGTTGGCATTTTGCTGCCACATTTCGGGGTGGGTGGTGGCAAGACCAGGAGCTACCATTTTGCCTATATTACCTCACAGGTCTCAGGCACGATGCCGCAGATGGCGGAGCGCCCAATCCGGAACTGGTAGTGTAGTGAGACATAACTTTCCCGGTCACCAAGTACCTGCAATGATAATGGACCTAAGTTAGCAATGAACACACAGACATGACATGACGTACTGTTGAGACATGGAGACATAACTTGTGTACAGTGTGTGTGCTGGTAAAAAGGTAAATGGGCAACAAAATTTACCTCAGGGTCACTACCAATCTCTATGCTGGGGATATGGCAGGCCGACACTTTGTATCCTGGCGACAGATGTCTTCTTCAACCAGGCCAAGGAGAAAATCAAATGTTGAGACTGACATCCTCAGGAATCTCTGAAATTTCACTGGGAAAGCCCTTAACTTCTGGTAGAGGACATGGAATGACCCATATTGGGGTCTTAGCAAGTTGACTCCATGGATCCACAGCCTACTACGTCTGACATGTTGCAACTGCCGCCGACGTAACACAAGTTAGCGAAGCTCCACGAGCAGTTTGTCATCCATGATGCCCGCAGAGCCACAAACGACACACAAAATGGCTAATGGCAACACCCCCCAATGACCAGGGCTTTTTATTGGCTGAGGGTGTGTGGCTAGCCAAAAAAAAAACATCAAAAATGCCAAAAAGCTTGCCTATGCGTTAAAACATGCATTTTTTTAGGCACCAAAACATGGCACAAAATGCACCAAAACGCTACAAAAAAACATGTCCTGTAACACATCCGTCAAACAGATGCAAACTACTCCCAAGTGTAACCCTAGCGTAACCGTACCTGATCATAGCATATAGTACAGTTACTTTACCTATAAGAGTTTCAAACTGCAATAGTGTATATCATGCTGTAAATAAATCATTAATACAACGCAAGAGCTATACTAAAAATTACCGTTGTGTAATATAATTCTCCAAACTGGTTATGCACAATGAAAGAAGAGTTGTCAAGGATTGGAAACAACGGATCTGCAATTTTTCCAGGAATAGCACGTCCATGGGCTGTGTCTGGTATTGTAGCTAAGCCCAATAGAATTTAATAGAGATAAGCTACAACAGACAAGAAAAGCTATGTATGTAAAAATCTCAGCAAAGCCTTGTAACTATAATAAGCTCCTGTAAATTTAAATCGATTCTGAGATTATACCGCATGCTTCTTCAAGGTATAATAAGCCGTTGATAATAAGAGCGATTACAATTTATTTTCTATAAAAAATTTCCATAATATTTACATTTAAAAAAACTGAAAGAATTCTATAGTCTTGGGAGCATCCACATTTAATGCACATTCATTGCACCCTTTGTGACCTCTAGTGTTGCCATAACATTGGCCATTGGCGCAGTATTGCAACACTGAGGTCCTGGGCTCAAATAACACCATGGACAACATCTGCAAGGAGTTTGTATGTTCTCCCCACTTTCCTCCTGGTACTGCATATTCTCCCGCACTCCAAAGACATAGGCCCCTTTCACATCTATGCGTTGGTGCATTTACTTGCATTTGCTGCCCTGCACTAGCGCAAATGCAAGTGAAGGTGCATTTTCATGCAAACGCAGGCAAGCACATAAGCGCATAGATGTACTACTCCTGCGCTCATCTGCGCTCAGTGCCCCCATTACCTTCTATGGCCAAGCATAGGCGAGAGCAAAAGCCGACATCCCCGAAGCGCGAGTGTGACTGTGCTGACGTCATCGCGCATGCGCTTGGCCAGACGCACCCGGAAACACAAATTGTGACATTTCTAGGTGCGTCAGGACGAGCGAATATGCTGTGACAGAGGAGCTGTCACACTTGCGCTTCCAGGATGCGGCCTCCTGCGCCCGCCAACAGCAGATAATGGCAGCACGAGCGCAAAGGCTCTGCATCTATAGGCCGATGCGCTTGCCTGCACTTGCCTGTGATAGCACCTGCTCTTCCACTTTCGCTAATGCAGTGCAGGCAAATGCAGGGGTGCATAGATGTGAACTAGGCCATACTGATAGGGAATGTAGATCGCAATCCCAATGGGGACAATGTTGCTGATTTATATAAAGCACTATTAAATAATGGCTCTATATAAGTGAGTAAACATATACAAATCTAACATTACTGTATTGTTTGTCCTCAAAGAATAACCCACATCTGCACAGTTCCTTCCTTTTGATGCTTTTGTTTCCAGTGATTTTAATAAATGCCAAGCACAGGAAAATGGAAAAAAACACCTTGGCTTGATTATAAAATCAGCTATTAATTGCTGTCAAGCATGGTAAGTGCCGCAGTGCAATGCTTTAATAATATTCCTCCTCGTTCATTGTTGTAATCGCACAGGAACTGATTTCAGGCACCTCCCTCCCACAGAATCACAGTCTGAATATCTTGGGAGATGATCCAGGGCATTTGCAGTGACTAACTTGAACACGTCTGAGCAACAATATACCCTCACATGATATAATGCAGTTTCACACACTTGCTCTTTCCCTGGTATTGCTCAGCCAGCAGCCCCGGGAGGCCAACATATGTTAGTAAGTAACGTATGCCAGCAATCTGTTAACAAGCATTCTCCGGCTTAGTATATGGAGAATAAATCCTGCCATAGGTATGCAGGGACAATACTGTACGCTCAAGACAGATAACAATCCAGAAGCAAACAATATATCATAGTGAGATAGAAAAGAGGCTATAATATAGGAAAACAGAAAGAGCAAAGGTGTAGTTACAGAAGGAATAGAGGAAAACTAGTGAAAATCAGTTTTTCTATTACATTAATCCATCCAAAGGATTTTTTGATGTCTGACAAAATTAGTCTAAGCACAGCATAAAATAAAAAAGAGCAATAGCGTCTGCCAATCTAGTGATCTCTACTAGTTTCTATTTAATTCCTGGCAGCAGTTCCATAGGTACATGCATAGCACCCCAGGGTATGGGAACTCAGATGTTTGGGCTTCTTACTCTCAAATGAGGGAATGTCACCGGTGGCCTGCCCAGATTTGTGGCCCGGGGAACGGACAGCCTCAAAAAGTTTTTTCTTTTAGCATTTTCACGGGATTAAGGTCTTTGTCTCGTGATGCCACCTGTAGTACTTGGTGACTAGATACCAGCGCCGCCACAGTCCTCCGGAGGGTGGTGGTATTGTGGCTAGGGTGAAGCAGCTCCCTACAAGTAGAGTTAAGCCTCTGGGGTAGTGTTACCTGTGCCGGGACGGTGCAAACCGTTGAGAAAAGTCAATGAAAGCAGGACAAAAACACAGAGGCAGTTCACTCTTCTAGGTAATTTACTTGTAAAAGAAGACTGATCAAGATTGTGATACAGCTCACAGTACTTCCCGCAGGACGGACGTCCGGGTAGTCGCAGCAGAAGGCAGAATCTGTGGATATCTCTGGTGGTACCTTCTTGGATCTAACACTTGTCCTGTTCCTTCTCTCTCCCTCTCTTTTCGTAGCCTGCTTCTTGAGCAGTAAAACGACCCAGGGGATGAACAGCCTGAGAACATCTTCGGAGTCGGGACGAGTACGATCGGAGGATGCACACTCCAGGCTGCGTTGTCATACCCGTGTACTCTGGGTGAACAAGTCAGGGCTTTTCTGTCTGGGCTACTTCTCTCTCTAGCCCTATTTTAAAGCACCCTTTCTCTCTCGGGTAAGCTCCTGTTCTCCATCTTTCCTCGGGGAAGACACTCCTGAAGACTCCCCATATGTTTTCCACCCTGCTCCGCTCACACTTCCCACTCTCCATCTCTCTTTTTTGGTACCTTCCCTGGTTGTATCGGTGGCTGACTACGACGTTTTTTGGCACTTTTGTAAAAACACATGCATTTTTTTAACATGGGAGTCTATGGGACACGTATGCTCTAAAATGAACATACATGCCATGAAAATGGAAAGGGGGAAAAAAGGATCCTTTAATGTATCCTTCAAACGGATGCAAGCTCCCAAGTCTGACCCTAGCCTGATGCGATGAGAGACTTGCACAAGTCTCTCCCATTACTCTCGCCAGTGTGTCTTCAGGCTAACTGGTGGTCTCTAGCCACCACAGTCAGATAGGCTAGGGTCACACTTGTGTCATGACCCTAGGCTGACGTAAGCACTATATACTTACAAATTTCAACCGCAGCGCATAGTGTTAACGGAGCCCTATAGAAACCCAATGTTTACCTTTCCAACTGGCCACACACAAAGCTCCAGGAAGTGCACTTTAGCTGAGCGCATAAGAAACGCGGTCTGCAGCATTTTCCAGTACGCTGTCCAAAAGAGCACATCTGGGAGCTTTTTGTGGATCCTGGCAGGTCGTTACCGCTGTCGGGATCGCTGGAGCGGTCGTTATGTGTGACTGGGCCTTTACTTTTCTTTTTGATGTTAGAAAATAAAGAGCTGAAAATAGTAAAAAAAGCTGCCTGATTTAAAAAATGAGAGGATGCCCCAACCCATCTGAAGATGTGGTGCGCGGCAGCTTGGAGATAGTAAGTGTCTTTATTCCAACTAAATACTGTATCATTTATGTTATTCCGTGATTCTTAACGTCCTCATTTTCATTTCGATCACATTTTTCATTGCTGAACTTTCAATTAGTTTCTCCGGTGAAGAAATACTGATGAAATAAAAACATTTTAGTGAGATATCTTTTAAAATAGCTGTTTCTGTAGAATTTAATGAGGCTGATTACTGTATCGCAGCTTGTAGCTTGCTCAGTAGGTTTGGAAATCACAGAATGAGAGCAGCCTATGTTCTCTCCATACAATGCTGTAGAGTTTTCATCATTTGTGTTCTATTCAGCCATTCACTATAACTTGACATTTAACAGAATCTTTATGTAAAGAAAAGGGGATTATAATGTAATCTATATATTCATGAGTAGACAAGGTACCTTTGATTATATAACACAGAAGACTGATGCCATATATCAGAACACATTATAGTCGCTAAAACCTTAGGTAACATTCACGCCATAAACTATTAAGCAGTAGTCAAATTTACCTCATTAGCTATTTTCATTAAGCTGTATGTTATCTGTTATTTTTTTCGGACAGGACCCGAGAGTTGTACGAGTACTTACATGACCTTGAATGTATGTCTGTCAGGCTGAGTCACATGAGTAGGTCCTGTTAGTGCCTTCCTCGCAGGTCCTGCCAATGCCCGGAAGAACGACATTGCCAGGGCTTGCCGTGAGATCGATGGGGAGGGTAAGTAATGGAGAGTTGGTGATGTGGAAAGGTCAGCAGAGAAACACAGCGCTAATTGGCATGCTCACTCTTTTCCGGATGCGCTCTCTGCACCATTAACGCAACAGTCAACAACACTGACGTTGGCACAGCAATTTGAAAATCTCATTCACTTTGCTGTCAGATGCAGTCACTGATTGGCTTTAACACAGCACTAAAATTAGATCAAACACTTCCAGTGTGAACATAGGCTAATGCTCATTTTTGAGTCCAAAGGCTTGATATAAACAGTGCTATAGCACTGTTCATTATTTTTCATGTGCAGTGTTTCCAAACACCAGTCCTCACAACTCTTCCCCCAAAACAAGTCATGTTTTAAAGATCTTCTTTATATTGTGTGTGCTGTACTGTAGAATTATTATCAAGGCAATTGCCAATGGTTCTCTCACATGTGCAATACTAAGGAAATCCAGAAAACATCATCTATTGGTGGTCCTTGAGGATTGGATTTGGGAAACACTGCTCTAGAGGTTTTACATTTATATTTGACCAGGGTAATGCTACAATGATAGAAAAGTATAAACCTGGAAAGTACAGTCATGGCCTAAAGTTTTGAGAATGATAGAAATATTAATTTTAAAAAGTCTACTGCTTCAGTTTTCCTAATGGCACTTTGCATATACTCCAGAATGTCATAAAGAGTGATCAGCTTAACAGCAATTACTTACAAAGTCAATATTTGCCTAGAAAATGAACTTTAACCCCCAAAACACATTTCAACATCATTGCAGTCCTGCCTTAAAAGGAGCAGCTAACATCGTTTTAGTGATTGTTCCATTAACACAGGTGTGGGTGTTGATGAGGACAGGGCTGGCGATCAATCAGCCATGATTAAGTAAGAATGACACCACTGGACACTTTAAAAGGAGGCTGGTGCTTGGTATCATTGTTTCTCTTCAGTTACCCATGGTTATCTCTAAAGAAACGAGTGCAGCCATCATTGCACTGCACAAAAACGGCCTAACAAGGAAGAGTATCGCAGCTAGAAAGATTGCACCTCAGTCAACAATCTATCGCATCATCAATGGAACTTCAACTTCCATTGTTGTCAAAAAGGCTCCAGGGTGCCCAAGAAAGACCAGCAAGCGCCAGGACCGTATCTTAAAACTGTTTCAGCTGCGGGATCGGACTACCAGCAGTGCTGAGCTTGCTCAGGAATTGCAGCAGGCTGGTGTGAGTGCTTCTGCACGCACTGTGGGGCGGAGACTCTTTGAGCAAGGCCTGGTTTCAAGGAGGGCAGCAAAGAAGCCACTTCTCTCCAGAAAAAATATCAGGGACCGACTGATATTCTGCAAATGGTACAGGGAGTGGACTGCTGAGGACAGGGGTAAAGTCATTTTCTCTGATGAATCCCCTTTTCGATTGTTTGGGACATCTGGAAAACAGCTTATTCGGAGAAGAGGTGAGCGCTACCACCAGTCTTGTCTCATTCCAACTGTAAAGCATCCTGAAACCATTCATGTGTGGGGTTACTTCTCAGCCAAGGGAATCGGCTCACTCACAGTCTTGCCTAAAAACACAACCATGAATAAAGAATGGTACCAGAATGTCCTCCAAGAGCAACTTCTCCCAACCGTCCAAGAGCAGTTTGGCGCCCAACAATGCCTTTTCCAGCATGATGGAGCACTTTGCCATAAAGCAAAGGTGATAACTAAATGCATCAGGGATCAAAACATAGAGATTTTGGGTCCATGGCCTGGAAACTCCCCAGATCTTAATCCCATTGAGAACTTGTGGTCAATCATCAAGAGACGGGTGGACAAACAAAAAACAACAAATTGTGCCAAAATGCAAACATTGATTATGCAAGAATGGACTGCTATCAGTCAGGATTTGGTCCAGAAGTTGATTGAGAGCATGCCTGGGAGAATTGCAGAGGTCCTCAAGAAGAAGGGTCAACACTGCAAATATTGACTTGCTGCATTAACTCATTCTGTCAATATAACCTTTTGGTACACATGATATGATTGCAATTATATTTCTGTATGTGATATAAACATCAGACAAACACAAATAAAAACCAGAGGGCAGCAGATCATGTGAAAATATAATTTTGGTGTCATTCTCAAAACTTTTTGCCATGACTGTAGGTGGAAATGAACTTTTGACAACTTCACACCCTGGTGGTGAAGGTTGAATCCGTAGCTGAAATTCAGTGCCTAATGCTGCTCAATAACCACTAGGATGCTGCATGTATACCAAAGCTTTTGGCATGTACTGTAACATCACTCTGTGCATTATCACTTTACTGTGAATATGTCATCTAGTAGACGTATCACTATGTTTCATATAACTGTTCTGTGAAACCACAGTGCCAGTTACCTCTTCATTGTGTCATTACTGTGTACATTCTCCTTTGTATATTTATTATCTGTTTAGTGTTACATCATTAGCATTTACATGTGACATCATTGTGTTTATTATACAGGGTGGGGCCATTTATATGGATACACCTAAATAAAATGGGAATGGTTGGTTATATTAACTTCCTGTTTGTGGCACATTAGTATATGGGAGGGTAAAAACTTTTCCAGATGGGTAGTGACATATTGAAGTTGGCAATTTTGGATCCAGCTTTATTTTTTTCAATGGGAAGAGGGTCATGTGACACATCAAACATATTGAGAATTTCATAAGAAAAACAATGGTGTGCTTGGTTTTAACATAACTTTATTCTTTCATGAGTTATTTACAAGTTTACACCACTTATGAAATGTGTTCAAAGTGCTGCCCATTTTGTTGGATTGTCAATGCAATTCTCTTCTTCCACTATTGACTCACTGATACCAACATCACAGAAGAAATGCACAGGCTTCCAGTATCCGTTGTTTCAGATGCTGCACATCTCGTGTCTTCATGGCATATACAATTGCCTTCAGATGAATGATGAGGCAAACTATTTTGTGACTGGCGAAGTTAATAAACAAAACCACCACTATTGGTCTGACACTAACCCACAGTGGATAGGTCCCTCCAAAACTGTTGGAACACAAAAATTTATGGTATGGCGTGGTATATGGGGTACAAGGATAGTGGGGCCATTCTTCATCAATGGAAACCTCAATGCCACTGGATATCTGACATTACTACATAATTTAGATATCCAGTGGCATTGAGGCTTCCATTGATGAAGAATGGCTCCACTATCTTTGTACCATACCAACAATTTTTGTGTTCCAACAGTCTTGGAGGGACCTATCCACTGTGGGTTAGTGTCAGACCAATAGCGGTAGTTTTGTTTGTTAACTTCACTATTCACAAAAAAGTTTGCCTCATTACTCATCTGAAGGCAATTATCTATGCCATGAAGACACAAGATGTGCAGCATCTGAATCAACGGATACTGGAAGCCTGTGCTAGTATTTATTCTGCAGTTTTGCTATCAGTGTGTCAAGAGTGGGAGAAGAGGGTTGTATTGACAATCCAACACAATGGGCAGCACCTTGAACACAATTTATAAGTGGTCATAAACTTGTAAATAACTCATGAAAGAATAAAGTTACGTTAAAATCAAGCACACCATTGTTTTTCTTGTGAAATTATCAATAAGTTTGATGTGTCTCATGACCCTCTTTCCATTGAAAAAAATAAACTTGGATCCAAAATGGCCGACTTCAAAATGGCCAACATGGTCACCACCCATTTGGGAAAGATTTCCCCCTCCCATATGCTAATGTGCCACAAATAGGAAGTTGATACCGCCAACCATTCCCATTTTATTTATGTGCATCCATATAAATGGCTTACCCTGTAGTTGTTCTGTAGCATCACTAAATGCACCATTCTATATTGCTGTGTACATTAACATTAATTAGGATTAATTCATTGTGTTTATTGTCCTGTTTAACCCTCACAGTAAGCATAGAATTATTAATGAAAGAAGAGCTAACACTCAAACACTTCATATGCCTTCTTTTGCTTTTCGAAAGGCCACTGTTAACGCACTTGAAGTTATCTGATGGCGAGCAGACATAAAGTCTGGACACAGAGGAAGCAACGGGCTCTGCAGTTGACACTTTTCTCGCCTGGGTAAAAAAGTTTCCTTTTTTCAAAGTAATAGTGTCAGATGCTTTGACACCTGTTACCAGATATGAATATTGTTGTTTTTTTTTGTGACAGATGTAAGTCTTATAATTATGGTAGACACATTTTGTATTTGTGACAAAGTAGTGAACATAATGCATTTGCTTGCATCACCATGCAGTCTGCACACCTGCCCCAAATTATTATCGGCCAGATGGATAATGTTGTTTATTCCATTTTTCAAATCTATAGAAAGCTAAAATCATGATGGAAAATATGACATTATTATATTCTGTCTGAGTATTCCAGAAGAGAAGATATCCCTAACATTGAGGATTCCCTCATTTTTGGTACCCGAGCCACATCCCATTGACCAGTCCTCAAGTGTTGTCACCAAGAGGAGGTATGTGGAAGTGACTCTTACCTGCTAAGACCGGGTTTTTCCTTACAGCCATTGTTCAGTTCTGGGATATATGGCTTGCTGTAAGGCTGCGTCATCATATTCTGAGCACTCCCCACTGCTAGATCTGTGAAATTCCTGTTACATTACATCTTGGAATTTTATTTTGTTTGTCCCTTTTATTTTTGTGACTAAATGTATTTTATTGTGTTGCCTCTTTTGTAACATCTTTAGTATATTAGGGTATGCGGCGGTGCGGGTGTACGGCAGTGCGGGTGTACGGCGGTGTGGTTGTGCGAGTATGCAGCGATGACCCCCTCAGTTCTCACCCGCTCCAGGCTTCTGTCCAGCCGCCTCTCACCCTAGCATGTCTTTTTCTTCTTCCTCCAGCATAGATGTCAACAATTCCAAGGCCTCAAGGGCGGAGTTAACAGGGGGCATCATAGTAGGCATGTCCAAGCGCATAGCCCTGATGTGGTGGGCGTGCCCTTGTTCACGGCCATTATGACGCCCCCTTTGGTAGCTCCACCCCCCGCAGCCTTTGAATTTCTGGAGTCTATGCCACGAAAAAAAGAAGAAGATGAGTGAACGTCGAGCAGATGGAGCATGCAGCGGCAGCCGGGAGGGAGCATGGAGCGGGTGAGCATCGGGCAGGAGACCGAGCGGAGGGGGGCCGGGAGACCAAGTGGACTATACCTGTTTCGCTGTAATGGAAATCCCGCGTCGCTGATTGGTCGCACCCAGCCAGCCGCGAACAATCAGCGACGCGGGTTTTGCGTTAGAGACAGTGTGACGTGAGCGCAAGGTGAGTGCAGGGCTAAGTTTGAGGTGAGTGCAAGGTGAGTGTTGGGCTAAGTGTGAGGGGAGTGCAAGGTGAGTGTGACGTGAGTGTAGAGCTAAGTGTGACGTGAGTGCAGGACAGAGTGTGACGTGAGTGCAGGGCAGAGTGTGACGTGAGTGCAGGACAGAGTGTGATGTGAGTGCAGGGCAGAGTGTGACGTGAGTGCAGGGTGAGTGTGAGTGTTGGTTGAGTGTGAGTGCAGGGTGAGTGTAGGGTGTGTGAGTGTAAGTGGTCTGCAGTATCTGGCTCCTGGTGCTGTGTGCGTTTAGCTTAAGGATCTCTGGTGATGTCACAGCCATGTGATCTTGCTCCGGCCATGATTGTGACATCATCAGAGGTCCT
The DNA here is from genome assembly GCA_033576535.1 of Allobates femoralis. Lineage (NCBI taxonomy): Eukaryota > Metazoa > Chordata > Amphibia > Anura > Aromobatidae > Allobates > Allobates femoralis. The sequence continues at coordinate 201,531,758 of JARQOC010000002.1, forward strand.
GTAAGTATAGAGCCCCCGTAACACATAACGACGCACCAGTGATACCTATAACGATACGACGTGGCCTGGATCGCTGGTGCATCGTTTTCACATCGCTGTTCATTTCAAATAGCGGGACGGGAAAGCCAACTTCACCGCTATGTTAGTGTAGCGCTGTCATCTCTGTCACATATTTGCCGGTACGCATTTCAGATTAATTTCCCCTATGCACAGGGGTGCAGCAAGGCTCTCTGCCGCCTGTGCCTAGGTGAGGACCGGGGGGTGGGGTTGCTGTCGGCGGCCGCGGGTGAGGAGCGGGGAGGGTGGGTGCTTTCGGTAGCTACCGCTGGTGATTTTACCTTATGCAGCTGACGAACGTCACACAGAGGGAGCCGGCTGCATGGTGCAGGCGCCGCCCCCTTCTGCTCTGCGGCTCCCCCTGCCTCCATATCTCCTGAGCCTAAAGGCTCATATTGACCATTGGACAGTGCAGCCCTGCCTATGCATGGCACACATTCCCTATGCATGGCACACGTCCCCTATGCATGGCACATGTCCCCTTTGCATGGCACATGTCTCCTATGCATGGCACACGTTAATTATGCATGGCACACATCCCCTATGCATGGCACACATCCCCTATGCATGGCACACGCCCCCTATGCATGGCACATGTCTCCTATGCATGGCACACATCCCCTATGCATGGCACATGTCTCCTATGCATGGCACACATCCATTATGCATGGCACATGTCCATTATGCATGGCACACGTCCCCTATGCATGGCACATGTCTCCTATGCATGGCACACGTTCATTATGCATGGCAAACATCCCCTATGCATGGCACACATCCATTATGCGTGGCACATGTCCCCTATGCATGGCACATGTCTCCTATGCATGGCACACATCCCCTATGCATGGCACATGTCTCCTATGCATGGCACACGTCCATTATGCATGGCACACGTCCTTTATGCGTGGCACATGTCCCCTATGTGTTGCGGTTTCAGCACCACAGTGATGGAGAGTGGCTATGCATATTATATGAGCGGGAGCAGAAGATCTCCCGCTCCCTCCTGCAGCCTCCACCAGCCCGCCCCAGCTCACATTTTCCGGTATGCCGTACCATCGCAAAAACAGCACTGTGCTCGCCGCGGACCTCTGTGTCGCAGGTAGCCGTGGCTGAACTCCGGTCAGCGTCTCGCCAGCCAGGAGATGACCGGCTGACACCTCAGACAATTATATAGTAGAAAATATATAAAATTGATTAGCTTCAATTCTCTAGGCATAAACGTGAAAAAATTATTTGTCCACCTCTGACAATGAGTGACCTACAGAGCCTCATTCTCAGAATGAAGCTTCATGGTATTTGATGGTCATCATGGAAGATTACGCCATTAGACTATATAGGAACTTTGAGGATTTTTTTGTAATTCAAAAATTTGTGAACGAGGAAATGAGAAGTATTTATTAAAATAAACTACCGTACTCTTTTTCCTATGTGTTTTTTTTAATTATACACTTACCAGGTGAGTAGTTTGACTGTCTGATAGTCCTCTCTCCATTATTAACCCCTGGGCTTAATTGCCAATGTCAATTCACATCAATTCCAAAAAACAGTAGCAATTTAGGATAATGGTCTTTGGGGTGGATTTTAGCTGGGTAATTTTAGCAGGCATGAAGCTCAAGGGTTAATGGACAGGGATTGATCGGACACCCTCATTAGTAACCCAGTGAGTGTACAGTTAAAAAACACACAGACTGAAAAAAACTGTTTATTTGAATAAAGACTCCCCCACACTCCCTCAATCACCAATTTATTAAAAACAATGTTCCACGAAGCTCCAATGTAATCCACAATCCATTACTACTGCTCTGACGACTGTAATGAGAAGTAAAGTACAGCTATTCATAGGTGCTGGGTACAACTCCCCTCTGAGCTGCAGACCCTCACTGAGCACAGAATTAGGCCACCAGCTCTGATTGGAGATATAGTTGTATATTACATAAACAATAGAAATAAGCCAACAACAGGACCACCAGCATAAGCAACCAAAAGGTGATATTAGAACACACCATCAGGTATGTCTTCTGGAAGGACAGAGTATCCACAGGAAACACGGGCAGTGCACACTTGGAATTCCAAAGAAAAGGAAGCCATGTGGACGTCCAGGAAGAGAGTGGCACGCGTCCAGTTTAAAAGATACAATTTTATTCAAGCTTGCATTAAAAGTTGGCACAAAGTAACATTGTGTTCAGGGGAGAGGGCGTTGGGAAAAGAGGCGGAGACAACAGCTTTTTTGCACAACTGTGCTTCTACAGGTCCAGCTTTTAATGCTAGCTTGAATAAAATTGTACCTTGTAAACTGGATGATTGCCATTCTATTTCCTCATAATTGTAGATTACATTCTGGAGCTTTGTGGGAATATTGTATTAAATAAATTGGTGAACAAGGAAGTGTCGGAGAGTCTTTAGCCAAATAAACTATTTTTACCTGTTTATGTGGGTTTTTTAACTGTAACCTTACTGGGTAACAAATGAGGTTGTCTGGTAGACTTCTCTCCTTTGTTAACCCCTGGTCTGAATTCAAGCTGACATTGCAATGCTGACTTCAACCCCCAAAAAATTAACCTGAGTGCTAATGCACCAGGGCAATTAGGAAAAGCTGGGGCGAAGTGCCAGAGTTGTCACATCTAATGTGATGCATCAATTCTGCAGCTGCTGCATGTTGGTATATTTAGGCTGGGAAGGGCCAAATAACCATGGGCATTAAAGTTAAAAGACTCGCTAAGGGTGCCATCACATTTGCATTTTGAACGCAGCGCACCGAACGCAGCAATACGCTTGCGCAAATGCATTCCTATGTTTAACATGAGAACGCTTGTGCCTGCGTATTTCTACGTTTCGCCGTATTTGCGTTCGGATGCGTATAACTTATGCACCCTCCGAGCACTCTCCGAACGCATCATGTTTCATTTTCTGTGCGTTCGCGGGCGCTTGTTTTATCTGCAAGCGCCCGCAAGTGCACAAACAATGCATTGAAGTCAATGGATCCGCAGTGTCCTTCACATGACAGCGCAGTAGAACGCTGCGGATCTCATTGAAATCTCTCCCGGTGGCCGCTGGTGATCAGCGGCGGCCACCGGGAGATCAGCTACAGCCGCAGCTGCTCTCTCGCCTGTCAGCGCGGGAGATTTGAAGAAACAGCTGATCTGACAGCTGTTTAAATCTCCCACACCAACACCGAATAGGTGAGGTCGGCGTGGGATATTTGAAGCAGCGATCAGCTGTTTCTTATCTCCTGCACTGATATCACCGTGTTTGGTGTCGGCGCGGGAGATTTAAACAGCTGTATCTTCAAATCTCCCGCGCTGACACTGGTGGGAGATCAGCTGTGGCGGGAGGAGGAGATCTCTGCCACTGATCTCCTCCTCCCGGCTGCCCCCGAGACAGCTGATTGGCTGGCCGGGGTGCATACTAATGTGAACACATGTGGAGATTCTCCACTGCATTCACATTAATATGGCTGCATTTGCACTGCGTATTCGTCTGCATGCCATAAGCATGCAGACACATACGCAAGTGTTAAGGCAGCCTAAGAGCATAAAATTGGACTATTCTTAAGTGACCTTCTAATATCACTCATAGAAAACCTAGTGAATATCTCTGGAAGAAGCTGAAATATGCTGTCTGGACAAGTCATCTTCGCACCTGAGATAACTGGTGCTCTTTGCTCATGAGGAGAAAGCCAAAACACCTGTGGACAGGTGCAGAATTTACATTGAGAGATACATAAATCGATTGTAGTAATTGTGCCTAAATTTTTTCTATTTTCTAGCAATTTTGCCTATTGAGTTACTCCATTTCCCGTACATATTTTACTTTTATTTTTGTTATGTAAGCCTCTTACTTCAATTGATCACTATTTTCTTATCTAGTTATACATATCATGATTTTGGCTGTACTAGAAATGAGCAAATATATTTCATTTAAATTTAATTCTACTCAAATATTGCAAAAATGTACAGTTGCCAAACTACAAAAGTATTTTTCATTAATATACTTTGACATGGAATCAGAAAAATAGCGGCTTTAGGCTGACATTTTTTTTAACTGTAAAGGGCCATTAAAGTGCTAAAATGTAAAACAAAATACTTAAACTCACCTCACTACTCACTTTTCTGTCTCTTCGACTTCCTGATATCACCTGCTTAGTGTAGTGTCCTGGAGGCTCCAGTCGCCACAGAGGTACTGCATCTCGGCCAGGGGTGTGCTACTCCACTCTAGGGTAAGGACAGGGCACTACCCGATACCCACACATTAGCATTCAACACCACACAACTCCAGGCCAGGGGATCTGGGTGGACCCTATTTATATACCACATCTCAGGCTGGAGTGGGAACTAAGTAGAGGGGTAGGGTGGAGGAAGTAGATTAGGGTAGGACACCCGGAAGTAGAGAGAATGTGAGGAAAACGTCAGTTAGTCAGTCAGTGAGAGACAGTTGCAGAGAGATGTCCTGGGGACTGGAGCGGAGAGGAGCTCTTCCCCGGACAAGGGAAGTGAGAGGAGAGATGTAGGAGCTGGCGAGGGGCTCCAGAGACAGAGAAAGGGTGCTAGGGGCACGGGAAGTAAGGGATCCATCCATGGTGCCCGAACCCACACCAACAGTAGTTGGGTGGAGGGACCAGGTTGCAGAGGGGACCAGCCCCAGATTAGTGGAGAGACTGTAAGATTCAACTAGCAAACCAGAGGCTGTGGTATCTGTGTGTGCAACAGTCACATTCGCACACAATCGCTAAAAAGGCCGCCGCATATGGTCAAGGGGACTAGGAAGATGTTGCCCGACAGGACCCGAAGCTGCTGGCTTGGGACACTGTGTGTGATGCGCAAGGGAGCAAGAGCCAGCGAAGTGAGATGACCCAGAAAGGTACACCAGAAGGGGTTCCCCGGTAAAGTGTACCTAAGTTACCCGAGAGTTGGCTGGATCCCTGACCCGGAGGACACAGCACCCGGCTAGCTGTTGTAACCTGGAGACTGTGAGTAAAGTGTGAAGACTGCACCCTGCTGTGTCCTCAAATTATTTACTGCATCACCTGCCTTGTACTACAGCAGTTACCATCATCAAATAGACTTGATAACTGCCCTGGGGCCTCGCTCTACCCATGGAGAGCTGTAACATCTCTGCTGTGTCACCAACCTCCCAAGTGGATCTGAACCACAGCGTCAGCCATCCAATTGCTGAATACCATGGGAGGTGTAATGATTTAATCCCTTATAAACTTCCCCCATTTTTATAGCATGGCCTGGGTCACGGAGCTGTGTCACGCTACTGTGACACATCCCCAAAAAGAACTGTCTGGCACAATTCCAAGTACCCCATTGCCCTGGTGTCGGGTGTGTCAATTAGTCCTTATCACATCTTGTCGTTATCACAAGTGCAGAATTTCCAACGTGCAAGGTCATGGTGCATATTGACCTTGTATGACCTTGAATAGATTCAATTGTTTTAGTACTTGCAGTGGTGAAATGAAGATGCGACGAGCATGTTGGATGATGAAAAGCGTTGAAACAGTTGAGGTGAGTTGTAAGGTGTGAGGGTTTTTTTTTTAATCGTACATTTATTTTGTTCTTGGTATGCATCAATTAACCCTTGTGCATATATGCACACCTTTATATTATTACTGTTGTCGTGTATGGAATTGTTTGACAGAGGTTGTTACATTTCAGTACATTTCATAATAAACTCCATTTCCAAGGATTTTTTATTTTTCATCTGAAAAGCAAATAAAAATTTAAACAAGATGCAAAACAAATTATTTGCTGCCATTAGAAAGGTTGAAAGGTTTAGACACCCAAATGCATTTTTAATTTGTGATCATCTGCCGTATAGTATTAGCCTGAAAATGTGTTGGATCGACTGAATACACAGGCTTTAGTCAGCAAAATGCTGCTTTATTGCCATATTAAATAATGCAATAAAATGGTTCTAAACATACAGAGTCAGGATACATTATGAATTAAACATTCATCGGTGCTAATTCTAATCCCCAGATGTACTTATCAGCTTTTATTGAATTTACAACAAAGTGAATAGGCTCATATATGTAACACTTTGTAAACAATACTTAATTCCAGCTAAATGTTTTAATTCTAAGTGCATCGATTGGAAGGACATATTTTCAAAGATACTCTAGTATTTTCATATATTATTATCGGGTTGGCTAAGGCTGGCTTCACACCACGGTGTGATCGGGTCCGGGGCTGTCCGGTGTAAACCAGACAGCCCCGGACCGATTTTTGGCCCCATAGTAGTCTGCCATCCGGTTTCATCTCTGCGGTGGAATCTGGGAGAATTTGGATTATTCTCTTCGGCGAGCCGTGGTCCTGAATCATTAGCAGCTGCAGCTGCGTCCGGCTGCACATAGGATTGGAGGGCACATTTAGCCCTCCGGTTCTGTGTGCTGATCTGGTCCAGGGCTGTCAGGGTCATCCCGGACAGCCCCGGACCGGATCACACCATGGTGTGAAGCCAGCCTAACACTTCATACTTCCAGCCATATCTCTCATAATTTACCCTCCTACTTGTAAGACTTTAGTTTAGTTGAGTTGTGTTATGTCTCCGGTTGTGCAGACTTTTTCATGCCACAGAAATCTAATGTGATTCTGTCTAACATGAGGTGAGACACACATCATTCTACATGCCCAGTCAGGTAGGATATTGCTACTTTGGTATAATCAATAAAGTAAACTAAGCAAAATTTGAAGATAATTTTTTTGATATAGGTGATCCATATTAATGATTGTTATAGTATAGAATAGAAAAATTTGTCGATTTAATATTTTATTTGCTGAGCCACCTTACATAGGAGAGATGACAACAGAAAACAAGATAAAATCTACTGATGGAAGTAACATTTTGACGGTGGTTTTACAAAGCTCAGGTAAAGTGGTATTAGGCATATGTTAGAAGAGTAGGCTATGGCTCTCCACTCTTGGCCACCAAGTAAGTGAAACAAATAAAGAAAAAAAGGCAAGTACTGTTTAGTAACATGGTAAATTAGACCCAACAGAGAATTAGGTAATTGACAATTGTAAGATTTTTTGATCACCTCATCAAATAGGTTTATTTTACCATATGGAAGGGCCAAATTTCTTATTTTTTCCATAGTCAATCAAGATGTATCATTCTTAAACTAAAAGCCCTCCGATATGGACAGGTTCGGCTGATGCTTTAATGTGCATGCATCAGAGTTCCAGCTATCTGATTGTCAGGTGGGATATCAGTCAGGCATGCCGGATTTTGTTGTTCACATAGCAACACTTGGCTTACCGAGTGCCCCTGTCTATGGTCACATTTGGGACATTGAATCCATTGGAAGGATGCTGTACAGGATTGTTTTTCCCATTGCCATTTTAACGCGGTACATATATGTACCATGAGTTAACGCATGTGTTTTCCATAGACTCCTATGTTTAAAAAAAGCTATCATTTTTGCAAATGCACCAAAAAATGCTGCATACCAGGTTTTTTGGTGCTTTTGCAAAACCGCCTAGCGTCAAAACATTTTTACAATGCATTTTTAACATGGGAGTCTTTGGAAGCATTATTGCTAGCATTTTTCAACATTTACACATGAAAAAAACGCTAGCTTTTAGCGCTTCCATGATGCTAATGTGACCCTAGCCTATGAGAGAGCAGGCCAAGTAGGCTGAATGATCTGCCAAAGCATCGTTCATCCAATCTAATGTGTATGGCGGGCCTAACAAAGAAAGAAAAAGCTCATGATGCAAGAATATAACACTTAACAAAAGCCAGTTAACTTGTATACACTGTGTGCAGAATTATTAGGCAAATGAGTATTTTGATCACATGATACTTTTTATACATGTTGTCCTACTCCAATCTGTATATGCTTGAGAGCCAACTACCAATTATGTAAATCAGGTGATGTGCAACTCTGTAATGAGGAGGAGTGTGGTCTAATGACATCAACACTCTATATAAGGTGTGCTTAATTATTAGGCAACTTCCTTTCCTTTGGTAAAATGGGTCAGAAGAGAGATTTGACGGGCTCTGAAAAGTCCAAAATTGTGGGGCGTCTTGCAGAGGAATGCAGCAGTCTTGAAATTGCCAAACTTTTGAAGCGCGATCACCGAACAATCAAGCGTTTCATGGCTAATGGCCAACAGGGTCGTAAGAAGCTTGCTGTGCAAAAAATGCGCAAAATAACTGCCCATGAATTGAGGAAAATCAAGCATGAAGCTGCCAAGATGCCATTTGCCATTAGTACTGCAATATTTCAGAGCTGCAATGTTACTGGAGTATCAAAAAGCACATGGTGTGCTATACTCAGGGACATGGCCAAGGAACGAAAGGCTGAAAAATGACCACCTTTGAACAAGAAACATAAGATAAAATGTCAAGACTTGGCCAAGAAATATCTTAAGACTGATTTTTCAAAGGTTTTATGGACTGATGAAATGAGAGTGACTCTTGATGGGCCAGAATGGATGGGCCAGAGGCTGGATCAGTAAAGGGAAGAGAGTTCCACTGTGACTCAGATGTCAGCAAGGTGGAGGTGGCTTACTGGTATGGGCTGGTATCATCAAAGATGAACTTGTGGGACCTTTTCAGGTTGAGAATGGAGTGAAGCTCAACTCCCAGACCTACTGACAGTTTCTGGAAGAAGTACAGGAAGAAGTTGGTATCGTTTAAGAAAAACATGATTTTCATGCAGGACAATGCTCCATCACATGAATCCAACTACTCCACAGCATGGCTGGCCAGTAAAGGTCTAAAAGAAGAAAAAATAATGACATGGCCCCCTTGTTCATCTGATCTGAGCCCCATAGAGAACCTGTGGTCCCTCCTAAAATGTGAGATCTACAGGGAAGGAAAACAGTACACCTCTCAGAACAGTGTCTGGGAGGCTGTGGTGGCTGCTGCACTCAATGTTGAACGTAAACAGATCAAGCAACTGACAGAATCTATGGATGGAAGGCTGTTCAGTGTCATCATAAAGAAAGGTGGCTATATTGGTCACTAATTTTTTGGGTTTTGGTTTTGCATCTCAGAAATGTTTTTTTCTAAATTTTGTGCAGTTATATTATTTTACCTGGTGAAAAAAAACAAGTGAGATGGGAATATATTTGGTTTTTATTAAGTTGCCTAATAATTCTGCACAGTAATAGTTACCTGCACAAACAGATATCCTCCTAAGATAGCCAAGTCTAAAGAAAAACACTCCAACTTCCAAAAATATTAAGCTTTGATATTTGAGTCTTTTGGGTTGATTGAGAACATAGTTGTTGATTATTAATAAAAATAATCCTCTACAATACAACTTGCCTAATAATTCTGCACACAGTGTAGTTTAAAGTCAAGTTACTTCATTGTGATATCATTATCATTTTTAGAATGTTAACTTGAAAACTTCAAATGTTTTTTATATCATACATATTATTCATTATTATAGCACCATTTATTCCATGGCACTTTACACTATACATATAGTAGACCTTTCTATCCTGCCATAGTCCACTGAGCATCATTGTGTTAGAACATCAATGTAATAATAGAAATAATTCATTTTTTAGCTTTTAAAGGAGTGTTCTCATCTTCTGCCTTCACACATGGACTGCTCCATTGAGTTGCAGCCTCCCGGTCAATAGGTGTGGTGATCTCCAGAAGATTTATATGTTACTGGTCTGAAATGAGCCCTCTCCCGCTCTACTAGGAGAGGGTGTTTTGCAGGTTCTGAGAAGTGCAGTAGGAGTGAACTTGGCTGAATTCGAAGCATAACGCCTACAAACCATGCTCACCCCTTACCTAGTTAGTAGACACTCTGTGAGTGCAGGGTGACTAGTAATCTAAGCAATAAACATTAAATTGCAGAATACTAAATCCCTCTGGTCTTTGGAATGAATAGGAGTTTTAATAAGAAGTATGTTAATTTGTAAAGTTGCCCGTATTTACAAGCACTCTGAACTTGTAATTATTCCAGAACTTGAGACTTTGCCCAACATGGAAACCCTATTCCCATCTTAGATATGTGAATATGACCATAAGTGTCTGAGATCACATTACTCTTTTTATTTTTAATTTCTGGAGTTATAACTTTTTTCTTTTTCATTGATTTTGCTGTGTGGTGTCTATTTTCTATCAAGTTTGCATTTTAAGGGGATATAATATATGTATTTAAAGCTATTTTTACACATTTTATGTTTTTGCTTGTTATTTAGGTAAACATTATTTTTTGTGACTATGACTTTTTTTTTAGCAGAATTCATGGGATACAGTTAGAATTCAGCACTCTAATGCAAAAATATATTGCAGTCTGAGAGTCCTCAGTGGTTGATACCTTTTAATGGCTAAAGCCGGCGTCACACGCAGAAACCAAAGCTGCGATGTCGGAAGCGGTGCGCGGGTGCGCGCTCGCTTTCGTCATCGCAGCCTCGGTGTCACACGGCAGGATGTTGCCACAGCGATGCGGGTGGAGCCATCGCTCGCTGGGCTGGGATCAGCCCAGCGAGCGATCCGCAGCAATACTGCGGTATAGGCTGGATCGGCGCCAACATTGCTATTGTGGTGTCAGATGGCGCGATCAGGCCTAATCGCTGGTTGCAGATTGACAGATTTACATTCATGCTCATAAACCTGTCAACCTGCGACCAGCGATAGATCACAGTTGCGTCGCGCTGTTACACAGCACGACGCACTTGCGATATCGCGAGCAACATCGCTGATGCGTCACTTTTCGGCGATGTCTCTCGCGATATTGACGCATGTGACGCCGCCTTTACTGAAAAGATGGTAAACATAGCAAGCTTTCGAGACACTGTGGACCCTTCGTCAGGCTGATAACCACAGTGTCCCGAAAGCTTGCTATGCTTACCATCTTTTCAGTTAGCCATTAAAAGGTATCAACCACTGAGGACTCTCAGACTGCAATATATTTTTCTATCTACTGGCTAACACGGTATAAATATTCTTTGCACTATAATGCATGTGCATATGAAATGCCCAGGATGGGGTTATCGGGTCCTTGAGGTATGATCGCTGTATTTTAGCTTCCAACAAATAGCATGTCATTAAAGGGTTAAAGAGGTATTGCACTACAATTCTTGTGCTAAAATAAAATCACAGATAGATTGAACATTGTCTTTGTTCAATACATTTGGCTCTTGCACTTATTGAATTATTAGGTTTCCACAAATTCAATTACATTTAATGAAAAAGAAGTCCATCATTAGTCATCTCTCTCGAAAATCATACTGCTCCAACTTGCCAATCAACCCTCAATGTGACTCTTCTCTGCTATTTTAGCAACATATTATAAAAAACTGGGAAAAAAAATCTCCCTTTTAACAAAATCGATTACCGGTACTTCTCTTTTCAGGCCCAATGTCGTTGACTATTCACAACTGCTTTATTCAAAGCTTCTGACACAAGTTCCGAAAAGACATCAGATAATAAGTGGAGAATGTTCCAGTTAAAGGAAAGACACTAGGACAGAAATACAACTGATCCAAATATCCATTCATATATCACCATCCTATTAATTGTTCTGCAACTATGATTGAATAGAACAAGAGAAATTAAGAATATAAATGTAAAGAGAATGAATTGGTCTGTTGATATGGGAGGTAAATTATATTTTTTGGAATTATATCCTAAACAATAAGTAATGAATTGCTGTTGCATGTCTGAGCAGTAAAATGTCTCCAATTATCACCCCCATCAAAAAGCCATCCCTGATCTAGGCCTCTTTAGAAGACAATGTTTAGCTGCCATTGCCATCAGTAGCCTCAAAGTGGATTCACTGTAGTTATCACTCATGTTTCATTATGACAGTTCACACACATCATAACCACCATTATTAAAGTCAGTGTAGGCATTAGATCTAGGAAGCCTATATATAAATGTAGTTATCAGAAAGCCAATCAACTACTGACAGTGCTACAATAAAATGGGTTAATGTAGAAAAATGATTTACAATTGTCATTTTTGTTGATTTTAATGTAGGCATGGTCTTAAAGCATAACTGCCATTTACATATTTAAGTAATGATAATGTAGAGTAGAAGATTTTAATAAACTTTCCAATATACTTTATTAATGAAATCTGGTGGAAAACCATCAATAAACCTTCCACAAGATGTCCCACTAGACTGTGTCTGAAGCAGACATATGTTCATTCTGTCAGATCCATCTTCATACTGAATACAGGCATGTAACCATATAAGGGTGGAAGGAGCGTATCAGATTACCTCAGACTATAGTAGAGTGCTGAACAATGTCAGAATGTCAGGATCAGTGCAAACTCCTCTCCATGTTCCTTGGCACGAGCTTCTCTGATCTGTCATCTGGCTCCTTGTCTCCTTCTCTGTAGGCTCCCCATACAACCAGGGCCGGTTTTAGACCAAGTGGGGCCCTAGGCGAGATTGAGAGTGGGGCCCCAAACTATGAAATAAAAATAGTACCCGTATGTATACAGTATATACAGCAGCCCCAGTGGTATATACAGGCCCCAGTAGTATATACAGCAGCCCCAGTGGTATCCAGCAGCCTCCCCAGTGCTATATACAGGCCCCAGCAGTATTACAGCAGCCTCCCCAGTGGTATATACAGTCCCCAGCAGTATATACAGCAGCCTCCCCAGTGCTATATACAGGCTCCAGCAGTATATACAGCAGCCTCCCCAGTGCTATATACAGGCCCCAGCAGTATTACAGCAGCCTCCCCAGTGGTATACACAGGCCCCAGCAGTATTACAGCAGCCTCCCCAGTGGTATATACAGTCCCCAGCAGTATATACAGCAGCCTCCCCAGTGATATATACAGGCTCCAGCAGTATATACAGCAGCCTCCCCAGTGCTATATACAGGCCCCAGCAGTATTACAGCAGCCTCCCCAGTGGTATACACAGGCCCCAGCAGTATTACAGCAGCCTCACCAGTGGTATACACAGGCCCCAGCAGTATTACAGCAGCCTCCCCAGTGGTATATACAGGCGCCAGCAGTATATACAGCAGCCCCAGTGGTATACAGCAGCCTCCCCAGTTGTATATACAGGCCCCAGCAGTATATACTGCAGCCCCAGTGGTATACAGAAGCCTCCCCAGTTGTATATACAGGCCCCAGCAGAATATACTCAAGCCCCAGTGGTATACAGCAGCCTCCCCAGTGGTATATACAGGCCCCAGCAGTATTACAGCAGCCTCCCCAGTGGTATATACAGGCCCCAGCAGTATATACAGCAGCCCCAGTGGTATACAGCAGCCTCCCCAGTGGTATATACAGGCCCCAGCAGTATATACAGCAGCCCCAGTGGTGGTGTATACAGGCAGCCCCAGTCAGTGGTGGTGTATACAGGCAGCCCCAGTCAGTGGTGGTGTATACAGGGCCCCAGTCAGTGGTGGTGTATACAGGGCCCCAGTCAGTGGTGGTGTATACAGTGCCCCAGTGGTGGTGTATACAGGGGCCCCGTTGGAGTATATACAGAGCCCCAGTCAGTGATGGTGTATACAGGGCCCCAGTCAGTGGTGGTGTATACAGGGGCCCCAGTGGTGGTGTATACAGGGGCCCCAATGGTGGTGTATACAGGGGCCCCAGTGGTGGTGTATACAGGGGCCCCAGTGGTAGTGTATACAGGGGCCCCAGTGGTAGTGTATACAGGGCCCCAGTCAGTGATGGTGTATACAGGGCCCCAGTCAGTGGTGGTGTATACAGGGCCCCAGTGGTGGTGTATACAGGGGCCCCAGTGGTGGTGTATACAGGGGCCCCAGTGGTAGTAACATAGTAACATAGTAACATAGTTTTTAAGGTTGAAGGAAGACTTTAAGTCCATCTAGTTCAACCCATAGCCTAACATGTTGATCCAGAGGAAGGCAAAAAAAACCCCATGTGGCAACACTAAGCTCCACATTGGGGGAAAAAATTCCTTCCTGACTCCAGATACGGCAATCAGACTAATTCCCTGGATCAACGCCCTATCAAAGAATCTAGTATGTATAACTGGTAATATTATAGTTTTCAAGAAAGGCATCCAGGCCCCTCTTAAATGTTAGTAGTGACTCACTCATTACAACATCATGTGGCAGAGAGTTCCATAGTCTCACTGCTCTTACAGTAAAGAATCCGCGTCTGTGATTATGATTAAACCTTCTTCCCTCCAGACGTAGAGGATGCCCCCTTGTCCCAGTCTCAGGCCTAAGAGTAAAGAGATCATTAGAAAGGTCTCTGTACTGCCCCCTCATATATTTGTACATTATTATAAGATCACCCCTAAGCCTTCGTTTTTCCAAGCTAAATAACCCCAAGTTTAATAACCTGTCTTGGTATTGCAGACCCCTTAGTCCTCTAATAACTTTTGTCGCTCTTCTCTGGACCCGCTCTAGTTCAGCTATGTCTTTCTTATACACCGGAGACCAGAATTGTACACAGTATTCTAAGTGTGGTCGCACTAGTGACTTGTATAGAGGTAAAATTATGTTCTCCTCATGAGCATCTATGCCTCTTTTAATACATCCCATTATTTTATTTGCCTTTGCAGCAGCTGCCTGACACTGGCCACTAAATGTGAGTTTGTCATCTACCCATACACCCAGGTCTTTTTCAGTGATAGTTTTGCCCAGTGTTTTATAATTAAGCACATAATTATACCCTTTGTTTCCTCTGCCCAAGTGCATGACTTTACATTTATCCCCATTAAAGCGCATTTGCCATTTAGCAGCCCAAGCTTCTAGTTTACATAAATCCTCCTGTAATATAAAATTGTCCTCCTCTGTATTGATTACCCTGCAGAGTTTAGTGTCATCCGCAAATATTGAGATTCTACTCTGTATGCCCCCTACAAGGTCATTAATAAATATATTAAATAGAAGCGGGCCCAACACTGACCCCTGTGGTACCCCACTGTTAACTGTGACCCATTCTGAGTGTGTTCCATTAATAACCACCCTTTGTTTCCTATCACTAAGCCAGTTCTTAACCCACTTACACATATTTTCCCCTATCCCCATTGCCCTCATTTTATGTATCAACCTTTTGTGTGGCACCGTATCAAAAGCTTTTGAAAAGTCCATATACACCACATCCACTGCATTTCCTTGGTCCAGTCCAGAACTTACTTCTTCATAGAAGCTTATTAGATTAGTTTGACAGGAACGGTCCCTCGTAAAACCATGTTGATAATGGGTCATGAGGTTATTTTTGTTCAGATACTCCAGTATAGCATCTCTTAGAAAACCCTCTAGGATTTTACCCACAGTAGAGGTTAAGCTTACTGGCCTATAATTTCCAAGTTCAGTTTTTGTCCCCTTTTTGAATATTGGCACCACATTTGCTATACGCCAGTCCTGTGGTACAGACCCTGATATTATGGAATCTTTAAATATTAAAAATAATGGTCTATCTATGACAGTACTTAATTCCTGCAGCACTCTGGGGTGTATCCCATCTGGGCCCGGGGATTTGTCAATTTTAGTGATTTTTAGACGATGCCGTACTTCCTCTTGGGTTAAGCAGGTGACGTTTAATTGAGAATTTTTGTTATCACTGATCATATTGTCTGTCATGGGATTTTCTTGTGTAAATACTGTTGAAAAAAAGTCATTTAGCATATTGGCTTTTTCCTCATCCTCATCCACCATTTCACCCAGACTATTTTTAAAGGGGCCAACACCATCATTTTTTAGTTTCTTACTATTTATGTAGTTAAAAAATATTTTGGGATTCTTTTTACTTTCTCTGGCAATGAGTCTCTCTGTCTCAATCTTTGCTGCCTTGATTTGCTTTTTACAAATGTTATTTAATTTTCTGTATTTATTTAATGCTTCATCACTACCTACTTGCTTTAATTCCCTAAATGCTTTCTTTTTGTCACATATTGCACTTCTTACCGCTTTATTTAGCCATAGTGGTTTCCTCCTATTTCTAGCATGCTTATTCCCATAGGGTATATATTGTGCACAGGTCCTATTCAGGATGCTAATAAACATCTCCCATTTGTGTTGTGTACTTTTATGTCTCAGGACATCGTCCCAGTTTATTGCACTAAGATCATCTCTCAACCGTTGGAAATTTGCCTTCCTGAAGTTTAGTGTCCTTGTGGCTCCTCTACTACACGTCTTAGTAAAGGATACTTGAAAGCTTATTAAGTTATGATCACTATTACCCAAGTGACCTCCAACCCGTATATTTGATATGCGGTCTGGCCTGTTAGTTAATATTAGGTCCAGCAGTGCCCCCCTTCTTGTTGGGTCCTGAACCAGTTGTGAAAGGTAATTGTCTCTTATAGTTTTCAAAAACTTATTACCTTTGCTAGAACTGCAGGTTTCTGTTCCCCAATGTATTTCAGGGTAGTTGAAGTCCCCCATAATAATGACTTCTCCCTGAGTCGCTGCTTCATCTATTTGCTTTATGAGGATAGTCTCCTCCACTTCCATTATTGTTGGGGACTTATAACAAACCCCTATCAGTAATTTATTATTTTTTCCCCCTCCCCTTATCTCCACCCACAGAGACTCTACATTTCCATTAGATTCACCTATATTATCACGCAGGATGGGTTTTAAGGATGATTTTACGCATAAACATACACCTCCTCCTCGCCTATTTGTACGGTCATTTCTGAACAGACAATAGCCCTGTAAATTAACAGCCCAGTCATGACTCTCGTCCAGCCAAGTCTCCGAAATCCCCACCATGTCATAATTATTTTCCAACAAAATCAATTCTAATTCCTCCATTTTGTTGGTGAGGCTTCTGGCATTAGTGAACATGCACTTTATGCATCTCTCTTTACCTCTATTCCTTCCTACTAGATTGACTGTTCTAACCCCACCCCCATGCCACCCCCAATTTTATTACTTGTGCCCAGGTTACTGTTTACACTATCTTCCCCTCCTATACAATGAATACCCACCCCCCCAATCCCTAGTTTAAACACTCCTCCAACCTTCTAGCCATTTTCTCCCCCAGCACAGCTGCACCCTCCCCATTGAGGTGCAGCCCGTCCCTAGCATAGAACCTGTAGCCAACAGAGAAGTCGGCCCAGTTCTCCAGGAACCCAAACCCCTCCTTCCTACACCAATTCCTGAGCCACTTATTTATCTCCCTAATCTCCCGTTGCCTCTCTGGTGTGGCACGTGGTACAGGCAGTATTTCAGAGAATACTACCTTGGAGGTCCTTGCCTTAAGCTTGCAGCCTAATTCCCTGAAATCATCTTTAAGGACCTTCCACCTACCTCTAACTTTGTCATTTGTGCCAATGTGCACCATGACCGCTGGGTCCTCACCAGCCCCTCCCAGTAATCTGTCAACCCGATCAGCGATGTGCCGGACTCGAGCGCCAGGTAGGCAGCACACTGTTCGACGATCCCTGTCTTTGTGACAGATTGCCCTATCTATTCCCCTAATAATTGAGTCCCCCACTACCAGCACCTGTCTGGCCTGCCCTACTCTCCTGTTTTCCCCCTTACTGGAGCAGACACTCCTCTGGCTTTCAGAGGTCATGCCCTGCTGCAGCAGTGCTGTACCTGAACTCACACCCCCCTCATCTGCCAACATAGCAAATTTATTGGGGTGTGCCAGATCAGGGCTAGCCTCCCTGGCACCCTTCCCTCTACCCCGCCTTCTAACTGTCACCCAGCTAGCTACCTCATGGTCCTGAGGCTCCATAGTACCATCCTCCCCCACATCTATCCCATTGAGCAGCTGTTCAGTGAGCAGCAGACTCCTTTCCATATTGTCTATGGATCTCAGCGTTGTCAGTCGTTCATTTAGATCCAGTATCTGGGCTTCCAAATGCACAACGTACTCACATCTCACACAGCAGTATGCACCCTCGGCCGGCTGGTCAAGGAATGCATACATGTGGCAAGATGTACACTGGATGGCATTGCCAATCATGGAGCTCATTTCCTAATGGGGATTGCACCAGACAGAAATGATAAGTAAAAAGTAATGCAAATTATTAATAAAATACAACCAGCAATTCAGTAAGTCCTCCCTTCCAAACTCCCTTAATCCAAAGTCACTGAATCACAAGTCACACACTTACTTCTGTCGCACTTGCTCTGTCACACAAAGCTCGCAGTCACACTCGCTAGAGAATCAGATATAAAGGGTTTTTTTTTTTTTTTTTTTTTTCTTTTTTTTCCCTTAGCAGCAAATCAGCCTGTATCTCACTGCACTTCCAAAGGACTGGAAGCCCCAACCAGCTGCTTCTTATAAACCCTTAATTATGCACCCCCACCCTTAATTAACCCCTTGTAAGTATAGCTACACCACAGGTTTTAAGTGCAAGTAGTTAACCCTTTAACTTACAGGTAGTAAAATAAGAGACTATAAACTTGTAGAGAGAAAAGAAAGATAAGAAAGCCCAATAAAATTAAAAGGTGAAAAAAAAAAAACAAAAACAAACAGTCAGCAATTCACACAGGTATTTGTTGCAGGATTCCCAAACACCTCCTCACTGAATCACAAGTCACACACTTACTTCTGTCGCACTTGCTCTGTCACACAAAGCTCGCAGTCACACTCGCTAGAGAATCAGATATAAAGGGGTTTTTTTTTTTTTTCTTTTTCTTTTTTTTCCCTTAGCAGCAAATCAGCCTGTATCTCACTGCACTTCCAAAGGACTGGAAGCCCCAACCAGCTGCTTCTTATAAACCCTTAATTATGCACCCCCACCCTTAATTAACCCCTTGTAAGTATAGCTACACCACAGGTTTTAAGTGCAAGTAGTTAACCCTTTAACTTACAGGTAGTAAAATAAGAGACTATAAACTTGTAGAGAGAAAAGAAAGATAAGAAAGCCCAATAAAATTAAAAGGTGAAAAAAAAAAAACAAAAACAAACAGTCAGCAATTCACACAGGTATTTGTTGCAGGATTCCCAAACACCTCCTCACTGAATCACAAGTCACACACTTACTTCTGTCGCACTTGCTCTGTCACACAAAGCTCGCAGTCACACTCGCTAGAGAATCAGATATAAAGGGGTTTTTTTTTTTTTTCTTTTTTTCCCTTAGCAGCAAATCAGCCTGTATCTCACTGCACTTCCAAAAAGTGGAATACAGGGCCCCAGTGGTGGTGTATACAGGGCCCCAGTGGTGGTATATACAGGGCCCCAGGGCCCACTGCTGCTGTATACAGGGCCCCAGGGCCCACTGTTGCTGTATACAGGGCCCCAGGGCCCACTGCTGGTGTATACAGGGCCCCAGGGCCCAGTGGTGGTGTATACAGGGCCCCAGGGCCCACTGCTGGTGACTGTGTACAGGGGCCCCCTTCTCCCCTCCCTGTAAAAGAAGACACACACATCATCATACTTACTTACTCTCTGCCGCTGCCGCTGTTCGCCAGTCTGCACCGCGCTCCGACTTCTTCCTGGCTGCTTCCTGTTGTGACGAGTGTGCCTGCGGCTGCGCCCGGCGCCGGTCAAGCCGGATGAAGCCGGAGCGCGGTGCAGAGCACTGTCTGCAAGCGGCCGCGGCGCTGCCGCGCCGGCTATCATCCGGCCGGGCCAGGGGGCCCTCTGAAGCTTGGGGGCCCTAGGCAAATGCCTAGGATGCCTGCCCCTAACGCCGGCCCTGCATACAACTCACAATCTCTGATCTTGTCCTTTCTCTGCTGTCACATTGCACTGCTCCCTATCAGCTGCTGGCATTGCCCACACAGCCATAAAATGCCATTTTTAACAGTGCACAAAAAATTGAGATAATAATTCATATGGCACAAAAAATCATTATCTTAGCTGCTATGTGACCACTCATTAACAACCAGCGCAGTATTGTTTTTTTTTTTTTTTTAATGAAATGACATTTACACTTTAAATTAAATCTATTTGCAAGTTTTTACTCTGTAATCTGATATCAGCATGATTTAGAGACCCTGATTCCAGTGATGTATCCTTTACTGGTCTTCTTGAGGCAGTTTAGATAAAATCATTGTTTTGTATGCTACATATCTAGCAGTTCTCTGAATTCTTACCTCTGTATAACCACCACTGTTTGGCCGCATTCTGTGTACACTACATTGACAGGAAGCTGCTAATCTGTGGAGGAGGAAGCATTACACAGAGAAGGAGAACTAGTTGGCAAGACACCACTAATTCTCTAGTGATAACCTCCTGCTGATAAGACACTGATTTTATTTAAACTACAAAAAGGAGACCAGTAAGTGACACATATTGTTATTCTTAGATTAAATACTTCAAACCTACTGTCAGATTCCCTAAAAGAAAACAAGACATTTCAAATTACTACACTGACAAATCTACTATATAATCTCCTAATCGTGTCTGTCTGACACCGAAATCGCTAGCCACAGCAACCAATGAGTGCTGCATATGCAAAAAGCTGCGCGCATTCAAAATTAGGCGATTATATAGCAGCTGTGACCTGGCCACAGTGACCCCCGGCACCAGTACCCGCCGTCCCCACCTCGCCTCTCCCTTGCCTCTCCTCGCCTCCCCTTCGCCCCCCCCTTGCCTCACCTTGCCTCCCCCTCTCGTCTCCCGCTGTTCCGTCTTCTCCCTCTGTACACACATGTGACAGGGAGGGCTGACGTGACATGACACAGCCCGCCCTGTCAATGACGCTGCAAAGTTGGGAGAACAGGGGGGGGGTCTGCCCTGCCTCCATCACTGCCCCCGGCTCAATCTTGCCCCCGCTCCATGTGCCCCGGCTCATCTGCCCACCGCTCCATCCTGTCCCCCCTCCATCCTGCCCCGGATCCATCTCATCCTGCCCCCCTGCTCCATCCTGCCGCCAGTTCCATCTGCCCCCCTGCATCCATCTGCCCCCCCGCTCCATCCTGCCCCCCTGGCTGCATCCTGTCCCCCTGACTCCAATCCTGCCCCCTGCATCCATCCTGCCACCCACATCCATCCTGCCCCCGCTCCATCCTGCCCCTGACTCCATCCTGCCCCCGCATCCATCTGCTTCCCTGGCTCCATCCTGCCCCCGCATCCATCCTCCCCCTGCTCCATCTGCCCCCCGGTCATCCTGCCCCCCGCATCCATTGTGCAACCCACATCCTCCTGCCCCACATCCATCCTGTCCCCTCAGCTCCCTCCTGCATCCATCCTGCCACTCCATCCATCCATCCTGCCCCCACGCGCTCCATCCTGCCCCCCCTGCTCATCCTGCCCCACTGCTCCATCCTGCCCCCTGCTCCATCCTGCCCCCGATCCATCTTCCCCTGGCTCATCCTGCCCGCCATCCTGCCCCGCTCATGTGACCCCTCACCCATCCATCCTGTCCTAGTCTCCTGACCCCCCCTCGGCCCGCTCCTCCTGCCGCCCATCTGTCCCGCCATCTGCCCGGTCATCCTCCCCTGATCATCTTCCCGGATCATCCGCCCCGTTTATCCTCCACTCTCCACCTGCCGCACCATCCTGCCCGATCCATTCCCTCTTGCTCCATCTGCCTGTATCCCTGCCCCCGCTCATCGCCCCTGATCACCTGCTCACCTGCCCCTCATCTGCCCCAGCTCTCTGACCACCATCCGGTGCGATGCGGAGGTTGCCCTCACAGCTCCGCCCTCCCCCGCTACCATCCGCCCAGCTCCAATCTGCCTTCATCCTGCCCGCCGCCCCCTGCCCCTGACTCTATCCTGCCTCCGATCCATCTGCCCCCCCCATCTCCCGCCCTCTCACCCTGCCCCCGTCCTCTGCCCCGGCTCCATCTGCCCGTCCTCGCCCCCTGCTCCCATGCCTCCCTGGTCTATCCTGCCCCACCTGCCCATCCATCTCCCCCTGCCCCCTGCCCCCGCTCTCCATCCTGCCCCCCGCATCCATCCTGCCCCCTCGACTCATCCTGCCCCCAGCATCCATCCTGCCCCCCACACCCCATCCTGCCCCCCTGCTCCATCCTGCCCCCGGCTCCTCCGCACCCCCCCTCGGCTCCATCCGCCCCCACTCCCCTCATCCACCTGCCCCCCCATCATCTGCCTCCCTGGCTCCATCCTCCCCTCATCCATCCTGCCCCTCCACCCTGCCCCCCGCATCCGTCCTGCCCCCCTGGCCCCATCCTGCCCTCCGTATACCCCAGTCCCCCCCAGCTCCATCCTGCCCCCCTGCTCCATCCTGCACCACCCCCCCTCCATCCTGCCCCCCGCTCCATCCTGCCCCCAGCCTCCATCTGCCCCCCCAGCTCCATCTGCCCCCGGCTCCATCCTGCCCCCTGCCATCCTGCCCCCCTGCTCCATTCCCTCCCGATCCATCCTCCCCCCCCTCCTATCCTTCCCCCCTCTCCACCCCCATGCATCCATCCTGCCCCCCTCATCCTGCCCCCTCCTCCTGCCCCCCTACTCCATCCCCCCCTCATCCCCTGCCCCCTGCTCCACTGCCCCCCTGCCTCCCCTCCCCCGCTCCCTCCCCCCACCTCATCCGGCCCCCGCTCCATCCTGCCCCCCCTCCATCTGCCCCCGGCTCCATCCTGCCCCCGGTTCATCCTGCCCCCGCATCCTCCTGCCCCTTCCATCCTCCCCCCCTCTCCTCCCGTCCACCCCCGCCCATCCGCCCCCCCATCCTCTCCCCTCCATCCTGCCCCCGTCCTCCTGCCCCCCACTCCATCCGCCCCCTGCTCCATCCTGCCCCACCCTCTCCCCCGCTCCTCCTGCCCCCCGTCCATCCTGCCCCCCAGCTCCATCTGCTCCCTCCCCTCCCCCCCTCCTCCCCCCCGGCTCCACCTGCCCCCAGCCCATCCTGCTCCACCCTCCCCTCCGCATCCTCCTGCCCCCTGCCTCCATCCTGCCCCCGCTCCCTCCTGCCCCCCCTCCATCCTGCCCCCCTCCCCTCCTGCATCCCTGCCCCCTCCGCTCCTCCTGCCCCCCCGCTCCATCCGCCCCCCGCATCCATCCTGCCCCCACCATTCCATCTCCTGCCCCCCTGGCTCCATCCTGCCCTCTGCATCCATCCTGCCCCCCCGGCTCCATCCTGCCCCCCCGACTCCATCCTACATCCACCCTGCCCCTCCGCATCTATCCTGCCCCCCCGGCTCCATCCTGCCCCCTGCATCCATCCTGCCCCTCCCAGCTTCATCCTGCCCCCCCGCATCCGTCCTGCCCCCCCAGCTCCATCCTGCCCCCGTATACACCTGCCCCCCAGCTCCATCCTGCCCCCCTGGCTCCATCCTGCCCCCCCGGCTCCATCCTGCCCCCCGCATCCATCCTGCCCTGCCAGCTCCATCATGCCCCCCCAGCTCCATCCTGCCCCCCAGCTCCATCCTGCATCCCCGCATCCATCCTGCCCCCCCGCATCCATCCTGTCCCCCCCACATCCATCCTGCCCCCCTGGCTCCATCCTGCTCCCCTCGACTCCATCCTGCCCCCCGCATCCATCCTGCCCCTACACATCCATCCTGCTCCCCCGGCTCCATCCTGCCCCCTTTCTCCATCTTGCCCCACTCGCTCCATCCTGCCCTGCTGGCTCCAACCTGCCCCCCACATCCATCCTGCCCCCTGCATCCATCCTGCCCCCCTGGCTCCATCCTGCCCTCCGCATCCATCCTGCCCCCCCAACTCCATCCTGCCCCCCGGCTCCTTTCTGCTTCCCAACATTCATCCAGCCCCCTCGCATCCATCCTGCCCCCCGCCTCCATCCTGCCCCCGCTTGCTCCATGTTGCCCTGCTCGCTCCATGCTGCCCCGCTCACTCCATGCTGCCCCGCTCGCTCCATCCAGCCCCGCTTGGTCCATCCTGCCCCCCTGCCACCATCCTGCCCCTGCGCCACCATTCTGCCCCCCCCGTCACCATCCTGCCCCCCTGCTCCATCCTGCTGCCCCGGCAGTTAGAGGTCATGTGATCGGTTTCCCAGGCAATGACAGGACCTAAAGGCCTGTAGGACCTAGAAGACGGAGGTGGGGCGAGCCGGCAGACAGGTGAGTATCCTCACTGAGGATTTTTTTATTTTTACTTTTACTGTGGAGGAGCGGGGTCCAGGAGGAGCGAGAGGATCGAGGGGAGCGGAGTATCTCCATATACCATAGCGCTGTAATGTGCTGTAATGTACCGCCATATACTATAACACTGCAATACATGTACTGTACTGTACCGCCATATACTATAGCGCTGCTATACATGTACTGGAATGTACCGCCATATACTATAGTACTTCTATACATCTACTGTAATGTACCGCCATATACTATAACACTGCAATACATGTACTGTACTGTACCGCCATATACTATAGCGCTGCTATACATGTACTGTACCGCCATATACTGTAGTGCTGCTATACATGTGCTGTAATGTACCGCCATATACCATAGCGCTGCTTTACATGTACTACAATGTACCGCCATATACTGTAGTGCTGCTATACATTGCTGTAATGTACCGCCATATACTATAGCGCTGCTATACATGTAATGTAATGTACCACCATATGCCATAGTGCTGCTATACATTGCTGTAATGTACCACATATACTATAGTGCTGCTATACATGTAATGTAATGTACCGCCATATACTATAATGCTGCTATACATGTGCTGTAATGTATCACCATATACCATAGCGCTGCTATATATATATATATATATATATATATATATATATAGTTCACTCACGTTGACTGAACAAGTTCTATCAGTCACAGTATGTCAACTACATACATATTCTAGAATACCTGATGCGTTAGAATTGGTCCACCATCTAGTTTATTTAATAAATGTCTAATCTGAGAGCATTATGTTATAGATGAAAAGGTGGTGCCGAAGAGGTTCATAGGATTACAGGAAATTAATCAGTAAAACATATTTTATTTATTTCATTCCTAGCAAGTGGCATAACTTGAAGCTTATGGGCCCCAATGCAAAAGCTCCAAAGGGGACCACAATTAAATCAAGTCTTTACTATCATTAGTTTTTTTAGTTACCCAAATGAACTTTTGGGGCCCCAAAGGTTCCAGGGCCCAGGTGCAATTGCAACTCCTGCACCTATTATAGTTATGCCCCTGTCCCTAGCTCATTCCAATGCTCTTTTATCACCTAATGATTAACAGCCTCTTCTGTATGAGTGCATACATAGAGATACCTGTCAATGTGTAGGACTGCCCACTTGACTTCTCTGCTCAGAATAAGAAGATATTTAAATAGATAGAATAAAATGCAAGTGATGCTAAGTTGTTATCCACAATTTTACATATCCATTTGTTTGACCACTCCAGCTCTATAGCATAATGCTCAGACTGCTTCTTTAACTCCGACAAGCTCTTTTTTAGTCTATTTCGTTTATTATATGTGTATTATACTTATCGTGATTATAGCTTTTAAAATAAGATGGACGCTTGGAAAATAATAAGACATTCTACAGGCATATATTGACAGTACTTGTCATCAGGAAATAACTCAATGTATTGGTAAATTGACAGTATTGATGTTGGACAATGATTTATCCTTGACAATGCCGACCAAAGCACTAATGATCCTTTTTGAAGTCACCGTTCATTTACTGGATGTGATATTTGTCCTTATACTTGTCTTTGCACTGCTACCATTGTTACATTTTATGTAGTTCAGCTTAAAGTTGTTCTTCTTTGGGTCACTGAGCAATGACACCGACACAGTTTACAATAACCGTATCTGTCTCTGCCCTACACCTACTTATTATCAAGTGCGTGGGTAAATAAGAAGTTTAACCCCCAGGGCAGACTCCCTCACTCTCAGGCTCACAGTCTCACTGCCGTTCAGTTGGTTATTGCTCAGGCACCTGCCCCTGTACTGAGGCGCCAGCTAATTCTGTGAGATATATTAAAGGTGAACAGCCAGCTGCTTTTGGTAAATTGCTTTGGGCAGGCAAAAAAGGCATTGGAAGTAGTATTCCTATTCATTAAGTGCAAGAACTGTACTTTGAAAAGAACATTTATCAATTGGAGCAATATTCCATAATCATCTTTCTAAAGTTACCTGTGTAAATCCTTCTCCATGTTCACTTTCTATTATTCATTTGGCCAGTGAATTATTCATTTGATTAAATGATCTGGTTATATTATGTACCAAGACAATGAAATTACTGTGATACCAATCTCTCGTTTTTTTTTTTTTTAAATAATTATATTCTTTAAAAAAGCTGAATTTTGTAAAAAAAAGTTTTTTGTGTCCCCATTACCTACAATCCATAACGTATTAGAATTTTTGCTTTATTCAACCTTTGTGATGGCTTGTTATTTGCATAGCAAACCAATGTTTTCATTGCATAACCATCTTTAATTGCTTTTATTGTGTTTTTTGGGGGGTGAGACAAGCAATAAATGACCATTAGTTATTTTAATGTTTGTTTTTCTGTACAGGGTTTAATTTATATTTTCATATAATCAGAATTTTACGGACAAAACAGTCTTAATTAGTTTATTTTTTAATTTGTTTATAATTCAGTTGGGAAAAGGGGTGAATTAAAGGAAATCTGTCTGCAGGTTTTTGATATGTAAGCTGAGGACAGCATGCTGTATGAGTTAAAAAACATGTCAACTGTGCCTCTCTTATCAAGCTGTGTGCTATTGTTTATTGTATCTAAAGGCTTCTTCACTGTACTTTCCTCTCCTTCCCCCGCAACAAACATGGAACAAAATGTACTATTTACTCTTTCCCCTTCACTCTTTCTCTATCCTCCCAGGCAGAAAAATCATTATAATCTGAATTGAATTTCTATTATGTCTTTGATTTCAATTAAATATTATGAATAAAAAGGCTTTATCACCTGGTGATTACCATTGCTGGACTACTTTATCCATGGCATGGCAGTCAGACATGCCCCCTCCTCTGATTGACAATTCACCGTCAATGCACAACCCCTATTGAAAGCCTGGAGTGGGTGGAGGCAGCTCTCCCAGTTCTTATGTGTTCCTAAAACTAAATGCTTTGATTGTGTGAGAACTGCATCCAGTAATCTATGTGATTCATCATTGGATTCACGGTCTCTTTGCCTACATTATGTTGCTGATTGATGTGGTAGCAAACACCTGCTGAAAGTTTACCTTAAAATATTAATATATATAAAAAAAAAAAAAATTATTGATTTATTTAGTCTACTCCCTAACCAAGGATCATTTGATCTACTAGATAATAAACCTATACAGCTTTCTAATTACAGGATTCTAAATAAGAGGTAGCTATTTCAAACCCAGTATTTAGTTATTACGCTAATGCTCAAAGTAATGCTTTCATTAACCCCTCGTGCTGCAGCAAAGACAAAAGAGCGGAGCTGTGAAAAATGAGTTAGTGAGCAAGGTTGACAGAAGTTAATGAGCAGTTATGAAAATATTATCTCAACACAGCTCTGCATTTTATTCCCGTTAATGCCCACATTTAGTTAAGGATACAACTTCATATAAACAGGCTAACACTTATTTTTATTAATCTTCAATAAATGAGGCTGCCATGGATATGAGATATCAAGGGCATCATAATTATATTTGTCACATAAGCATAAATCCAATGCTGTTACATATTATGCATTGTTAAATGCTGACTAACAATGATTTTCATAGGCATTCTGTGTAGTAGTAAGGCTGGCCCTTATAATTACAGACAGGAAATATTATCTAGTATATTATTAAGCTTGAATTAAAATATTACAAATGTAATGTGTTCTTCACAGAAGAATTAAAAGTATTGTCCTATTGAAACAACCTCTGTTCTTAGGTGTGCGGTCCTCTGCTCTGCACTTGTTTCATGTTTTGCTATCCTCCGACTCTGTTCACACTGTGGTTTCTGATTAGCAACCTTGTGCTTCTTTTTTGCTCAGTCTGGGTATGGATGTTGACTATTTTTATCTAATGCTTGTATTTGTATTTCTCCCAAATCACTTATTGTATTCTCCCTGTGTCTGAGTGCTGAGACTTGTGTCTTGGTTCCCCTGTCTGTCTTTATCTGTGGGTTTCCTTACTTCCCTCTTCCAGGGAGAGGGGGAGTGGGAATCAGCTCAGTGCTGTGCAGGAGCAAGGTCAGGAGAGCATACTCAGGCCTCTCCACCATCAGGAATACTTGTGAGATAGGGATAGTTCGGGGCTCCCTAGCTTGAGCGGCAGATCAGGCGTTGTAGGGGGAATACCCATTCTCTCAGTCAGAATAAATAGTTACTTTGTAAGAAAAGTTTCTACTCTGGTAAATCTGGTCTGCATATGGTTGCTTTTACATTGTCGTCACTGCTAATAAAATGCTTTCATATTTCACAGCACTTTACAGACATCATAATCACTGTCCCCATTGGGGTTCACAATATAACTTGTCTGTCAAAATGACTTTGATGCCTTTAAAGTGTGAGACGAAAACCAGAGGAAACCAATGCAAGCATGGGGAGAACACACAGACTTCTTGCAGATGTTTTCCTTTGTAATACTTTAAAGGGAACCTGTCACCTAGTTTAGCCCCCTAATCTATCACTACCTGTCCCTGCAGCTTCCTATTAAATTACTAAACATCCCTCTTTGATATAAATGTGCATTATAAAAGTGCAGAAAAGCAATTTATAAACTTATATGTCCACTGTTCTGTGGGCGTTTCTAGGTGGCTGACCATTGGCTGGGCAGTCTCTGCAGGTCCATACTCCCCCCACCTCACTGCTTCCATCATGCGCCGCTGAGCATGATTATTCATTCACGAGCAAGCACGGATTTAAATTTTCCACTTCCTTCTTCTGGGTATGACACGCTGCCGGTTGTGGTGCGTCATTTCCAGCCTGCGCAGTGTGTTAGGTATATTGGGTGTATAGGTCGGCTTTGGATTACAGACTGCACATGCTCTGGAGCTAGCCTAGGCCAATACACCCAGCATACTGCGCAGAACCTGAAATGATGCGCTTCGGCTGCCAGCGTGTCATACCCAGAAGACAGAGGTGGGAATTTTAAATCAGGGCTTGCTCCTGAATGAATGATCACACCAACCGGGATGTGATTGAAGCAGGAGGACAGTGGATTGCCCACTCGATGGCCAGCCATCTAGGAACACCCACATGACGGTGGACACGTAAATTTATAAATTGCTTTTTTGCACTTTTAAAATGTACATTAGATCAGAGTGGGATGGTTAGTAATGTAGTAGGAAGCTGTAGGGACAGGTAGCGATAGGTTAGGTTAGAGGGGCTAAACTAAGTGACAGATTCCCTTTAACCCAGAATCCTAGCTCTGAAAAGCAACAGTGTTAGCCATTGAGACATTGTGCTGCCCATAATCCATTCATTCCTGAATAACATGTCCAGGCAAATATTTTTTTCTTGTTGTTGGTCACACGCTACCTTAAAGGGAATTATGTGGGGCTTTTATTATCTTTCATGGGCCTTATCTATTACATAATGTGCGGCACTATTATTCTTAGTGCATATCACAGTTAAATGGTTAGTATAGAGAGTTATGCTGGCTTCACACAACATTTTTTACCATACTGTTCTGTTCGATTTTGAAGAGAACAGAACAGGATCGTTTTTGCCTCCCATATATTCCTATGGTGCCAGATTGGTCATAAATGGCCATGCAATTTTCTGTATTCAGTCCCAGATTCGTTTCTGTCCTGTTTTTCCCCGGTCCCAAAAATGAAGTCTGCACCATTTTTGGGCTCTGGTGAAAAAAATAGACAGAAATTAATCCGGTCCTGGACACTAAACATGGGGGCCTATGGAACTAGATCCAGGAAAAAACAGAATTGTTTCCTGGATCCGGTTCCAGGGTACAGAGCATGCTCAGAACAAGTGCACTGCTCTGTACCAGTGGTATATGTGTGTAATTTCACTTTAGCAGTGTATCTACATACACTGTTAAAGTGAAATTAAGTCAAGGAATGGTCAAAAAATGTAAATAATCAAATACTTACCTCTCCGGTGACTGTCCCAGGAAGACGTCTGATGCTGCAAAAATCTTTAAAGCTGATTGGCCGGTAGCAATCAGCTGATGTGTCATGTGACCGCTACCGGCCAATCAGCTGTTGATCAGCTGATCAAGGTCCTTGCTACATTGGATGTGGAAGCCTCGGATCCTGAGACAGGTGAGCATTTATTTTTTTTATTTTCAATGCCCACTGATTTCATTTATTTCACTTTAGGAGTGTATGTCCATACACTCCTAAAGCGAAAGTACTGCAGGCTCGGCTATACCCAGCTTTGTCAGTCATTGAGAATCAAGAGATGCGCTACGGAAAATGGCCCTACTCATAAAGGCCTTCAATTCGCAACAGTGTCTGCAGGTTTTGACAGTTCTGCCCTGTTTTGGTGGCACAAGAGAATCTATACTATATTCTGCAGTTGACCTTACTGATCAGTGTGTTATTTAATCATACCCATTTCAGGGTACAGCCCTGACATCTGGCAATTCTACTTATTTTCACAGTTTTGTGTGTTTCTTTAAGTTCTCAGTTACATCAACGTGAATCTGACTATAGTCTATGATTCTGAACTTCAGAAGTAATACATGCGGGGGATGTGAATACCTATCAGGCAAAATGGTGACAGTCTAGCGCAGAATCTGTGAACCATCTGTCTCCTTAGGTGCGACTGCACAAAGTGGTAGACTAGAAAAACTCTACTTGTGATCCTCAATTTAAAATAGCAGGACAGATTTGTGAATGAATTTGATGAAGGAAGGCTTGTTTTTTCATGTTGATAAAAACCGTATACTATATATTTAAATTAAGAAAATAAAAGTAAAACAGAAACTATAAGTCACAAAATAAAAAAAAAATATTGCTGCAAAATACACAAACAATAAAAAACACACTACTGTACTGTACTACTCCTGCTGTATATATTAAAGAGAATCAACACATTTTTGCTACCATATCAGAAAACCGTATGATGTAGGATAAGAGGGCTCGAATCCAACGTTGTATCGATTAGATACCTGGGTGTAATGGTTTTTAGTTTTTAGTTTTAGCCATGCAGCAGAGCTGAAAAACTGTCCTCGTCCACTACACATCCCCGTACACATTAGGTGAATTTATTAGTATAAATCAGAATTTGGGAAGAGCTATCCATTTATTTTTGTGGTGTGAGTGTTCATTGCTTATCAGTTTTTATTTTTATCATTTTCAAGTTAGAAAAAAAATCTTAATAACAGGCATTCATATATCACTGAATACAAATAAATGTCAAAATAGCTTGATTAAAAAATAAGGAACCAATTAATCACAAAGCAGTCATGCTGACATTCAGCTGTCCTATTGAAAATATCGTACTGGTTCACGTTCACCCTTCACAGAAATATATAAAATATTATATCAGTATTGCTGATATTGCGGTTGAAAATGTCATTTCTATCAACAATCCTTGTACTTTATTAGGCCTATTAGAAATATTACTAGTAATGTCATACATGTGTAAAGAGATCCTCTGCGGAGATACTCAACTTGTATAAGCTGGACACAGTGGATCTCATTCATAGTAGACATTACATACTCTAGATCAGGAATCTCAACTCCAGGCCTCAACGGCTATCAACTGTGCAGGTTTTCAGGATTTCCTTAGTAATGCACATGTGATCATTTAATTAACTGCACTGGGGATGATTCCAGCCCCTCTGTAATGCTAAGGAAATCCTTGGTGTGCGGCCCTTGAGGTCAGGAGTTTGAGATCCTTGATCTACATGGTGTTTCCAAGGTTTAAGATTTTTCTCCTCCATTGTTCAAGGTGAGCTTGTTTTGGTTAATCTTTTATTTGGGTGCCTAATTGTAAAGGGCCAAGGCTGTAGTACAATGGGTCCTCTGACGTACAACTCAAGTTTGGTGAAGCTTGAAGTAACATTACAAATCAGGCAGTAGAAAGTCGAATTTCTCATTTATTTTAGCCTATTAGATCTATAAAGATTGATAATATTTTCAGCTTGGATAAAGTTGTTTAATGTATGTAAACAAGAAAATATCAAACTTACTATTAGACTTCAATTATCCACTAAAACTATTAATGTTCAAATCCCATATGCTTTAAGATCATTAAAGTACCACTCCAGCATTTTTATGTATTTAACTGCTGGCGTGGTGCTTCTGATCTAAGTCTTCTGCCCCCTGAGTTATATTCACTCTCCAGTGTCTTCATCTGTTTTAAGTGTTGTTCCTGTTGGTCTTCTACAGTTTCTGATCTGCCTGCTGCTCCAGTGTTTCCTCGAGTGAGTTGGAGAGCACAACTCAATGTAAGTCAATAAAGCCTTGTTCTGACTCTGATAGACTTTAATTAAGAGCTTGTGACATGACTTCTAGCTTCTGAAAAGTCAGAAGTTGTAATTGTGACGACACAGAATTTGTCAATGAGTGTCATAGGTTAATGTTCTTAATTGGGCCAGACGTACTGTTCTTTTGTTTGTTAACTCATGAGAAGTGGGTCATAGTTTTTTATCAGTCTGCTTGGAGCCTGCATTATCTCAGTTTGTGGATTCTTAATTGAATGTTAATTACCTTACCCCCTTTTTCTTCATCACTCCGTGGAGACTTATACAGTCGGATTGAAATGCCAACCAATTAGAGATCAGCCTTATCCCACAAATCCTGTAAGAACACACTATACCCTGAGGTGAGGGCTTGGGTTATAAAAAGGACTGTTCAGTAGCTAGTTGGATATATGCTACATGGCCTCAGTCTAGAGACTTTGGTCATGGCTAGAGGATAACATTGTGTCTTCATGATTTCAGCCTTGGAATTTCAGTTCCAGCTGCCAGGAGATTTCAGTCTAGGAGCTTTAGTTCTGACTAGAGGAACACCAAAACTGGACTATACTCTGCAAGAGTTCAGCCTAGCATTCCGCTGAAAGATCAGAGACTACTTAAAGAACCAAGGTTGGGACAATTGGATCACTGTGGTACAGACTTTGTGTGCATGGTTAGCTTCCTAACTTGCTGCTATTCCTGGGTGCCCTCCAAAAGTGGTGTGCTGCTGAGCTGTGGTAGTTGAGCCTGGAAGCCCCAAAGGCATGAATATTCTAATTTCTGCTGAGCCAGCAGAAGGATGAGAGTCAGTTGCCTGTTACTATGTGTGTTCTTGCTGGGTGTGTATTTGACTGTTGGAGATCCAATAAAGTCTTACCCTTGTGTGGTTCCCATAACCTGTGCTGTCTAAGTAGTGTTCTGCCCATGGTTAAGAAGTTCGAACATTCAGTAGGAAGAGCATCCACTGACCCTCGTGTCACCACAGAAATCGCAAAATAGCACTGTGTGACCACAGTGACATCAAAAATCTAAAAAGGTCAAGTAACAGAGGGTGAGAATAAGACCAGGGGCAGGGACTTTAGATTAAAAAAAAGGTGTAGAATCCGGTGCCACAAAATTCCTTTTTATTTTCAAAGATTTTAAAAATCACACATGCTCCAAAGGAGCT
This sequence comes from Allobates femoralis, assembly GCA_033576535.1. Classification (NCBI taxonomy): domain Eukaryota; kingdom Metazoa; phylum Chordata; class Amphibia; order Anura; family Aromobatidae; genus Allobates; species Allobates femoralis. The sequence continues at coordinate 201,565,047 of JARQOC010000002.1, forward strand.
CCTGGACGCGTTTCGTGGGTCTAGCCCACTTAATCGTCAGTACAATGGCAATACAGACAAAAAGAATATATACAATTTAAAAGCAAAAAACAGCCCCCTCTCGCATGTGTGACAAATATACATCAATTATTTCTAACCAATCACATACCTGCAGGTTCTAAAAGAGTTAAAAGGAAAAATATGGGGAAGAAGAGGGGGAGGGGAGGAAATGGTGCCCCTCCTTTTCTTCCCCATTTTTTTTTTTTTTTTTTAATTCTTTCTCGCCCTCTTTTACTTTCTGTTATCAGCTCTTTTCTTCTTTTTTCCTCCCCTCCCCCTCTTCTTCCCATATTTTTCCTTTTAACTCTTTTAGAACCTGCAGGTATGTGATTGGTTAGAAATAATTGATGTATATTTGTCACACATGCGAGAGGGGGCTGTTTTTTGCTTTTAAATTGTATATATTCTTTTTGTCTGTATTGCCATTGTACTGACGATTAAGTGGACTAGACCCACGAAACGCGTCCAGGAGCTCCTTTGGAGCATGTGTGATTTTTAAAATCTTTGAAAATAAAAAGGAATTTTGTGGCACCGGATTCTACACCTTTTTCTATTGCTACTGGTGGTTGCCAAGCCACTTTCTGGTTTGCCTGGGAGTCCTGGGAATATTAGGTTGTTGGAGCTAATCCTTCTTTTTTGACTTTAGATTAAAAGCACCATTCCAAAAGCTGAAGTGTTTTATTTACAATATTTATTCTGGTAGCACAATGATTACAGCAGAGACTACCTAAAAAGGCCCTGAATATGCACACATTGAGGATGAGTGACCACAATCAGGACTAACAGCAATTTGAATGCAGCATTTTTTCAGCCTATTCTCTCGCATGAGAAAATATAACCCTGTGTTACCGAGCCCTAAGAGTCAGAGGCTCCTGATTTATTAGGAGGTTCACACCTCATAATAAATCATCAGCATCTGACAAGTGGTGTGCATTTAGCTACAAATTTTACTCCAGTCAGTGACTTGGTCAAATTTGTCTTTTTTTTAAGTCCTCAGTAGTTATTTCTTTGCAGCAATTTGACCATTTTAGCATGCATTTCACAGTCTCTTTTCAACAGTTGTGATTGGAATATGTCTGGTATTTTATCACTGTGCATTCTTTAAGACAGCTATTTTCTGAAGTGCTGATATTTCTAAAGATATTAACTCTAATGAACTTATCTTCTGCAGAAGAAGTAAGTCTTGGTCTTCCTGTTTTGGAGCAGTCTTCTTGAGAGGTAAAAGACAGAAAACATCCAGCTACGTCAATGGAAAAGGTTTAAAACATTATTTAATGCTAATTATTAAAATATCAAAAGGGAAAAAAAAAACACAATAGGCCTATGTGTTTCGAGCCCAAGGGTTCTTAATCATAGCCTTCCGGGTCCTAGCAATCTTTTAGATCTTTTGACCTATATATGTTAAAGAAGGGGTGAGGAACTCCAGGCCTCAAGGCAATTTTTCAGGAGATCCTGAACACATGCACCATTGGCGGCCCTTGAGGTCTGGAGTTCCTCACCTCTATGTTAAAGTAATGTGCACATTTTAGCTTTAGCCTGAATATAATAAAGTAAATGAAGGAACAAGGAGTAGAGAAACACATGTGAAATAAACCAGAATATGTGTTAAACTTTCCTCCAAGTGTCCCACTTTTACTCCAATGACAGGCTTATACCAGTTTGGCATTCTCTCAAGCAGCTTCATCAGGTAGTCACCTAGAATATCTTCCAATAATTAATATTCTTTGTCAAGAGTTCACTTTTGGATTCATCAGTTTTTAGAAAGTGTTTGGAACCAGGTGTGCTTTTCATAGGCAGTATTGGTACATAGCTCCATAAAGTGCTCATTCCTAATCCAAAATTGTTCTAAGCCAGTGCCTACAACCACTTAGGTACGTTAAAACTAATGATAGTCCATCATTCTACGCAAGGAAAACTGCATGAAACGATGTGTGTAAACTTTTCACCGACACTGCATGTATAATTTAATTAATTCTAATTATATTTTATTTTATTTATTCCTATGGACACAAACTGATATGAATGATTTTTTGTGCAGAATTTTATGGATTGTATAGTGCTCTATATAACGGGTATTTACATGTGTACACATTATTTCCGTGTAGTCTTAATTTTTTTAGTCCTTGTGTATAATTTAAATTTGTAATGTTATCTGAATGTTAGTTGAAATCTGGAAATGCATTTTTAACAAATCCCTACCTGTTTTTTATAGCGCACTCTTCCTATAAAGCAGCTGACACAAGAACGGCTGTTTTTAAACTGCTCATTTGGTTCACATATTGTACTTAAGTTGCACTGGGATGAGTTGGTACAACGGGATTACATTTGATTTATGTGTTCTTGGCTTTAACTTGCCCTACAATTTTCCTATGCTTTAGCTGGCAATTGGGAAAAATATGACCAGTTAATGAGAGTATAAAAGTGGAAATGGCTTTTTTTTTATTAACATCCCTTCCCCCTTCCATTGCATGACAGAATTACTACATCCCTCACCGAGAACAAGTCCTGATAGATGTATATACTGTAATTTAATGAAAATCCATTGAAAACACACAATAGGTGTTTGATTTACTGTACTCACTCTCTAGACAAAAATGGAATTTCGATGAGAATGAGGTTTCATGGCATACCTGGTCTAAATCATTATAACTGGGAGTATCTTTAGGGATAGTCTGTCAAAGTAAATTCTGCTTGAGTTTTGGAAGCTTAGAATATTGCTTGCAGAAGTCCACACAAGCGGAATGAGCTGAGCAAAATGTCAAACAAAGTGTTAGGAAGTGGGAAAATATATATTCTGGAAAAGGCTATGTGACCTTTTTGGCTGTATATTTCTCTTGTTCTCAGAAGCTCCCTTAGGTTTATGAAAACAAACACACTGTTAAATAAATTACTACTGAATGTGATTGCAAGTAGACTTCATTAAAAGGGATATTAAGGCAACTGACTTAAAGGCATAGCACTCTTAAAATAAAGAAAAGCTTGTTATAATCTGCTCATATAATTTAACTCAATTTATTTATTCCAGCTGAGAAGGGACTTATCCTCTAATGAAGAGTCTGTTATAGGACCTGCAGGTTCTCTATCTTGCTCCACCCATCAGAAGGATAATACATACAGGGGCGTAACTACAATAGGTGCAGGGGTTGCGATCGCACCCAGGCCCTGCAGCCTAGGGGGGCCCCAAAAGTCCCTTTGGCCCATAGAAAAAGACTAATATTATTAAAGATTTGCAATAATTGGGGGCCCCGTTGGAGCTTTCGCATCGGGGCCCCTTGGCCTGAAGTTACGCCACTGAATACATACCTTTGTTAATTTAAACATATTTAATTTCAATTATAAGTATCATAGAAAATGTTAAAGCATGGATGTTTTAAGGCAGTTTGTGAGTCCAAACTGACAGTATAAGCTGAGCATATAGCATTGTAAGGGATATAGCCCTGAATAAAAAACACATTTTCCACTTGGTTCTTCCATCCTGAGGAAGCTGAAGCTTAATAAAACCTGCTTGTGAAGGATAAATATATTTGTAGGGATAACTGTATAACAGCAGTAGGCAATAGTAAGGTAACATTGATTAAATTCTGCCACATCTACACAAAAGGCGTACCATTAGGTATTTTGATTATAGGATCTCAGAACCAAGGGGGATTCCATGAGAAGACAAAGGGTGTAATGTTTGACACTTCTGTGAGCGTTAAAGGGACCTGACATCCATTATTTACTATAGGAAGTTGGGTGTTTGGAAAAATAGAGCATTTAATATACAGTATACTCAATACTAAATTAGCCAGGGTCCAGTCACAGACATGAGATTATAATATTAAAATTACAGGCCATCCCGAAAACATGAGCCCAGAGCAAAACGTATAAAAAGCTGCCTGACACAAAAGAAAGTTGTTTGCATGTGGGGTCAGCTAATGCTGATGTGATCCATATTTCATCTCTCCTTCCCCCAAGGAAACAGAAAAATAACTTTCGTCTGGTTGTTAGGTATTTCTGTAGTTCTTCCATTTTATTTTATGACTGTTTTGCATATTTGTGTGTTCTTTTATTTTTAACTTTTATATCTTTTTACTGTAATCACGAGCACAAATCCCTAGTCTTATTAAAAGGCTTGTCAGAAAGTCGACTATGACTTTGAGCAGCTACCTAAAGGTGGCGCTGGAGTTCATCCACTTCCTCGCTGAAGTGCAAATTTGCATATTGTACTCACTGTAGTTTTTATATTGAAGATTCAAACTTTATTAAGATTGATCCTGATATACTTTAAATAATCCATAGCCTTACAGTGAGTGTTCAAACCTGTTGATTATTAGACATTAATAGATTTTGGGGACTCATCATTTTGTGTGTTTGATGCGTGGTGGCCATGTGTTGTGTAACTTGGGTGTGTGGACTGTGCCATTGTTTAATTTATGCTCCCTTTATAGCCTAGAACAGAGGTTGAGTGCTGGATTGAATAAAAGGAGGTAAATTACTGCTTCCAGATGCACCCAACATCACGTGCTGTAAAGTGAGTACATGACAACGCTAATTATGCTTAGTATGCCAAAGAGGATCAGAGTAGCCTTGTACCCACTTATTTTGCCTCTCATGAGTGACAGCTCTAGTTTGGCCAGGGTAAGCACTATCTGCAAAGTGTTGTCACTCTTGTGCTGCGGAGGTAAGGAAAAACAAAAATAATAGGTAGAACTATTAGCCTACATTGTATATTTTGCTTCATATTTTGTAATGCTGATTCAGTTTGTGCAGAAGCATCAATTAAAACATTAGGCATTGTGATTTTTATAAGGTTTATATCCCATACAGCACTATGTGTTTAGTTTATACTGTCAATTTGGGCTTACAGGTCCCCTTTATTCCCAGGAAAGTAAATCCACTATTAAAATAGTTCACTATAAATTAAAAGGATCCAAACCATTGAAAGGGAACTTGTCATGATATCAGGTTAATTTGCAGGTTAAGAACTTCTGAAACCTGACCTGTGTCTGCAAATTGATCCCCGCTGTTGAATGGAAATTAACTTTATTTCTCCCAGCAGAAATCAGGTTTCAGTCATAGCAGAGATTTCGGCAAAAGTTCAGTCACCACTCTGTCTATGGAGTGCGGCAGCTTTAACTGCAATCCCAGCACTGACTGACAGCCTGGTCTAATGCTAAGTGGCTGTCAGTCAATATGGGGGGCACAGTTACAGCCACACAGGGCGGGTATATGCGGTAATGTCACAGCAGGAGGCCGGCCTCACCGCCTCCTGCTGTGACATCACCGCTTATACCCACCCTGCTCCATGTTAACCATGTCATGATGTCACCGCAGGAGGTGGGGCAAAGCGGCCAGCACTGCAATAAGCTCTGTATACAATGCAGCAGGCGAGGGAGACAATGATTGGCATCAGGGAGGCGGCGGTGGGTGGATTAAACATACAGGGGGTATGAAACTGCCCTTTAGCTCCAGCCACAAGCCACCTCCTATTTGGCTCCACTAAGTTTTCAAAGTGTATTATCTCGGGGTACAGGGGGGCTCAAGGGCCGGTGGGACCCCTTGCCTGAATGCAGCAGACATGCTGCATTCAGTGCTGTAATTAGATCACCATGTATGGTTGGTGACAGGTCCCCTCTTAATATCGGTGGCCCTTTTTTCAATGTTTAAAGTCTGTCTGTATACTCAATAATGCATACTGCTGAAAGTAAACACATTTTTATTTCTATAAATTATAAGAAATATGGGATTTGTGGTGATGCAGATATTAAGGTTAAGTTCCCATGATGACTTTGCATTTTCATTGCCCAAATAACGCAGCATCTTTCAGCTCCATTAAACAAGAAGGAGTTTTGAGAAATCTCATGCCCATTGTACTTTTATTATCCTGCATAAAATGACAAGGTGTGTTGTTGATATCTGCAACAGGTCAACCTTTCTTACATGAGGATGGGTTATCAATGTTTCATTGGCGAGGATGTAACATTCAGAAACTCACCAATCAGTAATTCCCGAAGCCACCACTGGCTCCATCAACTATAAATGGTTACCACTAAGTACTGCACTTATGCTACCTATTCAAATTGATAGGGTGTAAAGTACCTGGTCACAGCCACTACACAGTCCATGGAACTGTGCATCACTGAAATTGAGTAGGTTTAGCTAGCAGCGGCACTGGAAATCACTAATTGGTTCGGCTCTGGGTGTACCCCCATGGATCAGACATTGATAATCTATCCTAATGATAGGTCATCAATGTTAATGTCTCAGGCAACTCCTTTAAATGCGGAAAATCCACAGGTTAAAAAACATGTTTTTGCAGTGTGTTTTCAATGCAGAAATACTCTAAAAACGTATATAAACGTAATGTATCCAATAAGAAAATCTGCAACACCCAAAATGTACGAAATACTCATTGTAGCAATGTAGCCTAAAGAATTCTAATAAAACGGAGTCTGTCCTTTTAATTTTAATCCTGTCAATTACCTCTTTTGTAGATAGGGAGTTTACAAGTACAGCGGTACAGATATATTAATTGTTGAATATTACAGCGAGAATACTTAATTGAATCCTGAAGAAGCATATTTGTTTTTTGTTTTAGTTTTTTTTTAGTTCTTCCGTTCACTCACAGGCGAACAATGATCTGGAAACTGGACAAGACATCTTAAAATCTGACTGCTCAGCTGAAAGCGAAAGATCACAGCAAGATGTTTAAACAGCCTGAAAATATAATTATAAAGGAAATTCACCATACAAAATATGTTCCTGCCATAGTAAGCTGTCTAGAAGCTTTTCTTTATGCATTGTTAGCATAATTGCTTTCTCCTCAATCATGCAAATGAGATAGCGGGATGTGAAAAATGACACGTTTCTCTTCATTACTAGGGAAGGATGAACTATGAACTTTGTTTGAGATGCTCCTGTTTAATAGGAATGGAAACAAATGGAGAGAATGTCACTAAAACGTATATAGCACAAATAACGCCCAGTAAGTTGAGCATGTATTATCTTATTATTAAGTGCTTGCATCATTTCAGAATACTTACAGCTAAAAGATTACGGTAACTCTTATCAATGACTCTTTATTATTTGAGCTCCATATTAAAAAAAATGAAATTTTAAGATGTCAATATCTAGAGCCATCATAGTCAAGTACTGATACAGTCCCCTAAAACGTCACTGTAATAAAAAAATAATCACTTTAAGGCAAAATCACATACATACACATGATAGTGATGGCTCCTATGTGTAAAGAAGACTCAAATCTTATCTTTGGTGGTAGTAGATGTATGGTGGCTCAGTGGTTAGCACTGCAGTCTTGCTGCACCGGAATCCTGAGGTCAAATCCCACCAAGGACAACATCTGAAAGGAGTTTGTGTGTTCTCCCCATGTTTGTGTGGGTTTCCTCCTAGTGCCCTCTGGTTTTCTCATACACTCCAAAGACTTATGGATAGGATGTTTAGATTGTATGTAAAGTACTGGAATAAATAGTGCTAAATAAGGGAATAAATATTCTAAATATCCTATAGATATATATATATAAATTACAATTATAAGGCAGGAATCTGTCACCAAAGGGAATTAACCACCTGTAAATCAATGCAGCAGGTGATTGATGTGTGCAACATAACATCACTAATTGGATGATTTTTTAGTCTTCCCCTGTGGGCTTGTCTTTCTGCTGTAAGCTGAACCCATTTCCCTGGATGAGTCTGGCTGAGAGAAAGGGTGGAGGGGGTTCTGCTCTGCTTACAATAGAAAGAAAAGTCCACAGGGGATGAATAAAAAATGAAACCAATTAGTGATGTCATGCTGCACTGATTTACAGGTGGTTAAATCCTGGTGGTTGCTTCCCTTTATCAGCTACAGCCAAAGCTACCCTCCATTAACTATTTAAATGCTTCTGTCAATTTCTTACAGCAGCATTTATATGAAAAATACTCTGGTGCTCACGTGCACTGACTCCCACTGGCCCACCATGATGCAATCATGGGACACCATAGGGTTGTCATGCCAGCTAGTGGCTTGCTGAGTGCCTTCATTGCTGCTGATCCTCTTTGGACACAAAGATTTACACTATATACTGCAAAACTATGTTCATGCAAGATATAGTCAATGAAATGGCCCCAGGTTCAAAACCGCTAAGGGAACTAAAAAATAAAGTATAATAGTAAAAATATTTTAAAATGGAAAAAAAATGCATTTCAAAACACTCCATTTTCCCACTGTTAAAAATATGGAAATAAAAAAAATAAAAGCATGTTTGGTATTGCAATGTATGTTCATTAACCCAAATGGTAAACATGGCAACAACAAAAAAAATCCCAATGGCAGAATTGCAGTTTTTCAGTTACCTCACCTCCCTAAAAAGAATGCAACACAAACAGATCAAAACGTCATATGCATCCCAATTCCAAAACTGGTACTAACCAATCTGTCAGCTCATCTGCAAAAAACAACAATGCTCAAATGAAAAGTGTTAGGCTGTGTTCCCATGACCAGTGTTTGCAGCGTTATGGACCCAACGTGTTTCTGCTGTGTTGTACAGTTGCACATTGGATGGGATTTATAGAACTACTATGCCCACTGTGCTTCTTTTCACCGCAGCATTAACTGACATGTGGGGTGGCTTTTTGTGCCACGGCATGGTAATATAGTGCTGTGGAGTCGGAGGCGATCTCGGCAGGTGAATGCAGTGAAAAGTCGCCATTTCCCAAATGCTGACTGTGGGCTTGAGCGGCTGTGTTCCCCATGGAGATCCCTGGCATCCCCGCAGAAAAGGAGACACTGTGTTAAGGTCACAGTATCTCCGTATCGTGGGTACATACACTTATTAGTTTTCGAAAATGCTGACGTGAAAGAAATAAGAAATAACTTAGAAAAAAAACTCAATTGAAAAATAAAAACCTATGCAAGTTTGGTATTACCATAAATATAGTCATTGTTACCACAGACTAAAAGTCATAGAAACAACAAAAATAAGGAATTATTTTTTTTCACAATTTGACTGAACTTCAATATCTTCTTTTCCTTTTGAATGCTAAAATTAATAATGTCATTTGACACAACTTGTTTCCCAAAAAAATAATCCTACATACAGCTATGTTGACACAAAAAGAAAAAAAATATGGCTCTTTTAATATAAAGGAGGAAAAACCAAGGGTGCAAAAATGAAAGATCACTCAGTTTCTGAAGGGTTTAATAGGATTCCCCACCACTGGGAACAGTTATTTCCTTACTTAAATGTATGTAGTCAGTGCTAAAATCATGTTTGCAATTGGGCTTCATTAAATATTTTGCACTGTTGGCTTTCTATAGCACTATGTGTTTCACTGTTTATTGCTGAATGCACAATGACTTCACTGATAATCAGTCAGACTGCTAAGATATTCTGTAAGGGAGTTTGTACCTCTTTTATCTTTTCTTTTTAGGTGAATTATGAACATAGGCTACATTAAAGAGTCTAAAAACAGTGAAATATTTTTAATGAAGCCCAGCTGTAAAAATTAATTTAGCCCCAAATACATGCAATTAAAGAGGCCCTCCAATTATGTTTTTGTTGATATAATATGCAAGACTATACAAAATTAATCCAACATAATAGGGGATCTCTTGTATCTTAATTTAAAGAGGACCTGTCACCCCCTGGTGCAAGGCAAACGAAATGCAACACTGAATGCAGCATGTCTGCTGCATTCAGGGAAGGGGTCCCCTATGTCTCTAGCTCCCCAGTAAGCTGTAAAAAAGACTTTACAAACTTTACAGTTAAAAGGTCGCCTGGGTGGGATCTTATTAAGAGGTCCTGGCTGCAGGCACAATCCTCCTTGCCTCCTCATTGTGTGCTCCACTCCCTCTATGTGTCTGCCACCACCTCCTCTTCTTCTGGGTCTGCTCTCCTCTTCTGCTCCTGCTCCTTGTGACATCAGGAGCAGAAGAGGAGGGCAGACCCAGAAGAAGAGGAGGCGGTGGCAGACACATAGAGGGGGCGAAATACACAAGAAGGAGGCAGGGAGGACTGTGCCAGCAGCGAGGACCTCTTAATAAGATCCCACCCAGATGACCTCTTAACTGTAAGGTTTCTAAAGTCTTTTATAAAGCTTACAGGGGAGCTAGAGACATAGGGGACCCATTCCCTGGATGCAGCAGACATGCTGCATTCAGTGCTGCATTTAGTTTGCCATGCACCAAGGGGTGACAGGTCCTTTATAAATAGATTTATATACTAACAGTTCTGAGCTATGTAGCCTCAGAAATACAAAGCTCAGGAAAGATTAATAGTGATCAAATAGTTCTAATTATTGTTCAATAAATAAAATATAGAAATAAAAAAATATACAGATTTAAGCAAAGTGCCTACAAGACTGAGGACTTAATACAAAAAACACTTAAGGCTGCTTTCACATCATCGTTTTACGCTGATCGCAGAAGTTGCAGTGAAAAAAACGCAACTGCCACAATTACCGCATAACGGCCGCACTTGCGGTTCACTTGCGGCAAGCCCAATACAGTGTCTATGGGGCTTGCGGCAGGTGCGGCCAGTGTGGTTTCGGCAGGTGCAGCCGCGAAAAAACCTCGTCATACCGCGGTTTTTTCGCGGCTGCAAGTGCTGAAACCGCACTTGCCGCACCTGACGCACACTTACCACAAGCCCCATAGACATTGTATGGGGCTTGCCGCAAGTGTGCTGCGATCGCGGCCGTTATGCAGTAATCATGGCAGTTGCGTTTTTTCCACCGCAACTGCCGCGATCAGCGAAAAACGCTGATGTGAAAGGACCCTAAGTACTGTTGAAACTAGAAGTTTACATACACTATATAAAAAGAGATATACATGTTTTTCTCACTGACTTGAAATCAGCATAAACCTTTTTTTATTTTAAGACAGTTATAATTACCATAATTCATTTTATTTGCCAAATGCCAGAATAATGAGAGAGAATGTTTTAAGACATTTTTATTACATTTTGCATACTCACAAATTTACATACACTAAGATTACTATGCTTTTAAAAGTTAGGACAGACCATATGATGATGTCATGTGTATGGACTCTAATGATAGGTTTGTTGGCAACATCTGAGTTAGAGACACACCTGTGGATGTATTTTAATCCACACCTTAAAAACACACTGCTTGTTTGTGTAGCATCATAGGAAAGTCTAAAGAAATCAGCAAAAATATCTGGAAGAGAATTGTGGAGTTGCACAAGTCTGGTTCATCTTTGGGTCCAATTTCCAGATACCTGAAGGTTCCTCATTCATCTGCAAACAATTATACGCAATAACAAACAAAATGGAAATGTCCAGTCATTATATCAATCAGGGAGTGGATGGGTTCTGTGTCCCAGAGATGAAGGTGCTTTGGTCTTACATGTGCATATCAATCCAAGAACAAAAGCAAAAGACCTTGTGAAGATTATAGCGGAAGCAGGTCATTTTGTGTCCACAGTGAAACGAGTACTGTTTCAACATAGGCTGAAAGGCTACCCTGCCAGGAAGAAGACATTACTCCAAAAAAAACCATAAAAATGGCAGATTAATTTTTGCAAAGAACACAGGAACAAAGACTTAAATTTTGGAGACATGTAACGTGGTCTGACAAAGCTAAAATTGTACTGTTTGGCCATAATGTCCATAATTATATTTGAAGGAGAAGGGCAGAAGGTTGGAAGCCTAAGTATACCATCCCAACTGTGAAATACAGGTGTTGCAGCATCATGTTGTGGGATTGTTTTGCTGCATGAGGTACTGGTGCACTTCACAAAATAGAATGAATCATGAGGAAAGAAGATTATGTGGCAATACTGAAGCAATATCTCAAGATATAAGACAGGAAGTTAAAGCTTGGGCAGAAATTGGTTTTCCAAATGGACAATGACCTAAAGCATACTGCTAAACTGGTACAAAGTGGCTTAAGGATGATAAAGTCATTCTTTTGGAGTGGCCATCACAAAGCCCTTATCTGAATCCTATTGGAAGTTTATGGGCAAAGTTGAAAAGGCAGGTGCAAACAAAGAGGGAGACCTATAAACATTTCTCATTTACACCAGTTCTGTCAGGAGGAATGGGTCCAAATTCCTACCAACTATTGTGAGAAATTATCTGAAATGTTTGACCCAAGTCATACATTTTAATTTCAATGGTACCAAATACTAATGAAATATATGTAAACTTTTTGCTTTGCAGAAAGTAAAAAAATGCTTTAAAACATTCTCTTTCATTATTCTGGCATTTGGGAAAGATTAATAATTATGGTAACCCTAATTATCCTAAAACGGGAAAGGTTTATTCTGATTTCATGTCAGAGAGGGATAAAAATATGCAGGTGTGTCTTTTTATACAGTGTATGTAAATTTCTGGTTTCAACTGTATGGGAAACCACAAGGTTAGCTTTGGATTCAGTCTAAGGATGATTTATCACATGCCATACATTTCAAAATCCCTATAGTAAAATAGGCATATGCTACACTGATTGCAATATAAAAGAGTGATATATAGTGCTTTATAGTTGATATTAGTAATACCAGCAAATGAGCACAAATGTATACTATTATACTGAGACCTAGGGAAGGTATTCTGGTAACAATATATATTGCACAGATCCAGGTAAATAATTAAAGTTCAATAAAGAGTGCATAATTAAAACTGGCAATTGGAATAGCATTACCTTGGCTGGAAGTTGCTGTGGTAGCTTGGTGCCCTCTCCAACCCCACACTTGTTTCGCACGGCTGCTTTGTTTTGATGCCGCCAAAGAATAAATAAAATAAATAAATAAAAATAATATAAAATAAAATGCTCATGTGAAGAGCAGGCTTAAACTAAGGGAAAAATCTGGTCACTTTGTACCTGATGATGGGGTTTTTTAACAATTTCTAAATGTGTCTGATACTGTGTCATAAACTTTGTGTATCTTTAGAAATGTTTGTCTAACTTTACACCAACTTTTGGACTATTTTAAGACCAAATTTTGTACAATAAGTCTAAGGGTACCGTCACACCTGGCGACGACACTGCCGATTTCTTAGGCGACGTAGGGACGTGGCCTATCGGCACTGCTATCGCCTCTGCGTCGCCTAATGTAAAGGGGCAATGTTGGCGCCTCTGAGTGCTCGCCTGGTTTCACATCATTGATGTGAAACCAGGCAGCCGATCTGGGGCGATGTGTACACATCACCCCATGTAAACGGCTGATGGCGACCTGACATGCGATGGGAGCCATAGGCTTCCATTGCACTGCATCGCCGCTGGAGTTTTGAGACACCACAGCGACGATGCCGCCTGTCAGAACGACGGTGCACCGCCCGAGGTGTCGCCCCATGTAAATGGGGGATGGCGATGCTGGCGGGGCGCCAAAAACGTGTGCGATCCCGCCAGTTGCCGTCGACATCTCCAGTGCTATCGCCAGGTGTGACAGCACCCTAACTCTTTTTTCAGCTAAGCCATGTCCTTCATGCAAATCATTTTTTTCTAATCCTAATTACCCCTCTAACTTTTCTTTAAAATGGACTTAAACACCTAATGTTTCAACCAACAGAGCTTTCACTTCAGACTTTCCTCAACAAGTACCGATGTTTTAAGAACAACTTTTGTTATATACAGTACAACGTTTTTTCACAATGACAACTTTAAGTGGTATAATCTGAATCCCATGTAGTGGTGGTTATCAACTCAACTGACTGCAATAGGGATTTTAGTCTAAAACCACCTTGCTGTCAAATTCAGATATTAAAGCAAATAGCCATAATTATATGTTCTAAAGTGAAGTGTTTTAGCCAGAATATCTTCTGAAACAATACCTAAAATGTAACATTTAGCAAGGGAGCTCCAGGTTTAATCACTCTTTTATGTCAACTGTCAATGCATTTCATAGCAGCAAAAACTCTTTTTGGAAGACTTGCGGCTTTAAAACTCAGTTAACCAACAAAGGTATCATCTGTATCTCGCCGTTTGTGTTTCGTTTTTTCTTTCTTTTTGACAAATTGTAGCTTATTATCTCTTGCTATTTCAGTACAAAAGAATTGCCTTTGGAAATCGCTTCTAAGCAGCCATTAGCCTTTAGTAGCAATGTTATAACAGCAGTTGAGCCTTTTCAGTTCAAATTGTACTTATTTTAATAAATAATATGGAAGAATGCAGACTAGAGATTAATGTTCTGATGAATGCTAATCATCAGCATGTAGGCACAATAAAAAGCAGTTGATGTCCTTTGGAAATGAAAAAAATCCTTATTATCCTAATCTACTTGATTATAAAGTCTAAAATGAATGGTAAACAAAACCGTTAAAGTGTAAAAAAAAGTGGAGTACATTTTACATAATTCACATAAGAGGAATATTAGTTCATATGAAGGAAAGTTAAAAGCCCTTCAAAACGTGCATTTGAAAACTCTTATTGACTTGGGCTGCCAGAAAGTGTTTTTGAATGCAGAAACTATAATAAATCCTTAGAAGAACCCTGAATTGGGAAAAAGCAAAAAAGACAAGTGTGGCGCTTCCTCTGGATGTAATACGTTTTTAACAAAGGTGAACAAAATGTTTTATAATGTATGTTATGCTCACCTGCAGTCAGCAATAGGTGAACATTGAGATTCTCAAGGAATCAATTCTCCAGGCGCATCTCCTCTGCATCCTGTGTAGGCCAGATGGGTGTGCAGCTCGCTCTGGAGAACTATGTAGTGGTCCGACTTTGGATCCGTATGAGTAGTAAATTCTCAGTGAAAAAGAAAATCCAGGTTGCTGTGGCGCTGGTCACCTTAAAGGCTCCGTTACATGTCATGACGTTGTCAACGACATTGCTCATATGTCACGGGTTTGGAGGCGTACCAGTGATGTTGTTTCGACCTCGTTGCGTGTGACTGTGGCAAGTTGCAACGATAAATCGTTGGGTCAGAGTTGACAGATTTACCAGCATGTTGGTAATCCTGACAATCTCAACTCCAGCGACCTGCTGCATCGTTCTGTGTGACACCGTGATAACGATGTTATGGACGACTTCGCCCATTCACAGCAATGAGCAGGGATCGTTCGCGGGGTTAGTGAATGATCCCTGCTCACAACATTGTTGGTGAGTTGTCCACAATATCTAGACGTGTGACATCTCACCAGCAGTGTTGAAAGGATGTCAAAAACGGCCGTGCGCCTCCGAGATCGTTGTCGACATTGTTTCAACGTCGTGCCTATAACAATACGTTAACACTTCCAAATGGATCCAATTCCAAAAAATTTTATACCAAAATAAAATTAAGCAAAAATCATTTTTCAGTAACATATTTTTGGGAATTGGATCCATTTGGAAGTCTTAAGGTGACTAGCACAACTACAACCTGTAGGTTTCTTTTCACTGTAAAACTATAATAAAGAAAGATAGATGATATATAGAGATAAAGAAATAGATAGATAGATAGATAGATAGATAGATAGATAGATAGGCAGATGTACCCATCTATGGTGTATTCCTTGCTGTAGCAGATGGACACACAGGAATTAGACAATTTTTTGCCCTAAGAAGCTAAGCACCTTAGTTCTCTAAGTGTATGCTACATAACAATAATGCTGTTAGAAATACAAATGCATAAAGGGATTGGCCACTACTCTTATATTGCTGGCCTAGTGTTAGAATAAGTCATGTAAATCGAATCGGTTGGAATGAGACACCGGACATCCTCGCTGAACAGCTGTTACTGGTGATGGCCAGAACGTCTCTGATGTTGATGTAACTCAACAGATCAAAACTCAAATCTATGGTGGCTGAGTACTGTACTGCAAATCCTCTTTCTTTTTTCTTGAATCTGCAGTACCCAGCAATGGTCATTATAGAAAATAAAGCGCTGCTTTTATTCTGAAGCATCCAAGAACTTCCTGCCACTACCATCAGTAACATCTGATCGGCACAGATGACAACTGTTTGAATTTTCTGCGGTTTTTTGCTTAGCTGTATCCAGCATAAAAAATAAATAGTAGCATGCTACTGGTACAATCTGAGAAAAAAATTGTATGCCATAAGGACCATCAATATATCTAAAGATGGAGAAACAAAATGCGCAATGGGGTCTTATCGGTATTTCTTAGTGAAATGATAGTGATTGTCACTGCTCACCTTAGCCGGTTGTGAGACTCACAAACAGTTTATGCGCTTAGTACAGCCGATGCTAGATTCACACTGCACTTGCACAGTGGTAGAGATACATAAATCCAATGGATGATGCTTTTGTGATCTGTGCTGACTGTATATGGACAATAACCACAAAGGATCTATGGATAATGGACGGTGCTTTATTTCTAGGCGTTTCAGAGATGTCCTAGCTCCTTCCTCGGGGAATGCACATACATTTGCATTCCTGAGCAAGGAGCGAGGTTTGCTATGAAACGCCTAGAAATAAAGCACCGTCCATTATCCATAGATCCTTTGTGGTTATTGTCTATATACAGTCAGCACGGATCACAAAAGCATCATCCATTGGATTTATAAGGACCATCAGTATCGCATCCAATTTTTACAGATACATTACAATTCTGTAAGATAAGATGTAAATGGTCCAGCCAAAGATCATTAGCTGCTGAGTAAAAAGGAATAATTATACGGACACATGGATGGCAAGTGAGAAAAAAATTGTCCCACTTTTCTGGAAATGAATGGGACTGATTTTTTATATGTTTAAACAGATCAAGTAATTAGGGGAAAAAAAAACGGTTTATGCTGCCAGCACCTTTGAAGCCATTATCCAGGTGGGAAAAACATCTTTAGCTGTGTTTAAAGGGAATCTGTGATCAATTTTGGGGGTTCTAAATCCTGCCCATCACCATCGGTCTCGCATCAGCTGTATATTGGCTCACCTCACTGTGCCCTATTGAACAGCCAGTGATTCCACTGCGCAGGCACAATATGTCAGGCACTGTGCGGCTGATGCAAGACCAAAGTCTCATGTCTGCAGTGGAATCACTGTCTCTTCAATAGGGCACAGTGAGGCACGCCACTGCGCAAGCGCGAGACTTTGAAATTGTGCGGATGATGTCGTCATGTAGTTCACTTGCA
Organism: Allobates femoralis; assembly: GCA_033576535.1. Taxonomy (NCBI): domain Eukaryota; kingdom Metazoa; phylum Chordata; class Amphibia; order Anura; family Aromobatidae; genus Allobates; species Allobates femoralis. The sequence goes on from JARQOC010000002.1 coordinate 201,582,096, forward strand.
TACAGTCAGGATTGCCGGTGTTGGTATTGACTGGGGCAGCACTAACGTCAATCTGCAGTCCCCATTATGACCCATAAAAGAGATTAGCATATGGCACAAGACAGAATACAGCTCTATTTCTGAGTTATGCAGTGGGACCTTTGGGGATATAAAGGGGTTATGGGAACCCCAATTACATCATGATAAAAGTGATGGGCAGGGTTTAGAAGACACAAAACAGGTGAGAGTTGCACTTTAAAGCAGAAATCTATTTAATTTACTGATATATTTAAATTAGGAAAAATGTCGGTGAAACCAGCAGACAATATTTCATCAGGTTTTTGATACAGGAGAGAACTTTCTGTGACATCATTTTTCCTGTAATATTTCTTTAGTGCTCTGCCATTTCCACCAAACCAGTTCAACCTCATGCTTTGTATCAGCTGTAAGAGACAGGTGGGCTGGCTTTAGTATTGAAATTAAATAGTCGGTCAGCCCACTTCATAGTGAGTTTTATTCTTATTTTCAACACAGGTAAATATCATTTCCTGAAGTGATAAACCCTTCAAATCTTAGGATTATCGATATTTCCCTAGAGTACAGATTGCAAGTACAGCAGAATATTCACGAATAAATTGGAAATCAATGGGTGAAATCACTTTTACTCTTTTGCAGAAGGAGATACTCTTAGTACTTGGCTCTCCTGTTGCAGACACTTTGTTACATGATACTGGTACTTAATCACATATTGTAATTGACACATTAATTGAAGCCATTTTAACAGAATTTAATGATTAGCTGTCCAAGCAGTGTTACATTAAAGCATATTACATATATAAAAAGATATCTTCTAAGGATACTTGAAAAGTGTATTATATTTTGCAGGAAGCAAATAAATACCAAAGACCTTTACATTGGTGACAATTATTAGGTCTGAAACATAATAGTTCACATTTTGATATAAATAGGACGGTTATTGAGTTAAATCGTCAAATTCCTTATCAGTGGGTCTTCTTTATTTTGGTTTAGACTGATCTCTTCAGGTAAACTAGCCACAGATCTTATTGTAAGGAAAGTTGAAATAATAGGTATGTTTCACATCTTCACCAGAGTCTGCTCCTGCAACATCTACTTCTGTCATCAGACACTGCATTATCCACTCTATAGGTGGTTCTGGAGACAGAGGAGAAGTCAGTGCCAGAAATTCTGGACAGTGCAGGCTTCACTCATTAACTATGTTAGAGTGGCTGGGACCTGCAGATCTTCACAGTCTGACAAAGTGAATGTGTGTGCAGTTCAGCTCAAGTTATCAGCTCCCAACTTCAGCCTATTAGGAAGCACGACATCCTACTATTTCTGTCAGCTTTCTGCTGGAAATTGCCAGATATAGCTTGTTGCTTGCCTGGCTAATCTCCTGCTCAGTATTGGTGTTTTTCCTTTTTTACCTTGGTCTATGTTTTAGATGCTTCTCCTGATGATTTTGTACCTTGCTCGGTTTTGATCTGGTTCCCTGACTACACTAACATATCCTGATTTAGTCCTTTTCCTGACACCTCAGCTTTTACACTGCTTGGCAACTATTCCTGTCTCTGGACTGCAACCCATCCATTGGCAGCATTCTCCTGGATCCCTTTGCAGATCCAAATCCCTCTATAGGGGTTAACGAGGTCAGGGTTGCTCAGGATTCTGGCAAATGGAGCGGCTTGTGCCTAATTTGTCCAAGACAGCCATTTTTTGGCAACCAGACTAAGCAAGAAATTAATAAAAAAAAACAATTATCAAGGAACCTATCATATGTAGCCACAGGAATCCATCCACTAATGTACTTGGCAGGATAAAGCCAGACTCCATTTTGTAGAGGCCATCACAGGTGCCAGATACTGATATAATCGCTGTCAACCATCCAATACATGGGGGAGGTGAAAGACAGGATTGATTATGTACACAGATAATGCTTGTTTACATAGGGTAAAAAGGGAAATGGAGCGCACATAGAGTAATTTCCTTTTGTACAAATATCCTCAGTGCCCCCCTTTAGTGGAAGGACTCACCTGATTTGGTTGTGCAAGTCACAACCAACTAACTCCGCTCTCTGTTATGGTCGCAGCAGGTGCCCAGCAAAAGTAAGGATCCAAAGGGTTAACAGAAAGTGCTGGGTTTCATAGATCCACCGCGCTGACCTCCAGTGAAGACAAACAGAGTGATGTATAAAACTCTGTTTAATGGGTAATTTGCCCATTAAACAGAGTTTTATACATCACTCTGTTTGTCTTCACTGGAGGTCAGCGCGGTGGATCTATGAAACCCAGCACTTTCTGTTAACCCTTTGGATGTTTACATAGGGTGCCATTCACACTTATACAAATGGTGCAGAGTGTCCGTATGCTACCCACTGTTCCAGAAACTGCCACTGGAACAGTCGGGCAGGCCAGTATGATGCCTCTGCTCCACTAAATGAATGACACATCCAGGGGCCCAGTTGCACCCTGTAAAAAGATAAAAAAGTGCAAAAGATGTTTTTGATACAAAAGATTTTTATGAGGTATTGGTAGATGTTATGGCCAGAACATATAAGCTCCTAATTCCCGTCAAGGATCCCCATGCTTACCAGTCCCTATCCATATTCTCAAAAAAAAATTCATGGCACCCTATGTATGCAAGCAATTTCTGTGTGCATAGGAAATGCAGTCTTTCACCTCCCCTATGTATTGGCAGGTTGAGAGTAAATACATCAGTATCTAGCACCTGTGCTTGCCTCTACGAAATGGAGTGTTGCTGTATCCTGCCAAGTGCGTTTGTCTATAGATTCCTGTGGCTACACATGGTGTATAACTAGATTTATCAGTCCTATTTACTAAGAGTGCAACAGTTTATACAACTCCCAATAAATATAATTTCTAATCTTATCCTTTAAATAAACGTAATTATTACATTTTAAAAAAATCATCAAGTCTTTTTTTATGAGTTTTTTAATCACTGCCTGATGTAAGAAGACATAATGAACATTTTCAAAGTAAATAATAAAATTGAGTGAAACTGTCTCTGAAATAAACTTGGGTACATAGATGAACTGCAAACTCATTTTTAGTGGGATGCAATACAATTCATGGATATAGTATTGCCACTTTACAAGTCATGAGTGTGACCACACTTACAATAGTGTGGACAATTTTGGAACTTAGCATATAAGAAGGACATTGCTGAATTCAAGCAAGTGTAGAAAAGAGCGACCAAAGTTATTAGGGGAAAGGGTGAATTGCAATATTAAGACAGACTATCAAAATTGGGGTTGTTTGGTTTAGAAAAGTGAATGCTTAGGGGCGATCTTAATACAATGTAGAAATATCTGAATAGACGGTACAGAGATCATTCTAATGATCTTTTTATACCTAGGCCTGTAATAATAGCAAAAAGGCATCCTGTATGTCGACAAGAATGAAAGTTTAATCATTATTTAGATGAAGATTATTTAATGTATTTGCAAAGAGACTATGGAAATTTCTTCATATGCTGTAATGGTTGATTCATTAAAAAGTTCAAGCATGACCTGGATGACTTTCTAGAACAAGGTAATAATATAGGTTATGGGTTTTAAATTCTTTGATGAAACAATGAACCAGGGCAGCACTCTAATTGTCATATGTGGAATTGGGGAGAATTTCTTCACCTAATATAGAGTAATTGGCATTTGCCTCATGGGGTTTTTGTTTTGATCAACATGCTAGAGCTACAAGGTGGGCCATTTATATGGATACACCTATATAAAATGGGAATGGTTGGTGATATCAACTTCCTGCTTGTGGCACATTAGTATATGGGAGGGGGAAAATGTTTCCAGATTGGTGGTGACCATGGCAGCCTTTTTGAAGTCAGCCATTTCAGATCCAACTTTACTTTTTTCAATGAGAATAGAATCATGTGACACATCATACTTATTAGGCTGTTCATAAGAAAAACAATGGTGTGCTTGGTTTTAACGTAACTTTATTCTTTCATGAGTTATTTACAAGTTTATGACCACTTATAAAATGTGTTCAAAGTGCTGCCCATTGTGTTGGATTGTCAATGCAACCCTCTTCTCCGACTCTTGACACACTAATAGCAACCCTGCAGAAGAAATGCTAGCACAGGCTTCCAGTAGCCATTGTTTCAGATGCTGCACATCTGATATCTTCACAGCATAGACAATTGCCTTCAGATGACTCCAAAGATAAAAGTCTAAGGGGGTCAGATCGGGAGACCTTGGTGGCCATTCAACTTGCCCACGATGACCAATCCACTGTTCATGTAGGAATATTCGGACCTGACTCCCATAATGTGGTGGTGCACCATTTTGTTGGGAAAACTCAGGGAAGGTGCCATCTTCAGTACATAAAGAGGGAAACACATCATCATGTAGAAATTTCCGATATCTAGTGGCATTGAGGTTTCCATTGATGAAGAATGGCCCCACTGTCTTTGTGCCCCATATACCACACCATACCATCAATTTTTGTGTTCCAACAGTCTTGGAGGGATCTATCCACTGTGGGTTAGTGTCAAACCAACAGCGGTGGTTATGTATAAACTGAGGGACCCCTTCCCATTTTTGTTGTGCGCATTCTGTAAATTCAGTGCGCCTATCTAGGTCATCCTCATTGAGATGCTGCAGCAGCTGGATTTTGTAAGAGGGCCATTTGTGAGTAGCTAATATCCGCCGAAGGTATGTTTCACTGATGCCACTCTCTAGTGACATTCATCGAGTACTACGCTGTGGGCTCTTGCTGAATGAACCTAGGACAGCCACTGGTGTTTCTTCATTAGTGACAGTTTTCTTGCATCCACATTTTGCCAAATGCAACACTGAACTTGTTTTACAAAATTTGGCAAGCAGTTTGCTAACTAAAGCATGGGAGATGGGTGGTCTTGTAGGGTGTCTTGCTTTGAAATTTGCTGCAATGACCCGAGTACCTCGTTCACCTGACATCAACACAATTTCTATTCACTCCTCACATGTTAACCTCTGCGACATGTCAATGGCTGTAAACAAAGAGAAACTTGAAAATAACTCATGAAAGAAAAATGTTATGTTAAAAACAAGCACACCATTGTTTTTCTTATTAAATTTTCAATAGGTTTGATGTGTCACATGACCCTCTTCCCATTGAAAAAAATATAGTTTATTCAAAATGACCAACTTCAAAATGGCAGCTATTGTCACCATCCATCTGGAAAAATTTTCCCTCACCCATATACTAATGTGCCACAAACAGGAAGTTGATATCACCAACCATTCCCATTTTATTTAAATGGATCCATGTAAATGACCCATCCTGTATAGGTAGAATAGACTTGTGTCGTCTTCCAAATTTCAAACTATACCTTAAAGGATATAAATATACAACAATAATAGAACTTTGGCCTATTTTACTATAGAACTGAAGGTCCACATGCACATTCTATTAAAGTCAGCTGAGATAAACCATTTCAGTGGAATAGGTCAACCATCTATGGAGGCCTTCTAGCTATACCCTAACAAATAATAATTTTGAAGTTAAGAAATGCTTAAGAGAGCTTTTTTAACTTACCCTATTGTAAATACATGAATGCTCCATTGAGCATTTATAAGTATGGGGAATTTGGTAGAGACAGCTTTGGCTGAACAAAAGTTGAGCCATCCATTACCTAAGGTATATGAATAAATGAAAACTTTATTCACAGCTGAGTTGTGGTTAATATTTATAGAACCAAGACAATGTGTCAGATCTTTCATACAGGGGATCAAAAAAGTCTTCAATAGATGCCATTCACTTACAGTATAATGTTATACATTTTGGTTCTGTCAATGTTCCTGCCATTTTTACAGAACTCCCTAATGCAGATGGCTATAACAAAACTGTAATTGACGACATGCTTTCAATATTAGTCTCATCAAGGCAATCATTTTAGGGGTTGGATTCAACCCAAGCAGTCAGCTAATGACAATGGGTCTGGCTACATAAATACTTCATCATTACTTATTATATAGCCTGGGGGAAGCTGGGATTAACCAAACATACAGCAGGAAAATACATATTGAACCAGTCACCAATTTAAAGCAAAGTGCCCACTAGTAGTATATTAACTATACTGGGTGAAAAAAGTATTGAATATGTCACCAATTTTCTAAATAAATATATTTCTAAAGCTGCTGTTCACCTGAATTTCTCACTAGATATCAGTAACAACCAATACAGTCCACTCAGTCAAAAAAATCAAACCATAGATATCCATACATTTAGTGATGTGTACTTATGACACATAACACAGGGTAAAAATATTGAAAACATGAAGAAAGAGAGGTGAAAAAAGCCAAGGAAAATCTTGACACCATCTGAAATCTATCAGGATTTAGAAAGAAATCCTGACACTTAGTGAAAAATTATATATAAATTATAATTTAAATAATATGCTCACTCTCCCTAACCCTGCATGCAAACTGCCTTGGGGTATCCCTAGGAGCCACCCCATGGCTGGGTCCTTCCCTGAAGGGATATCTGGCTAGTCCCGTGTTTGAGACTCCTAAACGAGGCTCCACAGACTCTATTTGCATATTTGTATTTCCCAGGGGACAAAGCACTTAGGATTTCACTGTGTTTGAACGCTTTTGCCGGCTGCCCGCAGTGTTTCCTTTCACTGGTCTCCCTGAGATCAGTGATTGCTTCGTGATGTTGGTCTACCAGGCATTGCTCCCACCTAGCCTGAATCCTACTTCACACTGATGAGGGGCAAAACATCGAAACAGCTGTCTGTGGATGGATACCTGGCTTTGGTATTTCCCTTGTCATATCTTTAAACTCGTAAAGAGCTGGACATTGACTGAAAGGGCCACTTAATATGGTGGTTATGGTGGTCTCCTTAAAGAGCCACCCCATGGCTAGGTCCTTCCCTGGAGGGTTATCTGGCTAGTCCCGTGTTTGAGACTCCTAAACAAGGCTCCATGGACTCTATTTGCATATTGGGGTATCCCTAGACTCTGCTCTCTCCTTCAAGTCACATATTCAAGCCCTTTCCACCTGCCAACTCCATCTCAAAAAATATATCTCAGTTGTTTAATTTCTTAACCAAGAATCATCTAAAAAACTAGTGCATGATTTCATAGTCTCCCACCTTGACAACTTCATCTACTACTCTCTGACCTCCATTCTAGCGCTCTTGAACCACTCTAATTAGTGCTAAACTCTGCTGCCCAACTAACCCACCGGTCTCTCTGCCAGTTTCCAATCTCTCCACTTTGCCAGGCCCTTCACTGGCTTCCCATTATGCAGAGGTTTAAGTTCAAAACCCTATCCATGATATACATAGCGATCCACAACCTGACTCCGCCATACATCTGTGATATGGTCTCCCATTACTCACACCCAACTTGTGATGCTCACAATATCCCCTTCTCTTATCTCTTCTACCCACAACTGCACACAAAATTTCTTCATGCATCCCAAGTACTTTGGAAATCTCTGCCCCAATATATCAGACTCTCACCTACCATGGAAACTTTCAAAAGAAACCTGAAGGCCCACCTCTTCCAACAAGCTTAAAACGTGCAGTGACTCCCTGTCCACTAAACCTCTGCACATCCATAAAAACACTTCAAAAAACACCCCATAATAGGAACATCTTGCACATAAGTGTCAGTATAACATTGCTGGGTACATTTTCATCTTATTTTGCACCTTTTAACCACCCGGGAAAACCAAATGGATGTGCTGTGTGCACATTGACTAAGTGTAGCAACAGGCATAAGTTATGTTATATCAGTAAATATGAATATTCCAAAAAAGCACTACATAAATTCAAAAATATGAAAAAAGAGATATGTGCCAGGGCAAAAAAAAAATACCGTATATACTCGTGTATAAGCCGATTTTTTCAGCCCAAAATTTGGGCTGAAAAGACCCCCCCTCGGCTTATACACGGGTCATATACGGGGGGGCTGCATCCGGGTTCTCCGGCTGTCGCAGCGATATGATGTCATCGCGCGACCGCCGGAGATCCTGGATGCAGCCAGCGCGGACAGAAGGATGAAGACGCAGCACAGAGGAGCGGCGCCGATCAGAACACCGGGATGGTAATGTATAAGCAGCGGGGGGGAGGCCTTACAAGGGGGGACAGTGCCAGCTTTTGGGGGCTGTTGGTACCCCCAGGGGGCTGCTGGGTACCCCCTGGGGGCTGCTGAGTACCCCCTGGGGGCTGTTGGTACCCCCAGGGGGCTGTTGGTACCCCCTGGGGGCTGTTGGTTCCCCCAGGGGGCTGTTGGTACCCCCAGGGGGCTGCTGGGTACCCCCTGGGGGCTTTTGGTACCCCCTAGGGGCTGTTGGTACCCCCTGGGGGCTGTTGGTACCCCCAGGGGGCTGCTGGGTACCCCCTGGGGGCTGTTGGTACCCCCTGGGGGCTGTTGGTACCCCCAGGGGGCTGCTGGGTACCCCCTGAGGCTGTTGGTACCCCCTGGGGGCTGTTGGTACCCCCAGGGGGCTGCTGGTACCCCCAGGGGGCTGCTGGGTACCCCCTGGGGGCTGCTGGGTACCCCCTGGGGGCTGTTGGTACCCCCAGGGGGATGTTGGTACCCCCAGGGGGCTGCTGGGTACCCCCAGGGGGCTGCTGGGTACCCCCTGGGGGCTGCTATATGTACCCCTGGGGGCCTGCTGTATACCACTGGGGCTGCTGTATACTACCACTGGGGCTGCTGGGGCTCCTGTATACTACCACTGGGGCTGCTGTATACTACCACTGGGGCTGCTGGGGCTCCTGTATACTACCACTGGGGCTGCTGGGGCTCCTGTATACTACCACTAGGGCTGCTGGGGCTCCTGTATACTACCACTGGGGCTGCTGGGGCTCCTGTATACTACCACTGGGGCTGCTGGGGCTCCTGTATACTACCACTGGGGCTGCTGGGGAATCTGTATACTACCACTGGGGCTGCTGGGGCTCCTGTATACTACCACTGGGGCTGCTGGGGAATCTGTATACTACCACTGGGGCTGCTGGGGAATCTGTATACTACCACTGGGGCTGCTGTATACTACCACTGGGGGGCCTGTATACCACACTGCTGGGGGCTGTATACCTGTGCTGGGGTCCACCCTCGGCTTATACACGAGTCAATAGGTTTTTCCAGATTTTTGGGGCAAAAGTAGGGGGGTCGGCTTATACACGGGTCGGCTTATACACGAGTAAATACGGTAATTCTGATTACTAGAAAATGATCAATTTTGTTTAAATACAATTCATAAAAACAATGGGTATGGATAATCCCAGGAATAAAGACAAGAGTTGAAATGAGGGAAGTCAGTTAAATTCATTGGCACCATGTGCGCATGAACACCTCTATACTGCTTACCTGACATCCTGTTCTCCAACATGGCCGTCATCTAATCTCAGCTGACCGCCACTTACCCTGTTTTAGTCACCTGAAAATCGTGTCAGCTGTCAGGACTTTTTATTATCTTCTTCATGTGGATTCTCATCAGCACCATATTTTAATGTCAGCATACTCTCTAGACCAAAGTGCCCTACTGTTCATGACTTGGTGTGCACACCACATCAGTGCTGTCATTTCATTGTAAGCAAGTTTTTTTTAGTATCTAATATTTGTATTGATTTCATCTGTTGTCATTATTTGCACATTTTCTTCTGGCTATCCACATTTTAAATGTTTGGTTACCCTTCCCACCAACCACCCCTAATTAAGTAAACGCACGTCGGGTGTTTGTGGGAGTGAGCCTAATTCTACTACTTATTATTTGTTACTTGTGAGTCTTATTGGTATATACAGCTATTGGCATATTTGCTCACTTACTTTTTTAGTGATATATTTACTGTATATTCTATTGAATACTAATTTATATTCAATGTGAGTACTATGCCTTATTTTACTGGGGTTCCTACACTCGCTCATCCACTGTTCTGTCTCTTTCAAATGGCTGCAAATCTCAAGCGTTCTAATTATCAGTCGCTTAGATAATTGTAAAACTTGTACTCACACCAGCAGACGTCCACAGGCAGTTTAACTCAGCCAGCACGATGACTTGTAGTGAGACCAGGAGAAACGCTGTAGTTGTCTTTCAAATATCTTGTATTAAGTACAATGTAACTGTAACTGCAGGTATAAAGGAATAATCTTTACAGGGTAGTACGCAAGGGTCTTCAGTAATGGCTTCTGCAGACTAAACTGAGGAAGAAGGAGAGAACAACCTATACAGAGCTTATCTACGGGTGGGGCATAGGGACAATCTTCACACAATCTAATCTACCTAGCAACAACAAAGAATTTTACTGATAGGAGAAAAATACCTAATGCAATAAAATACACATAACAGGTTGTTTCCATTCGTGGGACACAACATCCACCAATTTTAATACTTGTCTGTCTAGTTTAAATTAGTCATACCTATTGTTTTTATGAATCATATTTAATAAAGTTTCAACTTGATAGAAGGAAGGAAAAGGTTTTTTTTTCTGTGCTGCCGATAAAAAAAAAACGTCCAGGACAGTCCAAACTGTGAATTAGATAGATTTATTTGCCGATACGTTTCATAGCTAGCTTGCTACTTCTTCAGGAAAAAATAATTTTACATCTCAAAGAATACATGCAGGTATATATAGAAAAAAAGGTATGCAGATTATATTAAAAAAGGCCCGCCAAATGTGATCTATGTGACTTCATATGGGTCTGCAGCAGCCGATTATATGCAGTTATAATTGTTTCAACTCACACAAATGGTGAGCTGAACCTTAAATTAGTCCTTCATTTAAATTGATGGACAAGACCCTATTTGCTTTTTTCTTTCCTTCCAGCCTATATTTAGTCAAGTTTAACATTTTCTAGTGATAAAAAAAAAATGTTTTCCCTGGAACTTATTCTGCTTTTAAGTTTTCTGAGTATAGCAATATAAAACCTGGCCATAAGGCTAGGTAGAGAGTTTAGTAATAGTTATATAATACCTGAATGAGGCTGCGCAGCGCCATAGATCTACTGTAAAAGCCTTCAGAACCTCGTACATTAAGTATAGTGTGCGCGCTGCTCACAGGGGAGCCGCGGCTTCATTCATAAAAATGGACAGAGCCGACAGGAGCCGGCTACTGTACATCAGCAATTAAAGCATTATATGCCCACCTGAGTGGGTGGTATGTCTCTAGAGGGGTGGACACCCCCTAGAGACATTATAGCCACATTTATTAATACAATTTATTCTTTATAAACACTGATAACACTTTGCTTATCCATGTGGAAGCAGGGATGACCAAACTGTACGGTAACCGGATTGCTACAGATTACACATCCGGAGCAATCCGGTTACCGTATTGCGGCTCCCTCCACACATTTTTGTTGAAAAATTGTGTGGGACCGCAATTGTGTTCACCGCATCTGGATCTGGATGCGGTGAACGCAATTCTATTTTAAAGTGTGACCCTTGCCTAAGTGTTAATGGTTTTTAGCATTTACAAATAAATGATCAGTGATTTTATGCATAGGAAACTGCACATGTTCTAGGAAAGCATGAACATTTTCCTTATGATATGGTAGAATATTTTCTTAATTTAATTCTTAAATTCCTAAGCTTATCTTATGTAATAAATGACACTTGCTTGCAATAACATAAACTGTCAGGCATATAACAAATCACTCTATAATGTACCCCAAGCAACAGGCTAGAAAAGGTTAAAGTGAGCATCACTCTAATACATGTTATCAATTATACCAGCACAATGCTTTTCAATTTTCTACAGGGGTGCATAAAGTGGATTCATCTCCCCGTAGGTGGTTATTATACACAAGAAATTACTGTTTATTTAGCAATTTAGTACATAGTAATTTTGTTCAATTCCCGTAAGAATGCTTCCGCCTTTTCTCTAAGTTTGCAGGTTATGGATTTCCCATAGGAATCAATGTAAACTGATACTGCTGGATGTCACAGAAATCTTCTGGAACAGCACAGAACTACATATTAACATGCATTGAAATGAGTTGCCTAGTTTAATATGTGCAGAATACATATTTCTATTTGCAAACAGCAGTGTACATATTGTCATAGAGACTTGCAAGAAGTAAAAAAAGAAAGTCAATGCTCTACTACTTGCTTTGCACATGCCAGGTATAGAAGAGAAAGACAAGCCTCCAGGGCATTGGCGACTCAACACAAAAATAGCTGGGAGAAGTGTAATGTGCAGTAAGTACAAAAATACCTAGAGGTGTCAGAAGTGGATGAAGATAATCATAAGCATATATTACAGAGGTGCAAACATCTGGCTGCGCATATATGCAAATGTTCCCTCCGGGCCTGACAAATTACATGTTCGTGGCTTCTCAGTTCCTGCTGTTAATATATCTTCATGGCATAAGTCTAACAGGGCGACACAGACCTTGAAAAATACAACAGAATGAGAACACAAGGGATTTGGCTTTTTTTAAGTGTTGAAACCTGGTAATCACAAGGCAAGCGCAGAGCTCAAACTGCTGTCACACATTTCATCTCATTGCCACATAAACTATCAAGATGGTTGTTCAAAGCCATAAAATGGCAATGAATTACCAAGGCAATAAGTAAAGATGTGGAAAACTTACATCAAGCGAGATCATGAGAGTATAAGAAAGTGTATTTAACCCTCAAGGACTGAGCAATTTTTCATTTTTGAGATGAAAACATTGTCCTGATGTAGATTGGAAACTATTTCAAATCTGTAACGAAAAAATAAGCAATGTGTTTATGAGATTTCAGAAATCTCATTCACTTTACTGGCTCAGTAAAATGTGGCAAAACTGCAGGAGGATGACGTGAGACATTCCCTAAATGACATATATATATGTCAATTTCATTAGAAAGCAAATTGAAATCACTTTGAACAGAGAGGGAATAATAAAACTAAGATGTAACACCCTTTTGTAACTCTATATGTGGTTGTGTTTAGAATTAGCAAATCAGATTATTGGGGTTCTCCAAATACAAGATAAAATGGAGTCCTGATTAGGGATGGGCGAACTGTTCGATTTTATCCAGGTTCATATAAGGGGTTGCCGCAAGCAAACGGTCAATGACCATACAGATTAAACTTAACGGGTCCGCGTTATCCCTTCCACCTGTGCCACGACGCTGTGTCATATCTGGGCTTCCGGGGGAATACTCACGTGACTGGCTCCAACAACCATTCACATACACCCAGAAGATAAGGGGTGGCCCGGAAGTGACCCAGCGCAGAAACGGGGAACATGGACACGGTAAGTATATTAGGTGTAATAACTATTTGCTTGCTTTAACAGAGCAACCCCAGTCAGGAACCCGAGTAAAGCCGAACAGTTCGCCCATCCCTAGTCCTGTTATTATTCAAACTGCAGCCCATTCTAGTCATGTGTCATTACAGACCACAGTCAGAAGATATACAGTTCCTAAGACCTGTGCTTAAACTCTCATTAGCTATGGTATATCACATAAACCTCAGTCAGCTACCGCCTGCGATGTGTGAAAAAATATTGTAACCCATTATTTGCTTGATGATGAAATTTACAGCTTTATCCCTCCTTTGTAGTAAGCTGTAGACAGCTTTATAGCAGTGCACGGAGACTGATTGTGCCTAACTGTAAAACAAATACACATTGAGATGGACAAACCTGGAGATAACCCCACCATTCCTGTTGTGCTCAGTGCGGGATAGATACATTTCTTTACGTATGACTGCCTGTGCTCCTGGTTATGGACTGAGGTATGTAAGATACAGGAGTTGTCAGCTGACACACAGGTCTTGGGAGATATACATCTTCAGTCTGCAGACTTTTCTGATATGAAATTAGGACAGGCAGTAGTTTGAATCGAATGGGGTCATTCCCATGTGCATAACGTTTCGCTCACTAAGTGCTCCATGCAAATTGCAGAGACATATCCAATTTTTATCTGAGTGTTGGATCAAAATCGGCAATAAAAGTCCATGAGTCCATGAAAAAAAATCTAACAACACTCAGCTGCCATACGAGTGCAATACAATTTTTACAGGCTGCTAGACAGGAAAAGAATTGAGTATTTTTTTTCTTATTTTTTCTTTGTGTAGTCAGTACACAGCTGCTATCAATTAAAGTGATAATGACTAACCCCATATAAACTTTGCCTGTTCTTGTCGGAGTTTTCTGATATTTATGTAAAAGAAAGTAGAATGAAGTGTATTCTAAGGTGTCAGAATATGGTTGATTCATTATTGTCATTGCTTTGGGCCCGCACATTCATGGTGCCAGTTTTTTGTTTTTTTTGCCAGTGTTTGGAACCTTCTATTTAGCACATGTTGTGGTTTTTGGGTCTCAATTCCTGACATTTTCATAGTTGCATTTTACAGCTGAAGCCGTAGTCTGTAAAAAGCTTTTAACACTGCAAACGGATCTCACTGTTGAAAGTTTTCAATCAGGAGAAGGGTAAAAATAATTAAAAGTTAATAGATATTCAATGGAAAACTGTTACCTTGGTCATCAAGAAGTGTCTTATTTTTGGCATATCCATGACATTCTCTATAAATGGATGTCCTTCAAAAAATTATGAAACAGCATAAAAAATTGGTATGCAAGACTTCCATTGGGCCATCAGCAAGCTTAACAGAGCTGCAGAAATTTCTGGCAAGTACTAGATGTGTAATGCATGTCACAACAATAGCTAGGGTCACACTACCATTAATAGTACCTTTCAACGGTGCTGCGCTAAAGACTTAGAACTTTTCTGCTAAAGTGCATAGCGTTAACGTTATGTGCTTCAGCAGAACGCTGCCCCATAGCAACCCTTTATTTACCTTAGTAGCGGCCGCACACAGAGCTGCTGTGAGGCAGCTTCTCAGGAGCGCACAGGAAACGCTGCATGCAGCGTTTTCCTGTGCACTGAGGAAAAGCGGTCGCCCAGCAGCTCTGTGTGCGGCCACTGCCAAGGTAAATAAAGGGTTGCTATGGGGCAGCGTTCTGCTGAAGCACATAACGTTAATGCTATGAGCTTCAGCAGAAAGGTTCTAAGTCTTTAGCACAGCACCGTTAAAAGGTGCTATTAACGGTAGTGTGAACCTAGCCAATCTCCTATATTATTTATATATATGGCCTGTGGGGTATGTTGGCAAGTTGAAACATTTTCTTACAAAGAAAAACATCCAAGTCCAAATATGTTTTGCCAAAACCTACATCAAGTCTGCCAAATGTGGGAAAATGTGCGATAGTCTGATGAGAACATGGTTGATCTTTTTGGCCATAATCCCAAAATGTAAGTTTAAGCAAAGCCAATGCTGTGCATTCCCAAAAGAACACCATACCCACAGTGAAGCATGGTGGATGCAGCATTAATCTTTGGAGTTTTGGAATAACCTAGCCAGAGTTTAGACTTGATTGAAAATGTATTGGTTGATCTGTAATCTGTAGAGGGCCGTACACAGAACATGTGATCTGACAGATTCAAGGACGAGTATGTAAAGATAGTGAACTCTATATCTGACTTGCTGATGGACTTAACCCAAAAAGGCTGAATGCTTGCTTAATTTCAAAGGGTGCTCAAAAAGAATTAGTTTAAGGCTGTAGATATCTATGCATTTATACAACCACATTACGGTATATACTCGTGTGTAAGCCGAGTTTTCAGCCCAAAAATTGGGCTGAAAAGTCACCCCCCGGCTTATACACGGGTCAATACGGTAACTATTTTGCTGGGCAGGCTGGAGGAGGTGGGGGGAGGCTGATGAGTGAGCGGCCCATCACGTGGGGCCGCTCATTAGATATGCACGGCTCCCCCCGCCCATCACAGCGGCAGGGGGAGCCGTGCATACAGCCCCCCAGTGTATACAGACAGCCCCCCAGTGTATACAGGCAGCCCCCCAGTGGCACTAGCCCCCCCATCATGGAAAGAGCCCCCACACTTTGCAGGGCCCCCCCGCTGCTTTATCTTACCATCCAGTGTCTTCGCCGCGGGTCCTGCGCGCTGTGTTCCGGTCTCACGTGACCTGGCGCGATGACTTCATTCCACAGCGACCACCGGGTCACATGAGACCGGGAAGACAGCGCGCGAGGATGGACTGGAGGACCCGCGGTGAAGAAGACCCTGGATGGTAAGATAATGCAGCGGGGAGGGGCTCTGCAAAGTGTGGGGGCTATTTCCATGATGGGGGTGCTAGTGCCACTGGGGGGCTGCCTGTATACACCTTGGGGCCTGCTGTATACCTTTGGGGCCTGCTGTATACCTCTGGGGCCTGCTGTATACCTCTGGGGCCTGCTATATATACCTTGGGGCCTGCTGTATACCTTTGGGGCCTGCTGTATATACCCTGGGGCCTGCTGTATATACCTTGGGGCCTGCTGTATACCTTTGGGGCCTGCTGTATACCTCTGGGGCCTGCTGTATATACCTTGGGGCCTGCAGTATATACCCTGGGGCCTGCTGTATATACCCTGGGGCCTGCTGTATATACCCTGGGGCCTGCTGTATATACCCTGGGGCCTGCTGTATATCTCTGGGGCCTGCTGTATACCTCTGGGGCCTGCTGTATACCTCTGGGGCCTGCTGTATATACCCTGGGGCCTGCTGTATATACCCTGGGGACTGCTGTATATACCCTGGGGCCTGCTGTATACCTCTGGGGCCTGCTGTATATACCCTGGGGCCTGCTGTATATACCCTGGGCCTGCTGTATATGCCTCTGGGGCCTGCTGTATATGCCTCTGGGGCCTGCTGTATATGCCTCTGGGGCCTGCTGTATATGCCTCTGGGGCCTGCTGTATACCTCTGGGGCCTGCTGTATACCTCTGGGGCCTGCTGTTTATACCTTTAGGGATGCTGTCTATACCACTGGGGAGGCTGCTGTATACTACCACTGGGGAGGCTGCTGTATACTACCACTGGGGAGGCCTGTATACCACACTGCTGGGGGCTGTATACCTGTGCTGGGGTCCACCCTCGGCTTATACACGAGTCAATAGGTTTTCCCAGGTTTTGGGGGCAAAAGTAGGGGGGTCGGCTTATACACGGGTCGGCTTATACACGAGTATATACGGTATTTTAGTTCCTTATTTTTCTTTTTCCACTTGAAAAGACTTCAAATTATTTTTCAACTGAATTGTAAAGATTATAGGTGTCACTAAAGGTAGAAAACATTCTGAAATTATTCTTTTTTTTTATTATATTATTTCCAAGACAAAACCTGGCATTTTAGCATGAGCATGTAGACTTTTTATATCCACTGTTTGTGGAGCACAGTAAGGTCACAGTCACACATTCAGCATTTTTTCAACATTTTACATCAGTATTTGTAGCCAAAACCAGGAGTGGATGAAAAATACAGAAGTGGTGACATCTTTCTATTATAGTTTTCCTTTGACTGTTCCTCTCCTGATTTTTGCTTAAGGCCACGTCACATGCTTCAATCTCGTTCACGATATCGTTCAAAAGTCACGTGTTTGGTGACGCACGAATGATGTCGGAACAACATCGTAGCGTGTAACACTGTGATTTCACCAGCCAAATTGAACGATCCTTTAATGGATCGTTCAACCCAGATTTGTGAACACCTTCTCAAATCTGGCGATGAACAATCCTTCAACCTGCAGGATCGTGCTGTGTGACACCACGATGATCGATCTCCCAGTGCGGTGCGGCACTTTGTAACCCGATGTGTACCTTGGTTACCAGCGTTTTCATTGGTCCTGATCGCTGGTGAGTCTGCCTGTGTGACAGCTCACCAGCGATCTGAACGATGTTGTTAGTGATCGCGCGTGCATGAGATCACTAACAACATCGTTCACGATATTGAAGCATGTGACGTGGCCTTTACTAATACTAATGTCAACTACTGACAGTACTGACTGTGGCCTTGAGCTGATCTTTGGAACAACATGAATCTTGGGTGAAACTAAATAATATCGGCAATAGAGGTAGTTTGAGACACATACCATAGATAGTGTTTAGCTGGATAGTAGAATAACTAGAAAAATAGAAATTATAGGTTCTGTCTGGACAGTAGAGGAACTAATGGAAAAAAAGGGATGGCAATGTTTAGGCAGTAAATTTATCTTTAAAAATGTTGTGATGATAGCCTTTGGCTGGGAAGTTGAGTTACTATTGTAAATGTAGGGATAATACTCTTTGGCAGTAGAGGTACTGTTCAAAATGTACGGATAATATTGTTTGGCAGTAGGGGTACTGTTTGAAATGTAGGAATTATATTCTTTGGCAGTAGAATTGCTATTAGAAATCTAGGAATGATTGTGTTTGGCTGGGCAGTGGAGGTGATATTAGAAATATAGGTATGATAGTGTGAAGTTGGGCAGTAGACTAAATAATGTAACCCTAGTGATTCTAGTATCTGGTTATGAAGTAGAGTTAGTATTAGTAATGTGGATGTATTCATGTTTGGATTTGCAGTGGTTGATGCTAGAAATGTTGGACTGTGTGTGTAGCAGGGCAGAAGAAATAAATGGTGATAGTGTTTGATTGGGCAGTAGAATTAATATTAGAAAAACAGGGATGATTATAATTCTACTCCTCACACACTATAATGACTACTTTTCTAATATTACTTCTTCTACCTAGTAACACATTATTAGAAAAGAAGGGGTGATAGTGCGTTGTAAGGCAGAAGAGTTACTATTACAAATATAGGGCTGCAAGTGTGTAGTTATGCAGAAGAAAAATAGGGATGTGGTTTGGCTAAGCAGAAAAATTACTTTTAAAAATGTAGGGAAAATAGCGTGTGGCTGGGCAGTGGAGTTACAATTAATATGCAGAGTAGTTGCCATAATAGTGTGTTTGACTGATGGCTACTATGAGAGTAAGGCTACATTCAAACAATAGTTTCTTGATGTACAAGAAAAATAGACTGAGTTTAATCAGTGATTTTCAATGTCATTAGAGTTTTATCAAACTTTGATTGAAGAGTCATCAGTTTTCTTCACTGATGGAAAAAAAAGAGAGTATTCTGCAATATGTCAGTGAGAAACAGACCACACATGAATGGCATCCACATGTTGTCTGATTTTTTCACGGACCCATAGACCAAGTTTGGTCCAACATTCAGATCAATATCCAATATGCCTCTGTGATTTTGCACCAACCACACAAACCGCAAAAAAACAGGGACATTTGAACAGCCCCTTTGACTTTCATAGATGCAAGTGTTATCCATTAAAAAGAAAACAAATACTGCAGATACGTAAATTAGTGATGAGTTAATGAGGCCTAAGCCATACCTGTAAAAGGGAACATTTCATACTTGTAGCAGTGAGACTGTATAAATAGACTGGGGCTGATTCATCAAGGTACTTATGCTAGAAATCTGATGTAAATGTAGGGTTTCATGGAGCGGTAGTTATGAGCGAGGGATTGACTTTGCATACCCTGGCACACTACATGAAAGTCATGGTCAAGACAGGCTGTGTGGACTTGTGTCATGTGAGCTGTACATCCATGTAGGCTGCATGTTGCAACTCGCTTCAGCTCACCAGGACTTCATGCTTTACTTGAGAGTCTTTCAGTTCCAACTTTACACATGAGGTAGTGGGCATAAAACTTCCACCCCAGTTCAATTTTACAGAACACTCTCAGACAGTTCCAGCTGTCTTTGGGTTGGATCCTAACCTTGTTAATCCCTAGACAACCCAGCCCAGCTCAACAGTCTAATCCATGACACAGTCACTTTCCTTTCCCTTGTTCAACGACTATTCACCTCATAGAAGAGGGGGAGTGGTAGTTGCGGTCACTATGACCAGAGTAGAGCTTTGTGCTCCTAGATGCTTCCATATTTACATTTCTTCTCCTTATAGAGAAGGGGGTAGAGGGTTTGCCAATAATGCTTTCAAGAGCCTTTTGCTCTCAGACACTTGGGGACACTCCACCCATGAAATTTGACTCCAATCATGTGTCAATTTATCCTAACCTGTTTCATTTTAGGCTTGGGGCCTTGTCACTAAAGTCCCATCCCCTGAATCCTTCTGCCTAGGGCAAATTCTCTAAAAATTCAGCCTCTAGCCTGAATGTTGTCTCACTCTCTATGTCTTATTCACAATTCAGGGTTACGCTATCTCAACTTGGTCTTTTTTCATGGTCACACACTGCATGAGGCCTTAGTGACCTCTCACACCATGCATCTGCTCTAGTCACACACTGGGCTCTATCTGACGTAACACAGAAAACCGTCATTCTCAATAGTTGCAATCAGTTCTCTGAATGTTGAGCATGGTGTAACTCTGCCCCTACCAGTGATTGGCAGCCCTCTGTTTACACTATGCATAGACAGAGAGATGCCTATAGATTCCCTTTAAAGATGTCTATGAAATTTAAGAATGTAATAAGGGAAAATAATATTTTTCAAGAAAATTTGTCATCAGCAATGCTCTCTCTAGCTGAATACCTGCTCTCTGTACTGACTAATATTTCAATACAGTCAGGACTTAAAGCCATAGACTATCGACAAGTTGACCAATGAAGCTCTACCCCAACACAGTGAAATAATACACATAGAGATATGAATATCTGCCCAATCCTTATCTATTCAATAGAGTATAATATGTTCTATATCCTGTGAAATAGGTTTGAATTGACTTAAGCCTCCTCTGCAGCTGCTGCTGTTACATATACATATGGTTATGTAAAAAGCTTAAAGCAATGTTCTGTCAGGATTTCCCAACATGAAATCATGCCAGCACTTCACTACACAACATAATGAGATATGATAGTCCCAGGGCGACAACTATAGGTGCTGGGATTTCAAATATCATTATGTGTAGCAGCGGAAAGACACAATGAGAAAGGAGGAAGCGAGGACGACAGAATGCAGAATGTTATCTTTCACTAAGCTATCCCCTCCTAACATTTATGTATTAGTCTTCAGGAATAGAAGCTGATAAAGCGCAGTACACAATGATATCGCTATGAAAAAAGAAGGAAAATATGCTGTGACATATGTTAAAGACTTATACAGCATGTAAAAGTAATATACATGCTAGCTATAGACTGGCAATACTCTATTTTTAACAGAGCTGAAAAGATTTGTATCTATGGGGAATGAGACAGAAATCGCACATGGGTTCTAGTTCTTCAGGAGGTCAAAGGTCCTTCTCTTCCATAATATACTTGTACAAATGCCACATGGTAAACATGGGGCCTTGATACAGATTTTGCGTTGGGCACAGGAGAGTAGTAATGTCATTCATTTCCAGCAGATATTACCAACAGGCAAGGGTATTGCTTCCATATTACTAAAAATGGTTAACATTTCTTATCTTGTGGCTATGCAATATTGGTTTCAGGTTATTTTTTATTATTGGTTTTATTTTTACATTAGCCGCACACACAAAGGAATTTCTATATCTATGTATATCTCCCAGCTAAGCAATTGAGAAATAGTACAAGACAGAGAATGCAATGTGGACAGAATTGTAAGGATTATTAACCAACTGCAGGCCAACTCAGTGGAAATTACTGCAATCCCTTTACAAGGTTAACATACGGCCTAGGGTACTATAAATTCGGCAATCTGTTTACCAGGCTGAACAGTACCTGTGGAGCACTGATTGCAATGGTTTGCTAATCTGTCACTATGCAAACTCAGGTTTCTTTGCCTTTAATGACCTATCACTAACTGGAGCCTGGGGAATTTAAGATGCACGCCAGCACTCTGCTGGCTTTGTATAATTCATTTATTTTATTGCCTTGCTTGTATTTTTCTTTTTGGGACTTTTTTTTCCAGAAGAAAACAAAATCGAGTGATTCATTTTGTGAAAATTAGATTATTTTTCAATAGCTCTTAAAGTTTCTGAGCCAACTGCTACTTTGTATGTACCGTGCAAATCTACCAAATAATGATTTTGTGCTAAAAATATAATAGAACGGCTTCTATTGAGACTAACAGCTATGCAGAACTGCAATATTTTTCTATGCGTATAATGCAATGAAAGGGCATGAGAAATCCAGTAAATTCAGACTCTATTCTTTAGGACATGTTAAGACAAGCGATGATTCTCTCTTCCGAGAGAACAGGATCAGCTCAGACTCTGATGAGAGCTTGAGCCGAGTGTGAGCTTACTGTAGTCCATGTCTCTATCTTGAGAAAATCACATCCATACATATAGATGGAGGATGCAGCCAAGCCCTTTGGGGTGTCTGTCCTTTGCGGTGTACTTATATAGTGCTGGGCAACCCGCCTGGTCTAATAGTATGGGCATGATCAATAGACTGCACCCAAACACTTTTCATCACATATACCTGTGTGACTGGTGCCCTAGGCATACCTCTTCTGTGTGCCGATATAATATCAGTAATCACCCCCTCCATGTTATGGTAGGCTGAGAGTGGTTAAAGCATCGGTATTTAGCACCTGTGTTGCCCCCACTTTATCATTGGGCCCTGCTGCATCCTGACAGTGCATTTAGTATCTGACCTTATGACTGTTTTCTGTGAGGTTTTTTGAAATTATTTATTTTTCTGTGAATGGTTTATGATTGTATTATAGGGATTCATAAGCATGGGGACCCTTGACACTGGGTTATGAGCTTGCATATTTTTGGCCATAATATCAACTAAAATTTCACGTTATTTCTCATGTTCTATATCTTTTTTGCACTTTTTCATCTTTATGCAGGATGCAGCTAGGCCCTTTGTGGTGTCCGTCCTGTGCAGTGCATTTATATAGTGCAGGCAGCATGCCTGGTCTAATAGTATGGGCATGATCAATAGGCTGCACCCACACATTTTGTGTGACTGGCACCCTTTGCAAACCTCATCTGTGTGCATAAATATATTACCAGCAATCACCACCCCGTGTTATGGTAGGCTGAGAGTGGTTGTCCCATCAGTATTTTGCACCTGTGCTGCCCTTGCCTTTATCATTGGGTCCTGCTGCATCCCACCAGTGCATTTAGTATCTGACCTTAAGGGCTCGGACACACTTTCCGAGTTACATTCGAGTCTCTCGGACGAGACTCGGAACAGGCTGGAGCAGTGACCATGAATGGCCTCTCCCTGTCTAAATGGGGAATGACAGCTGCTTGTGTTTCTGTGCAGCATCGCACTCCCTGTCCAGACAGGGAGAGGCTGTTCAGGGTCACTGCTCCAGCCTGTTCCGAGTCTCGTCCGTCAAACTCGGATGAGTGTGTCCGAGCCCTAAGACTGTTTTCTGTGAGGTGTTTCAAAGTTTTGCTCTTTTCTGTGAATTGTTCATGAGAAAATCGTGTCACAGGTGTGGAAAAGATGGACAACTTTAATCTCTCCATCTTCTCCATTGTCTGTGTCGGCATATATCGGACATCACTTGGATGATATCAACGCAGTCCGATGCTTTGCCTGCACCCTTAGTTTTGAGTAGGTGCACATCATCTGATACAGTATATGCTGCTCCTCACAGAATATTGTGATTTTTTTTCTTATGCCGAAACAGCATCAGAAAAAAAGCAGTGGTTACTATCACACATTACACATACACAGTCCAAGTACGCAGTCATGTCTGGACAGGCCATGGGTCTTTTGACCAAAAATGAACAGACTCATAGGCATACAGTGCACAATGATGTTGAGTTCACTCAAAAGAACAAATTAAACACACTTCCTACGTTTTTGAGTAGCTTAATTTTCATATATTTGTAAACCCAGGCTTTTTTCCCCAAACTTTGTGTTCTGCAGGAGTTTCCTCTAGGTTCTCTGTTTTCCTCCCACACTCCAAAGACATACTGAATGTTTACACTGTGAGCCCCAATAGGGACAGTCTTTTGAATGTATATAAAGCGCTTTGTAATTAATAGTGCTATATAATTGAGTAATTATTAGTATTATATTTGTTTGTGGAAATTTTCTGTGGAGTCATCTAGTCACTGGACGTTTGGTTCTCATCATATTTTTTTATTTTGACCATGGCCCGTGGAGGACGGTAATATAGTGTAATTGATCCCTAATTATATTTTTTCCGAAACACAACATGCTCTAGACAACACTTTTTTTTATACATTAGTTTCACTCTTGCAGATAATGTATAGGACAAATTCCGATAACCATATATTCTTTCAGAGTGATGTCTATGTAAAGACAAACCAAGCTTGAACCAATGTTATTCGATTGGGCTAGTCAGATCACCGGCTTATGCTAGATGAGATCGACCTACATTCGGATTGACTATATAACAACCGATTTTTACGGATGTTTTCCAAATTTTTAACATTGAAAACTGTATTTGTTCTTGTAAACTGTATTCACTGCTGATGTTTAAAGCAGACGCCATACAGATTGCATATGGATGACAAATGAAATGAAGATTGACATTTTTTCAGGATGAAACTAGTAGGATTTTGAACTTACCCTTTGGCCATATTCACATGACCATATACAAAATCATACATGTTACAGCCAGAAAAAAATGATTTTCATCCATACTGCCATGTTTGTTATCCTTATGACTATATATAATCAATATGTCAACTTTTTTCCATCCATATGGCATCCATTTCTTCCATATACAGTTTAAAAAATAATATTGGTCAACTACAGTATAGTTTACTATTGTTATAATTGTATCTGTGAGAAATGGTGGCCCACACGGATGGTGACCCACATGTGGGCTACTTTTTATATATCAGTTGACTTACAATGGGTGACTGATCCACAACACAGGTGTCATGCTGGGAGGGGTCGGAGTAGCCAGGAGCTCGATGAAGGGAATCAAGGGAGCCTGCTCTGGCCCTGATACTGGGGTCCCTGGCTCGCCCTGATCTCAAAGGTACCTCTAAAGGTGAGGAGGTTCAATCTGCCAGCCTAAGTCCTTAAAGCTCCTGAGAAGCCCTAGGCCTAAGTCCCTACCTCCACCCACGGACCTCGGAGCCCAGCAACTTTCAAGGGAAAAAAACACATTAACTTCAGATCAGTGTCTGCTCACACCAGGTCACAGTCCAGAAGTGAACTGAATCAGCAACAATAGGTGGATGTTTTCTGACCCATTTATGGCCAAGGGGTGGGGAGCAGCCAGCCCAGACACACCCTCAGCTCACCTAAGCATGAGGTTTATTCATCGCACACACTTGCACTCTCAGCTCCATACTACAAGGCAGTCAATACATAACAACAAGTCAAAGTAGTGCATGCTGTGAATTTTTACAAAGAGACTAGTGATGAACGAGTGTAATCTTTACAATTGTTACTCTGATGAATAGTACTGTATTCGCGATACTCATTACTCAATAAGAATCCCTGGTGCTCATCAGTGATGTGTCGATCTTGACCATATTGCCAGTTCCATTCAGTACACATGGAGAGTCAGCACCCCAGGGAGAGCAGATTGAATGGTAGGGTCTCACTGGGGCTTACAACAAGGTGTTGCATGCAGTGAAAATGCAAAAAAGCCGACCCTCCTGCCCTGTTCCGGAAAAACTTGTTTTATAGCCGGATGTGTGTGGGCAGAGGCTATCACTAATTGACTAACATTAAACTCGATATTTGGACGAGTACACGAGTATTAGAAAGTACTTGTTACGAGTATAGCGATTAGAAATATTTTGGTACTCGCGCATCCCTAATCGAGACCATTGGTTAGTATGTAAAAATGTCCACTTGGTTGAGTGCATTGATGTGCACTGGTCAGTATGTTGCTCATATGCTATACATTTTGCATACAGACAACTAACAAAATGTTTAATATGTTCATCTGAACAAGCCCTAAAAAGAAGCTTTAACCTAGCATTCACATTCTTTTCTGTGACATTAATTCATACGGTGAGGTTATGGCTTTCAGCCTCTCAATGAGACCAATGAGACTTAATTAGCTTCTCGGTGATTTATTTAACTCCACTTTGTGCCATTCTGCATTATTTTAGCTGTACTTTGACTAAATTCTGCCATCTTCTAAGGGATCAGTGGAACATATTCCTGATAAAAATGTATTTTTCCTTCTGCAGTACTGTATCAGATATTTTGCATTGGTCTAAGACGCTTTGATTAATGACTCTATATTTCTGACTTATTTAGCAAAGTCTCTTGGCTTCACAACCATAAATTACTGTAGTCAAGCTGTAACCTTTACTATAGATTTAGCTGTTCTTAGCTATTTTTTGGAAGCCCCCATGAGTATGGAGTTTAATGAGAGGAAGAAACAGCGAATACCTTTCCATGCATTGGCCTTTCCATATTGGCTGGATTACTAAATTGATGAAAAATGTATCACAATCTCAAGGCTGTATTAAAAATCTTGCAGTATTTGTGCCACCTGCCCAATTTGGTCCCTGTCGCATAACGTAGGGCAAGGGACATAATCATTCACTATTATTCTGTAAAAAATGGACAAGAAAACCTAAGACTTTGGATATATTAGATTTGTTAGTAGCTAGTAAGAAGATGAAAGGGTGTGAAATTTGTACTGATAATATATTATTAACCAGTTATGTTCTCTCATTCCATGGATTATTTAAAGATATATAGGCAGTCAAAGACTACTGCACACAAAAGAAGTACTGTGAAACCACAGGGAAAATAGAAATGAAGCATCTATGAAAAGACGAGCCCCTATGAATTTCATCTTCTTGCCATTTCATCTATATACTGCCGTACTGTAGTATTGCAATATATAAAACAAGAGATCATATTCATGGCCCTTAAGGGGACTAAAAATATAGTAACAATGGAGAAAATATAACCAAATAAAAATATATATGAAAATATAGTAACAATGGAAAAAAAATACAAAAAGATAAATGAATGAATAATCTCCCATTATTTCCAGTTTATAAGGAAATTAAGAAGTTAAAAAGTCTACTTAGGGCCCTTTCACATCAGTGTTTTTCGTAATTCGCGGCAGATGCGGTGAAAAAAACGCATCTGCCGCGTTTGCCGCATAACCGTTCCACTTGCGGCGCGGTTGCGGTTTTTCCCATAGAAAGTATAGGGGGACTTGCGGCAGATGCGGCAAGTGCGGTTTTGCACTTGCGGCAGGTGCGGCAGCGAAAAAAAACGCGGCTGACCGCGGTTTTTTTCGCTGCCGCACCTGCCGCAAGTGCAAAACCGCACTTGCCGCATCTGCCGCAAGTCCCCATATACTTTCTACGGGAAAAACCGCAACCGCGCCGCAAGTGGAACGGTTATGCGGCAAACGCGGCAGATACGGTTTTTTCACCGCATCTGCCGCGAATTACGAAAAACGCTGATGTGAAAGGGCCCTTAGTGTTATCATATTTGGTGATGTTTGGTATCTTATAAAAAAGGAAAATTAAAATCAAATTTCATGGATAATACTGTAAATCAGGGGTGGAAAAACTTTTTTCTGCCAATGGCCATTTGGAAAATTCTACCATCATTTGGGGGATGCATAAAATTATCAACTTGAAAATTACCTGCTATATTTGGTTAAACACAAACTCACCCCTACTGAGTTGGCCTGGTGCTACTTCTCTTTGGTGTGGCTGTGATGTTAGGTGATATTGATGGGCTGCTGTATATACAACACATTGAAGACACTGAGACTGATGTATATGCATCACATAGGATACACTATGACTGCTTGATACATCACATAGGAGACACAGACTGTTGCATATACATCCCATAGCAGATGCTGGGACTGCTGTACATACATGAGAGAGGAGACACATACTGCTGTATATACAATGGTGTGAAAAGTGTTGGCCACTTCTTGATTTCTTATTCTTTTGCATGTTTGTCACACTTAATTGTTTCATATCACCAAAAAAAATTAAATATTAGACAAAGATAACATAAGTAACCAAAAAAATGCAGTTTATAAATGAAGGTCTTTATTATTAAGGAAAAAAAGAAATCCAAATCTACAGGGCCCTGTGTGAAAAAGTGATTGCCCCTAAACCTAATAACGTTTTGGGCCGCCCTTAACAGAAATAACTGCAAGCATCTGTGATAACTGCCTTTGATCCTTTTACAAAGCTCTTCAGGAACTTTGGCTCATTCATCTTTGCAAAATTGTTGTAATTCAGCCACATTGGAGAGTTTCTGAGCATGAACCGCCTTATTAAGATCATGCCACTGCATCTCAATCGGATTATAATCAGGACTTTAACTAGGCCACTCCAAAGTCTTCATTCTGTTTTTATTAAGTTATTCAGAGGTGGACTTGCTGGTGTATTTTGGATCATTGTTCCTGCTGCATAACCCAGGTGCACTTTAGCTTGAGGTTACGAATAGATTGTTGGACATTCTCCTTTGGAAATTTTTATAAACAGCAGAATTCATGGATCCATTTGCCACAGCAAGTCTTTCAGGTTCGGAAGCAGCAAAACAGCCCCAGACCATAACACTAACACCACCATAGTTTACTCTTTGTGTTACATTCTTTTCTGAATTGCTGTGTTTCTTCTTTGCCAGATATATGGGACATACACTTTCCAAAAAGTTTAACTTTTGTCTTATCAGTCCCCAGAGTGTTCTCCAAAAAGTCTTGGGGATCATTAAAGGGAACCTTTCACCCCCTTTGGACATTTTAAACTGTGCCCACCAGCTTAATAATGATGTAAATGGGGTTCTTGAAACCCCTCTATGTGTCCAGACATCCACCTCATAACTGAGAAATTAACTTTTATTGTCTGCCTCGCTGCATCCTAAAAGGTCCGGGAGGTAAGCTCTCTGGTCCCGGTGTATAAGGTCCTTGCCGCCCCTTGCCAGCAAAACCCACCTTGCATATTCAAAATTGACACCCTCTACTGTGGATGGCTGTTGAATGACAGGAACACTCGCGCCTACACAGTGGAGCAGGTCACCGTGCTCCACTGCAGATAGTGACGAATTGCCGAAAATGCGGAAATTTTGAAAATGCAAGGCGGGTTTTGCTGGCAAGGGGCGGCGAGGACCTCATACACCAGGACCAGAGAGCATACCTTCCGTCCCTTTTAGGATGCAGCGAGGTAAAGAATAAAAGTTAATTTCTTAGGTATGAGGGGGACGTCTGGGCACATAGAGGGGTTTCAAGAACCCCATTTACATCATGTTTAAGCTTCAAATTTCTTTTGATCATGGCATGATGTCTAGCTTTTGAGGATCTCTTGGTCTACTTTACTATGTTAGGCAGGTCTTATCTTGATTGAGAACAGGTGTGGCAGTAATCAGGCCTAGGTGTGGCTTGGGAAATTTAACTCAGCTTCCCAATAATGTGATAAGCCACAATTGATTTATGTTTTAGGACGGGGTTCGGCAATCACTATTCCTGCAAGCCCGTTAGGTGTGGATTTCTTTTACCCTTCATAATAAAGACCTTCATTTATGAAATGCATGTTATGTTCTTGTGTTATCTTTGTCTAATATTTAAATTTGTTTGGGGATCTTAAAAATGTAAGTGTGACAAACATGCAAAAGATGAAGAAATCAAGAAGTAGGCAATCGATTTTTCACACCACTGTACATCACATAGGAAACACTGGGACTGCAGTACATCACCAAGTAGACATAGACTGCTGTACATACATCACATAGGAGACATAGAGTGATGTATATACATCACATAGGAGACACCAAGACCGCTATATGTACAGTTAGGGCCAGAAATATTTGGACAGTGACACAATTTTCGCGAGTTGGGCTCTGCATGCCACCACATTGGATTTGTAATGAAACCTCTACAACAGAATTCAAGTGCAGATTGTAACGTTCAATTTGAAGGGTTGAACAAAAATATCTGATAGAAAATGTAGGAATTGTACACATTTCTTTACAAACACTCCACATTTTAGGAGGTCAAAAGTAATTGGACAAATAAACATAACCCAAACAAAATATTTTTATTGTCAATATTTTGTTGCGAATCCTTTGAAGGCAATCACTGCCTTAAGTCTGGAACCCATGGACATCACCAAACGCTGGGTTTCCTCCTTAATGCTTTGCCAGGCCTTTACAGCTGCAGCCTTCAGGTCTTGCTTGTCTGTGGGTCTTTCCGTCTTAAGTCTGGATTTGAGCAAGTGAAATGCATGCTCAATTGGGTTAAGATCTGGTGATTGACTTGGCCATTGCAGAATGTTCCACTTTTTTGCACTCATGAACTCCTGGGTAGCTTTGGCTGTATGCTTGGGGTCATTGTCCATCTGTACTATGAAGCGCCATCCAATCAACTTTGCAGCATTTGGCTGAATCTGGGCTGAAAGTATATCCCGGTACACTTCAGAATTCATCCGGCTACTCTTGTCTGCTGTTATCTCATCAATAAACACAAGTGACCCAGTGCCATTGAAAGCCATGCATGCCCATGCCATCACGTTGCCTCCACCATGTTTTACAGAGAATGTGGTGTGCCTTGGATCATGTGCCGTTCCCTTTCTTCTCCAAACTTTTTTCTTCCCATCATTCTGGTACAGGTTGATCTTTGTCTCATCTATCCATAGAATACTTTTCCAGAACTGAGCTGGCTTCTTGAGGTGTTTTTCTGCAAATTTAACTCTGGCCTGTCTATTTTTGGAATTGATGAATGGTTTGCATCTAGATGTGAACCCTTTGTATTTACTGTCATGGAGTCTTCTCTTTACTGTTGACTTAGAGACAGATACACCTACTTCACTGAGAGTGTTCTGGACTTCAGTTGATGTTGTGAACGGGTTCTTCTTCACCAAATAAAGTATGCGGCGATCATCCACCACTGTTGTCATCCGTGGACGCCCAGGCCTTTTTGAGTTCCCAAGCTCACCAGTCAATTCCTTTTTTCTCAGAATGTACCCAACTGTTGATTTTGCTACTCCAAGCATGTCTGCTATCTCTCTGATGGATTTATTCTTTTTTTTCAGCCTGAGGATGTTCTGCTTCACCTCAATTGAGAGTTCCTTGGACCGCATGTTGTCTGGTCACAGCAACAGCTTCCAAATGCAAAACCACACACCTGGAATCCACCCCTGACCTTTTAACTACTTCATTGATTACAGGTTATCGAGGGAGACGCCTTCAGAGTTAATTGCAGCCCTTAGAGTCCATTGTCCAATTACTTTTGGTCCCTCGAAAAAGAGGAGGCTATGCATTACAGAGCTATGATTCCTAAACCCTTTCTCCGCTTTGGATGTGGAAACTCTCATATTGCAGCTGGGAGTGTGCACTTTCAGCCCATATTATATATATAATTGTATTTCTGAACATGTTTTTGTAAACAGCTAAAATAACAAAACTTGTGTCACTGTCCAAATATTTCTGGCCCTAACTGTATTTCACATAAGAGATGCTGAGACTGCAGTATATACATCAAAGGAGATGGCGAGGGTATATACATCTGTGCATGCATATACACAAATTGGAAAATGCTGGGGAATATAGATAACTAAAGATGATGACATGTACAGCACTGGGGAGGCTGGGGGATTATACATTACTGAAGATGGTGAGAAATATTCAGCACTGGGTTTGGTGAGAGCTTATACAGCACTTGTGATATTGAGGGCATATACATCACTAGGGAGGGCTGTTGTCATATACAGCACTGGGAAAAGTTGGGGCATATACGTCACTGGGAAGGATGGGGGCTTATACATCACTGGGGACAGCAGAGGCTTGTATAGCACTATTGAGGCTGGGGGCATAAGTATAACAGTGAAGGCTAGAGTCATATACATCACATAGTAGGCTGGAGGCATATACAGACCTGAGGAGAGTTGGGACACATACATCACTGAGGAGGCTAGGGGCATATACAGCACTGGGGACAGTGTGATTCTTATACAGAAATGGGGACCAAGGGGGCATGTACATAACTGTGAGGATGAGGAAACTGATAACTGGGGATGGTGGGAGCCTATACACCACTGGGGATCATGGGGACTTATACAGAACTGGAGGCTAGGGGTATATACATAGGTGTGGAGGATAGGGACACATACAGCATGTGGAGGCTAGGTGATATAAAGGCAAGGGTGATATACGACATTGGAAATGCTGGGGGCATATACAGCATTAAGGAGG
Source organism: Allobates femoralis (assembly GCA_033576535.1). Classification (NCBI taxonomy): domain Eukaryota; kingdom Metazoa; phylum Chordata; class Amphibia; order Anura; family Aromobatidae; genus Allobates; species Allobates femoralis. Next base: position 201,613,952 of record JARQOC010000002.1, read on the forward strand.
CTGAGGTATATACCACAAGGGAGGGCAAGGGCCATATACTTCACTGGGGAGGCTGGAGGCATACACAGCCCTGAGGACAATGGGGGCTTATACATCATAGGGAAGGGCAGGGGGCATGTACACACTGGGGCCATATACAATACTATGCAGCACATTCAGTATTAAGTGGGACACATAGCATACTGAGGGGGGCACATAATGTACTGGGGGCACATACAGTACTTGGGGAGGACAGATACAGTACGGTGGGGCACACATACAGCCCTGATGTGCTAGAGCTGCTGTGCCCCTCCTCTTCATCTGTGGGGCATGGGACATTGGATGATAACTCTGCCACAGACTATGACCTTAATGGCACTGGCAGAGTGATAATCTGATCCTTTAGTACAGAATGCTGTGTGAGCACCCTCGATGCCGCTGAGTAAATGTGGCTTCCAGCCCAAGCACCACAGTCCCCGACAATCTGCGTGAAAGCCACATAAAAGTTTCCTCATGCCTTTCATAGACTTGCACTGAGAGCTTGTGATGTAACTGATATGTAATAATATTTATTTACTTACATCAGTAATACTGTTCCTAATGGGGTCCACAATCTAAATTCAGTATGTCTTTGGAATGTGGGTGGAAACAGGAAGAAACCCATGAAAATACAGACTCCTTGCAGATGTTGTCATGTTAGGATTTGAACCAAGGACCCCAGTGTTGCAAAGCAATAGTTAACCACTGAACCACCATGTTGCCCACCTGAGCGGAGTGCTCAGTAAATTTTGACTTCCATTCAGTTAGATGTTGCAGTCACAAGATGGCACCATGGGCAGGAGTGGCATCAGTAAAAAGTAAAGCTGCCAGAAGGTAAGTATGTTACTGGGCCAAAGATCTTAAGTTAAAAGCACCACTGCAATGCAAAAAAATAAAAAATTCTGAAGTGGTGCTTTATGGTTTCAGCTGATCAGAGTATCTTATGGATACCATATTTAAGGAGATTGACTCTTGGCACCCCTGTCAATCTGTTGTTTGCATGGGCTGTGATTTTGACTCTTCTATTAAACTATCCAGGTTGTGCAAATGTAAAATGCACTGGTGTGGGGACCCAGTGTTCCTTCTTATTCTTTTTCTAAACCTTTAGAAAGCATCCTAAAATGCTTTTCGGCAGATAAAAGTGTCATGTTTTCTTTCATGCCATATTAGGGAGATATTCTTTCATAGAAACAGTTATAGGCTGTGCCTCTTGCAGGGTAAAGTCTGTCTAGGTCTTTATGATCCCTTCATACAATCTCTGAGCACATGGCTTTGTCATGTGTATGAAGCCTTAGTATGAACTCATGTATAAGATACTCTATACTAGAACATGGTCCTGTGCACAATGTATGACCACACAGAGAGCTAGCATTGGTCCTCTAATAAGTTGACTGTTAGCAGCTGAAAGTGGTAAATGAACTGTTTTGAGATCATTTGGTAATTTGTTCCTCTGAGGGCCTATATTACCTCTGGAACAGGTGTTGGTAAGCTATCTGTCAAAAGAGCACATTAGTATGTTGATTCTTGCTTTGACAGCCCACGTCTACCAAAAAAATCATCTCAAGTATAATACCGATAGATCAGAATGGTGCTATTTTTAGTTGCACATAAGTAATGTTATAAGTTGGTGCGGAAATGGTTAATCAATCTTGGAAAAAAGGATCATTTTTTCATATATTTGTGGGTAATAAATAACCACATATGTCTACTTTCCTCTTGTTTGTTAATGAAAAGTTGAGCCTCTTCTCTTCCGTTACATAAGCCGCAACAACCCATCAAGGCAAAATAAACAATTCTGCTGCCTGCACTGATTTAATGCATATCTATCTCACATGCTCTTTGAGTGTGTTGAAAAAAGCCTTATCTATAAGAAATGTGGGAACACCCCAGTGAGTCACATAGAGCACACTGCCAGAGCACAATTGTAGCTTCTCCTCCGCTGGCCTGCAGTATTAATTTTTCATAAGCATTCTGCATTAAAGGCTGGATGTTTGCTTACCTTACACAACATGACAATGCTGGCCTGTGATTTTTTTTCGGAGAAGTCATTAGGCACTAGATGAGCTGCCAAACATGACATAAATTGAGAGCATATAGGAGGGGGTTTAGCTGAAGTGAATAGCCCCTTATATTCTCTTCTTAATTATTTTTTGTTTCTCTTGGTGCTTGTAATTATCAGTTTTTCTATCCAGATTACAGACCGATAACTCATGAAAGAATATGCCCTTCCCGTTCTGTGCTACAAATGCTACTGCATCATCTATAGGGGTGTATAGTAATAAAATGATGCAATAAATATAACTTGTATATTTTCAACATTTATATAATGTTCTGGACTTAATTTTCTCATTGATGATATTACACAGAATTACGTTTCTCTAAATAAGCCTTTTATTGTGAAGTGTTGATCAAGAAAAATCAAATCCTTAGAGGTTTGTTTCACTTCTTTTCTATTGACAGTCAATATCAGATCAGTTAAGGTCCAACACCCGACACCCCTTCACTTGATAGCTTTTTTCTCAGTGCCATTGTCAAATGAATGTTAGTTAAAGTGTAAGGGTACATTTACACACAGAGATAAATTGCATGTAACTCACTGGTTGCAGTGAAATCATGGACATATTGTTCCATTTTGTTGCCATGTACAAATGGAATAATGTGTCCATGATTTCACTTCAACCAGTGAGTTGCAAGCAATTTATCTCTGTGTGTATCTCTGTACCCTAGCTGTCATTGAAATTTTAATTCAATAATAATGTAGAGCAAGCGATTTTAATAAACTTTCCAATACATTTCATAAGAGAATTCTGGTTGAAAACCATTCATAAATGTTCCACAAGGTGTCCCCACTAGACTGTGTGTGAAGCAGACATATGTTCATTCTCAGTCAGATCCGACTTCAAAGTGAAAACAGCCACATAACCATATGTTACCACCGTAAGAGGGTGGGGCCTACATAGTGTGCGAGCTCCTGACTGCAGCTGATGAGGTAACTATGTATCAAATTACTTCAGTCTACAGCACAGTTGCTGAACAATGTCAGAATGTCAGGATCAGTGCAAACTCCTCTCCCCTTTCCTTGGCACAAGCTTCTCTGATCTGTCATCTGGCTCTTCCTCTGCCGACTCCCCACACAGCTCAGGATCTCTCTGCTGTCACATTGCAATACTCCCTATCAGCTTCTGGAAATCCCCACAAAGCCCTAATATTTAGTTTTTAAAAGAGCACAAGAAAAGTTGATAAAGTAAGTCATATGGCACAAAAAAGCACCATCTTAGCTGCTATGTGACCCATCATTAACAACCAGTGCAGTATTGTTTTTTTTTTCCTCAAAGAAATTACATTCACACTTTAACTTATGGATAGATCTTCGATATAAAACTAGCTGAATACCCTTTCCTGTCAAGGACCCGTGGAAGTACAACCTGTACGAAACAGCAAGCTGTAGTCTGGCTCTCGTATACCCCCTCCCGCACCTATGTAACACAGAAAAGAATAAATAAAAGTGAGCACAAGAAGATCCGGTGAGTGCAGTTTCATTCTCTTAATTTATAAATGGACTTTCACTGCTAAGATGCACCCCGGTAAACTGGCTGCCTCTGTGACAGGACCGTTAATTGGACAGCTGTGTGGTGCATGGCTCATTCTCCTCATTGATCCTTTATTGTTTTGTGACTCAAGACTGATATCACATTTTTGTATTTATGTTGCATTACATGAGCACATAAGAAAGAGCTAAAGGAACTAAACATAAAATGAGCACATATAAAGCACATAAAAAAAGAGCCAAAGTTACCTCTTGGGAATCAAAGTCATCCAATAGACGCTATTGAAAGTGCTGTATACTGCAACAAGCATGACAAAGTCTGTGGTGGTGACTTCTATCAAAACCTCCAGTGCAGAAGTGAACAAAGAACAATTTAATGCACAGATACAGCACCATAGCCCAAGACACCCAGTACCCCTGTACTGTTGTTACTGGGCCAGATTTTATCAGTCACAGAGCTTAACAGCATAGCTCTATCAACAATGTGATGGCCTTTCTTGGGTACTTATTGAGGAGGGTACATGATATATCTGCAGAAAAATATACATATCTAGAAAGAATTTACAAATACATTTATAGCCCAAAAAGTGTAAAACCATACAGAGAGATTTTACTACAAAACAGAAATGACAGTATTTCTTCATAAACCTAGCAACATCTTAGGAAATTTGATGCAGATGGATAACTCTCAGGGCCCCGTCACACGGGGCGACGGGGCTGGGGATGTTGGCGGCGAATGGCGGGGGGCGCGCACGCTCTTGCCGCCCCCACTAGTGTCTTTGTCCCCCGTTTACATTGGGCAACACCACCAGCCCCGCGCCGGCGACCTGTCAGGCGGCATCGCCGCCGGGGTGTCTGAAAACCCCGGCGGCGATGCAGGACAATGGGAGCCTATGGCTCCCATCGCCTGACAGGTCGCCGGTGCCCGGTTACATGGAGCGATGTGTACACGTCGACCCATGATGGTTGCCTGGTTTAACAGCACTGCTGTGAAACCAGGCGACCGCCCGGGACCGGCGACATCGCCCATTTACATGAGGCTACATAGGGGCGATGATGCCGGTGATAGGCCACGCCCCCACGTCGCCTCTGTAATGGGCGGCGATATCGCCCCGTGTGACGGGGTCCTCAGGGTTGAAAAGCGAGATGGATGGGAGGCTGGGCCTGGAGTGTCAAGACAAGTGAAGAAGAAAAAAGTGACTTTAAAAAAGGATACAAAACTCTCCTTATCAATTATGGACAGTGGAATAAGCTACTTTCTTAAAAAATGGTTGTTAGCATCTCCATAACACTTTCCAGTCTGATGAAAGCGAATATATCATCAAATGTGTTATGAAAAAAGTGATTTTATCAGACACATTTTATAATATTTTAAATATATCTAAGTGGAAGTGCTTATCACACCTAAAGCATCAGTTCTTCTCTTTAACCCTGTAGTGACTGAGCCAATTTGTGCCTTTATGTGCATGTCTCATATTTCAAACATGATGTGTATATTTATGTAGTAATAAATCTGGAATTTTCCATCATATTCCAGCAATTTTCAAGACACATTGTACTCTATGCCATTGGTAAATTCAGGTTAAAATGTTTTGTGGCACTTTATAAAAATAACAGGATTTTAACAAAAAAAAAAAATAGAAAAAAAATAATACATTCTCATAATGTGAGTGCGTATACACTTAAGCCAGATAATCATACCTCACAATCCAGTTAACAACAACACTTCCCATATATCTACTTTATAACAGCATCATTTTTCCAAGTGTTCTTTGATCTTGTTAAGTTGTTAGAAGGGTTAAAATTTAGAATCAATTTTGTAAAGAAGGTTACAAGCCCTATTTTTTACAATTCAGGTTTGAAGCAACTTTGAAGGACTTAAATATTTGAAAACCCTAAAGGTGGGGTCACACGCGGCGATCTGGCCTGCGATGTCGGAAGCGATGTGCAGGTGCACGCTCGCTTCCAACATCGCAGGCCAGCTGTCACACGGCACGACGTTGCCGGTGACGCGGCGGCGATGTGGGCGGAGCCATCGCTCGCTGGGCTGGGCTCAGCCCAGCGAGCGATGGCTCAGAAACGCTGCGATATAGGCTGGATCGCGCCGCCAACAGTGTCAGACGGCGCGATCCAGCCTAATCGCTGGTCACAGGTTGACAGGTTTATGAACATGTTCATAAACCTGTCAACCTGCAACCAGCGATAATTTGCAGTTGTGTCGCGCTGTCACACAGCGCGATGCACTTGCAATATCGCCCGCGACATCGCTGTGACGTCACTTTTCGGCGATGTCGCGGGCGACATCGCCACGTGTGACCCCACCTTTAGAGGGTTCCTGCCAGGTCCACTAAGCCCTCTAACCTAGCAGTAGGCACATGGGTAGGCCAAAATTCCCTGCCTAACCATCCCTGTCTAATACTAATTGACAGAATCCAATGTGGAAAAAAAGGATTTATAACGCTCATTTTCCCTATGCTAATTAGGGCTGTGACTTGTCCAGGGGGTATTGTCTCCTCCCACTAGTTTACCCTCTGCTTTTGTGCTACCAGTTTAGGGCATATCTCTTATTTCGCCATTGATATATGATGGACTTAAGTGGGCAATTGTTGAAGTTTGAAGAGTTGAAGTTTTGTTGGCAGCTTTTTAGGGTGTCCAATAAAGTTGTATCTTTTAGACCTCATTCAGACGTCAGTGTTTTTATAGCACACAAAAAAATGGGCATATCAATAGAAGCATAGATTATAATGATATGTGGAACACAGACATCTGATTAAGACCTTAAAGGTTAGTTTCTCATTTCCTGTTCTCTTAACTGAGAACTTAATGTCAAAGCTTTTATTTCAATGTCATTTTTGGAAGATTTAGTCAAAATTCATGATAGAACAGTGTACTATAATGAGACAGATGAACACGCTTTGGATTGGACTCTGTTCCAACAGTGTTCTGTCTTTTAGGAAAGCACACAACTGTGGTCAACCACTCTTTTTCTGCTCTAACGATATCTACAAAGAAGAGTATACAAGCTTACATTTTTAACGTTGAAAAAGTTTTCATGTTTTTTGGTGGGGAGGTTTTTTAAGAAGTTTTATTTTGAATTTGTCTTTGGTCTCACTATAGGGCTAATTTCACTGTAATTGCTAGTCTCATGCGCTTAAATACTTAGGTCTCATGCACTGCAATACAAGTCAGTTTTATACTTTGCTTTTATGTGCTTGTGACACAAAATAACCCAGAGGTCATGACTTGGAACCTGCAATCGCGAGTTTTACAAAATTGCCTGCTCTCTCTATATTAACCATCTAAATGCTGCTGTCACTTGTTGCCTAGCTCCTCATTAAGCCCTCCTTGTGGTGGGCTGCAGAAGGCACCTGATTTTCATAACAAATCCCATTCCCATGCCACAGGTAACATAGGAGCCTGCAGTTGGCTGGAGTGAATATTGAAACCTGACATGTTTGGAGGAGAAATTATGAAAACAAATAAGTTTATTCAGCTCAACAACATCTGTAATGCTTAATAAGGCTAGTGGGCAGCAATGCAAGGATAGGTTCAGTATTAATGATACATATAACACACTTGTGCACATTCCAAAAATGTGTGTTCTAAACATATGGAATGAAATGAAATAAAGTGATTGCACATTTTCAAGACGCAATATCCATAGTATGGTGTTTTATGAGTGTGAACAGACCTACAAGACTATGTATGCTAAGCATATAATGGCCATATGCTACTTTTATATTAATTTCTATCACATAACTGTAGAAGAGATAGCCTGCTGACCCTCTGTAATAATAAAGGTTTGCTCTCCCAAAAAATAATAAGAATAATTAAATTAATAATAATAAATATAAAAAATATTCAGCTCTCTTAAATGGATGTTTTAAGGACATTGTTAGGTTCCTACATTTCACAGCTGCTTCCACATCTGGCACTGTTTTCAAAATTCACACCCTATAAACTCTAGAAAGCTTAAAAAATAATTTCAAACTCCAAAAAATTCTACAGGTTGATAGAAAGTACTAGACCTTATAGTTAGGAACATGCCTAACTGTCAAGTTAGAAGTTATTCCCAACCAGCGGGCCTTTTGGCAAGTGTTTTGGTCCCAAACAATCAGTTAAAGTCCTAGGGCCATTTTAAGTTTCAAATTTTTTTTACCTAAGGCTGCCTTCACATTAGCGTTTGTGTCTGCATGCTGATGGCATGCAGACACAAACGCTGTCAAAAGCAGGGTCCAAATGATGTGTCCGCAGCGGATAATGTCCGCCTGCGGACACATCACCATGGAGCCCGGCAGCCAATCGGCGCTGTCCGGGGGCGGGCCGGGGGCGGAGATCAGCGCCAGAGATCCCCGCCCCCCGGCCGCCGGTAAGCACCGGGACGTGTCGGCGGGGAGAACAGCTGATCTGAAAGCTGTTTGAATCTTCCCGCGCCGAGACTGAGAGGAGATGTCGGCGCGGGAAGATTCAAACAGCTTTCAGATCAGCTGTTCTCCCCGCCGACATCGCTATGAGATTACAGGCGGCGGGGAGAAGGAGGACAGCAGAGCGTCAGCTGATCTCCCGGTGGCCGTCGGTGAGCTCCTGTGACATCACCGTCGGCCACCGGGAGATTTTTCAATGGGTCCGCAGCGTTCTCCCGCGCTGTCAAGCGCTGAACACTGCGGACCCATTGAAGACAATGCATGTTTTGTGCGCTTGGGGACGCTTGCCGATTTTCCAAGCTCCCTGAGCGCACAAAAAATGCAACATGCTGCGTCCCGGGTGCGGATGCTGGACACCGGAAGGAGCAGATATCGTCCGCATCCGCACCCGAACGCAGCAAACGCAGGCACCATGCGTTCCTATGTTAAACATAGGAACGCAGTGCGCATGCGTTTGAATGCGTATGGCAACGCAGCATACGCTGCGGCGCCAAACGCTAATGTGAAGGCACCCTAACAAAGATACCTTTGACGATGTTTTGGTAAATTGCTCGGGCTTCCGATCACGACCAGAGTCTGCAATATTTGCGATGAATTTGAAATTGGTGAACATGTTCATGGAAAGTTCACTTATCTCTACTCACAGCACACGCAGATGACAGCAAGTGTGAGTAGAGGGATACGTTACAGCTCTACAGTTCATCCAATTATTCTACTCATCTTTTAGGGCTGAAATTATACATTCAGCAGCATTCTATTTATAAGGGTACATGCTGAGAAACAAGAGCATAGCTTCTTGGGGATTGGATAGATATTTATCTCCTCCTGTACTCGGAAGTCTTAGACCGACCTGTCTGCACTGGAGAGCATGTTCTGGACTAATAGTCCAACCCATGATCAAGCTCACAGCTGGCACTAATGAAATGTTCAAAATATATGTATTCAAATGAGCATCTTGTAATATATTTATTCATTTGTTTGTGATCAAATATACTTAATACAATGATGTTGGGCTTTTTGATATTATTAAAATTACACTTTCACCCCTGTCTAGCACATTCCTTTGTCATTTTTTAGCTACTCATAGATGTTATTGTAAAAGACAGTTGTAACAAATGACATTTTTATTTGACTATTGCAGGTTTTCAGACATGAGCAATTGCAGTAGATATAAAACAAGATCAATTTCTGGCCAAAATTCTGTTAGAATGGATTTCACAGGGTTTACCTGAGATTGCAGTATGTTCCTAAGGTCATGTTCAATGAAAAAGAAATCTTTCACATGCATAGAAATGAGAAGAAAGGGATTGTAGAAGATATTAAATAAAACTTAAAAACACTTGATCCACATAACCTGCATGGCCAAAGATGCAGAGGTATACAGAAAGGTAAGATCACATAATACTACTGACTACAACGAGCCACATCTTTGTTGTAAAAATGATTCTGTTTTTTCTAAAATGTTGACAACCATTAATTTAGACAATTAGATAATCTTATTAACTATTCCAGTAATTCCGGGTTATTGGATTATTTTCATTAACGAATAAAAGTTATATTGTAATGGTTTTCTACTTCTCGGACACTTGTATCATTTGGCTGTCACCGAGATGATAGATTACTGCACTATTACTAGTTTGTCCTTTTTGACCTCACCATTAACATTAGTGAATAGATTAAATAATGGCATACATTATATACAGAGACCTTAGAGGCAGGCTGGGCCATGTGGAATTGGCGAGGGGCTTTCTGAGATTGGCCTCTTGGTGCTACAAACAAGCACCGATTACAATGCTTAATAATTTGTACATTCAGCCTAAATGAGTACAGGGGTATGGAAGCAAATTAAATTATTTACACATTTTATTACATAAGCTATGACTATAAGATATTTGTCATCATTCTGTAAATAAGAGTATGCTGTTACTCATTATTCCATAAAAATATTCTCTCTTTAAAAGTGCAAATGGGAATAATTTAATGTAAACGCTTTATCCACACGTCTTTACAGTGGCGCTCTGTCAGTCAACAATTAATCTTAATATACAAGTAGCTTTTCATTAAGTTTAAATAAGGCTTCTGACAGATTCATGGGTATATAATTGGATTTGACGCACTCTATACATCAAGTTTTGACAAACACAAAGGCATGTAAATTTCATAACAACATATGGTGTTAACATCCAAACAGCTTTAGTAGTACCTAAATAGGAAATGGGAAGTTTCATGGGAGATGGTTACAAGGATTTTTACATTGAAAATAACTGAGCCTCATACTATCAGATTTCCAGAGGCTACACAGCCGTGGTTTAAAGCATAACCGTCATTTAAATTTTAATTTAAAAGTAATGTAGAGCAAGATAATATAATCAACTTTCCCATATACTTTATTCATAAACTAAGGAGGGAAAGCACTAAAAAAACTTCCACAAGATGTCCAGGCTGTGTGTAAAGCTCATTCTCAGTCATATCCGTCTTCAGGGTGTGTGCCCCAAACTGCGTCCACAATACAGATTAAAGGACTGTCAAATTACCTCATGCCGGTACTTTCATTCGCATGGCTCTGCTCGGTATTATCAAGGAGCACACAGCAGACGCCATGTGAACAGCGGAGTCAGATAAAATCTCACAGAAGGTGTTTGAGCTCAGCAGGGTGTCGACATGAGGTAATTTGACAGTCTTATCTGCATTGTGAACGCAGTTTAGGCTATGCCCCCTCAAGATGGAGGTGAGGAGAATTAGCTTCACACACAGCCTACTGAGGACATCTTGTGGACGTTTTTTTAGTGGTTTCCCTCCTGATTTCATAAATAAAGTATATGGGAAAGATGATTATATTCACTTGATCTACATTACTATTAAATAAAAATGTAAACAACAGTAATGCTGTAAGCTATTGGTGCGACAAACTGTAAACCTGCGTTTTAGTTTATATTCACTCATGATAAGAGAGAAACAGCATTCTACTTAGGGACTTGGTTATCAGCAAGTAATCTGTAATTCACAGGAAGAAGAGCACAGAAAAAATCCATAATTGTCAAGACCATACAAATAGATTCAAAACATTAGGTGAACTCTGGAAACTGAAAATCTAATTCATGTGTATCCTCATATTTATTGAGTTATCCTTGAACACCATGTCTGCTCCTCAGATTTTCCAGAATTTACAGGCCAACCAGTATTCAAATATGGTACCATCACACCTCCGTACAAGGGTGTATATATGAATGTGTTTATGTGTGCTTACGAGCATGGTTCTATATACACACTATGTACAGGACTATTAAGAATGTGAGTATGTTAGCTAAATCATCATTTTTATGCAGATTTTCTAAACTCCAACTGTATACACAAAAATGCTTATTGGTTTGAAGCAGATCAGGTGAAATGTATTTGTGTAATGAGGGCAGGTGTGGCCTAAGGATATCAACACCCTTTATCAATGTGTGCAGATCTATTAGGCAAATTATTTTCTTCAAACATGGGCCAAAAAGAAGTTTAAAAAGTTAAAGGAGTTTTTGAAAAGTTAGACATTGTTACAAGTCCTACAAAAGGATGCAGAACTTTTGAAATTAATAAGATATTGAGGCATGGTCACAACACCATCATAAGTTTTATATCAATTAGTTTCTATGTTGCAAAAAACATATTGAGAAAAAAATGCACATTAGCTGCTAAATATTTGAGAAGAATCAGTATGAAGAGACCAGAAACCCATTATCCTGCAGTGCTGTCATATTCCAGGACTCCAACTTCACCGTAATGCCCAGACGTACAAGGTTTTCAATGCTAATATGGCAAGAGACATGGCCAAGGTAGGGCAGGTTGAAACTTACCACCACTGAACAAGACATAAGTTGCGATGTCAATACTGGGGCCTACAAATATCTAAAAACAGATTTAGCAAAGGTTTTATGCAATTATCAAAGGAGAGTGAATCTTCATTGACCAGATAGATGGGCTCATGGCAGGATCATTAATGATCTCAGATCATTTCTTCAACTCACAAACCAGCAAAGTGGAGGTGGGTTACTGCTATTATTAAAAATGCAGGATAAGGAGAGGGGAAGTGGAGAGCCGCTCCACCGCCTAATTACCCCTGGACTCCAGCACCTGGTGTAATGTCATGGCAACCATAAATCATGAAGAAAAGGAGATCCACCGGTGCAATGCTTCTCAATTCTTTATTCCATGAATATAAAAATTAAAATCATTCAGCAATCTAGCAACCGCTAGACGCGTTTCGGAAGTAACCCTTGCTTAGTCGTTAGCACATTACAATAATACTACAACACATTTATAATACAAAACTGCTTCACAACAGCTGAACAGAATTGACAATTAACATGGTAAAGAATTTAACCCCTCTCAGTGCATTGAAATTGAAGTGCTCTGAAACCATAGTTTATGTTACAAAAATGCATTCATGTGAACTGATTGTGAATTAATATGTAATACCTGGAGAATGTACCAAATAAAAACATAATTCAGTAAATCTTCTTAAACACCCATGAAAGACATACATAATATTTCAGCCATATTATTTATTTTCTGTCACACACGGATGTTCAATGATAATTAATAGTAAATTTCCACTGGATCCATATTAATCACTTACAATTTGCTTTCATTATTATTTACTTGACATACATACAAAAATCCCAAGTTCATCTATTTACTCTCCTTTGTCAATACTGATTCTATTACAAAAAAAAAAAGGGATTTGGCCTCTAGATTAATGGTATCCTCTGTTTCCTCATAGACAGAGGAATCCAGCTAAGTTTGCAATACAAAAGATTTGGCCGCTAGGATGATGGTCTCCTCTGTTCCCTCACAGGTAGAGGAATCCAGCAGAGTTTGCAATACAAAGAATTTGGCCACTAGAATAATGGTTTCCCCTGTTCCCTACCAGGTAGACAAATCCAGCAGAGTTTGCAAAACAAAAAATTTTGGCCATGAGAGACAAAAGGTTACCCATATGATAGTCACAAAAATGCTTAGAAAGGCCTGAAATGCCAGTTCTCATAGTCAGGATTAGAAGCAGATATATGTTCAGCAATGCGCTTCTTTAGAGGTCTAATGGTATATCCCACGTAACTAAGGTTACATGTAGTACATGTAGCTAGATATACCACATGAGTGGTATTACAATTTATAGATGCATTTACCTTAAAAAATTTTGTGACATTACGGTATTTTGAAATTTATCACCCTTTTTTATATACTGGCAGATGTTACACTTATTGCCACCACACTTATAGGTGCCTTTGTGTGTCAGTCAGGTGGGTTTATTGGGTTTCTCACTTAAAAAGGTGCTGGGGGACACTATATTTCCTATACTTATTGCCTTTTTTGCTACCATTCTCCAACCCCCTTTTAAGTTTCGTTTAATTTTACATCATGATATAATGCACATGAATGCATTTTTGTAAGGCTGGTTTCACACTACAATTTTGTGAAATCCGATGCTGTCCGATAGAAATCGGAAAGCATCGGATGCGAATTTGCCCCCATGTAAACCTATGGGGATTGGACCGATTTGGATGTGCACTAATTGCCATCCGAATCGCGTCCGATCAGATTTTGTCCGATTTCTTTCCGGTGCAAAAATCAGAGACTGCTCTGATTTTTGCATCCGAATCAAAAACTGGATAGAATCGGATAGGACAGATCGGATGGCAATTATGCCAAATCTGATCCGATTCCATTTACATGGGGCCCTATGGAGCAGGGTCCGAGGAAACATCTGATGTCTCCTCGGACCCGATTGTAATGTACTGAGCATGCTCAGTACACTAAAACTGCTCCAACCCTTCTAATTACACTTCTGCAATGTATGATTCAGTCAATGTTGCAATCGTGTGATGATTTTATTAAATCACTCATAATGAATCCAAGGAATAACAAGTAAGATCGTTAACATTTCGGTTCACAACTCGAACCTTTATCAAAACTGATCTATAACAATAAACAAAGGGTACAGTATCAGGCAAAACAAGTTATCCATACTGATATTGCATACATAAAATAGTGATAAAAATAAATATCAATCAATTTGACTCTTAATTGTGTTAACAAAAACACTCAATTTATAACTATAGAGATATGTGTCTTCTTATGTAGGCAGAAAGTGAAGCCAATCGTCCCTGGACAGGCTTTATATACACTTCGTATACTCATTACGTATATGGGTATATCATACTAGTATAAAGAAACAAAAGATTACCTATGGTAAGGGTTAACGAGGTAAACAAGGGATAATTCACTGTGGAGAAAACCACTTAGTGCAGAGTCTATAAAAAATAGTCACATTAATATATTAGTACATACAAATCATATGTTAACACCTAGTCCCATTTGGATAATCTACATAAACAACTGATCTGAAAAACAGTCAAGCTATTGTGTTATAAAAAGAGAAAAGGAAGGTACCTGAGCAATAGAAATAAGGGACTATCAACCCTATATGACAATATGGCACCCAGTGTTGTAATCACAAAGAATATAGTGCATGGCTCTCCTAATGAAACAAAATATAATGGCTTCAACAATAAAGAATAAAGAAATACACCAGTACCTATTGTCTGCTCTGTCACTGAACTCTGTAAGTGCCTATGGGGCTATGATCCACTAGGAACCTATAGGATATAATTACAGTTAGAATAATTGTAAATGGTTTTGTCAGACCATTAGCGTGCAGAAAATACCTTGTCCTGTGGCGAGGTGAGCGTGGTCAGACCATGTGCAGTGTCTGTGCTCCGCTGCCGGTGTCTTATGGCGTTCGGAGCGGATATGACGCAGGCGGAAAGGGCATGTAACGTCACTTCTGGCCGGTGGAACGCATAGAGGTTAGCGGAACGCAATCCGGAAGTTTGCGCATGCGCAGTAGATATAATGACAAAGTAACCTGCGCACTTGTAATTAGAAGCTGGCTTCAGTGACAGATACTGTACCCTTTGTTTATTGTTATAGATCAGTTTTGATAAAGGTTCGAGTTGTGAGCCGAAACGTTAACGATCTTACTTGTTATTCCTTGGATTCACTTGGAGTGATTTAATAAAATCATCATACGATTGCAGCATTGACTGAATCTTGCTTTTTTGTGTGCCGAAGTATTGCTATTATAGGTTATATTTTTTACTTCTGAGCACCACTACGGTGTGCCACACATTCCTCTCTAAATATTGACTTCTGCAATGTATAATATACATTGTAGAAGTGAAATATAAGAAAGAGTTAAAAATAAAAAATCACTATGCTCACCTATCCTCTATCCATCATGCTGGAATATGACAGCAATAGAGAATAATGGGTTACTAGTCACTTTATGCTTGATTATTTTCAAATCTTTGCCCATTAATGTGTCTTTTTTCAATGTTTTTTCTCCAACTCTGATGACTATTTGCAACAAGACTTTTGATAGTTTTGTGACCATGCCTACATATCTTGACAATGTCATAAGTGCTGCATCCCTCCGTAAGTGTATTAACCTTTTTTTTACTTTTTAGAGTCAAATAAATCTCTTTTTGACCCATTTTGCCATTCTGCCAGTAATTCTGCACACCTTGATAAAGGATGTTGATGATGCCCTTTGGCCACACACTCCCTCATTATATAGCTACATATCACCTGCTCTGCTCCAAACCAATAAATATCCAAGCATATACAGTTAGGGCCAGAAATATTTGGACAGTGACACAATTTTCGCGAGTTGGGCTCTGCATGCCACCACATTGGATTTTAAATGAAACCTCTACAACAGAATTCAAGTGCAGATTGTAACGTTTAATTTGAAGGGTTGAACAAAAATATCTGATAGAAAATGTAGGAATTGTACACATTTCTTTACAAACACTCCACATTTTAGGAGGTCAAAAGTAATTGGACAAATAAACATAACCCAAACAAAATATTTTTATTTTCAATATTTTGTTGCGAATCCTTTGGAGGCAATCACTGCCTTAAGTCTGGAACCCATGGACATCACCAAACGATGGGTTTCCTCCTTCTTAATGCTTTGCCAGGCCTTTACAGCCGCAGCCTTCAGGTCTTGCTTGTTTGTGGGTCTTTCCGTCTTAAGTCTGGATTTGAGCAAGTGAAATGCATGCTCAATTGGGTTAATATCTGGTGATTGACTTGGCCATTGCAGAATGTTCCACTTTTTTGCACTCATGAACTCCTGGGTAGCTTTGGCTGTATGCTTGGGGTCATTGTCCATCTGTACTATGAAGCGCCGTCCAATCAACTTTGCAGCATTTGGCTGAATCTGGGCTGAAAGTATATCCCGGTACACTTCAGAATTCATCCGGCTACTCTTGTCTGCTGTTATGTCATCAATAAACACAAGTGACCCAGTGCCATTGAAAGCCATGCATGCCCATGCCATCACGTTGCCTCCACCATGTTTTACAGAGGATGTGGTGTGCCTTGGATCATGTGCCGTTCCCATTCTTCTCCAAACTTTTTTCTTCCCATCATTCTGGTACAGGTTGATCTTTGTCTTATCTGTCCATAGAATACTTTTCCAGAACTGAGCTGGCTTCTTGAGGTGTTTTTCAGCAAATTTAACTCTGGCCTGTCTATTTTTGGAATTGATGAATGGTTTGCATCTAGATCTGAACCCTTTGTATTTACTGTCATGGAGTCTTCTCTTTACTGTTGACTTAGAGACAGATACACCTACTTCACTGAGAGTGTTCTGGACTTCAGTTGATGTTGTGAACGGGTTCTTCTTCACCAAAATAAAGTATGCGGCGATCATCCATCACTGTTGTCATCCGTGGACGCCCAGGCCTTTTAGAGTTCCCAAGCTCACCAGTCAATTCCTTTTTTCTCAGAATGTACCCAACTGTTGATTTTGCAACTCCAAGCATGTCTGCTATCTCTCTGATGGATTTTTTCTTTTTTTTTCAGCCTCAGGATGTTCTGCTTCACCTCAATTGAGAGTTCCTTTGACCGCATGTTGTCTGGTCACAGCAACAGCTTCCAAATGCAAAACCACACACCTGGAATCCACCCCTGACCTTTTAACTACTTCATTTATTACAGGTTAACGAGGGAGACGCCTTCAGAGTTAATTGCAGCCCTTAGAGTCCATTGTCCAATTACTTTTGGTCCCTTGAAAAAGAGGAGGCTATGCATTACAGAGCTATAATTCCTAAACCCTTTCTCCGATTTGGATGTGGAAACTCTCATATTGCAGCTGGGAGTGTGCACTTTCAGCCCATATTATATATATAATTGTATTTCTGAACATGTTTTTGTAAACAGCTAAAATAACAAAACTTGTGTCACTGTCCAAATATTTCTGGCCCTAACTGTATATGGCCTGGGATTGGACAGTCTGCATAAAATCGATGATGTGGTGAAAATACTCAGTTGCCTGCACAAATTGTATATATCTACACTGTGTGCAGAATTATTAGGCAAGTTGTATTTTAGAGGATTATTTTTATTATTGATCAACAACTATGTTCTCAATCAACCCCAAAGACTCAAATATCAAAGCTTAATATTTTTGGAAGTTGAAGTGTTTTTTTTTATAGATTTGGCTATCTTAGGAGGATATCTGTTTGTGCAGGTAACTATTACTGTGCAGAATTATTAGGCAACTTAATAAAAACCAAATATTTTCCCATCTCACTTGTTTATTTTCACCAGGTAAACCTATATAAATGCACAAAATTTAGAAATAAACATTTCTGACATGCAAAAACAAAACCCCAAAAAATTTGTGATCAATATAGCCACCTTTCTTTATGACACTCAACAGCCTTCCATCCATAGAATCTGTCAGTTGCTTGATCTGTTTACGATCAACATTCATGGAGCAGCCACCACAGCCTCCCAGACACTGTTCTGAGAGGTGTACTGTTTTCCCTCCCTGTAGATCTCACATTTTATGAGGGACGACAGGTTCTTTATGGGGTTCAGATCAGCAGAACAAGTGGGCCATGTCATTGTTTTTTCTTCTTTTAGACCTTTACTGGCCAGCCATGCTGTGGAGTAGTTGGATGCATGTGATGGAGCATTGTCCTGCATGAAAATCATGTTTTTCTTGAACGATACCGACTTCCTCCTGTACCACTACTTGAAAATATTGTCTTTCAGAAACTGGCAGTAGGTCCGGGAGTTGAGCTTCACTCCGTTCTCAACCCAAAAAGGTCCCACAAGTTCATCTTTGACGATACCAGCCCATACCAGTACCCCACCTCCACCTTGCTTGTGTCTGAGTCAGAGTGGAGCTCTCTGCCCTTTACTGATCCAGCCTTTGGACCATCCATCTGGCCCATCAAGAGTCACTTTCATTTCATCAGTCCATAAAACCTTTGAAAAATCTGAATATTTATAATAATAATAAGATATTTCTTGGCCCAGTCTTGACATTTTATCTTATGTTTCTTGTTCAAAGGTGGTCAATTTTCAGCATTCCTTACCTTGGCCATGTCCCTAAGTATTGCACACCTTGTGCTTTTTGATACTCCAGTAAAACTGGTGGCAAATGGCATCTTGGCAGCTTCACACTTGATTTTCCTCAATTCATGAGCAGTTATTTTGCGTCTTTTTTGCCGAACATGCTTCTTGCAACTCTGTTGGCTATTTGCCATGAAATGCTTGATTGTTTGGTGATCACGTTTCAAAAGTTTGGCAATTTCAAGACTCCTGCATCCCTCTGCAAGACATCTCACAATTTTGGACTTTTCAGAGCCCGTCAAATCTCTCTTCTGACCCATTTTGCCTAAGGAAAGGCATTTGCCTAACAATTGAGCACACCTTATATAGGGTGTTGATGTCATTACACCTCACCCCTCCTCATTACAGAGATGCACATCACCTGATTTACTCAATTGGTAGTTGGCTCTCAAGCCTATACAGCTTGGAGTAGGACATGTATAAAAAGTATCATGTGATGAAAAAACTCATTTGCCTAATAATTCTGCGCACAGTGTACATATAAATATATATATATATATATATATATATATACATACGTGCATGTATGTGTACATCACATAACATGGACTGATGATATTAAATATATGTTAATGGTAATACTTAGCATGAATCAGTAATAATAAGGATTGATGTGCCCCTTAGTCAGTCTGCAAGTCCTCACAACAATAACATTTTGTGGACTTCTTTTTACCCAGTAGATCTAATTTCTTATGTATTTATCTATATTAACACTTCATTCATTGAGCTATCTATCCACAAGCTACTGTATTCAGGTGCTACTGACCACCATGCTGCTCTGTGTACAGAATTACAAACAGATGAACAGAAAACAGTACTAGACATCATAGTTATTAAGATATTACTTTTATTATATCACCACAGCATATTTAGGAATGTGACCTACTGTATGAAACATTTCTCAGTTCTTGATCTTTGACATTAATGGCATACCAAGTGTTGCCTCAGTAGACATTATATGAGTTGTGCATGCAAATGGTATTGATCACACATGCACAGGTCAGTCAAGTAAAGGAACTTGACACTACATTTTCTATGATATATGACATGTTTTATAATTGTGTGATCTAAGAAAAATTACATGCAATATTTTGGACAACAAAATATACAGAAAATAAATACAAAATAGAAAGACAGCAGGCACCAGTGTAAATAACATGAAATGGTAGCATAGTAGGATCTCAGTCTGTAAGTAATAATGCATAAAAATGTGGAGTGATATTAATATATCAGTGTCTAGAGCCCCTAGTATGGCATATTGTCTGAGGTTATAATAATATATTTAGAAAGCAGTATATCCAGAAAAAACTTAGGGGCATGATGGAGAAAGATATCAAAGTAAGGAAGATAATCAATCTATGATGGGTGCGAAGGAGGGATTATCCACAGAATAGTTCATTGATAGCAAATTCATGGGCGTCTATTGCAGTTATTTGCTAGTGCAGCCATTTAAGCACAGTGAAAGGAGCTGCTGAGCACAATCCCAATCAAAGTGTATTGGCTCCTGCCAGCTGTTCACGACTACTGCCATGAGGCTTTTATTAAAAATAATAGGAGCTATACTGTAGTAGATAGTAACTGCTGACAGAGGTCATTACACATTGAAGTTGTGCTTGCCAGCTCCTTTCAAAGTTTTTATATTCAGCTGCCATAGAAAATAATGGCTGATTGGTGGAGTCAACTGGTGTCAGATCCCAACTAATCTCCTACTGATGACTTACCCTCTGGATATGTCATTAAGGGCCCTTTCACATTGGCGTTTTCACTAAAATGCGGCAGATGCTGCAGATATGTCGCATCTACCGCCTAACGGTCGCACTTGCGGCACACTTGTGGCAAGCCCCATGCATTGTCTATGAGGCTTGCGGTAAGTTTGCAGCAGGTGCGGCAAGTGCGGTTCCGGCAGTTGCGGCAGGTGCGGCCGCAAAAAAAAAACGCCGCTGACCACGTTTTTTTCACTGCCGCACCTGCCGCATTTGACACAACCACACTTGCCGCATCTTACCGCAAGCCCCATACACAATGCATGGGGCTTGCCGCAAGCGTGCCGCCAGAGCGGCTGTCAGGCTGGACCCTCGGCAGATGCGATTTTTTTGTCCGGATCCTAAGGATCCGGACAAAAAAGCTAGTGTGACAGAGGCCTAATGCAGTATTTCTAAGCAATTCCTTTAATATATTTTTATAAAAAAAATTGTTAAATATCTAATTTTCAGGATTTCCAATGCTGTCTTCTCCCTAATCACTAAAATGGGGGTCTCGAACTATCCGTTTATCTTTATTGCAATCTTCACACTGAGAAAGAGCTTGATTGGTGTGTTGACCAAGAATGTAAAGTGCAGCTCTATTGAAAGTCAATGAGGTTGCCAGAAAAAGCTAAATGCTTAAACTTGTGGTGTTCATCGGAAGCATACATGCTTGAATGCAATAAATTTAAAGTTCCCACCACTCCAGTCATTCAATGAGGAGGAACAGGGGGCTCAGTTTTCCTTTTTACGAGATTGGTGGCAATAAGACATTCATCATATTCATCAGCTATCCTGTGGATGGGCAATAATTGTATGTTGTAGAATACCTCTCAAAGATAACCACAAACCTAACTAAAAAACATCAAATTACTTATTAGTCTCCATTTTCCAATGAATAATCAGATTTGGGACACAGCAGATTACACTCCATAAGCACTCCCTTACAACAATATTAATCTATGAAAACATTTAACATTTTTATATGCATCACATCCATTGGTGCAAGGCAACACTTTCAGAGAGAATACGTATGAAGAACATAGACATAACATTCATATTATTTGGACTCCTTTTGATGGAGAAATCTCCTATCTCCCTCAGCCAAGCCCTAGTCTTACACTGCAGAATACAACTAACATATGCATGGTATCACCTCTGATTGCTCTGGGCCTTTGAGTCCTTAAAATGAGATTAAAAGCATCCTAGTTTTATTCCGTTATTTATGTTCTGTTCTGACTTTTACATTTACGGCTGATCATTAATTTAGCCAACATGGCCATCGTACCAGTTTCAAAGCAGCGGTACTAGATAATTTGTAAATAATTTAAGAGGCAGTTAGAGCAAACAAACAGCAACATGTCCCCTGCTCCATCTGATTTCTAGTCCATTTCCAAGGTGAAAAAGAAAACAGAAAACGATTTTGTTTTTCTACCCTTCAATTTACTTAATTTTTCCAATTTGGGTTACAAACAGTCGGATCAAGTTTAATCAGCAAAGCCATAAACCTCTCATTGTAGATAGAAAAGGCCTTGGCAGTAGTGAGGAAACATGGTTTGAGTTAAAGATTTCAATGTTCTTTGATTTAATGAATATAGTTATATCATTTTTCACAATTCTATTTAAACATTTCTAAACTATGTCTCTTTTGGACAAGATTAGGAACAAGAGAGCCATAAGTGTACACACAGGGTTTTTCAAGGAGTTTTTGGAGCAGAAAATGAATGAAGAGGCACCAAATCTCAATACTCTGCAATACCTTTGGGCCTGAATCATCAAAGCTTTTATGATTCTGGGGTAAAAGGCTTTTAAAAGGCTCATTTTCATTTAGCTTGGACAAAATTGGTGGATCTGGGGTGGGATGGGAACGTGACAATCCCTGCTCATCAAATTTATGATGTAGCAGCATTTCTTACAACAGAAATCTTAGTCTAGTCCTCAATGTGAAGATGTACAAGTCTGTATTCACATAGAATGATAACAAATGTGTAGCATAAGGCCTGTTAGCCCCATTTAAAGGGTTCTCTATCAAGTGGCAAAAATAAGGACATTATCAAATAGACAAAATAGCATTATATACCCATTGAATCCTCTGTACCCCCTGTCTACATGACCCAATCAAAACTGGAAGTAGTGACGTTCCAAGCTATCATTCAAATGAACACTGCAGCCAATCAGTGTACTCAGTAGTGATGTTCACATGTAAAGTAACTGACCACTTAGGCCCCGATTGACTGCAAAAATATCATCAGTTGCACAAGAGCGATGGTGCCAGAGCAGCTGGTGATCAAAAGGGCAAATAATGCTTATTTATTTTACAACGTTCTTTATTTTGGCATTTCTTTAAAAAATCCTGAAAAACCCACTAGATTCCAATCTGGGCTGCACAATGTTCATTGTACTGTCTTACATGTACTCCCCAGATAAACTAATATGGTATACCTGGCTGCAAAACTCTTAAGTCTACAATAGCTAGGCAATTTGTGTTTGGAGAGGATAAATATAAAGTAATATTACAGGTATAGAAATTATTTCAATGACAGTAGGAATGGACAGAGTCGGTGAAAGGTTCTTTCGTAAGAGGTCAACAAAATAAGCTTAACCCTAGAGTAATGAAGTAGACATACATCTATATATCTATGATGCATTTATTTGCCCACTTTCACTTCATAATATATGTAAAAATCAACATACATGTCTTAATTGACACTGCCAGGCAGCTCTACGTAGTGGGTTGGTCATGGAAGGCAGCTACCGGAATCCTGGTTCCACCTGCAATTTTGTCTGCCACTTTTCAAGGTCATTCCTGCTCTTGCTTAATCACAAAGAGACATGAAATTCCGTATTCACCATCTCAACGATTCTCTACATACCTGCTATTAATGGTTTTCATAAATTACCTTCAAATTTGCATTAGAACTAGAAAAGACAAGATTACTCGGCTTTTTGCTCGTGTTCACTTCGTAACATACAAATTACTAAAAAAATAATTTGCACCTAAACAAATCAACTTTTATTATCCTTAGATCTCGCTATCGTCACTGCAATAATTCACCCTCCAGTGAATAGGGCTCTGCTTCCTGAATTACATTAAAATCACACTTAAACCTGAAGAAAGCTTCGAAAATCACTCTTAATATCATCTTCGCACATATGTGTAAATGCTTTTGGATATTCTCAGAACTTGAGATTTATGAAAAAAAAAGTAGTTATTATGGAGAAGACATTTTCCTGGACTTTGTGTTAGTAATCCCCTTAAAGGACACTATAAATTAGGCCTTCAAGGGG
Source organism: Allobates femoralis (assembly GCA_033576535.1). Lineage (NCBI taxonomy): Eukaryota > Metazoa > Chordata > Amphibia > Anura > Aromobatidae > Allobates > Allobates femoralis. The sequence continues at coordinate 201,637,444 of JARQOC010000002.1, forward strand.
TTGCATCATTCTTTTGTATGGGGAACTCCACAACTAAGGCTTCTGGAACTCCCAGCAAATACTAACAAAATAATGACGGTGGTTCCTGAGCAACTAAAGTCCCATATGTCTTCACGATCAAATGAGTGAGACCACCCCTATAATGGGGGCACTTAGGAAACATTAGGATATATTTGATTTTGAAAGAAAATTAGAAAATATAGACATCATTTCATACAAAAAACACTTCTTCATTCTGCAGTTTAGATACTTATTTACTAAGCCTACCTTGAACGAGATAAGTAGACCATAGGCAAAGCCAAAATACTTTATGAATTTAATTTTATTTTAAGACCTATGTTCACGACATGGGCAGGCTTGGCAAGTAAGTCAGTTCATTTATCCAGCTTTTATTCGATGTACTTTACTCCAAAGTAGTGTTAGAAGAAAATTCAGCGTTCAGCTTCTGCTTCCAAACTCCATCAGTTACGGTGGGTGCTATAAAGGCTGTGAAGTTTTTCTTTTACCTGACAGCTTTACTTCTGGCTGAAAATGCCCCGAAGCTATTAAGGAACTCCTCGTTATCAGACCTAAGGCTGAGAACAGCATAGCCTTGTATTTCTCACTTCACCATACGTTCAGTGATAAATAGCAGAATATAGCACTGGTTACTTTATCCTAATTACCGGATGAAGAACTCATCAATGCCTTCCTATATGACATATTCCCATCCAGGGTTAAACAGTCAATCCTCCTTTTTTTTTTTTTTTTATAAAGCCAGAGGATTGTGCAAATCTTGGCCTGGCTAAAAGATAACGAGAAAAGGCTCATTCTACTCAGGTATGAGAGGCCTGTGATACACGTTCTTTGACAGGAATCATTATATTGAAGATATAGAATGGTTTTTCTCAGAAGTCTCCTTAGGAAGGCAAAATAGCACAGTAAATAGATCACGTATCAATATCATGGACCCAGAAATAACCATTTTATTGGGTAAGCTACATGGGTGTGTAGAAGTCTAAAACTAAGAGAACTGGCAACCATTGAGTAAATGTAATTCACTTTATTAAAGTTTTAGGTCTAAAAATGTGAACTGTAAGATGTACAAATTCAATTCTAACCTTTCTCTAAATGTTCAATTTCTTTAGAAAAGCTCCCGACAAGCATTTTATATAATTCCATTGACAATTTTCAAAGCTCACTGTACAAAGCAAGGTAGAAATACATGGGAAAGACCCTTACATATAGAAGCACTTCTTAAGAGACAAATAAACCTACACAGGTATGAACATAGACATGTACATACACACACACATACACACAAATCCGGTGAACGTAAAAATATACACTTAACCTTTTGCTCTCCATGCACCTGTATTGCATAAATACGTAAGGCGCTATGATCTTTATTTGCTATAGAATGTAAGGTATGAGAAAGCGGTATACAGATCTATATATATATATAGAGAGAGAGAGAGTGATTGCTTGGATTGATTGATAGATAGAATCTTCTATCTATCTATCTATCTATCTATCTATCTATCTATCTATCTATCCAGAAAAAAGAAGGTCACAGGCTGACCGAAACGTCCCCATGTTCACCTGAGGGCCAATAAAGGCATAAGAAATACCCCAAAAGGAGTGCTGCAGTTCGTTTTTTGCACATAATATCTATCTATCTATCTATATATCTATCTATCTTTATAGTGTTTGCATTTGCATGTACCCATTATACATAAATAAAAAAAGAAAAGGACAGCTTCGGTATAAGTCGTCTACCACCATACCATTTGCATTTTTTTTTTAATTGGATAAGTGCCTTCACTAGTCTAGGTCTATGAAAATGTGAAAGGCATTTTAATATAACACAATTAAGCGCCAGAGGCATAATACATTACTATACGGAGAATTTTACATACAATATGCAGGACATCAAAGTACCTGAACTGCATACCACATACACCGTATCATCAGGAATTCAGCTGATGTGCTTAAAAGCCAAGAATAAAATGCTTCGCTCAGATTTTTCTATAGAATGAAACCTCGGATAGCTTAACTCATTCACACAATTAACCAGATGCTTTGATTCCTGAACAAGGGGAATACAGGGAAGCAGGAGAGTAGTGTTACAGGCGAAGCATTGAGGCAAACTTTATGCAGCAATCAGGTGCTGAGTCTCTCTATCCACCCTCCTGATCATTAATATATCTGAATGATTAATTACAGGAAATTGATTGTTCTTCAAATGATTTTAAAAAATGTGTATAGGTGTTAGGGAGGCATAGGAGATGACAGTTGAATTTCAATTGTCATTATTTTGTATCGGAATCACCATTCTGTATCCATACCCCACAGACAGCTGTGTTTGATTAACCCACTGATTCCTATCATAAATCAAGCAGAAGTTGAAATCTTCCTCCTCGGTAGCTGCAATCACATATAGGAATAGGACTAGATGTGACCTACCTGTGCTCTTTCTTTAAAATCAATATCCATCAAAGATCCCGGTTATGTTTCCATGTTTGTGGAAGGGTGCATCTTCCCCTCAAACCGAACTCAACAAACTTATCTCATTCTTCAAGCCCAAGGTTGCATTCCTCCATCCATTAGCTATCCAACAGTAAGGGACAAAGAAGAAAGCATAAAAAAAAGAAAGCAGGTGACCAAAATGGGTTCTCCACAGGAACTCCTGCTTCCACCTCCCAACTGCTTTCTATGCTTTGCAGAAAATCAGAGTTTCCCTCTAATCCAAAGTGGAGTGTAAATGAGGTCCATAGGTAAAGCAGACAGGTACCTTGCCGTACCTCAGATGTGGACTGTGTGTGTGAGCAGAGAAGTCCCAGAAATGCTAATTCAGAAAATGTTGTCTGGTCCGCCTGCACTGTAATTTGAAAGAGATGCAGCCTGTGGTACCACAGAGAAATGCATTAGGCTTTGACTTCATTGGCAGCCTTAGCTTAAGCAGAATCCTCAGGGACTAGGAAGGAGGTAGGATGTGATGTGAGAGCTATGGAAGAGGCACAGTGTCCTCTAGTGTCGTCTCTAGTTATAGCCCAGACATTGTGCTCAATAGCATGCTGTAGTCTGAGGCTCCGTCAATGTGCATGTTTACTAGGGAATATGTGGGACCATTAATAATATATATTAGTAGTAGTAGCAGCAATATCAGTAGTAGATGGTAGATGTCTGTACTGAACAGAGAAAAACTATACTATAAGATATATTAAAAGTTGCATTATCTTTCCTGATTTTGTAATAAACAGGGCAATAAGACGGTTTATATAGTATGGTGTTGAGATAGAACTGGAATTGTAGGATGATGATCATTAACATTTAAAAATTATTCATTCATGGTTTATATATGAACAGTCATCGTTAATGTCTTTCGTGCAGTTACACCTGGCAGTTATCAATATGACAGTTTTAAATGATCCAAATGATGTAAAAGATATATTTATTGTCATTAGATCTTCGATCCAGACTTGATAGTAGACACACATGCTAGAATTTTTTCTCTTTTGTGTCTAAAGAAATCATAAATCTGCAAAAATCGTTCAATGTTAGATATCGTCATTGTTGTAGCAGGTGATGTGCACATTTATCCAAGGGGATAAATTGTGCATTATGTTATTTAATGTAATATGTGAGTTTAGTTGATGAAAATAGAACCAGTAGTAATCATCGCTGTAGTGTTGTCTGAGCCTATGAAGTTATGACTGCCCCTTCCATGGTACAGCACTGCCTCTCCGCTGCTGTTCCAGGTTTCATATTTTGACTACAGCAGTGACATCAACTCTACAGTGTTTGTAACTGCAGACAATCCCTAGAATCAGTGGCTGTACCGATTTCAATGAAGCTAGCCACCAATCCCAGCAATCGGCTGCAGCTCAGTAGACATGATGTCACCACTGCAGCTGATCAGCAAGAACCAGAGCAGCAGTAGAGAGGTAGCACTGGACCCAAGATGGGTGAGAAAACACATTGTTATTTTATATGCTTCTGAGCCTATAGGGTTACAAGAGGTGAATGAGTGTAAGCACTTCAATTATTTTGTGGACAGGAACATGCTGGAAACACATAACGTGTGACTGGTTCATTATATTTGTTGTCTACATGGGCTGCTTGGCAGGAGCAAAATGAACCAGTTGTACTTAGACTTTAGGGTTCGCACATGCAAATTTTCTGCCTGGATGAGATTTTATGAAATTTACATAAAGCTGCAGAAAAAAAGAGGACATTTATCAGCATTGCTGAATTTTTGTACGTCTATTTATTTTATTATTATGTCAATATAACACCATCATATTCTGTAGGGATTTGGGGATCACATGTGAAGTAAACCCAAACATACACAGTAGATGTTTTCCTTATTGAGTCTTGAATTCAGGACCCCAGCCCTGAAAGTTAACAGTGCTAACCACTGAACCCCCATGCTGCCCATTCTAGGAAACAGATTGCACCATTTGTAATGCAAAGAGTGAAATGTGTATTAAAGCATTTGAGCATTAACAACGAAATGAGACAGTGCTCCTCAAGTTTGATACTGACTGGGAGTATATCTATTACATAATCACAGCCACGTGATCGCTACTCATGGCTTCGGAATGGGCAAATCCTCACAGTGCACTGCGCATGTGATATAAGGCTTCATAAGTCTGCAGTCACATAGAGGGACACATGTAGTGACTGCAAACTTATGGATTTAATCCGAACAACTCTCTCCGGATTTCAATATTAAACTGCATATGCAGAAACATTAAATTGTCCTTTCTCTGAATCTAACACCCAGCATCCCCTCCTTTGGTTTGTTAAATTGAACTGACACCATCAAGTAAACTCAGTGGAATCTCATTAGCTCTGCGTGTTATGTCTATTCAGTACAGTATAATCATCTAAATGAGGTCCAATCTAATAAATAAAGCTGAGTATATGTGTATGAGTGTGTGTATGTGTGGCACCCCTGCAGGAATTGCCACAGGACCCACTGGTGCAGGGAAGGATGTACACCTTGGCACACACAGCACACAACAACCTTCACCCCAGGCCTGAAGGGGGAGCTTTAGTTGCTGCCTTGGGCAAGATTCCCTATAAAGATCCAGGCCTGGGGGGAGGAGCCAGTTAGTCAAGGAGAGACAGTTGAGGAGTCAAGAAGGAGGAAGAGCAAGTTGCTGGGACAAAGTCAGGCCCAGAAGTGAAAAGACTGACACCAGAGCTGTGTAGTATTCTAGAAAGGGACGGAGGCAAGTGGAAAGTTAGAACATTCTAGAAAGAGGGGAACAAAAATAATTGCCCATTAGCCCACCAGGACACCGGAGTCCGAAGCTGCTACTGATCCAATCATAACAGAGAAAGCCCGGACAGAAGGAGGATTTAATCCCGCTGGAGCTCAGGAAACCAAAACCCCAATCCTAACCAAACATAGGACCAGGGACCCAAGGAAAGGAGTAGGAATTAGCGATGAGCCACCACCCTAGTGTCCGAGTGCGATTTGATTCGTCGAATCAGCGGGGTGTTCGACAAATGTTCGTTGAATGCTCGTTGAACACTTAATTAAGTAAAAGAAAGTGTTCAAAACATAAGAATGTCTATTTTAACCTTCAAGGTCCTCTTGCTCATAGGACCTGTGGTGACGTCAGTTATCGCGGGAACTCCGGTCATGTGACCCGAGTTCCCGTCATAACTGACATCACCACAGCTGTTTATTTTGGCTGAAAATGTGGCAGATGCGGTTTTCTGACCGCATCTGTCGCATTTTCGAACCAAAATTGAACAGCTTCTAGAACTGCCGAATTTGAACCAAATTGTTCGAATTCAGCGAATGACTCGAACACCGCCAAAAACAACTCGAATTTGAGATTGGCGAACAATTTGAGTCGAACATCGCTCATCTCTAGTAGGGATCCCACAGAAAGGTCATCGTCAGTTGTGGAGTATCATCCTGAGAGAGAGAGAGGGAGAAAGTGGCAGGTTCAGCTTGAGGCAGAACTTTCCTAAATCACCACACACGCAAATAGAGGAGGCTTCATAACTTTCAAAGGTGGATGTCCCAAACTGTGCGGCCACCTGGTTACCCTCCTGGACCATACCTGCTATCCGCCATCAGTAAAAAAGGTACTGAAACAGAGACTATTGTGTGTGTGTGTCTGATTCACCACCGCCGCCTGGAGTACTTACACAGAGCCAAGGACTACTACTCCCCTCATCCACCCCACTGCCCTTAGGTAAAGCTCTGCCTGTGGGGAGCTGAACTACCCAAAGTTGCATCGCCATCACCTCAGCGGCCGGCCGCAGTGCTGGTAACCACATTACCAGGTACCACAGGTGGCATCACATATAATAATCCCCCATCCCAAATAATTTTCCCCTCAGCCATTGAGTGTCCAGGGCATGGGACCGGGACCCAGCCAGCCTTGTTCCCCACTGAAGTAGCAACCTGTCCCGGTATCCATGTACCCCCTACCCTGTCGACCGACTCATATGTATGTCCACTAAAGGAATCTGCACTGTCGCATTTACAATCACGAAATTTTGCACAGCCACCTCATTTAACTCAGGGAACATCATAGACTGTGTTTTGAGGGGAACCTTTAGCGTTGCGCTTTACAGTTATTCGCCAAAAATAAGGCATATTTGTTGTTAGTATGTGTGAGCTAATGGGCTGCTTTGACAGTTAGCCTGGATATTTATCAGGTGACCTATAGCAACCAATCACAGCTCAGCTTCTGATTATTTGCTATAGGCAACAAAAGACATTCAAAATATAACACAGCTTTTGCATGTGTGAGAAACATTCAGGGCAGCTTGTTAAAGGCAAGGAATTCTGAAAATAGCGCACACTGGGACATGACTTTTACTTAAGCAGCAGCCACACAAACCCCAAAGCCATTAAGACACCTCTTTGCTATTCTTCTAACAACCTGTAACATTTCAAATCCCATGGAAATTTGGACAAAGTATAAAACTGATCTCAGTGAGAACCAGGGGCAGATTAAAAGTAGAAAGGACCCCGGGCAGTTTAGAACCTGCAGCCCATCCAACCTCAGTTACTAAGTGACATGACACATGATCAACATTTGAAAGTTCATGTGATAGGTGACTGGATTTGCACACATGGACAGGACAGATCTGTAGAGGCAAAAGAAGAACAATAGTGGTGTGCATAGCCACCTAGCCACCAGCATAAAGCAGGAGGTCACACACTGTCCCCAGAATACAGCTGGAGGCTGCACACAGCCCTCAGGATACAACATGAGGCCACAAACAGCCCCCAGTATACCAAAGGAGCCCACACAGAGCCTTCAGTATCAGCAGGAGTCTGCATACAGCTCCCAGTATGGAGCAGGAGGCCGTGCACAGCCCTCAAATACATGAAGAGACTGTTCACAGCCTCCAGTATACAGCAGTAGGCCGCATACAGCCCCCGGTATACCGCAGGAGGCACACATAGCCCACAGTATAAAGCAGGAGGCTGCACACAGCCACCAGTATACCGCCAATGGCCGCACACAACCCTTAGAATACAGCAGGAGTATACAGTAGGAGGCCGCAGACAGTCTCGAGTATACAGCAAGAGGCCACACACATCCACCAGTATACCGTAGGGGGCCTCACACAGCCCCCAGTATACTGCATGAGGTCACACACAGCCCTCAGTATACAGTGGGAGTCTGCACACAGCCCCCAGTATACAGCAGGGAGCCACACACTGACCCCAGTATAAAGCAGGAAACTGCACATAGCCCCATGTATTAAAGCAGGAGGCCTCATTTAGCCTATGCATTACACAGGAACTAGCAGATAGCCCTCTTTTTGTTTACAGCAGGAGATCACGTATAGCCCTTGTGTTACAGCACAAATTCACACATAGTCCTGTGTTACACCAGGAGCCCACACATAGCCCCTGTATTACACTTGAAGCCTCACATTGTCCCTGTATTAGAAAATGTGCCCCACCTAGCCCCTCTGTTACATCAAGAGCCCACACAAGCCCCTATATTACACCAAGGGCTCACACATAGCCCTTGTATTACATTTACAAACTATGCCCCACATTGCCCCAATATTACAGCCTGTGTCCACACATAGCCCCTGTATTACAGCCTGTGCCCACTAATAGCCCCTATATTATGTGGCGCCCACCAAGCAGGCGTCACAGAGGGGTACTGCACCCGTAAAAGAGGTGCAGATACTTCAGCTGCAGGTGGACCTTAGGATGGTGGGTGGGACCCATAACCAGCACTCCCACACTAGGTTACACGGTGGGAGGTTACCCGGAAGGGAATAAAATCACCTCTAGGGGGAACAAGGAGGTCTTTTGCCTCTGGGGCTTTGGGGCCTTGCATGTCTATGGAGAGAGGTTGGGGTCTCTCGGCTGAGGGACCAGAAGGTATGGAAGAAGAAAGGAGCTAAGGAGAAAGAAAGTTTTCAGGAGAGCAGCCAGTTTGGGAAAAGAGGGTCATCGGCCGGTCTCCCAGACAGCTTACCCCTTACCGGAACCCACATCTATGGGATACTTTAGGACCACAGAGAATCCGGAGTCCCGCAGAGTCTACAATTCTCCCGGGCACCAGAGCAGACCGAAAGAGGGAACCAGGAACCGCCAAAGAACGAGCGGCCAGCAAGTAGAGCGTTACCCGATGGCAGCAGAGGTGAGAGACGAAAGGAGGTCAGGCTGATTCCAAGTCACCAGGCTTCACACCAAAGAAACTGAAAAACAGGAAGGAGCAGACGTGGGTTAAAGAAAGCAGGCACACTAAGGGTCCCACCATACTACCTGGGATCCACTTGCAGCCACTCATTATCTACCTGTCTTTGTAACATCTGAATGCTGAACTGTAAAATGTAACTGATGCTGCTACAAGTTTCCAGTAAAGTACCCGGAGGAAAGTGATACTGCCTCTGTCTCTATGCTGCATGAACTTGTTCTATTCACCGGAGGTCCAGCCCCTACCTGTAGGGGACTTTTCCAACTAAGCCGCACTACCATCTACCTCCGGCGGACTGTGGCGGCACTGGTGACACCTCACCAGGAACTACAGGTGGCGTCATGACAAACTGTATATAATCCCCTGTAAATATACCTCCCTTTTTGAAGAGATACCCAGGATACGGGATCAGGTGCGGCTACCACTCCCCGTGACACAGCAGTCGCTATCCTTGAAGCCTGATACCCGAGTACCCCAAAGCCTGGGCTCAACAATTACACTCAGGAATCCACACATAGCCCCTATATTACAGCCTGTATCCAAACATAGGCCCTGTATTACAGCCTGTGCACACTCATAGCCCCTGTATTACACTAGGAGCACACACATAGCCCTCTATTACACTTGCAGCCAGTGTATCGCAGCAGAAAGAAGCAAGACTTTGTTAACCCATTGTATTTTGTTATAGCTAAGAACAGTTACTATCCCAGGCAAACTACAGTTAGTATACATGTATATAAATATGTGTATGTTTCTCTCACGCTCTCTTACTCTCTAAATAGATAGATAGATAGAACATGATGATAATAGATAGTAATAGATACATGTATATGTAAATACATGCAAATAGTCACATACATGTATATATATATATATATATATATATATACATACATATACATATACATATTATACACTCAGCGTATGTATGATAAAATACATATTTTCACATTTTAATACAGTGTCTAGTTTTCATGATTTATTGGTTATGCTTATTGATATACAGCCACATGGATAATAAACATACCGAACTCCCCATGAATCTGTCCAATACTTGTAGGCGAGAATATATTAATAAATGATCCTGTCTCCATAGCCACTATCGTCGGATTCAACATACAATTTTCAGCCTGTAAGCTCATTTGAGTATCACAGCCAAAAGTGTTCAGAGACTTACGGTAACTCACAATGTAAAATACATTTTTTAGCACCATTTATAATCAAACTGGTGAAGCCTTAGTGCCTCATGCTTATAAATTACCACTTGTACATTTTATACATGAAAATACTTTTTTCTCTTACAAAGGATGTACCAGTTCATCTGAAGTGTCCTTTTTTTCTTACTATAATCCTTCTGCTGTTATGATTATCCTTTTTCCTTTAATTCACCATGATTTTAAAAACATGGGCCATTTTTTTAGTGCATCCATTACGCTAATTTTTTAAATCTTTGTCTGGGATTGGGAAATGTACAAAAGCAAAAGGGAACAAAAATTGGCCATGTTGTGAACTGGTAACCGGTCCTCTTAATAGTTTGCAGTGAAAAAGACCCCTTAAAAACATTACGGATAATCTAATAAATTTAACTGCCTGGCACTCGGCTTATTCCGGCCGGCGTCGGGAGTGTTCGGGCGTTGACGTCATGGCCCGAGCTATGATCTCGGGTGAACTCTGACTGTCACTGTCAGTATCAGCCTGCTTCTCACACTGCATAGACGCTTGTCTATACAGAGCGATGTATCAGAGCAGACATTGCTTTATCCATGTGGACTAAGTCAGACTGAAGATTTTTTAATAAAGACAGAGTCTCTAAATATTTTTTCTGTTTATTTCTAATAAAAATATTTTTTCTCTGTGTTATGTTTTCTTTTTAATCTTTACTAGAAATTCATGGTGGTCATGTCTAATATTGGCATGACCCCATGAATTTCGGGCTTAGGGCCAGCTGATAATACAAAGCTGGCCCTAACCCCATTATTACCCAGCGAGCCACACAGCACCAGGGCCACTGGAAGAGTTGGTTACAGTGCCAGAAGATGGTGCTTCTATAAACGCACCAATTTCTGGGGCGTCTGCGGACTGCAATTTCATGAAATTCATGAAGTAATTAAAAAAGGGACTTCCCTATATTTTCGTTCCCAGCCAGGTACAAATAGGCAGCTGAGGGTAGGGGGGCAGCCTGCACCTGCCGGCTGTACCTGGCTGGCATACAAAAATATGGCAAAGACCACATCGATTTTTTTTAAAATAATTCATTAAAAAATGTAAAAAATTATGGATAAAACGTGGAAAGCGGCGTTTCCGGGGGCACCTGACTAAGCGCATGTGTGGTGACGTCAGCACAGTCACACTCGCACTTCGGGCATGTCGGCTCCTGCGCTCAGCTGTGCTCGGCCATAGAAGGTAATGGGGGCACTGAGCGCAGACGAGCGCAGGAGCAGTGCATCTATGAACTGATGTGCTTGCCTGCGTTTGCCTAAAACTGCACCTGCGCTTGATTTTGTGCTAGCGCACGGCAGGCAAACGCAGGTAATTCACCAACGCATACATGAGTAAGGGGCCTTCCTGTTTCTATATAGAATTTAGGAGGATTCAGCTAGGCAGTTTTTATTCATGTGATGTCATAGATCTAATGGAAAACAGAAAAATTAAATAAGTGGAAGACAAAAATGACCAATTGTAAGTACACAGGGCTATATAATATTATCATTGCAATATATTAACTTTGATGGGAGTGCTTCTACATGTGACCATAACTGTTTTATGGATTTCAGCATTCCATCTGAATATAATTACAGTGTTGGCCAAAAGTATTGACACCCCTGCAATTCTGTCAGATAATACTTAATTTCTTCCTGAAAATGATTGCAATCACAAATTCTTTGGTATTATTATCTTCATTTAATTTGTCTTCAATGAAAAAAACACAAAAAGAATTGTCCTAAAGCCAAATTGGATATAGTTCCACACCAAACATAAAAAAAGGGGGTGGACAAAAGTATTGGCACTGTTAGAAAAATCATGTGATGCTTCTCTAATTTGTGTAATTAACAGCACCTGTAACTTACCTGTGGCACCTAACAGGTGTTGGCAATAACTAAATCACACCTACAGTCAGTTGACATGGATTAAAGTTGACTCAACCTCTGTCCTGTGTCCTTGTGTGTACCACATTGAGCATGGAGAAAAGAAAGAAGACCAAAGGACTGTCTGAGGACTTCAGAAACCAAATTGTGAGGAAGCATGAGCAATCTCAAGGCTACAAGTCCATCTCCAAAGACCTGAATGTTCCTATGTCTACCGTGCGCAGTGTCATCAAGAAGTTTAAAGCCCATGGCACTGTGGCTAACCTCCCTAGATGTGGACGGAAAAGAAAAATTGACGAGAGATTTCAACGCAAGATTGTGCGGATGGTGGATAAAGAACCTCGACTAACATCCAAACAAGTTCAAGCTGCCCTGCAGTCCGAGGGTACAACAGTGTCAACCCGTACTATCCATCGGCGTCTGAATGAAAAGGGACTGTATGGTAGGAGACCCAGGAAGACCCCACTTCTTACCCTGAGACATAAAAAAGCCAGGCTGGAGTTTGCCAAAACTTACCTGAGAAAGCCTAAAACGTTTTGGAAGAATGTTCTCTCTTTTTGGGCAAAGGAATCAACTTAGAGTTTACAGGAGAAAAAAAGAGACATTCAAACAACACGGTCCCTACAGTCAAACATGGTGGAGGTTCCCTGATGTTTTGGAGTTGCTTTGCTGCCTCTGGCGCTGGACTGCTTGACCGTGTGCATGGCATTATGAAGTCTGAAGACTACCAACAAATTTTGCAGCATAATGTAGGGCCCAGTGTGAGAAAGCTGGGTCTGCCTCAGAGGTCATGGGTCTTCTAGCAGGACAATAACCCAAAACACACTTCAAAAAGCACTAGAAAATGGTTTGAGAGAAAGCACTGGAGACTTCTAAGGTGGCCAGCAATGAGTCCAGACCTGAATCCCATAGAACACCTGTGGAGAGATCTAAAAATGGCAGTTTGGAAAAGGCACCCTTCAAATATCAGGGACCTGGAGCAGTTTGCCAAAGAAGAATGGTCTAAAATTCCAGCAGAGCATTGTAAGAAACTCATTGATGGTTACCAGAAGCGGTTGATCGCAGTTATTTTGGCTAAAGGTTGTGCAGCCAAGTATTAGGCTGAAGGTGCCAATACTTTTGTCTGGCCCATTTTTGGAGTTTTGTGTGAAATGATCAATGTTTTGCTTTTTGCTTCATTCTCTTTTGTGTTTTTTCATTGAAGACAAATTAAATGAAGATAATAATAGCAAAGAATTTGTGATTGCAATCCTTTTCAGGAAGAAACTGAGTATTATCTGACAGAATTGCAGGGGTGTCAATACTTTTGGCCAACACTGTCTAAGCATTGACATTAGTTGTTTGAAATGGATGTATATGGCTAGGGTCACACATGCCCATCAGTTTTTTTCCATTTCCAAAACCATATTCCATTTTTTGAAAATGCCATTTTTGTACCTAAGAAATGCTATGTGTTAACTCACCTATATGTACCATGCGTTAACTGATGCGTTTCCCATAGGGTCCCATGTTAAAAAAAAAGCTATGCGTTTTTTTACTGGCTTTTCAGCGTTTTTGGATGCAGTTTCAAAAACGAATAGTGTTTTTTTCGTGCACATTTGACAATGCGTTTTTTGCATCGGAGCCTATGGATCTGTTAATGCATGTGTTTCTCACAAAATTCTAAGTTGAAAAACTGATGTTTTTAACATATCCAAGGCTCATGTGTGTCCCTAGCCTAACTCATACAACTGACTATGCACAATTGCATATGCATGTTATCAATTATATAATCGCAAATCGCTTTTTTGCCCCTTCCGGCGCTACTTCCGGCGTGGTCATGTGGATACGCACGAAGCATTGGCCGCGAAGCGGCCATTGTGAGCCGTTCTAACGACGGCCAATGCTTCGCGCGTTCTAACGACTCAGCCTGCGAGGCTCAGGCACAGGCCTGCGGCGTGTGCCTGCGAGGCTCAGGCACACGCCAAAGCATTGCCCGCGTAGCGGGCATTGTGAGACATTGCCCGCCATTGCCCACCCACACCCCGCCGATGCCGCCCGCGCTTTTCCCCCCCATGGAGCTGCCCCCTCTGCCTTCCGCCCAGCCCCGATCCACAGCCCCGCACCGCCCCCCAGCACTGCACACCCACAACGCCGCACAGATCCCCCCCTCAGCCCACCCACACCCCGCCGATGCCGCCCACGCTGCCTCCGCTCCCCGCATCTCACCCGGGGCCCATGGAGCGGAGGCCGCGCAGCCGCCTCCGCTCCCCGCATCTCGCCCGGGGACCATGGAGCGGAGGCCGGGCAGCCGCCTCCGCTCCACCCATCTCACCCGGGGACCATGGAGCGGAGGCCGCGCAGCCGCCACCGCTCCCCGCATCTCGCCCGGGGACCATGGAGCGGAGGCGGCGCAGCCGACTCCGCTCCCCGCATCTCGCCCGGGGACAATGGAGTGCAGGCGGCGCAGCCGCCTCCTTTCCCCGCAGCCCACCTGCTACGATGGAGCTGCCCCCTCTGCCTCCCCCCAGCCCCAATCCACAGCCCCGCACCGTCCCCCAGCACAGCACACCCACAACGCCGCACAGATCCCCCCCTCACTGCCCGCACACCTCCGCCGCCACCCCCCATCCACACCCTACCACCGCCCCCCAGCTCCGCTACCCAGCCCCGCAATGTCCGCATCAACCCACCATTATGTCCGCACACCCCCCATTATGTCCGCAGACCCCTCCCATATGTGCTCACCCCCCCCCACAATATGTCCGCGCACCCCCCCATATGTCCGCACCCCCCACAATATCTCCTCTCCCCCCCAAAACCACCCACTATGTCCGCACACCCTCCCCCAAATATGTACTCTCCCCCCCCAATATGTCCGCACCCCCCCCAATATCTCCTAACATCCCACCCCATTATGTCCGCACTCCCCCCCCAAACGACGCCGTAGATCACTTACCTGTCTTCATCACATCTGCTTCCTCAGGTCCAGCTCCACTCCTCCCTCCGGCCCAGGCATCCTCTTCCTTCAGCCCGGCCCATGAGTCTTCCATCCGGCGGTCTTCTTTCTTCCTACACCGAGCTCCGGACCTTCCATGTTCCCTCTTCGGTCCGCTTCACTCACTGAAGAATAAACATGGCCGCCGCGAGTTTCTGGAAGCCCCGCCCACGGATCCAAATCGCACCAATCACATTCAAATACACAACAACCAATGACATTCAAGGCTCATTCATACTTTTTTATCAATGGGAACTAACACTTTTACTATTCCAATACAGCCAATCAGATTCGCCCCTCATTCATCCATGTTTCTCAATGGAAAAAATTCACTACATTTAAAGACAATTAAAATAAATAAATAAATACACATAAAAATATTTTAAAATACTAATAAATTCACTGAAAATAACAAATAATAAATAAATTTAATAATTAAAAAACTAAAAAAACTAAAATAAAATAATATAAATAATACATAATAAAATAAAAAATTATAATAAAAAATAAAAAAATATATTAATATATAAAATTAATATATTAATTACATTTACTCATTAAAATAAAATAAAAAAATCTAATACAAATAAATTTAATTTAAAAAAATTCATATACAAATAATAAAAATAATAAATAATAAAATAAATCAAAATAAAAAAAAAATTAATAAAATAAAAATATATATAATTTAAATATTAATAACATTAACTAATTCGAACAAAATCAAATTAGTCACTTAAAAAAAAATTTAAAAAAAGTATTAAAATATTCAATAATAATTAATTACAATAATACAAAAATAAATAATAACAATACATATTACATATAAAAATTCATAACATTAACTCATTCTAATAAAATAAAACAAATACATAAAATATTCATAACATTAACTTATTCAAAAAATATTACAATAAAAAAAAAAAATATATATATATATATATACCTACTATAATCTAATTAACGCACGTTCTAGAATCCCGATGCATTTGCATCGGGCTCACAGCTAGTAGATAATAAATATGTGAGCCTATTCATACCATTTATCCCTAAAATGTGAATAAATTTGTCAACTTGTAACTCACTAAATGTACTCAACCGTATCTATTCTTCTCTATAGTAGAATAAACTTTTGGGTTTATAAAAAGAGACTTCTCGTTCACATATCAGAATTGCTACATAAACAGATTACGGATACATTTATACAGCAGTGGAGGAATCATTTTGTATTTTTTTTCCATGCAATGTTTGTATGTAAAAAATGTACTTCAACCACAATGCAAATAACAGAGGAAATTACAGGCAATCTTCAACTGTTGCATACAGATTATGGAGAAATCTGAATCACTTTATCCACAAAATGTTTTTATTTATTTTGCTTGCTCACATCGTGACATTACTTCCACATCGCTTCACAAACATCATCAGTATCACATGCATTGAGGTATGCTAAATGTTAGGCTAGGGTCACACTTGCGTTGTGACCCTAGCCTAACGGATTGCACTTAAAACTTAGTACTTTTCCCAGAAGTGCATAGTGTTAACGCTATGCGCTGTGGGAGAGTGCTGCCCCTAGTTACCCGATATTTACCTTCCCAACCAGCCACACACAAGCTGCAGGGGGTGCGTTTTACAAAAGCGCACAGGAAATGTCTGCAACGTTTCCTGTGCGCTCAGCTAAAGCGCACTCCCAGCAGCTTTGTGTGTGACTGGTTGGGAAGGTAAATATCGGGTAAGTAGGGGCAGCACTCTCCCACAGCGCATAGCGTAAACACTATGCACTTCTGGGATAAGTACTAAGTTTTAAGTGCAATCCGTTAGTGTGACCCTATTACAGCCCTTTAAATAGAACCAGACAACAGTATTTAACAATATCAAGTAAAGGCATAGTGATAATCGCACTGTTATAATGAATACATTGACAGAATAGTGGTTCTTGTTTAATCAGCATCTCGAATTTTCTTCTAAGGTCTGCATATAACTACACTGAGTGCAATCTGAGAAAAAATACAACAGCGCTTGCACCAATAAGGAAGGACCAATCTGTGATTTTTTTCTTCAGCTGTTTTCAGGGTGAGGAAAAAAAATTGCAGAATGCTGTGTAGGGTTACATAAAATGTTTGAGACTCACCAGTGCAAGTCTATGGATGCAAGTAAGAAAATGGATGGCACACGGAGCAGCCATATGCCGCCTGTTTTTTTGATTACCATTCTCTAGCATAGAACACTGGAAATGATCCTGTAAAAAAATGGATGGCACATGGACCATCCATATACCGCCTGTTTTTTACATTGCCATTCTGTAGCATAGAACACTGTAAATGGTCCTGTAAATGATTGTAGAATAATAGTGGTTGAGAAAAAAATGCAAATGGTACATGCTTCATAAGAATAATAGGCGAGAAAAAAATGGCAAACTGAAATTGCTCTCACATAACATATGGAATACCAAATGTGTTTCACTCATTCAACTTTTCTGGGTGAAAATAGGACCAATTTTTATATGCAGATGTGAGCGAATCCTTATAATATTTCTGTATGTTGGGGTGGTGCAAGGGGTACATTCTTCTGCTCCTCCACCCCTCCGCTTGCATCCCATGTGCCAATGACAGGTCACTGATTATTCATAGGTAGCAGGTATTTGTGAAATGTAAAGGAAAGATAATGTAAATGTAAAGGTGTTTAGGTGGCTCAGTGGTTAGCATGGAATGGTGGCTCAGTGGTTAGAACTGTATGGTAGCTCAGTGGTTAGCACTGTATGGTGGCTCAGTGGTTAGAACTGTACTGTGGCTCAGTGGTTAGCCCTGTACGGTGGCTCAGTGGTTAGCACTGTATGGTGGCTCAGTGGTTAGCACTGTACGGTGGCTCAGTGGTTGGCACTGTATGGTGGCTCAGTGGTTAGCACTGTATATGGTGGCTCAGTGGTTAGCACTGTATGGTGGCTCAGTGGTTAGCACTGTATGGTGGCTCAGTGGTTGGCACTGTATGGTGGCTCAGTGGTTAGCACTGTATATGGTGGCTCAGTGGTTAGCACTGTATGGTGGCTCAGTGGTTAGCACTGTATGGTGGCTCAGTGGTTAGCACTGTATGGTGGCTCAGTGGTTAGCACTGTATATGGTGGCTCAGTGGTTAGCACTGTATATGGTGGCTCAGTGGTTAGCCCTGTATATGGTGGCTCAGTGGTTAGCACTGTATGGTGGCTCAGTGGTTAGCACTGTATATGGTGGCTCAGTGGTTAGCACTGTATGGTGGCTCAGTGGTTAGCACTGTACGGTGGCTCAGTGGTTATCACTGTATGGTGGCTCAATGGTTATCACTGTATGGTGGCTCAGTGGTTAGCACAGTATGGTGGCTCATTGGTCTGCACTCTACAGTAGCTCAGTGGTTAGCACTGTATGGTGGCTCAGTGGTTAGCACTGTATATGGTGGCTCAGTGGTTAGCACTGTATACGGTGGCTCAGTGGTTAGCATTGTATGGTGGCTCAGTGGTTAGCACTATATATGGTGGCTCAGTGGTTAGCACTGTATGGTGGCTCAGTGGTGAGCATTGTATGGAGGCTCAGTGATGGGAGGCAGGCACGATGGGAGCCAGAAGGCACAAAGGAGGCAGGGGCACAGGGGAGGGAGAAGGCACAGGGGATGCTGATTCCACAAGGGAGGCAGAGTCATAGGGAGAGACAGCACACACAGGGAGAGACAGCTCACACAGGGGATGAGAGCACATAGAGTGAAGAGAAAGGCACAAGTAAGATAGAGAGCACAGGGGAAGACACAGCACAGAGAGGAGAGAGCGCACAAGGGGACACAGGCACAAAGTCTGCCCTCCCGATGCAATAGTATCGGACCTATTTCTATTATATACTAAGAATAAATTGCACACAGGTGGACTTTGTTTACTAATAAGGTGACTTCTGGAGGCAATTTGTCACTCAAGATTTTTATTAGGGGTATCAGGCTATAGGGGACTGAATACAAATGCACATCACAATTTTAAAATTAGTTTTTCAGATAGTTACAAAACCATTTATCATATCATTCAGTTAACAGAAAGTTAACTAGTCTTCCTGTGATAATCTCTTAGGCTGAAGGCACACTGTGCGAGGGACTCACGCGAGTGCAATGCGAGGAAAACTCGCATTGCACTCGGACCAGTGTTGCCCTATCAGGCAGGGCAGGTTGGTGCTAGTCCCCCGCACTGAAGTCGCATTGTGAGTCAGAAGCGAGTGCAGTCGCAGCATGCTGCGACTGCACGTGATTCTCAAGTGCGAGAGGACAATGCAAGACTACAGGGCGAGAAAATCTCGCCCGCATACAGCACACTGTGCGATATTGGCACAAGTGTGCTGCCAAAATTGCTTCAAACTCGCCGGCTGTCACAGCCGGCGAGTTTGAATTTACCGCTTTGCCAGTACAGTAATCAATAATGTTCCAGCGCTGTCACAGCAGTACTGAAGCATTATTGTTTAATAAACTCAGATAGAAAACTAAATAATAAAGTGTTGTGTATCAATAATCATTTTAGCCCCCTCTGCAGGCTATGTGCTACATGTCGGCATAGAGCCTGCAGATGTGGCTAATATAAGCCTGTGTCAGAAGGGTTAAAATGCAGTGTGCTGCCCTCATGTGTACACAGAGTGTGTACACTCTGTGTAGACATAGTGACAACACACCCTGGCAGTGCAGGGGTTAATACCTTTATTTTACTGATCTTGGCAATTGTCGGGTCATTTTACATTACTGACAAGCTGCTTTCCTCCTGCACTGAGTTGTCCGTGGTCCTGAAGCTTCAGCATGATATTACTGTAATATCACGCTGGAGCTTCAGCACCTGGGACTGCGGCTGCCATGGTACGCTTTTTGCGTATGCAATTGGCGTAAGTATAGGCAGGTACATTCACCACACGCACCACACTCGCTCCACACACACCTAAAAACACACATATCACTCTCATCACTGTCGTGCATCAAACACACTCAGTGTTTGATGCACGACAGTGTGCCTTCAGCCTTATTAATAAACCAGTGATTTTATGAAAACTTCACTAAGCAACCTAGTATGTGATACATTACTAAAAGCAGTCTCTGTACCTCCATTATCTTGTGCTCAGATTACATGGAAAAAAATTATTCCCATTAAATAAAGGAAATATTATATTGCTTATTTTGATCTCCATAATATTCTTACTATTTATAGTATTAGATTAATATTTGTAATTGTTTCCAAGACAATAACAAGACATTGATTTTGAAGAGACTATTTTAGGTCATAAAACTGAACTGTGATGTTGTATTTTCTTGGGAATTTTTAAGGTAACAAGATTATGAAAAGATAAGTGTCACAGTTGGTAGTAACAGACAAAGGGATTAGGCAGCAGTATGGAAGTGACAATCAAAAGGTGATCACGGGAACTAGTTTGACTCTTAGAATGGGGTCCCCAGCTTACCCTGTTCCCTGAAGTACCTGTAAAGGTGAGGATGTCTGGATTGCCAACCTTGCCCTTTTCCTAACCACCCCTTGGCTATAATCCCTCACCTCCACCCTGGGACTGTGTTGAGCGCAGCAACTCCCAGGAAGATGACATTCTCCATGAAACTACACAGCAAGAAGGCTTAAGCAGAACTCTACTCAGCATCAACACAGTTCACGGTCTTTGCTGAGAATGAACTCTATCAGCAACACCAGCTGATGGGTCATGGGACTACTTAAAAGCTGGGTGAGTGGACAACCACATCACTTGATGCACTCAGCAACTGTTACTGCAGAGCAACAGAAGTTAACCTTTAATAGACTAAAGGAAATTGACCCCATTTAACTACTGCAAAGCAATTCACAGAGACTGCAAAGCAGTCCACACGTGACACTCAGAAACTGATACTGCAGAGCCACAGAAGTTAATCCTTAATAGACCAAATGAAATTAACTCTAACTACTGCAGAGCAATTCACAGAGACTGCAGAGCAGTCTACGTGTGTCAATACATTCACCATACAGAACATATCTTGTTTTTCTGCTTTGATTTAATATTAAATAACACTACCAGTAATATCATCCCAAATTTAATTTTAATTTGGCTCGGTTTTGTAAGACAGGATGTAATGTAATGCTTATCACATGAAAGCCTTACTCAATATGCCTTTTGTAACTTCTTACAATGTATATCATTGTATCCTTTAACCATATATACACTGGCAATCAAAATGAGAGAACAATGTATCACTTAATTTTGTCAGACAGAATGTAATCTACATTGATGAACATTTGAAGGTTTTTGTGTAAGGGATACACCATGCCTCTAGAACAGTGTTTTCAAAGTATCCAAAGTTTATCAACTTAAAACCTTTATTTTACACAAAATGTTATGATTATAAACCGAGAACAGCAATGACTGTAGCACAGAGAAAGGTTAAAACTACATTTTGTGAAGATTACAACAGTCACCAATCAGTAGGAAGTGTACAGGCCTTTGCTTTGTACAGACCTTTGCTTTGAATGACTTCAGCACATCTGTGGCCACAGGACATCACTAGTCTCTCACACTGCTCTGATGTGATTTTGGTCCACTCTTCTTCCAGTCTCTTCCACAGTTCTGTGACTGTTGTAGGTTTCTTGGCCATAACTTTCTCACCAAAGATTTTACAGAGGTTTTATATTGGGTTTAGACTCTGGGCTGGCCATTTCATTGTTTCAATGTTTTCTGTTTGAAGGAACTGCTTTGCTGTGTGACAGGGTGCATTGTCTTGCATGAAAATTGCTGGCTGATTGAGTGCTGAATGCAAGTAAGGCAACTTGAGTTGTTGAGGAAGGTTCTAAAACACATTTGCATTCACTCTGCCATGTAGTTGTGTGAGAGGTTCAACCCCTGTAGCAGAAAATATCCTTCAAACCATGACACCTTTTACTGTCTACACACATCCTCCTCATTAAAGGTACAGTAAGTCTACTCTTCTGATTCTTTCTGCTAATGAGAGGTTTGGTCACTGCAGAGTGGGCTTGTTGTCCAAATGCTCTTAAACGTCATGACACTGTATGACAAGACAGATCCTTACCCTGTTCAGTGGTGAACTGGCAAGATATTCCAGGTGTAGTGTTGAAATGATTATCCATGGAGATTTTCCGCATTATCCTGTTATCTCTTGCATTTGTCTTTCGTAGGTGACCAGCCTTCTTGAGCGACTTGAAAGAGTTGTGATGTTGCAAAGATGCAATATTCTAGAAATTACAGACTTGGAATGACAAATTCCTATTGCTATGACTGATAGGTTGACCTTTTTGTCTTTCATTTGGACAACTTGCTGCCGGAGGGTTTCAGGCACACCATTTTAGCAAAGTGAATGCAAACTGGAAAATTAGGCTGCCAGTTAAATAGGGTTTGTCAGCTAATTAAGGAGACTAGCACCAGGTGCCAGATTAACACCAATTATAATTTATAGGTATCTGAAAGTGTTCTTTAATTTTGATCAGTGTTCTTTTTTTATTTATGTCATTTACATTTTTATACTTAACATTAAAGAGAACCTGTCACTGTTCCAGAGTGAAAGCACCACTGAATGCAGCATGTCTCCTGCATTCAAGGAAGAGGTCCCCCATGTCTCTAGCCCCCTGTAAGTTGTACAATACACTTTAGAAAGTGTACAGTTAAGGAGTCCAGAGTGACTTACTCAGTAATGAGTCCTCGCTGCTTCCTGGTCTCCTCCCCGCCTCAAGCCCTCTCTGAGCCACCTCCAGCCCCCTCCTTTATGTCTCCCCTCCTTGGTTGTCTCATTGTTCCTTTACATCTGAAGTCACGAAGACACAGAGTGAACAATGGGTGGGGGCGAGTCCCAGTAGCTAAAACACATGCTGTCGGTGACGTCCTCATTGTTTATGCTGTGCAACCTCTTTTAGAAATTCCCGCCTCCTTTGCTATTATGATGCACCAGGCTGGAACATCATATCTGGCCCGGTGCATGATCACATGTTCGGCCTGGCTCCAGCACATGCACTGTGTGCATATTGAAGCTGGGCTGTACATGTCATAAGCCCCCACAATGCATCGGGCCGGATATGATGTTCCAGCCCGCTGCATCATAATAGCAAAGGAGGCAGGAATTTCAAAAAGAGGTGGCACAGCACAATGAATGAGGAAGCCCAGCGGGGCATGCTAGGAGCCAGCAAAAAGGGGAGAATGGATCCCCAAAGCCCGCCTTTCTAGTCTACTGATGTAGACTGCATGTAAGTTATAAATCATTATTCTTAAACTTTATGGGGCATTTTTAGATCAGACAGGGTTGGTTAGGGATCAGCTAGCATGGTGCAGGGACAAGTAGTGATAGCATAGGGGGCTAAAACGAGCTGACAGATTCCCTTTAATGCTTGTAGTGAATTTCAACAAGTAATGAATGCTGTTTTACTCCTGGCTTTCCTGAGATTATCCTTACCTTTCAATAGTCCAATAAATTATATGTTATAGAAAAGTTATAAAATATTGTGAATATTTCACATTACTTCTTATATGTACCTTTAGTAGCCCCAAAAATTTGCATTAAAAAAGCCACTGTGGTGAAGTGAAATGGGTAATGTCACTTAGACTTTACTTAGACAGAACCTGTGAGGACAATACACTGAAACTAGTATTTTGACTGATTAGGTACAAGAACATCAATACAAATCATATTTGTTTTGTAGTATTGTTCTAGCTTTGAATCTGCAGGCATATAAGCCTGGAAATGCATTGAGGGTGAAGTCCAATCCATCCTGTCGAGAAACCCCAACGGTAGATCACCCGGACCAGACGGTTTTACCTCAGCATATTACAAAACTTTTATGCAGAGTCTGAGTCCACATTTACTTAACATGTGCAATGCAGTGCTCTCTGGCAGCTCCCTCCCCCCTCAGTCTTTAGAGGCACACATCTCACTAATCCATAAAGAGAGCAAGGACCCGACACTCTGTGGGAGCTATAGGCCCATCTCCTTACTGAACGTTGATTTAAACATTTACGCAAGCTTGTTAGCCAAACGTTTAGCGGAGGTGGTCCCTCATTTAGTTTCCCTGGAACAGACGGGCTTTGTACAGGGCAGGGAGGGGAAAGACAACGCCAGTAGAGTGCTGCATCTACTGCAGCACACCAGAATAAACAAGACCCCGCTGGTCCTAATAGGCACGGATGCCGAGAAAGCGTTCGACAGGGTGGACTGGACATTTTTGCGACATACACTTATAGCTTTTAATTTTCCCCTGACACTAATAGAGGTTATCTTTAAAATGTACCATCTACCCTCGGCAAGACTGCGTATTAATAATTTGCTATCAGATCCCTTCCTGATACTAAATGGCACGAGGCAGGGTTGCCCTTTATCATGCTGCTTTTTGTGCTCACAATGGAACCACTCTTATGAAGTATTCAGTTGAGCACAGAGATAGAAGGGGTGGTGACAAAAAAATTTCATCACAAGTCCGCGGCATTTGCTGACGACTTGTTGGTTTTGCTTTCTAACCCTGATAGGGGCATTCCTGCCTTCCTACGTATTCTGGAATGATATGGCTATCTCTCCGGTTTTAAAATCAACCCGTCTAAGTCCGAGGCCTTAGGTGTCAATATTCCCAAAACCAAAATCGATGAATTTAAATCCGAGCACCCATTCACTTGGCCCCCGAAGTTTATCACTTATCTGGGAGTGAAGATAGGACGAACAACTAAAGACCTTTTAGATCTGAATGTATTACCCTTACTAAATAGAGCGATAGCAGATGTGAAAACTTGGCGAGCGCCCTATTTGTCTTGGCTGGGAAGGAAAAATTTGCTGAAGAGTTTAATCTTACCCAAATTTCTCTATATATTCCAAATGCTTCCAATTAGAATCCCCATATGGATACTTACTAAAATCCGCACCTTTTTCTTTAACTTTATCTGGAGCAATAAACGAGCTCGAATCAACGCATCCACTCTATCCCTCCCAATACATAAAGGAGGCATGGGAGCTCCAGATATCTTTAAATACTATGAAGCCACCATGCTCTCCAGAGTAGTTGATTGGATCAGAGACCCACCTAACAAACTGTGGTTGCGGATTGAAAATTCTCGACTCCCTTTGAGAACTATGGCCTTACTGCTGGATATAGTGGATAGGTCCCCCACGCCACGAAACGAATTGACACAAGCAGTACTATATACATGGAAGAAAGTCTATCATAAAATGACTCCCTCATTATCACCTATTCTCACGGTGCAAGACATTATTGGACGTGTACTTCCACCACCCAGGACACAGCTAGGCAATACCACAGATTCTGAGACATCACGACCTACATCAATAGATAAATTATTTTTGGATGGAGCCTTACTAACTCTTAATGAAATTAAGTCTGAAGGCCCTCTAATGAATATCTCATTTATGCAATACAATACCCTAAAAAGCTATCTCACCACACATATGCAGACCTCGGACCTATCTAGATCCCTCACTTTATTTGAACAAATGTGTACACAAACTCATCCACCCACACGAACCTTATCTAAATTATACCAGCTTTTGATACAGGAAACTGCTCACACTAAGCGAGCCTACCTGGCCAATGGGAAAAAGATTTAGCTATTTAATTCACAGAGCCGCAGATAGCTCAGATCTTTAAGAGATCACACGGCCCTTCACCATGTGTGAAGTTACAAGAAAACTCGCTTAAGGTGATCACCCGATGGTATCGTACGCCACTTCAATTACACACCTGGAACTCCTTGGTATCGGAAGCATGCTGGAGGTGCAACAAGGAAAAGGGCACATATCTACGTGATTCAAAAATACTGGGGATTGGTATCAAAGGTGATATATGAGGTATTGGAGAGAGACGTAGATCTGACACCGCAAACAGTTTTGCTAAACCTGCAACTATGGCCGGGGATCCCACGGCCACTAGATTGGCCAAAAATATTTTGGCGGCCGCCAAGGCCCTGATACCACTACACTGGAACACCTCGCTTATCCCTTCCAAGACCCGACTCTTAAGAAAAATCGACGTGGTATATAGAACAGCTGAATTGGCAGCCCTTTCCTATGGATTGTTCCCTCTTTTTGAGAAGACATGGACATATGGCTATGGTACATATCTACACCATCCTTTGCCAAAATGCTCACTCTTTCACAATCTTATACATAAAACCCGAAGGCCACTTCCGCCCAAAATCCGCTCAACTTCCGTGATGGCCTCCGTCCTGTGTCAAACACCGGAACCGGAAGCACCAGACCCACAGAGCCCCAGCCACCGGCCCTGCACAGAGCCCCGTCTGCGCCCACCCACATCCGGCCCACAGCCCTGCAGCTCACCGCCCACTCTCCATCAGGGACCGCCATGCCGCCACTGGGTCCGCACACAGCCTGGTGTGCGCCCACCAACATGAGGGAACTGGCCCGGACCGGCCCACACTCCGGTGTGCGGCCTCCGCCGGCAACGCTGCCCCGCCGCCTCGGGGGGCCACACAACCTCTGGGGGTACCCGCGGCGCCTGGAGAGGAGGGGGAGGGCGGGACTTCCTGTCCTGCAGCTCTGCCCGCCCCTCCTCTCCTCCTACACCCGACGCACGGCGCGGTGAGTCTGCCCTCCAGCCTCCGCCTCAGCCTGTGCCCGCCGCCTCCGCTGCAGCCTGTGCTCCCTCCAGCCTGAGCCCCCTCCAGCCTGAGCCCCCTCCAGCCTGTGCCCCCTCCAGCCTGAGCCCCCTCCAGCCTGTGCTCCCTCCAGCCTGAGCCCCCTCCAGCCTGAGCCCCCTCCAGCCTGAGCCCCCTCCAGCCTGTGCCCCCTCCAGCCTGTGCCCCCTCCAGCCTGAGCCCCCTCCAGCCTGAGCCCCCTCCAGCCTGTGCCCCCTCCAGCCTGTGCCCCCTCCAGCCTGTGTCCTGTGCCCCCTCCAGCCTGTGCCCCCTCCAGCCTGTGCCCTCTGCCCCTTCAGCCTGTGCCCCCTTCAGCCTGTGCCCCCTCCAGCCTGTCCTCCCTCCAGCCTCTGCCCCCTCCAGCCTGTGCCCTGTGCCCCCTCCAGCCTGTGCCCCCTCTTGCCTCTGCCCCCTCCAGCCTGTGCCCCTTCCAGCCTGTGCCCCCTCCTGCCTCTGCCCACTCCAGCCTGTGCCCCCTCCAGCCTGTGCCCCCTCCAGCCTGTGCCCCCTCCAGCCTGTGCCCCCTCCAGCCTGTGCCTCCTCCAGCCTGTGCCGCCTCCAGCCTGTGCCTCCTCCAGCCTGTGCCCCCTCCAGCCTGTGCCCCCTCCAGCCTGTGTCCTGTGCCCCCTCCAGCCTGTGTCCTGTGCCCCCTCCAGCCTGTGCCCCCTCCAGCCTGTGCCCCCTCCAGCCTGTGCACTGTGCCCCCTCCAGCCTGTGCCCCCTCCAGCCTGTGCCCCCTCCAGCCTGTGCCCTGTGCTCCCTCCAGCCTGTGCCCTCTGCCCCCTTCAGCCTGTGCCCCCTTCAGCCTGTGCCCCCTCCAGCCTGTCCTCCCTTTAGCCTCTGCCCCCTCCAGCCTGTGCCCCCTCCAGCCTGTGCCCTGTGCCCCCTCCAGCCTGTGCCCCCTCCAGCATGTGCCCCCTCCAGCCTGTGCCCCCTCCTGCCTGTGCCCCCTCCTGCCTGTGCCCCCTCCTGCCTCTGCCCCCTCCAGCCTGTGCCCCTTCCAGCCTGTGCCCCCTCCAGCCTGTGCCCCCTCCAGCCTCCAGCCGTCCTCTGCCCCCTCCAGCCGTCCTCTGCCCCCTCCAGCCGTCCTCTGCCCCCTCCAGCTGTCCTCTGCCCTCTCCAGCTGTCCTCTGCCCTCTCCAGCCGTCCTCTGCCCTCTCCAGCCTCCAGCCGTCCTCTGCCCTCTCCAGCCTCCAGCCGTCCTCTGCCCTCTCCAGCCTCCAGCCTTTCTCTGCCCTCTCCAGCCTCCAGCCATCCTCTGCCCTCTCCAGCCTCCAGCCGTCCTCTGCCCTCTCCAGCCTCCAGCCGTCCTCTGCCCTCTCCAGCCTCCAGCCGTCCTCTGCCCCCTCCAGCCGTCCTCTGCCCCCTCCAGCCGTCCTCTGCCCCCTCCAGCCGTCCTCTGCCCCCTCCAGCCGTCCTGTGCCCCCTCCAGCCGTCCTCTGCCCTCTCCAGCCGTCCTCTGCCCTCTCCAGCCGTCCTCTGCCCTCTCCAGCCGTCCTCTGCCCTCTCCAGCCGTCCTCTGCCCTCTCCAGCCGTCCTCTGCCCTCTCCAGCCTCCAGCCGTCCTCTGCCCTCTCCAGCCTCCAGCCGTCCTCTGCATTCTCCAGCCCTCCTCTGCCCTCTCCAGCCCCCAGCCATCCTCTCCCTCCTCCACCCTCCAGCTGTCCTCTGCCCCCTCCACCCTCCAGCCGTCCTCTGCCCTCTCCAGCCGTCCTCTGCCCTCTCCAGCCGTCCTCTGCCCTCTCCAGCCGTCCTCTGCCCTCTCCAGCCGTCCTCTGCCCTCTCCAGCCGTCCTCTGCCCTTTCCAGCCGTCCTCTGCCCTCTCCAGCCGTCCTCTGCCCTCTCCAGCCGTCCTCTGCCCTCTCCAGCCGTCCTCTGCCCCCTCCATCCGTCCTCTGCCCCCTCCAGCCTCCAGCCGTCCTCTGCCCCCTCCAGCCTCCAGCCATCCCCTGCCCCCTCCAGCCGTCCCCTGCCCCCTCCAGCCGTCCCCTGCCCCCTCCAGCCGTCCCCTGCCCTCTCCAGTCGTCCGGGGGTGGCCACATGTTGACTCAGGATCCAGGCGCCGGAGAAGACGCAGGGTCGGTGGTAAGTATAGCGGTGTGTGTGTGTATGTGTCTGTGTGTGTGTTGTGTGTGCGTGTGTGTGTTGTATGTATGTGCCACTCTGCCCACGCCGCTGCACTGACCACTCTGCCCACGCCGCTGCGCTGACCACTCTGCCCACGCCGCTGCGCTGACCACACTGCCCACGCCGCTGAACTGACCACACTGCCCACGCCGCTGCGCTGACCACACTGCCCACGCCGCTGCGCTGACCACACTGCCCACGCCGCTGCGCTGACCACACTGCCCACGCCGCTGCGCTGACCACTCTGCCTACGCCGCTGTGCTCACCACTCTGCCCACGCCGCTGCGCTGACCAATCTCACCGCACTCACTGCTAACCACTGAGCCACCGCACTCACTGCTAACCACTGAGCCACCGCGCACAGTGCTAGCCATTGAGCCACCATATACTCTGCTACCCACAGAGCCGCCTGTATACACACAATTAATTTCACCGCACTACCCTAACTATTCGTAAATAAACTATATATGGATTCTAGACTACCCGATTCTTTAGAATCGGGCTGCCATCTAGTGATAAATAAATACCTAAATTAATGCAATACACACCCGGCTTTGGATCTAGATCCCTCAAAATATGCCCTTGTATTAGCACCCAACTTAACTTGGAGCAATAGAAATCATTCAGACTTCCCCTCTTACATCCTCTTCTTTAACCCCTCTTTGTCCCTTCTGACCCCCCTTAATTTCCTCTAATATAATATATCTGGATACAGTATTTACCGTTCTGAACTTCTACTTTTGATAAGACAAGTATTATTCGTGGAACTATGATCCAGACCTTCTATTTTCTACCTGCTTTATCTACATTACTGTATTTTGTATTGGTTTTCTTACTATTATGTATTTTCGCATCTTATTGTATGTAAATGTAAATGTCATCTGTTTGTATGTTAATATTTTCTTTCAATAAAAAGAAACATTTTTAGGAGTGATACCTTTATTAGCTAACCAGAAAAAATATATTTGTAAGTTTTCAGAGCTCACATGGCCCCTTAATCAGACAATACTACAAATGAATTACTGTAAAGAAGAAAAAAGGCCAGGCTTCATTTGTCCGCACAGACCAAGGGAAAGTCAGTCAGGTGTCACTCAATATTCCTTTATTTTGCCAATGCATTTTGTAGCATAACCTGCTACTTCATCAGGGCTATCCCTCAGCCCTCATGAAGTGGCAGGTTCTGCTACGAAACTCGTTGGCAAAATAAAGGAATATTGAGTGACACCTGACTGACTTTCCCTTGGTCTGTGCGGACAAATGAAGCCTGGCCTTTTTTCTTCTTTACAGCATCTCTCACAGCAAGGCATCTGCAGCCACCATCACATCAGAAGCCTTATTCAGTTGGTTGTGACTCACACAATCCTGTAAGGTGAGTCCCACCAATTTGGGGGCAAACATATCCAATCTACGGATAAAACCCTATATGTGCTCCCTTCTTTTCTTTTAACAAATGAATTACTGAGACATTTAAATATGTGTTACAGCATGACATGAGGTGATTCTAAAGGGCCTGTCACACGCGTCAATGTCGTCAGTGAGATGATCGCTGACGACATTGACGGCTGATCGCTGGTGAGCTGTCACACAGGCAGAATCACCAGCGATCAATGGACCAGAGACATCGTGGAAACGATTTAAATATCGTTTCCACGATGTCTTGCTCCCGCTGCCAGCCTGCTGGAAGCGGGAGCAGGCTGGTCTCCAAGGTAAACTGCGGGTATCTAGGCAGCGCGCGCTGCCTAGATACCCGACGTGTACCTTAGTTACCAGCCTCCTCCGCTCACCAGGTGGTATCTAAGGTACACAGCAGGTAACTAGGGACCCTAGTTACCCGCTGTGTACCACCTCGGATGACCCTCATACACTGTTAATATGTGCCCCTGCAGCCTAGTAAACCATTTGCAGCACTGCTTTTGTGTGAAAAGTGGCTGCAATAGAAGTGAGATAATGATTTTATAAACTTACATGCCTGCGTACATGAGGGCGTCTCCCTGTGTGTGCTGGGACTTGTGGGCTGTGCTCATCATGCCTGCTCTCCCCCTCCCTTATGCACGCCCCCTCTCAGCCTGCTATACTGTGTGAGGCTGATTGCGTCATAAAGGGGGTGGGGCTACCGGGATCAGCCTCACATCACTATAGCAGGCTGAGAGGGGGTCTTCCGAGGTGGTACACAGCGGGTAACTAGGGTCCCTAGTTACCCGCTGTGTACCTTAGATACCACCCGGTGAGCGGAGGAGGCTGGTAACTAAGGTACACGTCGGGTATCTAGGCAGCGCGCGCTGCCTAGATACCCGCAGTTTACCTTGGATACCAGCTCCCAGCGCTTGTGACAGGCGCTGGGAGCTGGAATATCGCTACTCCCGGTGTCACACACAGCGATGCTGCGTGTCCACCGGGCGACAATCGCCAGGTTTTAGAGCAGGTTCTAAAACCTGGCGATCATCAACCAGCGATTTTATAGCTGGTTGATTCAGTATGTCACACGCGTCAATATCGCTGCAACGTCATGTGCAGCCGATATCGTGCAGGCGATATTGACGCGTGTGACAGGCCCTTAAGAAGAGGTGGGTTAATGAAATTAAATTAAGGTCTTTGTAACTGATGCAGATAAGGTGGAAGTGATCTTTTACAGATCTGAAGACCTTCTTGTGGAGGTGTGAACTGTGTCCATGTAGTGACTCATGAATCCAGGTGTCATATTGAGTCCCATTTTTAGAGATTGGAACATTCTTATGAGTTTGAATTCCCAGATTTTTCTTTCTCTATAATTTTTAAAATGAACTTTCAATATTAGTCTGCCATGTTGTGTCCAGGTCTAGGGAAGTGTATTCCTACAGATGTTTCCAGCTATTTTTTTATTCTATGTCTATGTAAATTCATCTTTGCTTGTAATTTTTGCTTTGTTTCAGCAATATATGTCCCTTAAGTGCACCTTGTACATTGTATCATGTACACCACACTGGAGGATGTACAGTTAGGGCCAGAAATATTTGGACAGTGACACAAGTTTTGTTATTTTAGCTGTTTACAAAAACATGTTCAGAAATACAATTATATATATAATATGGGCTGAAAGTGCACACTCCCAGCTGCAATATGAGAGTTTCCACATCCAAATCGGAGAAAGGGTTTAGGAATCATAGCTCTGTAATGCATAGCCTCCTCTTTTTCAAGGGACCAAAAGTAATTGGACAATGGACTCAAAGGGCTGCAATTAACTCTGAAGGCGTCTCCCTCGTTAACCTGTAATCAATGAAGTAGTTAAAAGGTCAGGGGTGGATTCCAAGTGTGTGGTTTTGCATTTGGAAGCTGTTGCTGTGACCAGACAACATGCGGTCAAAGGAACTCTCAATTGAGGTGAAGCAGAACATCCTGAGGCTGAAAAAAAAGAAAAAATCCATCAGAGAGATAGCAGACATGCTTGGAGTAGCAAAATCAACAGTTGGGTACATTCTGAGAAAAAAGGAATTGACTGGTGAGCTTGGGAACTCTAAAAGGCCTGAGCGTCCACGGATGACAATAGTGGTGGATGATCGCCGCATACTTTATTTGGTGAAGAAGAACCCATTCACAACATCAACTGAAGTCCAGAACACTCTCAGTGAAGTAGGTGTATCTGTCTCTAAGTCAACAGTAAAGAGAAGACTCCATGACAGTAAATACAAAGGGTTCACATCTAGATGCAAACCATTCATCAATTCCAAAAATAGACAGGCCAGAGTTAAATTTGCTGAAAAACACCTCAAGAAGCCAGCTCAGTTCTGGAAAAGTATTCTATGGACAGATGAGACAAAGATCAACCTGTACCAGAAAGATGGGAAGAAAAAAGTTTGGAGAAGAAAGGGAATGGCACATGATCCAAGGCACACCACATCCTCTGTAAAACATGGTGGAGGCAACGTGATGGCATGGGCATGCATGGCTTTCAATGGCACTGGGTCACTTGTGTTTATTGATGACATAACAGCAGACAAGAGTAGCCGGATGAATTCTGAAGTGTACCGGGATATACTTTCAGCCCAGATTCAGCCAAATGCTGCAAAGTTGATTGGACGGCGCTTCATAGTACAGATGGACAATGACCCCAAGCATACAGCCAAAGCTACCCAGGAGTTCATGAGTGCAAAAAAGTGGAACATTCTGCAATGGCCAAGTCAATCACCAGATCTTAACCCAATTGAGCATGCATTTCACTTGCTGAAATCCAGACTTAAGACGGAAAGACTCACAAACAAGCAAGACCTGAAGGCTGCGACTGTAAAGGTCTGGCAAAGCATTAAGAAGGAGGAAACCCAGCGTTTGGTGATGTCCATGGGTTCCAGACTTAAGGCAGTGATTGCCTCCAAAGGATTCGCAACAAAATATTGAAAATAACAATATTTTGTTTGGGTTATGTTTATTTGTCCAATTACTTTTGACCTCCTAAAATGTGGAGTGTTTGTAAAGAAATGTGTACAATTCCTACAATTTCTGTCAGATGTTTTTGTTCAACCCTTCAAATTAAACGTTACAATCTGCACTTGAATTCTGTTGTAGAGGTTTCATTTCAAATCCAATGTGGTGGCATGCAGAGCCCAACTCACGAAAATTGTGTCACTGTCCAAATATTTCTGGCCCTAACTGTACATGAAAAAAAGTCTATGATCTTATAGTCCTGGTTTGTGTTGGGTATAGGGACTGTATCTGTTGGTGATATGGGGTACAAGTCATATATTTCTTGTTGTTACAGGGGAATAAGCCCATCTGTGATGGTGATGTGAGGACAGTTCCGACAAGGAGATTCCTTACATTGGGGGGCTGTTTGTAGGAGAGCAGTGGCAGTTCTGGGAATATTGCTTTCAGTCTGTGGTCTTTGTGGAATATGGGATGAAGATCAGCGCCAATTTTCCTTAGGATGTTCATATGAGGATTGTATGTGACCACAAGAGGCACCCTGTTGTTGTCCTCCTTCTGTTTGTAATCCAGGAGGCTGCTTCTTGGGATCCTTGTGTCTCTGTGGATCTGTTCATCTATTACCAGTGGATGATACCCTTGTTGTAGGAATGTTTTCCTCAGTGATAGTAGGTGTAGTTTTCTGTCCTCAATGTGTGAACAGATACGAATGTACCTCAGATCTTGACTGTAGATTATTGATTTTTTTTGTGTGTCTTGGATGAAAGCTGTTCCATCTCAGGTATGCCGGACGTTCTGTTGGTTTATGGTAAACTAGCTGTGAGCCCGATGCAAATGCATCGGGATTCTAGAACGTGCATTAATTTGATTATAGTAGTTATAGCTGGTGTGAGGACTTTTTGGGGGGTGTTCAATACTTTTTGGGGGGGTTGAATACTTTTTTGGGGGTGTTCAATACTTTTTTGGGGGGGTTGAATACTTTTTATGGGGTGTTCAATACTTTTTGGGGGGGTTCAATACTTTTTTGGGGGGGTTCAATACTTTTTGGGGGTGGTTCAATACTTTTGGGGGGGTCTTGGGGGGTTCAATACTTATTGGGGGGGTTCAATACTTTTTGGGGGGTTCAATATTTTTGGGGTTCAAAATTTTGGGGTTTCAATACTGGGCTTAATTTTGGGGGGGTTCAATAACATATTTTTGGGGGGTTCAATACTTTTGGGGGGGGTTCAATACTTATTGGGGGGGTTCAATACTTTTTGGGGGGGTTCAATACTTTTTGGGGGGGGTTCAATACTTATTGGGGGGGTTCAATACTTTTTGGGGGGGTTCAATACTTATTGGGGGGGTTCAATACTTATTGGGGGGGTTCAATACTTATTGGGGGGGTTCAATACTTATTGGGGGGGTTCAATACTTATTGGGGGTTCATACTTGAGGGTTCAATACTTATTGGAGGGGGTTCAATACTTTTTGGGGGGTTCAATACTTATTGGGGGGGTTCAATACTTATTGGGGCTGAGTGCTCGCAATGGCCGCGAAGCGGGCATTGCGAGTCGCTGGCCGAAAATTGAACCAGAGGCTCGGCCACAAAGTTAGCGATTTACCGCTCAGGCAGCGACTCGCGCTACATGAGCGGTAAATCGCTAACTTTGTGGCCGAGCCTCTGGTTCTATTTTCGGCCAGCGACTCGCAATGGCCGCTTCGCGGCCATTGCTCGCCCTCTGCCAGCGACTCGCAATGGCCTCGCGGCCATTGCTCGCGCAGGCTAACGACTCGCATTGGCCGCTACGCGGCCAATGCTTCGCTCGTGGTGACGTCACATAGTGACAAAGCCACGGCGATTTCGGGGTCCGACACGATTTTGCCTACGGCAATTATAGAGTAGATACATATAGCAGCGCTATGGTATATGGTGGTACATTAAATGACATGTATAGCAATGCTATGGTATATGGGGGTACATTAGAGGACATGTATAGCAGCACTGTGGTATATGGCGGTACATTACAGTACATGTATATCAGCACTATAGTATATGGCGGTACATTACATGTATAGCAGCGCTATAGTATATGGCGGTACATTCCAGTACATGTATAGCAGCACTATAGTATATGGCGGTACATTACGTGTATAGCAGCACTATAGTATATGGCGGTACATTACAGCACATGTATAGCAGCACGATGGTATATGGCGGTACATTACAGTACATGTATAGCAGCACTATGGTATATGGCGATACTCCGCTCACCGCTTCTCCAGAGTAAAAGTAAAAAAAATCCTGAGTGAGGATACTCACCTGTCCACCGGCTCGCTCCACCTCCATCTTCTAGGTCCTACAGGCGTTTAGGACCTGTGGTTGCCTGGGAAACCGATCAGCTGATCGGTCACATGAGCGCTAACTGCCGGGGGGCAGGATGGAGTAGGGGGTCAGGATGGTGCCAGGGGGGGAGTGGCGGGATTGTGTCGGGGGGCAGGATGGCAGATGTGCAGGATGGAGCCGGGGGGCGGAGCAGGATGGAGGCGGAGGGGGGGGGCAGGATGGAGGGAGCGGGCAGGATGGAGGCGGAGAAGGATGGTGGCAGGGGGGGTAGGGTTGGATAGTGGGGAGCGGGGCAGGATGGAGTGAGCGGGGCAGGATAGAGCCGGAGGAGCAGGATGGTGGCGGGGGGGCAGGATGGAGTGAGCAGGGCAGGATGGAGCGAGCGAGGAAGGATGGAGCCGGAGGAGCAGGATGGGGGGGGGGGGCACACACATACATCATGCACACAGCACACACATGTATCATGGACACAGCACACACATGTATCATGGACACAGCACACACATGCATCATGGACACAGCACACACATGCATCATGGACACAGCACACACATGTATCATGGACACATCACACACATGCATCATGGACACAGCACACACATGTATCATGCACACAGCACACACATGCATCATGCACACAGCACACACATGCATCATGCACACAGCAGACACATACACCATGCACACAGGACACACATACATCATGCACACAGGACACACATACATCATGCACACAGGACACACATACATCATGCACACAGGACACACATACATCATGCACACAGGACACACATACATCATGCACACAGCACACATGCATCATGCACACAGGACACACATACATCATGCACACAGGACACACATACATCATGCACACAGGACACACATACATCATGCACACAGGACACACATACATCATGCACACAGGACACACATACATCATGCACACACCCAGGACACACATACATCATGCACACAGGACACACATACATCATGCACACAGGACACACATACATCATGCACACAGCACACACATGCATCATGCATACAGCACACACATGTATCATGCACACATCACACACATGCATCATGCACACAGCACACACATACATCATGGACACAGCACACACATGCATCATGGACACAGCACACACATGCATCATGGACACATCACACACATGCATCATGGACACAGCACACACATGCATCATGGACACATCACACACATGCATCATGCACACAGCAGACACATACACCATGCACACAGGACACACATACACCATGCACACAGGACACACATACATCATGCACACAGGACACACATACATCATGCACACAGGACACACATACATCATGCACACAGGACACACATACATCATGCACACAGCACACACATACAGCATGCACACAGCACACACATACATCATGCACACAGGACACACATACATCATGCACACAGGACACACATACATCATGCACACAGGACACACATACATCATGCACACAGGACACACATACATCATGCACACAGGACACACATACATCATGCACACAGCACACACATGCATCATGCATACAGCACACACATGTATCATGCACACATCACACACATGCATCATGCACACAGCACACACATACATCATGCACACAGCACACACATGTATCATGGACACAGCACACACATGCATCATGGACACAGCACACACATGCATCATGGACACATCACACACATGCATCATGGACACAGCACACACATGTATCATGGACACATCACACACATGCATCATGCACACAGCAGACACATGCATCATGCACACAGCAGACACATGCATCATGCACACAGCAGACACATACACCATGCACACAGGACACACATACATCATGCACACAGGACACACATACATCATGCACACAGGACACACATACATCATGCACACAGGACGCACATACATCATGCACACAGGACGCACATACATCATGCACACAGGACACACATACATCATGCACACAGCACACACATACATCATGCACACAGGACACACATACATCATGCACACAGGACACACATACATCATGCACACAGGACACACACATCATGCACACAGGACACACATACATCATGCACACAGGACACACATACATCATGCACACAGGACACACATACATCATGCACACAGGACACACACATCATGCACACAGGACACACATACATCATGCACACAGGACACACATACATCATGCACACAGGACACACATACATCATGCACACAGGACGCACATACATCATGCACAAAGGACGCACATACATCATGCACACAGGACGCACATACATCATGCACACAGGACACACATACATTATGCACACAGGACACACATACATCATGCACACAGGACACACATACATCATGCACACAGGACACACATACATCATGCACACAGGACACACATACATCATGCACACAGGAAACACGTACATCATGCACACAGGACACACATACATCATGCACACAGGACACACATACATCATGCACACAGGACACACATACATCATGCACACAGGACACACATACATCATGCACACAGGACACACATACATCATGCACACAGCTCTTAAACTTGCCGCTCCCGGCGCAGCGCGGCAGGCAGGAAGCGGCGGCTCCTTCTGCACAGCCGCTCCCCCTGGCATGGACGGATGGATGGTGCGGCCCTGGGCAGCGGGAGCAAGGGGGGCCCCGCGAGAAGCAGAGAGGGCAGGAGGACCGGGGGGAGCGTGGGCAGGGGACGGGAGGACCAGGGGGGCGCGGGCATGACACAGGAGGACCCGGGGGGAGCGCGGGCAGGACACAGGAGGACCGGGGGGAGCGCGGGCAGGACACAGGAGGACCAGGGGAGCGCGGGCAGGACACAGGAGGACCGGGGGGAGCGCGGGCAGGACAGAGGAGGACCCAGGTGGGGGGGCTGGGAGAGAGAGAGTGTCCCGGACATTGCAAGTGAAGCAGACTCGCAAAGCCATTGAGTGAGGCTTTGCGAGTAGCTGGAGGCTATTCTGTGCAAACTCGCAAAGCCATTGAGTGAGGCTTTGCGAGTAGCTGGAGGCTATTCTGTGCAAAGTCGCAAAGCCAGCGACTCGCAATGGCCTCGCGGCCATTGCCCGCGCAGGCTAACGACTCGCATTGGCCGCTACGCGGCCAATGCTTCGCTCATGGTGACGTCACATAGTGACAAAGCCACGGCGATTTCGGGGTCCGACACGATTTTGCCTACGGCAATTATAGAGTAGATAGACATTTGTATGGTATTGTCTTTGATGTATATGGTTGTGTCCAGAAAATGTATTTGTGACTTTGAAAAGTTGAGGGTGAGCTTGATTGTTGGGTGGAACTTGTTGAAGTTGTTGTGGAAGGTAAGCAGATCATCCTTTGAGCCTGACCAGATTATTAGTAGGTCTTCAATATAGCGGAGGTATGCTGAAGGATTGATAGTGAAAGATACCAAAAAATCTTCCTCTAGTTTAGCCATAAACAGGTTAGCATACTGTGGTGACATGTTGCTTCCGATAGCGAGCGGCAGAGTGAAGTGGCCGGAAGTAATATTAAAGAGTAGACCGCGGCGGCCACATGCACTGGACCGCCGCCAGCATGGTCAATTGCCCAAGGTGTCGGGGGCCGCACAGGGAAGCCCCAGGGGCCGCATGTGGCCCGCGGGCCGCGAGTTTGAGACCCCTGATGTAGACATAGAGACCCTGATTCCAGCGATATGTCATTTACTGAGCTGCTTGCTGTCATTTTGATAAAATTAGTGTTTTCTCTGTTGCAGATTTAGCAGTCTGTGAATATGTCAGACTACTTAGCAGCAGGCCAAGTAGACTGCTAATGATAATCTCCAGCTGATTAAACAGTGATTTTATCAAAACTACACTGAGCAGCCCAGTAAGTGACATCGGTGGAATCAGGATCTCGAGTCCTATATTATGCTATTCTCAGATTAGGTTGCAAAAGCCTGCTGACAGGTTCCCTTTAAGATACTACATTGTTTCAACTTTCTGCTCACTAGGTAAAGATAATTCTCTATTCTTACTCATCATACTAAAAAAATTATGGGGCAGTTTAATGTGTAAATACACATTTGAGAATCTTCTCTTTAAAAAGTTTTCTGAAAAAATTGTAATGTGTCTGCCAAGAATTAAAGCTGTAATCATCCTAAAAAACATTGAAATACAGTAATTTGCGGCCAATTGCAGCTTTTCTGTGCGCTGATTTTATATCTAGCACCTGCATACAATGTTCTTGTTGCTACAGTCATCTTTTGTGTATTTACTGTCATTTTGCACACAACTGTGACCATTTCCACACCATTTAGACACAGCAGAATCTGATTCTAAATCAACCACATCATTTAGCTGGAACCAACTGTGGCAGTCAGGGCTTGGCTGACAGTCTCCACGTGTTTAAATGACATCTCACGCACTAAAAATCAGGACAAACGTATAATTATAGCTCTGTATAAATGACATGAGGTAGCTATTACATCGTGATTAATCTTTCTAGCGAGAACCAAAAACAAGACATCACTGTGGAACAACAAGAAGTGAAGGGTACTCGTTGTATATTACAGATCAACGAAAATGAATTATGCCAGAGGATGAAAACTAAAACATATTTGTTATTAAAAAATCTACTCCTTATAAGTGGCGGCTTCTATTCATATCTGCACTATCATTTCTGTCTATTACAAATGCCACATCTGTCCTACAATATGACTATAATGATTATAAGACTAGATTTACATAGCCATTATTTGTCCTAAATGCATTGATCATTCAGTAAAACAAGTAAAACAGTCCAGATTAACTATCTAGACCTGTAAAAAAGCAAAATATTCCATTTACATAGCTTAATTAGCAAAGACTCCTAAACCCCATAATTTTAGCGTAAGTTTCAGGTCCAGGCAGCTCCTCTTCCAGGTGATTTGTTTCAGGATGGTGACAGAAGCAGGGTGAGTGACACCATCATTGCTCCACAGCTTGCATCACTTCCCTAAAGCAAATTATCATCAGGAGGCAGTGATAAAAGAAGTGTGAGTGACACTCGTGCCATCCAATGATGGTTTGTTTCAGAGTGGTGATAGTAGCAGGGTGAGTTAAACCAGCATTCACAAGGCATATAAATGTATATAGGTAGATTGATCTGCTAAATAATTGCTCAAATTGATTCTATAGTACTGAATGGCATCAGCACTACTCCGAAGCTCTACTGCTACCTTAAATGAATAGTTTTCTTGGGGAGTGATAGAGGACTTATGAGTGACACTGCTGCCACCCACTAATGCTATTTGTTTTAGGGCAGTGATGACAGTAGGATGAGTGACACCAGCTTTCATAAGGCACAAAACTGTAGCTAGATTCCTCACTGTTATAATTGCATCAAATTGCTTCTATAGTACTTAGTGACACCAGCAATACCCCACAGCTTCTATCACCGCCTTAAAAGGAATCATCATTTGTCATTGGAGGGTGGCACTGGTGTCACTCACACTGCTTCCATCACTGTCCCTTCTTAACATCCTGTTTCATAGGAAAAAATATCCAGGCCTATGGTAACAGAAATGTCCTAGTCCTAGTCTGTTGCAGTTGACTACGGTACCATGCCCTTATGATAGCCAGTTCCTGGTGGTGTAATAGAAGGAAGAAGTGAATGCAGAGCCATCCTGTCTCCTGATAACACCTTTTTTGAGACACCACATATAGCAGGGGTGGGGAACTCCAGGCCTCGAGGGCTGCCAATGGTGCAGGTTTTCAGGATTTCCTTAGTATTGAACAGGTGATAATTGAATTACCTGCACTGGTGATGATTCCAACCCTGTGCAATGCTAATGAAATCCTGAAAACATGCACTGTTGGCAGCCATCGAGATCGGAATTCCCCACCTCTGACATATTGGAATACGAAGAATATGGAGAATGGTGGGAATTTTATAGTAAAGCACGTCACAACAGTGGTTAAGGGTGAAAAAATACATTTTTTATGAAAGGGCATTTGTGATATTGGGCGAACCCATTAATGCTTAATTAAAACTCAAACTATTAGTGATATACAGTATAACAGTGATATGTTGTGTCATAATAATATCTATAAAATGTATGCTGTTTTTTTTCATGAATAGCTGCTCACTGTGAATGTTAGATATGCTTCAACCTGTCACTAAAGTTTTTGTGTCAGTTTTCTTTATATCCTGCCTAAATGGAACAGCACCTTTATTAAATGCATGACAGGAAGGTGATAGCATAAAGATGACAGGTTGAGAATCAGAAAGTGGGCTATAAAGTGAAGAAAATGCCATTCATTGCAGGCAAAAGACCAAATCTAGATAAGGATCCACTTACACTGATACTCCCATAATCCCATAACACTGCGGAATGAGAATGACAAGCATTTTACCAAGGATGACAAATGCAGCCTGTGAAACGGTAGATGTGTTTATCATAGAAAAGCGCGTTGTAATACAGAGCACAAGGTCCTTAGTGTTGTTCCAGGGCACAGAGAAGCAGGGAGATAAGAGGAGCAGAGGTGACTACATAAAATAGTGTCCCCTGTAAAGATAACTTCAGAGAATAAAGACAAAGTTTGTTTGCCTGTCTTAATATCAGGGTATTACTATATTAGGAAGATATCTGACAGCCTTGAACAGAGGATATACCTTCTAAGGAACCTACTATTTTATACTAGGAGAATTGTACTTAGGCTTAGCTGTGGCATAACTAAAAGTTCATGGGAACCAATGCAAAAGCTCCAACGGGGCCCCAAGTTTTTGCAAGTCTTTAATAGTATTGGTTATTTCAAATAGATCAAAAGGAATTTTGGGGCCCGCTCGGGATCCAGGGCT
This sequence comes from Allobates femoralis, assembly GCA_033576535.1. Classification (NCBI taxonomy): domain Eukaryota; kingdom Metazoa; phylum Chordata; class Amphibia; order Anura; family Aromobatidae; genus Allobates; species Allobates femoralis. The sequence goes on from JARQOC010000002.1 coordinate 201,679,534, forward strand.
CGGGTGCCATCGCAACCCCTACACCTATTGTAGTTACACCCCTGAACCTTAAGCTGGGCTCACACGAGTATATAAACATCAATCCCATTCGCATCCAGAAAAGTGGGACGATTTTTTTCTCACTTGCCATCTATGTGCTGCCCGTATGCAGTCCATTTTTTTAACTCAGCAGCTATTAATATTTACAGCCCCATTTACTGGTTCCCATCTTACAGATTTTTTTCAAATTAGAACAAGAAGGGGTGTTAAAAATGCACAAACAATAAGGAGGTCCAAGATAATTTCATGAAAAAGATTTTACTTTTCTACACGCTGTTTCCAAAGTTTCAGCTCACCGTATAGCTACAGTATAGGAGGTGGTTTCCAGGGCAGTGCATGGGTATAAGGAAAGCTCAGAGCTAATAACAGGGGTAACAAATGAAAACAAATCCAGCAACAACATCCTTTAAATTTTCTTGGAAAAAGTAAAAAGTCCATTATATTTAGGCTTATTAAAAAGCAGAAATGCCAGACATGAGTCAACCAGAGGTGGAAACAGAAAGCAAATGCTACTTTGTAGAGAAGTTCTATGAATCTTAAATCTAAACACTCAAATTAAACCTCAAAAATTATTTGTCTTTAATCTATTAAATTATATGAGGCTCTGTCAATATTTCATGTTATTGTCATCACAATGTATTTGTAGCTATATATGCTAAAACAAGGGGAAAATAGTATAATTCACAGAACATCCCAGCAGAGCTGTCAGGGAGATGTCAACTCTATTCTTCAAGCATTCAAAAGTATTAACACCTTTTAGAATATTTGAATGCTTCAGCACCAGGAAAGCCGCAGAGCAGAGGAGCTCTTTTCAGTGTGGGGGAGATATTATGTAGAGAGGCAGTGTATGTGTGTGTGTGTCAAGGAGGTATATTTTGTGAAGTAAGCGCAGCAATTATATATTCAGGGGCGCAGCATTGGAGAAATTTATATTTCTGGGGCAATTTAATGAGGCTTTTCTTTTTAAGGGCACAAAGTCCAAAATTGCTACTGAAGATGGAGAATAGGAAAGTTTGCAGAGATAAACTCTAGGCATGAAATCCCATCATGCCATCTGTGCTACATGGAGACAAAAGGACAAGGGAACGACTCTTACCATAGATGACTTCATATATAAAGTACCTGGGTGAAATGTTTATTTATGATACTGCTTACACTTTATCAGTCCTGTGGTTCATGTGTGGTCCACACTATGATGATGACTGATACCAACAACTCCCACTTATTACCATATATACTCGTGCATAAACCGACCCGTGTATAAGCCGACCCCCCTACTTTTGCCCCCAAAACCTGGGAAAACGTATTGACTCGCATATAAGCCTGAGAGTGGACCCCAGCACAGGTATACAGCCCCCAGCAGTGTGGTATACAGCAGGTCCCCAGCCTAGTATACAACCTCAGCAGTGTGGTATACAGCAGGTCCCCAGCATAGTATACAGCAGGTCCCCAGCAGTGGTGGTATACAGCAGGTCCCCAGCAGTGATGGTATACAGTTCCAGCAGTGAGGTATACAGCAGGTCCCCAGCATAGTATACAGCAGGTCCCCAGCAGTGGTGGTATACAGCAGGTCCCCAGCAGTGATGGTATACAGCCCCAGCAGTGTGGTATACAGCAGGTCCCCAGCATAGTATACAGCAGGTCCCCAGCAGTGGTGGTATACAGACCCAGCAGTGTGGTATACAGCAGGTCCCCAGCATAGTATACAGCAGGTCCCCAGTAGTGGTGGTATACAGCATGTCCCCAGCAGTGATGGTATACAGCCCCAGCAGTGTGTATACAGCAGGTCCCCACATAGTATACAGCAGTCCCAGCAGTGGTGTATAACAGCATGTCCCCAGCAGTGATGGTATACAGCCCCAGCATGTGGTATACAGCAGTCCCCAGCATAGTATACAGCAGGTCCCCAGCAGTGGTGGTATACAGCCCCAGCAGTGTGGTATACAGCAGATCCCCAGCATAGTATACAGCAGGTCCTCAGCAGTGGTGGTATACAGCATGTCCCCAGCATGATGGTATACAGCCCCAGCAGTGTGGTATACAGCAGGTCCCCAGCATAGTATATAGCAGGTCCCCAGCAGTGGTGGTATACAGCATGTCCCCAGCAGTGATGGTATACAGCCCCAGCAGTGTGGTATACAGCAGGTCCCCAGCATAGTATACAGCAGGTCCCCAGCAGTGGTGGTATACAGCCCCAGCAGTGTGGTATACAGCAGGTCCCCAGCATAGTATACAGCAGGTCCCCAGCAGTGGTGGTATACAGCAGATCCCCAGCAGTGATGGTATACAGCCCCAGCAGTGTGGTATACAGGTCCCCCTCACAGTATGGCACCCCCCCCTCACAGGATGGCCCCCACATGTAGCGCTGCGCACATACATTACCTGGCTATCAGCTGTCACCCTCCAGTGGCGGATCATTTTCCTGGCTCCGAGCTTCCATCTTCATCTGTGTCTTCCTGCTTGTGGCCGGGGCTCATCGCGATGACGCCATCGCGACCCCGGCCGGTCACGTGACAAGCAGGAAGACACAGATGAAGATGGAAGCCCGGAGCCAGGAGAACGATCCGCCACCAGAGGGTGACAGCTGATAGCCAGGTAATGTATGTGCGCAGCGCTGCATGCAGGGGCCATCCTGTGAGGGGGAAACGCCATACTGTGAGGGGGGCCTGTATAATTGTCAGCCTCCCCAGCCTCCTCCAGCCCCCTCCAGCACTGACTCGCCTATAAGCCGAAGGGGGAACTTTTCAGCCCAATTTTTGGGCTGAAAAACTCGGCTTATATGCGAGTATATACGGTAGGTTAAGGACATTCTGGGAGTTGTAGGTTCATACAATACAATTATATATGATGCTGCCTTAACATTACAATTGATCGGTTTCCTAAGCTTGGTGCTGCATCTACTAAGGGTGGTTCTGGCATTGCATTAATAAACTGATGGTGGCTATGGTGCTGCATTATGTACTGACGGTTATTCTGGTGCTGCCTTAATGTACTGACACATTGGTTCTGGTGCCACATGTATTATTATTATTATTATTATTTATTATATAGCGCCATTGGGTTCCATGGCGCTTTACATGAGGATGAGGAGACAAGAACAAGTACACTAAATCTAGGCGATCAGGACGTACAGGTACAGAGGGGCAGGGACCCTGTCCACGAGGGTCACAGTCTATGTACATGTATGTGCTGATGGTGTTACTGACCCTGCACACTTGTAGAAATCCAAAATTTGCTTAATAGCTATGTTAAATCTTTACGAATTGTCATAGGATTTGTCAGGTTTCTTCTCCAAAAACTCAGTGTAAGTTAGCATACATTAACACATGTAAGTATTAGTTCAGTATGTCAATGTGAACAAAAAAATGTTGTGCACACCTGTTAAAATGGTTTGTCTTCCACTATCAGCGGCACAGATCGATGGCCAGGAAACTTAGCTGGAGCTCTGCAGGTTGCAATACAGAAATACAGTGCAGCCCAAGGGGAACTACCATGCCTCTTTTGTAACATGTCGGTGCGATGAGGTTATCAGCCAGCATGTGACAGCATGTATGCACTCACCAAAAGAAGAAGTAGATCTCTGGGGACAGGAGCAGAGTGCAAGGGAAATGGGAGTGAGGTGAGCAGTTGTTGCTTTTTTTTTTTTAATATGTGTATGAAATATGTGTGGGCTCATCCTGTATATAAGGAGACTGTATTATGGTTCATCTAGGCAGAAGTCAGCATACTCAATTTTGCTCAAAGTTAAGCGATACAATTTAAATTAATATAAAATTATAATTAGAATTAATCTGTTAATATTCATATTGAGCAGAATTAATTTCAACATGTTGGTTTGGCCTCCACGTCTGTCACGGTCTTTCATGTTGACCCTTGAGTAAACGTATTCCTCAAGCCTGCTTTATTACACATAGTGCTATGTTACATGTACAATGTACATAAGAGAAAAAAGTTGTATGGCGCGCCACTGTTTTTTGTCATTTTGCATCTTCAAATGAACACCAGAACACCCATGTATAAATCACATGAGCTATCACATGATTTGTCAAAAGGGGATAATTTGTTATGTCACATGATAAATCAGCTTGGGGAGGGGGTGGCCCATGCCTTCTGAACTGCTCTGGGCTACTCTTAATTCACACATGGACATGGCACATGGACTGGGTCTTGCTAATCCATTGTTGACCCAAAAAAAGAATGATCAACAAATTTCTAATGTTTATGGCTGCCTGATGGTCCTTTTACACTGACAAATAAATTGTCTGCAACATGCACTGATTGGGGATATAGCGATTAATTAAAATCATTTTCAGTTTGCAACTACTCTACATTATTGTTGGCAGAACATCACCTGTTTACAAGAGGAGATGTGCTGCCAATATCCGATAATTTTTAAGTAGGCATAAAAGATATAATCAACGGTAAATGAGCATTTTCTTGTTTATTATTTTATTGTTGGACACCTACACTGGGATTTAGCTCTATGTATTAGATGCTAAGTATGATCAAGCTTTATGTATGAGATGCTAATAGCAGACGTTAAGTCCAAAATCTTGGCACCAATAACGCAGAAGTAGAACCAATCCGGAAGGTAAATATATTGGGTTATTGGGTTTAATTTTTGTGGCATTTAAGCATTTAAGAGCTTGTCCTGTAGTGTACAACACCTTTAAAGGGATCCTGTCATCTCCAAAACGCCTCTTAAGCTAGCAAAACATGTTCCTGCACCATCCTATCACTAATCTCACACTCCTTTTGTCTCCTAAAAGCATCCTGTGAAAGTGAATAAAAACGTTTTAATACTTACTCATTAGTTATTATAATTAGCAGGGGCTATATTCTTTAGCCCTTAGGGCGTGTTGTTTTGCAGCCTCGAGGATCCAGCCTCCCTCTCTGTGCTGCTTTGCTTCTGCAAGCTTTGCCCTCCGCTCTCTGTCACTCACAGAATGCAAATTATTAGTCCTGCCTTCAGCTCCACATCACAGGAAAAGCTGCAAAGAGAGGGGCTGGATCATTCAGGCTGCAAAACAACGCCCTAAGGGCTAAAGAATATAGCCCCTGCTAATTATAATCCCTAATGAGTGAGTATTAAAACAATTTTATGCACTTTCACAGGATGCTTTTAGGAGACAAAAGGAGTGTGAGAATGATGATAGGATGCTGCAGGGACATCTTTTGGTAACTTAGGAGGCGTTTTGGAGGTGACAGGATCCCTTTAAGAGAAAAAGGGTAAAATAAAACAACTTTCTGAAAAAATACTCATTGCCAGTTATTGCAAATGTTTGATATTTAATGTGCAATTTTACTTTTTATCCAGGGGTTGATAACAAAGATTCCTTACTGAGTTTATTTACTAGGGATGAGTGCGGAACCCCAAACATGGACTTTTAACTGTACATCTATGTTAATGTTTAGATTCGGCACTTGAATAAAGCTTGTGGAATTGCAGTCTGCCTTCTATGGCTCCCGGAAGGTAAGAAAGCAGTCAGACTCTTTTCAGGCATGATAATTAAACTACATGAATATTCACTGGCCCCTACCTACTTTCTGTGCAAAGGTCTGTGATTGGTTACAGTAAAACTGCTATATAACCCGAGCATGACAGCTGGCACTAAACTGTAAAATAAATACAAATTTTAACAAATGACATGAGGTCCCCACTATTTGCTAACCAGCGAAGGTAAAGCCATCAGCTGGGGGCTGATGTAAGGCTTAGAAGGGGCCAAGATCCATGATTCTTCCCTGCCTGAGAATACCTCACATTGCTTTCTGCTTTCCATGCACTAGTAAGGCAAAAATAGAGGAGACTCCACTCCTTAAATAAATAAATGTTAAAAATTGTGTATGATCCTTTCCATTTTGGATAACCAGTGCAGATAAACAGATAGCAGGTTGGGAGACAAAGAATATCAAATTGCAGTCACCCCAGGATTTGGTAGATCACATTAGATGCACCAAATTTGGCTGTTTAGCTGTCTCTTCTCCAGTGCCGTGGTCCGATGGCAATCAGGGTAATATAAAGCGTTAATAACAGCTGTGATTTGTCAAAACTCAAAGCTGCTATCAAGTCCCGGGTTAGTAATGAAGAGATGTCTATCAGACACTGTAGCACCTGTCGCCAAAGTCAAAATTTCTTTTCAGCAGGAAGACTGGCAGCTGTGACATTCTCACCCCCTCCGCCAGTTCCCTCTTCTGCCTCCTGCTCTCAGGTTTTGCATTTGTGTTAAAGGCTACATGCTATGGTTGCATGAGCAACACACCCTCTTCTTATTGGGCCAGCATGCCCCACTCGGAAGTGCTTCTCAGCCTAGAGCTGAGAAGCACATAGTATTTAAGGCACATTCCTCCTATGGGAAGTGCCTGAGCAATGTGGTCTATGCCCCATAGATGTGTTGCTATTTCTTAGGTCCCTGTCCAGTTCATATACCTGTTTCTATTAACCTGTTCCTCTGCACCTGCCAGTTCTAGTCATGCTGTCATAACTGCTGGAACTACCAGTTCCAGCCATGTCACCAATCTGTCTGCACCTGTGAGCATCAACTTCCTGGCTGCCACCTCACCATATACTAGAGACTATGCCTGTTCGTTTAAGGCCAACCCATGGATTTAGCTTTCATAGTACCATGATCTCATGGGGCTGCACATGACGACTACCTGTGGCTGTGGTGAGCAGTGACATTACAAATTGTTACCATGGCATAAAGATCGGGGTCACAGGGGTCGTGGCTGTGACGAAGACTGCTTTTTCAGCTGGATCTATGTCCTCACCGAGGATGCAGATCAAGCTGAAATGCATAGTGGTGCAAAGACCCATTGGGTCCCTGCACGGGATTCATGCTTCTGGCACATGCACAGGGGCTGTGAACCATTGGAGGTGCAGCAACAGGGGCCTGCACATGGGAGTAGCGTCTCTGTTATGCACAGGCCCCCTTTCTCTGCATTATGATGTCATATATACACAGGGAGGACCATAAATACAAGGAGGAGGACCAAATAAACCAGGAAGAGGAAATATATACACAATGAAGACCATATATACAAGGAGGAAGGCCATATATACCAGGAAGGGGACATACATATACAAAGAGGACCATATATACTAGGAAATAGATCATGTATACCAGGAAAGCTACAAGGGCCCATACATCTGACCATCGTGTGTGTAGGGGTAAGGGGTGAACCAGGTCCACAGTTTGCACCAGGGCCCATCATATTGTGACCACTCATTATGATCCCTGGAACACACTGTGTGCATTGCAGGAGCCATGGTTGTGAGAAGGTTCCTGGACTTTACAGCTGCTGCCACATCTGGCACTCTTACCAAAAACACCTGCAAATTTCAGGAAAAAAATAATTTGAAAGCTCCAAAAATTTCTGCAGGTTGAAAGAAAATGGTAGAGCTGATGTGATGGCTGGGAACACTCCTAACCATATGGTTTGGTGTTGTTCCCAGCCAGCAGGTCTTCTGGCATGCGTTTTAACCTCAAACAATCAGGGAAAATTTTGGGTCATTTTAAATTTCGACCACTTTTCCCGAACAAAGCAGCGTTTGGTGCTTTTTTAGTAATTTGCTCGGGTTTCCGATCGTGAACTGAATCTGCAATGTCCGTGCTCAAATTTGAAATTTTGCTCATCTCTGTTAACAAACTTAAAATATGAACTTTTTTTTTAGGATTTAGCATTCCTGTAAATCATAAACCTAATATTTATCTTTATAACCACAGTATTTTAGAACTGCTTCACATCTATATTGTATAGAGCCAACCAACTTGTGACACCTGTCAATTATTATTCCAAACCAGAATGCTACGACTACATCCAACAATTTATTTGCATTTTTGGCTTTGCCTCAGAAACTGCATTTTTGATGTCACCCCACAAGTGTTCTATTGAATTAAGGTCCGAAGATTGGGTTGGCCACTCCTTAACCTCAACTGTATTTGACTAAAACCAAGATTTTGCTCATTAACTGGTGCTTTTAGGGTTGTTGTCTTCTTGAAACACCCATTTCAAGAGCATTTCCTCTTCAGCATAAGTCAACATGATCTCTTCAAGTATTTACATATATGCAAACTGGTCAATGATCTCTGGTATGAGGTATATAGCACCATAGTAAGAGAAACATGCCTATAACATAATGCCCCACCATGTTTCACTGTCTTAAGAATGTACTGAGGTTGAATTCAGAGTTTGGGGGTTGTCTTATGAACTGTCTGCAGCCCATGGACCCAAAAAGAACAATTTTACTTTAATAAGTCCACAAAATGTTTCTCCATTTCTCTTTAGGCCAGTTGAAGTGTTTTTTGGCAAATTGTATCTGCTTTAATACATGTCTTTTTTTAACAGTGGGACCGTGCAGAGACTTAGTGGCTAATAGATTAGCTTCCCACAGGTATCTTCTAACTGTCATAGTCTTGAAGATATCCGGGGTCAGCACTCCTTCTCAGCATGACACCTCCTCCTCAGGAGGTCTATCGCCGCAGCCGCAGCAGTCCACGGCTCTCACGGCCGAACGGGGTAGTGAGGATGTTCTCCCTGCTAATCCGCGGCCGACCATCCCGGTGCTCACTTCCAGTGCAGCTCATTAGACACAGGAGGATTGAAAGACATAGGAGGATTGTACCCGCTGAAGTGCCATTAACGGCGCGAAACGCTGTTGTACCACCACCCCCTGTCCTCCCACCCACTACCCACACCCTGCTATGTGCACTTGGGCACAATAAAACCACTGATCTGAATTTATAAGTCTTGTGTGCGGCTTCTTTCTGTTTCCCGAATATTCATGTGTCTAACTGTCATAGTACTAACAGGTAGGGACGAGCGAGTCTACTTGTTACTATTCGTTACTCCCCGAATAGTAGGGTACTCGGGCTACTCGTTACTCTGCGAGTTTCCTAGCGATTACTCGCACAGTAACGAGTCCAATGTAAATCAAGGGAAATGCAATTCCTCTGCTGCTGGACCCTATAAAGAGGTCTGGCAGCAGAGGAAAAACCTGCAATTCCCTAATTCATTGTTTAGAAGCCTGCGGTAAAAAGCCGTAAGCTGTAAAATCAAACTGGATTTTCCTGGATTGCCCCGGTCCGGAGCAATTCGGTACCATAGAGCCCCATGTTACGGGGCGAATCCGGGTTAGGGTACGATTCAAAAAAATCGGTCGAAACCGGATTTACCCGGTCCAATGCAATCCTGCCATCTTTATAGGGTCCAGCAACAGAGGAATTAATCGCAATACTCGCTTCACCATTGACTTAAATAGGATTCGCTATACTCATAACAAGTACCGAGTATCGGGACCTACTCGTCACGAGTCTAGAGAGTCCGAATATTTCAGTACTCGCTCATCCCTACTAACAGGTAACTTGAGACTGTCTTTGATCATCCTGGAGCTGATCATTGGCTGAGCATTTTCCATTCTGGCTATTCGTCGATCCATTTGTATGGCTGTCTTCTGTTTTCTTCCACGTCTCTGGTTTTGCTTTCCATTTTAAAGCATTGGAGATCATTTTACCTGAACAGCCTATCAATTGTTTGCACTTCTTTTTATAAGTTTTAACCTCTCCAATCAACTTTGTAATCAAAGTATGCTGTTCTTCTGAACAATGTCTCGAACGTCCCATATTTCTCAGGCTTTCAAGGAGAAATGCATGTACAACATGTGCTGGCTTCACCCTTAACTAAGGGCCACCTGATTCACACCTGTTTCTTCACAGAATGATTGACCTCACTAATTGAATTCCACACTGCTATTATTTTGAACACCATCCTTTCAATTAGTTATTCAAATATACATAGACACAAAAACATGCAGATCTGAATGCTGAGGCTGGCTTCAGACTGCGTGTCTGATCCGATCCGTGCCTGTCCACTTGAGGCAGACAGCCGCGGACCGGATCAGCACACAGGACTGGGGGGCTATTATGCCCTCCGATCCTGTGTGCAGCCGCACGCAGCTGAACCAGCTGACAGGTTAGGACCGCGGCGCCTCAAGCGGACAGGCACGGATCGGATCAGACACGCAGTCTGAAGCCAGCCTTAGTCTTTGGCTTTCTAAGAATCTACTACATTAACTGATAAATAGTTTGACATTTGACTCACCGTGGCCGGGGCTCCGGTTTAGACAGGCGATGCTTCCTTCCTCCTTGTCACGGATGGGCCGCGCCTGCCGGTAGTGGGGCCCGATGTAGTACAGATCAAAAGGGTTGAAGACGTCTTGGTGGAACAGATTAAAGGGGTTTTAATTTATTCGTGACGCCACCTATGAGTAGTTTCGGTAAGGGCTACCGACGCTGCGGAACCTCCAGGGGATGGACAGCAGCAAGATGGAACGCTCCCCACAGACTGAGCGGTGATCCCCGGAGGCTGGAGCTGCTCAGGATGTTGTGCGGCAGCTGTAGTTACCTTGTAGTGCAGACGGACAGTTCATAAGGAAGCACGGACACAGAAAGTCTCTGCAACGGGTGTTTACTGTAACCAGCAGGCAGTACATGGTATACAGTTAACAGGTAGTGGACCGGGTGGACTCAGCAGTGATGGTGTCCCTTAGAAATCCGCAGTGTTCCTCCATTCTAACTAAGTGGTTGCCAGTGTTGCCCAGGAATACCAGGTCGGGTACGGGGAGGCTGCTTCAATGCCCTATCCAAGATGTACATTATGGATGTTTTTGGGGAGCCTTGGATCCCTCGGTGGGTACACCGCTGGTTAGACGACTGGAAGTTGGCTGGTGGTGGGGTGCTCCTGTGAAGCTGCTCCTCCACGCTTCTGGTTCGCGTAGCAGAGGTGAACTGCTGCCAGCTTCGGTACCAGTGAACCGGCTGTGAGTTGTGGGCACGGGAGTCTTTTGGAACCCGTGGTTACGATGCCCTATCCCGGTTGTTGAGGCCTCAGGTGCTGACACCCGACCGGTGACGGCCCGGGGGCTGCACGGGATGCGGAGCCCCTGCTTCTCTCCAAGTTCTAGACTGCTCAGGTCAAGTTCTAGAGCCCTTCTCTTTTAGACTAAGGGTCTGTTCTCCTACACACTTCCCTAGTACTTCCGCCCACCAGGACCTAGGATTGGCCCTCTGTTCTAGGTGATGCATGCAGGGTTGGATTTCTAAGTTAACCAGATCACTGCTGTGTCAGAGAATATTGCGGCTGCATTTATGGCTGCAATACCCTCTTGTGATGCACTCGTTGCGGGGCGCCACACATTTATACTAAAAACAGTGAATAATCTGGTTAGCAATATTGGACTCCTATTATTTTGAACACAACTGTATAAATGTAGAGTTAATTTGAAACAAAACAGCAGTAAAATGTTACTTGGACAACTTATTGAAAGTGCAGCTGCAACCGCCGCAAGGGCCTGGGGTACTCGATACCTGGGCCGGTAATATTTCAGGGAGTCACAATGGCTGTGACCCAGCTCTGTAGCCCTGGCCGCGCAGTGAGAGGGGTTTATTTACAGAGGATTATGAGTCTTTCAAGATGTCACCTGTGGTACCTGGTCATGGGTGACCAGCGCTGCAGTTTTGGACCTCTGAGGCAGATGGTGCAGCAGCCAGGATTGTAACATAGGTGGAGCGAGGCCCCAGGGTTGGGTTAAGAGTCTATAGGGGACAATGATGGTTGTCTTTGGGTTGCAGAAAGAGGGCACGGGAAATAAGCAGGAGGACACAAAGGGTGCATTTCTTTTACCTTTTAATGGAGAAACGTGGTGCAATCCCGGGGCACTGGTTACCAGGTCCAAGAAGCATCCGGTCAGCCTGGAAGCATTCGAGATCCGCCTCGTCAGGTGGGTTTGGAGGCCTTCCTGCCGTGCTCTCAGTTTGGGGTCCTGGCTACCTGTGAGCTACTCAGCAGCCCTCTTCCTGCTTTCTTTACCTTGCACTCGTATGGCAGACAGCACGAGCCTATCACAGATACCGCCTTGCTGGTGGCAGCTCCGAGCTCTTGCTATGCTGATGTTCCGCCGGGTGTGTAGTGCGGCCAGAAGACTTGCAATCCCCTGTCCTCAATATTTGATCAGCAGGACATGCAGTTCCTGTCTGAGCCTGGACTCTGGCATCCTCTGTAGTGCCTTTCTGAGGTGAGCTTTCAACAGCTCCATTCCCCAGAGTTCTTCCTCCTACGTCTACTCCTCTTCCTCCCCTCAGACGTCCTCCTCACTTCCTTCCCCTTCCCATACTTTCCTCTCCTAACCCCTCCTAATTGCCAGAATCAGGGCAGCTCCCCTGAACTCGGGTGTAGAGCTCCCCATTCTGGCCCGAAGTAAGGAATTGGTGTATGCATGGGTGGGGTTACCTCGCACGGGAATCTCCTCCAGCTTCCAAGCATGGCATAACCCCCAATGAAGGAGGCGATGTCACTGTTGCAACTGGACCACTCAGGTGCCATACAGCTACTCTTAGAAAATTAACATGTTTTCCTTTCAGAAGCTGCCAGCTTTCAGGTATGGAGGCTGGCATGGAGTTACTACAGTCACTGCTCATCACGCTTGTCACTGTACTGAGAGCAGCATCTGTGACCACTCCCCGTCACAAACATTAATTAAGTCATATTAATGCTGATGTCAGGGATTGACTGTAGTACCTAAATGGTTAAACAGAAGAAATCGAAGCAAGCTCCGGTAGCTGTAGTTATACCAGATACCAGCTATGTAATAAAATCAGCCAGGTAAAAAGTAGGGTAAGCTCACCAGATTAATAATTTCATTAGCAACCTGTAACAAAAATGTACATAATAAGGAAGCTGCTGAAACTATAAATCAGGTTGTAGTTTAGAGTGAAAACCTTTGCAAATGCAATTTAAGCATTGCTCACATATTCATCACTTACACACCAAACTAGTATGTAAGCAATGCAAATGCAGGGATGGTCATAACATTGATGGGATCTGTGGAGCTGCAGAGGGGTCCAGGAGGTGCAACCTCCAAAACAGCAAGCAGACACATAAAGAGAGGCATTATGATGACATATGAACTGTAAAGGGTCTACACACTGTCCTAGCATAAGAGTACTCTTCTTTCTGCAGCCACAATTGACGTGACATACTACATTGCTCTAATAACTGATCAAATCGTTAAGGTTCCCAGAAAATAATATTCCCCCAAGTTTAATTTTTTAATTTTTTAATTTCGAGAATTGTTGGAATGGACAGTTGACATTAAACATTTTATAATTTACATCCAACCAATTAAAACTAATGGAATCCATTAAAAAACCTCCATAACAGTATGTGACCTATAGATGTGCTATATAGTAGAATCTATTAGAATTCAGTACATCACAGAGACTGCCTGCAGCCCAAATACTGTTGGATATTAGGCTGTACTCATTTCTAAATGCTGCTGAAGAACCTGTCATACTTGGGTTCTACCTGTTACAGCGGCATCCTTTATCTTTACTGTTTCTATAACTATTTTATGTACTGTTTAGATGAAGGCATTTTCATTTTTTTAGCTGAATAGAATTCTTATTTAACTTCCCTAATTGAGAAAGCAAAAAGAACATCAAAAAGATAAGGCTTTTACTGTGGTATACCAACATCATTCAGTCTAGCCAATTACTGAAGGCAGTAACTCTGCCAGCCATTAATGTCTGCTTCTCTACTGATTAATTATTTGAGGTGCGCGTTGCTATTTGCTGAGCTTTACTGTATTACACTAATTATAAATTAATATATTGGCCATTACATGCTAAGGAAATGTAGACTGCTAATGCATTCGAGCAAGGCGGCTGTTTTAGAACAGCTGTATCTTATTTTTATCCCATTTGTTTTCATTTTTTGCTAACTTGTCCCTCTGCCAGGACTCCACTCAGCGTTTATGTATGTATCTATGGGATCTCAGGCTGGAAATTTTACTTTGACTAACCAAAACCTAAAGATTTAAATATATTGATCTCATTTGAATTGAGAAAATAAAACAGTTGCCTTTGGTAATTAAGAATAGGCTGGTTTTAGCAGTTCCATCACATCTGATACGTGAATTTATATAATTTGTTCTGCTTCTTCTGTAGGCCGTAAACTCATAAACTGATCTTTAACAGGGTTTATCACAGCATAAGCACAATAATAGTAAAATAACTTTTGGGAACCCTCATATAGTGTGGGGCCCTCAGAAAAAGTGAGGAGTACAATTGGTATCATTAAAGTGTGAGGGACATTATATAGCATGAGGAGTACTTTGGGGGCTATTATACATTGTGGGGGTGAGTCACCCGGGGCAGTGGGGACTCGGGTATCCAGGCCCCTTTTCCGCAGTGATTGGGGGATGTCACTGGTGGCCTGCCTGGACCCGTGGCTCCGGAGACCGAACTTAAAAGGGGGGAATATATACAGGGGAAATAAAGTTTATAAAGTTTGTGGTAATGATCACCAGCGCCGCTTAAGACTTCCGGAAGGCAATAGTACAGCAGCCAAGATGGTACAGCTCCCTGCAGGTAGAGCTAGCTCTCTGGGGCAGGACAGCACTTCTGGTGGTGGTGCTGAATATGGTGTATGGGTAGGCCAGCGACTCGGATAATGGAGACACGGAGGCTGTATGGACTCTCTACGGGTTTTACTTGTAAAAGTGCACGGATCAAGTTTACAGTTACACAGTTCTTTTAGCAGGCAGCTGGCTGGGCTTGTCACTGAGGAGAATAACGTCGCTTTGAGGCTCCCAGAGAGTACCTTCTGCTTTTTTCTCTGTCTCGTTACTTTCCTTGCGCCTCCGTACTTCTTGGCACTGCTCTGCACAGCCCACTTGTCTACCAGGCCCGTGGGGTGCTCTAATGTACCCTTCTTCTCTTCTAAGCGACTCACCCCTCTTTGGTGTTCCTGTGGGGCGGCACATTCTGGAAGGGGGAAGTCAGGGCTTATAGATAAGCCCTCAAACTACCGATGTTGACGGCTCAGGGACAGACTCCTGTACCGTGACTCGTAGCCGGTTCTCTGTTGTGGACCAGGATTCCCCTGGACTGTAGCAGTGGGGTGCCACAGGGGCTACACTTAGAGTCATTAAACAAAGTGGGGCTAGTGTGAAAGGCATTATACAGTGTGGTGGCTACTGTGAAGACCATTATGCAGTGTGCGGGCTACTCTTGTGGAAATGATATATTGTGGGATCCACTATGGAGGCCATTATACAGTGTGGGGCTATTGTGGGAGCCATTATCTAGTGTGGGGGCTACTTTGAGGGCCATTATAAATAGTGGGAGCTAGTATCATTGCCTTTATATACTATGGATGCTAATGTGAGTGGCCATTATACAGTTTGGTGGCAACTGTCCGGGTTGTTTTACAGTGAGGGGTTTCTCATAAATGTATGGTAGAAAACGAAACAATCTTGTCATTCTCACATTGAGGATAGAGGTATTGCTGTTCTGGCACCCTCGCTCTGTACTCCTGAAGAACGAGTTGACAGACAGCTAAACTCTTTCCCATCAATGCATTGACATGGACGCTGGGGGTCCTTTTCAACTTTTATTAATGGGTTAAGTGTAAAACTAGAAAAAACAAATAGAAATTCTCAGTACAACATAAGCATATATGAAGTGCAAAACATTACATTGTTACAGGTCACACAATGTGATTGCATGATACGGCGAATACACAATATGTATAATGGCAGAAGAATGATAAGATGATAGTCAGCAGTGTAGCTACATTGTACATATAGGTGGGCAGCAGCATATTAAACTCACCGACTGTGCTATGTTGAGGAAACATGCAGATAAGCTGAAATCTAGGGAGAGAAGGGTCAGCACACCAGGATGTCAGCTTGTATGAGGCTGTAATGGCTTCTGGAGGAGAAGGGGCAGAGTCTAGAGCACGGTCTCATGGGATTGCATAGGCATGGAGGGACCAAAATTAGACTATGCAGTAAACATAATGTGCAGTAATGTGGGAACATTGTCAACAGATGGCGCTACGGGATAAGTCATTGCTGAACAAGCAAACAATATATTGTCTCAAGCAAACTAAATGCACGTATTTCTAAGAAAGGCACGACACTCCCCGTCTGGTATCCAGGGGATGCCACATAAACTTCAACTAGAGCAATACAATAAGTTCAGAAACAGGTCTGCTAGGATTTGAACTCTTTTCCACTGGGATTTGTACAAGTCTTTAGTAGTAGACTTTCCGGACGTCGGCGTGCTCACATTAAACTTCTGGGTATGGAGAGTTGGAGGAGTAAGCAGAGATGAGTCATCAGGATCATTGATTGTGGACAGGACGCCTCGTCATGTGAAGGGTTTTTTCTCTAGGTTGACCTGAAAAGTTAAGCTTAAAAAGTATGGTCCGCAACTCAGCCTTTTTTGGTGCTCAGAAGAAAAAAACCAATAGCTGTGTAAGAGTAACTTCGGCACTCAATTGGAGATGAATGAAAAAAATCTTTATTTAAAAAAATTTTTGTGATATTCTCATGGCATGAATTTATACTGACGTTTCGGTCACATTGACCTTGTTCACAGTGTCAAGAATATCTATCACAAATAAAAATAAGATAAATCAGTAATACATCATCTTACATGAATTTACATGAAAACATAACATTATAGCTTTAATAACAGCTTCAAAAGAACATACTTCCACGATTTCACAATATCACATGTCAAACAAACTCTGTAAATTAATCCAAATGTTCTTGGTATATTCACTGATATATGAATGGATTCCTCTTTCTCATAGAAATATATGCATTAATGCTTGCTCATAGAAGTATGCTTGCTTTTAGAAGTATATGTGGAACACAAGATATTGAAAGTCAATAACAAAAAATATGTTTACCTTGTAACAAAAATTTTCATGGAAAAGCAATATCAGCTCTGCTATGTTTAATACCAGTCAACTGCAAATTGAGAGTATAGATTAATATTATATCAATCCCATTTGTCAATTAAGATATGAATGAAAATATATGGCCCACTACCTGTAATCTAAAGGAATAATTCAATAGATATATTTCCCTAAGTGGGGCAGGATTTTTGGTATATCCTACAAGAATAAAAGCAAATGTTTGTATTTAAATACCTACCGTATATACTCGTGTATAAGCCGACCCGTGTATAAGCCGACCCCCCTACTTTTGCCCCCAAAACCTGGGAAAATCTATTGACTCGTGTATAAGCCGAGGGTGGACCCTAGCACAAGTATACAGCCCCCAGCAGTGTGGTATACACCAGTCCCAGAGGTAGATACAGCAGCCCCAGTGGTAGTATACACGCAGCCCCAGTAGTATATACAGCCCCAGTGGTATATACAGCTCCAGTGGTAGTATAGACGCAGCCCTAGTAGTATATACAGCCCCAGTGGTAGTATATACAGCCCCAGTGGTAGTATACAGGGCCCCAGCAGTATATACAGCCCCAGTGGTAGTATACAGGGCCCCAGAGGTATATACAGCCCCAGTGGTAGTATATACAGGGCCCCAGCAGTATATACAGCCCCAGTGGTTTATACAGCCCCAGTGGTAGTATACAGGGCCCCAGAGGTATATACAGCCCCAGTGGTAGTATATACAGCCCCAGTGGTAGTATATACAGCCCCAGTGGTAGTATATACAGCCCCAGTGGTAGTATACAGGGCCCCAGCAGTATATACAGCCCCAGTGGTAGTATACAGGGCCCCAGAGGTATATACAGCCCCAGTGGTAGTATATACAGCCCCAGTGGTAGTATATACAGCCCCAGTGGTAGTATACAGGGCCCCAGCAGTATATACAGCCCCAGTGGTAGTATACAGGGCCCCAGAGGTATATACAGCCCCAGTGGTAGTATATACAGCCCCAGTGGTAGTATATACAGCCCCAGTGGTAGTATACAGGGCCCCAGCAGTATATACAGCCCCAGTGGTTTATACAGCCCCAGTGGTAGTATACAGGGCCCCAGAGGTATATACAGGGCCCCAGAGGTAGTATATACAGCCCCAGTGGTAGTATATACAGCCCCAGTGGTAGTATACAGGGCCCCAGCAGTATATACAGCCCCAGTGGTTTATACAGCCCCAGTGGTAGTATATACAGCCCCAGTGGTAGTATACAGGGCCCCAGAGGTATATAGCAGCCCCAGCGGTAGTATACAGGCATCCCCAGTAATGCAGGGCCCCCCCAGCGTCTCTCCGGTCACCTGTAGAGGAAGCTATACTTATCACAGTGCTCTGTCCGCGCCCGCTCGCACCCGTCTCTCAGCAGCCGACCGGATCCTCCATCTTGCGTCTTCTTTCTTCCTGTTTCCTGTGCTCGTCGCAGGGAATGACGTCATTGCCCGCGACGAGCACAGAAACAGGAAGAAAGAAGACGCAAGATGGAGGATCCGGTCGGCTGCTGAGAGCGGGTGCGAGCGGGCGCGGACAGAGCACTGTGATAAGTATAGCTTCCTTTACAGGTGACCGGAGAGACGCTGGGGGGGCCCTGCATTACTGGGGATGCGGGGGCTGCTGTATACCGATGTATACATCGGTATGTACCGATGTATACATCGGTATACAGCACTGACTCGCGTATAAGCCGAGGGGGGTACTTTTCAGCCCAATTTTTGGGCTGAAAAACTCGGCTTATACGCGAGTATATACGGTACTTATTTGATAGTGGGCATCTCTAAAACACAGTAATCAAGTCAATTACCTTTTGAATATATGTCAAAAAGGGTTAAACATTCGGGATTAATTCTCCCTTATCCTGCAAATAGGACCTCACTGCGGTCCCTGTAAACAAAGGAGCAGGAAAACAACAGTAAAAAGCAACAAAATCAGCAATTGATGTGTTAAATTTGCATATAAAGATAATATAAGATTATGCCATTTAGTAAAAGAGTGCCCACATCCTCCATGCAAACTAAATAGATCTCTCTCCATAGGCAGTTAAATGTATTGTCCACCAAGCACTATCTTACATCTGTGCCAAAATGCATCATAATCTATGAGATCGGGTTATACTAGCTAATCAAATAACCATTGAACATATTCAAATGAAAAGAAAACAGTACCGTGTACTGTATACCTTGTGTGTGCTGTCTGGATAGCGTGGACTCGCCGCGCAGGATACAAGTGCGGCTCTCAGTGAGCCACGCCATTAAAAAGCGGCGTGTGACGTCATTTCCGCTGATGTCACCGGGGGTAGTGCGCAAGTGCGGGAACGAAGGACCGCTTAGTGTACGCGTAACCTAGGAGACTCATCTAAACGCGATACCAGACACCCGATCATGTTTGTGTCTATGGTAAACTTGCAACTTAGTATCTCACCTATAATGAGAAAGAAATAGGAAAAATGAGATGACAATAAAGAGTCATGTGTGCTAGAAACATGATACAAAGGTAATAACTAGGAAACTGAATATTAATGTGATCAATGTGATTTAAAGAGACAGTGTACCTAATTCTACTAATCAAGTATATATTGAAGAAAATACCTTTGTAAATCAGTTAAAAATGGCTATCATACTCTTTATTAAGACCCAATGGAAATTGGGTTTGTAATTCATGTATCCACCTGGCTTCCAGGGTTAAGAGCCTTTTAACCCTGTCACCACCTCTTCTAGATGGTGGAACATGATCTATAATTTGGTACCTGAGTTGAGATACACTGTGACCCATAGACACATAATGTTCTGTAATGGGTAACAGTGTTTTGCCACAACGAATGGTAGACTTATGTTGACTAATGCGGTCTCGGATATGCTGGGTGGTCGCAGGTAATGACGTCATTGCCTGCGATGTACACAGGAAACAGGAAGAAGACGCATGAAGATGGAGGATCGCGGATGTCGGCAGCGGCGGGCGCGGACAGCGGGACAGTGATAAGTATAATTTGCTTTACAGGTGACCGGAGCAAGGCTGGGGGGCCCTGCATTACTGGGGATGCTGTATACTACCACTGGGGCTGCTATATACTACCACTGGGGCTGTATATACCACTGGGGCTGTATATACTACTGGGGCTGCCTGTATACTACCACTGGGGCTGTATATACTACTGGGCTGCGTGTATACTACCACTGGGGCTGTATATACTACTGGGGCTGTATATACTACTGGGGCTGCGTGTATACTACCACTGGGGCTGTATATACCACTGGGGCTGCTGCTGTATATATCACTGGGCTGCTGTATATACCTCTGGGGCTGCTGTATACCACACTGCTGGGGGCTGTATACCTGTGCTGGGGTCCACCCTCGGCTTATACACGAGTCAATAGATTTTCCCAGGTTTTGGGGGCAAAAGTAGGGGGGTTGGCTTATACACGGGTCGGCTTATACACGAGTATATACGGTACTTCTAGGAGCAAGTACACTTCTAAGAGCAAGCATTAATGCATATATTTCTATGAGAAAGAGGAATCCATTCATATATCAGTGAATATACCAAGAACATTTGGATTAATTTACACAGTTTGTTTGACATGTGATATTGTGAAATCGTGGAAGTATGTTCTTTTGAAGCTGTTATTAAAGCTATAATGTTATGTTTTCATGTAAATTCATGTAAGATGATGTATTACTGATTTATCTTATTTTTATTTGTGATAGATATTCTTGACACTGTGAACAAGGTCAATGTGACCGAAACGTCAGTATAAATTCATGCCATGAGAATATCACAAAATTTTTCTAAATAAAGATTTTTTTCATTCATCTCCAATTGAGTGCCGAAGTTACTCTTACACAGACTTGAAAAGTTAAACCATCAGACTCTGAGTCCCAATTAAACCCTAGACTGCGTTGTACAGGAAGAGAGACTGTGGATGAGTCTAGGACTTTCGATTCAGTGGCGTTGTCTTCTCTGCCATTTAATTTAGTCGAGTTGGTGTGCTTCTCCTTCACAAGGAATTTGTTGGGGCAGGGTAGGAAAAAGGATGGATTGCCACTCTCCAACGTGTTTGTGTAGAGAGAGTGAATGTTGTTTGACTTGTGAGCGTCTCTGAGGCAAACATCCCCTATAACTACCCATCCCAGGTCTAGCTTCTGAGCATAGGGCGAGTTATGAGGACCGTTTATCTGTTTCCTCACCTTGTGGACTCTGATGATGTCTTTCCCTAGCAAAAGGACTAACTTGGCTTGGGGATTGAGTGCGGGAATAAGATGCGCTATGCTTCTCAAATGAGGGTGATATAGTGCCGCTTCTGAATTGGGGATTTCTTCTCTATTGTTCAGGATGGAATTACACTCGATTACTGTAGGAAGGGCTCAGGATGTCTTCCCATCCAGGGATTCGATTTGATAACCTGTAGCTCTCCTCCCAGATTCTTCACTCACTCCTGTGCATGTTTTTAGTGAGTAGGGCGAGCCGAGTCCCTCGATTGTAAAAATGTCAAAGAAAACTGAACTGGCAAGTGATCTGTTACTCTGGTCATCGAGTATAGCATAGAGTTTAACCGCCTTTTCTCTGTGGCCAATAGGGTAAACTGTAACCAAACAGATCTTTGAGCAGGATTTGTTAATAAGACCTTCTCCGCAGACTTGAGTGCACTGGGGTGACACTTCAGGAGGTGTACTGTCTTTCTCCTCCCCGCCGTGCTCTGTAAGTCGGTCTATGGATGAGGGGGTCTGCAGGGCTGGCCTTGGGTGTAGAGCTGTGCTGTGCTCTTGGCTGTTACACTCCGAACAAACAATACCGGCTTTGCAGTTTTTAGCTAAATGGGATGTAGATATGCAACATCTGTAGCATATGTTATTCTCTTTGAGGAAGAGTCTACGGTCTTTAAGGGATTTTCCCCTAAAACTCCTGCACTCTTGTAGTGGGTGAGGCCTTTTATGTAGGGGGCACTCCCTTTCCGGGTCTATTGTACTGTGGGTCTTGTGTGATGAGTCTGCAGAAGACACATTAGTTTTCTGTACAGTGACAGGTGAGTCTCTGGGGTTGCAAACTGGAACAGGTTTACTTGTTCTTGGGTTGACAGGAGCTACGGCAGAAAGGTTGAAGCTGGGATCGTTCCTTATCTTGGCCTGCTGGCGGACAAAATCTACAAAGATGTGGAATGGAGGGAACACCACGTTGTGACGCTGCTTGTAATCTGAACCCCAGTTCAACCATTTCTCTTGCAAACTGTAAGGTAGTTTCTTCACTATGGGTTTGATAGCTCTGGCTGTGTCTAGGAATGCGAGGCCTGGCAGGTCTCCTTCAGTCTTGGCGACTTGGAGTTCTACTAAGAGGTCACTCAATTCTCTTAGCATGTGAAAGTTCTTATTAGAGATTATAGGAAAGTCTTCCAACCTTTTGAAGAGGGATTCTTCTATAATTTCTGAGGAGCCATAGCACTCATCGAGTCTCTCCCATAACGTGCACAAACCTTTCCTCGGGTTGTTGATGCTGATATCTCTGATGCGTTTCGCGTGTTCTACCGATTTATTACCTAGCCACTTAACCAAGAGGTCGATCTCTTCGCTGGCAGAGATGTCTAGGTCAGTGGTGGCGTTTCTGAAGGAAGCTCTCCACGCTCTGAAACTTTCGGGACGGTCGTTAATCTTTAAGAGACCTTTGGTGAGTAACTCACGACGTACAAAGAACTTGAGGAAAGCTGGTAGCTCTTGATCTCTGAGAGGGTGGTCCAGGTGCCTGTTGCTGTGATGAGGTCTCCGTGAGCTATCGTTGCCGTAAAATGCATCTTCGTCACGATAGTCACCATCGGGGTCCTCTATCTTGAAAGTGTTCTCTGTGTAGTAGGGATCTACAGGTTTGGGTGCTGGTCTCACTGATGATGGAAGGTGGACAGAATTACTTTCATGCTTAATGTGGGATGATTGGTGAATGAAGGTTGATGGCTGAATGACAGGATTCAGTATCTCTCTTGGAGATGAATGTAGATGGTCATCTAATGAGGCATGCTGTAGCACATAGTCTGAAGTGCGTTGTGAGATATCATGATGATTAAGTTCAGGTCCTAGCCTTAAGCTGAACCTTTCACTATCGCAGCATGCTGCTTCTTCTAAAACCTGTACCTCAGCTTCTGCTGCCACTGCTTCTGTGTCTATGGCAAGTTTTGCGAGGTCGGCTTCCAGACGTGCCTTTTCTTTCTTTAATAACCACTCCTGTTCAGCGTAAGCAGTTCTCACTTTGGCGGCTTCCGCCTTCGCCCTGGCGATGGCAATTGCAGCGCTGCTCACAGACTTCCGTGAAGATGCGCTTACATGGGAGCGTGTCACATAAACTTCAGATCCTATATCTGACATTGTGTCTGTATGCGGCTTGATTGTTCTCTGCTAGAAGTCAGTGTCTGTGCTTCGACCCCGTTTATAGCAGTCGTTTTACTGTTCTGGCACCCTCGCTCTGTACTCCTGAAGAACGAGTTGACAGACAGCTAAACGCTTTCCCATCAATGCATTGACATGGACGCTGGGGGTCCTTTTCAACTTTTATTAATGGGTTAAGTGTAAAACTAGAAAAAACAAATAGAAATTCTCAGTACAACATAAGCATATATGAAGTGCAAAACATTACAGTGTTACAGTCACACAATGTGATTGCATGATACGGCGAATACACAATATGTATAATGACAGAAGAATGATAAGATGATAATCAGCATGTAGCTACATTGTACATATAGGTGGGCAGCAGCATATTAAACTCACCGACTGTGCTATGTTGAGGGAAACATGCAGATAAGCTGAAATCTAGGGAGAGAAGGGTCAGCACACCAGGATGTCAGCTTGTAAAAGGCTGTAATGGCTTCTGGAGAAGAAGGGGCAGAGTCTAGAGCACGGCCTCATGGGATTGCATAGGCATGGAGGGACCAAAATTAGACTATGCAGTAAACATAATGTAATGTGGGAACATTGTCAACAGATGGCGCTATGGGATAAGTCATTGCTGAACAAGCAAACAATATATTGTCTCAAGCAAACTAAATGCACGTATTTCTAAGAAAGGCACGACAATAGCTTCATCATAAATTGTAAAGGAAAAAGATGTAAGAGTCAACATTCCATCTGGCCCCTTTGCTTTACAACCACCTGTTAATTGAAGTAGGTTATCTGATGAAGAGCAGGGCTGAAGTTCAGAGACAAAAGAAGCAACAGGCAAGAATGTGGCTTTGTTTGTGAAAAAGTTTGAAATTTTAAAATTGTTCTAAAACTTTCTCTTAGTCTATTAGGCCAAAAACGTTTGCTGGCAGACCCACTGACTGGCAACAATACCTAACCTTATGGTTAGAAGTGTTCCTAGCCATCAGGTCTGCCATTTTCTTTCAAACTGTAGAATTTAATGGAACTTTAAAATAATTATTTTAAACTTCCTTTAGTTTGCAGATGTTGAGAAACCTCCAGTGTGTGAATTTTTGGAACAGTGCCAGATGTGGCAGCAGCTGTGAAGTCTGGGAACCTTATAATGTCCTTTAAACATCCATTTTAGAGAACTTTGTATTTTTTATATTTTATTTATTTTTTAGAGAGCAAACCTTTATTATTGCAAGGCCAGCTCTCCTACACTTATCTGCTAACAATTCAGATAAAAATAGCATATGTTAATTTTTTTGCACTGATGACATGACTATTGGATTTTTGGGCACCAGCAAGGTACAGCTGGCAGGTATGAGCTGCCACCCACCACCAGCTACCTAGTTTTATCTGGCTGGCAACCAAAAATACCCACATGAAAGCAGTGTGTAAACATAGAATGTCTGCTGCTGAGCAGATAGTAGTCTCTTTGTGCATTTTTGGTGTGTTTTTTGCTGCATTTGATCTCTGTTGTGACTATGAATAAAGGTAGACTTAAGGATAGAAAAAAAAGGATTTCAAGATGTCATAATGTGATGTAGTGCTCCACTGTACTTTTGGCCCCTATCCCAAGTACAGCAGGCAGGTACGGGCTGCCAACCACCCCCATCTGCTTTGTTTTGTCTCAATCAAAAATGTAAAAAAAACACACAGGAACCCTTTTTTTTATTATTTCTTGAAATAATTAAAAAAAAAATGATGTGTGGCTTTGCAGTATTTTTTCTTACCAGTCAGGTAAAACTAGGCAGCTGGGGCTGGAATTCTCAGCATGTGGAGACTCAAGCATTCTGGGCACCCCCACTGTGAATTGCACCCCACATTCATAGAAGCGCTGTACCTGACTTTTCCAGCTGCCCTGTGATGGTGGCAGACTAGTTAATAAGGGGTTAATGCCATCTAAATATTTCCAGATGGCACTAAGCCTGATATTCATAATGTTGGGCCAATATTATACCTGCCCATTATGAACCTCTAAGTAAATAATAAATAATACACCACATTTTGAAAAACCATTTATTTATAAAAAGAGCACAAATACATCCCTCTTTTTCCCATCTTTATTATCCACACACAAACCTTCCCATTAAGAAGGTTTAATGAAAGCCCCCCTGGCTAACACAGTGTTAAAAAAAGCTAGACTGAAGTTTGCTGAAATTTGTATGAGAAAGCCAAAATCCTTTTAGGAAAATGTCTTGTGGACAGATAGGACCAAGGTAGAGCTTTTGGTGAAGCACATCATTTTACTGTTTACTGAAACAGAATGAGACCTACAAAGTAAACAAAGCAGTATGTGCAGTCAAAAATGGTGGAGGTTCAAATATGTCATGGGGGCACTTTTCTGGCTCTTGCATAGTGTGCATAGACTCTGTGCCCATGATCATTAAATCTGAAGCTTAACAAACAATTTTGAGTCACAATGTAGTGCCCGGTGTCAGAAACCTTGATTTGTGTCCCAGGTCATGGGTCTTCTAGCAGGACAATGACAATGACCCCAAGCATACTTCAAGAAATACCCAGAAATTAATGGGAGGCAAAGAGCTGGAGAGTTATCATGTGGCTAGCAATGGCTTTGGATCTAAATCCCATTAAATACCTGTGGAGAGATCTTAAAATTACTGTTAGGAAAAGGCACCCTTGAAATATTAGATAATTTTTCAAAAGTAAAGAAGTCCAAAATTCCAGTTGAGTGGTGTAAGAAGCATATCGATGGTTATAGGAAAATATTGATTGCAGATATTTATTCCAAAGTGCTTGAAATCAAATATTAATTTGAGGTTGCCAATACTTCATCTTTTGGAACAATTTAAAGGGTGCCAACACTCTTGCCCATGACTGTTTGTGTATATGACTTCTCGAGTTTCCTCCTTCTACTGACCTTCTGAAACCTAATATTGCCATTTCTGTATGTGGTTCTACCATTACTCCCCAGCTTCAATGGTACTTCTACCATTACTCTCTTCTTCAAGACTTTTCCTCGAGCAGTACCAATTCTCTGGAACTGACTGCCAAGAACAATTCAATTAATTCCAAATATCCATAGTTTTAAGCGAGCATTAAAAACACATCTCTGTAGACTAGTCTATCTCCACATGTCATTACGTCATCTGTCAACTTATTTTCATTCTGTCTCCAAATCTGGCCTCTTGTGTCATCTGTCTACACCCTCCATGCACTTTATCTGTACTGTACAGATCCTGGCAGGGGCGGACTGGCCAAGGCCGGTGGTACAGTTCAGGGCCCCACATCAGGGAGAGTGGCAGCCAGGTGGCAAATTACAGCCGCGGCGGCCGCACAAACTTCAGAAGCTGCTAAAAAGGAACTGGAGAGGAGGCAGGCTTGGGAGGTGAGACACACCAAGGCCCGCCAACCTCCCCTCCCGGCTCTTCAACTCGCTGCTAGCACCCCCCGCTCCTCAACTCGCCACTAGCACACACCCCCACCCAAACCCACCCTCCCCGCTCCTCAACTCGTTGCTAGCAACTTCCCCCCCCCCGTTCCCCCGCTCCTCAGGCTGCGCAAGGTGGACTGCCACCCATGTTAACAATAGCCAGCCGGCCGGGGATCCTGACTGGTGACCAGTTCATGCAGCATTATGTGAATCCCCTATTTATTATATTAATGGGTGGACCATACAATTGTGGCCAAAAGTATTGACACCCCTGAATTCTGTCAGATAATACTCAGTTTCTTCCTGAAAATGATTGCAATCACAAATTCTTTGGTATTATTATCTTCATTTAATTTGTCTTCAATTAAAAAACACAAAAGAGAATGAAGCAAAAAGCAAAATATTGATCATTTCACACAAAATTTCAAAAATGGGCCAGACAAAACGTATTGGCACCCTCAGCCTAATACTTGGTTGCACAACCTTTAGCCAAAATAACTGCGATCAACCGCTTCCAGTAACCATCAATCAGTTTCTTACAATGCTCTGCTGGAATTTTAGACCATTCTTCTTTGGCAAACTGCTCCAGGTCCCTGATATATGAAGGGTGCCTTCTCCAAACAGCCATTTTTAGATCTCTCCACAGGTGTTCTATGGGATTCAGGTCTGGACTCATTGCTGGCCACCTTAGAAGTCTCCAGTGCTTTCTTTCAAACCATTTTATAGTGCTTTTTGAAGTGTGTTTTGGGTCATTGTCCTGCTGGAAGACCCATGACCTCACCTCTGAGGGAGACCCAGCTTTCTCACACTGGGCCCTACATTATGCTGCAAAATTTGTTGGTAGTCTTCCGACTTCATAATGCCATGCACACGGTCAAGCAGTCCAGTGCCAGAGGCAGCAAAGCAACCCCAAAACATCAGGGAACCTCCGTCATGTTTGACTGTAGGTACCGTGTTTTTTTCTTTGAATGCCTCTTTTTCTCTCCTGTAAACTCTATGTTGATGCCTTTGCCCAAAAAGCTCTATTTTTGTCTCATCTGACCAGAGAACATTCTTCCAAAACGTTTTAGGTATTCTCAGGTACGTTTTGGCAAACTCCAGCCTGGCTTTTTTATGTCTCGGGGTAAGAAGTGGGGTCTTCCTGGGTATCATTCCATACAGTCCCATTTCATTCAGATGCCGACGGATAGAACGGGTTGACACTGTTGTACCCTCAGGGCAGCTTGAACTTGTTTGGATGTTAGTCGAGGTTCTTTATCCACCATCCGCACAATCTTGCGTTGAAATCTCTCGTCAATTTTTCTTTTCCGTCCACATCTAGGGAGGTTAGCCACAGTGCCATGGGCTTTAAACTTCTTGATGACACTGCGCACGGTAGACATAGGAACATTCAGGTATTCAGAGATGGACTTGTAGCCTTGAGATTGCTCATGCTTCCTCACAATTTGGTTTCTCAAATCTTCAGACAGTTCTTTGGTCTTCTTTCTTTTCTCCAAGCTCAATGTGGTACACACAAGGACACAGCACCGAGGTTGAGTCAACTTTAATCCATGTCAACTGGCTGCAAGTGTGATTTAGTTATTGCCAACACCTGTTAGGTGCCACAGGTACGTTAAAGGTGCTGTTAAATACACAAATTAGAGAAGCATCACAAGATTTTTCTAACAGTTCCAATACTTTTGTCCACCCCCTTTTTTATGTTTGGTGTGGAATTATATCGAATTTGGCTTTAGGAAAATTCTTTTTGTGTTTTTTTCATTGAAGACAAATTAAAAAAAAGATAATAATACCAAAGAATTTGTGATTGCAATCATTTTCAGGAAGAAACTGAGTATTATCTGACAGAATTGCAGGGGTGTCAATACTTTTGGCCACAACTGTATATGATGGCAGTTTTTACTATTACCTTTTGTGCCTGCCCTATTTCCTCATAGATTGTAAGCTTATTCGCATGGACCTCACATCAGTCAACGTGAGTGAACTACATATATATAACCATCCAAAGAAAACATTGGAATCAATCCCCTTTAGTCAGTTTACTAGGGTGAGAAGAATAGTGAGTGAGGAAGACCAATTGGATCAGGATCTA
Source organism: Allobates femoralis (assembly GCA_033576535.1). Taxonomy (NCBI): domain Eukaryota; kingdom Metazoa; phylum Chordata; class Amphibia; order Anura; family Aromobatidae; genus Allobates; species Allobates femoralis. The sequence goes on from JARQOC010000002.1 coordinate 201,708,225, forward strand.
AATACGATGTGTATAAAGTTCACAGATAGGGGTTACCCTAAGGCACTTGTACAAAAACAGTGCAATAGGGTAAAGGAGATTGAAAGGGAAACCCTTCTTTACCCAAAACAGAAACAAAAGAAACTAGATAGGGTTCCTATGGTGATGACTTACTCTGAAGGTAGTAATAAAGTTGCGAATATTATTCGTAGACACTGGTCCACTTTGCAAAAAGGAATGCCAGAAATAGAAGAATTCAAAACCCCCTGCTATTCTCATATAGAAAAAGTAAGTGCTTAAAAGACAGATTGGTACACTCAGATTGTGGACCACTGAAAGGAAAAAAACAGACATTCCTCTCTGGTATGAGTCGGAAGGGTTGCTTTCCCTGTTTGAGCTGTGTATACTGCACAGCTATGCTAAAAGGTTCTAGTTTTACCAATCCACGTACCCAGGTCACACATAAAATCAGGCACTATCTCACTTGTCATAGTGAATACATAGTGTACCAATTGCAGTGCCCATGTGGCCTGTGGTACGTGGGGGAAATAACGTGCAGCTTTAAAACTAGGTTTGCATTGCACAAGAGTTCCATAAGGCAAAAACAAAAAAACTTACCGATTCCCAAACATTTTTTGGATGTAGGACATACTGAGGATGATCTTAAGTTTAGAATCATAGACCAGGTTCCAAAAAACAGACGAGGGGGCAATAGGGTAAGTGTTTTAAAAAAACTAGAAATGGAATGGATTTATAAGCTGCAGACATTAAGGCCAGGCGGCTTAAATGTGGACTTTAAAATCCATACAATATGAATTAATTATAGGCCACAAAACCCCTATAGAATAACCAGGTTACGATCCATCAGCTGAATTGTGCATTTTTTATATCAAAGAATTTTTTTAACATTACATATGTATGAGTTTTTTATGCATGTAAAGGACCACCTACAGTCTACGCCTGGGAAAATCCTTACAGTGGTAAAATTAACATTATGGGATGTATATATAGCTAATTGAACTGTATAAAGTTATCAAATTTGGGATATACTCTAATATATAGTCTAATAATGATACCTGGGGAAAGGAATAAAAGTTACAAACCTATTATTATGAGTTATATATCGTTTCCCTAAAAAGAAAACATATACACCGCTGTGTGGGCAATGTTTACCCACTTCCAAAATGGCGTATGAGGGTTCGGTGGTTCTGAGCATACTCAGTGTGAAGCCTGGGTGGAACAGGTTACACTGAGCATGCACGGCCGTATCCAATAGTAGAGGGCGGTGATCTCGGCCAATGAGGTACAGAGCTGGAATCACATGTCACAATGAGGAAATGGAGGCTAATGGAGACAGCTTTGTTTGTACCACGTTACTGTGTATGTGAGTCCCATATGTTATACTAAGGCGGCCGTCACACGCTACGATATCTGGTAAGATATCGCTTAAACGCGCCAGATTAAACATCGCCCGGACGATGTCTGTGCGTGTGACGGCAAGATACGATCAACGAGAAATTATCAGATCGTAAGATTGAGATGTGAGATCCGGACCTCACATCTGACGATGTCGGCTTAGTGGATACGCAGAATCGATGCGTGTAAATGAACGATACCGTACAAAAGCTGTGAATTGAGCGATGGCGAAATCTAACACGTAGGCGTGCCAGGAATTCACCTGTGTCACGCCTCCTCAGTTGTGATTCGTGAACCCTCATGCGTTACGATTGGCTGGTGCCACATTAGCTCTTATTGGTTGAAGCTCCTGCGTGACGATTGGTTCTTACTTCCCAGGCCGCCATTTTTGAAGAGCTGTCACTTCAGCACTACTACACATAGGCGCCGTTTGGCTGATCCTACCTTGTTGGTTTACATTTACGGCCAGAAACCAGGGCGGCCTGCTCCAAAACTCCAGTCTTGCCCTGGGCCCAATATACTCTGCACGGTGTCATACCTCCCCAACGAGTGTGCGTTACGCTTTACACAACGCTGCGTTACGCCACGCCCCGGTGTTCTTGTCCCGTAGGTGTCGTAGAAGTGTTCCTCGCCGTGTCACAGCGTGTCCAGCGCGTTGCAATGTGTATGGCCCACGCGAGCGGTCGTACTGACGTCATGAATTTGCTTTCAGTTTCATTCCGCCTGCAAGGTGCTAGCTCCTCCCATTCACATTGCAGGATAGTCGGATAATTAGGCCGCCATGTTTCCAACAACATCTGACCAATGAGCAGTCAGTACTGGCCACCAATGATGGAGCGAGGGGCGCGCCTAGTAATACATGAGGCACGCCTATGTGCTCAAATGTACCTTCAAATACGCCCACATTTACCCCCACATCGTTTACGAGGTTTCTGTATGACTGTTTGCTAACGATGTGCACAGATGATAAGTAGATCGCTCAGACGACCGCTGGATTGCTGCATCGGGGAGTCGTATGAGCGATGTCTGTTCGTGTAGCGTTGTGATGAACGATCTCACACATCGTTCGGGCGATGTGCAAATCCGACATCGTATCCCACATAGTTTTCTATATCGTAGCGTGTGACGGCTGCCTAATGCTAATGTTCTTATCTTCACACAGGTGCACTTGTGATCAAATCTGCACCTTATTAAGGGAATGAAGTCTTTTATTACAGCAACGCAGCACTTTTATATGCACTAATAGCACCTATATGATTGCACTTTATATATGTATATGTCAGTTTATTTGTACACAAATCAATATTGATTTTATGGATGTTTTATCGTTATTGTCTTAAAGAATTAATGTTAATTATGTAAATTTGTGAGCTATATAAACCCACTGTGAATGCCTGCACTTTGTACTTGAGAAAGGTGCCTAGTGCACCGAAACGTCGTGCCACATGGGCTCTGAATAAAAAACAGACCCTCTATTCAATAGTAAGCAGGTCAGTCAGGGCACTTAGCAGGGCCAAAGTCACGGTTAGTTTTCCATCCAGGAATGGCGATTTCCCACCAGGGGTGCACAGCCAAAGCACCAGCAACAGCAAACAAAGGAAAAAGGAAGGGTGGCACTCACCGGGTAAACGAGAAAGTCTTATTTATTCCAGAGTTCCGGAAACAAACAGGGTGCAGGGAGGGGGCAAGAGGAGCCGCCGGACTACGGCACCGTTTCGCGACGCGTGTCGCTTCTACGGGTCCAGGCACACAGAAGTGAGTGGGTCGCCAGGTTAAATACACGAGCAGGCCCATCCCACCTCTGTCAGCAGGTTCCAATCTTGAACCTGTTAACTTTATTAACACATGTCAAAACACATAGTACATAGTGAAACATACAAACATCCAAAAAACCTGTAAACAAGAACAGAAACTGACAGATACCTATAGCTGCGTCCTTGTGGGGACCCCACATAAGCCCTCCTCGGGACCACCGCTCCGAACTGCCCACCACTAGTCCCGGTAGTATCATAAGCAGATTCGACGCTCAACCCATCACGTCTGGCAGGGGGCGTGGTCACAGCCGGGCAGTAAGCTCACAGCCAATCGCTGCAGCCCTCCAGTTACTGGAGGGCTGCAGCGATTGGTGTGAGCTGCCCGGCCGTGACCACGCCCCCTTGGTCGGCGCTGAAGTGGATTTTACACATGGCGCTGGGGCGAGCGCCGCTATGCTGATTGGCCGCCCGCATTCTGCGCCGACCAATCAGAATAGCGGTGCGCGCCATGGCGCCATATTTCAAATACACTGAGTATAGTGTACTTGAAATATGCCGCGAAGGGCATTACCACTGCGAGCAGCCTGGAGATGACCAGCTGATGCCTGTCATCTCCCGGCTAGCTCGCCATTGACCGGAGTTTAGACCAGAGCTCAGCCGCGGCTACTGCAGCACAGAGGTCAGCGGCTCGCCAGCCTGGAAATGACCGGCTGACGCCGGTCATCTCCCAGCTAGCTCGCCGCGGACCTCCGTGCCGCTGGTAGCCATGGCTGAGCTCCGATTAGTGGCTCGCCAGCCGGGAGACTGGCTCGCGCGCGCTGGGTCCACCGTTTGCCGGACTGTGTATACCTGCGGAAGCGGCGCTCACAAAATTCGAATGTTCAGCTCGCGCTATTTGCATACTCTGAGCTCAATGAGCTGCCTCTGTGTGGCGCGCGATTTCGGCGACAGACAGACTCAAAAAACCCTTAGACAATTTTATAGTAGATTGTATTGTATCATATTATTGTATTGTATTGTATTGTAAACCCTCTGAATTGTAAAGTGTTGTGGAATATGTTGGCGCTATATAAATCAAAATTATTATTATTATTATTTTCCTGTTTTTGTTATAGTACAGTATATCTTACATGAGACCACTCACACTCTTTATTTTACTTTTAGCAATATTAGTAAAGATATATGAGTCTAAATGTCCCTGTTTTACTGTCACCAGAAGTACTAAAACATATTTTCTAATCTTTGTCATGCTCCTATAGTATGAATAAAGTTTTTCAGATAAACATCACTTTAGTGGTGTGCTGTGAATTTGATTACATAAATAAAGGGTGCATTCTTGTCTACTTACTAGGGTTCAGCGAGTATAATCCTTACTATTTGCTTGCACAGATAGTATTGCATTCACAATATTGATATCATTGGTGCTCCTGAGTGGTGTCAATCATTAATGATCTGACACATATTGCCGACTCCCTTCAGTAAATAATTGGAGCTGGCACCTCAATGAGAGCAGATTGAATGCTAGGGGGTCCCTCTGGGGGGCACAGCAAGGTGTTTTATGCAGTAGAATTACAGAAAAGCCCACCCTGCCGCTCTGTCCCAGAAAAGCTCATTTTATGGCCAAATGTATGTGGGTGGAGCCTATCACTAATTGACTAACAGTAGACTCGCTATTCAGATGAATATGCGAGTATTAAAAACTACTCGTTATAAGTATAGCGAATGTGAATATTTTCCTACTCTCTTATCATTACTACTTGCACTTCCATTCATTGGATACTAAGTGCATGCCAAATTACTTTGATTCTGATACAACGTTAAAGGGGAACTCCAGAGAGAGAAAACTTTTTAGTACAGTTCCTGCCCTGCTACATGATGAAGCAGAGCTGTACACTGCAGTTCTAGGATCTATAGATCTCTTACAAATCGATAAAATCATACTGCTACTCTGCTCTGACCCCCACCTCAGGGACCCAGAATCTTTATCCTGAGAGCTTCATGTAAGAGCATAAAGGAGGATGTGTTTCGGGGGCATGGATACTGGGGGCTGCAGGATTAGCCTACATTCACACCCCCTCACAATTCTGTTTAGTGAGGGGCATAGCAGAGGGTATGAAGAGATTTAGGTTCCCTGAGGTGGGGGCCAGAATAGAGGAGCAGGTATGATTTTATCAATTTATAAGAGATCTATAGATCCTAGAACTGCAGTGTACAGCTCTGCTTCATCATGTAGGAGGGCAGGAACTGTACTAAAAAGTTTTCTTTCACTGGAGTTCCCCTTTAATGGAAGGGGAGGAAATGACAACCAAAGAGAGATGCCACCAAGGCCCTTGCCTTGATGACATGTTCATCATTTTTGTACTACATGGTTCAAACAAGTTCAGTATTGTCCAAAGATCCAGGAAGGTATGGTACAAGAACTTTCAGATGTTCTCCTGGATTAACTGACAGCAACAGAACAGTGAGCCTTAATAAACCAAAGGGACAATATTTCATAAGTGGAAAAAGTTTGTAAGTTTAGTTCTATCAAGACAGGCTGTTTGTTACCTCGAGTGGATGGGTTACCCAGAGCCCTACATGTGGAGAACACTTACTTTGACATTACTAAGGTTTAAAGTATTTTTAATTTACTGCAAACTGAATTTTCAGAGGAACTGGCTTAGCGGGTGAACTCAAATTTCAAAATATTTACTCTTCTCTAACTTCAATTATTGGTCAAGTCCAGTGTTTCCCAAACTCCAGTCCTCACAAGCCCCCAACAAGTCATGTTTCCAGGATTTCCTTAGTATTGCAGAGGTGTTGCCTTGATAATGATTCCATAACCTTTCAATGCTAAGGAGTTCCTGAAAACGTGATCTGTTGGGGGCCATGAGAATAGGAATTTACGAAACACTTGGCAAGTCCAATATTCCTAAAGATCTTTTATATAGGGTGAAGATCACCCTGAAAGTACTTCTTGATTGTCAACATGAGGAAACGTGAACAGTGAGTGAACAAATCTATTTAGTTTGATTATTGTGCTTACACCTTACCTTAAAAATATCCTAGCTCATCAGTAAATGCAAGCATGTAGGATATCTTCCCAAGTATTGCATCATGAAAAAAATGAATTCTAAACAAATTCCTACCTTCAGTAGAGCTGGTGTAAAGGGACCCTTAGTATGTTGTCTGTGAGATAATTTACATATGAAATCTCACCATCTCCACTGAACACCTCTGCTAATGTATTCTTATATTATTTAGATATAAATAATTCACACTTTATTCCCAGGAAATTTTTGTCTCTACTGCTTCTCCTTGTCGACTTCTAACCTCGGGCATTAGTGCTTCTCTTTAATAAAAAAAATATATCTCCCTATAACAATGCCACCATTTCTACAATACAACAACTATATAGCACCATCCTAGTCCATTGAATATAACAAAGCACACAGACACACGCTTAACGCTTACAGCCATGTTACATTCACATACGTTGTTTTTATCGTATACTTTTTAAGTATCGTCCTTCTCTGCCAAAGTTAAAAAAGATACATTTTCGGAGAAGGTATTGCAGAATTATGTCTACATATACATATACAATTCTCATTACACATATGGTTTGGGTCCTGTGTCCCTTTTATTAGCGATGTGTAAAGCGGACGAGGCTGAGATGATGTACACACAATTGTGGATCGCAGACTGTTTATTTAGGACACTCCATTTTTCATTTCCACACTGAGGTAGTCTAATATATTAGCCTTGAGACATTACCCTAGATACATTCAAATACAGATATGGTGCATGAATGCTCTGTTATTAATTTCCTTGTATCTCTGGCTTCACCTTGTAGCATAACAGGCTGATTATATTAATTCACTATCTCAACGGTAATCTCAACAATCTTTGTCCTTGTTTCAAAGAGGTGTCAGATTGCCATCAACATAAAACATTTACCATTAAAATGTCACCCAGAAACAAAGCAGAATGGAAGATATGAGGCTGAGATGTGACATTTCACATCTTACCAACTCCTCTACGGATGTATCCCGATGCAGAACTACAGCAATGTTATTACCTTGGTTGGAAATACCATCAAGCGCTTGTGAGCATCTAACCACACGCTGACTCTTTAGGAAAATCAATGCATAGAAAACCAGTTAATGCATTTATTTTTTTCTCTCCTTTCATATGTCTCTGTAAAGGCCAGGGCTGTATTTTTTTTTGTATTGTTGCTAAAAGCAAAAACAAAACCGGCTTAACCAATTAATTCCTGGAAAAGAAAATGTAGACAAGCAACAGGACATTGACTTATTTTGATATAGTATAAAATAAAAGCGCATTATCGATGTTCAGTGAGGTTTTCGTAGTTATATAGCCATTCTATGGCGTTACAGACAACTATGGAATATACTGCTTGAAATTGCCCTAAAATTGTCAGCATGTTCTTGAGAATTATATTGTTTGTGCTGTCCCATTTTTATACTACCAGATATCTTCAATCACTACAGCCTATTTGTGCCTAACACCTGCTTCTATACGTTTATATGTTTGGTGTTTCCATTGATTTAAAAGGATCCTGTTAGCAAGTTTTTCTGCCTCTAATCCTATGTCTTCTAATCAAAGTCACTATAATGTAGAATAAATTCATACCTCTATTTTAGAAAAGTGATTCTTTTTGTTTTTTAATATTTTTTTTTTGCAGAATTCTTATGCTAATAAGAAGTCAGGCAATGCACTTAAAGATTTCCTGCCCCTCTCCCCATTTCCTGCCTGCTTCCAGCTTCCAGTAACTAAGACTAGGTTCACACCACGGTTTTGCTCTTGTCCGTAGGGATCCTGTTTTTGTATCTGGATCCAGGATTTTGAGGGATCCGGAAACAGAGAGCTTGGAGGAGTCGAGCCAGGCAAGAGGTGTCAGGGCTGCTACTTTTGCAAAATTAAAGAAAGCAATGTGTTACAAATAAAAAAAATGCTCACCTCTCCTTCGAGTGACTCATGATGCGAGGCGTCCTCGTATAATGGCTGCAGGGACCTTAGTCAGCTGACCAGGCGGTCAGCTGTTTATGGTCCTGCAGCCATCGGAAGTGGGTGCCTCGCATCGTGGGACAGTTGGCGGATAGGTGAGCATTTTTTTTATTTGTAACACATTGCTTTCTTTAATTTCACTTTAGCAGTGTATGTAGATACACTGCTATAGTGAAATTATGGGAACAGAGCAGTTTTAGTGCACTAACATACTCAGTACACTAAAACCGGATTCGGGAAACAATACTGCTTTTTTCCCGGATCCGGGACCCATAGACTCCCATGTTAAGTGTCCCAGATCACCCCAGATTCGTTTCTGTCCAGTTTTGATCCGTTTTTTTCACCGGAGCCCAAAATCGGAGTATTCTCTGATTTTGTGGCTGGGAAAAAACAGGACAGAAATGAATCCGGGACTGAATTGGCAGAATTAGATGGCCATTTATGGTCAATCCGGCACTATAGTGATACATGGGAGGCAAAACAGGATCCTGTTCTGTCCTTTTCGAAACAGACAGAACAAGATCCCAAAAAACGTGGTGTGAAGCAAGCCTAACAGGTCACACTAGTCTGTTTGACTTGCCTTTACCCCCAAGATCTAGCACACTCACTTTCATACCCTGGGGTGACTGACATATGCCCAGCTTGATAATGATGATCTCATCAGCACTACCTTATTGCGACTGTGGCACTCTAGGGATTTATAACGCATATGCCAGACCTAGGGCTGATGTCTCTTCCTTGCTGACCATTTCACTTGAAGAGTGTAATTCCTTTTTAATAACTTCTGTATATGGGCTGACTCAGTCTGGTGGCAACTTGGATTGTTGCTTTACTATCATTTATATCCCTAGGGATGATGGTCTGTTCCTTGTTGTCCATTTCACTGGAAGAGTGACATGAATTTTTAAGGACATATTGTATATGATCTGAGTCAGTCTTGTGGCAACTAATATTGTTCCTTTACTATCACAGTAAATGCTGTCAGCAGCGTTTTCCTGTGTGCTGCTGAAAAGTGGACTTCTGCAGCTCTGTGTGCAGCCACTGTCAAGGTACACTACAGGTTGCTATGGGGCAGCGTCGGCAGCCAGGGTTTCCCATTAATGCTGTCCGCTTCTGCTGAAAACCTCTACGTTTTCAGCGGAGCCATCAGGATCTGAGGCAGACGCAAGTCTGGCCCTAGGCTAACTGAAAACATTTTTGGTAGGTAGATAATTAGAGAACAGTAGCCCTTACAATTCAAATTCACCCACAGTACTGATTTTTTTCTTTTTTATTTGATATACATCAAATAAATTTGCACAAATTTAAATAAATGAAAGCTTGACAATGCGCAGAAAAAACATGTGGTGGAGGGAGAGAAAGAAAGGATCTTGCAGACATAAGACTAGTGATGAGAGAATAGCAAAATATTCGTAATCACTATTCTCGTAACGAGTAGGTTTTAATATTTGCATATTCATCCGAATAGTGAGTACAATGTTAGTCAATTAGTGATAGGCTCGCCCACATGTATCCAGGTATAAAACGAGTATTTCTGAGACAAAGCGGGAGGGTGAGCTATTTTGCTTTCTCACTGCATAAAACACCTTGCTACACCCCCCAAGAGAGACCCTAACTTTCAATCTGTTTTCACTGGAGTGCCGACTTCCTTTGTATACTGAAAGAAGTTGACAATTTGTGTCAGATTGTTCACAATCAACACATCACTCATGAGCACCAGCATTAATCACCAAGTAACGAGTATCGCAGATACCGTACTATTCATGCAAGTAGCGAATAGTATTGATTACACTCTCTCAAAACTACATACGACCTTATTCTCTACAAAAGAGAGAGACGCACCCAGTGATTTTGCAGATGGAAAACAACTCTGCCATACAAACTGTGTTACACTAGGAACCGGTGATCTGTGATGCCTTAGGAACCCCTATGCAAGGTATTATGATCCATAAAATATCATAGCTGCAGGGCATAATACAGAGACCCGCTCAACAACAAAAAATCACATTAGCACACTCACTGATGCTTCAGTCCCAGGCAAGTTTTGTTTTTACCCTTCAAACCACAGATCAGTTTCAAGATGTTTGAACTTGCATAAAACCACAAGTTTTAGGAAATTTCACTCAAACCCGAAGACCTACATGAATATTGAAGGACTGCCTGCTCATGTGTTGCCTAATACATCCAATCCATTGTAATGTGTTAAAGAAAAAAATATTTTGCCCCAACTTAAACAATAGATTAAAATAAGAAAAATTAAGAATTATCAGATGTGGATTCCTTTTAATAACTAAGCAAAAAAATTATTAATAAATAAAATCCTTTAGGTCTCCTTTAAGCAATCATGGTTTAAAATATTGAAGAGTCACACATTTACAAACAAAGGACAAAGAAATAGTGTAAATGAGAAGAGTAATGTAAAATAGAATAATCAATATGAGTAAAGCAGTAAATAATTGTTAGAGCTGTCCACATATAAACTGTGTGAAAGTTTTATTGTCCCAAGATTGAGATCCATGGTTAGGATGACCTCATGGAGGTCTTTTGTTTAATGATGGAGAATTACATAAATCCATCCACATGACACATATATTCCTGCTCTGAATGTCCAAGTTTGTCCTGAGTTTGTCCTTCCAGACCCTCTTATCACTTTGAGTTTTGAACTTACCCTTCAATAATAGTATTTTCATATCAAAGAAATTGAGGTCAAGGCTAGAAAATGTTTTGCCACTTGTACAGTAGATCTTTTTTTATTATTGTGCTGAGAATTCAGTTTTACTTTAGCTTCTGTGTGTTTTACCTGTTTAGAATCCATTTTGTACATACAATACAGTACAGCACCTTTAATGCTGTACAGATCTGGGATTTTGTCATCTTAAATTTTGTAAATCTTTATATTGTTCAAGGCAGGGCCGGCTCCAGGTTTCTGTGGGCCCCGGGCGAAAAGGTCTCAGTGGGCCCCCTTTAAGTACATATCGCGGACTATATATATAGCCGCACACTTACCGCAAGCCGCATAGACAATGCATGGGGCTTGCCGCAAACGTGCAGCAAGTGCAGCCGCTAGACGGAAAATGCGGCAGATGCGGGGTTTTTTTTTACCGCAACTGCCACATTTTTAAAAAAACTCCCATGTGAAGGCAGCCTTACAGGAACAGTGAGTGCTGAAACCAGTAAGAGCTGTTTCTGACAGTGAGTATATTACATGTTGTTAGGAGCGGGCTAAAATGCGATTGCGTTCCCTTGCGCTTTTTAAAAATACCCTTCAAATGCAAAATGTTGCATTTTTGTGCGTCTGAGGATTCTTGGTATATACACAAGCATTCTCAAGCACACAAATAATGCAAGCAGCTCAATGGAGCCGCACTGCCATATGGTGGCACCGCAGCCAAGCGGAGTGTCTGGCCGTCCAGATCTCTCTTTCTCCTCACCTTTCTTCTTGCTGCTCCGGTCTCCTCCGGTCGCTCTGCACATATCAGCACAGTGACAACATCGTGCCCCTCCATGCTGAGCTGCAGAATGCAGACAGCAGCAGAAGAGACTCTGGAGAAGAATGCTGCTGGCAAAGGCGGCTGGGACTATAGGAGCGGAATCCGCAGGGGGCTACCACTGGTACACATACTTCGTACACACGCGGCTCTGCTCCGTACACCTCTTACACACGCGGCTCTGCTCCGTACACCTCGTACACACGCGGCTCTGCTCCGTACACCTCGTACGCACTCGGCTCCGCTCCTTACACCTCGTACGCACTCGGCTCTGCTCCGTACACCTCGTACGCACTCAGCTCTGCTCCGTACACCTCGTACGCACCGTGGCTCTGCTCCGTACACCTCGTACGCACGCGGCTCTGCTCCGTACACCTCGTACGCACGCGGCTCAGCTCCGTACACCTCGTACGCACGCGGCTCAGCTCCGTACACCTCGTACACACATGGCTCAGCTCCGTACACCTCGTACACACATGGCTCAGCTCAGTACACCTCGTACACACATGGCTCAGCTCCGTACACCTCGTACACACTCGGCTCTGCTCCGTACACCTCGTACACACTCGGCTCTGCTCCGTACACCTCGTACACACTCGGCTCTGCTCGTACACCTCGTACACACTCGGCTCTGCTCCGTACACCTCGTACACACTCGGCTCTGCTCCGTACACCTCGTACACACTCGGCTCTGCTCCGTACACTCGTACACACAGCTCTGCTCCGTACACCTCGTACACACACGGCTCTGCTCCGTACACCTCGTACACACACGGCTCTGCTCCGTACACCTCGTACACACACGGCTCTGCTCCATGCACCTAGTACACACTCGCCTCTGCTACATTCACACTGTAAATCCTCCTGACCCCACACATAACCTTCACCTAATTGCCATACACCTAGTACACACTCACCTCTGCTACATTCACACTGTAAATGCCTCCTGACCACACACAAACTTCACCTTATTTGAGCATCATTCATGGTGGCCAGCACAGGATACACTGAGGAGCTGATCATGAGACCCCTGACTCCTCCCCATCCATTGACATCATCACAGGTCCTGTAAGCACAGAGTGTGCACTGTGCAGCTCTGTCGGCTCCCGTGGAGGGGGAGGAGGGAGACCTCCGGTGCAGCAGGAGCCTGAAAATGACCCCCCAGCTGCCCCCTGGGTATGGCCCTGGCTGTGGGGGCAGTGCTCAGGGGCCCTGAGGCTAGGGTCACACTTTGCATTGTGACCCTAGCCTTATGCAAGTATTGTATGTTGCAGCGCATAGCGGCAGCCCATAGAGACCCGACGTTTACCTTGACAACCACTGGTTGTCAATGTAAACATCGGCTTTCTATGGGCTCAGTTGCTGGCAGCGCATAGCGTTAAACGCTCTGCGCTGCAGCAGACAATACTTGCGTCAGGCTAGGGTCACAATGCAAGTGTGACCCTAGCCTCAGGGGCCCGGTGGGCCCCCTCCAAGCAGTCGGGCCCCGGCACTTGCCCGGGTACGCCGGGTGCTGACGCCGGCCCTGGTTCAAGGTCATTATGTAGGTATTACCTTTTTTCTAGTTACAGAGAAATGTTCCTCTGTTGGTGATGACCATAAGCCTCTAACAATGCAAACAAGAGTGCTCCCTATAGATCGTCATTCAGATATCGGTGTGGCACATCTGTGTGGCATCTATTTTTTTACAAATACAACAGGTAGCTGTTATAATCTCTTGTGTTTTTCACATGTCAGTGTCTTTACATGGATCATGTGTCCATGCAAAACAGATGGAGGCATGTCCATTTTTTTCCAGCAGCATTGAACACGTCTGTCTGTGACAAATACGTAAAGCACATGGATGGTATCCATGTGCCATACGTATTTAACGTTGCAAGGTATAGAAGAAGCTTTGTAATTTATTTAGTTAGTGATTCATCCGTGAAAACACTGTTGACACACTGATGATTCAAAGAAACGTGGACTGTACACTGATGACACACCAATCCAAATCACAGATGACATCTGTACCAATTTTTCATGTATGTGCAGAGACATGTGAATGAGGTCTAAGACTGAAAAATGAGGCCTGGAAATAATGAATTGAAACTGTTACATTTTCGTAATATCAGATATAATATCTCCTGACATGGCTGTAGGCAGCTAAAGTACATCTGATGGGTTTTGTTTTGTATATAGGTGATTGCAATTAGATTTTTCATCGTTCATAAATTGTATCCCTTTTAAAAAAAAATTATTTCTGAGACCACCAAGGTGCTTGTTCCTATTTGTAGAGTTAGCATGAATGTATTTGCATTTAATAGACTACATACAAGGCATTATTTAAGGCTGGAAACACACAATGTATGAAAAATCTGACTGCTTCACATCCAGGAGAGTAGGACAAGTGACATCCATTTTTTGATCTGTGTGGCATGCGAGTGCAATGCGATTATGCGTTTCTTTCTCAGCCAACATCAGTGTGGTATCCATGTGAAATCTATGTGCTGTCCATGTGCAATGTTTTTCACATGGTCTTTCCCGTGCTGTATAAAGTTAGAAAACAATAGACAGACAAATAGGATAGATAGATTGAATAGACTGGGAAGAAGGATGCCCCGTGTCAGGTCAAAAATCCATATGTAACTACTATTATTTTCTAAATTCCTCTGGTGAAGCTCTCTCTATTCATGTATTTATTTTATTAATATTTGCCTTCTATCCTCAATAAAGTTTAAATAAAGAGATTCATTCCATCTGTCAATCACAGTGAATGATCCACTTAGTTCTCTGCTTTTCACTCCCCATAGGATGAATATTCATGTAACATATTCATATCACATTATTGCACTGGAGATCAGTAGGGGGCTATATCCTCCTCTCTGTGTCTGCAGCCAAGCAAGAGGTTAAATACAACATAGAATCTGTCACAGCAAAGCAAGGATATTTGGTTAGAGAAACAAATGGAGTAGATTCCTTATCAGTATCAGGTAAGGCAGTAAGGCAAATGTGTATCTGCAAACTAATTGAAATTGAAACCTGACTAGCCGAGTGAGCAAAGGGAGGAGAGAGGAGGGAGGAGGGAGGAGAGCGCTGCTGACAAGAAGTGCATAATTAAATGAGACAGTATAACACAGTTGGACTATTCCTCTGTGAATATAATGGACAGTACTAAAGCAGCAGCTCCCTGCAGGGTCTGAAAATGCTTTTAGCTAGAAAACTCCAAACAGTTCAGTAATGAGTTTACATGTTTTTAAAAGGTCTGTCTTGGCACTATTCAAGGGTAATATTAGTATCACACTGAAAAATGACCTGACAGTGTCCTTTTAAGCTTCATGAATATTCACAGCATTCAGAGGCAACAGCCAATCACAGACTCTTAAGGTACTATCACACGCGGCAATATTGCTGGGCAATTTCACTGGCAATTTGTTGGTTACAGTGAAATCATGGACACATTGTTCTATTTTGTTGCTGTGTATAAATGGAACAATGTATCCATGATTTCACTGCAACCAGCAAATTGCCAGTGAATTTGCCTAGCAATATTGCCGCGTGTGACGGTACCTTTACACTCTGTGAGAGCATCTGTTGCAATCAGACTGCATTTCCTCAATCTGGACAGTGATTGTGCTTGGTTGCCATACACATTGGTGTATGACATCCAACCTGATGGCATAGTGTTTTAAATAAATAAATAAATAAATAAAAAAGTGTAGGGCTTTGCAGTGTTTTTCAGTTTAGCCCAGATAAAACAGACAGCTGCCAGCTGCTATCCTCAGCTGCCTCATTTTGCCTTGGCTGGCAAAATAAAATGCATAGAGCTCTGCCCTATTTTTAATTGCCAACCAAGGTAAAACTAGTAATAACAAAATCTTTGTCAGCATGGTTATAATTTATTCCCTGGGGAATGAATTACCCCTTAAGGTACCTTTACACGCCGCTACAGAAGGTTAGAAACAACCGGGTGTTTCACGTGCACGAGCACGTACCAACGGTTGAAAACGGTACCCGATACCGCCTATACACGCCGCTACAAGGTGCTCTACAGAAGGTTTAAGCTATCTCTGGAGGCACCGCCGGGTGCCACAAGTTACCTTCTGTAGAGCACCGTCCCTCATTTACACGCCGCTGCAGAGGGTAATATGGGAGGACCTGGTGCAGCAGGGACAACACATAGGCGTGCCAGAGTTGTGGATTACGAGACGCTCGTACGATGATTTGACAATGCAATAGCATCATGATTGGCCAGGCAGAGCAGGAAGGCTGGCTAATACATGACGCTACTCCAAATGAAGACTATGAATGGACAGCTCTTTAATATGGCGCCCTATGCAGCAATTACCAATCGTAATGCAGGAGCTTACTCCAATGATCGCTGAAGGGGGGTGGTTTCACGGAGGCTGTGTCACGCCCCAGGGAGTTAACTAGGTGACGAAAAAACCTTAGCGTACCTTATTTAGACGCCGCTACCATCGGGTTGAAATCAACCTGTTTTAGAGCACTGCTCTGAAACAGGTGCCGCAAGTGACGGGTGGCAACAACCGAGTTTACACGCCGCTACCTCGGGTTGATTTGACGGTGCAAGATACATTTGTCTCATGAACCCGGTTGTTTCCACCCTGTTGTAGCGGCGTGTAAAGGTCCCTTATGGTTTCATAATTTTCCAAATCCAATACTGGATAAATTACAGTAATTGATGGACAGGTACATATATGGTATATACAAGTACTAAATGCTAAGTCTGGTTAATAAAATGCACAGTGATTCACAGATTCAGTATGATATCAGAAATAAACACGAGCTTATATAGCATCAGACTATAAACTTACACATATTTTGTCCAGCAAAGACCTTTACAAGTAATTTTATGGATTAATGGAAAGGATTAATCCTAATAGGCGGTACAACATACCTATACAAGAACCATAGAGGGACAGCAGAGCTCAAAGAAAGATTAGTCCAGATTTGAAAGACCCCCTACATATGTTTCGGCAGCATGGTAGCACAGCTTCCTCAGGGAGAGGTTTGTGGAAGTAGTAGACACCAGACTAGAGCAACAGCGGTGTCTTTATAGCACCAGGGAACCCAGGCGCGATGTTCAGCACTTCCGGGTCCCGCTGACGTCACACGCATGCGCAATGTCACCGCTCGACTTCCAGGGGCGGGTCACAGTCCAGGTCTTAACCCACCGCCTGGCAATGGGACGCATCACCATCGTTACCAGGTGGAAGGGGAGGAGCCAAGACCCAGCACCGCCTCAGAAGGAGCAATGACTTTAGTGCAGCGCTGTGCCGACATTTAGGTTGCCATAGTAAATAGTAAACAGCAACAGAGCAACATATAGGTTGAAGTAGGCCACAAAATAGGACAAATATTGAATAGACTGTAATAAATGCCTAATATATAAACAAGGATTCAGTCCTCCATTGAAAATGGCTAGAATTTCTTCATCCATAGTAAAAGTTGTCTCCATTGTTGCTTGATTATGGAAACAGGCAATCCTTGGGCAGAGGACTTCAGCAAGGGCCCAGACATCAGGAAAAGTGCTTTAGTGATGTGTAAATTTTAAAATCCTAGAAAAAGAGGACCAGAAAAAATAATAAAAAGAAAAAGACAAGAAAAGAATGTCTGAGGTGGTAAGACTAACAATACACTACAAGTATGAACTAAAGGATACATTCTCATTAAGACCATTGGGAGTTAGAGTTCCGAAAAGCACGATCCACTTTGTTTCCATGTATGCCAGCAATTTTTTCTGGTCTCCACCTCTATTGCCACAACGTACCATATCTATCCCCCTGACTTTCAGGGAAGCAGGGTTGCATCCATGAAATTTCAAAAAGTGTTTAGGAAGTGTTTTCAAAACTGTGGGATCTTTTGCGGTGCCTGCAGCAATAATATCCCGAACGTGCTCCCGCACGCTTACCCTCAACTCACGTGATGTCAGTCCCACGTAGATTAGAGAGCATGCACATTGGGCAAAATATACCACATGAGTTGATGTACATGAGATTCTGTGCCTGATCTCATATCTACGGGAACCATCAGTGGAATGAAAGTGAGTAGCACGCTCGACATTGATACAGAAAACGCAATTTCCACAGGGATAACAACCTAAAACAGGACCCCGAGAGCCAAAGGGGTTTGGGATATGTGGTACATAATGGCTGTTTACCAGGAAAAACTAGGTAGCTGATTGCTGGTATTCTCAGTGGGGTGAAGGCCCATTTTTTTTTTAGAGTCCCCACGCTAAAGAACAGCAGCCCGCAGCTGCCCCTGAAACTGGCACATTCATTGTAGCTATTTCCAGATGCGATACCAGGCAATTACACCAACCCTGGTGGTAATGGCATGTTGGGTAATAAGGGGTTATTACCAGCTTTGTATTGCCAACTGGTATTAAGCCCTGAAATTCTTAATGTCTGGCCAATATTAGACCAAGCCATTAAGACTCTCAAAAAATAGTAAAAAAGTCACAACACAAAGACAAATCATTTTATTTGAAATAAAAACACAAAGACAGTTAGCGACTCCATCTTTAATAACCCCTGGAACCTCATATCCCTCCACAATCCTCATCTTCTCTCTACTTGACACATGCAGCTCTGCTACATCAGAGCAAATGGGGATTACCAAAACACATCCTCTCCCAGTCATCTCTGATCACTGAAAAAGTGAGCTGACACCTACGACATGGTAAGCGGTGAGGTCACACGAGGACACCGTCACCACGGTAACAGCTAGCTAGTTAATGGTTAGATGGCAACGGTGTCCTTGTTCAATCTCAGTTACTCCCTGCTTACCCGGCTGCTATCCCAGCGGTCTCCTAACAATGCATGAATGAGACATGGTGATAGTGGTCGGGTAAGTAAGGAGTAACTGAGGTCGCACGAGGTCACCATTTCCATAGTAGCCCCTATCTAGGGTTAATTATAGTTCCCAGCAGGGCTGTGGAGTCAGATTCTTGTAGTCAGAGCCCTTTTTGGTGCATTTGGAGTCTATCAGAAGTAGACAGGCTATGACTACTCAAATTTTTAATAAGACTTGGCCTCTTCTCAAGACGCTGACTCAGCCGCCTCCCTCTACAACTCCACTCTCACTACAGCCCTCAACCAGGCTGCTCCACCCATATTTAACATAATACGAGTACAACGACAACTCTGGCTCACGACCCTCACCAAAAAACTCTGACGGACGACTAGGGCAGCTGAGCGGAAATGGAAGAAATCCCACTCCGCAGAGCACTTCGCCCTATACAAGTGTTCCCTCAATACCTTAAAGACTGCCCTTGACTCCGCAAAACAAGTCTACTTCTCCTCCCTAATAACCGCCTTGTCTCACAACCCCAAACAACTCTTCAAAACATTCAACTCTTTACTTCGTCCCCCTGCACCTCCTCCCTCACCCCTCATCTCTGCCGACGACTTTGCCACCTTCTTCAAAGACAAAATTGACAAACTCAGACAAAGCTTTGACCCACACTCCCCTCGCCCCATCCCACCTCCAGCCCATCCCCCCTCACCCAAATGCAGTTTCACCCCCAAGACAGAGGACCACCTCTCCTCCCTTCTAGCACGATCACACCTCACCACCTGCGCCCTTGATCCACTCCCCTCCCACCTCACCCCTAACCTCACCACAGTCCTCATCCCTGCCCTAACACACATATCACTCAAGCCGGGACATTCCCCTCACCCTTCAAACACGCCCTAATCACGCCCATCCAAAAAAAACATCCCTTGACCCTACAATAGTCTCCAACTATCGCCCCATATCTCTCCTCCCATTCACCTCAAAACTTCTTGAACAACACGTCTATTCCGAACTATCCCCCCACCTCTCTTCCTGTGCTCTCTTTGATCGCCTACAATCCGGCTTCCGACCTCACCACTCCACCGAAACAGCCCTAACCAAAGTCACCAACGACCTTCTGATCGCCAAGAGCAAACTACACTACTCTGTCCTCATCCTTCTCGACCTCTCCGCTGCCTTCAACACTGTCGACCACTCCCTCCTACTTCAAATCCTTTAATCTCTTGGCATTACTGACCTTGCCCTCTCCTGGATCTTATTCTACCTAATGGACAGGACCTTCAGCGTCACCCACTCCCAAACCTCCTCCTCTCCCCACCCCCCTCTCTGTAGGTGTTCCCCAAGGCTCGGTCCTGGGACCACTACTCTTGTCTATTCACACTCTCGGGCCAGGCAACCTCATCGAGTCACACGGCCTCCAATACCACCTCTACGCCGACATCACCCAGCTTAATCTGTCTGGTCCTGATATCTTCTCCCTTTTATCCAAAATTTCTCCCTGCCTATCCGCCATTGCATCCTTCTTTTCTACCTGATCCCTCACACTCAACATGAACAAGACCGAAATCATCGTCTTTCCCCCGAACAACCCTGCCCCTCTTCCTGACCTATCCATCACCATCAATAACTGCACACTCTCACCCTTCCCCCACACCAAGTGCCTCGGGGTAATCCTCGACTCCTCCCTCTCCTTCAAGCCCCATATCCAAGCCCTCGCCACCACCTGTCGACTCCAACTAAAAAACATTGCCCATATCCACTCCTTCCTTGACCACAACACGGCCAAGACACTTGTCCATGCCCTCATCATCTCCCGCCTGGACTACTGCAACCTCCTGTTCACCGGCCTCCCTGACTCCTCCCTTGCACCTCTCCGCACCATCCTCAACTCTGCTGCCCAACTCATCCACCTTTCTCCCCGTTACTCCTCCACTGGCTCCCCACTCCCCAGCGATCCCACTTCAAAACCCTAACCCTGACATACAAGGCCATACACAACTTATCCCCTCCCTACATCTCCGACCTGGTCTCCCGTTACCTCCCCTCGCGCAACTTGCGCTCCTCTCAAGAACTCCTTCTCTCAACCCCCCGCATTTCATCCTCCCACACAGCATACAAGACTTCTATCGTGCTTCTGCCATACTCTGGAACTCCTTTTCCCACCACATCAGACACTCCGCTACCCTGGGAACCTTCAAGAAAAACCTGAATACACACCTCTTCCTACAAGCCTACAACACACGCTGAGACCCATTCCGCTGCGCCATCTCACCTCTTCCCCTCCTACTGTCTCCCTCCCCACCCCCTCTAGACTGTGAGCCCTCGCAGACAGGATCCTCTGCCCTATTGCACCCGTATGACTGATTTGTCGATTTGTGGTCATTTTTATCACTTGTCTTTGTCTACCCTCTCACTTGCAAAGCGCCATGTAACCTAATGGCGCTATATAAATACTTAATAATAATAATATTAAATTTGATGCAGTAGTTCAGTTTATGCTAAATAAAACAAAAGCACAGCAGGCATGAGATTTCTATATCCCAGCCACTTTGTTGGAAATGGAAGACACTGCATTTTTAGATGCAACAAAAATATGCAGTATCAAAAACTCACTAAAATCCCATTGTGGGCACACAGCCTAAAGCTAGGATCAGACGACCATATAAAAGGAACAATGTTCACATTGTAAAGCACAAAGTGGCTGGCAGCTCCATTGACCCATGCATGACAGCCTAATGAATTACTATGCATTTTCGGGTGATGGGAGATATCATACACTCTGTGCTTCACAATGCGAGTGGTGTCCATGTTATACATCTAGCTGACCCCAACCTTATAGTCTTAGTGGAAGTGTCCAGTCAGGAATTTATATAGCTGCCAAGCAACCTTTTCAAGTTTAAGGTTCAATCTCTTCTATATGATTCATTTATTCATATTTCATGTAATCTTTATATGTTACATTAGCACAATCAGGGGCATCACTAGCATTAAAGGTCCGGGGCTCCAACCTTGAAATTCTTGCCAGGAGCCACGTATATCCTGCGACCGCCCCTATTGAACAGTTTAAGTGTCAACATGATGCTGAAACCAATCCCGTGATAGAGCATGGAGTACATCGCATCTATCTGTGCATCTCCTAAAGAACCAAGAGTAAGAAACTCCAGGCCTCAAGGGCTGCTAACAGGTCATGTTGTCAGGATTTCCTTAGTATTGCACAGTAGTTGGAATCATCACCAGTGCTGGTGATTATATTAACACCTGTGCAATAGTGAGGAAATCCTGATAACAGGACCTGTTGGCAGCCCTTGAGGCCTGGGATTCTCCACCCCTGTCCTAAGCAAAAGACTGTTGGCCTGCAGCTTACCAGTTGTCAGCGTGCCCATACAGGCAGATCGAAGACATCAGTGCATCACACTGCTTCTGCAGGCCTGCCATAGCAGTCAGAAGTGGAGACAAAAGCTGCAGTGTCAGGAATTAGGATAAAGGTGAGTTTTTATATTATACAATTTATGGGGGACATCTTTTGGGACCCATTTAGGACCCTAGCAACATCTATATGGACAATAAACGTATAGATTATATAATAACAACAACAGCTAATATGTTTCCCTAAATCTATGCAGAGTTTACTTAATGCATAGAACCTCTAATTTTTATTCAAGATTAGGGACCAAGCATGGCTCAGTCCCTATTGAGTTTTTACACTTAGCAGCTGCTTTGAATTAAAAGAAATTAAATGGCTAATTGTTTTCAAAGGCCTTGGAGTCCCAATGAGATCAAGCAGAGGCAGATGAGATGCTAAATATAAAAGTAATTTGCAATGATTTAGGTGATACCTTATAATGTTTAGCCCTTTATCCTCTCACCAGATGTTTGTATAATGTCTCCTCTTATCATAAACCATTTTAAGATGCCATTAATAACTTGTAACTGACCTCGCAAATAAGTGTTTGATTCAATAATCAATAAATATATGATCTGATGCAGAGATGACAGAAGATGATAAAAGAGATATTTATGGGTTCTAGTTAGTGGAACAACGGGATTCTGTAACCTTTTACAGGCATTTTAACAAAATATTTACTCTGTCCATCATTACGCTAGTAAGTAAGACAATAATATTTCTGAGCAGATTTTTCCCATAGACTTGCACTAGATGTGTTTTTAGTTAATTTCCACAGCAAAAATGCATTAAAACTACATGTAATGCATACATTCCTGTTTGAATAAAGTTTTATCAAAGCCAGAACAGTTTTAGGTAAAACATGACAAATCAAATCAAAAATAAACAAGAATGTAACAAAAATGCATATAAAAATGCATGGAACTGGAGAGGGGGCGTGGCCTGATGGTAATGGTGTAGGATTTTACCTGTGCTCACCCCACAACAATAAGCGACTGGGCTAAATGCCCTCAAAAAGACTTTGACTACTCAAAAAAGATCTACTATCAAGCTGGTAATCACCTTGGGAACGTTTTGTTTGGGTCAGTAGTCACTTTTGAGAAGAATTCTCATCAGAGTCCAGTCATCAAATTTGCCTGAGGTAAAGGACTGTGCTGATACCTCATTAATAATGGCTGTCTAGTCACCTGATAATACCTATAGAATCGCCTAATATTCCCCAAACTTGATATAATTAGGCTTCAAATCTCTCAGTATACTGAAAGAAACTTTGAGAGATAGCATGTGTGACTTTTCCATTGATTTTCATGATTTGGGGACATCTGACAGACATCTGACAGGCATCTGACAAGCTAAATTGGCAGCAATATTGTATTACTTAATTTCTACAGTGTTACTCTTTGGGAGGTTGCCTTGGGACTATCTGAATCCTCCTGACCTATTTTTGGATTGGCACCTATGATTTTGGACATTTCCTAACTAAAAATCCAAGATTCAGCATCTTTAGCGGTAAAACCGCGACTTACACACTTTGCACAAGTTAATTGTGTACCTCTACTTTAGTCTATGGCCGCTTACGCCGGAATTTCTTTTATGCTGTACGATTTGTTTTTTGACTAAATTTTACCTCTGGATCCTTCAGCAAGCTCTCCTGGGATGGTCTGGGTCCCCCCTGGGCTGTTTTTGGTCGTCTACTACTCCTGAGAGGCTTCTTGTGAGCAGAAACCGGCAGGCCCAGTGAATCAGCGGTAATACCTCTACTTACGTACTCTGCATAGGCGGATTGTGTAGCCTTGCTTAACCCTATTGCCGCTTACGCCAGAAATCCCTCAGTGCTACACATTTTTTCTTCTTCATTTTATTGCCTCAAAACTGTTATTGACAGGTTGTCCTGGACTGGTCTGGTCCCCCCGAGCTGCTTCAGTCTGGCACAGCTTCTTTTGAGACTTATTGGAGTAGAGACCTGCAGTTTCAGTTCAATAGCGGTAATACTGCTACTTGCGCACTTTGCGTAAGTAGATTGTGTGGCGTCCATTAAATCCATTGACGCTTACGCTGGAATTGCTGCTGAGCTGTTCAGCCTGTATAATAATCAGAGATTACTGCACTTGGGTTGCTTTTCTTATTCTAAGAATGGTGCTGGTTCTCCCTCAATAATAAACATGGCAATTTACTATTTTTGATATATCCAGAATGTGAACATCTGCTCCTGCACCATATATTCCACAGTTCTACTGCATCTATACCTATACAATAATATAAAGTGACATATATGTCTATGATGACTTGGTGTCATCTATATAATTTATGGAAATGTAATCAAAAAGAGTCCGTTCACTGGGCACTGCTAAGTTTAGGAGAAGTGCTTATTTTTTCATCATATGGGTATATACGAGGTGGGGCATTGTTGACCGCCTCTGGGTGCCCGCTATATATCACATCAATAATAGCATAAAAAGAAAAAAGATAGCGGCACTCACCGGGCGTGTTTCAAAGGTGCTTTTATTTGGGTACCTTCATTCCAGGGTTCCAC
Organism: Allobates femoralis; assembly: GCA_033576535.1. Classification (NCBI taxonomy): domain Eukaryota; kingdom Metazoa; phylum Chordata; class Amphibia; order Anura; family Aromobatidae; genus Allobates; species Allobates femoralis. The sequence goes on from JARQOC010000002.1 coordinate 201,732,603, forward strand.
TCGGAAGGGAGGGGGTGCAGAGACAGCAGAGATGACGGATCTCCGTTTCGGGGCTCCTACCCCTTCCACGGACCTCAATGTCTTTTTATGCTATAATTTATGGAAATAGCTGGATTTTTCATGAGGACTTTGAGCTGATACAAAAGCATCTGAGGATTTTACTTGGGCAAGTGAGGTCGGAGGGCCTTCGGCGATCGCAAGCTTCGCAGACCCTGGGATTTCCAGAGTGTGAACCAGATCTCAAGAATATATATATGTTTATTTAGGTTAACTGTTTTCTTATCTGTGTGGGTGGTGTTACAGTGTACTGGTGCTACTGGAGTTCAGGCATTGTTTCAATTGGCTTTGACAGTGACTAAATTCTAACATTGAGGTTGAATATATAGCCACACTAATATTTTTCATATTAAGCTTTATAATCGTGATACTGTTTAGACACCCTCCTTTGATTTACTATATCTCGTAGGCAGACAGATCTTCATAAGGTCACTATGAATCCTACGGGTAAGTAAACTAAATCCCATCTTAGATGCACTCCATGTAGAGCAGTGGTTCTTAACCAGGGTTCAATCGGACCCCAGGGGTATGGTGTGTCGGTCTCAGGGTTTCGGCGGAGCCTCCGCCACGGAGGTCAACACACTCCCGACGGCTGCATGTAGATTTATCACTAAAGAAGGGATCGGTGAGTGTGCATTTGAAACTGGTGGATTGGGTACCTCAAACAAGGTTTAAGAACCACTGATCTAGATCTAGGCTGATTTTGGATAGCGAACACAAAGAGAAGGTGGATAAAATAGATTCTCATATACGGGGCTCAGACGTGGACACCTAGATAATAGGGGTGGTGACAGCTTGAAGCACACCTCAAAACGTAAGGACATAAGCCCCCCTGGGAGTTCTGCTTTGGATTAATCTACTTTGGAGGAATTGGACTCGGGAGGGTGTGACAGCTCTGGTTCCCCCTCCTGTTAAACAAAGACCTAGGGTCACTTCCCCTCCTTTATCAATTAAAATGTGGGGTCAGGCTGCACCAGTAGATAGGGAATTTTTGCTTGACCTCTTCCACAGCTTTGCTGATCAGATGAAAATGGAGTTCTCTTAATATTAAAGAAACACTCTCCACCCTAACTACCAAAGCTGACGTTATGGAGGCTGAAATAAAAAGACTGTCTAAAGTTAATAGATCTCTTAAAAAAGAATTGGACAAAACTAAACAGGATTATAAAACATTATCCAGTAAGTTGGATTATTTTGACAATACTAATAGACAGTTCAATTTAAAATTGAGGGGAATTCCTGAGACAGTCACAAGGTCTGAATTACAGCCTTACCTAAAAAAATGATTAAAACAGTGTTACCCTCACTGTCGGATGTAGAGTGTTTGTTGGATAAAGTGTTTCGCCTTCCTAAACCCACATCTGTCCCAGAGAAGTTGCCTAGAGACACTTTTAGCTTTAAAAACACGAATAATCTCCTCACCACCTACATGCAGAAGCATGAGACGCTACCTAGGCCATTCCATGATATTAAAATTTTTTCAGACCTCTCTAGGGAAACATTGTCCAAACGTAAAATTCTGACACCTGTCAACAAGATATTGAGGGCTAATAGTATTATGTATAGATGGCTCTCCCAGACCAGACTTAACTTTAAGCATGGTCCTACTTCTCATGTGATAGATGGATTGGAGGAGGGTCTTCAACTTTTAAGAGAGCTTGGCATTGCTGACCCACCAGTAACCTGAATATTTATATTGGGTTAAACAGAACTTCATTTTGAAACACTGAGGTGATTACCCATAGATGTATCCAATAATTATTCATTGTTGTGGGTGAGAGGCCTTTTTTCTCCCCAAGGAGCTTTTTCCATCAGTTAGTTGTAATTGCTCCATATACCGTATTTTTCGCTTTTTAAGACGCACTTTTGTTTCCCCCAAACTGTAGGGGGAAACGGGGGTGCGTCTTAAAAAGAGAATGTTAAAAAAAAAAAAAAAAAAATGTAAAATTTAATATCACATTACCGGGCCGGGGGGTGCGGGTGCCAAGCGGGGGTGCCGGGGGCAGGTTCTGGAGGGTGAGGGGCACGGGTGTAGGACCGTAGGTGCGGGGGAACACCGGTGGCAGCGAGCGCTGGGCGCCGCCATGTTTTTTGTGGGTGGCTGCATTCAGTATGTGCAGCCTGCCGGTAGAGGTAGACACTGCAAATTGGCCGCGGGTCTCCTCTATGGGCGCGGCCATTTTGTTGAAGTCTATGTTGCCGGCTGCATATAGTGAATGCAGCCGCCCACAAACAAACATGGCGGCGCCCAGCGCTCGCTGCTGCCGGTATATCTGTACAGCTCCGGTCCTACACCTGTGCCCCTCACCCTCCGGAACTGGCCACCATCGGTAAGGCCATATACAGGGGATGGGGGCACATAAAGAAGATGGGGGGACATAACAGAATGAGGGCAAATATTCAGGATGGGGGCATATACACAGCCCTGGGTGGCATGTGCCAGCCCTGGGGGAACGTGTGCCAGCCCTGGGTGGCATGTGCCAGCCCTGGGGGAACGTGTGTGCCAGCCCTGGGTGGCATGTGCCAGCCCTGGGTGGCATGTGCCAGCCCTGGGGGAACGTGTGCCAGCCCTGGGGGGCATGTGTCAGCCCTGGGGGACTTGTGCCAGCCCTGGGGGGCGTGTGCCAGCCCTGGGGGACATGTGCCAGCGCTGGGGGGCATGTGCCAGCCCTGGGGGACGTGTGCCAGCCCTGGGGGACGTGTGCCAGCCCTGGGTGGCATGTGCCAGCCCTGGGGGAACGTGTGCCAGCCCTGGGTGGCATGTGCCAGCCCTGGGGGAACGTGTGCCAGCCCTGGGGGGCATGTGTCAGCCCTGAGGGACTTGTGCCAGCCCTGGGGGGCATGTGCCAGCCCTGGGGGAACGTGTGCCAGCCCTGGGGGAACGTGTGCCAGCCCTGGGGGGCATGTGTCAGCCCTGGGGGACTTGTGCCAGCCCTGGGGGGCGTGTGCCAGCCCTGGGGGACATGTGCCAGCACTGGGGGGCGTGTGCCAGCCCTGGGGGACATGTGCCAGCCCTGGGAGGCATGTGGCAGCCCTGGGGGATGTGTGCTAGCCCTGGGGGGCGTGTGCCAACCCGGGGGGGTGTACCATCACTTAGGGACGTGTGCGAGCTGTAACCAGAATAAGGGGGCCATATCTAGGATGTGGGGCTATATCCAAGGATGAGGGACCATGTACCAGGAAGAGGGGGCTATGAGGGACATATACCCTATATGATTTGTAAGACGGACATTGACATTATAAGATGGACCCCATTTAACATTAAAAATTATTTTTTCCTCTTTTCCTTCACCAAATTTGGGGGTGCGTCCTATAATCAGGTGCGTCTTATAAAGCGAAAAATACGGTAGTCCATTAGACCATTATTGTATATATTTCTTGTTATTATTCTGTTCTTGTTTTATTCTTTTTTTTTTCTTTTAGTACTTATTGACACGATGAATGTTTTATATTTCATTCCACAAATCTCTTGGCTTCATGGTTTAGTAAATATTTTCTCTATTGACGTTACTTCGTTTATTTGCTTTTATGGCCATTAATTTCATGTCCCTGAATGTACATGGCCTAAATTCTCCTCATAAGAAGTATCTACTGTGGAGAGGCATACGGTATTTAGATTTAAAATAGATATTGCAGGGTTGCAGGAGACTAAGTTTTCTAATGATAATCCTCCGAAATTTGGAAATAAGTTATTTTCATCTATTATCTTAGCCTCTCAGAAAAAAAAGAAGGTGGATGTCGCCTTTTTGATTAGAAATTACATCCAATTTGAACAGGAGACTGTTATTGCGGATACAGAGGGAAGATATATAATTTTAATCTGTAGGCTTGGTGGTGTCTATTATACCTTGGTTACTCTGTATGCTCCTAACAAGGGTCAGATTAGATTTTGAAAGAGTTAATGACTTTAATTTCGGAAAATCGGAAGGGTTCTTTGATTCTCTTTGGGGATTTTAATGTAATACCTGATGCATTTTTGGATTCCTCTGGAACTCGTGGAGTTTCTAATTTAACCTTGAATCCTTGGATTGATAGAGAGAGCTTATATGACAAATTTCAATGTATTCATTCCTCTTCTAGAGAATACACATACTACTTGGATTCCCGGCTTTCCTTATCTAGAATAGATCTAGTTCTAGCTGATAGTGTCTCCATATATGAAATTAAAAAAATCAATATCCTGCCAAAGACTTGGTCTGACCATTCCCTGATAGTTTCTAGAGGGGGTGCTTCATCCAATAGGATTTGGAGGGCCAATACCTTTCTTTATTCTTATCCCAACTCAAAAAAAGAATTGATAGACACTCTAAATTATTACTTTAAAGAGAACGATTGTGATGCAGTTACCGTATATACTCGCGTATAAGCCGAGTTTTTCAGCCCAAAAATTGGGCTGAAAAGTACCCCCCTCGGCTTATACGCGAGTCAGTGCTGTATACCGATGTATACATCGGTACATACCGATGTATACATCGGTATACAGCAGCCCCCGCATCCCCAGTAATGCAGGGCCCCCCCAGGGTCTCTCCGGTCACCTGTAAAGCAAGCTATACTTATCAGTGTCCCGCTCGCACCCGCCGCTGCCGACATCCACGATCCTCCATCTTCATGCGACTCCTCTTCCTGTTTCTGTGCGCGTCGCCGGCAATGACGTCATTCCCGGCGACGCGCACAGGAAACAGGAAGAGGAGTCGCATGAAGATGGAGGATCGTGCATGTCGGCAGCGGCGGGTGCGAGCGGGACACTGATAAGTATAGCTTGCTTTACAGGTGACCGGAGAGACGCTTGGGGGGGCCTGCATTACTGGGGCTGCCTGTATACTACCGCTGGGGCTGCTATATACCTCTGGGGCACTGTATACTACCACTGGGGCTGCTATATACCTCTGGGGCCCTGTATACTACCACTGGGGCTGCTATATACCTCTGGGGCACTGTATACTACCACTGGGGCTGCTATATACCTCTGGGGCCCTGTATACTACCACTGGGGCTGCTATATACCTCTGGGGCACTGTATACTACCACTGGGGCTGCTATATACCTCTGGGGCCCTGTATACTACCACTGGGGCTGCTATATACCTCTGGGGCACTGTATACTACCACTGGGGCTGCTATATACCTCTGGGGCCCTGTATACTACCACTGGGGCTGCTATATACCTCTGGGGCACTGTATACTACCACTGGGGCTGCTATATACCTCTGGGGCCCTGTATACTACCACTGGGGCTGCTATATACCTCTGGGGCACTGTATACTACCACTGGGGCTGCTATATACCTCTGGGGCCCTGTATACTACCACTGGGGCTGCTATATACCTCTGGGGCACTGTATACTACCACTGGGGCTGCTATATACCTCTGGGGCACTGTATACTACCACTGGGGCTGCTATATACCTCTGGGGCCCTGTATACTACCACTGGGGCTGTATATACTACCACTGGGGCTGTATATACTACTGGGGCTGCGTGTATACTACCACTGGGGCTGCTGTATCTACCTCTGGGACTGGTGTATACCACACTGCTGGGGGCTGTATACTTGTGCTAGGGTCCACCCTCGGCTTATACACGAGTCAATAGATTTTCCCAGGTTTTGGGGGCAAAAGTAGGGGGGTCGGCTTATACACGGGTCGGCTTATACACGAGTATATACGGTAGTATTGAGACATTGTGGTTAGCCCATAAAACCATAGTTAGGGGCAAGTTGATTGAACTAAATTCACGTCTCAAAAAACAATCTAATGCCAAACTTGCATCTCTGGTAGCTGACTTTCGTACCCTAGAAGAATCACAAATAGTGTCTTCTTCTCCATCTACCCAGCTTAAAATCTTAAAGCTTAGAATAGAATTATGGTCCCTTTTAATTTCTCATTTTAACAAAATGATTCAGTCTTCTAAACTAATTTACTATATTTGTCACAATAAACCTTATACATTTTTTGCCCATCGAATAAAACTGATGAGACAAAAGAGGAGGATTCTACTAATCAAAAACAAGCAGGGGTTTACTTACAGACACCCAGAGGATATTTTAAATGAATTCCTGCACTTTTATAAAAACCTTTGTAAGTATACTGAGCTGTAGGCTTATTTTCTGCTAAGGAAAAAAAAATATATATATTTAAATCTTATTTCTTAGAGAGTGTGACATGAGCTTAGTGTGACCAGGAGCGCAAGTGCGGACGGAAGTAAGTGTTTGACTTGTGATTCAGTGAGGAGGTTTTTGGGAATCCTGCAACAAATATATGTGTGAATTGCTGACTGCTTTTTTTTACCTTTTTAATTTTATTGGGCTTTCTTAACTTTCTTTTCTCTCTACAAGTTTATAGTCTCTTATTTTACTACCTGTAAGTTAAAGGGTTAACTACTTTGCACTTAAAACCTGTGGTGTAGCTGTGGTGTAGCTATACTTACAAGAGGTTAATTAAGGGTGGGGGTGCATAATTAAGGGTTTATAAGTAGCAGCTTGTTGGGCTTCAGTCCTTTGGAAGTATACTGAGCTGTAGGCTTATTTTCTGCTAAGGGAAAAAAAAAATATTTAAATCTTATTTCTTAGCGAGTGTGACACAAGCTTATTGTGACCAGGAGCGCAAGTGCGGACGGAAGTAAGTGTGTGACTTGTGATTCAGTGACTTTGGATTAAGCGAGTTTAGAAGGGAGGACTTACTGAATTGCTGGTTGTATTTTATTAATACTTTGCATTTCTTTTTACTTATCATTTCTGTCTGGTGCAATCCCCATTAAGAAATGAGCTCCATAATTGACAATGCCATCCAGTGTACATCTTGCCACATGTATGCAATCCTTGAACAGCCGGTTGAGGGTGCATACTGCTGTGTGAGATGTGAGTATGTTGTGCATTTGGAAGCCCAGATACTGGATCTAAATGAACAACTGGCAACGCTGAGATCCATAGACAATATGGAAAGAAGTATGCTGCTCACTGAATAGCTGCTCAATGGGATAGATGTGGGGGAGGATGGTAGCATGGAGCTGTAGGGCAGTAAGGTAGCTAGCTGGGTGATAGTTAGAAGGCGGGGTAGAGGGAAGAGTGACAGGGAGGCTAGCCCTGATCTGGCACACCCCAATAAATTTGCTAAGTTGACAGATAAGGGGGGTGTGAGTTCAGGGATAGCACTGCTGCAGCAGGGCATGACCTCTGAAAGCCAGAGGAGTGTCTGCTTCAGTAAGGGGGAAAATAGGAGAGAAGGGCAGGCCAGACAAGTGCTGGTAGTGGGGGACTCAATTATTAGGGGCGTAGATAGGGCAATCTGTCACAAAGACAGGGATCGTCAAACAGTGTGCTGCCTACCTGGTGCTCGAGTCCGGCACATCGCTGATCGGGTTGACAGATTACTGGGAGGGGCTGGTGAGGACCCAGCGGTCATGGTGCACATTGGCACAAATGACAAAGTTAGAGGTAGGTGGAAAGTCCTTAAAGATGATTTCAGGGAATTAGGCTGCAAGCTTACGGCAAGGACCTCCAAGGCAGTATTCTCTGAAATACTAAAAAAAAAAAAAAATGAAAAAACAAATGCAAAAACCGTATAAGTGTCACACAAAAGGCGCTCTGCTGTAAAAATTATAAATAGCAAGTGCCGTAACAAAAAACAGGGCCTTTTGGTTTATACGTTTTTGCAAGAAAACATACGGTAAGCTGCCTCACCAACTTCACGGTGGGCCCTGGTAGAGACAGTCTTAACTCTGTCCCTAGTACTACGTTAAAAACCTGCCAATGTGTACATACCTCTAGGCAGGAGAACTGGGCCAACTTCTCTGTTGGCTACAGGTTCTATGCTAGGGACGGGCTAAACCTCAATGCGGAGGGTGCAGCTGTGCTGGGGGAGAAAATGGCTAGAAGGTTGCAGGAGTGTTTAAACTAGGGATTGGGGGAGGGTATTCATTGTACAGGCGGGGAAGATAGTGTAAATAATAACCTGGCCACAAATAATAAAATTGGGGGTGGCATGGGGGGCAGGGTTAGAACAGTCAATATAGTAGGAAGGAATAGAGGTAAAGAGAGATGCATAAAGTGCATGTACACTAATGCCAGAAGCCTGACCAACAAAATGGAGGAATTAGAATTTATTTTGTTGGATAATAATTCTGACGTGGTGGGGATAACGGAGACATGGCTGGACGAGAGCCATGACTGGACTGTTAATTTACAGGGCTATAGTCTGTCCAGAAATGACCGTACAAATAAGCGAGGGGGAGGTGTATGTTTATATGTAAAATCATCCTTAAAACCCATCCTGCATGATAATATAGGTGAATCTAATGGAAATGTAGAGTCTCTGTGGGTTGAGAAAAGGGGAGGGGGAAAAATAATAAATTACTGATAGGGGTTTGTTATAAGTCCCCAACAATAATGGAAGTGGAGGAGAATATCCTCATAAAGCAAATAGATGAAGCAGCGACTCTGGGAGAAGTCATTATTATGGGCGACTTCAACTACCCTGAAATACATTGGGGATCATAAACCTGCAGTTCCAGCAAAGGTAATAGGTTTTAGACAACTATAAGAGACAATTACATTTCACAACTGGTTCAGGACCCAACAAGAAGGGGGGCACTGCTGGACCTAATATTAACCAACAGGCCTGACCGCATATCAAATATTCGGGTTGGAGGTCACTTGGGTAATAGTGATCATAAAATAATAAGTTTTCAAATATCCTTTAATAAGATGTGTAGTAGAGGGGCTACAAGGACACTAAACGTCTGGAAGGCAAATTTCCAACGGTTGAGAGATGATCTTAGTGCAATAAACTGGGACGATGTCCTGAGGCATAAAAGTACACAAAGCAAATGGGAGACGTTTATTAGCATCCTGAATAGGGCCTGTGCACAATATATACCCTATGGGAATAAGCATGCTAAAAATTGGAGGAAACCACTACGGCTAAATAAGGCTGTAAGGGGCGCAATAAATTACAAAAAGAAAGCATTTAGGGAATTAAAGCAAGTATGTAGTGATGAGGCATTAAATAAATACAGAAAGTTAAAGAACATCTGTAAAAAGCAAATTAAGGCAGCAAAGATTGAGACAGAGAGACTCATTGCCAGAGAAAGTAAAAATAATCCCAAAATATTTTTTAACTAAATAAATAGTAAGAAACTAAAAAATGATTGTGTTGGCCCCTTTAAAATGAGTCAGGGTGAAATGGTGGATGAGGATGAGGAAAAGGCCGATATGCTAAATTACTTTTTTTCAACAGTATTTACACAAGAAAATCCCATGACAGACAATATGATCAGTGATAACAAAAACTTTCAATTAAATGTCACCTGCTTAACCCAACAGGAAGTACGGCATCATCTAAAAATCACTAAAATTGACAAATCCCCGGGCCCGGATGGGATACACCCCAGAGTGCTGCAGGAATTAGGTACTATCATAGACAGACCATTATTTTTAATATTTAAAGATTCCATAATAACGGGGTCTGTACCACAGGACTGGCGTATAGCAAATGTGGTGCCAATATTCAAAAAGGGGACAAAAGCTGAACTTGGAAATTATAGGCCAGTAAGCTTAACCTCTACTGTGGGTAAAATCCTAGATGGTTTTCTAAGAGATGCTATACTGGAGTATCTGAAGAAAAATGACCTCATGACCCAATATCAACATGGTTTCACCAGGGACCGTTCCTGTCAAACTAATCTGATAAGCTTCTATGAAGAAGTAAGTTCTGGACTGGACCAAATAAATGCAGTGGATGTGGTGTACATGGACTTTTCAAAAGCTTTTGATACGGTGCCACACAAAAGGTTGATACATAAAATGACAGCAATGGGGATAGAGGAAAATATGTGTAAGTGGGTTAAGAACTGGCTAAGTGATAGGAAACAAAGGGTGGTCATTAATGGAGCACACTCAGAATGGGTCACAGTTAACAGTGGGGTACCACAGGGGTCAGTGTTGGGCCCACTTCTTTTTAATATATTTATTAATGACCTTGTAGGGGGCATACAGAGTAGAATTTCAATATTTTCAGATGACACTAAACTCTGCAGGGTAATCAATACAGAGGAGGACAATTTTATATTACAGGAGGATTTATGTAAACTAGAAGCTTGGGCTGATAAATGGCAAATGAGCTTTAATGGGGATAAATGTAAGGTCATGTACTTGGGCAGAGGAAACAAAAGGTATAATTATGTGCTTAATTGTAAAACACTGGGCAAAACTATCACTGAAAAAGACCTGGGTGTATGGGTAGATGACAAACTCACATTTAGTGGCCAGTGGCAGGCAGCTGCTGCAAAGGCAAATAAAATAATGGGATGCATTAAAAGAGGCATAGATGCTCATGAGGAGAACATAATTTTACCTCTATACAAGTCACTAGTGCAACCACACTTAGAATACTGTGTACAATTCTGGTCTCCGGTGTATAAGAAAGACATAGCTGAACTAGAGCTGGTGCAGAGAAGAGCAACCAAGGTTATTAGAGGACTGAGGGGTCTGTAATACCAAGACAGGTTATTAAACTTGGGGTTATTTAGCTTGGAAAAATGAAGGCTTAGGGGTGATCTTATAATAATGTATAAATATATGAGGGGCAGTACAGAGACCTTTCTAATGATCTCTTTACTCTTAGGCCTGAGACGGGGACAAGGGGGCATCCTCTATGTCTGGAGGAAAGAAGGTTTAATCATAATCACAGATTCTTTACTGTAAGAGCAGTGAGACTATGGAACTCTCTGCCACATGATGTTGTAATGAGTGACTCACTACTAACATTTAAGAAGGGCCTGGATGCCTTTCTTGAAAACTATAATATTACCAGTTACATATACTAGATTCTTTGATAGGGCGTTGATCCAGGGAACTAGTCTGATTGCCATATCTGGAGTCAGGAAGGAATTTTTTTCCCCCAATGTGGAGCTAGTGTTGCCACATGGCTTTTTTCTGCCTTCCTCTGGATCAACATGTTAAGCTATGGATTGAACTAGATAGACTTAAAGTCTTCTTTCAATCTTAAAAACTATGCTACTATGTTACTATGTTACTTTATAATCTAAATTTAAGTCCAGGAGCTGTACAACCCTCTCTGTTGGATATTAACTCTTTTCTGGGTTCCTTGAGCCTTCCCTCTGACTACTGAAGAGGTGGATCTCCTTAATTGTCCCATTCAGAATTCTGAGATTACAGAAGCAGTGAAATCCACCAAAATTGGGAAATCACCTGGGCCCGATGGGTTATCTAATGAGTATTTCAAAACTTTTGCTGACATCCGGACACCTTATTTAACTAGACTTCTTAATTTGGCCTCCATGTTATCCCTTCTTCCTGCAGAAATGCAGAAAGCATTAATTACAGTCATTCCCAAGGATAAAGGGCATACCCTAAATGTCAGAGGATATAGGCCCATTTTGCTCTTAAACACTGATGCTAAAATTATAACCAAAGTTGTTGTCAATAGACTATCTAAGTATACAACTTGCTCAATTCATACTGACCAAACGGGTTTTGTCAGTGGCAGAAGTACTATGGATGCCACGAGAAGATTATACCATATTATATCATATCATATGTAGAAAGGTCAAATCTTCCCACTTTGCTGATTTCTCTAGACGCCGAAAAGGCTTTTGACCGAGTAAAGTGGCTGTTTTTATTTGAGTCCCTTAAAAAATTAGGTATTTCTGGTCCCATAATTAGAAGAAGGAGAAATTCCGAAATGCGCATCAGGGCACTCGCATGATATGACGGCTGAGATAAATAGGTACGGAATAGCATTGTGACAACTCTGTGGTTATAATTGGATGATGTAATAGTTCCCCGAGTGTGTGCCTGAGGGGAAATTACCCTATTCTAGGATGTATTAGAGGTTTTTTTAGGCTGCACCAGCAAATATCCTCTATTTATACCATTGAGGTGCTGTTTTTGCATGTATAGGTGATTCTCAATTGGTAAATTGGATTCCCCAGGTGGGAGATGATTGGACCAACATGCAATTGCTATGTGTAAGCTTATATATAGGAGGAGATGATATGGTGGTCATATAATGACATAATTTTGCATACTCTAATTAACTGATTTATTGCTATTTATGCTGTATATACATCTCCTGGCAATTTTTTGCTGGGAATAGGCATTTGTAGATTTCCTCTAATTATATAATTGAGGTGCTGTTTACAATTTGGCTAGCACATACAGGTGACCTCTATTCTATGAATTGAATCCCCTATGTGGGAGATGATCTGACCAACAAGCAAGTGCTATATAAACATATAGATAGGAGGAGATGATATGCTGGTCATATATGATAAACTTCTTGCATACCTAAAAAAACCAATTGATTAATTGCAGTTCATTGCTGTAGATACATCCCCAGGTACTCCCTTGTTGCCTACAGGCAATATATAAGGTTGAATAACACACGGAATAGAATTGTTGTTTAAATGCTTTTTTTATATAAAACCCGAAGGCCACTTCCGGTCTATCCGCTCAACTTCCGTGACGGCCTGCGCCCTGTGACAAAGACCGGAAACGGAAGTAGCAGACCCACGAGCGGTGAGCGCGTAGCGCTCACCGCGAGCCGCTGTCAAAATGGCACAGCACCTCGCAGTGGGCGCTAAAGCGCCACCACTCGCCGTTATCCCGCCACCGGCCCTGCACACAGCCCCGTGTGCGCCCATCCACATCCGGCCCACAGCCCCCGCTGCCCCATCACCCCCCTGCCTGTCACCATAGCCGCCCTCCACTGTCCGGTCACCCCCAGCCTATCACCACTGCCCCTCCGCTCCCCGATCGCCCCCCTCCACTCTCCGGTCACCCCCCGCCTCTCAGCACAGACCCCCTCCACTGTCCGGTCACCCCCCCCCCTTACCACAGCTCCCTCCAGCCACATGCGATCTCTCTTCATCCTGCTTGAGGACCTTTGATGACGTCACGATGATGGGTGGAGTCACAGATCACATGACCGTGACGTCATCAAAGGTCCTGTCCCGATCTAACCTCCTCTGCCTATTCATCCCCCTGCGCTGCACACTGACCCACGATCTGCCCACTGACCCCCACTCTGACCCTGACCCTGCTCTGCCCACCCACCCCCACTCTGACCACTGACCCCCACTCTGACCCTGCTCTGCCCACCCACCCCCACTCTGACCACTGACCCACACTCTGCCCCTGACCCTGCCCACTCACCCCCACTCTGACCACTGACCCTCACTCTGCCCACTCACCCCCCAACTCTGCCCACTCACCCCCCAACTCTGCCCTCCTCACCCCCTCTCTGCCCCCCTCACCCCCACTCTGCACACTGACCCCCACTCTGTCCCTGCTCTGCCAACTGACCCCCACTCTGACCACTGACCCCCACTCTGACCACTGACCCCCACTCTGACCACTCACCCCCAAACTCTGCCCACTCACCCCCCTACTCTTCCCCCTGAACCCCTCTCTGCCCCCTCACCCCCACTCTGCACACTGACCCTCTCTCTGCCCCTGACCCTGCTCTGCCCACTGACCCCTACTCTGCCCACTCACCCCCAAACTCTGCCCACTCACCCACTCTGCCCACTCACCCCCACTCTCTGCCCACTCACCCCCTCTCTGCCCACTGACCATGCTCTGCCCACTCACCCTGCTCGGCCCATTGACCCCTCACACTGCCCACTCATCCTGCTCTGCCCACTCACCCCTCACTGCCCACTGACCCCTCACACTGACCCTGCTCTGCCCACTGACCATCCTCTCCCCACTCACCCCTCACTGACCCTGCTCTGCCCACTCACCCTGCTCAGCCCACTGACCCCTCACACTGCCCACTGACCCTCCTCTGCACACTGAACATGCTCTGCCCACTGACCCCTCAATGCCCACTCACCCTGCTCTGCCCACTGACCCTGCTCTGCTCACTGACCACTCACACTGCCCACTCACCCTGCTCTGCCCACTGACCCCTCACACGCCCCACTGACCCTGCTCTGCTCACTGACCACTCACACTGCCCACTCACCCTGCTCTGCCCACTGACCCCTCACATGCCCCACTGACCCTGCTCTGCTCACTGACCACTCACACTGCCCACTCACCCTGCTCTGCCCACTGACCCCTCACATGCCCCACTGACCCTGCTCTGCCCTCTCACCCCTCAAACTGACCCTGCTCTGCCCACTGACCCCTCACACTGCCCACTGACCCCTCACACTGCCCACTCACGCCTCACACTGCCCACTGAACATGCTATGCCCACTTACCCCTCACACTGCCCACTGACCATGCTTTGCCCACTGACCCCTCACACTGCCTACTGACCCTGCTCTGCTCATTTACTCCCGCTCTGCCCACTCACCCCCGCTCTGCCCACTCGCCCCTGCTTTTACCACTCACCCTGCCCACTGACCACCCTCTGTTCACTCACCCCCCGCTCTGCCCTTTCACCATGCCCACTGACCCCTGCTCTGCCAACTGACCGTGCCCACTCACCCATGCTCTACCCACTGACCCTTCTCTGCCCACTCACTGTGCCCACTGACCCCTGCTCTGCCCACTGACTGTGCCCAATAACCCTTGCTATGCCCACTAAACCCTGCTCTGCCCACTCACCCCCGCTCTGCCCGCTGACCCCTGCTCTGCTCACTGACTGTGCCCACTCACCCCTGCTCTGCCCACTCACCCCTGCTCTGCCCACTGATTTTTCCCACTAACCCCTGCTGTGCCTACTGACTGTGCCCACTGACCCCTGCTCTGCCCAATCACTCTGCCCACTAACCCCTGCTCTGACCACTGACCCCCGCTATTACCCTGCTCTGACCACTGACGCCCCAATCCTGCTCACTGACCCTGCTCTGCCCATTCACCCACCACTCTGCCCACTCACCCCTGCTCTGCCCACTGACCCTGCTCTGCCTACTTACCCCCCCCCCCCTCTGGCTACTGACCATGCCCACTGACCCCAGCTCTGCCCACAGACCCCAGCTCTGCCTACTGACCCTGCTCTGACTACTGATTATGCCCACTCACCCCTGCTCTGCCCAATGACTGCCCACTAACCCCTGCTCTTCCCACTCATCCCCCACTCTGCCCACTGACCCCGCTTTGCCCACTCACCCCAGCAGATCGGTTTCCCAGCCAACGATAGGTCCTGTCCTGCCACCTACAAGACGGGTGGAGCGAGCCGCCGCAGGGTAAGTATCCTCACTGAGGTTTTTTTTATTTTTATTATCACCATGAAGGAGCGGGGGCGGGGGGTGTGCAGCCCCAGAGGGAGGGTAGGGGAGGGGAGGGGAGGGAGGGAGGGAGGCAGGCAGGCAGGCAGGCAGGCAGGCGCGCGCGCGCGCGCCACAGAGACTGGAGGCCCAGAGGGATGGCTGCCGCGCAGAGCGGAGGGGGTCAGGAGGAGCGCCTCCATCCTGCCCCCCTATCCATCTTGCACCCCCTATCCATCCTGCCCCCCCTATCCATCCTGCCACCCCCTATCCATCCTGCCACCCCCTATCCATCCTGACACCCCCAACACCATCCTGACACCCCCAAAACCATCCTGCCCCCCGACTCCATCCGCACCCCCATCACCATTCTCACCCCCGCCAACATCCTGCCCCGCCGCCTACATCCTCCCCCCTCCCCCACCACCATCCTGCCCTGCCGTCTCCATCCTGTCCCCCTTCCCGCTACATCCTGACCCGCTCGCTCCATCCTGCCCCACTCGCTCCATTCTGCCCCCCCAACACAATCCTGCCCCCCCTCCCCTCCTCAGCTGATCGCTTGCCCAGGCAACTACAGGTCCTAAAGGCCTGTAGGACCTACAAGGCAGAGGTGGAGCGAGCCGCCGGACAGGTGAGTATCCTCACTGAGGATTTTTTTATTTTTACTGTGGACGACCGGGGGCCAGGAGAAGTGGGGGACCGCGGTCACCGCAGTATTGCCATATACCATAGTGCTGCTATACATGTGCTATAATGTACAGCCATATACCATAGTGCTGCTATACATGTACTGTAATGTACCGCCATATACTATAGTGCTGCTATACATTTACTATAATCTACCGCCATATACTATAGTGCTGCTATACATGTACTGTAATGTACCGCCATATACCATAGTGCTGCTATACATGTGCTCTAATTACCACCATATACCATCGTACTGCTATATATATATCTTATATATAAAACCCGAAGGCCACCTCCTGCCAATCCGCTCAACTTCCGTGATGGCCTGCGCCCTGTGTCAAAGACCGGAACCGGAAGTACCAGACTCGCGAGCGGTGAGCGCATAGCGCTCACCGTGAGCCGCTGTCAAAATGGCACAGCGCCTCGCGGTGGGCGCTAAAGCGCCACCACTCCCCCCTTATCCCGCCACCGTCCCTGCACAGAGCCCCGTCTGCGCCCACCCACATCCGGCCCACAGCCCTGCAGCTCACCGCCCACTCTCCATCAGGGACCGCCATCCCGCCACTGGCTCCGCACAAAGCCTGGTGTGCGCCCACCAACATGCGGGAACCGGCCCGGACCGGCCCACACTCCGGTGTGCGGCCTCCGCCGCCACCGCTCCCAGTCCTGCCGCTCTCTCCACACACCCGGTGACTCTCCTCCATCACGGAGCTAGCCCCGCCCGCACTCCGGGGCAGGCCTCCGGAACCGCCGACAGCCCAGTCAGTGTTCAGCCCTCCAGCCTCCGTTCTCCTCTGCCCCCCCAGCCTCCGTTCTCCTCTGCCCCCCCAGCCTCCGCTCTCCTCTGCCCCCCAGCCTCCGCTCTCCTCTGCCCCCCAGCCTCCACCCCCTCCCTCCTCTGACCCCTCCCTCCTCTAACCCCTCCAGTTTCTGCCTCCTCCGTCCTCTGCCTCCTCCCTCCTCTGCCCCCTCCAGCCTCTGCCCCTTCCAGCCTGTGCTGCACTCACTGCTGACCACTGAGCCACCGCACTTTCTGCTGACCACTGAGCCAACGCACTCTCTGCTGACCACTGAGCCACCGCACTCTCTGCTGACCACTGAGCCACCGCACTCTCTGCTGACCACTGAGCCACCGCACTCGCTGCTGACCACTGAGCCACCGCACTCGCTGCTGACCACTGAGCCACCCCACTCACTGCTGACCACTGAGCCACCCCACTCACTGCTGACCACTGAGCCACCCCACTCACTGCTGACCACTGAGCCACCCCACTCACTGCTGACCACTGAGCCACCCCACTCACTGCTGACCACTGAGCCACCCCACTCACTGCTGACCACTGAGCCACCCCACTCACTGCTGACCACTGAGCCACCCCACTCACTGCTGACCACTGAGCCACCCCACTCACTGCTGACCACTGAGCCACCCCACTCACTGCTGACCACTGAGCCAACGCACTCTCTGCTGACCACTGAGCCAGCCCACTCACTGCTGACCATTGAGCCAGCCCACTCACTGCTGACCACTGAGCCACCACACTCACTGCTGACCACTGAGCCACCCCACTCACTGCTGACCACTGAGCCACTGCACTCACTGCTAACCACTGAGCCACCGCACTCACTGCTGACCACTGAGCCACCGTATACTCTGCTAACCACTGAGCCGCCTGTATACACACAATTAATTTCACAGCACTCCCCTATTACTAAATAAACTCTATATAGATTCTAGACTACCCGATTCTTTAGAATCGGGCCACCATCTAGTGTAATAAAATAAAATCGAAATTGTATATTGGGTGTATACATGTATGAAGTTGTTGAACAATGAAAAAAACTAATATTGTATCATGCTGGTTTTCTACCTTGTCCCCACCCCCTATACCGCACATCCCTTAATTAATAATAAAATTTATACTTTCATAGAAATGACTACATGATCGTTTTTTTCCCTTAGGGAAATTTTCTTCCTGCAGAAATGCAGAAAGCATTAATTACAGTCATTCCCAAGGATAAAGGGCATACCCTAAATGTCAGAGGATATAGGCCCATTTCGCTCTTAAACACTGATGCTAAAATTATAACCAAAGTTGTTGTCAATAGACTATCTAAGTACACAACTTGCTCAATTCATACTGACCAAACGGGTTTTGTCAGTGGCAGAAGTACTATGGATGCCACGAGAAGATTATACCATATTATATCATATCATATGTAGAAAGGTCAAATCTTCCCACTTTGCTGATTTCTCTAGACGCCGAAAAGGCTTTTGACCGAGTAAAGTGGCTGTTTTTATTTGAGTCCCTTAAAAAATTAGGTATTTCTGGTCCCATAATTAATATTATTAAAGCTTTGTATTCCCATCCATCCACTAAAATTCTAACAAATAATTTCATGTCTGACTCCTTTAGAATTACCAATGGAACTCAACAGGGATGCCCTCTGTCCTCTACTTTATTTAATTTCTTTGTAGAACCATTGGTGGGGGCAACACGGTCACATGAGGGGATCCGGGGAAGTCCATTACATGGGCGTCAAAACGTTGCATCTCTATTTGCAGACGATTTACTGATTATTCTATCAGATCCTCTGGTGTCTCTTAGGAACCTTATGGACATTGTTTAGAGATTCTCTGGAGTCTCTCATTATAAATTGAACACTAATAAGGCACAAGTTTTGCCCTATCATATTGAACATCACCTATTAGATATTCTAAAAACTGAATTTAATTTCTCCTGGTCACTGTCAGAAATTCCCTATTTGGGAATCACCATTACTAAACCTCTATCTATCATGGTTGATAAGAATTTATCAGATATTGTTAAATCCCTTTCGAAAGATGTGTCTTATCTGTCTAATTTAGAGGTCTCCTGGACGGGACGTATTGCGGCCTAAAAAATGTTGATACTTCCCAAAATTCTATACCTCTTCTGTTCACTCCCTGTGGTCATCCCTCAGAAATATTTTAAACGTCTCCAGACACAACTTAGCCGATTTATTTGGCAAGGGAAATGTTCTGGAATTGCAGCTACCACTCTTGAAAAACATAAATTACATGGAGGTTTAGGTATCCCCAATCTTAGGGCCTATTATCTAGCTATCATTACTCAAATTAGTTCACGATGGTGGAGTACTGAATACTCACCATCCTGGGTAAATATAGAACGGTCCATCAAGAAGCAAAAGAATCCTGCATTGTTTATTGTTTTATACCTCCTTAATCCAAAAAAGAGACTTCCCCTAGAAACCCCATTTAAGGCTACTATCAAGGTTTGGAGGACATTTAATCAGATTTCTAAAACCATCTTCTCTCCAGTTTCTCCTCTCTGGCTTCCAATAGATGTCTGTTCTTGGTTGTGCCCATCTCTCAATCTAGCTATCTGGAAGAGTAGGAATATGAGGTATGTGTCTGACGTGTTCGATGGTAAGAGGTTAGCCTCATTTGAGGTTGTCTCTTCTCGTTTCAGCCTACCTGAATCTGACAGACCTACTTGAACTTTCTACTTGAGACTTTAAAGAATCCACGTCTAGACTTTACACTACCTAACAGTATTGACCTCCTACTTCGTCACACTGGAACTTGGGTGGAAAACTATTAATATCTATAAAACTTTTAATAAGGATGTGACTTTCAATAATTCTAGATTCTATACAGTATGGGATCACCAACTTGACATCAATAATCATACTTTACATAATCAGTTGCCCATCATTTTAATAAATATTTACTCCTCTGTCCCCTCCTCAACACTTCTGGAAACTCAATATAAAGTATATACCAGGTGGTATTCTACACCTTTAAGTTTGCATAAGATAGACCCTACAGTTTCTAATTTATGTTGGAGAAAATGTGGACTATGTGGATCTGTCCATCACATTTTTTGGTCATGCTCAAAGTTACGTTCCTTTTGGTTAGACGTCCAGTCCCTGATCAATTTAGTTTTAGACTTAGACATGGTCTTAACTTTTGACTCTGCTGTATTGTTGATTGGGATATGCGATCTCCCAAAATGTAAAAGATTCTTGGCCTTGCATATCCTATTAGTAGCTAAACATTGTATCGCCTCTAGGTGGAGGAGTGATTGTGTTCCAGCCATAGAGGACTTTATGGATTGCATAGCATTGCACAACTCATTTGAATTCACGTTTGCTCTTAGAGGGGAAATGCATGCTAGATTGAAGTACATGACGAAATGGGCGAGTTGGGTTCGAATGTATATACCGACTCTTACATTTTATCTACCCTAATTTAGCCTGAATTTCTCCTTTTATCATTTTGATTGTACTTAGTTTGCTAAGAGTTATTTAGTTTTGTTTTTTTGGATACTCATAATCGTCGTGTCAGTTGTAAATATTTGGTTGTTTTATTTATTTTACTTATGTCTTTTGTCTTTATTGTTTTTCTCTTATGTTCTTTATTTCTTCTCTGAATTTGTATACCATGCATTCATTTTATTTATAATTTATGTATATGCCGAAATTCTTTCATATCAACTTACCGTATATACTCGCGTATAAGCCGAGTTTTTCAGCCCAAAAATTGGGCTGAAAAGTACCCCCCTCGGCTTATACGCGAGTCAGTGCTGTATACCGATGTATACATCGGTACATACCGATGTATACATCGGTATACAGCAGCCCCCGCATCCCCAGTAATGCAGGGCCCCCCAGCGTCTCTCCGGTCACCTGTAAAGGAAGCTATACTTATCACAGTGCCGCTGTCTGTCCGCGCCCGCTCGCACCCGCTGTCAGCAGCCGACCGGATCCTCCATCTTGCGTCTTCTTTCTTCCTGTTTCCTGTGCTCGTCGCGGGCAATGACGTCATTCCCTGCGACGAGCACAGGAAACAGGAAGAAAGAAGACGCAAGATGGAGGATCCGGTCAGCTGCTGACAGCGGGTGCGAGCGGGCGCGGACAGCGGCACTGTGATAAGTATAGCTTCCTTTACAGGTGACCGGAGAGACGCTGGGGGGGCCCTGCATTACTGGGGATGCCTGTATACTACCGCTGGGGCTGCTATATACCTCTGGGGCCCTGTATACTACCACTGGGGCTGTATATACTACCACTGGGGCTGTATAAACCACTGGGGCTGTATATACTGCTGGGGCCCTGTATACTACCACTGGGGCTGTATATACTACCACTGGGGCTGTATATACTACCTCTGGGGCCCTGTATATACCTCTGGGGCCCTGTATACTACCACTGGGGCTGTATAAACCACTGGGGCTGTATATACTGCTGGGGCCCTGTATACTACCACTGGGGCTGTATATACTACCACTGGGGCTGTATATACTACCACTGGGGCTGTATATACCTCTGGGGCCCTGTATACTACCACTGGGGCTATATATACTGCTGGAGCCCTGTATACTACCACTGGGGCTGTATATACTACCACTGGGGCTGTATATACTACCACTGAGGCTGTATATACCTCTGGGGCCCTGTATACTACCACTGGGGCTGTATAAACCACTGGGGCTGTATATACTGCTGGGGCCCTGTATATACTACCACTGGGGCTGTATATACCTCTGGGGCCCTGTATACTACCACTGGGGCTGTATAAACCACTGGGGCTGTATATACTGCTGGGGCCCTGTATACTACCACTGGGGCTGTATATACTACCACTGGGGCTGTATATACTACCACTGGGGCTGTATATACTACTAGGGCTGCGTCTATACTACCACTGGGGCTGTATAAACCACTGGGGCTGTATATACTGCTGGGGCCCTGTATATACTACCACTGGGGCTGTATATACCTCTGGGGCCCTGTATACTACCACTGGGGCTGTATAAACCACTGGGGCTGTATATACTGCTGGGGCCCTGTATACTACCACTGGGGCTGTATATACTACCACTGGGGCTGTATATACTACTAGGGCTGCGTCTATACTACCACTGGAGCTGTATATACCACTGGGGCTGTATATACTACTGGGGCTGCGTGTATACCACCACTGGGGCTGCTGTATCTACCTCTGGGACTGGTGTATACCACACTGCTGGGGCTGTATACTTGTGCTAGGGTCCACCCTCGGCTTATACACGAGTCAATAGATTTTCCCAGGTTTTGGGGGCAAAAGTAGGGGGGTCGGCTTATACACGGGTCGGCTTATACACGAGTATATACGGTACATTTGTTGTTTCCTTGTTGACTAATAAATATATCTTTAAAAAAAATGCATGTAACCTAATTTACTTATTGGTTAACAGTAATTCTGCAACATCAAAAATTCACCAAAAGCTCATCATGTAGATTTACAGCAGAGACACACTTATGTGAGTTGCATGTGAGTATCTCGCATGAGTCACCCGGCCGCCGTCTCTCTGAACAGAAACGTGGAGCTGATTGTGTTTCTACAGAGCTCCATGCTCCTGTTCAGAGGGGCAGGGGCCAGGTCGGGTGACTCATGCGAGATGCATGCAGCTCGTATAGGGTGTCTCTGACCTTCAGCTGATTGCCCTTCATAAGTTTTCTTCATAAGCCCTAAGCATGATATCAAGAGCAAAACATTGCAGTATCAAAATTACATGTAACAAAAATGCACACAAAAAAACAGAGCTCCCAACCATCCCACATTCCCAATCACTTTTTCACACAGAACCCTGCAGGTTTGGATTTCTTTTTCCCTTAATAATAAGGACCTTCATTTATAAACAGCATTTTATTTTTACTTGTGTTATCTTTGTCTAATATTTAAATATGTTTAGTGATCAGTAAAAACATTTAAGTGTGTCTACACCCCCCGTGCACTAATTAACACTTTATATGTACTTGTAAAGATCCCAGCAGATGACTGGTTCATGCAACACTATGTGAATTCCCTATTTATTATATTGAAGGCTGGGCCATATATGACATCACTTCTTACCATTTACCTTTTGTGCCTCCCTATTTCTCCATAGATTGTAAGCTTGTGAGCAGGGACCTCACTCCCCACAGTATCTGAATATGTTTTTTTTCTTGTATTGTCTCATATTGTCTGAATTGTATTGTATTGTTTTTTATTGTATTATTATATACACTGTGTGCAGAATTATTAGGCAAGCTGTATTTTAGAGGATTATTTTTATTATTGACCAACAACTATGTTCAAAAACTACTATGAAAAATCAGCATCAGAGAACCTTACCATCGATGCCAAAAACAAAAACCAATATTGCACTTGCAGGATGCAGTCAGACCCCACTATTTGAAGCAAGCCCAGGTGCAGGCTGATAAAAATCACCTCTACCTACAACAAAGTATGGGAGGCGACTTGCCATGCACACAATGGGCCTGCATAGGACACCATTCACTCTGATACATATCTGAAAGCTACCCAACTGCTCTGCTGCCTGAGCAAATGGGCCGCACAGTACAATACTTCTGCACCACTAGATGAATAGCGCCCCATGGGGCCCAACTGCACCCTGAATAGACTAAAAAAGTGCAAAAAAGTTTTTTATATGATGAACAAAAAACTTTTACAAATGGGATATTGGTTCATGTATTGGCCAAGACACTTAAGCTCATGATCCTCGTAACGGATTCCCATGCTCATGAGTCCTAACAAAATTGTACAAAACCTACTATTAAAAAGCAGCATCAAAGAACCTTACCTTCGATACCAAAAACAAAAACCAACATTGCACTTGCAGGATGCAGTCTGACCCCACTATGTGAAGCAAGCCCAGGTGCACTATTGCTTCACATAGTGGGGTCTGACTGCATTCTGCAAGTGCAATGTTGGTTTTTGTTTTTGGCATCAATGGTAAGGTTTAGAGATGAGTGAGTACTAAAATGCTCGGATGCTTGAAGCTCGGGCCGAGCATCCCAAGATACTCGTGTACTCGGCCCGAGCACCGAGCCCAATGTTATCCTTTTGGAGACCCGAGTATTTTTCTGACATGACCCCCGGCAGCATGGAAACCCCTAAAAATGTCACAAAAGTATCAGAACAGTGCTGAAATGAAATGGGAACAGCATGGGGAAGACCCCTGGAAGCATTTCAGACCCCAAGGTCACTGATGTCAACAATGTTGTCAGACAATTACACCACTTTTACGGACTGTCAAGAAAACGTTACAAAATGAAACCAAAATGGATTTTCATGGAAAAAATATTAAGGGCAGGGAAGCCAAAGGTTGGGAGGCACCAAGATGCCCCTGGATAGAGGCGTGCATAAGGGCCTTTTCAAAATATGCGCCCATTGTAAGCAAGTGTGTCTGTTGTAGTATTTCCCTAGGCAGCGAAGCCAAAGGTTTGGAGGCACCAAGATGCCCCTGGATAGAGGCGTGCATGAGAGCCTTTTCAAAAAATGTGCCCATTTTAAGCAAGTGGGTCTTTTTTAGTATTGCCCTAGGCAGGGAAGCCAAAAATTGGGAGGCACCAATATGCCACTGGATAGAGTCGTGCATGAGGGCCTCTTTAAATGATGTGCCCATTTTAAGCAAGTGGGTCTGTTGTTGTATTTCCCTAGGCAGGGAAGCCAAAGGTTTGGAGGCACCAAGATGCCCTGCATAGAGGCGTGTGTGGCACCCCAAGGGTTAATGTGCCACAGAAACATCAACACAGGTTTACTCCCCACACAACACTACACTAGAAAGTGGGAGGAGCTTAGGTGGCACCTGCACTAGTGGGAGTAGCTAAAGTTGTTTACCTCAGAGTGACAGTGACAGTTAGTCAGTTTGAGTTTAGTTTGAGTCTGGAGCAGGAGTGGAGTCAAGTAGAAGTGGAGGTCCTGAGAGGTCTGAGGAGAGGAGACAGAGGAACAGAGGAACGTACCCGGGATAATGAGTTACCCCAAACTTAACCCCGGAGAGGCGCTTAAGACGGATACCGGATCCGAGGCTGTGCCTGAGACAGACAGGACAGTAAATACCTGAATAGTGAAGGTCCACCATCTTCACTGTACCATTGCAAAGCAACACGGAGGGGTCAGTGACAGAGAGGACTCAAGTTGCCTAGCAGATTGGTACCCGTGAGCAGAGACAGGGCCAGCAGTTCAGCTACAAGCAGCAGCAGGGCCACACACAGCGCATAAGTAGGAAGCCAAGGACCCGGTCAGGGTGGGAGCAACCCGGTACAGACTCCGTGGACAATACTGTGTTATACCATCTGCAAGTAAAGACTTGGAAAAAAACAGAAACCGTGAGTGTATGTGATCCTTATGCTGAAGCCCCACTTGCCCTCATAAACTGCCATTGCCTCTACTCTCATCATCTCTACTGCTACCCCTACTCTCCTGCAGCATCAATAACCATCCTCACAGACTTTAACTACTACCACCACTGCCCCGGGGAACCCAGTTCTACCCACTGGAACTATTCCATCCAAGCTGCTATCCCATCATCCCCGGAGGTTCTGCAGCAGCGGCGGCCCCATCACTGGCCGCATATAGTGGGTGGCGTCACGACTGACAAATCCCCTGTAAATAACCCCCATTTTATTGTGCGGCCCGGGACACGGTCCGGACCAGGACCGCCGTGACATCCCCTGCAGCACCACGGTCCGGCACCTAGTACCCCGTCCCAGTGGGCTCCACACGTGCATGAGGGCCTTTTCAAAAAATGTGCCCATTGTAAGCAAATGTGTCTGTTGTAGTATTTCCCTAGGCAGGGAAGCCAAAGGTTGGGAGGCACCAAGATGCCCCTGGATAGAGGCATGCATGAGGGCCTTTTCAAAAAATGCGCCCATTGTAAGCAAGTGTGTCTGTTGTAGTATTTCCCTAGGCAGCGAAGCCAAAGGTTTGGAGGCACAAAGATGTCCCTGGATAGAGGCGTGCATGAGGGCCTTTACAAAAAATGGCCCATTGTAAGCAACTGTGTCTGTTGTAGTATTTCCCTAGGCAGGAAGCCAAAGGTTTGGAGGCACCAAGATGCCCCTGGATAGAGGCGTGCATGAGGGCCTTTTCAAAAAATGTGCCCATTTTAAGCAATGGGTATTTTTTAGTATTGCCCTAGGCAGGGAAGCCAAAAATTGGAGGCACCAATATGCCACTGGATAGAGTCGTGCATGAGGGCCTCTTTAAATGATGTGCCCATTTTAAACAAGTGGGTCTGTTGTATTTCCCTAGGCAGGGAAGCCAAAAATTGTGTTGCACTTCAATGCCCCTGGATAGAGATGTGCATGAAAGCCTTTTTAAATAATGTGCCCATTTTAAGCAAGTGGGTCTTTTGTAGGATTGTCCTAGGAAAGGCTGCCAAAAATTGAGAGGCATTGCGATGCCCCTGGGAAGAATCATGGAGGAGAGCCTCTAAAAATTGTTCCCATTACAAAGGAGTGGGTCTCTTGTACTTGTAATGCCCATTCTGCAAGCATGGACTAAAACATTTACCCCTGGGGGGTATACATGAAACTTATGCCTAACTTTTGAACGGTTAGGGTCATCATCATCATAAATATGATGTAAAAAAATTATGGTTTTGTGGCATCATGAACCACGGTCACACTGATCATATGATGGTGGCGATGAGGAGAAGGAGGAGCAGTACAGCAAGTAGCCAAAGACATGAAGTGTGTACCGATGTGTGGGTGTGCGGGGGTGCACGGGAATCTACCGTCACAAAATTTAAATTCCACTATCAATTGGTGGTGGTGTGGTGAAGTCAGGCCCAATCCAACCCTTGTTCATCTTGATCAAAGTCAGCCTGTCAGCATTTTCAGTTGACAGGCGGGCGCATTTATCTGTAATGATTCCACCTGCGGCACTAAAAACACGCTCTGACAAAACGCTAGCGGCAGGGCAGGCCAGGACTTCCAAGGCATAGAGAGCCAATTCCTGCCACGTGTCCAGCTTGGATACCCAATAATTATAAGGCACAGAGGAGTCTAGGAGCACTTTAGTACGATCGGCAAGGTACACCCTCAGCATCTTTGCAAACTTTGCATTCCCTGTGACACTACCCCGCACCTCAGGGCCTGTAGTATGGGAGGTGCTGAGAAAAGTGTCCCAGATCTTTGAAAGTGTTCCCCTACCTCTGCTGGATTGGACTTGTGCCTCTTTCTGCCGGACGCCTTGGTTGTCCACTGAATCGTGACCTCTGCTGCTAGCGTTTTCAGAAGGGAATTTTTTTAATAATTCCGCGAATATGGCCTTCTGGTACTGCAGCATTTTTGTAGACCTCTCCGCTTCGGGAATAAGAGAAATAAAGTTCTCTTTGTAGCGTGGGTCTAAAAGTGTCACCAACCAGTAATGAGTGTCCGCCAAGATCTTGATAACGCGAGGGTCACGACACAGGCAGCGTAACATAAAGTCAGCCAAGTGCGCCAGACTGTTAACAGGCAAGACTTCTGGGTCCTCACCAACAGCATGACTGGCCATGCTGACCTCATCCTCCTCCTCCTCTCCCCTGTCCTCTGGCCATCCACGCTCAACCGACGGTCTGACGGTTGTGCATGTATTACTGTCAATTCCGAATGAAAGTAGCTCCATTTCTTCATCCTCTTCCTCGTCATAGTCCTCCAATGCACGTTGGGATGAGATGAGGCTGGGCTGTGTGTAATCACCCAGTACGGTTTCTTGCTGCAACTCATCCTGCTCCGCCTGCAATGCATCGTCTTTGATTTTGAGCAGAGAGCGTTTTAGAAGACAGAGAAGCGGGATTGTGATGCTAATGATGGCGTTATCGCCGCTCACCATCTTGGTGGAGTCCTCAAAATTTTGGAGGACGGTACATATGTCGGACATCCATGTCCACTCCTGAGGTCTTATGTGTGGAGTTTAAACCATATACCGACGGCCTAGTAGATGCTAGTACTCAACAACTGTCCTCTGCTGCTCACAAATCCTGAAATGGGCACACAGGTGGCGTACTTTGACGAGCAGATCAGACAGCTCCGGGTAGGATTTAATAAACCGCTGAACCACGAGGTTGAGCACATGGGCCACGCATGGAACATATGTCAACTCGCCTCAGAGCCGCCACAAGGTTCCGGCCATTGTCACACACGACCATGCCTGGCTGTAGGTTAAGCGGTGTAAGCCAGTGATCTGCCTGCTGTTTCAGAGCTGTCCACAACTCTTCAGCGTTGTGGGGTTTGTCACCTATGCATATTAGCTTCAGCACAGCCTGTTGCCGCTTAGCCGAGGCAGTGCTGCAGTGCTTCCAGCTTGGGACTGGTGTGGAGGGTGAAGTGGAGAAAGAGGAGGAGGAGGAGGCTGAGGAGCATGACGTGCCAGAGCTGTACACTGTGGGTGAAACCCTGACTGAGTTAGGGCCTGCAATCCTTGGTGTCGGATGGACGTGTTCCGTCCCAAGGTCAGACTGGGTCCCAGCTTCCAGAATATTAACCCAGTGTGCCGTCAGTGAGATGTACCGGCCCTGCCCGCAAGCACTTGTCCACGTGTCCGTGGTTAGGTGGACTCTGCCGGAAACTGCATTGTTAAGGGCATGTATGATGTTTTGGGATACGTGCTTATGTAATGCGGGGACGGAACACTGGGAAAAATAGTGGCGGCTGGGGACCGAGTAACGTGGGACAGCCGCCGCCATCAGGTTGCGGAATTCTTCCGTCTCCACCAGCCTAAAAGGCAACATTTCCAGCGCAAGCAGTCGCGAAATGTGTGCATTTAGAACTGTGGCATGTGGGGCATTGGCAGCATATTTGCATATTTGCGACTGTGTTCCAAAGATTGGGGTATGGATAACCGAACGCTGCGCTGGGACAAGGACGTGGCTGATGATGATGCTACTTCTGCTTGTACAAGTACAGGTGAAGGACAGGAGGCATCTTCGCCTGAAGTATGTACAGGGGATTGGCTTGTACGCACAACAGTGGAAGACGCAGCTGTGTCACCCGCAGACAATGCTCCTGTACTCTTCTGTACATCCCACAAAGTCGGGTGCTTTGCTGCCATGTGCCTGATCATGCTGGTGGTGGTCAGGCTGCTAGTTTTGATACCCCTGCTGATGCTGGCATGGCAGGTGTTGCAAATGGTCTTTTTCGAATTATCTGCAGACACCTTAAAAAACAGCCAGACTCGGGAAGACCTAGCAGTCTCACTCGTGTTGTTGTTCCGGGGAACGGTTGCCTGCCTTCTGCCTGCGGACACCACCCTGCTTCTTCCGGCCTGTTGTGATGCTACGGATAACTCCCCCTGTGCACTGCTGTCCTCGCTCTGCATGTCCTCCTGCCAGGTGAGTCAGTTACTGGATCATCCACCACGTTGTCTTCCACTTCCGCACCCTGGTCCTCCTCCTGACTTTCTGGCAATTGTGTCTCATCATCGTCAACCTTTTGTTGAGACACGTTCCCACCGTTGCCTTCGTGAGACCGTGGCTGCTCATAATTTGGGCATAGGTACATACGATCTCCTCATGACCCACTTCAACTGGAGCTGGCGATAGGCCATAATCTACGAATGGATAAGTGAACAGCTCTTCAGAGTGTCCAAGTGTGGGATCAGTTATGTCCGGGGCCGGGCACTCGGCATGGTGGGAGGAAGGAGGATCAGGGTGTGGAATGTGCGGTCCAGTCTCACGGCTATTGACACTTGACCGTGTGGAAGACAGGGTATTTGTGGTGGTGCCAAACTGACTGGAAGCATTATCCGCTATCCAACTAACAACCTGTTGACACTGTTCTGGGTTTAATAGTGGAGTACTGCTGCGTTCACCTAGAAATTGTGACAAGAAAGTCGAGCGAGATGATGTGGGCATTTGTCGTGGCGCAATTCGAGCTTGCACACGGGCTCGGCCTCTGCCTGCACCACCATCACGTTCAGCTCCTTGTCCCTTGCCACCGGACTTGCGCATTTTGAATGTGGTGCTGACTGTATACAGCTAAATGAATGCAGACAAGAGTTGGTTTTTAGCACGACCCTGAGATTGGAGATTAAGGCTCTGCAGGTGGACTGGTCAGACACAAACGCTGACTACAATAGCGAGTCTTTTGGCGTATCCTAATTTACGCTGCAACCTACAGTAGCAGCACTAAGATGATAAATTAGTGCAGACAAGAGTTGGTTTTTAGCACGACCCTGAGATTTGAAATTAAGGCCCTGCAGGTGGACAGTTAGACACAAACGCTGACTACAATAGCGAGTCTTTTGGCGTATCCTAATTTACGCTGCAACCTACAGTAGCAGCACTAAGATGATAAATTAGTGCAGATAAGAGTTGGTTTTTAGCACGAGTCTTTTGGCGTATCCTAATTTACGCTGCAACCTACAGTAGCAGCACTAAGATGATAAATTAGTGCAGACAAGAGTTGGTTTTTAGCACGACCCTGAGATTTGAAATTAAGGCCCTGCAGGTGGACTAGGCAGACACAAACGCTGACTACAATAGCGAGTCTTTTGGCGTATCCTAATTTACGCTGCAACCTACAGTAGCAGCACTAAGATGATAAATTAGTGCAGACAAGAGTTGGTTTATAGCTCGAGTCTTTTGGCGTATCCTAATTTACGCTGCAACCTACAGTAGCAGCACTAAGATGATAAATTAGTGCAGACAAGAGTTGGTTTTTAGCACGACCCTGAGATTTGAAATTAAGGCCCTGCAGGTGGACTAGTCAGACACAAACGCTGACTACAATAGCGAGTCTTTGGCGTATCTTAATTTACGCTGCAACCTACAGTAGCAGCACTAAAATGATAATTAGTGCAGACAAGAGTTGGTTTTTAGCACGAGTCTTTTGGCGTATCCTAATTTACGCTGCAACCTACAGTAGCAGCACTAAGATGATAAATTAGTGCAGAAAAGACTTGGTTTTTAGCACGACCCTAAGATTTGAAATTAAAGCCCTGCAGGTGGACTAGTCAGACACAAACGCTGACTACAATAGCGAGTCTTTTGGCGTATACTAATTTACGCTGCAACCTACAGTAGCAGCACTAAGATGATAAATTAGTGTAGACAAGAGTTGGTTTTTAGCACGACCCTGAGATTTGAAATTAAGGCCCTGCAGGTGGACTAGTCAGACACAAACGCTGACTACAATAGCGAGTCTTTTGGCGTATCCTAATTTACGCTGCAACCTACAGTAGCAGCACTAAGATGATAAATTAGTGCAGACAAAAGTTGGTTTTTAGCAGGAGTCTTTTGGCGTATCCTAATTTACGCTGCAACCTACAGTAGCAGCACTAAGATGATAAATTAGTGCAGACAAAAGTTGGTTTTTAGCACGAGTCTTTTGGCGTATCCTAATTTGAGCTAAAACCTACTCCTGCCTATAGTGAGCTAAATTAATCCCTAAAAGCACTGTTTTGGGATGGATGAGCCTGGAAACCAGCCCTAGATGTGATGTAGGCTGGTATACTGGCACAGCGAAGTTTGGTATATACCCTGCCTCCCTGCCTGCCTGTATACAGCTCTATTAGTCCTCAGAAGGACTGTTGTGGTAATTAGACTGGCAGCCCTGTGCCTACACTAGCTGAAAGGCCACAAATCTGTCCCTCAATCAGCAGCAGCTCTCCCTACACTGACTGTCTAATGGAGCAGAGTGACGAGCACAGCGTGGTCAGGTCTTATAAAGACCTGATGACGCTGTGCGGCCAGCCAATCACTGTAATGCCACAACCAACATGGCTGTGGCATTACAGTGTCTGTCAGCCAATCCCTGCATGCGGGCTGGCTCTGAAAAGAGCGCCAACATGCAGGGAGGTGGAGCCCGAGTATAGCAAGAGTATTGCGAGATTACTCGGTACTCGCCGAGCACCCCAAGTACCAAGATATTCGTACCGAGTAGTGATAAGCATACTCGCTCATCTCTAGTAAGGTTCCAACAACTATGTTCTCAATCAACCCAAAAGACTCAAATATCAAAGCTTAATATTTTTGGAAGTTGGAGTGGGCTTTTTTTAGATTTGGCTATCTTAGGAGGATATCTGTTTGTGCAGGTAACTATTACTGTGCAGAATTATTAGGCAACTTAATAAAAACCAAATATATTCCCATCTCACTTGTTTATTTTCACCAGGTAAACTAATATAATTGCAGAAAAATTTAGAAAAAAAATTTCTGACATGCAAAAACAAAACACAAAGAAATTAATGACCAATATAGCCACCTTTCTTTATGATGATACTCAACAGCCGGATTCCATCCATAGATTCTGTCAGTTGCTTGATCTGTTAATGATCAACATTGCGTGCAGCAGCCACCACAGCCTTCAAGACACTGTTCCGAGAGGTGTACTCTTTTCCCTCCCTGTAGATCTCACATTTTAGGAGGGACCACAGGTTCTCTATGGGGTTCAGATCAGGTGAACAAGAGGACCATGTCATTTTGTTTTCTTGTTTTAGACCTTTACTGGCCTGTGTAGTAGTTGGATGCATGTGATGGAGCATTGTCCCGCATGAAAATCATGTTTTTCTTGAAAGATACCAACTTCTTCCTGTACCTCTGCTTGAAGAAGTTGTCTTCCAGAAACTGGCAGTAGGTCCAGGAGCTGAGCTTCACTCTATCTTCAACCCGAAAAGGTCCCACAAGTTCATCTTTGATTATACCAGCCCATACCAGTACCCCACCTCCACCTTGCTGGTGTCTGAGTTGGAGTGGAGCTCTCTGTCCTGTACTGATTCATCCTCTGGCCCATCCATCTGGCCCATCAAGAGTCACTCTCATTTCATCAGTCCATAAAACCTTTGAAAAATCAGTCTTAAGATATTTCTTGGCCCAGTCTTGACGTTTTATCTTATGTTTTTTATTCAAAGGTGTTCATTTTTCAGCCTTCCTTACCTTAGCCATGTCTTTGAGTATAGCACTCCTTGTGCTTTTTGTTACTCCAGTAACGTGGCAGCTCTAATATATGGCAAAACTGGTGGTAAATGGCATCTTGAGAGCTTCACACTTGATTTTCCTCAATTCATGGGCAGTTATTTTGCACCTTTTTTGCCCAACACGCTTCTTGCGACCCTGTTGGCTATTTGCCATGAAACGCTTGATTGTGGTGATCATGCTTCAAAAGTTTGGCAATTTCAAGACTGGTGCATCCCTCTGCAAGACATCTCACAATTTTGGACTTTTCAGAGCCCATCAAATCTCTCTTCTGACCCATTTTGACTAAGGAAAGGCATTTGTCTAATAATTAAGCACACCTCATATAGGGTATTGATGTCATTACACCACACCCCTCCTCATTACATAGATGCACATCACCTGATTTACTTAGTTGGTAGTTGGCTCTCAAGCCTATATATCTTGGAGAAGGACAGCATGTATAAAAAGTATCAGGTGATCAAAATACTCATTTGCCTAATAATTCTTCACACAGTGTAGTGTTGTATTGTGTCCCTTCTCAACTGTAACGTGTTGCGAAATATGTTGGCGCTAAATAAATAAAATAATAATAATGAATTATTAATAATAATATATAATAATAATAATAATAGTAAGTGTGAAAAACAGGCAGAAGAATATGAAATGAGGAAGGGGCAAATACTTTTCACACCATTGTATGTTATGTGAGAGCTCATATTTTATATGGGGGTTTATATGGTGGTGGTGAAGTCCAGGGGCACAGGTTACCAGATCCAGGAGGGTCCAGCCAGCCTGGAAGTGGTAGGGGTCCACCTTGCCAGGTGGGTTTGGAGGCTTACCTGTTGTGCTTCTCAGTTTTGGGTCCCAGCTACCTGTGAGCTATTCTGTGGCCCTTTTCCTTACTTCTTGCCCTTGCTCCCAACTAGTAGACAGTGCGAACCTGTACGGGTACTGCTGTTTGGTTGCAGACCTGGGATCTTGGTAAACTGCTGTGCTGTCAGGCCCCTGCTTGCGGCCAGGAAACTTGCAATCTTCTGTCCTCCAAATTCAGTCCATGTGCAACCCTCGTGTAACCAAGGCCTCTGGCATCCTCAGATGCGCTGCTCTGGGGTGATCTTCCCCAGCTCTCTTCTCCAGAGCTCTCTCTCTCCAACTTCTGCTTCCTCTCCCTTCCTGTCACACTCTCCTCTCTAAACCCTCCCCCTAGCCGGAAGACATACCTCCCATGAAAACGGGTGCTGAGCTCCCCCTTCTGGTCAGGAATCAGGTCTCGGGTGTACACATAGGGGTTTGCCTAATGTGGGGAGTTCCTCCTGCTTCCACGCATGATATCACCTCAATTGAAGGAGGCAATACCATTGTGGCAACTGGACAGTAGGCACTCTACATTTCTCCCTAGTGAAGCACAGTACATCCGGGACTATACAGACATAAAAATACAGGTTAACAACAAACAATTTCTTACCTTTATGGGAGGAGCTTTTCTTGAACAATTAATTATCAAAAGTAGAAAAAAATATCAAAAATATAAAAAAAGTACAAAATAGCAGCAACTCCAGTCACTTCTGCAGCAACACCAGTGCAGTGCTACACACTACTGGGTTTTTAAGTTCAACTTTGTGGAAACCGCCCCAAACCACCTTAAACGATGTCCCTGGGCATGGCTACAGGGCTCAAAGACCATGGTGTGGCCTGGTTCTTCGGCCACATCTATGGTTTTTGAGGTCAGGGTTTAATACAAACTTTTTACAAGCAATGCTCTGGCCACACATAGTCCTGTGGCCCAATGGTCCATGAACCTATTACTACACTGTGTGCAGATTTATAAGGCAAATTAGTTTTTTGATCACATGATACTTTTTATACATGTTGTCCTACTCCAAGCTGTATAGGCTTGAGAGCCAACTACCAATTAAGTAAATCAGGTGATGTGCAACTCTGTAATGAGGAGGGTGTGGTGTAATGACATCAACATCCCATATAAGGTGTGCTTAATTATTAGGCAAATGCCTTTCCTTAGGCAAAATGGGTCAGAAGAGAGATTTGACGGGCTCTGAAAAGTCCAAAATTGTGAGATGTCTTGCATAGGAATGCAGCAGTCTTGAAATTGCCAAACATTTGAAGCTGATCACGAACAATCAAGCGTTTCATGGCAAATAGCCAACAGGGTCGCAAGAAGCATGTTGGGCAAAAAAGGCGCAAAATAACTGCCCATGAATTGAGGAAAATCAAGCGTGAAACTCTCAAGATGCCATTTACCACCAGTTTTGCCATATTTCAGAGCTGCAACATTACTGTATCAAAAACCACAAGGTGTGCTATTCTCAGGGACATGGCCATGGTAAGGAAGGCTGAAAAATGACCACCTTTGAACAAGAAACATAAGATAAAACGTCAAGACTGGGCCAAGAAATATCTTAAGACTGATTTTTCAAAGGTTTTATGGACTGATGAAATGAGAGTGACTCTTGATGGGCCAGATGGATGGGCCAGAAGCTGAATCAGTAAAGGGCAGAGAGCTCCACTCCGACTCAGATGCCATCAAGGTGGAGGTGGGGTACTGGTATGGGCTGGTATCGTCAAGGATGAACTTGTGGGACCTTTTTGAGTTGAGGATGGAGTGAAGCTCAGCTCCCGGACCTACTGCCAGTTTCTGGTAGACAACTTCTTCAAGCAATGGTACAGGAAGAAGTTGGTATCGTTTAAGAAAAACATGATTTTCATGCAGGACAATGCTCTATCACATGCATCCAACTACTCCACAGCGTGACTGGCCAGTAAAGGTCTAAAAAACAGAAAAAATAATGACATAGCCCCTTATTCACCTGATCTGAACCCCTTAGAAAACCTATGATCTCTCTTAATATGTGAGATCTACAGGGAGGGAAAACAG
The DNA here is from genome assembly GCA_033576535.1 of Allobates femoralis. Lineage (NCBI taxonomy): Eukaryota > Metazoa > Chordata > Amphibia > Anura > Aromobatidae > Allobates > Allobates femoralis. The sequence goes on from JARQOC010000002.1 coordinate 201,768,133, forward strand.
TACACCTCTCGGAACAGTGTCTGGGAGGCTGTGGTGGCTGCTGCATGCAATGTTGACCGTAAACAGATCAAGCAACTGACAGAATCTATGGATTAAAGCAGTGAAAGGAAGGGGTGGGTAAACGTGCGCTACCGTCTATTCAGTTGATCCAAGGGGTCTAAGTAATTGCAAAATGTTAATAGCAATACCTTTAATGTCTTGTCTTACGCGTTTCGTGATACTGCAGACCACTTCATCAGAGATCCACATCCAGATCAGAGAACATCTTTGTGGATCTCTGATGAAGTGGTCTGCAGTACCACGAAATGCGTAGGACAAGACAATAAAGGTATTGCTTTAACATCATGAAATTCCTTGGATCCCTTGTATCAACTGAATAGACGGTAGCGCACGTTTAACCACCCCTTCCTTTCACTGCTTTAATCGTTATCCTGGACGTAGTGCTGCAAGCCAGTTTCTGCTTACTAGTTGTTGTGACTCTCACAACAACATAAGGTCAGTGCAATCAACGCACATACCTCGTTTACACCCAGATAAGACCCTATGTGCGCTTTTCTGCCTTTCTTTTAGTGTAGAATCTATGGATGGAAGGCTGTTGAGTGTCATCATAAAAAAAGGTGGCTATATTGGTCACTCATTTTTTTGTGTTTTGTTTTTGCATGTCAGAAATGTTTTTTTCTAAGTATTGAGCAGTTGTATTAGTTTACCTGGTGAAATAAAAAAGTGAGATGGGAATATATTTGGGTTTTTATTAAGTTGCTTAATAATTCCGCACAGTAATAGTTACCTGCACAAACAGATATCCTCCTAAGACAGCCAAATCTAAAAAAAAACCCTACTCCAACTTCCAAAAATATTAAGCTTTGATATTTATGAGTCTTTTGGGTTGATTGAGAACACAGTTGTTGGTCAATAATAAAAATAGTCCTCTAAAATACAACTTGCCTAATAATTGTGCACACAGTGTATGTACACTTGTTTACTTTAGCTCAGAAGTTCATACAGTAGTCTTTGAAGGTACTTTTAGCTTAATGGTTACTGGGTCTCACATTAATTGTGGGCACAAGCTTTTTCAACATTTAAACTTTGTCATATTTACATTTGCTAATTCTTATAACACTCTAGAAATTACATTTTATAACGACCTGGGTTCTGACCTTGTGTATTACACTGAGATCTTTGTAACCCTGGTATTCTTGTTGACATTCTACAGCCTGGGGTGTCTACTGCAGGTGTGTCAGGCTCACTGTGGACTATATACAGTTAAACTGTTGTTTCTAGCATAGTCAATTATGGAAATGTCAAAACTGGTACCACCACTGCCTGTTTTGCTTGACTCCAAGACTGTGGAAATTCTCCTAATACAGTGAGGAAATTCTCTTCAACCTCTTCCATCTATGGAGGAGTGCCTTGATCTCTATCTTCTTCACGCAGTTGATCTGGGCACATCTTCAGGTGGTCTCTGGATACAGCCGATGAAGTTCTTCCTCCATCCTTGGTGATAAGGCAGACCTTACTGTTGTCAAAGTGAGAGGGCAAGATGGTATACGGTTCAGCTTCCCTCTGGTCACCCAGCTTATGAGTTTTTCTCTTTCTTTTCAACAAATGTTCTTCAGCTGACAAGGAAGTGGCAGGGGCTTGCTGATTGTAGTCCTTCTCTTGCTTCTGACAGACTTTCCTCCATGCACTGCTGGTCTTTACAGCCTTTCAGTTTCCCAGTCTGTGTCTGGCTGTACTGCTTCTGGTGTTAGGACACCCATATCCAGGTCAATGGAGAGTTTACCTGGTCTTGCTCGCTTCCTGTAGGCTGGGGTACAGTTAGTCGAATTTACCGGAATATGATTGTACAGGTCAACCAAGTCTTGTAATGTCTCGGGCCACAGGTTGTGTTCTTCCAGAGGTAGGATTTTCAACAAGTCGATCACCACCTGGTTCATCTTTTCGCACAGACCATTGGCATTGTCCGAATTTTCTTACAGCCATATAGGTTGCAGAATTCCTGGATTACCTCCGCTTCAAAAGCCGGGCCTTGGTCTGTTAGGACTTGCTCAGGATAGCCATGAGGTTGACAGAAATGCTCTTGAAAGGTTTTAGCAGCTGTCCTTGCTGTCTGGTTCTTGAATGGTACAACCACCAAGAAACATGAGTATGGTCCATAGTCGTTAAGGCGTAGGTGTATCTTGACCTAATCAGAGTCAGATTCACATGGTCAAGGGCCACAATTTCAAGTCGTTGCCTCGTGATGATGAGTTGTAAGGGGGCTCTCTGGCTTAGATTGCATTGGCGACACGCTCTATACCACCGCTCAATGGAACTTCTCTTGCCCGTCCAGAAGAACCGTTCACGCATCAGGACCTCCAACTTCTTCCACCCAAAGTGTCCTGCCCTGTCGTAGTAAGCTTTAAGGACCATTAGTGCATCCTTTTTTGGGACCACTATCTGCCATGCCAGCTCATGCGTGTGAGAGTTGATGGTTCTTTGGCACAATTTACCTTCACAGAAGAACAGCTTGGCTCTCTCTTTCCACAGCTGTAAGGCCTCTGGTGGTGCATCTGGACCTAGGGACAAATCAGCTTGGCTCAGCAGTTCTTTTACCATGTGGACGGCCAAGTCACTGTCCTGTGTTTCTGTCCGGCCATGGTGGACAACGGGTTGAAAGAGACTTCTTGGATGGCAGAATGCGTGTTTTCCCACACAGTGGGAGCATTGGGAAGCACCTTGGTAGTGAAAGGCCGGCATCTCAATTTCTTCAAGGTTTTCCAAATCTTCTTCTGAGTCTGGTAAGTTTGGCATGCGGGACAAAGCATCAGCATTGGCATTCTTGTTTCCTGTCCAATACTTGATCACAAACTCATCATTAGACAGCCGAGCCATCCTCCATTGTTCTAGGGCACCAAGCTTCGCAGTCTTCAGGTGAATTAGCGGGTTGTTATCAGTGAACACTGTACATCTGGAGGAGGCGAGGTAGTGTTTGAACCTCTCAGTACTGCCCAAACTATGGCTAGGAACTCCAGTTTGAGGGAACTGTAGTTAGTGGGGTTCCTTTCGGTAGGGCGAAGCTTCCTACTGGCATAGGAAATGACTCTTTCTTTACCTTTCTGCACTTGAGACAAAACAGCTCCCAATCCAACGTTGCTGGCATCTGTGTACAGGATGAACGGCTGACCGTAGTCGGGGTAAGCCAGGATTTCGTCTCCAGTGAGAGCTAGCTTCAAGTGGTTGAAGGATTCTTCCACCCTGTCGTCCCACTCGATCGGGGGCTCTTGGTCTTTGCCTTCTTAGAGTGGCCCACTAAGGGGTCTTGAAGGGGGGCAGCTATTTTTGTAAAGCCCTTTATGAATCATCTGTAATAGATGACCAACTCCAGAAATTGGCACACCTCACAAATGGTAGTTGGCTTCTGCCAGTAATTGATAACAGTTACTTTGTCTGGATCTGGTGCCACGCCTTCTGCACGCACAATATGGCCTAGGTACTGTACCTTTGGTTTCAGGAGATGACACTTGGATGGCTTCACCTTAAGACCAAAGTTGGATAGGGCTTAGATTACCTCTGCCAGCTGTTTCAGGTGGTCTTCGTAGGTTCTAGAATAGACAATGACATCATCCAGATATAACAGTACCGCTTCAAAGTTCTTATGCCTGAGGCATAACAGTCCATTAACCTCTGGAATGTTTCAGGTTCATTGCACAGTCCGAATGGCATGCAGTTGAACTCGCATAGGTCCATTCGTGTAGTGAATACGGTCTTATCCTTGCCCGCCTCTGCAACGGGAACCTGCCAGTACCCTCTCGTGAGATCTAGGGTCGACAAGTATTTAGTGGATTTTATGGCAGCTAACGACTCCTCAATATATGACAAGGGATAGGCATCTTTATGGGTCATTCGATTGATCTGCCTATAGTCAACACACATATGCATGGTACCATCCTTCTTTTTGACTAGTACTAAGGGAGCTGCCAAGGGACTAAAACTATCTCTTATTACCCAGGCCTCTCTCACCTCTCTCTACATGCTCTTTTCACACTGATAGTGAGCCGGAAGGACAAGGCGATATCTCTCTGTAATAGGTGGGTAATCTTGGTAGGGATATGATGTTGGATCCCTTTTACTTGCCCAAAATCCAGGGGGTTCTTACTAAATACCCTTCCATACTCCTGAACTACCCAGTAGACCCCATCTTTCTGGTGTGGAGGGGTGGAGTCAGTGCCAACGTGCATTTTCTGATACCAGTCCTCTAACTATCCCAAGGAGCCATTGTCCTCAGTTGATTTAGACGGGTCCAAGTGTTCTACTGCCTCGATTGCGTTGCTGCTGACAGTAAATAGTTTGGCTACTGTGGCGTTCCTGGTAAGTTGACCTCTTTTTCCCCACAATTTAGTACTCGTATGGGCACTCTCCCCTTTCTGACATCCACCACCCCTCTAGCTGTCAGGATAGTGGGTCTGCTGTCAGAACAAACTGGCCCTACTAAGGTCTGGTAGTCTTGACCTCTGATACACATGGCTGCTCTACACCATATCATCATCTCACTCTTGGGGGGTAGCACAATGGGGTTTGGGTCACTCACCCTCACACTGCAAATCTCTCCACCAGACTGTTCTACCTGCTCTCTGTGCAGGACTTGTTGTGGTCTGGAGCTGGCGGTTTTGGCTACCTGCTGTAACAACACAATTATTTAACCAAGACAGTTCTCAATGATGTTTTACCTAGGGTAATCATGGGATTGTATTCACGTTTATCAATGTCCACAACTATCAAACCCTGGGATTTAAGTTCCACTCTTCCCATGTTAAAAGTAATCTCTTTATACCCCACCTGAGACAAGGGCTGCTATTATAGTCAAGTTATTATCAGGGCGATGGTTAAAGTCAGTGTCAGCCCAATAACATTTGTAAAGAATATGAGGCATGGTGGTTACGTGGGAACCGGTGTCCAAGAGAGCGTTCAACGGGATGCCATCAATCACGACAAGCAGGATCAGCTGCCCCCCAACATACTTGTCACTCCAGTTGCTTGGACAAGACTGCTTTACTCCTGGGGTTGGTCCTCTGCCTCAGGGGTTGTTCATTTAAAGAACACCACCTTGTGATGTGCCCCACCTTGTCACAGTGCCGGCAGATGTCCGATCGGTCGGGTGTGAGTAATCGGTGTCTCTTCCTCTGGAGCGGGTCGATGGAATCCTCTTCTGCTGTCGCCTCAACAGATCAGACTTGAGGCCAGCTGGATCTTCTCTGTAGTGGAAGACACTTGCAGAGACTGCACTGTTTTTGTGAATGCAGCCACACTCTTGGTTAGTTCCTGTATCTGTAGGCGTTAGTCTGCAGAAAGTTTGTTGCTTGGTGCCTGCGCATCGGCCTCAATGGATTCCTGAGGCAAAGTCTCTGTTTCCTGGTGGTACAGTATTGCTGGGCATTTAGTGGGCGCTGTGCGCTATCAGTCATCCCTCGTAGCACTTGGATTGCCCGATCCTTGAATTGAGCAAAATCCATGTCAGGATTTTTAAATGACAGTATACACAATTGGGTCTTATGTGTGTTAGACAGTAGTCCCTGTACGAATTACTCTATTAAAACCCTGTCCTCCTCCTGCACGCTGTCAGGGTCAATTTGCTTGATGGCTTGCAGCGCCTCCTGGAAGTTGAGGGCATAGTCTCTCACACTTACCAATAGATCAGCTGCACACCACACTATATCCTTAAAGGAATTGGCAATTCCTTTAAGGATATAGTGTGGTGTGCAGCTGATCTATTGGTAAGTGTTTATATGTAAATTTTGAAGCTTGCACCCACAAATAAAGAGGTGTGAGCCCATATTGATTTATATAGTCTCTCACACTGTCCTGCATCCTTTGCTTGCAGCCAAAGAACCTAATTTTTATAGCCACACTCACTTATCACGCTCACTGGGTTAACAAGCAGTTACCCCGCAGGCTGGATGGATCATGGAGCAGCTCACGTTGGGGTCTTCTTCCTCCCAATTTCTGATGTCAGACAGACAGGCAGGACCCTCAACTCAGGTGACAACAACACAACTCTGGATATAGTATATATGAGTGGGAGGGGTCTTTGTTGATGCTGTTTTCGAAGCTCTGCCCATGATGAGATGCTTGCATATCATTAACTTTGTGTGGTGCATCAATGGCGGCAGTTTATACAGTTATACACAATCTTTGCAACACACAGGATCCGGTTAAAGGGGTTCACAAATCCTCTTCGTGATGCTAGTTGGAGCAGTCGTAAGAGCCGGGGTACTCAGTAGCTGGGCCGGCAGTCTTTTGGGTAGTCACGGTGGTGGTAGCCCAGCTCCGTGGCTCTGACCAAACCACATAAGGAGAATATTTACAGGGGAATTGTAGTTTATTGTGACTCCGCCTGTGGTTCCTTGTCAGGGATGACCAGCGCTTTGGTATAGACCCCCAGGGGATAGATGACCTGGCAGCTAGTATACAACACTCCCCACAGGTGGAGCAGGCCCCTAGAATTTTGTAGGCAGTCTGTATGGAGAATGGTGGTGGTAGTTACGGTTCAGGGTGCGGCAAGGAGGGTGCAGGAAATAAGCAGGAAGACACAAAGGATGCTGTTCTTTTACCTTTACTGATGAGAACGTGGTTAAGTCCAGGGACACTGGTTACCAGGTCCAGGAGGGTCCGACCAACTTTGAAGCAGTCAGAGTCCAATTCGCCAGGTGGGTTTGGAGGCCTGCCTGATGCACTTCTCAGTTGTGGGTTCAAGCTGCCTGTAAGCTATTCTGCGGCCCTTTTCCTTTCTTCTTGCTCTCGCTCCCGACTAGCATACAGTGCGAACCTGTATGGGTACTGCTCTCTGGTTGCAGTTCTGGGCTCTCGGTAAACTGTTGTACTGTCGGGCCCCTGCTTGTGGTCAGGAAACTTGCAATTTTCTGTTCACCAGATTCAGTCCACTAGACGTGCAGCCCTCATGTAACCCAGGACTCTGGCGTCCTCAGCTGCTATGGGTGGAGCTTTCCCAGCTCTCCTCCCCCAGAGCTCTCCTGCACCTTCTGCTTCCTCTCCCTCTCACACTTTACTTTCTAACCTCTCCCCCTAGCTGGAAGATGCAGCTCCCCTGAACTCGGGTGCTGAGCTCTCCCTTCTGGTCAGGGATCAGGTCTTGTGTGTGCATTTGGGGGCTTACCTAACGAGCTCTGTTGTGAATTCATTGGAGCTGCCTCCGGTGGCTGATGCAGCTGACTGTGTGGGCTTCACAGGTGAAGGTGATGATTGGCAGTCTGGTTCTTGGAGCATATAATGGTTTGAAGTGGATCAATCCTTGCCAGTTGTCTTTAGTTCCTGGAGGAGTTCACATCTCTCTGGTTTCTTCTGCTCTGTGGAATTCTTTTCAAGCTAAGTGGATGGATTTTTGATATTTTGTGTGCTTAAGGTTCTGCTTATGTTTTGTCTTATTCTAAGCTGTAGGTTTGCAATTTAGTCTGTATATTTGTTTATCTGCTCTCAGATAGGAAGTTTTCTTCCTAGGAATTTTACCATTCACAATTATGTGTTATTTCCAGTTCTGCTACCATTTGATTTATAGAAGTCTGCAGATATAGAGGGCGCCAAGTCTTAGTGACTCAGGGTAATTTTTGTTCTATCTGCTGTTGGTGTTTTTTTTATACTGTGTTATACTGACCGCAATAGTATTCTATCCTGTCTTTCCTATATAGCTAGTTTGGCCTCTTTAGCTAAACATTTTACTCTGCCTGTGTTTGTTTTTTTTCTCTGGTTTCCCAGTTAATATCTGTGGGGGCTTGCTATTCTTTTGGGGTTCTGCTCTGAGGCAAAATAGCTTTTTCCTACATCCATCTTTAGGAGCAGTTAGTTCTCCAGCTGTGCAGAGGTGTCAAGGTCTGATTAGTTAAATCCCACGGCTACTTCTAGTTGCGGTGTGTAGTTAGGGATTGCGGTCTGTACAGTTACCAACGGCTTCTATGGAATCTGAATGTTACTCCTGAGTCATCGGTTCATAACAGTGCTCCTCTTGCTTTCAAGCATGACATCACCTCAGTTGAAGGAGGCAATATCACTGTGGCAACCGGACCATAGGGGCACCAAAGTAACAACCCACACAATGTAGTGATGAGATTACGAGGACAGCTCAGGTAATCGTGATAACTGCTATGGTTAACAGCTACCATGGTTACCTAAACAGTGACCTCAGGTGAACTCAGAAGTCACCGCTTAACAGACCGGAGCTGGTGGCTCATTCATTCAATGTTTTGAAGGTTGCATTGACAGGATGCTGTGTTCTTCACAACAGCCTGCAATCAAGAAGATGTCGCAGAGAATCAAGGATGGATAAGAGGGAGTAATAAAGATGGAGACCAGATACGTGTATGTGGTTATATTTCTAATAAAAATGGTTTATCTCTGGGTTGTGTCTTCTTTACTATTTTCCAAGGTAGAGAAATAGCCTGCATATACAATTGTGCACACCAAAATGATACTAAAAAATTAAACTTTATTACACATATACTAACAACACAAAAACACCAATTAAGAGCAATTAAACCAATGTGGGTTCAGATCTACCTTTGTAACTCTTTCTAAGGCTGGGAAAACTATGGATACCCCAGCAAACTTTCATCCTATCTCACTTTTAAACTGCGACCTCAAGATCTACTCTAAAGTCCTGGCAACTAGACTGCAGAAGGTGACCCAATCTCTAGTGGCATCAGATCAGATTGGGTTTGGGGCCGGATTACCTGATTCAGGTTGCAGAGATATGTGTGTTGGAGTCTGGGAGTAAACGACTAGTTCTCCATTTACATGCAGCTCCAGCACAAACATGCCCCCTGGATGTTCTCTGGCTGCCGCAAATTAGTGATATCTAGGTAACTATGCAAAATTTCCATTTGCAAAAACTTACAAGGGTTACCACCTGGTCAGGTTATTCTACACATTATGCATTATTCTAACTATTTACATTACAAAGAGGACAGTTTAGTCCTACTTTTTCCAAGGTAGCAGGTTAGCAAGTTGACAATCTCCTCTCCCAGGTAGTATCGGCATCCTTCCACCATAATCACAGCTCCACAGAATGCCTCGTCCACAGCCAGGCTGGCGAGGTGACTGCGAGTCAGATCCTCTTCCATCTGATGCAACTCGCCTTCCAGAATTCTCAGATGGGGTTAAGGTCTCTGTGTCTTGGTCGCGTACTGGTGTTGGGATACGATCACATCTCACAGCCGGGGGTGATGTATCTGGCAGCGTCACCACAGCCGGGACTCCAGTAGTTTCAGACACCGCAGGGTTTGGGGTTTGAGATTCTACCATCATTTAATTTGCCCTCATAGCGTACCACCCTTTGGAGCTGAAGTGCCGTTCATTCTCGACTCATTCTCCGGAAATGCTGCGGCGAGAGTCTAGGGTTGCTGAGCAGCGCTGGAAGAAAAAACATTCACAAGAAGACTACACAGCATTCAAGCAAGCACTTCTCACATTCAAGTCAGCACTCACCACCACTAAACAGAACTACTTCATTACTCTCACATCCTCTTTATCCCACAACCCCAGGCAGTTATTCAACACATTTAACTCTCTCCTTCACCCCCCACTGCTCCCCCTTACTTCTCTTATCTCTGCAAAAGACTTCGCAACACACTTCACCAACAAGATTGATCAGATCAGACAAGTTTTTGCTACCCAACTGTCACAAACCTTATGTATATCAGACCACTCCCCCACTAGCCCTCCTCCCCTCCATCACTGAAGGAGAACTTGTACACCTTCTCTCCAAAGTGCACCTCACCACTTGTGCATCAAACCCCATCCCATCCCACTTCCTCCCCAACCTCCCCACCACGCTTATCCTAGCCCTAACCCACCTCTTCAATCTATTGCTAACCTCCAGTACCTTTCCTTTCGCTTTGTCTTCCTAGATTATATTGCACATTACATAGTTTTCCATAAGTGTACTCACTGATTAAAAAAAAAGTAAATACTCACCCCTATTCTCGCTGCTCCAGTCTCCTCAGCATCTGCTCTGCCGCTCTGCAGCACTCAGTGATGACATCTTTGTGCCCTGCCGTGCAGAGCTGCAGAGGGCGGACAGCGGCGGCAGGACTCGGGAGAAAAATGCTGTCGTCAGAGGAGGGACTATACAAGTGGGAGTGGCATCCGCGGGGGGCCACCACTGGTACACACACCTCGTACGCACACGGTTCTGCATGCCCCATACACACATGGCTCCGCTCCATACACTTAGTACACACTTGGCTCTGGTCCATACACCTCGTCCACACTCTGCTCCGCTCCATACACCTTGTGCACATGCGGCTCCGCTCCGTATCAAAATGCAGCAGTCTGATCGTGAGTTCTCCTGACCTGATAGTGACAGCTGCAGAGAATGACAAGGAGTTGTCACGCTCAGGTCAGGAGAGCTGACGACCAGTCTGGGCGGTGCCATGCAATGTGATCCTTGCACGTGTCAGTAGTGTGACTCCGGGTTTAAACAGATCATTACAGCATGTCTATAAGTTAACAAAAATCCAATTTTTTTTTCAATAGTACTAAGCGTAACAATGTTACTATGTGTCAGACTAGTCTAAATAAGGCTTTAATCTTCAGCTAGGTAGTTAACATTGTGTTGAAACAGTATCTAATGGAGATTGTTCATCACGCTTTTGTTATAGGTGGATTCCTAACATTCAGTAATTGACGTACCTTTAGTTTAACACAAAATCCACCCAGTAGCACAGCCAGAGGTGCACAAGAAGGTTTACAATAGAAAATGTGCACTGATACAGATAGAAACATCTTTCACTCTTGACAACACCGTCTGGCTCTATTTGCTGAGTGATTTGGGGCACAAGGGGCCACTGAGATAGAGACATGATTTCCTCTCTCTGGGAACTGTGACAAGCTCCATTCACAGCCCAATCAATTAGTTTTCTGTATTGAGAATATTGGAATATTACCAACACTACTCTCTAAAGCTTGCCAACAAAGCTTTTACATGGTAAAATACCTATTCCTTTTACATCATCCAAAATTATATTATTACCAGCTCTCCCTTTATAATCCAAATGATTTATTAATTGTTAGTAGAAACACAGATGTCAGATGGAGGAGGGGGCAATTCATTAAAGATAGCCTAAATTGACATTCCCAAAACTGTATGATAACAAAATGCAGTCATATTTTTGTTTTTTATATGGCAATGTTAAGCAACTACAGTATAATATAATGGAACAAAGATAGTTTTAAGATGCCTAGACCAAGAACTGTAGCAACAGCATCTTCTCTTCCCTGACTTTGTGCAAAATATGCTGTAATGGGACAAAATGCCGGAATGCCCGCGCTGCCACCAAGAATCACCAGGAAACAAAGAGTTAACTGGGCAGATTTTTCTTTTATTCTATCCTACGCGTTTCAGAGCCTCTATCCGAGCTCCTTCCTCAGGGAAGATGTTCCCTGAGGAAGGAGCTCGGATAGAGGCTCTGAAACGCGTAGGATAGAATAAAAGAAAAATCTGCCCAGTTAACTCTTTGTTTCCTGGTGATTCTTGGTGGCAGCGCGGGCATTCCGGCATTTTGTCCCATTACAGCATTCCTGTTTCCACGTTCATCGTGAAGGTGCGGCCCTGCAGCAGCCATTCTACAAGCCATCTTTCAGGCGATTATACCGGTTGTGGGTGACACAACTGAACCAGGTGAGCAGTTCCTGATATTTACCGCTATAACCCTTTGTAAAAAGGATAAGACCCTATGCGCATTTATCTCACGTTTACAGTTTGTGCAAAATATGACTGTGTTGTAGGCTAGGGTTCTGTCAAGCACAAGAAAGGTCACAACGTTGTGATGTATTCCATGACCTGGCTACGAGGACCAGAAAGGGTGACGATAAGGAGTAGAGTCACTAGAAAATAAACAATTCGGTGTATACGTGTTTATTTTAAACCTTTTGATGCTCATTAAGGTCATAAAAATCGTGGACAATGGCTGCTGTTTTCTTGAATCCGCTTTGAAGCAAATTTGAGTAGAATTTATTTCAATGCAAATATATTCGTTCACCTCTAAAATTAACTCTTTAAGAAAATATAGTATGAAGTGGTGAGGGGTCGCATAATTGATGGGAGATATGTTTTCACAGAGATTCTGTTATCTGTGACATAAGCCAGAGTATGTTTCTCTAGTGCACGTTTGCACTGGGAGTTTTACTTAGTGCATGTAAGGGTCCGGCTTATGGGTGCTGTGAGAGACGGGTGGGTCCAGTACCCACATACCTCACCGCTGGGTGTGGTTACAGGCTATAAACTGGAGCCTGGTGTGAAGCACATGTCTCTGTGCTAGGAGGGGCTGAGAGTAGCCTCCTGTGTGTGAAGACTCCAGGCCAAGCTGGATGCTGGTCACTGACTAATCTGTGTGAACGCAGGTCGGCGACACCTGAGAAGGGGCACTTTAAAACGATTGTTTTCCATTTGTTTTGGCCTGCACTTAAAGACTACTAGTTTTGCATTTTTCTGTTATTGGTTTATGAAGGAAATAAACCGTTTTGGAGTATAAGTTTGTGAAAACGCTGCCTCTTGTTGTTCTCCAGATGCCCGCAAGCAAGTTGCCCTATCCCAATAGATAGGAGAAAAGTTTCCTATTCACAATCATAACGCAGATCTAGTGATGGGTTAACGTGAACTGTAAAGTTCGTGGTCCGTAATGAACACTTAGTGTTCGGACACAGATCCTGAACACTGACTTCCCTGGGAAGTCTGTGTTAAAGTTCATGTTCAGTTCAGGGCAGGAGGCTGTAAAAAGAAAGAAAATAATGATTAAATGGCAGCATCATAGTTATCGCTTCCCGCAATCCCACGGTCCCGTCATTACACCTCTTGTACTTCCGAGCTGCTCATTAACTTTCTGGATATTCACTGCAGAGAGACCCAACTGCCAATCACAGATACTGTCACAGATAATGGGTGTCTGTGATTGGCTGTTGGAGTAATCTGGAAACTTCCCATACATTGTAGATAAAATGTGTGGGCTGGTTTCCGGTTACTCCAGCAGCCAATCACATATGCCCATTCTCTGTGACAGTGTCTATGACTGGCTGTTGGGCCCCTCATCCATTGACTGACATAGTACTGTAAAAATAAATAAGTAATTAAAAATGTTTGCATAGCGCTTCGTGGTATTTTTGACTCTCAGGGCAGATTAAGTGGACAGCTACAGGCTGCCACCACAGCTGTCTGACTTTATTTTGTCTGGCAATAAAAATACAGGGAAGCCCATTATTATTTTTTATTATTTAAATAAATATTTTAAAAACTGCATAGTCTTCACCCTATTTTTGATCGCCAGCCAAAGTGAAAACCAGGCAGCTGGGAGCTGGGATTTTCATGCAGAAAATCGCAGCCTTGTGCTGCCCCTGAAAATGGCACATTCTTTCGTAGTGCCATTTTCAGGGGCTTTACCGTGGTCTTCCAGTGGCCCTGGTGGGTGTGGCACTCTGGGTAATTAAGGGGTTAATACCAGCTTTGTATTTGCAGCTGGCACTAAGCCCAAAATTCATAGTGTCAGGTCAATATTAGCCAGGACACTATGAATTTCTGGCAAACCTAAAAAAAACACAGCACAGAGAAAAAACATTTAAATAGAAATAAAAGACAAGACAACCATGTTTCCAATCATAAGAAAAATCTATCACTCTCAAATCTTCTATCACACCATGACACCATGTCATTTTTTTTTAAATAATATTTTTTTTTTCCCTAAACACAAGGCTAAACACCCTTTAAAGCCATGTTATTGGCACCAAAGGGTGCAAGCTTACAATGTATAGGAAGGTGACACATTAAGAAAGCATTTTATATGTATCTACTGTATGTACAGTTGAAACCAGAAGTTTACATGCACTATATACTAATCTAAGAATATGCAAGTGTAAGTGCATTATATAGGTGTTTGACATCTACAGTAGTTATAAATATATCTATACATCTATCTGTAGACTGTGAGCCCTCTCCTATAACTGTGTGTGTCTTGTATTGCTCATAAATATTGTACTTGTCTATGTATGCCCCTTTTCAAATATAAATCGTCATTGAATAAATAGCACTATAATAAAATATAATAATATTAATATCTGTTTATCTATCTATCAATACATATATTCTTTCCATCTATCTAGCTCTATTTTTATCTCTATTTATCATCATTGATCATTTATCTATCTTTGCACATCTTTACCCATCTTTCACACATAAAGAAATCATTTATTTTAGTGACATCGGTTTTCTCCAGTACATGTCACAACGGATGTGTAACATGGAAAGCACCTGGATGACACATATATGACACACGAATGGGTCACCTGGATTGCCATATGGAGATCAAAAATGGACCGTGTGACACGTGTGACTCTGGCCTAAAGGAAAGTGTATTTTCAATAATACATGAAGAGACCTAGCACTATCTGAGGATAGCATGCAGTATGCATTTAAGTGCATTTGCACTTATTCAATCCAAAATTAATATTTGTTATACAATTCAGATTTTTGGCAAAAAAATTGTACAATTTTATGAACCACCCTGTCACATCACGGCAATCTCATCAGGGCGGTCCTACTCTAAATCTTTTGTGTTTCATTTTAAATTGTGCCTTATGGCCTCCACATAAAACATAAAACTGCCAAAAGCAGCACTCACTCACCTAAAGCATTTCAGAACTGATTCCAACTTGCCAGATAGGCGCATGTGAATTAGGGCAGAACAGGCCCAGTGCCTGCAGCAGGTTCAGCTCTCAGACTTTTCATAACTGACCATCACTACAACCAGCCTAGCAAATCTTAAGTAAAGAAGGGACGGGGCCAAGCAGGTGGTGCTTCTAACTAACCAAGCCTGTGAACAGAGTTTGATAGCTGCATGTGAACATCTACCAAGATTTGCCATAATTAATAGAAAGGAACAGCAAGCTAAGATAAAGTATGTGTAATACCATGTATTTTCAATATACAGCCAGTGAAATAAGTATTGAACACATAACCATTTTTTCCAAGTAAATATATTTCTAAAGATGCTATTAACATGAAATTTTCACCAGACATGTATAACAACTCATCCAATAAATACAGGCAAAGAAATCAAAGCATAACTGTTCATAAATAAAATGATGCATAATAATGAAAAATTACACTGTCACACAAGGGCGTATGAACACAAAAAGTGTTGACAACTTGGATGGAATACAATGGAATACCCTGGAAACATAGAGAGGGGTCACCTCCTGACACTCACCTGAGGCTGAACCCTGTGCTCCTTTTAATCCTTATACAAATCCTTCCTGCCATTGCCGTCACATGTCAAGGCCTTCACTCGCCCTGGACTCACCCTGGTAAGTGTGCTGGCCAGTGAAGAAACTAGTCTTACTTCTACAATAATACAACACAAGGTAAGAGACCCATACAGAGGTGAAATAGACACAAAAGTATATAAGACAAAACTCCTCAATTACAGAAAAGCCCCACAGCTGCAATTGTTTTGAAAACACAGATTATTCCAGAGGCTGGCTCCTTCCAAAGTGAACTGCATAGAAAGAACCGTGACTCTGTATAGTGGAGGGGAGTGGTCTTTAAATCTGTACCTGATATTAAGGCTTACAAACAATAACCAGATAGGAAAGAGTCCTTACCTTCTGCAGCACCAGAAGACAGTAAATACAAGTTATTGATGTGCAATCCATACGCCGTTGTAACCTTCAGGACTAATCAATGATTTCCATAGGGCAGGATGCACTTGTGAAGTACCACCTTATGACGGTACCCAGGATGATCAGCCCTGGGCTTATTCATATATGACATATGGAAAGAATGCACCAATCTACTGGTTTTAAACTGCTATTATCACCTGACACCCAAGATTGCTATCAAGAATAGCTGGACTAGTGATGAGCGAATTTTGCTCAATCATGTTTGCCAATTTGAAAATTGGCAAGAAGACAGCTGATTTGATTCAGTGATCACAAACACGTTCACAAAAAGTCGGCGAAAGCAAATTTTTTCAGGAAAACTCTCGGAATTTAAAATGGCACTAAAACTTTACATATTTATTTGGGGCCAAAATGCTCACCAGAAGACGCAATGACTGGGGACAACACCTAACCAAAGGTTAGGAGTGTCCCCAGCCATCAGGTCTACCGGCTTGTATTAAGCTGTAGAATGTTTGGGAATATTTTGGAATTTTTTTAAGCTTCCTGAAATTTGCAGGTGTTTTGACACCTGCAGGGTATGAATTTTAGAACAGTGCCAATGTGGCAGCAGCTGGGAAGTCCAGGAAGCTTACAATGTCATTAAAACATCAGTTTAAAATAGCTTTATGTTTTTAAGGGAATTGTTTGTGAATATTATTATTATTATTAGAGAGCAAACCTTTATTTTTGCAGCTGGTCACCAGCATGCAAAATCATCTGGTGTACGCTTATGTAAAAGCAATAAATGAAAAAATAGCATATGGCCATTATATGCTCCATATCCCTGATCTTATAAGTCTGTTCACACTAATGAAACCCCCAAAGTATGGCTATTGCTTCTTAAAAATGTGCAATCACTATTTAATATTATAATAATCATAATACTAATAATAATAATAATAATATTTATTAATTTATATAGAGCTTTACATCCATTTGCAACACCATCCCCATTGGGGCTCACATTTCATGTATAATGCATATTACAGTTGTCCTCAATTCCTGCAGCTCCCAGTGACCTGTAGTCTAATTCAGAGGTCCCCAACTCCAGGCCTCAAGGCCCACCAACAGTGCAGGTTTTCAGGATTTCCTTAGTATTGCACAGGGGTTGGAATCATTACCTGTGCAGATGATCACATTATCACCTGTGCAATACTAAGGAAATCCTGAAAACCTGCACTGTTGGCGGGCCTTGAGGCCTGGAGTTGGGGACCTCTGGTCTAATTCAACATTCCAGATTAATTGGTGGTAAATGGTGACCTGAATAAACTTATGTCTTTTCATTATTATGTTTCATAGTAACATGTCATGCTTCAATAATGACTGCAACTAAGTATCCACAACCCAGTTCATATACATTGTGGCTTGACAAACAGATGTCAATTAGCAGCTAGGCATTAAACCAGGCACAACCTGATCCGGTTTTGCCTTCAATGTATTGCTATGGTGCCATATTAGTCCTATTTGGCCATCCAGTTTTGTGTTTTCTGTCCCTGATCAGATTTATTCCATTTTTTCACGGGCACAAAATCAGAGCCTGCATAATTTTTTGGCTCCAGTGCAAAATTCTGACAAAATCAGACAGTCCCAGATCCGGGGCGATCCAGCGCCCATAAAATGGGAGTTTATGGGCACCGCATCTGTGAAAAAATCGAATTGCTTCCTGGATTCGATGTACACAACAGCCCAGGCACTGAAATGCTGCGGTGCTCATTTAGCACCATCGACAGCAGCATTTCAGAGACACAGCTGAGAATTCAGCACCATGAAGAACAACACTGCACACGCAGGCTGACAGATCAACATTGTGGACAGCAGCAGCAAACAAATCCTGCAAAAAACAGGATTGGAGGGCATATTTGGCCACACTTTCTGCTCATCCTGTGCTGTCAGGTTCTGTCTGGTGGATCCTGCAAAAATCAGGATCTAACCTGACAGCACAAAACCATGGTGTGAGCCTGCCTTATAGGGCCGTCACACGCGTCAATGTCGCGTGCACGATCACTGCTGCATGTGACGTTTGCAGCGATATTGACGCGTGTGACATGCTCAATCAACCAGCGATAAATCGCTGGTTGATGGTCGCCAGGTTTTAGAACCTGTTCTAAAACCTGACGACGGTCGCCCGGTGCACACACAGCATCGCTGTGTTAGACACCGGGAGATGCGATCAGCCAGCTCCCAGTGCCTCTCAGGAAGCGCTGGGAGCTGGCATCCAGGGTAAACTGCGGGTAACTAGGCAGCACGCGCTGCCTAGATACCTGCAGTTTACCCTGGATATCAGCCTGCAGACATCGTGGAAACGATATAGAAATCATTTCCACGATGTCGCTGGTAAAATGATCGCTGGTGAGTCTGCCTGTGTGACAGCTCACCAGCAATTATCCGTCAATGTCGGCAGCAATCAGATCGCTGACGACATTGACGCGTGTGACGGCCCCATCAGGCAACAATAGTGTGCAAACATTCAACTCGGATACAGATTGCTCAGTTCTGAATCATGGCACTCAATGCTAGGGGAGGACCCTTTAGGGAAAGCAAACAAAACACACCCAAACCGGCGGAACTTTACCAGCCTCTCCCACCATCTTACCTGTTTCTGCACTCCCAGTGTCACTCAGGCAGGCTGTCTGGATTCTGCACTACAGTCGTTTCTTCATGGATCCCCTGCAAGGCATTGCTGACCTCAACTCAGAGGATATAATCTACCTAACCACCTCAGGGGCTGAAGGTGAGTCAGCCTAACCAGACCCAGAGTGGCATCATGGAGAGGAAATGGAGAGGAGATGGAGAGTGAGACCTATGTAAGCCGGAGCTCCACAGCACTTCCCATTATGGGCATCATCTGTAATGAGGTGCAGATCCAATCCTGAGTTCTGATGCAAGCCACGGACCTGAGGTGCGAGACACAGCAGTCAGGTGACTTTCATCCTATGGCATCCAGGCCACAGCACATATCAGACAGCAGAGGATCTGGCAGTATGTCTAGCTATATTCCAGTTGCAGCTGGTGTTGCAGCCTCAGCTCCTGGAACCCATTCCCCAAGACCACGCTGACCAGAACATTTATGGGGAGCCCGAGGAAGAGAAGCTCCTACAAGGCAATATCTCCCAGCTGTGTGGATCACCACCTCCGGAGGCATTTAATTGGGGTAATGCCATGTGGGGACCCGTACCCCCTCCTATCACCTATCCAAAAAGGCATCAACCACTCTGTTCTCCTATGTCAGGAGATTCAGCATCCATATGTCATCGCTCGGAATTGGCTGCATGGGTCTAAGGCTATTGACATCCTCAATCAATGCATGAAAGGCAAGGTGGTGGCATTCAAACAGGATAAGGGGTATGGGTTCCAAGTGGAACATGGCACTAAACACCGGTTCTATGTCAACCGTGCTGCCCTGCAGCATGACTAACGTCCCCTAAGACTACATACAATATTTGTTGGGGATGAGGACACATTCATGAAGTTGCAGGGTTGGCACCGCTGCCCATTTTGAGAAGTGCAGTTGGAGGCCATCGTAAAGAGAAGTTGGCATCAGGTGCGGCCAAAGTGTATCTTGGTTGGCCAGCCAGAAGCACCCAAACCCACAGGACATGTCAATGTTCCCCAAGATGGTCCTGATTCTCAAAATCTGCTTCTAAAAAAGCATCAAACAACATGATGGGTCCACAGTGGGATTCTGCATGATGCTCGCTGTGTAACCTGTTATAAAAATTAATAATGCTAAATAATGAAAAAAAAAGTTTTGAACTCCATTCTATATTTAATTGCCAACCAAAGTTAGGCTTGTTTCACACATCCATGCAAACACGCACATGTGAGAGAGGCTGTATTTGGGGGGCCGTGTTACAGGATAAAGCTTACCTGAGCACCCCATAATCACCACAGTAGTGCCCTGCTATTGCTTTCTTTGAGGGGCCGTGTGTCCAGCACGATGTGAGATACATATGGTGTCCATGTGCTATCCGTGTGACATCCGGATAGCACACAGACAGCATGTCATTGTAAACTCACATGTCTCCAGTGCTGCCTTTCCCTCTCACTTCTGGGGCCGCTGCAGCCCCCAGTTCAGTGAATATTCATAAGCTTAATGAGTGGCCCCTGAAGGGAAAGGGACAAGAGCATCGCTGGAGTCAGGTAAGTATAAAAATCTTTTTTATACTTAAAACTTTTTGTTACGGTCCGTGTACACAGATGTCACACAGATGACATCAATGTACGGGATGTTTTTCGAATGGACCCATTCACCTGAATGGATCCGTGGGTCGGTGCTGCTGGAGAAAAATGGACATGTTTCTGTGTGGAGCACACAGACACACGTCTGGTCTACACGGAGACACGGTCTGTGCAGAATTACAGACATGTGAAAATGTCCATAGATTAACATTGGTCTTTGACCCACCCCAGGGCTGTGGGGTACCCGGTTGATTTATTAGGGGTTGTCACGGGCGGCCTGTGCTCGGATCCGTGCCCTGGTGATAAAATACAATAAAAAGTGTCTTGTGATGCCACCTACAGTATCCGGTAATCATAACGGCACTGCTGCAGACCTACGGGGATGATGATGAGGCACCTACTTGGTAACACTCCCCGTACGTGGTGCGGGATCCCCGGGGCAGTGTTAGATGAATAGGGATTTACACGAGGCTCATCAGGTGGAGATGATGGCACACAGTCTATGTTAAGGTCAGGATCAGGGGCCGCAATAACAGACACACACACTGACAGTTGTTTCCGTAACTTTTACTGATGGTGATGGTTCAAGGCAATATCCAGGGTACTGTCCAGGTGGTCGGTTGACAGTTCAGGATTTCCACACCCGATGAGTTGTGAGGCCTCCTTGTTTCTGTGTGTGTGTACTTTGGTCTTGGCCTAACTGAATCCTGGCCCTGACCGCTCCTGTGTCCCTCACTTGTATAGCAGGGTGTGAGAACCGTCTGTTGGGCACCGCTGTTCCTACGCGGTCCCTGGCTCTGTTAATTACTGTGCTGTGTGTATGCTAGGAGACTGAAGTCTCCCTGGCCCTCCGGGATGCTCTGCTGGGCTAACTCGTCCCTTGCAGACTCGGACTCTGATGTCCAGGTTGCTTCGGTTGCTTTCCTGGGTTGAACCGGTATAGTTCCTCTGCCCCCAGCTTTGTTTCTGGTATGCCTTGCCTCCGACACTCACTCTTGGGTCTTTTACACTGGCTAGGCTTCCTTCTGGTATGGGCCTAGCATACATGGCTCCATTCACCAGGTATCTTCCTCAGTACTGCCCCGTACTGAACTGCCTAACTCCAACCCCGGGCCTGAATTTATAAGGGACCTTGCCTGAAGTCAGCAAGTAGAGCTCCCCCTTCAGGTCTGGGGTGGAAGGTGTTGCATGTAAGTTTACCTGATGTGGAAATCCCTCCCTGCAACAGGTGTTCCTGTGGCAACTGAACCGAAGGGGTGCCACATCTCTGTGTGTTCGTGCCTCTGGCATGTGCCAACATGGACTGCACATGTGCCGGAGGCATGGATATATAAAAGAGGCCTTAAAGTAGGCAGCTGAGGGCTTGTGTTCTCAGCGAGGTGAAGGCCCATCATTATTAGGCTCCCCCATGCTATAGTATACCATCCCACAGCTGTCCCAGAAATTGGTGCATTCATAAGAAGCTCCAATTCCTGGTGTCTTACCTGCCTCTTCCAGTTGCCATGTAGCGGTGGCAAACTGGGTAATAAGGGGTTAGTGGCAGCTTTGGATTGCCAGCTGGCATTAAGCCCGAAATTCTTACTGTCGGGCCAATGTTACACCCAGCCATTAGTAAATAGTAAAGAAGACACAACACAAAGAGAAAAAATTTTATTAGAAATAAAAACACAAATATATCTGAACTCCATCTTTATTACCCCTCCTACCCATCCTCGATCCTCTGCATAATCTTCTTGATTGCAGGCTGCAGTGAAAAATACACCTCAGACCAGAGCTGGCGGTTCATTTATTTAATGTTAGTTGATCTGCAATCAAGCAGACATTGCAGATGAACAAGAATGGGTATGAGGGAGTAAAAACGATGGAGTCCAGATAAGTGTTTCTTTTCTTATTTCTAATAAAATGTTTTCTCTCTGTTTTGTGTTTTCTTTACTATTTACTTGAAATTCTTAATGGCTTCTGTTATGGAATTTTTAGTGCTGGGGGTAGCATAACTGAAAGGCCATAGGGTTAATCAAGGTAAAAAAACAGGGCTTTCCCCAAATTTTTGCAGCAGGGACATCCCCTTGAAACTTGGCAGCAGGGGCATTCCCCAAACCTTGGCAGCAGGGGCAGCCCCTGAACCTTTACTAGCTCACCCTAAGTAGCAGAGGTCCCACAATCACCTTCCCCAGGTAGATTCTGGGACAAAGCATAAACGTAATGTGCAAGGAAAAAGGAAAAAAAAGGAAAGAAATAGTCTTGTTTTTTGTAGCAAAAAGCACTTCAGCAGCTAAGGGAAACTGAGATGTAAATGCGAAAGAAATATACACACCCAGGTTGCAACCCTTCCCACAATTTGGGGCAAAAGGCTTTTAAGATGGTTTTATTTGTTTAGGTACAGAAGGAAAGATCCCAATAAAATGACCATAGAAAAATCGCATCCACGACCTGCGGCGAACCGGTGGAGAGCCAGTCTGAGGGGAGACCCCTCCTAATTGCATGGGTTCATCAATGTAATCTGGTGGAAATTCTTCCCTTGGGAATACATCAGGAGATGGGATCACCACAGGTCTATCCCTGAGATGTCTATTAATACTTAAGGCAAGGGTCATAGTTGCCTCTAATGACTCAGGAGATGCATATAGAGCCATAGCATGTTTAAGCCTACCCGCCAGACCCTAACAAAAATTACTCCTAAGGGCAGGATCATTCCACCTGGTGTCAGTGGCCCATGTATGGAACTCTTAGCAAAACTCGTCTGCCAGCCGGTTCACCTGCCTGAGCTTATGGCACTTAGACTCAGCAAGAGAGATGTGATCGGGGTCCCTATAAACAAGGCCTAGGGCTTGGTCAAGAAGGCCAGGGAATGGGGATGTCCTTACAGGAGAGAGACAACAATCCCCACCCACTGTTCCTCACTGCCTGAGGAGTGAGGGGGAAGTTTGAAATATAGTTTACAAGCTTCACTGAAAACCACAAATGTATCTCTATCCACAAAATACCTGTTCAGGAGGACTATTTAGGGTTTGGGTTGAGTCTGTCTGTGAGTTGAGACCAGCAGACCGGCAATTTTCTGCAGCTGTTGCATAACCTGTGACCACAGATCCATCACATTCAGAGACAGACTCTGCATCTGTTTTGCAAAATCTGGATCCACAGATGTCAGACTCATGACGGGACATTTGGATGCACAGCGTATTGAGCAACACAAGAGAGACAACGGGGTTGGAATAGACAGAAGTCCCTGATGATAGAGAAAGGGTAGAGGAGGCAACTCCGGACACTCACCTGAGGCTGAACCAGTCCTTCTCCTCATCGCTGTCATGCATCTATGCCCTCACTTGCTCTAAGGAACACAGAGGGAAAATAAAAAAAGAATATAACACAAAACTCCTCAATTACAGCAAAGTACTGTAGCTGCAATTGTAATTACACCACTGCTTATCCCAGAGGCTGGTTCCTTCCAAAGTGGACAGCATAGAAAAAGATTCTATCTTGGTGACAGCTGTAAAGACATGTGACTCTTTAAAGTGGAGGAAAGTATGACACAAAAAAGATTGCACCTGAGATTAAAGGCCCGGTTACACGGGACGAACGTTGTTATGATGTGGTCTACGATCTCGTGGATGCGCAGTCATTTTTGAGATCCATTCAACATCGCTGGTGAGATGTCACATGTCTAGATATCATGGACAACTCACCAACGATGTTGTGAGCAGGGATCGTTTGCAAACCCCGCAAACGATCTCTGCTCATTGCTGTGAATGGGCGAAGTCGTCCGTGACATCGTTATCGCGGTGTCACACAGTACGATGCAGGAGGTTGGTTGAGTTGAAGTCGTCAGATTTATGAACATGTTCATAAACCTTTCAACTTAACTAATTATCGTAGTTGAATCGTTCGGTTACACGCAACAACGCACTAATGATGTAGTTTCAACATCGTTGAACACGTCACTTTTGAACGATGTTGAGCATGATGTTGTGCCGTGTAACGGCGCTTAAGGCTTACAAAGAAAAAACAGATGGGAGAGAGTCCTTAACCCTTGCAGAACCAAAAGAATGTATTTACATTTAAATACAAGTTATACTTGTGATCCATATGACATTGCAACCTTCAGGTCCCAGACTCGTCAATTTGTGAAAGACACAGGGAAAAAGTACTGAACACATAAAAATAAGAGGTGCAAAAAAACATGGAAAGTCATTACACCAGATGAAATCTTGCATTATTTGGAAAGTGATCCTAATGCTTATTGAAAAATAATATCAGTTGGTTCAACTGTTGGTCTATGAAAAGGTGTGACATTACGAAGGTGCCACACGAGAAACATCTCATCATGGGTTAAATCAATGAACTGTCTCAAGACCTTTAACGTTATTGTTGCAAAATGTACTGATGGCATTGACTACAGAATTTCTAAACTACTGAAGTGACCACTGTTGAGGCCATAATCTGTAAGGGCCACTTTACACACACCAACTTATCTGTCCAACTTCTGACCAACTTATTGGTTGCAGTGAAATCATGGACACATTGCTCCATTTTGTGGCTGTGTACAAATGCTTTATCAAGCTTGATAAAGACCACGTGTAGATGGTCGAAACGTTGCTGCACGACCATGGAATAAAGAAGTTTGTTTTCATCACTACCCATGCCTGTGGCGCTGTCCTTCCTGCTGGTAAATGCAAGTCTATGGGTCCGACAAAAAAATAGGACCGCACACAGACAGCACACGGACCATCCTAGTGGCATCCGATTTTTTTCACGGATATATTCTCATTCTGTAGCTCAAAAAAATGTAAAATGTTCCTGTAAATAATTATACAGTAAATAGCTGCTGAGAAAAAAAACGCATTGCACATGGACAGCACAAGGATGCCAAATGGATCAAAAAATGGATGTCACTCGTTCATCTCTCCTGGATGAGAATCGAACTGTTTGTTTTCGCGCCAGTGTGGCCTAATGTAGAGATAAAAATAATGCTCAAACCACCAGTCATCTAATATTCCCATGTCTGACAATGGAGAAGTAACCCAAAGTTGAACCTTGCTGAAGACCTGCTCCTGGGACGGGGAGAGGGGGATATGGGAAGACCCAGATTAAAATTTGTATAATTTGTTTATACATTTTGGGTGATCCTATTTATTTCACCACAAATGCTTTTTCTTTTTTGTTATTCATGTAATTTTTGAGGTGTGTTTGTGGAGATCCCCTAGGCTGGGATTGTGGTGCCCTCTGCTCTTACTACTACAAGCATTGTGGGCATGGTAGTTTTATAAATCCTATCCACTATGCTGATACTGAACGATGCAGCGTTTTGGATGCAGCGGCAATTTGCAGCTATTCCTGACCGCGTGCATATATCCTTATTTTGAAACTTTGTAATAAAGTTGAGGAATGAAATTGGGATTTGCAGTGGAGCAGGAAAACCAGTTAGGCTGGAGGCACACTGTCATGCTTCAAACGCGAAGCGTGTTTGATCCACGACAGTGATGCTAGTGTAATGCGTGTTTGTGGGTGTGTGTGGTGCGTTTGGTGAGTGTGCCTGCATGTATTGATGTGAGTGTGCTGCGAGTGTGAGTGCATGTGTGCTGCGTGACTGTGATGCTGTCCACGGTCCTGAAGGACCGCGGCCAGCATTTGTCAGAGAATTCAAACTCGCCGGCTGTCAAAAGCCGGAGAGTTTGAATTTCCCATCAAGCGAAAACATGAATAATCATCCTGCCCCGCTGTGACAGCAGCGGTGCAAGATGATTATTATAATGTGCTTTAACACTCATGTCAGCATGTGTCCTGAGACTGTTCAAGCTCCTGGACACATGCTGAATTCATTAAGGGCCAAATGTGTTTTTTATGCCTATAAGGCTGGAGGCACACTGGCGTTGAACTCACGTGGATTTAATGCGAGAAAAACTCGCATTAAACTCGGACCTGTATCTTTCAATGATACAGGTCACATTAATGCGAGTTTCTGGCATTAAACTCGCTTTGCAAGAGCAATCCGTGTGCAATCGCAGCATGCACGACATGCTGCGATTGCACCACGATTGCCTCGCGCGAGGGGCCATTAAAAGTATATGGGTGCGAGTCAAACTCGCACCCACACAGCAAACGGTGCGAGAGTCGCAGCCGTGTGCTGTCAAAATCACTGGCCCCCCGCAGTCCCCATACAGTTACAATAATGTTTCATTGCTGTGACAGCAGCAGTGAAGCAGTATTGTATGTATAATTTATTATTGTTTGCAAAGTTACACTTATCAGCTTGATTTGACAGGTTTTCACCATGTCGTCTGTTCAGGACTTCATTCTGCACTGTGCTACCGAGGGGTTTTAACCCGGTGATTAATGGGCTAATCAGACGCTGGTGTCATGACACCATCTGTCCAGGGGTTGTCCTCCCCCCCTGGATACATGGTGACATGACATCATGTGTCTGAATGGGTTAATTATTCTGTAAACCAGGTTCAAGTGTATGTCGGGTGTAGAGATTACTCAGAATAAGCCGGTAATTTGTGAATGGAAGCCAGGGCTTCAGCACCATGGACAGCTCCTTACAAATCACGGCTCTTTCTGTCTCGACATACACTTGAACCTGGTTTACAGAATAATTAACCCATTCAGACACATGATGTCATGTCACCATGTGTCCAGGGGGGGAGGACAACCCCTGGACAGATGGTGTCATGACACCAGCGTCTGATTAACCCCTTAATCACCGGGTTAAAACCCCCTCGGTAGCACAGTGCAGAATGAAGTCCTGAACAGCCGACATGGTAAAAACATGTCAAATCAAGCTGATAAGTGTAACTTTGCAAAAAATAATAAATTGTACATACAATACTGCTTCACTGCTGCTGTCACAGCAATGAAACATTATTGTAATTGTATGGGGATAGCAGGAATTAGACAGGCGAGCAGCACTAATGCTGTTCCGTGGTCCATCAAGACCATGGACAGCAGAGAAAAAAAACAACACACGCACTCACACCTCACACTCGCACCACATACACTTACATACAGCCAGGCATACTCACCACATGCACCACACTCGCACCACACTCGCACCACACTCGCACCACACTCGCACCAAACTAGCACTGCACTCGCATCACTGTCGTGCATCAATCACGCTCCGTGTTTGATGCACGACAGTGTGCCTGTACCCTCAATAAGTTTCCCTCGCATTGCACTTGCGCGAGTCCCTCATCCAGTGTGCCTTCAGCCTTATAAAATAATCTGTAGCACATAACTGACGGCCTACAAAATGTAATTTATTACAAAAAATTGCCATTTAGATAAATATTCTAAAACATAATATAAAATCAGCACAAAATAACTAAAATTTAAATCTTTTTTTAGTAATATTAAATGTACAAAAGGTATTAGGTTTCATTAGTCTAATATTTTCACCTGTTATATATCCTAATAAAGTGCATAGCACCATGCATCACTCTACGGTTCCCTTAGTGAATATGCCTTTTCTCAGATACTATGTTTCCTGTCCTTGAGTTCTCCATTGTCAGCACCTGCCTCTGTGCACATTCCTCTGTGGCTCTAAAGTTTGTTGTTGTGTACAGGTGAAAAACATTGAACTTCGTTAAGTGAATAGGAAAAATTTGTGCGCAGGCCCGCTAGTCATAAAGTTAGCGTGTTTTCTACATTAAAGTTTATTGTGCAGGCACATAAACAGATCTCCATAGAATGCATATTCACTGTTACCTTGGATACTATTCCAATATTTTCCTCGAGGGTCCATGTTTCTATTGCCATAGCCATAATTGCAAGAATTTCAAAAATCTACCTACCTTGAACATAAAAAATATCTTAATACAAATGTATGCTAAGTACATATGTATTTTATATTGCCATATTTTAATGACTAGCTCTTTTGTGTAGATAAAGTACCAGCGAGTAAGCACCAGTATTGTAATTGTATTGTATAAGGAGTGCATAGTAGCTGTCACGAATTATTTGTATGAAGTGAATTTACATTATATACCAAATATACCGGTGCATCTCAATGAATTAGAATATCATCAAAAAGTTTATTTATTTCAGTAATTCAATACATAAAGTGAAATGCATATGTTATATAGAGTTATTACAAGCAAAGTGATCTATTTCAAGTGTTTACTTCTGTTAATGCTGATGATTATGGCTTACAGCCAATGAAAACCCAAAGGTCATTATTTCAGAAAATTAAAGTAGGGAGGATGAAGAGTTAAAAACTGCTGCCGTTTGCCACAAGACAACAAAGGGTGAATATGTCAATATGATATTGATTTTTGATGATATACTAATTCATTGAGATGCACTAGTATGGGTGTTTTTTTTACAACGGACAGCCTCGGATGCGAGAAAAATACAATGGGAAAGCAGCCTAAGTAGTTCTGTGCATTCAGTTTACTGACTATGAGTAGTGCGAGTATTATGGCAGGGTCACACGATTCTAGAGTCTCTCATCCGAGAAGATTCAGGTTGATTATGCTAATGTAACTCTGATCAAGCTCTGA
Organism: Allobates femoralis; assembly: GCA_033576535.1. Lineage (NCBI taxonomy): Eukaryota > Metazoa > Chordata > Amphibia > Anura > Aromobatidae > Allobates > Allobates femoralis. The sequence continues at coordinate 201,796,506 of JARQOC010000002.1, forward strand.
TAAGTGTTTTATTAGATTATCGAAATAGTGTGCTCCAATTCTCTTTGATGAGAGAATCAAAGCACACTGTGAGGAGAAGATAAAGAACAATGTTTCTCCATCGTCTCCATTGTGTCAGTGCACAGAAGTCTAACTGCACTCAAATGTCATGTAAGTGCAGTACAATAATTAATATGCACTTTTAGGCTTGAATTGCCAAGTGTGATCTGAGGGCCGCTTTACACACACCAACTTCTGTGACCAACTTCTGAACAGATCTCTGGTTGCAGTGAAATCATGGACACATTGTTCCATTGTACACAGCCACAAAATGGAGCAATGTGTCCTTGATTTCACTGCAACCAGAGATCTGTTCAGAAGTTGGACACAGAAGTTGGTGTGTGTAAAGTGGCCCTTAATATCGGATCAAACGAGCATGCCACAATTTTTTTTTCCTAAGGCTGGTTCACACTGCAGTTTTCTCACTGATCAGTTTGTGTGCCAAAACCAGGAGTGACTCCAAAACTCAGAACAGATGTCAATCTTTTAATTATACTTTTTCTCTGCAAGTTCCTCTCCTGGTTTTGGCACACAAACACTGATGAACACTCATCAGTGAAGTCATGCAGTGTGAAGGGGGCCTTAGACCAGCTCCTTCCAAGGAAAAATAACTTATGGTACCTTTACACGCCGCTACCGAAGGTAGCAACAGGTAGGCACCGCACGTGCACGTGCGCGTTTTCAACGGTTGCTAACGATACCTGATACCACAAATACACGCCGCTAGAAGGTGCTCCACAGAAGGTATTTTCGTTCCCCGGAAGTGCCGACGGGTGCCGCAGGATACCTTCTGTGGAGCACCTTCCCTGATTTATACACCGCTACCACAAGGGAATATGTGCGTACATATTGTGCGCCGTAACTACATAGGCGTGACAGAGTTGTGTATTACGTGGCGCTCGTACGATGATTGGACAATGCAATAACATCATGATTGGCCAGCCAGCGCAGGGAGGCTGTCTAACACATGACGCTATAGCAAATGTGTAGTGTGACTGGTCAGATCGTTAAATATGCCGCCCTGTGCAGGGACAGCCAATGGGTAACACAGTAGTCCCCACCAATGATAGCTCATGGGGCGTGGTATACATGATGCTGAAGCACGCCCCAGGTAACTCAAATACCGTACCTGTGTCCCGATTACACACTGCTACCATAGGGTTTATACTTGTGCTTGTTTTAGAGCACGGCTGAAAGACAGGTATCCAAAGAGACAGGAAGGTGTTACCTGAATTACACGCCGCAACCTCGCGGTATTTTGAAGGTAAAAGTTACAATTGTCTCCGACACCTGCGGTTTCTACCTTTCGGTAGCGGCTTGTAAAGGTACCATTACATGTAACTGGCCCCATTGGCTAACATTGATCTAAGTCTAAGTGTGAGCTGGTGTTTTGTTGGATCGCACTCAACACAGCATACGGTGGTATGAGTTAGCCCTTACAAACATACCCAGAACAACCCTTTCAATTCTTACAACACTGCAACTTCAAGTTTTAACTGAGAGAGGGTATATTTACTGTAATTAAGATTATTAACAAGATTTTTTCTGTGAGGTTGCATTAACAGCTGCATTAGCATTATTCCCAAAAACGTATGTGAAACAACATTTGATCATTCTGAAAATTCAAAGCTCTCCACACAGTAATTTCTGTATATAGGCTTTTCAAGGTATGGCATATACTGTCCTGCTCATCGTTATTGGCACCAATGCAGTTTAAGTACATAATGTTGAATATCTCTTGAATTAAAATAATCAAGTGAAACAGCTTTTTTGTATAGAGCACTCATGTTAAACACAAAAGAGCAAATGATAATCAACAATTTAAAACAAAAAACACTGGGAGGGAAAAATAGAAAACCTAAAGATTGTTGTGTCACTGGTATTGGCACATTTTACATTAATTAGTATGGAAACACATTTTGACTCAACTGTATTAAATCATAAATGAGAATCACCTGTGATAAATTGTCGGTGCCCATGTGACATGAATTAGTCAATTAATGTGACTTCAGTGTTTTAAAAAGTCACATGTTAGGCCCTGTACCTTTGTCACAAAGGTGAAGATTAAGGAACTGCCTGAGGACATCAGAACTGCTTTTATTACCAAACACAAGACTTCAAAAGGGTATAAGGCCATCTCCAAAGACCTTTTTATTCCAGTTTCAATGGTGCAAAATGTTATTAAGAAATGTGCCAAGGATGGAACCGTCAAAAACCTTCCAAGACTTTGGGGAAAGAGGAAAATTGAGGGATGTTTTCAAAGTTTGGTGTGAATAGTAGAATAAACACCACATCAAACATCCAAAGACCTGAAGGCCAGCCTAGAACAGTTTGGGGTCATGATTTCAACAGGTACCATACACCACAAACTAAACAAAACAGAGCTTTATGGACAGAGGCCAAGGAAGAAACCATTGCTGAAGAAAATACAAAAAAAAGAATGACTGATCTTTGCTAAAGCGCACCATGACAAATCACAATGCTTCAGGAAAAATGTTCTGTAGACAGATGAAACAAAAATAGACCTTTTTCGCAATGCAAACCAATATTTTTTTACAAACAGGGCAATGAAGTCTATAAACAAAAGAACACCCTACCAACAGTTAAGTATGGTGGAGGATCCATAATTCTGTGGGTTGCTTTGCTGTATATGGTACAGGAGGCATTCACCATATAACAGGAATCATGAAATCAGAGAATTATCAAGGAATTATCAATACCACACTTGCCGCACCTGCCACAAACCTCATAGACAATGCATAGGGCTTGCCGCAAGTGTGCCGCAAGTGCGACCATTAGGCGGCAGATGCAGTAAATCTGCTGGATGTGAAAGGGGCCTTAATGTGACAGTTGCAGATCTTTTTGAAACAAAATCCAGAGCATATAAGATTACTCTCAGGCCAAATTCATACAAAAGTAGAACATGGACTGTGTATGCAAGGTGATGAATGGAGATGAGTGAACGTTCCCAGAACATATTAGCCCATTTCAAATTTGGCAAAATATTCCAGATTCTGTTCATGATCTGAAACCTGAGCAATTTTACTTCAACCCCCCCCCCCAAACAAAAAATCGGCGAATGTGGTTTTGTTCAGGAAATGGCCCTAAAAACCTCCCTGGTTGATGCCAAAACACTCGCCAGAAGACTTCATGGTTAGCAGAGTTTCCAGCCATAGGGTCCATCATTTTCTTTCAGCCTGTAGATTTTTGAGAGCTTTAAAATATTTTTCTTTTTGGAGCTTGCATGTGTTTTTTACACCTGCAGGGTGTGAATTTTGGAAACAGTGCAAGAGTGGCAGCAGCTGTGAAGTCTTGGAAGCATACAATGTCCTTAAATCATCCGTTTAAGAGAGCTTAATATTTAAAAAAAAAAAAAAAGAGAGATTTTCTTATTTTATTATTATTATTACTAGCTGGGTGCCCGATGCACATGCATCGGGATTCTAGCAGAGCGAGTCTCTGACTCGCAATGGCCGCTTCGCGGCCAATGCTTCGCGCTGCTAAGGCGACTCGCCATGCCCGCTGCGCGGGCATAGCGAGTCACCTTAGAACTGCTCGCAATGGCTGCTGCGCGGCCAATGCTTCGGGCGTATCCACATGACGACACTGACATCGCAGCGTGAGCGGACTCAAAAGGGGCAAAAAACCCATTCGTGATTATATAATAGATTATAATTGTTATTATTATTATTTTTTTGGAGAGCAAATTTTTATTATTGCAGACGGTTAGCAGCAGGTGACACCATCTATTTCTTAAGGAGGGCTTGGCACTGCCCTTCCGAATCGCTGTAACTTGTTTAATTATACTTACAGTAAGTTACCCCAGTAGATTTTCCATATAAATTGTCAAGTTTTGGGAGATGTCTTTGGTTATATTGCCTATATTTGTCTTCCTTTGAATTTCCCCGTCTAGGCTTCTAATTCAATTTTGCCATGGTGGATGTCAGGCCTTGCCCATTACAACAGTGTACAGGAAGATTGGCTTTTATTTTGAAGTACTTTATGTTTTGAGATTTCTATTTTTGATGGTTTCTAGCATTTTTCACCTTTTGGATATGACCTTATTCATTGGTTGGATACTTTCTTGAGGTTCCTAAATATGACTAGGGATGAGCGAGTATGCTCGGCGCTACTCGTTACTCGCACGAGTATCCCGGTACTCGGGATGCTCGGCGAGCACCGAGTACCGCCGAGATGCTTGGACTGCTCGCTAATAATTGGCAATCTGACACAAATGCACTGCTCCCTTCAGTGCACACAGTGAGCTGGCACCACACAGGGAGCAGATTAAATTTGTTAGGATCCCTCTGGGGGCCACAGTAAGGTGTTTATATGTTGAATAAGCCCCCCCTCCCGCCCATTCCCAGAAATACTCGTTTTATAACCGGAAGTCTGTGGGCGGAGCCTGTCACTCCTTGACTTACATTGAGCTCGGTACTCTGGCCGAGTACATGAGTATCTTGAGATGCTGGCCAGAGCACTGAGCACCCGAGCATTTTAGTGCTCGCTTATCACTAAATATGACCTTTTGAGAATAAAAAATGTAATAAGGTACACACATTTTTGCTTATTTTCCTCTCCCAGCTACTCTCACTAAATGGTGCATTTGTCTGTTCTACCCTTCAGGTGCTATTTGTGCTTTTAGTCCGTTATAGTGGTACATTGACTTTTTACCATCAAATGTTTTGGGGTTTAACATCTTTGCCTCTTGTTTGTAGGCAAGTTCAAAATTACTTTCCCTCTTTTGATGAACCCCTATACATATGACGGGGAGAAACATGTCAAGTCATGGAGAATTGTTTTAAATCTCTTTCCATGAACTGAACCAGGAATCATCCTACGATTTCCCTAACTGTTAAGTCATACCCTGAACTGACCTATGAGATCAGTCATATTGGAGTCAGATATATTAATATACCTCTGTTTTGACTTAAGGACAGATAAGGGACAGCCATCGAGGAATGGGGACAGCTAAAAAGTAGGGTATAAACACCTCCATTATCAGGCAGGTATTACAATGACGAGGGATATCATAGGAGGCCCATATACATGACTCCAGGTTTCTGTTTTACTTTGTTTGATCACCTACATGTTGGTCTCTGAACCTTTTAGATTTGTACAATAAAGTTTGGTTTCTATTATATATTTTTTTGAAGTTGGTCTCTATATATTTAGACCCTTCTTCCTTCTAACCCTTTTTTTCCTCCCTTCCCAGTTCAACGTCCAAACTAGGCTGAACATTTGTCATGTGAATATTATGTTTAACCTGGTATGTATTTGTACAACTACGCATTTCACTGTATTTTTTACTTCTCATCTTGTACTGTTTAAACTTTAATAAAGTGATTTATACATAAAAGTGCATTTCTTTAAATCTAACACTTCAAGCCATGTCTTAATTAACCTCAAGTGTACATTATAAATGGTCTACATCCCAAATTGACTCAACAAAGTTGGTAAATGATGTTCTATAGGCATTAAAACCCAGATTAGTACATCAGATTACTGGACAATTACATATCTCAACAGCTCCAGCTTTACATCACTGCAACCAATGGGTGGTATAACATGTAGTGATTGTGGGCTTGTGTGAAGCTGCTTAACTGTTTAAACTCATTTCACATCCAGTGATGGCCTAAAGTGTTGGCACCTTTGAAATTGTTCCATAAAATTAATTATTTCTCCCAGAAAATGATTGCAATTAAACATTTTGTTAACCATATGTATATTTTTTTTTTTGTGTATTAGAACAACATGAACAAAACACATGGGAAAAAAAAAGGCAAATTACCGTATATACTCGTGTATAAGCCGACCCGTGTATAAGCCGACCCCCCTACTTTTGCCCCAAAACCTGGGAAAACCTATTGACTCGTGTATAAGCCGAGGTGGACTCCAGCACAGGTATACAGCCCCCAGCATTGTGGTATACAGGCCCCCCAATGGTAGTATACAGCAGCCTCCCCAGTGGTAGTATACAGCAGCAGCCCCAGTGGTATATACAGCAGCAGCTCCAGTAGTTAGTATACAGCAGCCCCAGAGGTATATACAGCCCCAGTGGTAGTATACAGCATCCCCAGAGGTATATACAGCCCCAGTGGTAGTATACAGCATCCCCAGAGGTAGTATACAGCAGCCCCAGAGGTAGTATACAGCAGCCCCAGAGGTAGTATACAGCAGCCCCAAAGGTATATACAGCAGCCCCAGTGGTAGTATACAGCAGCCCCAGAGGTAGTATACAGCCCCAGTGGTAGTATACAGCAGCCCCAGAGGTATATACAGCCCCAGTGGGAGTATACAGCAGCCCCACAGGTATATACAGCCCCAGTGGTAGTATACAGCAGCCCCAGAGGTATATACAGCCCCAGTGGTAGTATACAGCAGCCCCAGAGGTATATACAGCCCCAGTGGTAGTATACAGCAGCCCCAGAGGTATATACAGCCCCAGTGTAGTATCCAGCAGCCCCAGTGGTAGTACACAGCCCCCCCTCCTTAATTCCTTAATATGCGTCCCCCAGTAGTAATAAACAGCCCCCCCCTCCTTATCATGTACCCCCCGGCTGCGGCAGCTGTGAAAATAACAAACACTTTATACATCACCTTCCGGCGCAGCTCTCCGCTCCTCCGGTCCTCAGCATCTCCGCTCGCCGGCTGCTTCTTCTTCCTTGATGTGCCGGCTTGTGACCGCGCGCAGGAAATGACGTCATCTCCTGCGCCCGGTCACATGACACCGGCACAACAAGGAAGAAGAAGCCGGCGAGCGGAGATGCTGAGGACCGGAGGAGCGGAGAGCTGCGCCGGAAGGTGATGTATAAAGTGTTTGTTATTTTCACAGCTGCCGCAGCCGGGGGGGACATGATAAGGAGGGGGGGGCTGTTTATTACTACTGGGGGATGCATACTAAGGAGAGGGGGCTGTGTAGTGCAATATGCACGGCATCCCCCCGCCGCTGATGGACGGGGGGATGCCGTGCATATTCATTGCACTAATGAGGCGGCCCCACGTGACCGCCTGCGGTCACCGCGGCCCCCTCCTGCCTCCTCCAGCCCCCGGTCACAGCTCCCCCCCCACAGCATACCGTATTGACCCGTGTATAAGCCGAGGGGGGGACTTTTCAGCCCAATTTTTGGGCTGAAAAACTCGGCTTATACACGAGTATATACGGTAAGCATAATTTCACACAAAACTCCTAAATTGGATAAAACAGATAAAATTATTGACACTCTCAATATTTGGTTGCATACTCTTTGGATTAAATAGCTGCTATTAATCCCTTTCTATAACCATCAACAAGCTTCTTACACCTCTCAAAAGGAATTTTGGACCATTCTTCTTTTGCAAAATACTCGGTCTCTCATATTTAAAGGGTGTCTTCTCTTGTCAGTGCAGTTTTTTATTTTCTTTCCAATTAAGAAACGACCACATCTGAATTTGGAGAATATGTTTATTTATTATCTTGCTAGCAAGAGAGACAAAATGGCAGTTCATGAGAAATGTCAGCAAAATTTCTGAGTCAATACAATTAGATAAAAGTGAAGGTGTGTTTTACACATTTGAAAAAAAATATGATGTTACCCTTGAAATTTACACAACAAACAAATAAGCAAAGTCACTTATCTTAGAGTTATATTCTGAGATATGGTAACCAAACATTTAGCAAAAACATAGCTTATCCACAAGTTTAGATACCCTTCCTGTTATCTACGAACTCAACATTGCTACCAAATGCAAGTGCAAGGGTGAAGATGAAAGAGCTTCTGTATGAAGTGCCACACAGCCAATATGCAGGTGAAAAACAAATATTTATTTAGTGCAAGACAGAAAAAACCTTAATGCGTGTTAAAAGCAATTAAAACCAATTTCCCTCTGCCACACATAACAACATACAATTTACCCAGAGCCCGGGTGGGTATTCAAGGTGGAGGTACATTGGAGTAAGAGCTATTACACAGAGCAAAATAAACCTCTATTTGGAATATATATTGGTGACTTTGGCAATTACAATAGATCTAGCATGTTTGTCCGGAAACATACATAATATTATGCACAGTTAGTTTGGTATATAATATACACAACAAAATGACATCACATAAGCAACCGTATATACGAGATTAGGTGCCAAAAACCAGGTAAATTAATCACAGATCATCACAGCGTTGTAGACAGTCAAGAAGTATTAAGCTACAGCTCTAATTTTATCATAGTGTTGCCACCTTAAGAAAAGCAGTATTGGCCGGTGTATCTGCAGCCCCTTGGGCGTCACCCAAAGACATATGACACAGTCCCCACAATCAATGAATTGACAAGGCAGTTAACAAAATAGTGATCATACTGCATAGAAACCTTTCTTTATAACAATAATCAACACCCTTATATGCTCTTCAGGTAGTAAAGGCACCTCAGCACAGTGACTATAAAGTCACATAAATGGGACCTGTGCGTACAGGGACCTTCATTAAGGAGTGAGGCCCTTTAGAAGGGTAGGGGAAGGTGAGCAGTTTGACCACACGGGTGGAGGGTGTGTGCCAGTCAGTAGGATCTGTGCATGCTATGGGGCCGCTGGGAATCCACATAGCATGCACTGGTAGGGAGACAGGTGTATTAATCAAGAGACTGTCAAATTGGGGAGAGCATACCATACCCAAGTGATGAGGGCCTGGAGTGTGGGCAATAGGGACCAAGCCCAACGCGTGTCGCCACAATCAGTGGCTTCATCAGGAGCAGCTGACTGGGGGGGAGCACAAGGTTTTTTCTACCTGTCTGTCCAGGTCTGTATGGGCGCTGTCATTGTTCTAATGACATCATGGGGCGGGGATAGGGAGGGCCAGAGGCATCATCAATGATGAGCGCAGTGATTGGCTGCAGGTCTAGCTGGCACAGCAGCCTGTCAGCCGTGTGAGTGTGTGGAGACTCTCCCTGTTTGCAATTTTACTGCAAGTAGGAGGGGGAATAGGAAGTTTAGGATTCCAATAAGCAAGCTTGCCTGCAGTTGATTTATCAGTCACTGCACAAAGGAGACCTGTCAGTATGATGTGTGAGGCACATACGTCAATTCCCATGGAATAACATGAACCTGTAGGAAGGATGACACTGGGATAAGAGATCCATATAGTGGCTAAATCAGGGAGAGCACCACGAGTTGCCAACTCTACTAGGGTACTGTAATCTACTAGGGTACTGTGCTTATCAGCCCAGATATATTAGGAAGGTGGGCATCTCATCAGGGTATGTGGAACCGGGTATACAACATCACATACATCAATTTCCATGGGGTAAGATGAACCTATAGTAAGTATGACACTGGGGATAAGAGATCCATATAGAGGCTAAATCAGGGAGAACACCACGAGTAGCCAACTCTACTAGGGTACTGTAATCTACTAGGGTACTGTACTTATCAGTCCAGATATATTTGGGAGGTGGGCATCTCATCAGTGTATATGGAACCGGGTATACAACATCACATACATTAATTTCCATGGGGTTACAAGAACCTAACGAGATCAATATAGGGGCTAAAATAAGACACTACGAATGGACAACTCTACTAGGGTACTGTTAAGAATCTCATCAGTCCAGATATATTGGAAAAGTGGGCATCTCATCAGGGTATACGGAATCAGGTATACATCATATATCCCTTTGACGTATCTCCCTATAATCACTAAAGTGATTATCAGTGGTCCAGCGGCGATATTATGGGCCCTGATAAAAGTGACACATCAAGCCCAGTGATGTCCTTAAGACAAAATTAGGTTAATGGTGGCTGGCCAGCCATCTTATCAGGCATCGCCATGCTCAATTGTGTCACCAATGACACATGTATGTGCTCATCAATCTGTTAACCTAGACAAGTTATTCCGGACAGTACCAGTGGAGGGACGGTAAAATTATGTCAAAAGTCACATATCTGACAACCACAACATTTTAATAACCGGAGGCGGGCCATACAACTCAGTGGTGGACAATCAGGGGTCCATATTCAGATACCATTTTTGGGGGCTGAGCATAGCAAGTGTTAACATGTTTGCTGTTACTTACTAATCACAACTCCCAACAGCAATTTTAAGGTCTCCCCACAAGTGTTCAATGGGATTTACATCTGGACTTATTGCTAGCCACTTCAGAACTCTCCAGCATTTCTTTTCTTCCATTTCTGGGTGCTTCTTGAAGTATATTTGGGGTCATTGTCTTGCTGGAAACCCCATGAAGTAGGATGCAATCCCAGCTTAATGACACTGGGTACTACATTGCGACTGAATCTTTTGATGATCTTCAGATTTCATGATGCCTTGCACACAGTGAAATCACCAAGTGCCGGAGGCAGCAAAACAACTTCAAAACATCTTTGAACTCCAACCATATTTGACTGTAGGTACTATTCTTGTCGGCTTCAAAGTTGTGACATAGATACCTGAACTCCCTTTATGCTTGATGTCGGCGTGGATCGTACTGACATTTATGTAAAGCATCCCAGATAGTTTAACTCAACCATCCAGACTTTGTGTAAGAATCCAGGAGAAGTGGAGATGCTTTTCACTGGAAAACTTGTATTGAGGTACAAACAATGCAGTTGGTTACAAAGTGATTTTCCAAAGAGCAGTAAGATATGTATTCATACTAAAATGGATGATAGGAACAATACATTGGGAAGAAAATCATCACAGAAGACACTCCCATCTAAAGCCCTAACACGGCTGGTGGTATGATGAAGTATGCTCCCTACCATGGGCTGACTCCAGCAGCAATGCTCAGTTCATGTGACTCCTTCTCAAATGAGGTTACTAGGTGATGTACACGAGACAAGTGTCAGCCTGCATGACGGCTTACCAGATTGAGAGGTGCCCAAAATGATGAGACCTCAGCTTCCATATTGGCACCTTGGACCTACAGCATGTGATGATAGTGGTTTGAGATCCTTCCCAGACTGTGGTTTCTTCAACTCAAATTCACAGCGACATCGATAGAGCAAAGATCCTCATTCAGCAAACTTGGAGGGGATGGCTACATGTTCTGGGCAAGGCTAAATGCTCTTCTGATTCCTATTCTACGATCAGCTATGTGCATGCCTGTAGAGATGAGTTGCCACTTCTCAGGTGTAACCTTGACGGTTTCTACTCCTGGCATAGTAGCACAGAGTTCCAGCCTTGGTACAGAATATACAGATTTTAAGGCAAGCTTGACCTTCTCTAGGATGAAATTGCAATGTATCTTGTTGCCGGATTCTGCAGTATTCAGAGAGGCTGCTGCAGCTGTGGCCTTTTTAGATGCATCAGAGGAAATGTGAACTATTCTCCAGACAGCAGCTGACTGAGATTTTTGAGAATGACAGCTTGGGACTTGGAGTTGGAATGTTATACATTAAAGCAGTCCATTTTGTCAGAGCTTCTTTCTAGTCTTTCTCATGCAGTCATGAGACCAGTTGCTGGATTACTGATGAGGACAGATCTGAGTCTCTTAACCTGCTCTGTCGATTGCAGTCCTAATTTTCTCATCAGCAGAACACATAACCTACAAATATTGTGAACTCATACCCCCCACCAGTTCTAGAGCAAGTAAAAGTAACACACATTCAGGTCCAATGCAATAAATCAACAGTTTATTAGACGATAAATAATAAAAAGTTGTATAGAAAACACATAACACATGGATAAACAAAGTAGCTGGTGGGTGGGCTAGCCACCCAAGTAGAGATATTAAAATGACTAAGATAACCACAAAAAGGATGGGGCTTAATCCAATACTTTCTCCAATATTAACAGATCTAGCCATCAAAGTGTCCCATATAGCTCAAACCCAGCTCGAAAGAGCCTAACATTATTCCAAATTGCCCATATAGGCATATTCCCATTAGCAATGAGGATTACCTTGGGACATGGTGAGTGAGATCAAACCTGTAAACTCCCCTCTGCACCTCGATGCACGTTTCACTGCAGGGCAGCTTCATCAGGAGGCGTCCTGTGTGTTAATTATTGAGGGACCATTAGATTAAGCCCTTCCTTTTTGTAGTTATTTTAGTCATTTTAGTATCTGTCCTTGGGTGGCTTGTCCACCCACCAGCTACTTTGTTTATCACTGCGTCATGTGTTTTCTATACAATTTGTTATTATTTGTAGTCTAATACACTGTTAATTTATTGCATTGGACTGAAACGTGTGTGACTCTTACTCTAGAAGTGGTATGGGGCATGAGTTCACAATTTTTGAAGATTATGTCTTTGTACAGGTCCAAAACCTGGCCTGAAGAGTCAGTATTGGAGGTTTTATCATCTGATAAGTAGGTCTAGCTGTTAGGCTGCGTTCACACATTGCATATTTTGCCGCGTTTTTTTACGCGCGCTTTTCAAAATACGCAATGTGCCTTTTGTCTGCCTGCAAAGTGAATGGGAAATTCACTTTGCAGTGCAGACATTGCGTAAAAATACGCAGTGCGTTTTCCGGGAGAAAACGCAGCTCCGTAAAGAATTGATATGTCAATTGTTTACGCAGCTACTACTGCGTATTCTCCCAGAGGGGAGGAAGAATCCAGCTTCCTCCTCCCCTCTGTGACAGCTGTGGCCGCCCATTAGATTCCACAGTGTGTTAATACACACTGTGAAATCTAAATTAAACAAAAGCAAGTGTCTGAAAAATAAAAAAGAATGAATACTTACCTTCCGACGCCTTCTCCCGCTGTCCGATGCCTTCTCCCGCTGTGCGATCCCGGTTGTAAGTCAGATCTCTTCTGACAAGATCTGTGGTGATGTCAGAGGGGGGACGTTCCCGGGCACTCGCGGTCATGTGACCGCGAGCAGCCAATCAGCGATGGGACCGCCCGGGAACGCCCCCCCTCTGACGTCAATACAGGTCCTGTCAGAAGAGAGCTCACTTGGAATCGGAGATCGCACACCGGGAGAAGGCGTCGGAGAGGTGAAGTATTGATTGTTTTTTTATTTTTCATTAACTTGCTTTTGTTTAATGTAGATTTCACAGTGTGTATTAACACACTGTGGAATCTAATGGGGCGGTCACACATGTCACAGAGGGGAGGAGGAAGCAGGATTCTTCCTCCCCTCTGTGACATCACTGCGCTTTCTGGGGGGAAGAAAGCGCAGTGTGTGAAAGTCCCTGCGTATTTTGCTGCGCATTTTTTGCGCGGCCGAAAAACGCGGCAAAAAGCGTGCGCAAAAAAGCGCAGCAAAATACGCAAATGTGTGAACGTAGCCTTAAACACCAGAAATGCTGAGATCCCTAATTGAGGTTTTAAAGGTACATTTACAGTAGCTTTCAGGTTGGTCATCCAATCTTGTGAGACCGGTGTTAGTAAGATTGCGGCAAATTATTTACCTTGCAAAGTCAGATATGTCAGTTCTTTCTGACTTTGGGAGCACACTAGCTGGCTGAGTAGTGTTGTTCTTATGGTTTGTAGTGTCTTACCTTTGAAACATTGGAAAGTATGGGGCAGCATAGGTTTGGTGTGTATAGTCTCTGCAACATGCGACACTGGAACTATGTGATTATCAGGAGTATGGTGACTTGCTGGGATATGGTAAACGTGGTCCATTCTTTTTTCTCGTGCCCACTATGTAACCAAAGCGATCCTTTGTGTCACTGCCACAGACATCCCCCTTGGTAAGGAGATGAACCGTGCACACACTGCAGCACTGACTAAGAGCAGTTCATCTCTCATCACTGCAAAGAGCAGTCATCTTCTTCACAGATGGGTGGCTGTGACACAGTGATGCAGAGAGCAGGAGATGACCGCTCAGTGCAATGCAGTTCAATCAGCATCTACATAGGTGAATGAATGTGGTCCTATTGGAGACTGGGTGGGCCTGTTGGAGTCTGGGGAGGGTTTGTTGGAGTCTGCGTGTTAATGACCAGTTATGACTTCACAAACAGTCTTCAAAACAACATGTATCTAAACAGGGACTGAATCATGATATCTGGTTAACCATTCAAAATGCTAACAGGGTGTAAATTATAAACTACTAGCATTGTTCTGTCCCCTTCTGATGGCTGTAAATCCCAAATGCTCTAATTACCAGTCTCTTAGATAATTGTATGCTCATATGTGGCGCCCCGCAAATGCATGCGTCACAGAGGGGTACTACACCCATAAAAGAGGTGTAAATACTCCAGCTGCAAGTAGACCCTAGGATGGTGGGTGGAACCCATTCCCAGCACTCCCACATTAGTTTAGAGTGGGAGGTTACCCGGGAGGGGATAAATTCACCTCTAGGGGGATCAAGGAGGTCTTTGCTCCGATGTCTTTTGGGCCTTAGGTCTCTCGGCTGAGGGACCATGAGGCGGTGGAAGAAGAGGAAAGGTTTTAGAAAACCAGTCACCCCAGCCGTTTCAATCATCCCTGAATGAGAGAGACCAAGTGACTAGACAAAGACGCCGAGAGGAATGGTTCCAGAGAGAGCAGGCAACAAGGCGACTACGGGACGAGGCAAGATCACAGCCCCCGCTTCCAGCAGAACTACGCCGCCAAGGAACTGTCAATTTGGTGTACCAGGACGAAGGATGGGGATTTCTTAGAGAACCCAGACTTCAGGGCAATATTTTCTTTGCACGTCGTGATGTAGAGTCGTACCTGCGGCGAGGACACCCGGACAGAGTCTTATATCGAGGTGAGCAGGTCACTTTTGAGCGTTACCCCTGCCCATTAGGCTGGTTTGCCATAAGGATCTCTCGCCAGTAATAGACTCCCAATGTAGAGACATTGCATTGTACATAGCCCCTTTACCAGCAACCATGCCCCTTTATTTTTGCAAATCCCTGAATGAAGAGTGTGTCCCCATATATTTCTCCCTGCAGCTGAAGAATCAGAGACTTTTATTTTGAACCCTTATTGCATTGTTGATGATGTGTGCTGTGTGAGCAGCGGCCCAGCAGTGATAATTCACACTGGACTGTGCGGGACAATACATCACCGCTGGGCCCGCGTAGTTAGTACCGGTCCCCGTTGGGCTAAGTTAGATAATAATGTCCAGCAACGAAGAAAGGGAGGGCACCACCTATGAGGTAACTTAGCTGCGTGTAGGCATAGAAGTATAGGTCACACAGGCATCCGGGGTGCCAGCAGGATACAGTCCATCAAACAAGGTATAAGAAAAGAGCGGCACTCACCGGAATTGCGACATGCGGAGTCCTTTATTTGGGTAGTTGTTACACAGTGCAGGGAGGGGGACCGGGTGACGACGGCACCGTTTCGGGCGTGCTGCCCTTTGAAGACCCGTTGAAGGGCAGCACGCCCGAAACGGTGCCGTCGTCACCCGGTCCCCCTCCCTGCACTGTGTAACAACTACCCAAATAAAGGACTCCGCATGTCGCAATTCCGGTGAGTGCCGCTCTTTTCTTATACCTTGTTCTAAGTTAGATAATGTCTTACTTGCAGATAGTGAAGTTGGAGAGTAATAACTTTGCCAACAGGTGACCCGAGGACCGTGGGGTCTATTATACTAACTACTGCAATGTCTATATATGTGTAACGTTTAAAGAAAAGTGCCTCCTAGCAATAGGAAGAAATGTAAATATGCTTAATTGTAAATTGCTTACCCGTTGATGTTGAATATAAAATTAAAAATGTTTTTCACTTCCCGGTAACAGGTACAGATACTCGTGGACGAGTATATTCCATCAGGGGGTATGTAAGCTTTCTTCTTCCTCCTTATCCTCCTGGTCCCTCAGCTGAGGGACTAAGGCCCAAAAGACCTCAGAGCAAAGACCTCCTTGATCCCCCTAGAGGTGAATTTATCCCCTCCCGGGTAACCTCCCACTCTAAACTAATGTGGGAGTGCTGGGAATAGGTCCCAGAAGGTTTTAGAAATATCAGCTAAGTGGAACGAGGCAGAAGGTCAAACCGGGTCGGTTTTAAACAGAATAGGAGGGAAGAAGAAGGGACCTTGAGGAGGTCCTGAAAGAGGGCACCTGACGAGAGAGTCCGGGCCCTAGAAAGAAAGGGAGATCCTCAGAGTGGAGCGTCCATACTCCAGGGGATACTTCAGTCCACCAAGGGAACGCCGGGCCCTGGGATCCGGCCAGAGTTCAGCTTTGCAGTCATCAACCAGCTGCTGTGGCTCGTTTATCAGTCGCAGCACCCTGCCATCGGAGAGGTCTGCCTGCTTCCTCACCAACGAGGGAGAGGACTCCCGGTACTACCTACACGGAGCTACTGGGTATAGATCAATCCAAAGCGGGGAAGAACGGACATGGGTTAGTTAACGAAGGTACACCGAGGGTTCCGCCATACCACCTGGGATCTACTTGCAGCCACCCGTTAAGCTACCTGTGCTTGTAACATCTAAAGTGCTGAACTGTGAACTGTAACTGATGCTGCTACGAGTTGACAGTAAAGTACCTGAGAGAAAGTGACTTTGCTTCTGCCTGTGTTTCTTCTGCATCAACCTGTTCCCTTTTCAGGAACGCTGCCACGGAGGAATAGCTCTACCTGAGGGGGCTTAGTCATCCTAGCCGCATTACCAGCTATCTCCGGCAGACTGTGGTGGCGCTGGTGACCCATCTCCAGAAACTACAGGTGGCATCATGAGAACTGTATATAGAATCCCCTGTAAACCTTGTAGACCTGACAGCAGGGGTGATGTGAGGACAAAGATCAGGGACTTTGATGGAGAAAGAATGAAGAGGCCCCATTGGAGCAACAGTAGGGGATATGTAAAGCTCATTTTGTTTTCTTATTTTTGAGCAAGCAAACTTGTAAATAAACAAAAAAAATTAAACCCAAAAAACATCATTAACTTAGTGTTTAAGCTAAGTTGTAGCATGATGATGGTCTATATATTAGGTAAAGTAGCTCTACTTTACCTTTTGGGTTGGACATATAAATTCTTGCTGTCTCTATAGTGCTAATTGAATTGGATGAACGATCTGTTTTTCGTATATGGTGCGTAGAACAAGATTCTTTGCATATGAGGACTGAGGACCATCCATATATTCTCTAATTGATACTATAGATTATATAATACTCATAACTGTGAAGGTTAAAGGGTTGCACAACCAAGTTAGAGCATATTTGTTTTCATTTTTTTTCTACTCTAGCAAACTCTCAACTACCACGTAACCATCGCAATATAATTAGCCAGTGCTAAATGTCCCACATTTGATGAGTCAATTCGATGTGCCATGATTTACACTCCTGTGATTCAGTACGATTTGATATTAAAACAAAGGCTCTAAAAAATGCATTAAGACTAAATTAGCTGGAGCCAGGGAGTGGGTTGTGATACCTACCTCTCACTGCAGACAAGCCATCTGCTTCCCTGAGTGTCATTGCCTTTATCTTCTTACCATTCATTCCAGATATAGCAATTTCAAACAGTAATGTCCCTCCTGCCACATTTGCCTGGGAATTAAATAAACAGAATAATGGGTCAATTGCCGCTCTCCAATTTGAGAAGCCAGTTTAATAGCTTTGGAAGAAAGCACATGGACCATATGCGGCAGCAAAAATATAATGGCTTGGATGTGGAGCGCATGCACAAATGTCGAGGGGGAAAGAACACAAGGATGAGAGTGTTTGCCTGGAAATATAGTCATAAGAACTAATGATAGAACACATAAAGGATATGCTTACGCTAATATCTGCTCCAACCAGAATATTGCTTTTTTCCTAAATAAGTAGAACCATATAGACATTAATTAGGCAATGTTTCCCTTTCCTGGACTGCAGCCGTTTGATATTATTAGACCTTATGGCAACAGTGTCTAGTTTAGTTTGTCCTCATTTTAAAGCAACACAATATAAATCAGATATGCGCTTTAATAGATGCATCCAGCAAAGCGGCTATGGTAAATATGTGGAAGTATTTTATGGTGAGTTTTCAGATGAAGCATTTGTATAGCGAGATTGGCATCAGTTCTCAATAAAGCAATCACAATTTGTGGCTGAAACAATTTCAGTCTGTCAAATGCTCATAAAATGTGCAAACAGAGATATAAAGTGTCTGAGGCTCAATATTTCAGGAAAGGATTTGAAAAAAAATCAAAGAAGGTAATTTACAACACAGCAAATGGCGAAGGTGACATGCACAGTTATCTTTGATGATGTCATACAACTTGGTACATGTCTAACGTATTGGCTTTCTTACAAGATGCCTCAGTGTGAGGCGAGTGAAATGTTTGCTCTTGAAAATGAAAAGAGAAATAATCAAGGTATGAAGAAATGTATATATCAGTGGTGCTTTACATTTTTATCATAAGGGAACACTTGAAGGGTTATTTCCATAAGGTCAATATTTTTTATTGTAGAGCATAGCATCTGCATAAAGTACTAGCCCAACACAACTTTTCTTTCTTGTACCTTTGGACTTGTTTATCTTCTTCTGCCCCTTTGAGCACCAAGCTTCAAATACAGAATGGGTGATCTTTTTGTTACCTGCTAAAACTACATTTCCCAGCACGACACTGCTTCTTCTAAGTGCTGCACGCCCCTCCCTCTGCTTTACTCTATGCTTGCTGATAGAGACAGGTCTCAACAATGGGTCTTACATGATGGCAGAGGTGACCATTGATAGTTTTGAATACCATGACTGTGACCCACTATTTGTCAAATATAAATGTTATAATGTAGAGCAGAATAAAACTTTTTTTTATTTTGTCTCTATTTTGTGGAGATAGTAGAAATCAAATTATTTGGCACCTAATGAGTTAACTTTCATTTGGTCCAAGTGGGTGTTATTAGGGATTATTAGATGTCTGGTTTTCCAGTACATATGGGATCTGACTTGGGATGAGCAAGCTAAATCGTTACTATTTGCTATTCAAACTGTAGTACAGTATTACTCATTATTCAGTGAGTATCGCTAGTGCTTGAGAGTGATGTGTCAATCATTATCGATCTGACAAATATTGCCAGCTCCTTCAGTACACAAAGGTAGTCGGCACCTCAGTGAGAGCGATTGACTGTTAGGGTGTCTCTGGGGAGCACAGCAAGGTGTCCACTACTACATACAGACCTCTCCCTGAGGAAGCTGTGCGGTGAACATATTAGGGGCTATAGGACCTACTCTCTCTCTCTCTGGGCTGCTATCCTGCATTTTTGACCTTATAGGTATGATCCTTTGGATGTTTCACTACGTCTTAGTTGTTACTTTGATTGTTGGTACTGTTAACTTTACTATGGGCACAGCATTGTATGTACGATCTTGTCTGATACTTAGTCAGAGAACCAATAGGTGGTAATCTTTACCATAATGGTGCACTTTATCTATTTATTATGTGGTTCTCTATAGTATCTGTACATTTATAATATACCCTGTATGTACACTGTAAAACCCATATGTGGTTTGTAGTCAAGTACAACTGTTCCATATTCTGGTCTTAAAATGTTTGGTTTGAGTTGCATCTCAGAACCTTTGCTATGTCACTTTTAATCACGCTTTTTTACACATGATTGTAATAAATAAAAGTTGTTTTACTGCAATATACTCCATGATTTCCTCCAGTTTATAAAAGTTGTTTATATGGAGATTGTGCAAAAAGCCCCCTGATTGGTGATTCTTTCACCAGGGGCGTCAATATACTATGCCGATCAAGGTTTTATATCTAATAGTATCTCGGACCTACCTGGTGTGTTCCTTGGTCTTCATGATGCTCTCTGCACTTGAAACAGAACCTGGAGACTATCACAGAGCAGGTGCATTTATACGGGAGACTTGATTACACACAGGTGGATTCTATTTATCATTACCAGTCATTTAGGACAACATTGGATAATTCAGAGATCCTCACTGAACTTCTGGAGTGAGTTTGCTGCACTGAAAGTAAAGGGGCGAATAATATTACACTTTTCAGTTTTTTATTTGTTAAAAAAGTTTAAAATATGCAATAAATTTTGTTTCCCTTCACGATTGTGTCCCACTTGTTGTTGATTCTTCACAAAAAAAATTAGAATTCATAGCTTTATGTTTGAAGCCTGAAATGTGGCAAAAGGTTGAACGTTCAAGGGGGCCGAATATTCTGTGCACTCTCTGTGTCTCCTCTCTGCCTCCTTGTGCACTCTCTATGCCTCCTCTGTATTCTCTCTGTGCCCCCTGTGTGTTCTCTGCCCTGTGCATACTCAATGCCCCTTGTGCCTCCCTGTGCACTATATGTGCCCCCTTTCTCCCTCCCTGTGCCCTCTCTGTGCCCCTTCTGAGCACTCTGTGCCCCCTCTCTGCCCCTTGTGCATCACAGCCCCACTGCCACTATCTTTGGACACCTGGGTGTCCAACGTTGGTGGGCCGCATGACCAACTGGGCCTGCTCACGCTCCTCTGTGCACTCTCTGTGCCCCAATATTGCACTCTCTGTGCGCCCTGTATGATCTCTGTGCCCCCCTCTGTTCTCTCTATGCATTTCTGTGTGCTATCTATGAGCTCCCTGTGTACTCTCTGTGCCCCCTATCTGCTTCCCTGTGTGCTCTGTGCCCCCTCTGTGCAATCTCTGTGCCCCTTCTCTGCCCCTGTGCGCCATACTGCCACTGCCACCAATTTTGGACACCCACCTAGGTGTCCAAAGATGGCGGCAGCATGGCTGACTGGGCCTGCGCACACCCGGCACATTAGCAGTTAGTGTCCAAAAATGGTTATGGAACAATACAGAAATGGTGGTATTTAGAATATGAGCTCTATGCCGGCGAGCAAAGGTCTCGGATCCCTTCCTCACCACTGAGCCTACAATCTGGTTGTGCAGATACGGCACAACCAGACAAGGTGAGTGAGGAATCAATATAACGGAGAATTTAATCTGCCTTTAGCAAACAGTGTGGCGCAACCAAAAAATTTTTGTTTTACAAAAATGGTTATGGTCAGACTAACTGTTGTACTGGCAATAAAGATTTTTGGACCTTTTCACATGCTAGTGGTGGTCAATCCAGTTGCTTTTAGAGTTAAGCTCCATGACAGTTTTAGGATTCCCAATGTCTTTCAAAGATCACTTCTTAGAAGGCCCAGAGATCTACAATTTCTCATTCTCCTCCGAGTCCTGTCTTGTCAATAACACTAGTCAACAGTCATTTTGAATCTGGATTATAATATATTAATTTTTATGTATTTTCACTTGTAGAATCTACTTTCAGAATTGTTGTGTTACATAAGGCTTTTGAGATATTGTGAAGTATTCAATTTATTCTAAGTTTAACACGTTTTCCACCTCCCTGATGCCTTCTGTTTAAAATGGTAAAATCAATGTTTATATTAATTTTAATTTCTTATGTATTTAATTATTTGGATGTAAAATACAGTGGAAGACATCATACAAACAGTCAACAGATGGCAAGATATTGGTAGTTTAAGGTTGCTATGAGAGGCAGAGACTCATTTTGTCAAGTTGGTTCATACAACTGTTTTGCATATTTCCTTAACTTTTGCAACAGTTTTGTTATTGCTTGTAATTATTACCTTACCTGTTTGTATTTATGCAACGTTTTGGTTGTGTAACTTAAAGTGAAGATGTGAAGAAAAGACTGGATGTAAGAGTGGCTGTTTAGTCAGCAATGGTGATGGGCAAACCCGAACTGTAAAGTTCACGATCCCTACCAAATATATAGTGTTCGGGCATGGACCCTGAACACAGACTTCTGAAAAGAATCCTGAGAAGTTTGAGTTACTGTTCAGGTTCGGCTGAAAAACAGTGATTAAAGCAGCAGCATTATACTTATCGGCACACTTGTAACACCATATTCGGGTCCCGTTAATTCATTGGATAGAGAGAAAGGACAGCGCCTCAAACGTTGATGTTTGCTTCAAGTGATGTTATTTCCATGTCCATACAAGCGACGTTTCGACCTTTACAAGGTCTTTACAAGGTCTTTATCAGGCTTTATCAAGGCCACTTGGTGCTGTGCCCTTGTATTTGTGTGTTAATTAATTGGATTCTGTCTCCAACAGCCAATCACAGTTGCACCTCCACCCATTGTGTCAATGTTTGTGATTGGTTGCCATTGGCAATGAATCTGCCGTTAAGGGTTTAAAAACAAATAATTAAAAAAAATCCATAGGGCTTCACTGTATTTTTGATTCTCAGCCCAGATGAATTGGACAGCTATGGGCTGCCACCCCCTGCTGCCTGGTTGTACCTTGGCTGGCAATCAAAAATACAGTGGAGCCAATTATTTTCTTAAAAAATGATTTAAATGAATAATTAAAAAAATGCCTTGGCTCCACCCTATTTTTATTGCCAACCAAGGTAAAACCAAGCAGCTAGGGGATGGTATTCTCAGAATGGTGAGGCCCATAATTATTGGTTTCCAAGGCTACAGAATAGCAGCCTGTAGCATTATTTAGAATCGTCAATTTCTGGCACTATACCCAGCTCTTTCCAATGGCCTGGTGCAGTGGCATTAAAGTGATAGAAGGGGTTAATGACATCTGAGTATTGACAGCTGTAATTAACCCTAGATTGTTAATATTCAGGCATCTATGAGATCCACACATATCAATCGTATACGTAAATAGTTGAAAAACAGAAAATTCTTTTTTTAAGTAAGACACACAGACAACCCTCATTTTCCAATTATTAACCCAAGACATACACTCCAAGGATAATCCTCAGTGATGTCCAATGAAGAACACTCGGCACTGCTACATGTGGTGAACAGAGACATTAGTGTCCACTCACTGCTAGTAACGCTCTCAGACTGAGCCACATGGTTGTCAGAGTGTGACATCAGAGAATTCATTTGAGGTATGGACACAGTTCAGTCTGAGAGCATTACTCGGGTGAGGAGACACTAATGTCTCTGTTCATCACATGTAGCAGAGCTGAGTGTGCTTCACTGGACATCACTTTGGAATATTGTTAGAGGGTATGTTTAGGGTTAATAAATAAATAATTATATGATTGATAATGTGCAGGTCTCATAGAAACCTGAACATTTTCAATATAGGGCTTAATGACAGCTGTCATTAACCTCTTCTATCATCTTGATGCCACCACACCAGGCAATCAGGAAGGGCCAGGTAAAGCTCCAGGAATAAGTGATTGTAATGAATTGCTGCTATTCTGTAGCCTGTGAGGCCCTATAGCAGTGGGCCTCACCACACTGAGGATATCAGCCCCATGCTGCCTGGTTTTACTTTGGCTGACAATCAAAACAGAGCAGAACCCACACATTTTTTGTAACTATATATTTAAATAACTTAAAAAAATAATAATCAGCTTCAATGTATTTTTGATTGCCAGCTCAGGTAAAATCGGGCAGCTGGAGTGGCAGTCTATAGCTATCTACTTTATCTGCACTGAGAATCAAAAATACAGGGGACCCCAACCAATTTTTTTGATTATGTATTTAATTTTACACCCCTACCATGGCAAGCTTGTTGCCAATGGCAACCAATCACAGATGCTGTCACAATCAGTGGCGGAGCAACAGCCAATCACAGACGCTGTCACAGAGAGTGCGCGTCTGTGATTGGCTGTTGGAGGCAGAGTCCAGTGATAAAACGGAATGGGTCCTTGAAGTGGTGTCACAAGCCATCGGTAATTGTAATTCTGCTTTGATCACTGTTGCTTTCTTTCACAGTCCTCCAGCCCCCGTAGCCACCAACTGTAAAGGATTCAGCGTTGTGGCTATAAAAAAAATCCATCTGGATCCGACGAACCTGAACATCTGTGGGTTTGCTCATCTCTAGTTAGCAATAAGGGTGGTTATTGAGTCAGCATAAAAAGAAGTATATAATGGCAAGTTTTTGCAAGGAAGGTGAAGCTCTGCGAAGCAGAAATGGGACATTGTTCTTGGAGAATACATTGTAAATGAAGAATTTTATTTGGTAAAGTAAATATTGTTGTTACAGACTTTAAAGAAATCATGCAACAAAGATACCTAGGCATAAGAGAAACTGCTCATTGTCATGGTTGTGTCAACAAACATAGCAACTTTTGTTATGTATGAACATTATTTTGCCTTCTAATAGTTGAAATAAATGGTTAATTTAGTCAATGTGTCATTATAGTCTTTGATAATTATAACCAATGTGTATCTAATAAGTGTAGAAAGAATCTGATTTTACCACTGAATTCAGAATCCAAAAATTAGCTCAATTCACTTATTTATAAACCAGATACAGAAAAGAAGTTAAAATTTGAAGACTTGTGTAATCAAGAGTATGTTTAATGGATCATTGATTCTAGAAAGGATCAAAATTTCATCCTGTATTTAATTCCCTGGAAGGCTATGGGCCAGAGGAGAGGTTGTGGGTCCCCAAAGGATTCAATGTCACTGGATATCTGAAATTGCTACATGATTCAGATATCCAGTGGCATTGAGGTTTCCATTGATGAAGAATGGCCCCACTATCTTTGTGCCCCATATACCACACCATACCATCAATTTTTGTGTTCCAACAGTCTTGGAGGGATCTATCCACTGTGGGTTTGTGTCAGACCAATAGCGGTGGTTTTGTATGTTAACTTCACCATTCACAAAAAGTTTCCCTCATCACTCATCTGAAGGCAATTGTCTATGCTGTGAAGATACGAGATGTGCAGTATCTGAAGCAACGGATACTGGAAGCCTGTGCTAGCATTTCTTCTATGGTGTTGCTATCAGTGTGTCAAGAGTAGGAGAAGAGGCATTGACAATACAACACAATGAGCAGCACATGAACACATTTTATAAGTGGTCATAAACTTGTAAATAACTCATGAAAGAATAAAGTTATGTTAAAACCAAGCACACCATTGTTTTTCTTTCTCAATAAGTTTCATGTGTCACATGACTCTCTTCCCACTGAAAAAAATAAAGTTGGATCCAAAATAGCCGACTTCAAAATGGCCGCCATGGTCACCACTCATCTGGAAAAGTTTTCCCCCTCCCATATACTAATGTGCCACAAACAGGAAGTTGATATCACCAACCATTCCCATTTTATTCAGGTGCATCCATATAAATTGCCCACCTTGTAGAAATGTTACCAAGCCTCTCATACATATCAGACCTCATGCTTTGAAGTTATGAAAGGCAACACCCAAAAACATCTGCAATCTGAGGATCTTCTGTGGCATTTACCCTAAGTCATATGGCAAGTCATTTTCCTCTCTGAAGAGAAAAATATTCTACACATGTAAACATAAAGTCTTTGGTGCATACTCATAAAGTCATCTATGTTGCGTATAAAAATGTTTAAAACACTTAAATATAGGGTTTATTGGCATCTAAAAGGAAGAGGTTCTTTAAAATTAGATTAGTGAGACGATGGAATGGTATACAGTAAAGGTACCGTTACACGACGCAATATCGGTTGCAATATTGCCTCAAAGTCACGTGGTGTGGTCAATTGCAATTGATATCGTGAGTGTGTGGTGTTGTGGAATAGGGAGATGCGACTTCAATTTATCGCTGGCTCGTCATCGCCTGATTTATGTGCAGACAATTAAATCAGGCGATGTTACATAAGCGATATGGCATGATCGTGCAGTGTGACGCCGCAATAACAAAATTGTTGGCAATTTAACTGATCACGCAATCAAGGCTGTAGGCGTGCCTGTGGGTTGTGTTTTCCGCACGCCATATATGCCGATTGTTGCGTAGTATTTTCTGGAGATTGGATGGCCCTGGTAAAGGCGTCATCTTTGATTACAGTTAGGGCCAGAAATATTTGGACAGTGACAAAATTTTCGCGAGTTGGGCTCTGTATGCCACCACATTGGATTTGAAATGAAACCTCTACAACAGAATTCAAGTGCAGATTGTAACGTTTAATTTGAAGGGTTGAACAAAAGTATCTGATAGAAAATGTAGGAATTGTACACATTTCTTTACAAATACTCCACATTTTAGGAGGTCAAAAGTAATTGGACAAATAAACATAACCCAAACAAAATATTTTTATTTTCAATATTTTGTTGCGAATCCTTTGGAGGCAATCACTGCCTTAAGTCTGGAACCCATGGACATCACCAAACGCTGGGTTTCCTCCTTCTTAATGCTTTGCCAGGCCTTTACAGCCGCAGCCTTCATGTCTTGCTTGTTTGTGGGTCTTTCCGTCTTAAGTCTGGATTTGAGCAAGTGAAATGCATGCTCAATTGGGTTAAGATCTGGTGATTGACTTGGCCATTGCAGAATGTTCCACTTTTTTGCACTCATGAACTCCTGGGTAGCTTTGGCTGTATGCTTGAGGTCATTGTCCATCTGTACTATGAAGCGCCGTCCAATCAACTTTGCAGCATTTGGCTAAATCTGGGCTGAAAGTATATCCCGGTACACTTCAGAATTCATCCGGCTACTCTTGTCTGCTGTTATGTCATCAATAAACACAAGTGACACAGTGCCATTGAAAGCCATGCATGCCCATGCCATCACGTTGCCTCCACCATGTATTACAGAGGATGTGGTGTGCCTTGGATCATGTGCCGTTCCCTTTCTTCTCCAAACTTATTTCTTCCCATCATTCTGGTACAGGTTGATCTTTGTCTCATCTGTCCGTAGAATACTTTTCCAGAACTGAGCTGGCTTCTTGAGGTGTTTTTCAGCAAATTTAACTCTTGCCTGTCTATTTTTGGAATTGATGAATGGTTTGCATCTAGATGTGAACCCTTTGTATTTACTGTCATGGAGTCTTCTCTTTACTGTTGACTTAGAGACAGATACACCTACTTCACTGAGAGTGTTCTGGACTTCAGTTGATGTTGTGAACGGGTTCTTCTTCACCAAATAAAGTATGCGGCGATCATCCACCACTGTTGTCATCCGTGGACGCCCAGGCCTTTTAGAGTTCCCAAGCTCACCAGTCAATTCCTTTTTTCTCAGAATGTACCCAACTGTTGATTTTGCTACTCCAAGCATGTCTGCTATCTCTCTGATGGATTTTTTCTTTTTTTTCAGCCTCAGGATATTCTGCTTCACCTCAATTGAGAGTTCCTTTGACCGCATGTTGTCTGGTCACAGCAACAGCTTCCAAATGCAAAACCACACACCTGGAATCCACCCCTGACCTTTTAACTACTTCATTGATTACAGGTTAACGAGGGAGACGCCTTCAGAGTAAATTGCAGCCCTTAGAGTCCATTGTCCAATTACTTTTGGTCCCTTGAAAAAGAGGAGGCTATGCATTACAGAGCTATGATTCCTAAACCCTTTCTCCGATTTGGATGTGGAAACTCTCATATTGCAGCTGGGAGTGTGCACTTTCAGCCCATATTATAGATATAATTGTATTTCTGAACATATTTTTGTAAACAGCTAAAATAACAAAACTTGTGTCACTGTCCAAATATTTCTGGCCCTAACTGTATCTCTGCAGACACCACTGCATTTAATTTTCTTCATCTTGTGATTAGTACCAAATGCATGTATACAAGGGTTCTTTTTGAGAAATCACTCTTTTACTATGGTGGCTTACCTAGGCGCATATTTGAAGCGTTAAAAACAGAGCGTGCCAATGCACAATGTATTTACGGCGAAAAAGTACAATGCCAGGATGTCAAGTCGTCATTGATGATACCTGCAATGTTCCATCCTACATGTCCCACAGATATCAAACTGTAGACTCATGTCAAACCCCTTATTATAATAATTGTCACATATGTCTGCCAGTTTGGCGACGCCGCCGTGTCTTGCAGGAGCTGCCACAAATGACAAATGACATGAGTAGCGAGATGGTAAAAAGGGCAATTACATCCATATCGGCACCATGTTGTCCGAGAGGGCTGACCAATGGTAACGCTCTTTTGCCGTCCAATCCGAGTGGTCTGGGCGCGGTTACACAAACTCAGGTATGCTCATTTCCTAGGCTGTGTCAAACAGCACGCCCACATTGCTAATGTGATTGTGCTGTGTGACGCTGCAACTACGATCGTGAACATCGACTTTGCTATTTCCGGGACGCTGCATCATCGGACGTTGCATGTGCGATTCCTAAGCGATGTTGGCAAAGTGTCAAAAACGTGCACGCTCCCGTGAAATTGCAGGCGATATCGAATCGATATTGCGTTGTGTAGTGGTACCTTTAGGCATTGTTCACCAACTCCAGTCCTTGAGAGCCACCAACAACGCATGTTTTCAGGATTTCCTCAGTATTGCACAGGTGTTAATTTAATCACCTGCACAGGACATGATTCCAACACCTATGCAATGCTAAGAAAATCCTGATAACATGCGTTGTTGGTGTCTCTCAAGGACTGGAGTTGGGGATCACTGTTCTAAGGGGTTGTAATGGCAGATGCGATATCCACATTTAAAAGGGGCTCCATGTTTTTCTTATATCAAATGGTTATAAATAATCTAGCAGTAGACAATATATAACTGGCGGAAAAAGGTTGACCTTGATTGACCCGTTTTTTTGCCTATAACTATGTAAAGGGTTTGTGTACCTTGGAAAGCCCATTTTCAAACTTCTTATTATGGAATCTTGATTTATTTATATTATAGGATGATATATTCAGAATGCTCATCTCTTGGCCAAGATGAAGATCAGGTACTAGGATATTGCTTGTTTTAGAGGAGCTTCCTGTACATTTATGTGAATGTCTCTTGTTTAATATCCCTTTTTGTGGCGTATAGCTGTAGTTCTGAACTGGTGCTGCAGAGGAATAGAGCACTTACTGCCCGGTATCCCCAAAGATTACAGTTAATCAATCTATTATAATAATGGTAATAGGTGATAAACACTGTTAGGTGGCTGCTCATCAGCTGTTGTCTTTACAGTTTCATCAGAACAGACGTCTGCTCTGGCACGGTATTAATGAGCTGCAGCTGATGATTCATTGGATGCAGCCAGCATGTGACACAAAAATATCATGTTCAGCAGGAGACATTTTGTACAGAGGTGGACTGGTGGTCACGTTCCACCCTGAAGACTTCTATCACACTACTATATTGTTATGTAAATTGTATCATGCGTCTTAGTACATATTGTATTATGTGAGCTGTGATTTAATGTAATGTTGTGATATGCATAATGTTGTGATTTGCATAATGTATGATGTACAGTAATGTTTGTAATTAAAAGTATAAAGGTATAGCACTATATAAGGTATAGCAGTTTTATATGTAGGATGTTCAGTAAGCGAGATCTGCCCAGTAACAGACAGCATTGTCAGAACTGTTGAAGTGTTGGGAGTAGCCCATAATGGGAAGAGATAGTCTTTAGGGTAAATGACAGTTTACTGTACAACTTCAGATGGGGCCCTACTAGCGACTACTACAAACATACAGTTTTAGAGTTTGTGAAAGCTGCATCTAGTGGATAACTGGTGGAAACTGGAACATATAGAATAGAGTAAGGCTGGGGTCATACTTGATCTGTTATTGGCCTTGGATTCGTTATTGGCATCATTCTTTGCACTTTTTTGTTCTAAGTCCAAAAATGGATGCCAAAAACTGATGCTGCACTCAAGTGTGACTGAAATGGTGTCAGTTTTTTTACTGGACCCACAAAACACTGCTAGCAGCGTTTTTGGGTGCATGAAAAAAACGGATCTGTTTTTTTTAACATGGGGCCCTATGAAAAAACATATCCTGCAAAAAAATGGCACAAAAAACTGATTAGTTTTTTAGAGCATTGTAAAGGCCAGGGTCACATATGGCATCCATTTTTGTGATCTTTTTTGCCCTTTTTTTGTCTAAGCCAAAAAACGCATATGCGTTAACTGATAGTGCACTTAGGTGTCACTGCGTTTTTGTTCAGTATCCAAAAAAAAGCTGCTAGCAGCATTTTTGGGTGCAGTAAAAGAACGCATGTGTTTTTTTAACATAGGGCCCTATGGGAAAAGCATGGGTTAACGTATGGTACATATTGGTGCATATGGGTTGTTGATGAAAAAGTGACTAAGTCCAAAAAACGGCCAGGAGCTCAGGAGACACTATAGGCACCCTAAATTTAACGGATCTGTTTTTCTAAAGCCTCAAAAAAGTGGACTGGTATGTGTGACCCCAGCCTTAGGGAAAAAATGACAAAGTCCAAAAAATGCAGAGCTGCACAGGAG
The DNA here is from genome assembly GCA_033576535.1 of Allobates femoralis. NCBI lineage: Eukaryota > Metazoa > Chordata > Amphibia > Anura > Aromobatidae > Allobates > Allobates femoralis. The sequence goes on from JARQOC010000002.1 coordinate 201,826,450, forward strand.
GGTCAAAAAGCACCCTAAAAAAACAAATCAGTTATTGAGAACAAGGGAAAAAACTGATGCCCAGGCTAAGATAGCATGATCCGAGAGTGTTGACTGTGACACAATCTGACAGACACCCTCATAACCAGTGGTCAATCATCCAGCAGGGTGACCCAAAGCCAGAGAGGGTCCAGGAGATGATATGGTAGCGACAAAACCCATGTCTGAATGGTAAAGGGCAAATCGAGTGGTTCATGATTTACGTTGGCTTTCTCGGGTGGAATACCATTAAGCGTCTGCATTAGAAAGGTTCAATACTGACCCAATAGCAAATTACAGTGAAAAGAGACCTTCCCATGTAAGCATTTTGGAGCATGGGGCTTTATTTTTGCTTTTGTGGTCACATCCCATGTCCATTCCTCCAAGAGAAGATACCTGTAGCTCAGTATGTGGGATAATGACAGTCGCAACAGCACTGGGTTGTACTGGGACTCACAGGACCAGAAGGAACAGGAACAACTCAGTAGGAGCTAAAACTGTGTCTGATAAGGAGATGCAGAACTGGAACTGTATTTTAGATATGTGCCCGCTATCTCACATTTGACATTGTAACTGAAGAATGTAAACTGTAAAGTAAAGAACTGCTGCTATAAAGGTATTGGTGTTCTGGGTCTCATTTGGAACCGTTAGCTTGTCTTAGGCCCCTTTCACATCAGCGGGTTTTTTTAAATCGCGCAGATGCGGTGAAAAAACGCATCTGCCGCGATTACCGCATAACCGCGACACTTGCGGCACAGTTGCGGCAAACCCCATAGAATGTCTATGCGGCTTGCGGCAAGTGCGGCAAGTGCGGTATCGGCACTTGCGGCAGGTGCAGCCGCAAAAAACGCGCTGACCGCGGTTTTTTTCGCGGCCGCACCTGCCGCAAGTGCCGAAACCGCACTTGCCGCACCTGCTGCACACTTACACTTACCGCAAGCCCCATAGACATTGCATGGGGCTTGCCGCAACTGTGCCACAAGTGTCGCGGTTATGCGGTAATCGCGGCAGATGCGTTTTTTTCACCGCATCTGCCGCGATTTAAAAAACCGCTGATGTGAAAGGGGCCTTAGCCTGCCAAAGGCAATAGCAACTTGCAGTCTTCTAAGAGATATGGCCTTCAACACACAAATCTATGCACCCAGCAAGGACCACGGATTTCATTTAGCATGCCAGAGTGTCTGGAGTCAGTCCCTCATCCATGACTACTACCCTGCGCACTCCAAGAAGTGAGTATATATTGATTTTATTTTAGAGTTGGGTCTAGTTTAAACAAGACTTAGTGAACATCCCCTTTAAGTAAAAATATAATCCCCAAACATAGATAACCTCTTTAAAATCCATTTCTATATGTTATATAATACATATAGTACTTTATCTTGTGTTTGAACCTTTTACAACCACAGAAGTAGCATCTCAGCAATTTCATTAACCTTAAAGACTGTGGTTAACAGTTCAGTAATAGACCATTACAGAAAATACAGTGTGCTCCTCCATTGTACAGCGCAGGATTCATTATAAATAGAAGCTGTCAATACTAAATGTTTTCATAATACCGCATGGAATGACTAGCAGAGTGTTAAAATCCATTTCCATCAATCACAGGCTGCCAATCACATTTATAGATCATGATCTCAGAAATCCTCAGGAAGCAAAAGCTAATTATCTACAAGTCCTATAAGGAACCCAGCGAGTACAAGATTGTAGTCACCTTGAACCTCACCGGCCAGAGCACCAACTCCACAGAGACTTGTGTCAGATTGCGAAGGACAGCCAACAATAATTTAGCGTGCTGTGAAGGAAATGGAAGAAGAAATTAACTATAAGAAATGTTTATTTTTTTACTATCGAAGATTACAGATGGACGTATTCTCTTGCATAACAAGGGGAGCACATGTCCCTGGATCAGGGTAAATAGGTAGCTGTGTATTTCACCCCTATCTCAGATGACAGAAGTTTGATGTCATGTCATTCGCAATGACTGGATGAAATTATTTTAATTGGTCTCACTTTTCTACTATTTTTCCTGTTCCCTTCTGGCAGGTGAATGTGCTTCTTCTATTATACATGCATTTAGCGGTATTTTCAACAGCCAGCTCCTGTATTTTGGGAGAAATTGATGTTAATATAAACTAATCCGGTGATTTTCAATACTTCAGAGTTAAAAAGGGATTCTCGTCACTATTCTGCAAAGCTAAGTGAACAGGCCTTTACAAATGGTACACTGAGACCTCCCCGGTCGATATTACACACACATATGCACTATATATGCCACCATATATTACGTCTCCCAGGAACTAGGAAGGAATACCTCTGTAACAATATTATGTAAAGGAAACATGACAATAAGATTTAACCCTAGAAGGTTAATCCGTCTCCTAATACCATGTGTAAACCTTTAATGGAAAATGAAGTGTAGGTACATTAGCGCAGTGGTCCCCATGTGTGGAGGGGTATCTAGAGCTCAGCTTCCTCCACATGAGGTAGATAACAAGTATGTTATATATTAAGCTTATGTGTTTTTAATAGCAGCAGAAGCTGAGTTTCAATCATTTAAACATAGCTGTCAATCTCAAACAACTGCATTTAAGTAGAGTTGTTGCAGGTATTCACACACACTTACTTTCATTGACCCACTGCTGGATAGATGGAGGTTGCTGAAGGCCCCAACTTTACCTCTCTACAATCTGGGTGCTTCTGAGAAGCTCAGCCAGTGGCTGGGCTTCAACAGACACTACAAAACTTTAATACATATTGCAATAGTCATATTTAAATATGCAATATACAATATTGAGTATAAGTGCCCCTTGAGGGCATTAAAGAATTAGTAAAAAAAAATGAAGAAAAAAAATATTTCCTGGTCGTCCTGTGGAAGCACAGTATGGGTTAAACCCTTAATCCCTAGTTGGAACAGAAGACATGTCAATTAGCAATACCAAATAATTAACCAAATTGACACCTCCTGTGTTCCCCCCCACTCTCCCCTATAAAGGGAGGGAGACACCACACGACATGTATAATTACCAAGCAATAATGGATTTTAATGGAGGGAAGTCTGTGCTGCCTACAGACTCCAGGAAATGAAAATTCAGTTAAGTAAATTTTTATCTTTCCTGATTGTCCTATGGTAGCACAGTATGGAACTTAGCAAGCAATACCCCACTTAGGGTCAGAAATCGGTTTGACACCTGTTGAAGTACTCCTTTGCCGAAGGCTAAGTCCACAGAGGCGGGAGATGTCTAACCCATAATGCTTCATGTAGATGAAGATGACTATGTTGCAGCTCTACAGATGTGATCCAGTGGAACGTCTGCCCTTTCAGCCCATGAGGTGGATGGAGCGCAAGTAGAATGAGCCCTAACTGACAATGGTTCCAGTTGATTTGTCACATAGGATTTGCTGAATACCGATTGGATCCATCTAACTAGAGTGCTCTTGCTAGCTTTTCAGCTGTCGTTTCGGCCCTTTAAACTGATGAAACAGACTTTTCGTCCTTCCTGAACGATGAGCATGTTCTGGAGATAGATTAGGACCATCCTCTGTATATCCAATAAGGTGAGACCTTGTTCATTGTCACTGTTTCTGAGTACTGGAAGAATAACCCTCTTGGATGGTGTTCAGTGCAGTACCCTTTTTAGGCCAGGACCCATGACCTAGGATGCAAATCCAGCTTTCTAACTCTGGGCACTATCTTGTCTTACGTATGTTTGTTTCCTTTTTGTGTATTGAAACAACACTAAAAAAAAAGGCAAATTGGACATAATTTCACAGAAAAAACTCCCAAAATGTTTCAGACAAAATTGGCACAATTCCAAAATATGGGCAAACGACAAGCATGTGATGTTCATTTAAACTTACCTGTGGCAAGTGATAGGTGTGGACAATATGAAAATCATACTTGAAACCAGATGCAAAGTGGAGAGGTTGACCTAATCTTTGTATTTTGTGTCTGTGCGTCCCTAGCAGAGAGCTTAAAAAGAAGAAGAGAACTGTCTAAGTACTTGAGAAGCAAAATATTTGAAAAATATCAACAATCTCAAGCTGATAAGTTTATCTCCAGAGATCGTGATGTTCTTTTGTCCATGGTGAGAAACATAATCAAGACGTTTACAACACATGTCACTGTAGCTAACCTCCTTGGGCGTGGATGACAGATAAAAATTATTAAAAAGTTCCAATGCAGGAAAGTTTGGATAGTTAATAAGTAGCCTTAATCAAGATCCTGGGAAATTCAAGATGTCCTTCAAGGTCAGGGTGCATAAGTATCAGTGCAAACTATCAATCACCATTTGGATGAAACAAAATGTTATGGCAGGAGACCAGAACCCCACTGCTGACACGGAGACATAAAAATGCTATACTGCTGTTTGCCAAAATGAACATGAGTATGCAAAATCCTTCTGCGAAAGCATAATGTTGACAGATGAGACCAAGATACAGCTTTTTGGTAAAGCACATCATTCTACTGTTTACTGAAAACAGAATGAGGCCTACAAAAAAAAAACACAGTACCTTCAGTCAAATATAGTGGAGGTTCAAAGATGTTCTTGAGTCGTGTGCTGTCTCTGGCACTGTGTGCAAAGCCATCATAAAATCTGAAGATTAAAATAAGATTTGGGGTTGCAATGTAGTGCCTGGTGTCAGAAAGCTGGGTTTGTGTATGGATCTTCCAGCACTACAATGACCCAAAATGTATTTCAAGAGCAGCAGACACAAATTGAAACAAAGTGCTGGAAATTTCTGAAGTGGTCAACAATGAACCTCTATGCAAATCACATTGACAACTCGTGGAGATATCTTAAAAATGCGGTTTGGAAAAGACACCCTTCAAATATGAGAGACCTGGAGCAGTTTGCTAAAGAAGAATGGTCATTGGAAGCGATTGATTGCAGTCATTTATTCCAAATGGTGTAAAACCAAATATTAAAATGAGATGCCAACAATTTTATCTAGCCCACTTTTGGAGTTCTGTGTGAAATTATGTCCAATTTGAATTCTTTTCAGTTTTTTTGTGTTGTTCCAATGCACAAAGAAAGAAAATGTGTTTAGCAAAACACTGGGAGAAATACTTCATTTTCTGGAGTAATTTCAAGGGTGCCAACACTTTCCACCATAACTGTATATACAGTACATGAATGTCACTATTGCTACATAAATATACATTAATGTTAAAAAAAGAGAGGTTCTTTGTAACCCAATGTTGGAGAATGTCTTTATGTGACACAATAGGATCAATTAATAGACTATACATGTTCTGTTACAAACATATACAATGTGGATCTATAGTACAACTGTGTGATTGAGAACTACATGTTAAAGGAAAACATGAGCATGCTTTGGATGAGTAAGGGTATCTTTACACGCCGCAACTGGGGTGTGGAAACTGAGAGGCAATCTGGAGTCCCCGTCACCGTCGCCGTGAAATTGCTACGAAATTGCGACGTGTAATTGGGTAACCCGGCGGTGATCTTCAAAGTTGCGCCTGGTTGCGATTTCACTGCACTGCTCCAAAACCAGAGGCAAACATGAAGGGGACATTCCCTGCTTTTAGGCGTGTGAAGGGCGATAGGGATGGAATCAGCGTCGCCTACTGACTTCCCGGAGGCGTGCCACGCGTGCTGGACACCGCGCACCGTCAGCATGATTGGTGGTGGCTACTGTGTTTCCATTGGCTGTCCCTTCACAGGGCGCCATATTTGAACAGTTGTCCATTCACACTACACTATTTCAATGGCGTCATGTATTAGCCAGCCTTCCTGCGCAGGCTCGACCAATTATGACGCTATTGCGTTGTCTAATCAGCGTGTTTGGGGCACGAAATACACAAGTCTGTCACGCCTATGTGCTTGCGGCGCTGAACATGTATGCCCACATTCCTTTGGGGATTGCAGCGTGTGAAGCAGCGTTGGGAGTCAACCGGATGTTTCCCACTGTTGGTGTGGAAACTTCCAGGACGACACTTCGCCTTAGGTTGAGGGTGAAACTGCGGCGTGTAAAAGAGCCTTCGGCGTTCGGAGGCATCCATGAAAAATGTGCACGAGCACGTTAGGTTGCCTCCGATCGCTGCCAAAAGTTGCGGCGTGTAAAGGTACCCTAAGAAAGAATTGTGGCACCTAGTTATAGGGTAACAAATTTATTTGCAGCATATATGTTCTTTTTTTGTATTCCACAATAGTCATGTAGACCTATTTGACAGTGTTTTGACAGCCATTTACTATTGACTACCATTGCATAGTAGATACTCCTTTACAACTAGTTCTTGAGGGGAATCTGTGTAATAAGACTTCTCACGAGCCCAAAAACTAGAACGTTGACACATCAAAACATCTAGAAAAATTGCCTAATATTTGTACCTCAAGTATGTTACTTAAAAATGGCCTTAAAGCAAAAAGGGATGATAGAAGTGCTTAGCACTCAAAGAGTAGAACAAGAAAACCAGTAGAAATACTTCATTTGTTTCAGCCAGGTTTTCTAAATGTGATGGACCTTTAAGTCACCTTGTGATGTGATATGAATTAATGATGATAAACACCCATGTTCTTTCGATAATTACGACCTTCTACATAATAACACAATTGCTCCTTCATTCTGGGAAAAAGAACAGCTAGTCATCCTTTCAAATATTCTGGTCATTGCCGTTATGCATCTGCATTTAGCCCTACGATTCTATTCATGTAACAGATAATAGGCCAATATAATGTAATACTTCCAAAAATGACCCATATATATGTTAATACATAGATGAGTCTTAGAGAGGAAATGTGAGAAAACATTGTAATTAGCATAACATTTGCATCTATTCTTCTGTGTGTGCCGAGAAGAATAAACAGTCTACAAAATAGAAATGATATTAAAAGATGCCCGAATTTCCAAAACCTAAGATTAGAACTCGAATCCATTGGTGTTAATGTATGCTGCTAAGTTTCTTAGCTGACAACATTTATAAATCCATTACAATATGAAATATTCAGAAGTGTGCTGACAGCTGTAAACAAATCCGCTGCAGCTGAAATACTTTACAGATATTACCTGTCATCATTTAATAGTTTAATAGTGAGTTTTAAATGCCAGGCAAACTTTACTAATTATTAGAAACTGCTTTTCTATGTTGCACCTATATGGCAGCATCTGCTAAAGCTCATTTCTGTGCAAAATGTTTTCTTCAATATTACCCTCAGCATATTCTTGGGGATTTGTACACCCTATACGATTCACAGGAGCGCAAATCTGATGCAATGAACACTGCTGGGGAAAGCTTGGTGGGTGAAGAGAAAACAGAAATCAAAATGTAGAACTATGGAGGTGCTCACCAAACAAAAATATAAACTATTTATACCTTATAGATTAAAAACAGCATGAAGGAGAGCATGGTAAAAAATTACTTTATTTTGGAAAGTCTCTATGATATTTTAATGGTTTTCTTATGTGGCCGAGCTCCACAAGATTTGTAAATTCTAAATATTGTTGTATAAAGTGTAAGGCCTAAGTAGGACTGACCTACCATCTTATGCATTTGGGATCCATTGGTGATATCTATGTTTGGCCAGAGTCACCCTAGCTAATAAATCATACACGTGCAATGCGAGAAAATTTGGCATTTATTGAACTGAAGAAAAAAAGCACAATTGTCAACAGAGCCTTGCATCATGTACACTGTGTGCAGAATTATTAGGCAAATGAGTATTTTGGTCACATGATACTTTTTATACATGTTGTCCTAATCCAAGCTGTATAGGCTTGAGAGCCAACTACCAATTAAGTAAATCAGTGCATCTCTGTAATGAGGAGGGGTGTAGTGTAATGACATCAACACCCTATATAAGGTGTGCTTAATTATTAGGCAAATGCCTTTCCTTAGGCAAAACGAGTCAGAAGAGAGATTTGACGGGCTCTGAAAAGTACAAAATTGTGAGATGTCTTGCAGAGGGATGCAGCAGTCTTGAAATTGCCAAACGGTTGAACCGTGATCACCAAACAATCAAGCATTTCATGGAAAATAGCCAACAGGGTCGCAAGAAGTGTGTTGGGCAAGAAAGGCGCAAAATAACTGCCCATGAATTGAGGAAAATCAAGCATGAAGCTGCCTAGATGCCATTTGCCACCAGTTTTGCCATATTTCAGAGCTGCAATGTTACTGTAATATCAAAAAGCACAAGGTGTGCTATACTCAGGGACATGGCCAAGGTAACGAAGGCTGAAAAACGAGCACCTTTGAACAAGAAACACAAGATAAAATGTCAGAACTGGGCCAAGAAATATCTTAAGACTGATTTTTCAAAGGTTTTATGGACTAATGAAACGAGAGTGACTCTTGATGGGCCAGATGGATGGGCCAGAGGCTGGATCAGTAAAGGGCAGAGAGCTCCACTCTGATTCAGATGCCAGCAAGGTGGATGTGGGGTACTGGTATGGGCTGATATAATCAAAGATGAACTTGTGAGACCTTTTCGGGTTGAGGATGGAGTGAAGCTCAACTCCCGGACCTACTGCCAGTTTATGGAAGACAATTTCTTCAAGCAGTGGTACAGGAAGAAGTCGGTATCATTCAAAAAACACATGATTTTCATGCAGGACAATGCTCCATTGTGGCACCCTGGCACCCTGGTTGGGGCACCACAGAACTCTTGGTACACAAATGGAATGTACACAGCAAGCAGCACTCACCACTAACAACACCTTTAACACCCTGTTTCACTGCAGGCCTCTAGGGGGAGCTCCACTGGTCACCTTAAGTCAGTTCCCCTATAAATAGGGTCCTGGAGGGAGAACACGAGAGTGTGCAGACGCTAGGAGAGCTACAGGAAGTGTGCAGTCACTGGTACTGGAGCTATACAGGCCTAAACCAGCACACCCAGCAAGTGAGAGACCCTTGCAACTGGGGTCATAGGACAGGAGAAAAGCACCTCTCAAGGACAGAAGAGTTATCCTAACTCTCCCAAACAATCCGGTTACTGGAACCGAGCTGTGGGAACCACCGCATAAACCACAGAGAGACCAGCACCACAACCAGGGAGTCTAGCCCTCTGTACACCTGAAGCACCCACGGATGAGAGCCCAGGGAGGAGGATATATATAGCTTAATCCATTTAATAGTGCCCTCAGTGTAGTTAACCCAGGTGAATCATGTTCAACCGAACGTGCAACCCGGTCCGGCAGGATTCCATATCCACCCAACTCCACCAGAACAATAGAGGAAGGAAGCCTACACACTGCTTGCTGTGGAAATCCAGGATGTCAACCTTATCACCCGGTCCGAGTGTACCTGTTGCCACCAGTAAAGGTACCTAAAAGACTTTGTGTGTGTCCGCGCATTATTCCTGATCTAACACGTAGCACTATAAAGCTGCCATATTCCATCAAGGACAGCTCCTGGCCCCGGGGACTCCCGCTCATCCTGTGGGGAGCGTCCCATCTTGCTGCCGTACATCCCTCGGAGGCCCAAGCAGCGCCGGTGAAATCACCGGAACTCCCGCAGGTGGCGTCACGACAAGTAAGAATTAAACCATTATCCGTTCAGCCAACCCCTTTTGATCTGGACCACGGGCCCCACAGCCTCGGGCGCGGAACCGTGACGGGAGAAGCAACGCCCGAGACATGAAGACCCGCTACGGTGAGTCACCATCACATGCATCCAAGTACTCCACAGCGTGGCAGGCCAGTAAAGGTCTAAAAGAAGAAAAAATAATGGCCCCCTTGTTCACCTGATCTGAACCCCATAGAGAACCTGTGGTCCCTCCTAAAATGGAGATCTAAAGGGAGGGAAAACAGTACACCTCTCGGAACAGCGTCTGGGAGGCTGTGGTGGCTGCTGCATGCTGCATGCAATGTTGATCATAAACAGGTCAAGCAACTGACAGAATCTATGGATGGAAGGGTGTTGAGTGTCATCATAAAGAAAGGTGGCTATATTGGTCACTAATTTTTTTTTTGTGTTTGCACTGTCAGAAATATTTATTTCTAATTTTGTGTAGTTATATTGGTTTACCTGTTGAAAATAAACAAGTGAGATGGGAATATATTTGGTTTTTATAAGTTGCCTAATCATTCTGCACAGTAATACTTACCTGCACAAACAGATATCCTTCTAAGATAGCCAAATCTAAAAAAAATTGTTATTTATGAGTCTTTTGGGTTGGTTGAGAACATAGTTGTTGATCAATAATAAAAATAATCCTCTAAAATACAACTTGCCTAATAATTCTGCACACAGTGTATGGGTGCATGTGATATGCCAGAGGTTGTATCTAGGTTTTCTGGACACCCGGGGCAAGAGTTCAGTTTGGCGCCCCCCCGCGGTCTGAGTAGACGTCATGTCACCAAGTGACCAATCATCCATATGCGATTTTTACACTTACAGGAACAGTGACTGCTGAAACCAACAAGAGCTGTTTCTGGCAGCGAGTATATTACCGTTGTTAGGAGCGGGCCAAGATGCATTTGCATTCCCTTGCATTTTTAAAAGTACCCTACAAATACAACACATTGCATTTTTGTGCGTCTGAGGATGCTTGGTATATACGCTAACATCCTGAAGCGCACAAATAATGCAAGCAGCTCAATGGAGCCACACTGCCATATGGGTGGCACTGCAGCCAAGTGGAGTGTCTGGCCGTCCATATCTCTCTCTCTCCTCACCTCTCTTCTCGCTGCTCCGGTCTCCTCAAATCTGCTTGCCGCTGTGCACATATCAGCACAGTGGCGCTCAATGATGACAACATCGTGCCCGCCATGCTGAGCTGCAGAATGCCGGGACTCTAGAGTAGAATGCTGCCGGCAAAGGAGCCGGGACTATTGGAGTGGGAGCGGCATCGCAGGGAGCTGCCACTGGTGCACATACCTTGCATGCACGCGGCTCCGCTCCATATACCTCGTACGCATGCGGCTCTGCTCCGTACGTGGCTCTGCTCCATACACCTCATACATGCACTGCTCCGTTACGTGCACTTCATACACATGCACTTCCACTCTGGACACCTTGTAAGCACTCGGCTCCGCTCCGTAAACCTCGCACACACACAGCTCCGCTCCGTACACCTCGTACACTCTGAGCTCCGCTCTGTTCACCTTGTACACTCTCGGCTCCGCTCTGTACACCTCGTACACACTCGGTTCAGCTCCATACACCTCATAAGGCAACGTTACACACAGATATATTGGTCACAGATCTCTGGTTGCAGTGAAATCATGGACACATTGTTCCATTTTGTGGTGTGTACAAATGTAACAATATGTCCATGATTTCACTGCAACCAGAGATCTGTGACCAATATCTGAAGAGATATCTGTGTGTGTAACGTGGCCTATACAGACACAGCTCCACTCTGTCCACTCCATACACCTCGTACACACTCAGCTCCTCTTCTTACACCTCGTACATATGCAATTCCGCTCCGGACACCTTGTACATACTCGGCTCCCGGCTCCGTACACCTTGTACGCACTTGACTCCGCTCCGTACACCTTGTACACACTCGGCTCCCTCCATACACCTCGTACACGCGACTCTGCTCTGTACACCTCGTACACACTCTGCTCCGCTCCATACACCTCATACAGACACAGCTCCACGTCGTACATATGATTCCACTCTGAACACTTTGTACGCGCTTGGCTCCACTGCGTACACCTCGCACACACTCGGCTCCGCTCCATACGGCTCGTACAGACGCGCCTTCGTTCTGTACCCCTCATACAGACATAGCTCCGCTTCTTACACATTGTACACATGGCTGTACTCAATACACCTCGTACACACATAGCTCTGCTCCATACGCCCTCTACATACACAGCTCTGCTCCATACACCTAATTCACATGCTGCTCCACTCCATACACCTCGTATACACGCGGCTCCGATCTGTACACTTTGTACACACGCAACTACGCTCCATACACCTCGTACACACACTGCTCCGCTCCATACACCTCAAACACATGCACCTTCATTCTGTACACGTCATACAGACACAGGTCCGCTTCTTACACCTTGTACACACGGCTGTGCTCCATACACCTCGTACACACATAGCTCTGCTCCATACGCCCTGTACATACACAGCTCTGTTCCGTACACCTAATACACATGCGGCTCTGCTCCGTACACCTCGTACACACACTGCTCCGCTCCATAGACCTCGTACACATGCGTCTTCGCTCTGTACACCTCATACAGACACAGCTCCGCACTGTACACCTTGTACACACAGCTGTGCTCCATACACCTAATACACATGCTGCTCCACTCCATACACCTCGTATACACGTGGCTCTGATCCGTACACCTTGTACACATGCAGCATCCGCTCAGTACACCTCGTACACACACTACTCCGCTTCATAGACCTCGTACACATGCGTCTTCACTCTGTACACCTCATAAAGACACAGCTCCGCTCTGTACACCTTGTACACACAGCTGTGCTCCATACGCCCTCTACATACACAGCTCTGCTCCTCGGTGCTACTTCAACTGGTCTACCCTGCTGTGTGACTATCTTCCCAAAGGACTGTGCACCATCTTTGTCAGAGAAAATATCACCTTTAAGAACGTGTAAGGAAGCAAGAAGTGGTTTGCCATTGGCATATGTCAGGTTGCCACCACCAACCAATTTGAGAAGTTGCAAAAGGAGGCCGACTGGCAGAAAATGTGGCATCGGGTGGAGAGCGGGCCTCTCTTGGTTAACCAGCTTCACCCACACCCAGAGGCCATGTCATTGTGCTACAAGTTGCTCCTGTTTGGCCTATAGGGCATGGTCTTCCCCTAGTTCCTCCATCATCTTCTCCAGAGGTGGCCATGATGGAATATGCTGGGGGACAGAGGGTTATTTATACTATATTATATACCCTAGCAATTAACCTCTTGTAATTCTTTCTGCATATATATAAGTGCTTAACTCCTTCTCCTTATATATCCTTCTAACCATTAGAACAACCTTTCTGGACTTAACACATCACCACATCTTAGTCTGTTTTTTTTCACTCTTCTCTTTATAACCATGCTCTGCATGGATATACAATGTGTTATTAATTTAATACATAACCAAAATGCATTCACTTGAGATGGTTTTACTATAAAATATTCATACTTATGTTTTCTCTTTTAGGATGTTGCTATTGTGGCGCCCCTGCGTACAGGTGGCCACAGAAGGGTACTGCAGCCAGGCAGTTAGGACATGCTAAACACTACACCCTCACAGCCCACATCCCCACGCATAGAGAGGGTTCACATCCAGCTCTGAGGTCGGACACTATATGAGACCAGAAGGGGTGGTGGATGATGAGTGGGTTGGGCACACCAGAAGGTCAGGTGACTGACAGTATATAGAGAGGGGGAGGAGTGAAGGAAGTTAGTAGGCTGAAGTAGCTGAGAAGCAAAGACCAAGAGCAGAGTGAGCTGAGATAGAAAGGCTACAGAACAGCAGGAGGTTGAGCTGAAGCTGAGCAGGAGAGAGCCATACGTCCTGGAAGAGCCTAAGCTGAGGAGCGCAGACCCGTACTGAGCCAATGCGAGCCAGATGGGGGGGAAAAGCCCATCCAAGATGCTGAAACCACCAGGAGTGTGAGAGAGCCGAGAGGGACGGTGTAACCCGGGGCCCTAGAATTACAGCTCAAGCAACCAACTGCAGGCGGGGTAGCCCTCATATATACTGGAAGGAACGCAGAGGAAGGAGCCTGGTAGTTTAATGCTGCAGACTACTGCAGGCTGGGCAAAGGCAGAGTGTCAGCTCTGAAGGGGACCGACGATTCACCCGGTATCCCCAGATTCACTGACGGGGAGCTTTAGTTTCATGCTGGAGTTCCTAACCCAAAGAACAGGCAGCTCAGTGACACACTAGGACTCACAGAAGCCCGAGTCACCGCTATACTGTTCAGCGTCCGCATACACCCGTGTAAGACGGAGAGAGAGAGTAATAGCCCGGAAAGGCACACTTAAAGACTGTGTGAGGGGTCACAAGGAGAGAGGAGCCTGGCTGCAGGAGAGAAGGGAACCCGGAAAGGGAGAATGCAACTGAATGTTAAGAGCTGTGTAAAGAACTGCAAATAACCTGTAACTTGCTTGAAGAAGAACAACTTAAGTAAAGCTTTGGAAACCCTGAATTCCTTGTCAGACTCTATCTGCAGACCCTCTTTTCCATACAGGCTTGCACTGGAAAGATCTCAACCTGCAGAGCTACAGCCTGTCAGCACCAACGCTGAGGAGAGATCCCTGCAGCTGCAAAGTAAGTGTGCTCCACTACCCCAATAGACTTTAACTCCTTACTGCCCCGGGGGATACAGTTCTCCCCACTAGAACTATACCATCCCCGCTGCCATTCCATCACCCCCGGAGGTTCTGCAGCAGCCGCGGCCCCATAGCTGGCCGCACCAAGTGGGTGGCGTCACCCGTGACATATCCCTTGTAAATAAATCCCCTTTTATTGTGCTGAGCCAGGGACACGGTCCGGACCAGGCCACCAGTGACATCCCCAGCAGCAGATCGGTCCGGCACCGAGTACCCCACGTCCCTTGGGGCTCCACACTATCCTATAACAATAATCTGCACGAAGTGAACTAAAGTGTATGTCGTTATATCTTAGGAAGGTGAGATATGTTAATGTGGCACCCCTGCATACTGGTAGTCACTGAGAAGTGCAGCAGCTGGAATGGTAAGCCATCCGCCCCAAACCAAAAGCACCCAACACGTCCCCAAATTCCTATACCTAGGACTTTATGCCAGGCAAAGGAGAAGTAGGGAAGAGCAGAGTGGTGGGTGGAGCTTTGGAGACACCTGTGAGAGGGGGAGGAGTTACAGTAGTTTACCTCAGTGTGAGAGTGACAGTTAGTCAGACGGAGGTTGGAGTTGAAGGAGGGCTCAGGATTGAGCAGAGTGACAGCAGAATAGAGACTGTAAACAAGAGAGGAAAAACACGGGACCTGACAGCCGGTGTCATCTTATGGCTGACCGGGTCTGAGACTACTGACCAGGTGTAGTGGAGAAGGAGTCCAAGGTGGAAAACCAGCTTTACAGAGACACTGAAGGACTAGGTCGATGGACAGGGTACTGGCCCTGTAAAAGTGATTGTCAGCTTCAAGCCTTGGCCACAGATTAACCGGTTAGGTGAAGGGTCTCTATGCCCGGAACCGAACAGACCGTCACACCTAGGAAAAGCCTCACACAGGACTTGGGGGTAAGAGAGAGGACCCCCTTGAGATGTCCGCGACTGCTGGCCCTGAGGTAGTGAGTGGTCTGAGGAGAGAGACCTGGAAAGGCTAAAGAAAGGGAGTGCTTCGGTGAACCAGACTAGCTGCTGACTGGCTACTGGTACACTCACGGTTAAAAGAAATCGTAACTGTGTGAACTAAGAGCAGTGAGTAAAGTACCTGGTTAAACCTGAAACAAGTGTGAGAGTATTTATTGAAGGTCCACGGCTGTGGAGACCAGCATCTGAGGAGAAGTTGAGCCTGGGAGATCTAAAGCAGTGTTTCTCAACTCCTGTCCTCAGGACCCACCAACAGGTCATGTTTTTAGGATTTCCTTAGTATTGCACAGGTGATAATTTAATCACCGGCACTGGGGATAATTTAAACCCCTGTGCAATACCAAGGAAATCCTGAAAACACGACATGTTGGTGGGTCCTGAGGACTGGAGTTGAGAAACACTTATCCAAAGGATTCCGGTCAGTATTAAGTGCATCCCCATCATCACCTCACAACAACTTCACCAATAACAACTATTACCACCGGCCCATTGATCAAGCTAGCCCTACCTGTGGAGGATTTATCACCTTGCTGCGTCCCATAATCATCCCCTGGAGCTGAAACAAGCAGCGGCGGTCACATCTGGCCACATACCACAGGTGGCATCACAGTGACATTCATTTTCAATTATTTTTCCCCTTTTTAATTGCGGTCCCTCCAGGGACATGGAACCGGTTCACGGCCACTACCGTGACATTCCCCCTGTGAACAGACAGCAGGGACCATTCCGAGAAACCAACAGCCATGAGGGCGATGCATTAACTCCCCCTCATCTTTTTTCTTCTACAGTAAATATTAAGCTGGATATATTGCATGGTTTAGCATACATCTTTTGTGTGCTGTGATTAATACAGAAACATCAGTCACTGATCATAGAATTTTACCATATTGCTTTGTATATAATTTTGTATATATTATGTGTTTGCATACATTGCATATATTTTTTTATATTGACTTATCAAAATATTTGTTTGGTCAGGGAAGTCACGGCTTGTCACACTGCCGGGAGCCATGCTGTGCGTGTTGTCCCACCATATGGGGATGCAGTGTCACGGGGTGGTATAATGGATAGGGAGGCAAGATGGTAAGATCGGTAAGGGCATTCAGGGGAGCTAGTCTGGCCCTGGACTTGGGATCCCTGACTAGCCCTGTTCCCAAAGGTACCTCTGAAGGAGAGGAGGTTCGGGTCGCCACACTAGCACTTCGCTCCTGATCAGCCCTAGACTAAGGGCTCCTACCCCCACCCACAGAAACGGAAACTCAGCAGCTTCGATGGAAGTCAATAGCAGCAATAACACTGCTTAGCACAGCATGACTTCACACCACGAAGTCTAGGTACAAATGAGCTCTAACTGTGACACCTAGTAGAGGGAAAAGAAGCTATTTAAAGGCTGAGGGAGGGGAGATCTGAATACTAAGACACACCTCCCCACATTTGGATCTAAGACAAAAGCCCAGTCCTGGAGTCTCTTTAGACCAAGGAGATAATAATCTCTACCTACTGCCATTCGGTTCCAGAGAGGAAGAAGTCTCAACTGAAAGTACAGCTTACAGTTATCTCTAAAGGATGAAAACTGTTTCAGATCCCCCCTAAAATGGCCTGGTAGGTTAATGCAAGGTTCCAGAGCGGAATGCTGCAAGGATTCCTGTACCTGGACCCTTTGCAACAAGTCCTGAAAAGAAAGAGAAATTTGGCCTATGATGATATTGTCATTTCATTTTCATAAGGTGTAATAGGAAAACATGGACATTGTTGCATAATTTTTACTGAACACATTTGGCAAATATTGTGCCTGCTTTGGGCTTTTGAAGACACACACAACCGTACTTTGTTACGTGGATCTTCTCGCTACAGTAATGCTAAACATATGGATGGTAACTGGTGTAATGGCACACTGTGGGGCTAAGCAGAGAGGGAGTGTTTTAATTTCTTTAGCACAGACTCTGCTGAATCATTCTTTGGAGTGAGCCATGTCACTTTTGTGGAGTCTTAATGCAACTAGTAACATGGACTTCTAAATTTCCATTGACATGCCGGGCCTGAGTGGATCTTCATTTTTTGTAGGTTGATTGGATGTTTTTTTTAGTAGCATATTGGGATACGGTATGTAAAATATTTGAATTGCTTTAGTATAAGGTTAAGACCACATTTATCCCCGGCTCTATACTAAGCACTTACATTGGGGTTTCCATCTATACCTTCAAATCACATAGTTCAGGGACAACCCCAATGAAATCATTTACTTTAACACCAAATTGAGAACAGCACAGTGTATATTACTATAAGGTATATGAAACTAAATATCAGAGAGTGCTTTCATTTTTCTTCTGACTATGTGGACTCCAAAGAATTTGTTGTGTTAGTTGGAGCAATTTGGGATCTAGTTGGGTAATAAAATGGTCAGAGAAGGATGGTGTAGGGAAGTATTTTTTTTTAAATAAAGTATTTTTTGTACCAGTTTATTATTAGTAATGGAGGGGTCTGGCAGACATCTTTAAATTATTAACGTATGGGCTTAGTGTCAGCCAGTGTTATTTTGTCACCTCAAAATTGACATCTAATTCACCTGGTAAATTGGCAAGGAATATGTTACCCACAGAAACAGACCATCCTATATGATAAGCTTGTGCCCTAAGACAACTGCAAGCTATTATTTCTAGAAAGGTAGTAACTGTGGCGCTCCACATGGTCAGGCATCACAATTGGGGTACTGCACCCATAAATGAGTGTGTGGTAAACCCTGTCAGAGTGGGAAAGGCATAAGTCTGTGGGAGACCCCATCCCAGCACACTCCCACACACCCAACTAGGCGAATGGTAAAGGCACATAACCTTGGGGAAGAAGAGTTAGGGGAGAACAAAGGACACACAGTGAGTTTTAGTCGGCACTGAGGAAAGACGGAGAACGGGGAGCCTCCAAGTGAGAAAAGGATACTTCCAAGGAGGGGGCCTGGAGAGAGTGAACAGGCAGCCCAGAAGGAAGGAGGGGACCCTCTGAGCACTCATACTCAGGGAGGGAACCCTGGTCCACTTTACCAGAGTACCGGTTCCGAAGACAGTCAGGGAGTCCATCCCCTGCGCCGAGAACACCGGAGGTCATGAGTCTGTTTACCGGCCCCGACACCCTGTCTGGCGGGATTAGTCACACCAGGAAAACTCACTGGGGTCAGGTCCCAGAGCAGGAGAGAGAGAGTGGAAGCCAGGATCATCAGAGCACCTCAACGGGCCTGGTATTAAGCAGGCTACCCCAGGACAGTCACTAGCAGCAGGACACGGTTAGATCCAAGAAGGCATACCACAGGAGACTTTCAGAGACTCTGCAGCCCACTGTGACTACCCGGCTGTATAAACACTGTTTTGCCATTGTGAACTGTATTGCCATCTGCATCGTTCCAGTAACGTACCTGGGTAGAGTGACAGAGTCCCTGTGTGCTTATTCACTGCTGCACTGCAAACTATTTCTCCATCATCAGCACCTCCATCACTACAGTTGAGTCCCTGCCCCGGAGGGCCACCTCTACTTGAAAGGAGCTGTACCATCTCGGCTGCTATACCATCGCTTTCCGGAGGTCTGAAGCGGCGCTGGTGATCATCACCAGAATCTGTGGGTGGCGTCACGATAAACTTTTATAAACATTTATTCCCATTTCAACTACCCCTTTTCAGTTGACCACCAGGGCCACGGGTCTGGGCCGGACACCAGTGATATCCCTACCGCAGCAGAGGGCCCAGATACCCGAGTCCCCATACCCATGGCTAGTCATAACCATCGCATTGGTTTTGCAATGACTAATTATGAAAAAGTGTGGACCCACATTTTTATTTAGATCAAAGTTTATGGTCATTATTGGGAGAGTGTTAGTCACAGAGTTATTTTATGTGCAACAACCCCAAGAGAATCCCTAGAGCTAAATCCCTTTGAAGAAAGCGTACAAAAATATCACTAAGTAAAAGGACCCATATCTCTGGAATCCCATGACTGTTTTAAAAAATCCAAAAAATTGAATACTTGGGGCTGCAATTGGAATAAAATAGAAGAAAAAATTGTTTATTTTTGAACTGTTGAAAGGTTCACTGAAAGGAAATCACCATTATTGAAGGCATTCCCATTATTTTATGTATCCCTTTATATAGCCATTTACCCTACACAGCAGCTCAATGATTAATGATGATTTAGCTGCAGACACAAAGAACACAACATAGGAAGCTGTTACAGCACAAAGTCCTGACAAAACCAGCTCTGAGCTAAGATAAATGTTTCACTGTAAACCATTGTCATTGATTTTTTTAAAACAAGAAAACACAGATACATTTTACTTAGTGAAAAAAATACAGCGATAATATTCAAAAATGGGCCAAGCTGTATAAAGAATATATAGTATGAGATAAGATAGTTTTCTTCATGTTTCAGAAGTAAAATAAAACACCTAAAATAAAGTGTCACTAAATATACTTAGCAGTTATCTTGGAGAGTTGTGGACAATTAACATGCTTTGCTGATGAATTCCAATAGTGAAAGACTGAGGTGCAACTGGGGGTTGGTATTCTCAGTGTGGTGAGGCCCATAGTTATTGGGCCCCCAAGCCTACAGAATAGCAGTACACAGCAGCCCCAGAAATTGGCAAATTCATTAAAAGTAACAATTCCTGGCGCTTTACTTGGCTCTTCCCTATGCCCTGGTGCGGTGGCATTGGGGTGATAGAAGGAGTTAATGACAGCTGAGTATTGACTTTTTCTCTGCATGTTGTTTTTTTAACTATTTACTCACAAGATGGATAATGAGCAGGTCTCATAGAAACTTGAACATTATCAATCTAGGGGGTTAATGAAGATGGGTTTTGAGAGTTCAGAGGCCCTTCATAGAGAGGGAGTGATGTTACGTTGCTGTCGGACTCGGTGACTGTTATTCGTGCTTTAGCCACTAGGCAGAACCGGATTCCTTTGGCTAGTGGTGCCGGTGATAGAAGGGCCATGTCCTCATCTGGACCTGCTCATTTAGTACCTGCCTCTGTCGCTGTACTCCTCCTGTGGGTGATGCTGGTGACAGGAGAGAGGTTCCTGCATAGGCATCTGGTAGGCGCAGGGTTTGTTCCTATATCAGAAGTGAAGTGGTTGGTACCAGTCATGCATCATCATCTGGCCTGATTGTAGGGGTGATCTAACCTTCTAACCCCTGACGATTTTGTACTTTTGCTGCCCTTCCGGTTTTTGATGCTGACTTCTGACTTGATGTTCCTTTGTCCACAGTGGGCAATATATTCAACAAATCTACAATCAATGGCACCATAGCTAATCTCCCTGGACGTGGACTGCAGAGAAAAATTGATGAAAAGTTGTAACCCAGACTAGTCCAGTTAGTGGATTAGCATCCTCAATCAAGTTCTCAAGAAATTAAAACTGGCTCAGGGTGAATCAGTGCCAGCAGAAATTATCTGTCAACATTTGAATGAAATAAGATACTATGATATGAGATCCAGAAGGAGCCCATTGCTGATACAGAGACATAAAAAGCTATACTGCAGTTTTACAAAATGTACATGAATAAGCCAAAATCCTCCTGGGAAAGTATCTTAAGGACAGATGAGACCAAAATAAAAGACATTTTTTCTATTATTTACTGAAATGATAATGAGGTTGTGACGAAGTCATTACAGTAATAACTAATCTCTGATGTGCAGAAAACTGACTGTAATAATGTAAAGTAAATATAATAATACTACTTACTGGTAGTGAGAGATCAAAACAATCCGGGGTTAGGTCCAGGAAAAGGCGCAGTAACAGCTAAGGTTATCCAGAAGCAAAGTTCAACTCAAACCAAAGTCAGGAAACCAGAGGGACAAAACAGAATACAGAGAAACAGGCAGAAAGAGGAATCTGGTCACAAGCAGAGAGTCAAGTCCAGGTAAGGTAACTAATCAGACAGGGTCTGGCTCAGAGCAAAGAGAGATCAATCATACACCTCCAAAGGCAAATGTAATATTGACACAGAATAGGGCAGCAATCTTGCTTAAGTAGAATTCTAATCAAGTGAGCCAGAATGCAGGTGATTTGCAGCACAGAGTCAGCCCATATTGACAATCCCCACAACAACCTAGTAAAGGACAAAGGCAGTGTGGAGATCTTGACAGAGCCTTCAAAGAAAAGAACAAAGTACCTACAGTTAAATATAGTCGCCAATCAAAGATGTTTTGAAGTAATTTTGTTGCCTCTGGAACTGAGTGCCTTCATTGTGTGAAAGGCATCACAAAATCTGAAGATTATGAAAGGATTTTGGATTGCAATGTAGTGCCCAAAGTCAGAAAGCTGGTTTGCGCCCTAGGTCATAGATCTTCCAGCAGGACAATGAACCCAATCATACTTCATGAAGCACACAGAAACAGATGGGAAAAAAGCACAGGAGTGTTCTGAAGTGGACAGCAATGAGTCTGGATCTAAATCCCATTGCATACCTTTGGAAGGATCTTAAAATTGAGTTGGGAGACTTCAACCTTCAAATATATCAGACTTAGAGGAGTTTGCAAAAGAAGAGTGGTCCAGAATTCTAGTTGAGAAGTGTAAGGAGCTTGTTGATGGTTATAGGTAATGATGAGCAAGTGAAGAAATATTCATAATCATTATACTCGCAACGAGTACTTTGTAATACTTGTGTATTCGTCCAAATAGCGAGTCCAGTGTTAGTCAATAATGGTACCTTTACACGCCGCGACGGCAGGCTGGATACAGCCCGCTACAGGCTACAAATGTAGCTTGTAGCGTCAATGTAGCCCGTCGTAGCGGCGTCTGAAGACGCGACGCTACAGCCGGCGACAGATACATCTGTTTATGGGCTCTGCTCGAAAACAGATGGCTATATCGCCGATGGTAGCGAGCTGTATTGGCGTGTAAAGAAGCAACGGAAGGGAACTCTGGACACCCTGCGGTGTAGCTGCAATGTAGCTAAGGCGTGACCTCGGCTCCGTCTTACCGCGCCCCATGTGCGATCATTGGTGGAAGCTTCTGCGTGCCGATTGGCCCTTGCCGCACAGGCCTCCATCTTGGATGAGCTGTCCCTTCAGCACTACACATACGCGCCGTATGCACGATCATACCTTAGTACAATTACGCGGCCCACAACTTACGGGAAACCAAACCAAATGGCCCATGATTCTCATATACAGTGTGCACATCCTGTAAACACATAATGAAGAATGCTGGACACAGCGGTGAACAATGTGTTACGGGCCGGCCTGCCTTTTTATTGAACTGCAGATGCCGCATAAAAGTGTCCCTTGAGTGTCTGCGCGCAACTGAAACACTGATGCACGTATACAGACACCGCATTGAAGTCGAGTAGTCAGTACACAGCGCACAGGCTTGCTGTACGCATCGCTCTGTGGGTGTTGTACAGTAGGTGCCGCAGAAGTGCTTCGCCCGTGTCACTGCGCGTAGGACTAGTTCAAAGGGTGCGTGACCCGGAACGTGGCCGTAATGACGTAATTACGACAGTTTCATTTTCACTCAGCCTGCAAGGTGCCAGCCCCTCCTCTGCACACACCATTGCAGTCATGGCGGCCGTTCACCGCGCTGCTACGTGGGGGATGGCTGAACTGCTCATCCTCATAGACTACTGTGACTGGTATGACTATTGGGGTCACCGGCACCACCGTCATCCCAGGCTGCGTAATCGCGCCACTATTCGGCGGATTCAGCGTGCTCTGCTGAATAAACTCGGGGTGCAGAGGGTCGCCAAAGCAGTGCAGAAAAAGATCGCGGACCTGAAGTCCAAATGCCCAGGCCGCATAATAGACATTCGGGCCAGGATTGCCAGCCTGCGCGGTGAGTACTTAAGAGGGCCACACATGATTTGTATTGTATGTCAGCACAACAAAACCATAACAATTGGTTCACAGACATCCGTGGTATAGTGAGATGGACACCGGCAGACATGCAATGGGGGACAATATAGCCCGCACATTATAGATAGACTGCCTACACATCTGCCTACAACTGATGTTCATGTGCCACCCAAGATTACTCCACAGTGTTACATGCCCTCCAACCAATTAACACACTCATGCCACATACCTACGCTATACAGAATACCTGAGATCATCCCATATATGAAAAACACCAAACACATAAAACAAATCTTGAACTGTCAAGACATCTCAGAGCCTAAACAGTATGCTCACACATCAATTATTGTTTCATAATCTGCAGATGCGGAAGTGTCAGCCGATGAGGCTCCCCCACAACTGGCTGCAGGTGGCCCACCAACCCCACCACCGCAAGAGGCAGCTGGCCCACACACACCACCGCCACAAGAGGCAGCTGGAGCCCACACACCACCGGGGCAACAGCCAGCTGGGCCACCATCCCCACCAGGGAATAGCCCCTCACCAGGGCATGAGGAGGAGGAGGACCCTGATGAGCCTGCGTTGGTGGAGGCAGAGGTGGGCTCGCCTGGTCGCCAACCTGATGCTGTGGCGCAACCCCCAAATGCAGCTGCGTTGGATGTTTATGGCGGTAAGTGATTTCAGTTTGATTAGAGGGGCCGAACACTGTAAGCATTGTTGTTGTTACTTGGGAAATGGAAAAGCTAGGCATTTCTGACATAATGTCCTTCACACACTCTTGCAGATGGAGAACGTGCTGGAGCTGCCGGCTGGAGTGTCAGTGCCTCCCCATCACCCCCTGATAGTCAGGATGATGTTGCGCCCGAGGGTAAGGACAATATTGTTTGTGTGAACCTGACACAAACACCAGAGGTAGGATTCTGAAGTAATGATGTTTTTTCCCCACACACAATACAGGTGTACCCACCATGGAGGACGTCGTGAGGGCTCACCACCAGTTTGCCCACCGACTGCAACGGGCCCTACACCGGGGAATACAGGATCTTACCCGCCTGTCTAACATGGTGGATACCGTCCTGCAACATCAGGATGGCCAACATTAAGATGGAACTCCCCGTAAACAAATTTGCCCCCCTGACCCCCAAATGTGTTGTCCTAGTTGGACCTTGAACTTACAGACGTTGCCTGTTAGGCTTTTGATGTGGATTGTTTTTTTTTGTTATTTTTGGCCCCCGTTGGGCTCTTTTCTTATAGTGTTCCACTATCACAAAAGGGGGATTGTGGGATGGCCAGGGCTTTGGCCCTTGCACCTATCCTGTCCCACATTGGGACCATCAGGAGTGTGGATTAACCAGCCCTTTACCTTATGGACCTATCCTGTCCCACATTGGGACCATCAGGAGTGTGGGATGGCTACACCTATCAGAAAGCTGCATTCTGTGTTTTGTGGCAAATGACTTCCACACATGTATGTAGCAAATAAAATGTCTTTGTAATTTTTACTTTGCCTCACTCATGTCACAACAAGAATATGGGGGGGAAATGTTCAACAGGTTAATATCTCACACACATTACTACAGCTCTTTGTCAATGTCCTACCACAGTACAAAGTAACCTATGGTCATCCTACACTGAGGCCATTGGCCCATATTGTGTGTCTTGGCCCAAACTATATTGTGAACAACACCATTCACCCAGGCTGCCCCCCCAAGCCATAACCCAAAAGAAAAACACAATTGAGTTTGTTCAAATATTTAATAACATCAGATTTTGGAAATAATAAACAAATCATAAGAAGCAATTCTGCTTAAAAGTCTAACAAAAACATAAGGCAAAAACAAAAAGGTGCCTCCACATGAAAAAGTCCAGAGTGCCAATTGGGTGCATTGGCTACTAGTGTCCAACTTCATCATCCTCTGTCGGCTCTGACAATGCCGCATCCCCCCTCCTCTGACGGCAGCCCCGACCTGCCTGAGAACGTGTGGTTTGACGACGACGTGTTGAGGGGGATGGGGTGACTGTGGCGGGGCCGGTCTTCTCACGGGCCGAGATGGGGCAGCTGGGGAAAGGGGCCACAAGGTGTGTTGCATGGGGGGGGGACGTGGCAGCCCCATTGAAGGGCCCCATCATCGGCAGCATCAGCGGCATTGTTGAAGACCCTAAGAAGGATCTTTTTCTGGAGCGGCTCCATCCCTCGCATTCTGTCGCTCATGTAGAGGGCGTTGCTGTCGATGTGGGTCCGCTGTTCATCCAACAGCACGCGTCGGGCCCAGGTGCCCAGCTCCGTCTCTGGTGGTGCAGGACGTCGGCGACGACGGATCCTGGAGCTGGGCCCTGGGCCCGGACCCACATCACTCGCCCCGCCCTCCTGCTCAGCCCCAGATGTCATGGGCTGAGCATCATCAGCGACAGAATGCTCCGCAATGGAGCCGTCCTCTTCTGGGGCCTGTGGGGGGGGAGAGGAAACAAAAGAAAACATTAGTGACGGCAAGGACCACACCATACCATGGACACAGGACACAATATACCACTCCCACTAAAGTAAAGGCACTAACAAAATATATGGAAGGAATCTACAAACAGCAACCCACCAAACTTTTACAACAACAAAACCTGTATTGCGCCTGGACACTCACCTCTACGATTCCAGGTTTTCAGCACTATACAGATTTAGGTGTCAGTCAGAGAGCCGTAACCCAATGAGTACATGTCACCACAACACCTTGATACTGGGGGCTGGGCTGGCCAAACACAGAAGTTGGGCACCTTCCCATTTGTAATACTAATATGATGTCAAACCATCAAACCTTCAAATAACTAAAACCCACTTGCACCAGAGCCAACACACATGTGTGGCAGCAAAATTTAGTAGATGGCACTATGTACCTCTTTCATTTTAATCCAATAATAATTTAAACAACATTACACATGTCATTTTTCCGGTACCGATATTTGGTGGAAATGCTATTTTGGAATGCGGCTCTCTGCGTTAAATTCATATAATCCAAAATCATGGAAGGATGCCAGATTCACAGACAGAAAAAGGTTTCCCACACCAAGGCCGAAAATGTGTCAAAAGTGTGCTAGTTCTGGTTTGGGCAAACCACACATGTGAAGGCAACATTGTGGGGCAACACTGTAACACGATTACCCACCTCCTGTGGCGCAGATGGTGATTCATCCGGGCCTACATGGGACGCAGCAACGGGGCGGTTGGTGGTCGTTCGACGCGAGCTCCCCTCGCCCAGGATGAAGGTGAAGAGGGGATAGTACCATAGGGTAGGTGATGGTACCTCCTCAGCTCCAGCTCCTGAGCGACGGCGCAGGTAGTCATTGTGAGCCCGCATGAACGACTGCCGCATGTTTTTGATTTTTAAGGCCACCGCATGCTGGTCCCAACTCTTGCCTACCCTTGACTCCAAGCGATTGGCTAGAGCCACAAGAGTCCTGTAGGCCTCGGACCTCGCTGCCTGGTTTTTATATTGAGGCAGCGAGCTGCGCCACAAACATTCGTGCCGCTGATACTCCGTGAGAAGCTGGGTTTCAAATTCCACAGTACACCTCGGCATCTGGGGATGACAAAACACAGCCAATCCAGACCATCACGACACAAGCCATATCGATCTGTCAAAACCTTGTGAACATTATTTACATGCTCATAAGGTTCTCATATGTACATTATAGGCAGCAATAACTGTTATTACAACTTGGCCTATGTGTGCCATTTGCACAATGTCACACCGCTCCAAAGTAAAAGACATATGTGACACAATTACACATGTCAGGTACTCTGTGGCCCCCTAAACATGTGTGAAACCTGATTTAAGACCCCACTGTCCATATTAAAACAACACCTGGAGACGGTGTGTGCGTACCAACCTGTAGGCCAACATGTGAGCAAAGACATTGTGTGGTAGCTACTACCTTTGTACTGAGCAAAATGGTTAACATTAAGCAGATGAGAAAGGAGGGCGTGGTTTGTGCCAAGACTGCACATACTACATGTAATGTGCAAACACATCATCATGTAGTTGTGTGGCCATCCATGGGACTACAATTGTAACAGAGGTAACAAGAATCCCAGCAATGAAGGGACCAATAATTGCAGGCATCAAATGCTGATGTGCCTGACAGTTCTAAATCTCTACTTTATATGTTTGACTCACAAATTACATCAAAGGCCAAATGTATACGCACACAATACCAGTTGAGGCTATACCTGGATATTACCATACACTAGAAAAACTGACCCATCTGTCTAATTAGAGGGCCACAATTAAAGGCCGTATCAAAGATGCCCATACACACAATGCCTAAGCGGCCGCCAATACAAGCATCAGCGTCCCGTGCACTTTCATAGAAACCGCTAAAGAGGCTTACCGTCAGAGCAACAGAAGATAGGCAGGACACTAGTAGCTCAATGCACATGGACCTCTGGACAAGGTGTAGTGGCCATTGGCCTGCCTTTATAGTCCGCTAAACCAATCACAACGGACACAATGACGCACAGCGTAATGGGACACCTGGGGCCGCAATTAACCTCCGCTAATTGGTGGAGATCGCTGAATCGTGATAGGTTGCCGGCCCTTTAAAAGGTCCGCATGCCGGCAAACATTACGCTTGCTGGCCAGACCCATTAAGTAAGTATCTGTGGACACACATGGAAATGGCGGGGTGTGGGTGCATATGTTGTTGTTATTTGCGACCGCAGGACACTGTTTTAGCGTAGTGTATAGGGGTCTGTATTGCTGGGGAAGATATAGTGTACTGTGTGGACTTGGAGTAGGCATTTGGTTTGGTGCTTATGAATATTTGAACATATACATTGCTGTGTTTGTTTCCAGACACCATACAGGAGATTGGCTGCAGGACTGTAGACAGAAATGTGTTACTCCTGTCACCTGGATCAATGTCTGCATACTGGTTGTGGCCAATGGAGACTGGGTCGAACGGGGATAGGATGAGACATGGCTTGGAGGTGTGGCACTCAAGACATAACATAGATGGTTCGGACAAATGCCACCACCAAAAACATATGTAACCATGGGTACCCAACCTCACTCATGTGCTCAGTTGTTGGCTTCTTGTAAGCTTACTTGACCAGCCTATCGGGGTACGTATTGTTTGTTTTACCTCCCAGAATAGGAAATGGCCACATTTTCATTATGGTCTGTGTTATGGCATCTGCTAATTTGTTATCATACATTATTGGTGACACATGTCCCTTTCTAACTCACCTAGGTGCAGATGTTTTACTTTGACAAACTCCCATAGAAGTTGATGTAGAGGAGGCCATTATCATTGGGCGTGTTCCATTTTGATTGGGGTGACTACTGGGTGTTTGCCTTTCCTGGCTTCAGGGATGTGTTTCGGGGCCTGAGGCAAGTTCCCCTCCAGTTGGCTATAGTGTGTCCTCAAAAATAGGTGTGGCTTGCTTAACCTGCTGACATTGGCACATATTGTTCTACCTACTCATGTTGTGGTTTCTCATCTACAGGTGCTGATATTGAGGATGCAGAATATCCATGACCGCAATGTTATCGTGGCTCTTGCGTTGGTGGAAGAGCAAATGTGGTATCAGGATCGGTATGAAAGGTTGATGAGGCGCAGACAGCGGCGGTTGTGGACCCGTGATTGGCTTCTCAGGTGGGAAACCCGGGGCCACATGCAGCTGTTGCGGGAGCTGGAGATTAACTGTCCTGATGATTACCGAAACTATCTCCGTATGCCCGAGGACTGTTTCACCTTCCTATTGGAGCGTGTAGGGCCAATGATAGCGCGTCAGGACCCTATAATGCGCCCATCAGTATCACCTGCTGAGCGGTTGGCGATCACTTTGCGGTTCCTGGCTACAGGGCAGTCCATGACATCACTCACATACATGTCACGTGTCTCCCTGCCCCTGCTGAGCCGCCTGATCCCTGAAACGTGTTGGGCCATCTGGAGAGCTCTGCAGCCAGCCTACATGA
Organism: Allobates femoralis; assembly: GCA_033576535.1. Lineage (NCBI taxonomy): Eukaryota > Metazoa > Chordata > Amphibia > Anura > Aromobatidae > Allobates > Allobates femoralis. The sequence continues at coordinate 201,855,509 of JARQOC010000002.1, forward strand.
AAACGCCAGAAACAGCCACAGAATGGCTGGAAGTAGCCCGAGGGTTTGAAACCCGGTGGAACTTCCCCAACTGTGGCGGGGCATTGGATGGTAAGCACGTGAGGATTACCAAACCTGCCAACTCTGGCTCTTTGTTTTTCAATTACAAAGGGTATTGTAGTATAATCCTCATGGCTGTAGTAGATGCCAACTATGAGTTCCTCTACGTGGATGTTGGAATGAACGGTCGCAACTCAGATGGGGGTGTGTTTGCCCGAAGCTCCTTGGCAACACTACTAGGGAATGGTGGGCTAAACTTACCCTCAAATGACCACACGACCGAACATCTCAACTTTGCGTTTGTGGCGGATGAAGCATTCCCACTTCAGGAGCACCTACTGCGGCCATATCCACAGAGGGCCCTTACTTCTGAGAGACGCATTTTCAACTACCGGCTATCCCGGGCCCGCCGTGTAGTTGAAAATGCGTTTGGGATAATGGCGAATAGATTCCGGATTTTTCATATGCCTATGCATATGAAACCGGAGTCTATTGACGCGGTAGTGGTGGCCTGCTGTGTGCTGCATAACTTCCTGCGTCGTAGGGATAGGCCATCATACACGCCAGGAGGTTATGTAGATCATGCAGACGCTACAACAGGGGAGCTCCGTCCAGGGTCTTGGCGTGATGAGGGCCATGTGATTGTGCCACTCCAGCCGCAGAGCCATGGCCGCACTCGGCAGGAGGCCAGGGACAGTAGAGACGCTTACTGCTCCTACTTCAATGGGTCTGGTGCAGTGAGCTGGCAGGACCAGGCCATGTAGTTTGGCTGGTTCTGGGAGGTTTATTTAACTTTGCAATGGAGGTGGCAGCAGGGTGGCTGCACCCCTTTTCTTTTGTGTTGACCAATTTTTTTTTGTTTTTTTTTCCTAATGTGCATGATGTTTAGTTAGTTAGTTAGTTAGTTTATGTTGTTTGAAATTTTTTTTGCTGCTCCACAGGTTCCAATTTGGGTTCAATTTGCTCTCTCTGCAATGTGTTGGCAGATTGTGACATGCACTTTATTTGTTGTTTTTAATTGGATGTATTTTTGGTTACAATTTGTAATCCAAGGTCACGATGACTGATTATGATTTATTAAATACTTTTTTGGATCAAAAAAATGTGTGAGCCTGTTTACTTGGTGGAGGAGGGAAATGTGATGAAGTTTATGGTGGGGGGCCTGGGATGTCATAGCCACCTATTGGCTGGGATTGTGCAGACAATATGTGTGGGTAGCCATGTTTTTTTCCCAGTCTTTTGGCTAACAGTGTTTGTGGCCATTGTGCGTACATGAGCCTTTATTTTGTTCTAGGCAGAGGGTCACCTGCAGACAGCACATTGATGCAGGACATATTCTTCTCAGGTGTTTTCTAATACACTGTCACACAGATCTTTCACAGGTTTGCTACGGAGCAGTTCCACTACATTCACATCTGTTGCCAGAGATAGATACATACAATGTACACAGAGAACGCACATACTGTGTGTTGTAAGCCGCTCATGTGTGTCGCAGAAACGCACCTCGCCGCTATCTACACACGCCGCTGTCACAAGCGCTGATCGTGCGTGACAGGGCAAACACTTGTACTACGTACACATAGCCCCGGCACCGCTACTTTTATGCACACTGGGTAGATGACTTGCCACCGCTCCTGGGTGACGCTTTACCATCGGTTTAGATGCATTCGCCACACTCCGCCATGTCACAACCGCTTATTCCGTGCTTCACTCCCCTCACTGGTACGTCACGTCTCGGCCATCCGCCCTTTCCGTCGTGCCCAATCACAACTCCGTAGTGTTGGCCAATGGTTGTGGTTTGGGCGCGGCGTACAGGACTGTGGCACGCCTATTGTGTTTTACGTCCTGCCTTTGTTGCTCCCACTCACCCTGTGGTGGCGGCGTGTGAAGCGGGTACGCTAAGCTACAGCTGGCTACTTGAGACACCCGGCGATGTAGCTAGCTATAGATGTAGCGTGGCGTAGTGCACCTTGTCGCGGCGTGTAAAGGAGATGCGTTCACCGTTTGTAGCCGTTTGAGCGTGCTCGTGCACGTGAAGTAGCGGGCTGTATCCAGCCTGCCGTCGCGGCGTGTAAAGGTACCATTAGAGATATGGCCCACACACAGCAGGCAATAAAACAATCATTTCCAGGACAGGGCGAGAGGGTGGGCTTTTTTTTTTCAATGCATATAACACCTTGCTACACCCCCCAGAGAGACCCTAACATTGAATCTGCTCTCCCATGGGTGCCGACTCCCTTTGTGTACTGAAGGGAGCTGGCAATTTGTTTCAGATCATTTACGATCGACACATCACTCATGAACACCAGTGTTACTCCCTGAGTAACGAGCATCATGAATACTGTACTATATGTGCAAGTAGTGAATAATAACGATTACACTCGCTCATCACTAGTTATAGGAAGTGATTGATTGCAGTTATTTTTCCAAAGGGTGTGCAAGCAAATATTAAGTTCAGAGTGCCAACAATTTTGTCCTTCCCATTTTAGGGGTTTTGTGTAAAATTGTTTCCAATTTGCCTTTTTTCTATGTTTTATTTAGTGTTGTTCCTATACGGACAAAGGAAATGAACATGTGTATAACAAAAAATATGTAATTGCAATAATTTTCCTGGGAGAAATAATTTTCTTAATAATTTCAAGGGTCCTAAAACTTTCATCCATGACTGTATATGTGCCACGGGTTTTGAGATGTTCAAACGACGTCGTAATGATGTCGTTGCGTGTGACACGTCGATTCGACCAGCAATAAGTCGACTGATTGTTATCGCAGGTTTATTAACCGGACGATCAATCACTCGTTGATCGTCTGTCCAACCTGCAGCATCGGTGTGTGTGACACCTTGTTAACGATGTCGTTTACAACTAAGCCTATTCAGAACTGAAGGATGTAGGCGTCCAAATGACCGCAAGTATCGTTCGCTTGTCGCGGAATCATTGCTGCATCGTTCTCGATATCAGTACGTGTGACACCTCACTAGCGATCATTGAATGTCGTTCCAGCGATGTAGGTCAAGTCAGATCACTGGTCGGTTCGCCGACACATTGAAGCGTGTAACCCAGCCTTTAGCAGGGTGGTTGTTCCAAACATCTTGGAACACTAACCATAAACATTTCTATTTTTGAAAGAATTCTTATTTCGCAGCTATTTTCACACACCTGCCTACAACTTTTGCTCAGTACTGTATATATTTTATTTTATTTCATTTAAATATTTTACTGTTTTTATAACACATACAGAATTTAGGAGGAAATCTTCACTTGGCTGATAAATCTGTAAAAAAGAAGTAATTAATTCCAGATTTTTTTATCCTCAAACTTGTGGTGTGATAATATGTCTATATGTTCAAACATTATTTGTATTCACATTATTATTTCAGTAATTTTTTCGCACACCCACATTAAGCAATCTTAAGATTCCTTCAGGTAGAATGTCCTTAAACGATTGTTCTTCAGCCACTTTAGGAAAATAGACTCCAAAGTGAACAATGCGTCATTGAAAAACAATTACGGCATCCCTTTTAGTCTTAATTGTTTTATCATAGGCTTTATGTATGACTCTAGGAGACTTCTATGCAAATTTGCTCTTGCCTTGAGTCTTGATTGAGGATTGCAGATTATACTCAGCAGTAAAGTCTCATTCGAATGTTAGTATTTTTCTTTAAAATGGTATATCAGTGTTTTGAATTTATGTGTAATCAGTGATTTTCATGTATGGATAATTAAATAGATTATAAAACTGCTCCTATCCTTTACAATGCGAAACACAGCACACAGATTGTGCATAATTGCCATCCATGTGCTCTTACTGATTTTCATGGACATATAGATTTCTATAGGTGCTTTTATCCATGCTGCCAGAAAAAAATGGATGTGTGTCCATAAATCTTGCACAGATACATAGTCTGGAAAAAAACATAACAGCAACAATAACAGCATAAATGGTAAAGTACCGTTAAAAATAGCAGACCACACAGTTGCAGTGGGGCCGGTGAGCTAGATGGGCCTGGTGAAGGCAAGCGTTCTTCCTCCACCCAGCATCGCCCTTTTAATTGTAAAGGTACCTTTACACGCTGCTACAGAAGGTTAGAAACCACCGGGTGTCTCACGTGCACGAGCACGTTTCAACCGTTCCTAACGGTACCTGATACCGCATTTACACGCCGCTACAAGGTGCTCCACAGTAGGTTGTTTCTATCCCTGGAGGCACTGACGGGTGCCGCAGGTTACCTTCTGTAGAGCACCTTCCCTCATTTACACGCCGCTACCACAAGGCAATATGGGAGGACCTGGGGCAGCAGGGACAACACATAGGCATGCCAGAGTTGTGGATTACGAGACGCTCATACGGTGATTGGACAAAGCAATAACATCATGATTGGCAAGCCAGCGCAGGAAGGCTGGCTAATACATGATGCAATTGCAATTGTGTAGTGTGACTGGTCAGCTCCTTAAATATGCTGCCCTATGCAGGGACACCCAATCGTAACGCAGGAGCTTCAACCAATGATCGCTGATGGGGCGCGGTATCCCGGAGGCTGTGTCACACCCCAGGCAGTTCACTAGGTGTCGCAAAATCTTTCCTGTTCCTCGATTACACGCCGCTACCATAGGGTTTAAACCTACCTGTTTTTGAGCACAACTGACAACAAACAGGTGTCGACAGAGACCGGTGGCAACAACCTGAATTACACGCCGCTACCTCGCAGTGTTTTGACGATACAAGTTACAATTGTCTCCGACACCCGGTGGTTTCTAACCTTCTGTAGCGGTGTGTAAGGGTACCTTAACAGTTGAAAGATATTATGATATTACTAAGTCGTTAGCTCCCTCCTCCATCATTCATGTGAATCTGAGTTCTGATGTCTCAGCACAGCAGGTTAATGAATTCACTACATCACACCCACTTGGCAGAGCTGAACAGAGCTGCAGAATACACTATGCAGAGACAGAAGTAGTAGGGGAATGAAGAAATATGGGTATTTGGTATTTTTAAGCGATTAGTACATGGAAGGGGCCATTACATTGTTTGGAGATCGCTTGGGTCCATTATACTGTTTGTAGGGCTATGTGTGGGCCATTGTACTATTTCAAGGGCTAGTGGGAGGGCTATTATACTGATAGGCTAGGGTCACACATGCCAATCCATTTTTCTAAGTGTTTACCATGACCAATCCGTTTTTTCTAGGATGCATTTAGTGCCTCCTGTGTCCCCGGACGTTTTTTTGGACTTTGTCATTTTTAAAAAAAAACGCATATGCGTTAAGGCATGCGTTAACGCATGGTATCTACATGTACGATGCATTAACGCAAGCGTTTCCCATAGGGCCCCATGTTGAAAAAAAGCATGTGTTTTTTTACTGCACCCACAAACGCTGCTAGCAACGTTTTTTTGGATGCTGAACAAAAACACTATGACACTTAAGTGCAATATGTGTTAACGCATATGCATTTTTGGACTTAGAAAAAAAATTACAAAAATGCTCCCAAAAACGGATCCAAGGCAAAAACAGAGGTCATGTGTGACCCTGGCCTTAGCAGGCCATTTTACAGTGTGAAGGCTTATGTGGGGTCCATCATACTGTGTGAAGGTTTGTGTAGCTGCCACTATGGTGTACGGAGGATTATTATATTTTATATAGAGCCATTATATTGTATGGAGGGCTTTGTGGGGACCATCATATAATGTGAAGAACTATGTTGGGTTACTGTGGAGGCATCTTACTTGGCTGGAGTCACCATGCTTGGTAGAAGATGAATTATAGCATCATAACAGTGTGCATGAGGAGGATACTGTAAAAGAATTCACTCTTGGAGTATCATACTGTGTTTCGGGAGCACTATTTTTGGCATCATACTTTATGGGGGCCATAAAAGGGGTATTTTAATGTGTGGGAACACTAAAGGGCTTTAATATAATAAGAACTACTTATTAAGGGCTGCAAATTTGTGAGTTCTATTTTGGCCTCATCTAATCACAGCACCTTCTTCCACTTGCCACGTACAAACCATAGCTAGCATATAGAAGAAGGTGCTTTCGTCAGATTAGACGAAAGTAGAACTTTTGGGGCTTAATGCATACTGCAATGTGTGGTGTGAAATTAACACTGCACATTAGTCTGAAAACACCATCCCCACTGCCAAACATGGTGGTAACAGCATCATGCTGTGGGGATGCATTTCTTCAGCAAGGAAACGAAAGCTGGGCAGAGTTGATGGGAAGGAGGATGGAGCTAAATATTAAGATTGGCTCCCGCTAGTTCTGCTCCCCCTCTCCATGAACAATGTGAGTCCTGTAAAGATGATCACACATGAATAATGGAATAGATAGGACGATTCCCTTTCTACCGGAAGATGAAGAGGATCTCAAAGGAAGTTTATTTCTTCAAGAACAAAGATTTATTATAACATTGGGGTTAAAAAACAGACAATTCTAACAAAAGCCTGCATCATGTATGGTTTATGCATTACTGATAGTTAAAAGAAATATTATTTATAGACTGATCTATCTATGTGTGTCATGTAGGCGTGTATCAAATACATGGGTGTGTGCGTCTAATTAAATTATCACTCCACCTCAGATATTGAATGCTAGCTCTTGTGATGCGATATTTAAATAAATCTTATATGGAAACAACAAGATAGTATTACCATTATACATTAAGAGTTAAAAAAATAAATATTAATGTAGGTACATAAAAAATTGTGGTGTTTACAAATTGTGGTATCAAAAAAATGTTGTAGTGTTAAAAAACATACTTTGAAAAATTGCAAAAAAATCTAGATAATAGTTAAAACTCCTGAGCTTATTATATATGAGAGTCTCTTGCAGTCATATTGCAATTATAATTTTCAAAAATATTATAATGAAACAAAACAAAAAAAAAACATACAAAAAAAATATATACACATTTTCCATCCATATAAGTTTATACATTCTCTATCACGTCATTCAGACCATCTGGATATAAAGTTTTTAGTCGGAAAATCCAATATGACTCTTTTCTATTTAATTTTTTAAAATGTCACTGTCATCCTCTCCAATTCTTTCCACAGGGGTGACTTTTATGTCATTATCTGAGGTAGAGTGATAATCTAATCAGAAGCACACACCCATGCATTTTTTTTGAACATTAAGTTTTTATTGAGTTTCAAATAAACCAACATTACTAAATACACATACAGTACAAATACATGTAAAGTAGAGGTGGGGGGGGCAGGTATGTGGTGGTTTTGCTCTAAAGTATACCCATGTATATGATACACGCCTACATGACACACATAGATAGATCAGGCTATAAATAATATTTTTAAACATCAGCAATGCATACCATAGCTGATGAAGGCTTTTGTTAGCTGGAACATGACATGCCCAGACACCAGCGTAATGGGGTACTCGGAACGGGGCCGAACAGTTCTTTCTGGTGATGTGTCACGATGGCGTGAACCCGTTCCGTGACCCTGACCATGTCAATGGGGGAAAGTTTATATGGGGAATTAATTCATGATGCCACCTGTGGTATTCAGCAGTTGGATGGCCGACGCTGCTATTCAGATCCACTGGGGCAGTCAGTGACGCAGCTCTCCATGGGTAGAGTGAGACCCAGGGCAGTTATAAAGTCTATTTGATGATGGTAACTGTTGTTGTACAGGGCAGGTGATGCAGTAAATAATTTGAGGTCACAGAAAGGTGCAGTCATCAAACTTTACTCACAGTCTCTAGGTTACAATAGCCAGCTGGGTGCTGTGTCCTCTGGGTCAGGGATCCAGCCAACTCTCGGGTAACTTAGGTGCACTTTACAGGGACCCCCTTCTGAAGGCACTAGCTCTTGCACTCCTACCCTGCGCCTCACACACAGTGTCCCAAGCCAGCAGCCTCGGGTCCTGTCGGGCGATGTCTTCCTGGTCCCCTTGACCCTATGAGGCTGCCTTTTTAGCGATTGTGTGCGGATTTGGCTGTGGCACTTACAGATACCACAGCCTCCAGTTTGCTAGTTGAGTCTTACAGTTTCTCCACTATTCTGGGGCCAGTCCCCACTGCAACCTAGTCCCTCCACCCGACTACATTCGGCATGGATTCGGGTGCCACGGGTGGATCCCTCACCTTCTGTGCCCCTAGGACCCCTTCTCTGTCTCTGGAGCCCATCACCGGCTCCTACGTCTCTCCTCTTGCTACCCTTGTCCTGGGCCAAGCTCCTCTCTTTTCCAGTACCCAGAACGTCTCTCTGACTGACTACTCACTGACTAAGGCCCCTTTCACATCACCGTTTTACACTGATCGCGGCAGATATGGTGGATTTACCGCATCTGCTGCCTAACCGTCACACTTGCGGCTCACCTGCGGCAAGCCCCATGCAATGTCTTTGGGGCTTGCGGCAGGTGCGGCAAGTGCGATAGAGTCGCGGTTTTGGCACTTGCGGCAGTTGCGGCCGCGAAAAAAACGCGGTAAGCAGCATTTTTTTGCAGCCGCAGCTGCTGCAAGTGCCAAAACCGTAACAATACCGCACTTGCCGCACCTGCCGCAAGCCCCATAGACATTGCATGGGGCTTGCTGCAGGTGAACCGCAAGTGTGATAGTTAGGCGGCAGATGCAGTAAATCTGCCGCATCTGCCGCAATCAGCGTAAAACGCTGATGTGAAAGGGGCCTTACTGATATTTTCCTCATGTTCTCTCTACTTACTCCACTTCCTATCCTTGTCTACTTCCTCCATCCAACCTCTCTACTTAGTTTCCACTCCAGCCTGAGATGGAGCCCTCCCTCAATAGGGTCTGCCCAGATCCCCTGGCCTGGAGTGGTGTAGTGTTGGGTGCGGGTGTATGGGTACTGGGAAGTGCCCCCACTTTACCCAAGAGTGGGGTACCACACCTCTGGCTGAGGTGCAGTAGCTCTGTGGTGGCTGTACCCCCAGGGGCACCACAAAAGCCTTGTCCATTTCTTAACTCTAATGTTATGATAAATCTTTGTTTGAAAGAACTAAACGTCCTTTGAGATCCTCTTCATCTTCTGGAAGCGCCGAAAGGGAATCGTCACAATTTTTAATAATACTGTAATATTGGATGACACATATTAGTTCCAAAATATTTTTTTACCATTCATTTTGGCACCATATACCCTGTTCCCTAAATTAATGGAGTACCGTTCATACTCGTGTATAAGCCGAGTTTTTCAGCCCAAAAAATGGGCTGAAAAGTCCCCCCCTCGGCTTATACACAGGTCAATACGGTAATCCTATGGTGGGAGGGGGCGCGGGGGGTGGGGGGGCGCTGCGCAGTATTTCTTACCTTGTCCCCCGTTCTGCAGTGCTTTCCGGTGTCCTCCGTGCTCCGTTCCCGGTCTGCTGGGCCTTGTGGTTCCTCCTGGTTCCTCATCCTTCGGTTCTATCATGGGGGCTGCCATCTTGGGTCTTCTCTCCGCCCCCGGCCAGTGATGTCAGAGCAGGCCGCGCTGTGATTGGCTAGCACCCGTGACATGTGATCACGGGTGCTAGCCAATCACAGCAGTGCGGCCTGCTCTGACATCACTGGCCGGGGGCGGAGAGAAGACCCAAGATGGCAGCCCCCATGATAGAACCGAAGGATGAGGAACCAGGAGGAACCACAAGGCCCAGCAGACCGGGAACGGAGCACGGAGGACACCGGAAAGCACTGCAGAACGGGGGACAAGGTAGGAAGCTGTGTATGTGTGTGTGTATGTGTATATATGTGTATGTGTGTGTGTGTGTGTGTGTGTGTATATATGTGTGTATGTATGGGTATGTGTATGTAAGTAGGCTGGCTGCCAATATAAGCCATACCTCTGGGGCTGCTGTATATACTTCTGGGGCTGCTGGATACTACCACTGGGGCTGTATATACCTCTATGGCTACTGTATACTACCACTGGGGCTGTATATACCTCTGGGGCTACTGGATACTACCACTGGGGCTGTATATACCTGTGGGGCTGCTGAATACTACCACTGGGGCTGTATATACCTCTGGGGCTGCTGGATACTACCACTGGGGCTGTATATACCTCTGAGGCTACTGGATACTTCCACTGGGGCTGTATGTACCTCTATGGCTACTGTATACTACCACTGGGGCTGTATATACCTCTGGGGCTACTGGATACTACCACTGGGGCTGTATATACTTCTGGGGCTGCTGGATACTGCCACTGGGGCTGTATATACCTCTGGGGCTGCTGGATACTACCACTGGGGCTGTATATACCACTGGGGAGGCTGCTGTATACCACACTGCTGGGGGCTGTATACCTGTGCTGGGGTCCACCCTCGGCTTATACACGAGTCAATAGGTTTTCCCAGATTTTGGGGGCAAAAGTAGGGGGGTCGGCTTATACACGGGTCGGCTTATACACGAGTATATACGGTATATGGAATTACGAGTAATTCCATGGAAAGAGTCTGATGCATATTCATAGATCAGCGATAACCGTAAAAACCACTGACTGTATCAATATAAAAATAATGCTTAGAGGTCATGCAATTAGGACCTGTCACAAACTACAGTAAATAAGGCAGCAAGTTACAAATTAGTTCTTAACCTCTTAAAGCTTTTGCTATGTAACGTGACAGGACCATGAGATAAGGACAGTGACCCTGATTATCACCTAATATACTGGGTGCAGCAGTTAGGATAGAGTCATACAGTTTTCTCTTTTCCAGATTTAATCAGGCCCACATGTTGAACTGTATAAACCCACCCATATCACTGGTTTTCAGTTACTGTGTACATTAAGTAGTGACAGAAAGCTGTTAATCAGTACTGGGTGCATGATTGAACCAGGAGACATGTCTAAGCTTGTCCTGTAGTGATAATTTGCTGCTGATAAAACACTGATTGTATTGAGACTTCAAAATACAGCCTATTAGGTGAACATGACCCACCCCAGGGCTGTGGGGTACCCGGTCCTGGGCTATAGTTCACAGGGAGGTCAAGGGCGGCCTGTGCCCGGGCCCGTGGCCTTGGTGGTCACTGAAAAAGGGGTTAAAAAAAATAAATAAAAAGAATTTGTGATGCCACCTACGGTTTCCGGTAATGATATTAGCGCTGCTGGAAAGTTCTCCGGGGTGATGGTGGTGCAGCAAGATGGTTAAGCTCCCCGTAGGTAGAGCAGAATCCCCGGGCAGTTGTGAATGAATAGGGATTTACACAGGGAAGACGCTCTCCACACAGCCTTGTCTCTTGTGCTGCAGGGGAAGGTGTCTGATCAGGTGGAGATGCTGGTAAACAGTCTATAATGATGGACCAGGTAGATGGCTCCTCATGCGCAGGCAAATGAAACACCAAACACAGTCTTTGACTCTGAACCAGGTTTTACTGGCAAACTTCAGGCAGCATTAGATGTTACAGTTCACGGGTACTGCTGGCCTGGGTAGTCGCCAGGGGACCAGGATATCTCACTTGGGACTCTCGGTGGTTTGCCTGCCGTTCCTTTCTTCTGTCCCTGTCTGCACTCTCCCTGTCTTCCTCTCTTAGCGCTCCCACGCGCACAGCCCTCAGCCGGCTCCCACGGATCTTTTCTGGAAGGCTCCTCTCTTGGACCTCCGGACCCTCTACAGGACCTTTTGGGGTGTATGTTAGGTTTCGGTCACAACTTCCCTGGGAAGCTCGTGGCCCTCCGGTTGTGGCGGCTCGGGGATAAACACCCGCACCGCTCTCTGAGCCAGTTCTCCATTTCTGGACTGGGCCCTCCGGCCAGTGGACTGACAGGCCCAGATTTGGGTGCACCTCAACATACTGGGATCCCCCTTCTTTTTGGGCCACCTCTCCTAAGGTGCCCTTCAGTGTGCTGCTCGTAGGGTTCTCACTAACCCTCTCTCCTGACTCTCCTCACTCCTTCTGACTAACTTTCTTCCGGCTCTTCCACTACCCACCTAAGGTCCACCAGGACCAGTTTCCTAGCAACAGGTTAACCCATTGATCCCCTGGTCTAAGGTGTGTGGATGGGTGTAATGAGGGTCCCTTATATGAAATCCCATGTTTCCTAGCCAAAGGGATACCACACACTCTCTTGTGGGTGCAGTATCCCTACGTGGCATCCTGACCAGTGGGGCGCCTCATTCCCCCTTGGTTAAACTCACTCGTCCGTGAGTGACCTGACCTGTACCCAACACAGAGTTACATTTATTTTTTTTTGCTTTTCAAACAATAAAATAACATTTTTATTCAACACTTATCTTCCCGTCCGGGAGGCACTTTACTTGTAACGTTACCCGGTCAACGGGACCAACTATAATAAAAATCAAAAACACTCAACACTAGCCAAAAACGGGGCCGGGTGCACACAAAGCTCCGGTGGTCATTGTCTCTCACTCTCAGCAGTGTCCATCTCACCACCTGACTGTCTTAAGGGCACAGTATCAGAGTCCTATGTCTTAACGGGTACAGTGCAAAGGCTCAACGGCATAAAGCTCACAAATTGTCCATCAAATAAACACACATAGTATGTCAGAAAAAAACTATATACAGGGGTACCCATAGGGCGTACCACCCCCTAAGCCCCATGTGCCTCTCCGCCTTGTCGGCCTGGAAGTCCTGGTGCTCTGGGGCCAGAGCTGGAGCACGATCACGCTCACCTGTCATGGCGGCTGCACTGACCTGTCTGATCTGTCTGTGCTGCTGGTGCTCCAACCACACCATGCGGGGCCCGGATGCCCCAACTTCCTGCAAGCTGGTGGCCTCATTCTCCTCTGGTTCGTCCTCCTCCACAGGATCCGCGTGGCTGATTGACTCCTTGATCTCAGCCTCCACCACCACATCGGGCATCTCCGCAGGGACCTCCAGGATGTCTACCTCAGGCTCGGAAGGCTCCTCCGGGACCTCCAACTCGGCTCCAGTCAACTGGCTCTTCCTACCACCCTTTACAGGGTCTGGCAGGAATAGTTTAGTCTCTGGACCACCCCCTTGGTTTTCCTGTAGTAATTGGGGCGGGGGTGCAGTTTTGCACCTCTTGCAAGGCCCTCCCATGATGGGGGGCCAAGGCACGCCCCCAGGGCCTGCACATGGCGTTAAATCTCTGACCCCGTCATCTTGGGGACCAACAATAAAGTTTGGTTTAAAGCAATGTTCAGGGCGCACAGTACTGGTTTTACCTGGTTCCTGTTGATGACGCCAAAAGCTTTCACACCCCAGGGCCGTAGGGTACCTGGTCCTGGGCTGTAGTTCACGGGAAGGTCACGGGCGGCCTGTGCCCGGTCCCGTGGCCCTGGTGGTCACTAAAAAAGGGTTTAAAATAAAAAGAGTTCATAAGTGAGTGGGGGAACCTGCTGACTCTTACTATCTATAGTTAGTAAATTTAAGTTGATAAGTTGTTTTTCCAACCCTCTAACCTGAACGATGCTCCATGTGTGGTCGAAAACATACAAATATTTGACCACTCACTCAACCCCGCTCCTAACGCTATCTGATGTGAGGCGGTCAACAGGGTAGGGGGTACTCGGGTACCGGGGCTGATGGTGACTTGGATGGGGGATCACTGCTGGTCGGTCCCCGGTCCCGTGCCCTGGACCTTCAATGGCAGGGAATGGTGGGGGATGATGGTGGTGAAGGGGGATTGTTTATATGATGCCACCTGTGGTACTTGGTAATTTATATACCAGCGCTGCGGTAGGCCGCTGAGGTGATGGAGTTGCAGCTCAGAGTGGTACAGCTCCCCACAGGAGGCACACGTACACACAGTAGTCTTTGTTTCAGTACCTTTTACTGGTGACAGGGTAACAGGTACAGTCCAGAGAAGTAACCAGGTCCCCAATGCAATTCGGGACCTTCACCTTGGAAAGTTGTGAGGCCACCTCTGTCTCTGTGTACTGTGGTTTGGGGTAAGTCCTGCCTGTAACTGAACTCACCGCACCTTCTCCCTCTCAGGGCTTTGCTCTAAACTGACAATGAGGTCCTTCTGCGGGGTCCCTATTCTTCCCTTGGCCCCTGGTCCTGTGCTTGGTCAATTAGAGTGTCTCTTGCTTGTCTCCTCAGGGGGTTAATTCCTCCTGTTCTTTCCGGGCTTTTACTGCTACAATGGATGCTGGCAGCGTCGGACTCCGGTGTCCGGGTGTACGAAAAGGAAACATGGTATGTTCCCTTCTTTAATTCTCCTACTCCTCCACTGGCCTCTGACCCTCTCCCAAGGGTGCAGCACAGCTGGGTCAGTGTTCCCTGGTCCTGGGCCTGGATCGTTCCCAGTGACCAGCTCCTCACTCCTGCTTTCTCCTCTGACTGGAACTAACTGAAACTAACTGGACTAACTAGTTGACTCCTCCACTCAGGCCAGGATCTTATATAGGGGATCTGGCTTAAGGCAGCCAGTAGATCTCCCCCTTCAGGTCTTGGTGGAATGTGTTGTGTGCTGTGTGTACCAAGGTGTAAATCCCTCCTTGCATCGGTGGTTCCTGTGGCAATCTCCTGCAGGGGTGCCACAGATGCACTGGCAAAAACAGAACAATTATTAAACCCAAAAGAAGTCCATACCCATAGGCTTGAAAATATCTAGATAGACCAGGTACTCGCTAATGGGGCTCTCCTTTCACTAGCAGAATTACAAAAAATCCCGGGCCTTGAGAACTTTAATTTCCTCCAACACAGAACTTTACAGAATATGCTCCACAAAATTCAATATGGTTCAGATCTGACACATAAACTCACACCTTACGAAGTTCTTTGCGCCAAAATATCTAAACCTACTAAGATTCTTTCTACAGTCTATCAGACTCTCCCAGTGAATGACCTGTGCTTAAAAAGAGCGTATATTGCTTGTTGGGAGAGAGACCTAGGATATCAGTTCACAACTGAACAAATCCTCCACATTTATTTATACTCACACGGCCCAACAAAGTTGTAACAACCCAGGAAAATTCTTTTAAGATAGTCACACGCTGGTATACCAGACCACTACAGTCACGGATCAGGTATCTCTGAGGAAGGTGCCAGGAGGGCACCGAAACGCGTCGGAGGAAATAAAGGAGAATTGTTTGAACATCACCAACACGTGTGTTCTTTGGAGTTTCGTCTTGACCTGGCAGCGCGGACCGTTTAACACCGTTTTTCCCAACAACTTAATGTGTCTCCACGAGTGAGTGGCCGGTGGAAGTCCAGCAGCAGCCATCAGTATATGATTACATGCCTTCAAACCAGTTGTGGGTCTCACAACTGGCATAGGTGAGTGGAACCCCTATACATCACCTTGACATTTGTGTCACTAGTGATAGGGCACTATTGCGCCTCTTGTTCCCCCTCGTCTTTTTTATGGATCTGGTGAACTGATACACAGACTAATTGCTGGAGATGCGGAGAAGAAAATGGAAGTTATTTCCACCTATGGTGGCAATGCCCAGTTCTGGACCCTTTCTGGAAAGTAGTAGAGCGCTTGATTCGAGATATAACGGGACAAATTATTGTATTAACCCCAGAAATAGCACTCTTAAACTTTCTATTTGGCCTAAGCATACAAAGACTTTAGTAATAATCTACAACATCCTAGCTGCAGCAAAACTAATAATCCCGACTTTGTGGAGATCAACCCAAATACCCACCTACCAACAACTCTTGGATAAAACCGACCAACTATATTATATGACTGAAATAGTGGCTGAAGTGGACCATAACCAATTACCATTCAAGGAACAATGGCATATCTGGCCTACACACAGAAATAACTCTCGTTCAAAATAATTATAATTTAACACTGACATAACCTTGCATACCGGACTGCCATAACCCCCCCCCCCCACCCATTGTACCCTACCCGCCTTTTTCTCTTTCCTCTCTTTTCTCAATCTAACCCTCCATCTCTCGTAAACCTTTACTCCTTATAAATCTATCTGTTTGTAATTGACCCCTCTGTAGATGCACTATGGTAACTCCAATTTAGCCTGTTAATAACTGAGCTTGTCTGCATCTAAGATTATTCTCAAATGTTTTACAACTGTCTGTTATCATTTTTGTAAAAGCAATAAAAAGAATTTGGAAATGAAAAAGATAAGTTGTTTTTCTGAAAATATTTGAAATTGTATTACAATTTAGAAAAGATAGCGATTTTGAAACTTTAAACCAAATGGTGACACAGACTAATTAATAAACAACATTTCCCACAAATCTACTTTATGCCAGTGTAATTTTTGCAATGACTAATAAGAGAAAATGGACCCTACAATTTGTTATGCAACTATTCCCGAATGTGGCAATATCCTTTGTGTGGTTACTTTTTTAAACAACGCAGGGCTCGTAAGAGAAGAAATCTATGTTATTTTTGGAGTGCACATTTTGCTTTAATAGACCTCACAAGGTGTTCATCAATTATTGTGGGGAATATTTTAAGCACAAAAGAGGGCTCTTGTTTTTAGCCTCGGATAGGGCCAATATTCTTGGTCCCTCCCCAGGCTATTAATACTAGCCACCAGGTGTCTGCTTAGCCTTTGCTAGTTGTCAAAATAGAGGGGACCCCAAACCATTTGTTTGGGGGGTCCCCCATTTTAATAGCCAGTAAAGGCTAAATATTCATCTAGGGGCTGATATTAATAGCCTGGGAAGGTCCATGGGTATTATCCCCTTCCCTGGCTTCTAACATCGGCCCCAGCTGTCTGCTTAGCCTTTGCTAGACTTGAAATTTACTAGGGACAGCACGCCATTTTTTTTTTGTAGACATATATATAAAGTAAGCGGCCTGTACTATTCTTACAGAGCCATCAGTCGGCTATGCTTTGTTGTTCCCAGTATTAAACTTGGTTGGTCTCCTATACTGTTATTGCATATGCAGGCTGCCAAAAATTGGGAGGTACTCCAATGCCCCTTGGAAGAGACACGTAGGAGGGCCTCATTAAAACAATGTTCCCATTACAAAGGAGGGGGTCTCCTATAATGCCCATGCACTAAGTATGGACTGACAAACATTTACCCCTGGGGGTTATACATGAATATACTGTGTAACTTTTTTTTTTTGTTTCAGGCATCATAAATACCCTTTCAAAATGTTATGTGGGTATTGCATCATGGACCACGGTCACCCTGGTGATATGGTGGTGAAGGATTAGGAGAAGGAGGAGGACTAGAGCAAATAGCCAAAATCAGGAAGCATAGACCCATGTATAGGGGTCAAGAGGAGCTTGGGAATATACCTCCCCAAAAAAGACACCGGCTTTGAGTTTGTATTGTGCTGCTATCATTTGGTGATGTTGAGAAGTCTGGCCCAATCCAGCCCATGTGTTCATTTTGATAAGAGTCAGCCTGTCAGCATTTTCAGTTGACAGGCGGGTGTGCTTATCAATTATAATTTCCCCTGCGGCACTAAAAAACCTCTCTGACAAAACTCTAGCGGCAGGGCAGACCAGGACTTCCAAGGCGTAGAGAGCCATTTTATGCCACATATCCAGCTTGAATACTCAATAATTATAAGGCACAGAGGAATCACGGAAGACTTTGGCATGGTCAGCAAGGTACTCCTTCAGCATCTTCCCAAACTTTTCACTCCTTGTGAGATTACCCCGCGCCTCAGGGTCTGTGCCTTGGGAGGGGCTGAGGAAACTCTGCCAGAACTTTGACAGTGTTCCCCTGCCTCTGCTGGATTGGAGTTGTGTCTCTCTCGCCTGTACTCCTTGGTCGCAACAAGGGCCATCTGGTACTATCCCATTTTTGTAGACCTCTCCGCCTCGGGAACAAGAGATATAACTTTTCCTTGTAGCATGGGTCAAAAAGTGTCACCAACCAGTAATGACTGTCACCCAAAATTTTGAGAACGCAAGGTGTTACAGGAAAGGCAGCATAACATAAACTCAGCTATGCGCTAGGCTGGTAACAGGCAAGACTTCTGTGTCCTCACCAAGAGGATGACTGTGCATGCTCTACTCCTCCTTCAACTCCTCATCCTCTTCCCTGTCCTCTGGCCATCCACGCTGAACAGACGGTATGACAGTTGTGCAGGCAGTACCGTCTATAGCCCATTAAACCAGCTACTGTTCTTTTTACTCTTCCTCATTGTCCCCCAATCCACGATAGAATGAGATGAGGCTGGGCTGTGAGTAATCACCCTGTATGATTCCTTGCTCCATCTCATTGTGCTTCGCCTGCAATGCATCCTCTTTGATTGTGAGCAGAGAGCGTTTCAGAAGACAGAGAAGCGAGATGGTGATGCTAATGATGCCGTCATCGCCGCTCACCATCTTGGTGGAGTAATCAAAGTTTTGGAGGATGGTACGTACATATGTCAGACATCCATGTCCACTCCTGAGGTCTTATGTGTGGAGTCTCAACTGAATACCCATGGCCTTGTTGATGCTGGTAGTCAACAACTGCCCTCTGCTGCTTACAAATCCTGACCAACATCTGCAGTGTCGAATTCCAACATGTGGGGACATCACACACCGGTTTGTATACGAGTAATCCGCTGCACACTACACATTATAAGGAATATGTATATAAGGAATAGCATAAAGCTAATGCAAATGTGGATGAGAAAATGCAGGAACTGCTAAAGATATACATTGAAAAATGCGAATTTTAGCTAATGTAATGCATTACACCTGAGCCCAGTAATCAGCGTCAAGGTATTCTCATGTCTATCGGGTCCCTAACCGTATGCATCTGTCTGCGGTATAAAAAAGCATGTGAGGATATAAGTGCCTCTAGGTACATTTCAAAACCTGCGTGCATAGGTGAGGTTGGAAACTTGACAAAACAAGGTGATGAACTAGATGGTAAACTGGACTGGCTATCGGGTGGTGGAGGGTGCTCAGTGAAAAAACTGTAATAATATTAACAAAAAATGACTGCCACACCTGTAAGTGAAGGTGCTAGCACTTATGGTATACCTTGTATACTTATACCTTATAATGTGTAGTGTGCAGCGGATTACTCATATACATTAATGTTTTTTTCTTGCTAGCACCTTCACTTACAGGTGTGCCAGTCATTTTTTGGTAATATCACACACGATTCTGTGAGCCGGAAGCTCCAAATGCTGCTGAAACCCTGCAAGGGTGGCTGAAGCAGTAGGTGGCTTTCTAAAATGGGCACACAGGCAGCGTACTTTGACCAGCAGATCCAACAGCGATTTAAGAAACTTCTGAGCCATGAGTTTGAGCACATGGGCCACCAATGGAACATGTGTGAGCTCCCCTCGCCTCATAGCCGCCACTAGGTTTCGGTCATTGTCACACACGACCATGCCTGGCTGTAGGTTCAGCAGTGTGAGCCACAGATCTGCCTGCTGTTTCAGAGCTGTCCACAACTTTTCAGCATTGTGCGGTTTGACACCTTCGCATATTAGTTTCAGCACAGCCTGTTGTTGCTTGGCTGAGGCAATGCTGCAGTGCTTACAGTTTGCGACTGATGTGGAGGTTGAAGAGGAGGAGGTGGCTGAGGAGGATGACGTGCAGGAGCTGTACACTGTGGGGGCAACCCCGATTGAGTTAGGGCCCGCAATCCTTGGCGTCAGGAGGACGTGTTCCATCCCAAGGTCCAACTGGGTCCGGGCTTCCACTATGTTAACCCAGTATGCCATCAACAATATGTACCGTCCGTGCCCACAAGCAATTGTCAACGTGTCCGTGGTTAGGTGGACTGCGTTGTTGAGGGCATGGCTAATGATTTGGGACACGTGCTTGTGTAATGCAGGAACGGCACACCGGGAGAAATAGTGTCGACTGGGGAGCGGGAAACGAGGGACGGCCGCCGCCATCAAGTTGCGGAATTCTTCCTTTTCCACTATCCTAAAAGGCAACATTTCAAGCGCAAGAAGTCACGAAATGTGCAAATCAGTAGTGTGGCCTGTGGGGCGTTGACTGCGTATCTGCGCTTGCGTTCCAAGGACTGGAGTATGGACAACTGAACGCTGCGCTGGGACAAGGACGAGGACGTAGTTGCTGATGGTGCTATTTCAGATTGTGTAATGACAGGTGAAGGACAGGAGCCAGGGGATCGGCTTGCACGCATAACACTGGAAGAAGCAGTGGTGTCACCCGCATACACTGTTCCTGGACCCTGGGGTTTGGCCCACAAAGTCGGGTAGTTTGCTGCTATGTGCCTGATCATGCTGGTGGTGGTCAGGCTGGTAGTTTTGCTACCCCTGCTGATGCTAGCATGGCAGGTGGTGCAAATGGCCTTCTTGGAATTATGGTCAGAGTCCTTAAAAAAACAGCCAGACTCGGGGAGACCTAACAGTTGTACTGGCAACTTCTGTCGTGTTGGTGTTACGGGGAACGGTTGCCTGCCCTCTGTCTGTAGCCACCACACTGCTTCTTTCTGCCTGTTGGGGTGCTACGCTTTCCCCCCCCCCCCCCCCCCCCCGTGCGCTGCTGTCCTCCCTCTGCATGTCCCCCTGCCAGGTTGGGTCGGTTGCAATATCATTCATCACGTCGTCTTCCACTTCCGGACCCTGGTCCTCCTCCTGACTTTCTGGCAATTGTGTCTCTTCATCGTCCACCTCTTGTGACACTTTCCCACCATTGCCTTCATGTGACTGTGGCTGCTCAAATATATGGGCATCGCCACATGCAATCTCCTTTTGCCCCCCTTAAAATGGGGCGGCGAGAGTGCCCGAATCTATAAATGGAAACGTGAACAGCTCTTCAGAGTGTCCAAGTGTGGGATTAGTATTGTCCAGGCACTTGGCATGGTGGGAGGAAGGAGGATCAGGGCGAGGAATATGCAATCTAGACTCACGGCTATTGAGACGTGTCCATGTGGAAGACAGGGTGGTTGTGGTGGTGGCAAACTGACTTGAAGTATTATCTGCTATCCAACCAACAACCTTTAAACACTGCTCTGGGTTTTATAGTGGTGTGTCACGGTTTCAGTGGCGTATCTAGGGGGGTGCAGCCGGATCCTTTGCCCCGGGCGCAAATCAGAGGGGGCGCCAGCGCCATCATCAGGCGTCCGGCGGCACTACAGCGCCGGCACTAATGTCCTCTGCTCTGCCTGCCCCTGCAAATTGTGCACGGCGGCCAGCGCCGCGCGTGCATTAATGAATTGAACCCCTGCCCTGCTGGTCTGCGCCGCCCCCTGGCAGCAGTTCCCACCCCCGGCCCTGGGTCATGGCGCGCTGCGGCTGACGTCACCCGGCGCGCCGCATTCAGTGAACCCGCGTCGCGTGCAGTGTACAGTCTAAGAAGAGGAGCTGCTCCTGCTGCCTGCCTCCTCTCCTCCTGACTGAGTCGTCGCGTCCTGCCTGGATTAGGTAAAAACCTAAACAGGCTGGGAGGGGGGTGTCTGTCCTGGGCTGGGAGGGAGAGTTATGAGGTCACAGGTGTATATATGTATATAATACATCAGGCAGGCACACTCACACTATAAGGTGTATAGATGTATACATCAGGCAGGCACACACTATGAGGTATTATATACCTCATAGTGTGTGCCTGCCTGATGTATACATCTATACACCTTATAGTGTGCCTGCCTGATGTATACATCTATACACCTCATAGTGTGTGCCTGCTTGATGATGTATACATATATATACGTATATATATGTATACATCATCAGGCAGGCACACTATAAGGTGTATATATGTATACATCAGGCAGGCACACACTATGAGGTATATTATATACCTCATAGTGTGTGCCTGCCTAATGTATACATATATACACCTTATAGTGTGCCTGCCTGAAGTATACATATATATACACCTCATATTGTGTGCCTGCCTGATGTATACATATACGTATATATACCGTACATATATGTATGCATCATCAGGCAGGCACACACTATGAGGTGTATAGATGTATACACCAGGCAGGCACACACTATAAGGTGTATATACTGTATATATGAGAGACACACTGTATATATAAGGTATGTATTATATATATATATATTTATATATATAATGTGTATATATATAAAAATTGGCCGCGGCGGGGGAGGGGGGGGGCGCCAAAATAAATCTTTGCCCCAGGTGCCAGACAACATAGTTACACCTCTGCACGGTCCCCTAGGAATTGGGGCAGGAAGGTCGGGCGAGAAGATATGGATGTTTGTTGTGGCACAATTGTAGCTTGCCCACGGCCTCGGCCTCTGCATGCACCATCCCCATCACATCCAGTTCCTCATTCCTTGCCACACGTCTTTCGCATTTTAACCAGAGGACAATATCTTCCACGCTCAATAGAAATGGCTGAATTTAGAGCGAAATTATATGTGATCCATGCGATGGACAAACCTCAGTTTTAAGTAGCTGTATTTTTTGTGCTGTTATATGGAAAGGACCCGCCTGTATTCTGCAGTGCCAACATAGAAATGGTGCAGATAAACGATGTTCTGTGGATTGCTTTTAACGCAAATAATGAGGATTACAATCCCCAAAAAAATATTCCTTGCCCCTGATACCTGGGGCTATGTCTACTGCTGTGTAACAGGCTACAGCACCGCTACCCGTGACTTCCCCTCCAGACCGCGCCTGAGTGATTCGAGTACCCCCCCGGGCCTGGGCTGGACACACATGTCCCAGTCCCATCTTCAGCTAGAAACCCCAAACACCTCTTCTAGAAGAAGGTCGTCATCTCACCCCAGGTATATTGCTCCTCAAAGGTATTACACTTAGGCCCCTGCAGCCACTAGCGCCCTTGAGGACTGTAGTTGTCCGCCCCTATCCTGGAAGTCTCTACGGAGGTAGCCAGGGGGCAAGAGGAATCCTTGAACACTTCCACTACATCTGCAGTCCCTGTGCCCATAGTGCATTTCTTGATGCTTTTTTGGTGCAAATTTTGGAACTCTGCATCAAAATGTGCATTTCTATCTTGAAGCCAGAAAAGTCTATGAGAGTTCATAAGTGCTATGCACACTTTGCTTTTTTCCTTTTCAGATTTGGAGCAGAAAAGCATCAAACAATACACCGTGGGTACATGTCCTTACAAGTATGGGGGGGTCAAATTTACAGAAAGCATCCCCCATATTCTGTGAGTACAGGCACGCAGGCACTGGTGACAGTGTGAAAAGTGGTTCCATCCCAAAGTTACTGCAGTTCAGAATCAAGGGGTCACACAGGGGCTATCCCATTAGTTTGAACTGTACTGCACTCCCTGTCGTCACGGCTCCTCTCTCACAATACTGACAATAGATACCAGCTAAATCATGCGCAATATCGTGGCTCTCATGAGACAGCTAGTGTTACAAGCGCTGATGCCACTGAGGTTATCTCTGGTCACACAGCAGGATTCCCTGCTGCGTCATACCCGCTAGGTAACCTGAGACAACCTCAGTGAAGTCATGGCTTGTCACACCATATGGGGGATGCAGTCACTGATCTTGCTTCCCATATGCTAGAACTATTTCAGCAATCATTTTGCTTTATATTTTTTTTTTTTTTTTTTTTTTACTAATTATTTTGACAAGCTTTTTGGGGTTGGGAGACTTTAAGAAAATGGATGTTAATTTTTTTAAAAATGTTGAAAGAGGAATGTATTGGGGTTAATTTTCAAATAAAATAATTTATTAGTGTGGTTATTTGTGTCCTTACTAGAGATAAGCAAACCTTTTGGAGTTTGGGTACGGTTTGCCAAATTGGCATATGGTCACTGAACTGTTTGTCAAACTTCTGAACCCCATTGAGATAAATGGGAGGCATAATCAATGGAATAGAAAACACCTTCAAAGAGGCCCAAAAGCTGCCAAAACAGCTTAAGTTAGTGGCAGGCAACATGAAAAGTATCATCTATTCCCTTGAGTTAAAAATTTTATCATTGTGCATCATGGATGCATGGGATAAAGCCTAGCCTAGTATTTCAAGCTTCAACATTAATCAGGAACAGGGTCATGAGTGACAGGTATAGGCATGATGCTCAGAGAACCCTGCTAATTTCACAAATCACAAAACAATGAAATCCCAAGAAGAGTCTCCACATTTCAAAAAATTAGAGCCATACACCATGAAAGTAGCATAAATTGACCCAGAATAAAAATTGCATAATGGTGCAGCCTGCAGTCATTTCACAGGGTCTTCCACAAGGCCGGGCCTGGCATTTGAAGGTTAAACATTGATTAGTAACAGGTGGATGAGTAACAAGTGTAGGCATTGTGCTCAGAGAGCCCTACTAAATTCAGGAAACAGACAAGAAGGAAACCCCAAGAAAAGTCTCCACATTTCAAAAAATGAGGGTCAGATACCATCAAAGTAGCATCAACTGACCCAGAATAAAAATTATATAATGGTGAGATCAATGCAGCACACTGAAAAGTACAAAGTCGCCTTGTCTTCTCAGTCTGCCACTGGAGTGGAAAAATCTTTGGAGATCCATGACTTGTGCATATTGAAGAAAGTGAGTCGGTCTATACTTTCAAGGGACAGCCTGATGCACTTATCCATCAGGACACATCTAGCAGTGCTGAAGACACGTTCTAAGAGAACGGTGTCTGCCGAGTGTGACAAAACCTCCATGGTGTGGCTGGTGAAATCAGGCCACTCGTTCATTTTTAAAGCCCAAAATGCAATCCTCTCCAGTCATTTAGATTTGTATTCAGTTCTGCTGGTGGATGGGTTGGTTTAAAAAATCTGTCAAACAACTGCCAGAAATTGCTTCCAACAGTTAAGCTGGTGTTGATAGTGTTTCTACACTGAGGACTCAACATCCCCCAGGTTGAAATTGGGAGACTGTCCCTCACTGCTGTGCTGGAGAAAACCAGCCCTAAGATTGTCTTCAAGTTTTTTTTATAGTCCCTGTGGGGGACAGTATACCCAATGTCGTAATTCCAGAAAGCATGCAGTATATTACCTGCCTCAACCATGTTTCTTTACCTATATCATTACCAGTAGCCTATGTAATGGATACCTTTCTTCTAAAAAGCACTAATTCCCATTATAACTGGACTCAATTTGTGTCCCAAATTGATTACTTGATCATTATTTCCCTGCGACTAGGTAATTTAACATTCGTTATTGTTTTGTTGCTTGTTGACCATGTTATACAATGTACATATAAGATGTCTAACACTAACCCAACATTATGAATCTAGGGCTCAGTGCCAGATGCCAAAATTTAGCTAGCATTAATCCCTTTATTACCCAGTCTCACACTGCCACAGGGCAGCTGGAAGAGTCAGGTACAGTTCCAGAAAATGTGGCAACAATGAATGTGCCATTTTCTGGGGTGGCTGAGGGCTGCAATTGTAGGGGAGGGGCCAAGAATGCTTGGGCTTCCCCACGCTGATTATTTAGGCCCCAGCTGCCTAGCTGTACCTGGCTGGTAACCAAAAATACAGCAAAGCTTCATGTCATTTTTTTATTATTTTAAGAAATAATTTAAAATAAGGGTTCCCTGTATTTTGATTACCAGCAAGGTAAAATTAGACAGCTCGGCGTTGGTGGCAGTCCGTCCCTGCCTGCTGTACCTGTGCTGGTGACCAAAAATATAGCAGAGCCCTAACAGTGCAAAGCAATGAACATACTCTATTTTTAACAGAATTGCTAGTAAATAAGTGTAGTAGAGTGGCCTTGCATGCTGCTGACTCTATGCAATAATAAAGGTTTACTCTTCCAAAAAAAAAAAAAAAAAAAATAATAATAATAATAATAATAAAATAATAATAATATATAAATAAAAAATAAATAAATATTTGAGAAAAAATCCCTAAAAAATATTATGCTCTCTTAAATGGATGTTTTAAGGATATTGTAAGCTTCCTGGACTTCACAGCTGCTGCCACATCTGGCATTGTTTCCAAAATTTAATCCCTGCAGGTGGCAAAGCACCTGCAAACTGCAGGAAGCTTAAAAACAATTAATTCAAAGCTCAAAAAAATTCTACAGCTTGATGCAAGCTGGTAGACTTAATGGCTGGGGACATGGTTAGGTATTGTCACCAGTAAGTGGGTCTTCCAGTGAGCGTTTTGGTCCCAAGCAAACAGAGAAAGTTTTAGGGCCATTTTAAATTTTGACATTTTTCCCAAACAAACTTTTTCAAAAAGCTTGGTTTAACGATTCCAAGCCAAATTTGAATTGTTCAGGCTGAATCTGAAATTGGCAAACATGTTTGAGGAAGGTTCGCTCATTATTACACAGCAGGTTAAAGAGGACCTGTCACCCCCCAAATATTACAATCTAACGGCAGCACTCAATGCAGCATGTCTGCTGCATTCAGGCGATGGGTCCCCTATGTCTGATGGCGGCTGGTACCCTGAGATAATAGTTTAGTAAAACTTACAATCTGGAGCCAAATAGGCAGTCCCTGGTGCGGCAGCCTGTGTCTCTTTGCCGCCTCCCTGCTGCCAATCACATCCTCCTCGCTCTGACTGTGCTGGTGACGCAGTAGGTAATGTTATCTCAGCCTCCAGCTGCTTGTCCCCCCTCCTGCTGTGACATCAAATAATTTCCCCTGCCAGCTGCATATTATGCTATGGAGCTGGGCGGGGAAATGCTCTAACGTCACAGCAGGAGGCGAGACAGATGGCTAGGTGCGGGGATAAGAATTACCTTGCTCTGCCTGCGTCACCAGCAAAGGAGACAGAGGCAGAGCGAGGAGGACATGATTGGCAGCAGGGAGGCGGCACAGAGACACAGGCTGCCGCACGAGGGACAGCCTATTTGGCTCCAGATTGTAAGTTTTACTAAACTATTATCTCGGGGTACCAGCAGCCATCAGACATGGGGGACCCCTTGCCTGAATGCAGCAGACATGTTACTTACCACGTGCATACAGCTCCTCAGTTTGTGCCGTGATCTGACACAGGCAGGCAAGTGACCTTAATATATATACACTTTCACCGACTCCGGCGTTCACAGGCCGCATCCATTCCCCTTCCTGGTTCTTGTGGAATGCAGATGGACCGCAAACATCTTTTCCGGTCATCACGTCACATCCGCCCACCCGCTCGACCAATCGGGAGCGGTGCTGGGCTTAATGATGCAGCCGCTTAGAACCGCCCACAACTCTGACGCAGTCCACGTCACTTGCAGTGGGAGGAATAGCCCACTATGTAAACTACTGCCTCGGATCTTTGTAAACAGACTCCGGAACCTTGCCAGCGTTTACATAGGAATTAGACCAAATTTGATTATCACAATACTCAGAGCCAAATGAGATCATCTCTATCAATTAGTGAAGTATGCATACAACACCACCCAGTGCTTCAGTTAATGCCCGTAAAGTGAATGGAAAAATAGAATGAGAATAAAAGCCTAGCAGCCCTAATAATAATCCTCAACTAGACTCACAGCTACCTATATGCGGAGGTTGGCACCCTAGTTAGTTGCGTGATTGGCACCCCCACTCAACGTAGACTTTCCCTTCTATATTGCCCTATCACTTACTAGACAAAGAGAGCAAAGGACAGAGTCTCATTTAGGCTCCGCGGAGCCATTGTTTTCAACCTATAGATCCATCTTGTTGCAAGATTCTCCTATCCCAATCACCACCATTGATGGATTTATCTGGTCAATGCCCATGAACTTAATGACATTTGAGTCGCCCCCATGGGAAACATTAACATGTCTCGCCAAGGGGGTGTCACAATTTTTCTTATATCACCCAAACTCCCTCTTTGTTTTACCAATATATTCAAGACCACAATTACATGTCACTTTGTAGATAACCCCTTTGAATCTACAGTTTATAAATATCCTAATCTCAAAAATCTTGTTAGTAACATTACATTTGAAGGTCCTACCTACAATGATCGCTTTACAAGCTACACAACCGCTACATCTATAACAGCTCTTTAGGGGATTTTTTAGCCGTGACCTGTCCCCCTTTTTTCTAAAATAGCTGTGTACCAGTCTATCTTTTAATGATCTGGATTTCCTATAAGTGATCTGCGGATTTGCCAGTGTCTCTGTAATGTTCTTCTCACCCACCCAGCATTTTTACCAATTGTAGTATCATCAGATCAGTGGCGTAACTAGAGTCCAAACGGCCTCGGTGCGAAATTTGCACCTGGGCTCCGCCCCTTCCCCTGTGCACCCACATTGGTCAGATGTATGGTCCCCATGTGACATTCTTAATCCTATAAAGACTCACAAATTGACCCCTCTCCTCTTCATAATGTATTAATGTCCCTCATCCTGCTACAGTATATATGGTCCTCCTCCTGGAATATGCCCTTATCCTGGTATATATGGTACTTCATTATAGTAAAATGTAGCCTCACAGCCCTCCATATAGTATAATGAATCCTCACAGCCCTCCATATAGTATAATGCAGCCTCACAGCCCTCCATATAGTAAAATGCAGCCTCATACCCTTCCACATAGAATAATGCAGCCTCACAGCCCTCCATATAGTAAAATGCAGCCTCATACCCTTCCAGATAGAATAATGCAGTTTCATAGCCATCCATATAATATAATGCAGCCTCATAACTAGTCATATAATATAATGCAGACTCATAACCCTACAGATAATATAATGCAGTGTCATTGCCCTCCAGATAATATGATGCAGTATCACAGACCTCCAAATAATATAATGCAGTGTCTCAACCCTTCATATAATATAATGCAGCATATCACAGCCCTCCAAATATAATGTAGCGTCACACCCCTCCCAATAATATCCTCCAGCCTCACTGCCCTCCAGATAATGCAATGCAGCGTCACAGCCCTCCAGATAATATAATGCAGCATCATAGCCCTCCAGATAATACAATGCAGCGTCACAGCCCTCTAGATAATATAATACAGTATCACAACCCTTCATCTAGGATAACGCACTAATGCAGCCTCATAGCCCTCCATATAGCATACGTCCTCCCCACACAGACACACTGCCCCCTGTACAACCTGCCCCACTCACCCACTCACACTGCCCTCTGTACAGCCCTCCCCTTCACACACACACACACACAGACACACTGCCCACTGTACAGCCCCCCGCTAACACACACAAACACACTGTCCCCTGTACAGCCCCCCAACACACACATAGACACACTGCTCCCTGTACAGCCCTCCCCCCACACACACAGACACACATACTCCCCCCATCCCCACACACAGACACACACACACACACCCTCCCATCTCCAGAAGCTGCTCCTGAATGGAGCCTCTCACTCACTGCTCCCGGCGGCCACTGCTTCTGACTCCTTACTGTGATGAGGTTGCAGCGTGATGACATCATCACAGTGCAGCACGCTGAGCTGCCACGGGAGTTTAAGGGTATAGTGTCAGTCAGTCCTTCGGTGGCCATGATCAGCCGCCTGGGGACCACCCTGGCAGACTGCCACACATTGACATGGATGTGCAACCTCAGGGACACACATCCATGTAAATCAGGTGCAGCCCAGGGGTCTGCAGGCTCCGGGCCCCTGTACCTCCTAGGCCTGGTCGCACTTGCAACCCCTGCAACCACGGTTGTTACGCCCCTGCATCTCTAAAGCATCCATAATCAAATTACAGGGATAGCCCCTTTCCTCAAACTGTCTAAACAGGTCCTGACATTGGTTTTGAAAGGAATAGTTGAACAGTTGCGTTTCAATCTCGCAAACTGTCCCTTTGGTATCCCCCTCTTTAAATCACTAGGGTGTCCACTTTCCCATCTTAACAGCAAATTAGTCGCCGTCGGTTTCCTATAAGTACTAGTTTGTATGTTACTATATTTATCCTTTTCAATCAAAACATCAAAAAAGGTAACTTCACTGCATTGACCTCGTAGGTGAAGCATAGACCCAGGTAATTTATGTTAAGTTTATCGATCAGCTCTACAACCTCCTGCTCACTCCCCTGACGAGATCAGAAAAACATCGGCAATATAACATGCCAATTACGACAATTTTGTCCAAATTGACCACAGGGACGTCACCAAACACAACATTCTCCTCCCAGCAGCAGAAGTGTAAATTTGCATATGAGGGGGCACAGGAGCTCCCCATCGCAGTACCCCTCAGCTGGAGGTAGTAGGTTCAGTTAAAAAGAAAATGGTTATGTGTTAAACAGAACTCTAAACATCTCATCACAAAGCTGTTGTGCTTTTCGTTTTGACAGCCTCTACTCTTCAAAAAGGAGAGCTCTGCTTCCATGCCTTTTAGGTGTGTGATAGAGAAGTAAAAAGACTCCACATCAATACTCGCTAGCAACATGTCAGGTTCAAGTACAACACCATCAATTTTTTTCAGAAGATCAGTATTATGCGTAGATACAAGTTCAATGATTGAACAAATGGTTTCAGCACTTTATCAGTGTAGATACCAGCATTCTGTGTAAGACTCCCTACCCCAGACACAATTGGTCTCCCTTTCAAGGGATTCAGACCCTTGTGTATGTTGGGTAAGTAGTAGGAAATGACTTTTGCGGTCCATCTGCTTTCCACATGAACCATGAAGTGGAACGAATGCGGATGGGGATTCCAGTGTCGGTGAAAGAGCATATATAGGTCACTTGCCTGCACGTGTCAAATCACACACAAACTGAGGAGCTGTGAATATGTGGTAAGTGCAAGCTTATGGGTAATTTCCCCAAACAACTAAGCTAAGCTGGGTGAGTGAGCCTATTTATCTTTTTTCTTTCTAGCAGCTGTGGGCATTGTTTGTGCTGTCAGAGAGAATGTGGCAGCTTGCCCTTAGAGCACAACTCCCCTGATGACATACTGATGTATAGAAACACGTCGGGAGAACGCATGTTTTGAACACTGAATGCTACCTGGAGTGAATTGGGTGTGCTGTCAAGTTGTAGAAGCATTCCTCTAAGAGCAACTGAAAACGTGGGATCGTTCCAGTCTGCCAAGATATATGAGATAAATGGAATATGTCTCAAAAGTTAATCTGAGCTAAAAACCACATAAGGGAATGTTGAGATTTCATCATATCTGAGATTAAGTGGTGACTCAATTTGTGGAGCTAGCTGACTCAACTATTTACAAGTGACTTCGTTGCTAGATCATTTTGGTCTAAGTATCTGCTTTCTAGATTCACTCAACACTTGTGCACTAATTTTAATTTTCTATGGGTTCAATTGAACCATTTTTAAAATGTTAAGATTAAAATTTATGTTTTAGGTCTTGTTCTTTTGTAGGTAATTGGTTGTTAACCTGCTGTGTAATACTAATATGTGACCTCATGTGATGAGAAAATCTCCAGTTGGTGTGTTGATTATAACAGGTCCGCTCATCTCTAGTGTTTATGACTGCTTATAGCAAGAGAACTGTACCATAAAAAATGTGCCTACTATCTGCTGTACATAGTTTATACCATGCTTAAGTTTAATATATTCCTATTTTTGAACATTGGTCCTCTCAATTTACTGTGAACTATCAGTCCTGGCTCCAATCTAATGCAAGAGCATCTATGCAGGGGCGTAACTACAATAGTGCAGGGGTTGCGATCGCACCGGCCTGCAGCCTAGGGGGCCCAAAGACCCTTTGGCCCATAGAAAAAGACTAATGCTATTAAGATTGCAATATTAGGGCCCGTCGAGCCTCGCATCGGGGCCCTGGCCTGAAGTTAGCCACTGAGTCTATGGATGATATTGGCCAGGTAAAGAGCACCACAAAGACATGCACACTTAGCCAGGACTCACAGTTTCATGTAGTGCGGTGGGGCATAATTATCCATGATTACCGCCCCGCCCATGTAAGAATACTACTCAAGGTTGATTGTGGAATATTTAAGAAGTGATTTAATGTCTCAAAAATGCAAATAGCCTCTTCAAGAAAGAAGATTACTTGAACTCTGGCACCACCTATTGAATGTAGCAATCCTAAATACAAATATTGACTCTTTAATGAACCTTGCCATATGAATTGCCATAATTAGAAATCAGAAACTCCATTTACAGACACATGTCCTGTGATGTTGCCCCTGCTTAGTACATGGTAGGAGATCTGATTTGGCAAGATGAGAGAGCCTTGACGGTGAGACTAAGGTTGGAAACACACTGTCCGAGTGACATGCTCTTTAGTCGCACGAGTCTCAAAGCATTCACCAGGTACAACCCCTGCCTCTTTGGATGGGATACTCTCAATGTTATATTTTTCTAGCTCCACTGCTCCAGTCCAGAGAGGGGGAGGCCATCCCGGGTGAATGATCCTAGAATCATGCGAGTCACTCACATATCACTTAGGCTGCCTTCATACTTGCGTTTGTGTCTGCATGCAGAGGGCATGAAGATGCAAACGCAGTGCAACGCAGCACATACTTATGTGAATGCACCGGAGAATCTCTGAATGCGTTCACATAAGTATGGTTCCCGGGCAGGCAATCAGCTGTCTCTGGGGGCGGCCGGGAGGAGGAGATCAGCGGCAGAGATCTCCTCCTCCCGGCACAGCTGATCTCCCGTGGGTGTCAGCGGGGAGATACAGCTGATCTGACAGCTGTTTAAATCTTCCGCGTTGACACCGAATAGGGTGATATCAGTGCAGGAGATATGAAACAGCTGATCGCTGCTTCAAGTCTCCCGCACCGACATCACCTATTCAGTGTCAGCGCGGAGATTTAAACAGCTGTCAGATCAGCTGTATCTCCCCGCTGACACCCGCAGGAGATCAGCTGTGGCTCTGCATGATCTCCCGGTGGCCGCCGGGAGAGATTTCAATGTGATCCGCAGCGTTCTCCTGCGCTGTCATGCGGAGTACACTGCGGATCCATTGAGATCCATGCATTTTTTTATGCGCTTGCGGGAGCTTACGGATAAAACAAGCGCCCGCGAACGCAGAAAAAATGCTGCATGCTGCGTTTGGAGTGCGGTCGGGGGCGCATAAATTATTCCATCCATACGCAAATGTGGACAAACGCAGCCATACTCAGGCACATGCGTTCCCATGTTAAACATAGGAACGCATGTGCGCAAGCATTTGGCTGCATTTGGTGCGCTGCGCTCCAAACGCAAGTGTGAAGGCAGCCATAGACAGTGTGTTTCCAGCCTAAGGGGGAATATTTCTTCTTACAGAGAATTTCAAGCTGGCTAAGGAACTTTGACTTATTAGTCAAAGATCAGTGGCATCCTATCACAGGACCAGGCTCAAATTCTGTTAACTATTAAGATAACATTTTCTTTCACAAATGCTTATGCAGACTGTATGACTAAGTAAGGCTACTTTCACATTACGATTTTTAGGGAGCCGATGCTGTCCGATAAAATCGGACAGCATCGGCACCCTTCTGATGCCTGGAATCGGATGCCTATTTCCGGCATAAAATCGTAGCCTCCGTACTAAAAAAAAAAAAAAAAAAAAAAAAAAGTATATGCTCACCTATCTCCGAGGCCCCCGCCGTTCACACTTGGTAACCTGCGGTCACGTGACTGTGACATCACGGCAGGTCCTGTACTGCAGTAGAAGATCTCTGCAGACAGCGCGAGGACACTGGGAGACACCGAGAGAGAGGACGGCGGGGGCCTCGGGGATAGGTGATCATATACTTTTTTTTTTTTTAACCCCTGCCTTCCAGTTTGGAGCAGTTTTACTGTACTGAGCATGCTCAGTACAGTAAAATCGGGTCCGAGGAGATATCAGATGTTTCCTCAGACCCTGCTCCATAGGGCCCCATGATAAATTGATTGGACCAAATCGGATGTGCACTAAATGGCATTCGATTTGGTCCGATCCGATTTTGTCCGAGCATGCTTCGTTTTTTGCACTGATAAAAAAATCGGACAGATTCGGATCGGACCAAATCGGATGCCATTTAGTGCACATCCGATTCGGTCCGATGCCCATAGGGCTGCATGGGGCCAAATTCGGATCCGATGCTGTCCGATTTTTATCGGACAGCATCAGAAATTCAAATATCGTAGTGTGAAAGCAGCCTAAGGGCCCCTTTACATGCGGCTACATTTCTTGGGTGGCTACAGGTAACTTACTGGTTGCAGTGAAATCATGGAGAGATTATTCCATTTGTACACAGCAACAAGATAGAACCTTGTCTCCATGATTTCACTGCAACTAGTAAGTTACCTGTAGCCACCCAAGAAATGTAGCCGCGTATAAAGGGGCCCTAAGAGGTTTTAAACATTAGTAGTAATTGGACTGAAAAAATTGGGAATCCTAGGGAGTTTAGTCAGACTAGTAAATTTGAGTCTATGTACTGTCAAGGTTCAAGCATTTCTCAAGTGCCAACTTCTCAGTCTGTCATGTTACACATTGGGTTTCATAAACCACACAAAAAATGTGATATAATAATATACTGATCTGCATCTCAATATGACTTCATATGTAGATCATGTCATGCCCTTCATAAGTACATAGCTAATCTTGTTGCCACCTATATGGAGTGCAGAACATGACATATTTTTTAATATTATTCTGGAGGAACTAGAAGTAACTTCCAACATTTTTCTTTTCCATTATTCATTTTTTTCCATCTTTTGTTAAATGTATTTTGGCAAGCAAAATATATAAAATAAGAGAGTAAATTCTAAAGCCTAATCTCCAGTTCTTTTAATGCCTTTTCTATTTCATGATTATTCTTTTTTACTTACACAGTATGCAACAATACAAATAACAACAGGAGAAACATATCTTTTCAAGGCAGACGCTGAATGTGGCGCTGAGCCAATCTACTCTCTCGTCAAGTAATTAATCGAGCTTCCCCTCATTAGTCTATCTCTTGATAGGGACTGGTGTGGTCTGTTGATATGAGGATATTTAACGTCGTCATTAAAGAGCTGATAATCACTGGACAAAAGGGAGGTGGCTCAGACCATTAGGCACACAATGGAGCGTGCTCATCATTATTAAGTGTCATCGCTAGCTAAATTACTCATCACAGAAGGATTATACTGAGATATCAGTGCTCTGGAACATATAGAAACTATAT
Organism: Allobates femoralis; assembly: GCA_033576535.1. Classification (NCBI taxonomy): domain Eukaryota; kingdom Metazoa; phylum Chordata; class Amphibia; order Anura; family Aromobatidae; genus Allobates; species Allobates femoralis. The sequence goes on from JARQOC010000002.1 coordinate 201,890,227, forward strand.
ACAATAATATGCTTTTATCTATTAGAATGAAGAAAATAGCAATTGCTAGGAAGCAACAATGCTTGTCAGAGTCGTTTGTCTTTCAACATCGGGCATTCAACAGATGTTGGTTTAATCTCAGGTGAATACAAGAGGCTTATTTGTAATGAAATGCTAATTTACTACTGAAAGTCAATTTCTTTACTAGGTTTATTAGACTCTACTTTTGTTTTTACTGCAAAGATAAAATAAATCTTTGAAATTATATTGTAATATCATACATTTACTTTTAGCAAACCAAGCAACTAATTCTCTTGTGGTTTGTGATATGTAAAAAATCATATGGTGAGAAAAGGGCTGTAAATTAGGGATGGGCGAATCTACTCGCTAGCACTCGTTACTCGGCGAGTAGTAAGGGACTCGCAGGACTCGGTACTCTGCGAGTTTCCCAGTGATTACTCGCGAGTCCAATGCAAATCAATATCAATCCTAGTTTTGTCAGAAACGCTGACAAAACTAGGATTGCCATTGTTTGCATTAGACTCGCGAGTAATCACTGGCTACTGTGCCAGTGATAGCAGGGAAACTCGCAGATAACTGCTGTTTCTTTGCGAGCTGAGTCCAGCTGTCTTCTCTGTGCAGCTCCAGGGTCCTAGAGCCCGCCTGCTGCCTGATGTAGCAGTGCTGACATTGTTCTCAGTCTGCTCATTCCCTGTGTACAGACATGAATGTCTGTGCACAGAGATGATGTAGCAGTGCTGAGATTGTTCTCAGTCTGCTCATTCCCTGTGTACAGACATGAATGTCTGTGCACAGAGATGATGTAGCAGTGCTGAGATTGTTCTCAGTCTGCTCATTCCCTGTGTACAGACATGAATGTCTGTGCACAGAGATGATGTAGCAGAGCTGAGATTGTTCTCAGTCTGCTTATTCCCTGTGCATAGACATCTATATTTATGCACAGGGGATGTAGCAGAGAGGACATCGCGTTTTGGACTGCGTCGGACGGAAGAGGATTTTTTTAATTAAAGATGGAGTCCCTAATGGCTTTTTTTTTTATTTCTAATAAAAAATTTTCCTTGTGTTGTGTTTTTTTTAAAACAATTTAATAGAAATTCATGGTGGTCATGTCTAATATTGGCGTGACCGCCATAAATTTCGGGCTTAGGGCCAGCTGATAATACAAAGCTGGCCCTAACCTCTTTATTACCCAGCGTGCCACCGCTACCAGGGCCGCTGGAAGAGCGGGGTTCAGCGCCAGAGGATGGCGCTTCAATGAACGCACCATCTTCTGGGGCGGCTGCGGGCTGCAATTTGCAGCGGGGGTGCCCAGAAAGCTTGGGCATCCCTGCGCTGCGGATTCCAGCCCCCAGCTGCTTAGCTGTACCTGGCTAGACATAGAAATTGCGCGGAGCCCCACGCATTTTTTTTTAATTATTTCATGAATTTCAGAGTCAGAGTCTCAGAGTCAGAGTCTCAGAGTCAGAATCTCAGAATTTCATGAAATAATTTAAAAAAAATGCGTGGGGCTCCGTGCAATTTCTATGTCTAGCCAGGTACAGCTAAGCAGCTGGGGGCTGGAATCCGCAGCGCAGGGATGCCCAAGCTTTCTGGGCACCCCCCGCTGCAAATTGCAGCCCGCAGCCGCCCCAGAAGATGGCGCGTTCATTGAAGCGCCATCCTCTGGCGCTGAACCCCGCTCTTCCAGCGGCCCTGGTAGCGGTGGCACGCTGGGTAATAAAGAGGTTAGGGCCAGCTTTGTATTATCAGCTGGCCCTAAGCCCGAAATTTATGGTGGTCACGCCGATATTAGACATGACCGCCATGAATTTCTATTAAATTGTTTTAAAAAAAACACAACACAAGGAAAATTTTTTATTAGAAATAAAAAAAAAAGCCATTAGGGACTCCATCTTTAATTAAAAAAATCCTCTTCCGTCCGACGCAGTCCAAAACGCGATGTCCTCTCTGCTACATCCCCTGTGCATAAATATAGATGTCTATGCACAGGGAATAAGCAGACTGAGAACAATCTCAGCTCTGCTACATCATCTCTGTGCACAGACATTCATGTCTGTACACAGGGAATGAGCAGACTGAGAACAATCTCAGCTCTGCTACATCATCTCTGTGCACAGACATTCATGTCTGTACACAGGGAATGAGCAGACTGAGAACAATCTCAGCTCTGCTACATCAGGCAGCAGGCAGGCTCTAGGACCCTGGAGCTGGGGCAGCCAGAACACAGAGAAGACAGGATCTTATCTGTGCGAGTCAGCGATTACTTACAAAGTAAACTAGCAATGCAAATAAATGACACAACTAGGATTGCTTCAGGCTGAAGCTTCCGAGACACATCTGCGATTTGTAAATCTCACACTACTCGCTATTACTCGCTTCCCCATTCATTAACATTGGACTCGCTAGACTCGCATCGAGTAGCGAGTCCTGGGCTCGGACTCGCTAGAGTCAAGCGATTCCGAGTAATTTAGGATTCGCCCATCACTACTGTAAATGCAAAATCACTTGAGTGTACAATAAGTAATGAATTACTTAAAAATATGGATAGAGGCATGCAACCCAAAAAGATAGCTTATGTGGCTGCTATGGCTTTCTTGGAGACAGAACACCATCTCAGACTTTGGGTGTGTGACTAGTGATGAGCGATTACCGTAATATTCGTAATCACTATACTCATTCCGAGCACTGTTTAATAATCGCATATTCGTTCCGAATAGTGAATACAATGTAAGTGACTCACAGTTGCCAGGTTCTCAGGTCTCAGGCGCTGCTTCACTGTCACGGTTCCGTGCCTGAGGTGGTGGGGGCCCGGTGGTCAAATGGACAGGTTGGGGATAATGGGGAATAAAGTCTTGTCTGTTTCGTGACGCCACCTGTGGGTGTCCGGTGATGGCACCGGCGCTGCTTAGGCCTCCGGGGGATGGGCAGCAGCTAGATGGGATGCTCCCCACAGGAGGAGCAATAATCACCGGGGCCAGGAGCTGCACTGAGTGGAATACGGCAGCTCAGTTAATTTTGGTAATAGTCCAGAAAGAATATACAAAAACATAAAGTCTTTTCGGTACCTTTACTGGTGTTGACAGGTACCCTCGACCAGGAGATGAGGTAGACACTTCTGGATGTTCCACAGCAAGCAGTGGTATAGGCTTCCTAGTGTACGTAGCTTATGATGAGGTTTAGTAGGTATGAAACCCAACCAAACCGGAGTTGCACTTTCTGGTGTGACTTGTTACACCCGGGTTTGCTGCACTGAGGGCACTTTAAAGGAATATTATCGAATTCTCGACTCCGGGCTCTCATTCAGTGGTGCTTCGGGCGTCCAGGGAGCTAGACTCCCCTGTTGTGTGCTGGTTTCTCTACAGCCTGTACTGTGGTTTCTGTAGCTCGGACCCAGTGACCGGGCTTCGTTAGGGTGAGTCTGGATGACTCCTCTGCCCCTATTCGGTATCTGTCTCCTGTTCCTATGACCCCTGTTCCGTGGGTCTACCACTTTCCTGGTGTGCTGATATGGGCCTAACGTGGCACCAGTACTAGGTCAGCTCTCCTAGCTGTTTACAGTTCTAAAGTGACTGCATACTCCGTCGTTTCTCCCTCCAAGACCCGTATTTATAGGGGGAACTGGCTTAAGGCAACCAGTGGAGCTCCCCCTACCGGGCTGGGGTGAAAGGTGTTGTTAGATAGTGGGGGCTGCTTGCTGTGTACTTTTCCATTCGTGTCCTAAGAGTTCCTGTGGTGCTCCAACCAGGGTGCCACATTCCCCCTTAGTTAACTTCAGTTCTCCCGGACTGAGCAAAAGTTTTTCTTTACAACTCAAACATTTTATATACATTTAGTAACCGATATTTACAGAGTCTTAAATTGAAAAATACAAAAATCACTGAAAAATAAGGAAAAAATATGAAAAAGCAGTCCATACAGCACTAGTCCATCTGCCGCAGGCTGAGGGAAAGCAGTTTCGTCACACTCGTCCTGTGACCATTGTGCGGGTTCAAGTAAACGGGAAAAAGGGTAAAGTCCAGCAGTAAAGTCTCTGATGGTTTAAACACACATTTACGGGTACACACTTTAACTTTACACAACTCCCTATGGGTGTCTCTGCTTAGGAGCCAAGGTCTAACCTTCTTTCTCTACACCAGGCACTTTCTGTCCCCAACTTAATATACTTGGGACAGTGCCCAGTTCCTCCACACTTCTGTACACTACTTTTTACATTTCCGGACTAAGGTCACTATTTACATTGTGCTAACAGGTATTATTATGCTTTTACATTTTAAACCCAATCTCCATATGTAGAGGGGGCTTGTCCTTGTGTACTACGTGTGGATCTGCGCAGTATTGGCGTGTCAAAATCTGCTACTTGTGAAGTGCATGCACTATTTCTTCCTCTATTTGACCTACGTGATTCTGGAATTCCATAGTAGGCATGTAATCTTTCTACTGGACTATCCTCTGTTAAAGGCGGTAATGCAGGTAGCTGTCTGCTAATTCTTGGTCTTACTGTGAGACTAGCAGGTTCACCGATTATAGGAATCTCAGGTTCCGGTATAACAGGCTGCATCTCTTGCATTTGAACAGGTTCTTCTTGAACGGGTTGAATTGGTTCTTGGTTTTCTATAGGTTGGTTAATGAGATAACTGATATGATAAATGCTCCAATGCATTGAGGCCAGTCGCCTGGTAAATCTCCGATTTCTGTATGGACTAAGTTTTCCTTTGGTTCTTCAACTGTTACTGAAGGATAACTTGTTTCGTGAGGTTTTAACTGTTCTGGACATCTCTTTAAATGGTCTCTGGATACAGTTGCAGTTGTTCTTCCTTTATCTTTGCTGATTACACATGTTTTGGAGTTGTCATATCTTGACGGCCTTACTGTGTAAGGTCCTGATTCCCAATTGTCATCTAGTTTATTGGTATTTCTCTTTCTTTTAAGTACTAATTCACCTGTTGTTAAGGGTTCTGCTGAGGTGTGTTTATTGAAATCATGCTCTTGTTTACTTCTGCTTTGATTTAGGTTTCTTTTAGGGATGAGCGAGTCTACTCGCTAGGACTCGTTACTCGGCGATTCTTAAGGGACTCGCTGGACTCGGTAATCGGCGAGTCTTTTAGCGAATACTCGCTCAGTAACGAGTCCAATGCAAGTCAATGGCAATCTTAGTTTTGTCAGAGTTTATTTTATCTCACTCGCTAGACTCGCTAGACTCGCTCTATCACATCGCTATATAGCTTGAATCTCCCCAAACAGCAGCGAGTCTGAGCGAGTCTACGAGTCCGAATCCTAGCGAGTCTGCGATTCCGAGTCCTGTATTCTGTATTCGGGACTCGCGAATCCAGAATCTTTTATGTTACTAGTCAGCATTGCGTGTTAGGTCAGAAACCTTGTGAAGAAGGACAAGCATCTTAGCCAATCATAGTCAGTAATGCCATAGCAGCTTTGGTTGTGTCAGGACTATGATTGGCTGCTGTCCATCGTGATGCCTATGTCATCTATGACAGGCAAGGCAGTATATAAGGCTTGCCCCCGCCATTTTGGGCACATTCCTGAGAAGAGCTGACCTAGTGCAGGGAGACTTGGAGCAGATCTAGGGACAGTTAGGCAGTGTAGGAGTCACATATAACCCAAAAGTTCTTTTCAGAACTAACAGGACGGAGTGTAGGAGTCAAGATTCCTCACACATAACCCAAAAGTTCTTTTCAGAACTACCAGGACGGAGGATTGCTGTACAGGACTGTAAGGAAGGGGAGATAGGAGCAGCCTTACAGTGAATCCAGCACCATCCTCAGAGCTTAGTTCACCCAGCTTTCCGCAGAGCTGTAATCCTAAGCTTTTTCTTATTTTTGGCACTAGTCTACCAAATAATTTTGGTGCCATTTTTCCACAAAAAATTTCCTGTGCCAGTGCGTTGCTGTACGGTGTCCTGCCTGCAGCTCGCACGGTACTTGTAAACTTGCACGCAGCCAGCACCGCAGCCTAACAGTGCCTGGTTCTGCGTACTAAACAATTTTTTCCTGTGCCAGTGCGTTGCTGTACGGTGTCCTGCCTGCAGCTCGCACGGTACTTGTAACATTTTACGCAGCCAGCACCGCAGCCTAATAGTGCCTGGTTCTGCGTACTAAACAATTTTTTCCTGTGCCAGTGCGTTGCTGTACGGTGTCCTGCCTGCAGCTCGCACGGTACTTGTAACATTGCACGCAGCCAGCATTGCAGTCTAAGGGCCCTTTCACATCAGCGTTTTTTTTCAAATCGCGGCAGATGCGGTGAAAAAACCGCATCTGCCGCGATTACCGCATACCGGCTGCACTTGCGGCGCGGTTGCGGTTTTTGCCATGCAAAGTATAGGCGGACTTGCGGCAGGTGCGGCAAGTGCGGTTTTGCACTTGCGGCAGGTGCGGCCGCGAAAAAAACCGCGGCTGACCGCGGTTTTTTCGCGGCCGCACCTGCCACAAGTGCAAAACCGCACTTGCTGCACCTGCCGCAAGTCCGCCTATAGTTTGCATGGCAAAAACCGCAACCGCGCCGCAAGTGCAGCCGGTATGCGGTAATCGCGGCAGATGCGTTTTTTTCACCGCATCTGCCGCGATTTGAAAAAAACGCTGATGTGAAAGGGCCCTTTCACATCAGCGTTTTTCGTAATTCGCGGCATATGCGGTGAAAAAAACGCATCTGCCGCGTTTGCCGCATAACCGTTCCACTTGCGGCACGGTTGCGGTTTTTTCCCATAGGAAGTATAGGGGGACTTGCGGCAGATGCGGCAAGTGCGGTTTTGCACTTGCGGCAGGTGCGGCAGCGAAAAAAACCTCGGTCAGCCGCGGTTTTTTTCGCTGCCGCACCTGCCGCAAGTGCAAAACCGCACTTGCCGCATCTGCCGCAAGTCCCCCTATACTTCCTATGGGAAAAACCGCAACCGTGCCGCAAGTGGAACGGTTATGCGGCAAACGCGGCAGATGCGGTTTTTTCACCGCATCTGCCGCGAATTACGAAAAACGCTGATGTGAAAGGGCCCTAAAACAGTGCCTGGTTCTGCGTACTAAACAATCATCGGCTCCAAATAAGAGAAAAACCTGCGAGTTTGGACTCGCACACTTTCAGAGACACATCAGCGATTTGTAAATAGCATTATTTGCTATTACTCGGTTCCCTATTCATTAACATTGGACTCGCTAGACTCGCAACGAGTAGCGAGTCCTGGGCTCGGACTCGTGCGGGTCTAGCGATTACGAGTAATTTAGGACTCGCTCATCCCTAGTTTCTTTCAACACTCTCGTGTACTTTTCTGTATTGTTCTTGACATTGATGATTTCAATCTTCATCTGGATAGTCTGGGGTTGGTTCAACTGTTCCCATTTCTAAGTCAATTGGAAGTTTTCCTGGTCTCGCTCGCATTAGATAAGCTGGTGCGTAGCTGGTTGAACTAACTGGTATGTGGTTGTAGATATCCACAAGGTCAGGAAGTTTTTCAGGCCATTGATTTTTCTCATCGAGTGGTAAAGTTTTTAACATATCAATTACGATGTTGTTCATCTTCTCGCACAAACCATTTGTCTGGGGATGATACGGTGTGGTCCTTATCTTTTTACACCCATATAATCTTAAGAATGCATGGAATAGGTCTGACTCAAATGCTGGTCCTCGGTCAGTTAAGACTTGATCTGGATACCCATGCGGGCAACAAGAGTAACTCTGAAACGCTTTAGCTGCTACTTCTGCGGTTAAGTCTTTCACAGGTACTACTACAAGGAATCTTGAGTAGTGATCAACCATTGTGAGTGCGTAAGTGTAACCTGTTCGACTTGG